>OX411767.1:4259514-5662172 GCA_948252205.1 Orthosia incerta
ATCTTAGAGTATGTGGTTATTGTAATAGCAATAGTTATCTTTATAATGTATAAATTTCAGTTCATAAACTTTTGTCGAAATTCTCCGAAACCGTCTGCGACACCTTCGGATAATTTCTCTCTTAGGGAGGGAGGAGTTAAGGAACCCCAACCTACCAATATTAGCTTTGTCAGACAATAAGTATTTACTAGATTATTATTTCTCAATTTCCCCACTGCGCGATCAGCATTTATAATTATCTAGAACATGCGTCAATCTGATCACGCTGTGGATGTACTACGTTAGCAATTAAGTTAGTATATAAGATCAATATCTTGTTAGATGAATTAATTACCGTCTTGCTGTAACTGGGATCAAATAAAGTTTATTTTTAAACTCTTCCGTTGTCGCTTACTTAATTCGCGCGTTTATAAATCGCTGTCGCCCACTGTTCCCTTCCCCTTTATTAAACAGACTTATGAACCGATTTTTTATAATTTTACAGTTTTTGCAATTAGGTGATAACTGAATTAGGTGGTGTGATAGGAAGGTTGCAATTGCGTTGGTATTTAAAACAGTGATTTATTTTACAGTAAAATTTCAATAGGTGTAAATATATATTGTTAAAGTTTTGTGTAAATTAGTCAAATATGGCGATAATTGTTGAAAATGTCGAAAAAAAAACAAGCCGCCTAGGTGCTTTTTTTTGTAAAACACTTTTTTTTAAAGAGTAATTGTGTTGTTTCTTGTCCGTTCTTCTCCATAACAAACTACTTTTCCGAATGGACGTTAGAATCAATTATTATTACTTTTAAATTTAAATTTTTGACGTTCAAAAACGCCGCTTAATGGCCTAATTAAATAAAGAAGCTTGCAAATGTGCAACCAGTGCCCAAAAAAGGCAACCGTGCTGACCCTGCCAATTACCGTCCGATCGCCATTACCTCCATTTTGTCCAAAGTTATGGAAAGGGTACTGAACAGAAAGTTGCTGGCCTACCTTGAAGACAACAATCTCCTCAGTGACCGTCAATATGGCTTTCGTCGGGGACGGTCAACTGGCGATCTTCTTGTGTATGTCACGCACTGCTGGGGCGAAGCTATCGAGAGACACGGCGAAGCAATTGCTGTTTCGCTTGATATCTCGAAGGCCTTTGACAGGGTCTGGCACGCGAGTCTACTCAGTAAGCTTCCTGCTTATGGCATCCCCGCTGGTTTTTGTAGCTGGATATCAGACTTCCTCAGTGAACGGTCGATCCGAGTAGTCATTGACGGCTGCTCCTCTGACTTCATGGCTATTGATGCCGGAGTTCCTCAGGGGTCTGTTCTCTCTGCAACTCTTTTCCTGCTGCACATCAATGACCTACTTCAGCCTGGTATTGTTGGGTACGCAGATGACAGTACTGTTTCAGAGAGATACTTGTCCAGCGCAAAAACCAGCGTGGAATAAGTTCTTTCCTTGAGAGAGGCTATGGTGGAGCGGACAGATTTGACCTTAAGCCTTGTCTCCCAGTGGGGTGATGACAATCTGGTCTCCTTTAACGCCACCAAAACACATGCGTGTCTTTTTACCGCAAAAAGGAGTATTTTCATCAAACTCCTACTTTTCGGGGTGCGTCTGTTCCTGTGAATGATCGGCTCGAGCTCCTAGGCATGGAGTTGACATCCAGTCTCAACTTCGGTGCCTCCATTGAGTACAAAGCCCAAATTGCGGCCAAAAAACTGGGCATCCTAAATAGAGTGAAGCGATACTTTACGCCTGGACAGCTTTTAACCCTATACAAAGCGCAAGTCCGATCCTGCATGGAGTATTGCAGCCACCTTAGGGATGGCTCAGCTAAGTATCAGCTTGCCGCGCTTGACTCGGTGGAACGCAGAGCCAAGAGGCTCATTGGCGACGTTAAACTGGCGGATGCCAAGCTACACAGCTTGGCTCATCGCCGCAAAGTTGCCTGCTTGTCGGTCTTCTACAGACTGTACTTCGGTGAGTGTGCTCAAGAACTCCACGACCTCATCCCACCAGCCCTCTTCTACCATCGGACATATAGACGCACTGCAAGTTATCATCCTTACCTTGTTGCCATTCTACCAAATTGCACCAAGCGTTTCCAAACATCCTTCATAATGCGCACAGCGAATGAATGGAACTCACTACCTGCGTCTGTGTTTCCGAACGCATTCAACCCGAATCTCTTCAAAATTAGAGTGAACAGGCTTCTTCTGGGTAAGCTCACTCCATCGTCGACTCTGTCTCTGTCACCTATGACTTAGACTAGAGTCAAGAGCAAACCCAACACAAATAAAAAAAAAAGAAGTTTCAATTTTGTTGTTAAAATGCATTTTAAATCAACCGACAACACGTGCAGAAGAGATAGATGCTGTTATGTGCAGTAGGAAGCTAGTTCGCGTACGAATACACACTTTTGCAAATTTGTAGCGAAATGGATAATGATTTAGGACGAAACTGAGCAGGCGAAATTTTATGAACAGACTTTGGCAGTCAGTCTCTCCCTTTTTTATCATGAAAAAACGACTAAATCTATCTGTTCAAAATAAAATTATTTGCATTGTTGAACTACTAATCTATTCCTGTATAGAGGCCGTTTTTCAACTTTCCGTCTTCTTATGGTATTTATTTGCGCCCAAAAACGCGTTAAAATTAGTGTCGAAATGCGGAAGTTTCGACGCTCATAACTTTCAAATATTTTCTTTTTTTACTTTTTTGCTTCCATACAGGGCTAGATAATGATGAGACAAATTGATATCACTTTTTGTTTTGAACGTACATCGTCATACAGTGAAATAATCCCTAGACTACGTTTGTATGGAAGAATTTTCGACTAGTGTAACCTTAAGAGGAAATGTGGGCAGAGAGCTCCGACTGAATTGTAATTCGAGGTTTGGCTCTCGCCTATTTCCTCCTCCAATATTTATAGACTAATTTAAAAGATATTCCGCAAACTGGAAAAGAAAGAATCAACATTATGTAGAAATATAATGTATTTTCATTCAATATAATGTTTTTTTTTTTTTTTTTTTTTTTTTTTTTTTTTTTTTTTTTAGTGTACCTTTCTTTTGTATATAGTGTAAGTAGTTAGTTTAATTTTAAGTTTGTAAAGTTTACTTTTGTTTAGTTTTTAAGTATGTACATATTCTTATCCTGAAAAGAAAGATATATACTATGCCCCTATGTACTTCTTTTTTAATTAATAGTTGTCAAATTTGTACAATAGGCCTCTGTTTACAGCGTAATTTTGAGCATTTTTTGAGGGTTCTATTGCTTTCAAAGGTCATCAATCAGGTCATTATCATCAATAAGGAAAACATAGAGGCATAGTATATATTTAATTTTTAAGTTTATGGAATATATTTTAAATTAGTGCAATATTGGAGGAGGAAATATGCGAGAGCTAAACCTCGAATTACGACTTTTTACTTAGGAAATTCAGTCATGGCATCAGGCATTTCTGCGACCGTCCAAATTCCAAACCCTACACCAACCGAGGATTTTTCTTGGGTGCACTTAAGTAGTGCATTCAGTGATAATCGTTGGTTGGTGTCACATTTCATGAAACATGGCCTCTGCGAGTTGGCTTCGGTCCCTGGCACACATTTCGAGGACACGGGACCAGAGACCCGAGATTGTCTAAGATATATAAAATAATAATATCTTTTTTCAAAAGCCGAAAAGGTAAAAAACACACAATGAATCTTAGATAACTAATGTAGTATCATAATGTTAGATGTCTGTACTAGGTGACCCTGCATTACAGGCGGCAGGAGCTCTAAAAATATGCTATTTGTAGGTCAAAAGAATATAAAAAACAGTGTAGATTTTAGACAATGTCGCAGATACTCTTACACCCAGTTTCAGTATTGGAGAATTAATGTGACATTAATTTCTTGAATGAATTTCCAACAGCCAATCACAGCAGATAACGCGTGCTTGACCATTTGTCACATTAATTCTCCGATAATTTAGAGCTGGGAAACTGGGGCTTGGTTCTTTGTGTCTCTGTCGAATGTTGTGACGTAACATTAGATTTAGTAGCCTGATATGTTGGCTGAAACTGATCACCTTTAATGTAATGTGGCGTATAGCGGCTCAATAGTCGATGGTATCTAACACAGACATAGATGGAATCAGTAGAGATACAGACGACCGAACGTTTGCTTCATCCTTTACTTATCTACGGTTGATATTAAGTTCCACATTATCACGTTTTCGAATTATCAAAACTTTTTAGTTTTTAACACGCTTTTATTAGCTTGGTATGTATCTATGTATCAATGTAACGGAATCTTTGAACGTGATTTTCACCCCCTTCAAAACCTGGGATTGATTTGAAACTTTGCACACTTATCAAGGACCGATGACAATGCAATACTTTAGTCAAAGTCAAATATAATTAAAATTTACAAATAATAAAAGTTGATTCTACCGGACGCGTTTAAATAGTTTGTCCCATTAGCCTTACCAAGATCTTCAGAATTAGCGACTTTTTAGTTAAATTTACCATTAAAGCGTGTTTTTTAGTTTTATAGAACTACAATTTATTTTAAAGAAACTCTGTACCTCACGACCAAAATCGGCTCATTGTGAGAAATCTACTTCCGGACAGTAAACTAATACTTTTCTGATAGCTCACGAACGAATAAATTCTTGTACAGATGCCAAAAACAAGTCGGGTATGCAGTACAATAAGTCAGCTTGGCAAACAGACAGTCGACAACAGACAACAAGAACAACAGACAGCAGACAACGACAACAACAACAACAGACAACAGACAGTGAAAGTCGGTGTAGCATGTTAAGGCAGCTTGATCGACTGTTTGCCCATCACGTGATATAATGGTCGTGGGAAGTGCCAACATGGAGTACACCGCACATTTAGCAGCGTTTTACCACATGAGGATGTTTGGATGCAACCATACTGATGAAAGTAAGTCAATTAAATGTAATATAGAATGAATATGATTAGTGAACGATTTCTATTCATCGGTGTGCGCCGGACTAGCTTACAGAACAAGCAAGCTAAAGTAGCGATGGGCTGGCCGTGTTAGCCGTAGAACCGATGACCGTTGGTAAGCGGTTCACCTGATGGTAAGCGAAGATGTGGTTGACGGTAAAGCTCGCTTGCCTAGAAGTAACCTATTCACTCTTGATGTCAAGACACCCAGGTTGTAGCTATCAGAAAACACAGATGGATTAAAGGAGTTAAAGGTTAACTAATTGCCAAACTAATGTGCTCTTATTTTTTCAGTAATGAAATTAGAATCGCGTGGGCCTTGTGTGTCCTCCTCTCTATTTATGGAGCCGGGGTTGCGGCTGTAGTAGAGCCCGACGACGACAATAAAGTGTTGAGGTTCATCAGGTGCCGAGACAACGGTCTGCAATGTCCCGGTAAGAAAGAAACTATATATTCAGCACAAATAACAGAACAACAAATAAATACAAAAGCAATATAATAACGAGTGCTAGTTTAGGAGCGAAACAAAATACGGTGTTTTATGTGCGTGTGTTTTGTGGGTATTAGATATATACTTTGCCAAGATACATTTAGTCACATCATGTGTTTATGTTTTTTATTAATTTCATCTGACTTAGGCAGTTTGACTTTTCTCCGACATTTTGAACAAATTATCGTCATACTTTGGGGTGGTATGTGATCTACCTCCTAGCGGTCCACCCCGGGCAATGGCACCACGGGCTTGCCTGTGGTATGGCTGAACGTTCCCACATAAGCGGTGGAAGGCTCCGCAAGGGGCTGCCTGGCTCGCTACCACTATCCCACCGGAGTCCGGCGCCAAGCAGTTTGCTGTGTTCCGTCGGTGTGTGGAAGTGCCAGTGCCTTTGTGTGAGGTTTTCATATGCGCTGATTCAAAACCGGTCTTGGTCTCTGTGCAAAACTTGCCGGGTAACTCATTTTGGACAGTAGCGTTGGCCGACCGCAGGCAATAGGGGGCCCAAGTAGCACGCCAGCCACCGATACCGATCGCACAGCGGTGACCAGGAGTTAACAGCGCTCTTTAATTACCTCGTGGAGCCTCGTGGAGTCGACTGACGTAGCCCAGCAACGGTACGCAACAGTGAAACTTATTTTTCTGTGGGACTTCAACGCCCATCATAAGGAGTGGTTGTTCCCGTACCAGAAAACTGATCATGCTGGTTGAAGGCGTGCAAGTTTACTTTAACGCTAAATCTAACCCAGCTGGTGAATGTGGCAATGCGGGTTCCAGATGTTGACGGCTATACACCCAATTGCTTACACTTTCTGCTGACAACTGATCGGGATAGTCATTCAGTATCGGTATCAGCCCCGCTGGGAACGTTTGACCACCGTCTGGTGAAATCGGTATCGACCTGCTCTCCTTCTGTTGAGAATCCTAGAGGCACGACTGGAATGAGATGCGGCCCTTTTATGCGTTTTATCAATGGCGGCACTTCTTCTCGGGTGATCCCTCGTGCTGACGTGGTTGCGGACGTGATTCGGCAGAGAACCGGAGTATTTTATTCCAGTCGCAGCCATCTCGCTCGGTCACAAATCTCGGCCTTGGTATAATGCAGAATCCGCCCACCCTGAGGCCCGAGTCTGCCTACTAAACCTTGCTCAAGGCCCGCGACCTCAAAGTTAGAGTGCGTAGGGTTTACGTGAGGAAAAATCCTTTCTGTGCTGCCGCCAAGTCCTGCAAGCGGGTTTTGCGTGGGGCACGTTGTGACCATATTGGACGTATCGGGACCAAGCTGGCATCGCACCCTTCGGGTAGTAAACAGTTATGGTCCCTGTCAAAAGTGGTTGAAACTAATTTCTGTTGTCCCAGTTTACTTCCAATGTTGAAACCTGATGGGTGGCTGGCTCACTCTGCAAGTGAGAAAGCAAATTTATTTGCATCTCTCTTTGCAAGCAATTCACGTCTGGATGCTGGCTCCAAGCAACCACATACTGTACCTCATTGTGACTGTTCGATGTCAGAGATCGCAGTTTACACTAAAGAGGTCCGGCAAGTATTGTGCAGTCTGGACGTGAACAAGGCCAGTGGGCCTGACGGCATTCCTGTGTTGACCTGCTTGTTCCGCCTTTCTATTGTAAAAAGAGCGGTGCCATAATGCTGGAAGCTTGCAAATGTACAACCAGTGCCCAAAAAGTGCGACCGTGCAGACCCTGCCCATTACCATCCAATCGCCATTACCTCCATTCTGTGCAAGGTTATGGAAAGGGTACTGAACAGTAAGTTGCTGACCTGCCTTGAAGACAAAGGTCTCCTCAGTTACCATCAATATGGTTTTCGCTGGGGACAGTCAACTGACGCGCACTGCTGGGGCGAAGCCATCAAGAAGCCAACACGGCCAAGCACTTTCTGCATCGCTTGATATCTCGAAGGTCTTTGACAGGGTCTGGTACGCAATTCTACTTAGCAAGCTTCATGCTTTTGGCATCCCAGCTGGTTTTGTAGCTGGATATCTAACTTCTTTAGTGAACGTTTGATCCGAGTAGTCGTTGACGGCTATTCCTGCAAGGATCTGTTCTATCTGCAACTCTTTTCCTGCTGCACATCAATATCCTACTTCACCCTGGTATTGTTGGGTACACAGATAACAGTAATGTTTCAGAGAGATACTTGTCAGGCGCAAAAACCAGCGTGGATGAAGTTTGTTCCTTGAGAGAGACTATGGTGGAGCGATTTGACCTTAAGCCTTGTCTCCCAATGGGGTGATGACAATTTTGGTCTCTTTTAACCACAATAAGGAGTTGTTTCGACCAAACTCCTACTTTTCGGGGTGCATCGGTGCCTGTAACTGATCATGGTTCACCAGATCTGGGCATCCTAAATAGAGTGAAGCGATACTTTACGCCTGGTCAGCTTTTTACTTTTTACAAAGCGCGAGTCCAATCCTGCATAGAGTATTGCAGCCACATTTGGGATGGCTCAGCAAAATATCATTGCTGGGGTTGACTCGGTGGAACGAAGAGCTAAGAGGCTCATTGGTGACGTTAAACTGGTGAATACCAAGCTTTATAGCTTGGCTCATCGCAGCAA
This sequence comes from Orthosia incerta, assembly GCA_948252205.1. NCBI lineage: Eukaryota > Metazoa > Arthropoda > Insecta > Lepidoptera > Noctuidae > Orthosia > Orthosia incerta. The sequence continues at coordinate 4,267,533 of OX411767.1, forward strand.
GATTGCCTGTTTGTCTGTCTTCTAAAAATTGTTCTTCGGTGAGTGTGCTTAACAACTCCACGACCTCATCCCTCCGACCCCTTCTACCATCGGACATCTAGACACACGGCAAGTTACCATCCGTGGTCTCTGGTCTAGTCGCCATTCAACTAATTCGCACCTAGCGCTTCCAAACATCCTTCATAACGCGCACAGTAAAAGAGTGGAACTCACTGCCTGCTTCTGTGTTTCCGAACACATTCAACCTAAATCTCTTCAAAGTTAGAGTGAACAGGATTCTTCTGGGTAAGCTCACTCCATCGTTAACTTTGTTTCTTTCACCTCTGACTTAGACTAGAGTCAAGAAAAACCAACTGAAATAAAAAAACTTCTACTAATTTACACAAAACCTTAATCACACACCTAAACCTGCCTCATAAATCTATCTGTCATATTGGTGACAACCGTATGAAAATCCGTTCAGTAGATTTTGCGTTTATCGCGAAACAGACAGAAAAACACGGCGGGGGATTTGTTTTTTAATGCGTAGTGTGGTAGTATGGAAGTATGGATTACAAAGTTATAAATGTACTCAGTTTGAAGTTACCCAGTCGCTATTTCACCTTGTTGTGGTACCCCCTAAAAAAAAGTAGGTATTTTTGAGATTTTTCGTTGACTACGCTTACGAATTTGTCGTAATTTTGCGGGGTAGGTGAAATGTTAAGCAATTCGTCATGTACTTGACTGAATGAACTATATCCCCTAGATGAGGCAGAGTGCGTCCACAGATGTCCTCAATCGCGATCGGTCTTGAGCTTCACGCTTCACTTCACTCCTCGTCTTGCCGATGCTCGCCGCTTCTGCCAACACGGTGCGATGCCATGTTTGACGGGGACGACCACGCTTTCTTTTTGCTTTCGCATTTTATCTTCACTTGCGACGCTTGATTGGGCTTTCGTGACATTTTTCCAACAGTTCTACGTTGGATAATAGTCTTGAGCCAGTAAATTCCGAGAATACGACGAAGTCAGCGGTTGACGAAGACTTGGATTTGGCGTGAGATGTCCTTTGTGACTACGTTTCACACCCGTAGAGAAGCATGGTTTGACATTGAACCCGTAGATTTTGAGTTAAATCCTTGGTGTAGTATCCGCGATTGTCAAACAGGTCTCAGCTGCGCGAAGGTATAGAATATAAGTTTATTTCTCTCAAAAAGGTACATTTCGGTAAATAGTATCTAGGTTACAGCAGATTCAAACCTTTGTGAGATCTGGAGTCTATACTGGGTTCGAGACCTGTATGACAGATCTCCAGGCACACACCCTTAAAATTACAAATTTATGGTACACTTACGTACTACAACAATGTGAAAGTATCAGATGCTCCCGAGGTAGATAAAGGACATGGCTAAACAACTGCCCTTAGCATCTATAGAATTTTTTCACTAGCTCGTAACATTCAAATATTCATTACTGAATTATTACAGTTTTATTATTCTTCTAGAACTTTCGCGAATTAATCAAATAATTAAAAGTTTTTCATGTTTTTGTTTGACAAGAAGAACATAAGATTCCGTTCTACGAAAAATTGTAGTCAATAAACCTACTTTTAAAGACATTTACGTAAATCGAAACTTACAGTATTCATTATTATTTATTTTTGTACCTTTCGCTATACATCATAAAACATTAGAGATAGAACCATAGATGTTGTTTTCTTTGCATTTATCTGATTTCTAGAAATTATTGGCAAAATCTGGCAAGAAACGGCACATAAATAGTGCTGACACTAAAAAGTTACAGTCAATTCTTCTAGATTACACTTATTTCGATTAGAACCAAATAAAAAGAACATGTTGGGGGTGTCGTGGGAACTCACTTTGAACGATGTTCCTTTCGCCGGGTAATAAGTATGTAATTACAGAGCCTACTAGTATGATCTTTAGTTTCAATTGCGTATTGACAGATGACAGATCTTCAAATGACAGCCGGGACCAACGGCTTATCTAGCTTTCCAAGGCACGAAGGAAACTCGCTATGTACACGATGGAACCACGGAATGACCTTGGCTAGCGTTGCTTAGCCTTGAAGATCGACATGTGCGGCTGTTATTATTAAGCCACGAGCTCCTCTAAACGCCTTAATAAAGTATCATAGCAAAATCTTATTCTTTTACAAGTTTGTATACCTATTAATGTAGGAGTTTCTACGATTTTATTTTCAGGATTGTGATTATATAAACAGTGTCTGTAACTTTTTTCGTACGAAATACTAATATTCAGCTATTCAGCATTACATATTACCCGTTAAAATAGTTATACATTGCTAGGGTAATCGTCCATACTTTATTTAGCCATGTCCTTTGTGGACGCGCCTCTGTGCCAACCAGCAACGGTGAGTGGTTCTTTACACCCTGATTTTGCCGCTTCCTGACGTAGATCGTTCAACTTTGCTTGCACATAGGATTGGGTATGACTCAGTAGGCATATGTCATCGGCGTAATCCAAGTCTTTCAGGACGTTGGTTAATCCCCATTCTATGCCGCGGTACTTATAATCAGAGATGCGAAGCATAATTCCTTCAAGCAGAACTAGAAAGAAGAGCGGTGATGGCAGGCAGCTTTGGCGGACACCCAAGTTTACTGTTACGTAATCGGTTTCCGACGAGGCGATTCATTTTGCAAGGTAGGCGACTTGTTGAGCAATTTGTCATCTACGGTCATCGAAAATTGATCCCTATCAGCTTTTAAGTAGTTAAAGCGGCGTTTGAAAGGCATAGTCACTGGGTGAATGGCGGACTGGGTATTGCTCATGATCGGTCTAAGATGAGCCGCGTACAGGCGGCGGGCGTATGTCTGTAAATGAATTAAAAAATTGCGTTTGCGAGTTTGCGTTTGCTTTTGCTCGCAACGCGGCGTTTTGCTTTGAGTTGTCGTAGCACATGCCTCACCAAGAATATGAATGTCCACACATGGCAAAGCATGTGATGAGCGCCGTGCGCTGCGCATGCTTCGACGGAATTTAAACGACCAAAATTTAACGGCGTATAACACAATATAACTTAACATTCAGTTTGGTAAACACTTCTCTGAACACTCGCCATTTAGTGAACCGATGTTTACGAAACTTGCACTGTTTCCCTAAGGCCAAGTTTATTATCCTGGCCTAAGTTCCGAGTAAGAAGCGACCTTAACCAATCTGTTCAATGGATGGAAAGCATTAGACATCAAAATTAATATGTTTAAAAATACATCGCGACTATAGAGGATTTTATCATACAACCCCTTGTATGATAAAATCCTCTCAAAACCATAATAAAAATTAAAAAATCAATGAGTCAATCAATTAACAAACAGCAATGTGGCTCACATTTTCTGAAAGGATTTTTCATAAGTTCTCCATTCCTGTCAAGACTATCATTAATTGTGAATTTGTGTAAATTTCGGCATATAATGTATTTTATTTATACGCTCGTATTTGACCACCACCTCGCCTGATGTTAATCGATGATTTAATGGTAGCAACTATGGCATTAAATAAAGAACAAAAGACGGCCTTTCAGAAAACGTTAACCTATTCGCTGTTGGTTATGCGGTCTATCTTAACTCATCGAATAATTCTGGTTTGAGTTTACGTTAATATTTCAGAATTGGCATATAATAAAAATGGGTGTGTAACGTTTGATATAATAACAAAAGATCTAATGATCATATGACCTAATTTCATTTAATATACTTTTGTTTTAATATAGCGATCAAATGATATAATGAATTATTGATATAATTTAATTTTACCTAATTTTATATGGTATAATGAACATATTATATAATGCACATTTGATATAATATTCATATAATATAACATTTAGTTACTATAATATTCAAAATCTCTAAGTAACGTTTAATATAAATTAGAAACGTCTTACTTTGTTTTGTATATTTTTGCATAAAGTGATTAAATTTTAAACGCCCGCCATTTCCGTGCTAGCAAAATCAAGCACCACATAAATATTGCTTGTTATTAGTTTGCTTTTATGCGGCTGGACGAATATTACAGCTATTATTAGCTTACAGCTACACTATTTACTGTATGTGTTTAATATTGCGATTTCGATATTTGTTTTAATAATTAAAATGACTACTATAAATTGCAGTACATTCAAAAGTTTCAAAGGTGGATGAAAACTTTGTGTAAATGGATACATTTATACCAAAAATAGGCAAGTGGACGATAAAGTTTAGTGGATTTGTGTTTTTTGTGTTTTCTTATTCTCTTCCTTATATACATCGGCTTGTTAAATACAAGCCGGTGTATGTAATAGGTCGAATCTGTGCCAAAACCGAATCGGGGCACCCCGACTTCACGTAGTCTTTTGGCTGCTAACCCTAGAATGTATATAAAAACCGGAGGTGCGAAGGGAGAGCAACCCCCGCCCGCTCTAACAAAGCATAGGCTTCCGTGTGAGTGGCTAAAGATGGGTGCCGGAGGCGACCAGCCTGCCGAAGCTGCGGAGGTGAGCATGGGTGCCTATCCTTTGTTACGTAAGGGCGAAGGGGTTGCACTTCCCGCAGCGCCGAAGACAATGCAGAAGCAACTTTAGTATTTTGAGGTTAGGTTACAATAATTTGTTTTTTCAAGAACGGTGCGCTACCCTAGAAAATTAGTTAATATGAAAATTAAGTGAAATGTACGTTATATGAAAAGAGCATTATACAAATTGAAAATTAAATGAAATGAACGTTATACTAAATGTTGTTAGTAGAGCAAATAAAGGTTATATGAAATATAAAATTAGATCATATGGAATTAGGTCATATGTTTTTACAGCATATAAAAATTATATCAAGTGAACGTTATTTCAAGTGATATTATACTATCTGTTACTATACCAAACATTACAAACCCAATAAAAATAGCATACATGACAAAAAAAAAGTGTTACTCTCCTATCTTAGTCTCACTGCCTCTTGTTATTTGTTTTTTTTACTCTTCGAATATCGCCAGTGTATGTTTACCCTAAAATTTCAAAACTGGGATACAATTGACTTTAGTTTCTTTAACATAAAATGGAGATCGTATGATAAGTCCTTTCAGAAAATATGAGCCACATTTCTGTTTGTTAATTGATCTTAACTCATTGTTTTTTTTTTTATTAATTATAGTATTGAGAGGATTTTACTATCGCGACTCGCGATATATTTTTTAACACGCTTTTTTATTAGCTTGGTATGTATGTATCTATGTATCAATGTAACGGAATCTTTGAACGTGATTTTCACCCCCTTCAAAACGTGGGATTGATTTGAAACTTTGCACACTTATCAAGGACCGATGACAATGCAATAATTTAGTCAAAGTCAAAGCCAAAGTCAAAGTCAAATATATTTATTCAACTAGGACAAAAAGCGGCACTTTTGAAAGTTGATTCTACCGTGCGCCTTTAAACATTTTGTCCCAATAGCCTTACCAAGATCTTCAGGATAAGCGACTTTTTAGTTCAATTTACCATTGACGCGTGTTTTTTAGTTTTTAGAACTACAATTTTTATTAACATATTTTTTTTCTTATTAATCCACTAAACAGATGGGTGGAGGTCACTCCTTACTCAGATCCTCCACCATCCGTAGTTAACACACACGAATGATTAGTAAACAATAATTAAATTGCTGTAATATGCGTTTTTTCGTCAATTGTTAGCCTAACAAAAGATCAACTACCTAATTATTTATTTAAATTCGGGTGGTTAACTTGTTAAACTAATAGTTTAATATAAAAATTAATAATTAGCTAATACGTTGAACTGTTATTTGATTTTACAACGAATACAAAACATGAGCCTAAGGCCCAGTTTTTTGATCCGTAGTTAACTCAACCAATGGCTAACTAAGCTAACCAAATAAAAAGGTTGCAAATTTCGTTAAATCACTATTTTTCTTAAGTAGTTAGCCTCACAAATCGTCAAATAAGTCTAAGGTAATTTTTTTGAAAATTTTTTAGATGAACAATTGATTACTAAACGCGATACACTGAAATTTTAAACCATTGGTTAGCATAATTATTTAACCATTGATTGGTTAACGACGGATTTAAAAACTGGACCTTAGTCTAAAGATACTTAATACATTAAAACAAATGATTATTTTTCATTCCGTAGATGACCAGACAGCTGAAATGTTTTTCCGGGATGGTTATACTTATAACGAAGAACTATTTTAAGTTGCACGGGGAACAGGTGAACAAGAATAAGGCCAATCAAATATGTGAACAGGAAGGAGGATTTATTTTTCCAAATGACGTCACGGAGGCTAACTATTTGATATCGCTCTTTGAACTACACAGAGTCGCAAGTAGTAATATTTGGGCCCACCAAAATTGGATATGGGTGGGCATATCAAGAGTACCAACTGGCAGTAACCAGTTTGTGACCATCCACGGTACGTGTATATTTAATAATCACCGATCCCGAATAATTTGGGATGAAGGAAGGAGGATCACATAAAGCTGTTAGTGTTAATCGAACAGCGGCGCGCTGATGGGGTTGCGCTCTTTGTAGTGAAACAATAATTTTGTACTTCTTCGGCTGGTCAAATGATGTCATTGGTGATCTTCTGTAATAATAATGTAATTTAAGTGATCGGGATGCGGCCATAGTCCTTCCGTAGTATGTAAGTCGTTCGTCAAGATGTAATGAGCTTAGTAATAGCGATGCAATTTCAATATTCTTTGTGACCTTAATCGGTATGCTTGTAGCTAGAAGAAAAATATTGATTGTTAGTCTGTAGGAATATTGGCATGTACAAAAACCTTAATTATCACATGGTAAATCGTTAAAATTTGTATTGGTTTGGTCTTTTAGAACGAATTCATTTTCTTGAGCTGATGATCGAGGCAAACTCAATAACGAGCAAGCTGCAGCGGTTATGGGCCAGCCATATTAGCCGAAGCGCCGTGACCGTTGGAGCAGCCGTAGCAGCCTCTTGAGACGACACCGCGAATCGGGAAACTTAAGGCGAGATGCCCTTTAGTTAGAAAGGGCGTTGCACCTTCCTACGCGTTACCGAGAAGCGAGATAAATGGCGTATGATTGGCGAGCCCTATGTCCAGCTGTGCAGTAAACTGATAAGGATTAATGACAGACGATTTTTAGGGACATGTATGAGCAGTGCTCGGTGTTCATTGAAAATTCTTCAGGTACTTTACAAGGAATATGGGTGAAAAAAATATTTGAACAAGTTTATACAATAGTGAAAACAGTATCAAAATTGATCGAAAAACATATCTGTTCTCTTGCGAAAACGCTGTTCTCTATGGAAAGGGTATTGAAGTAAGTACTAGACTTTGTTGTCAGAGTCTATATTAGACTTCACTTTCTAATTAAAAACTTAAAAGCCTTATAACTTTGTTGCCGATGAAGATATACGAACGAATATATTTATATAGGTATGTATTATAATATGTATAAGATATATATGTAACATATGTATTTAAGCGGCCTATATTTATTATTTTTTGTTTTGTTGTTTGCTTTCCACGGTTTAAACAATGCACCTGCCATGTTATCTCTTCACCACCCTTGGTTGACTGGTAGAGAATGCCTAAGGCATTAAGTCCGCCATTGTACCTTTGTGCATGAAGTTTAAATAAATAAATAAACGAAAAAACCACTGTGAAAGTCATTAGATATTTTTATAAAATTTCAAAAGACGACAAAGAACAATTTTTTTCTTCAACTCATATTGTCCCACTGCTGGGCAAAGGTCTCCCCCATAGCCTTCCACTCTTCCCTATCCTTTGCCATCTCCTGCCAATCTCCCGTAAACGCCTCTAAGTCGTCGCGCCAGCGTTTCCTAGGCTGTCAAAAGTCCAAACTCAAGGTATGCGAAAGCGCGATGGAGCGTAGCATATTAGGTATTAAGCTCAGCAACCGAATACGTAATACTACGATACGCTCCAAAGCAGGAATCGTCAATGTGGGCAGAAAGTCTGCTGGGCTGAAGTGGGATTGGGCGGATCATATATGCAGAATGCTTAAAGAAACAATATACTTAGATAAAGTTTTTCAACAAGCAAGACCACTCTCTTTGGGCTTGTCTCCATCACTACGTTACGACGTCGTCAATGTGGAACGACGCAATGTCGCGTCACGTTACCTTGACGTGACGTGGTAATGCGTTGTACCGCAATGTCTCCGTGGAACGACGCGTCGTACGTCGTCGGAAGCGGTACGTGGCGATGTTCTCACTCAGTTGATGTTTAAATGTCTTAGCGATTAGTTGCGCCAAAAAAAACCAGAAATGCTCTAACTGTCAGAAACTACAAGAAACGTAACTAAACGTTTTCTGTCAGAAATGCTGAAAAATATACCGGTATTTTTCAAGGAACGACAACGTCTCACGTTGCGGTAGAGTGGCTTGTATTTTTACCCGGCTGCAAGGAAAGGGTTATGTTTTTCGCGCGTATCTTGTATGTATGTAAAATTCTTTATTACCTCGTATCTTTCAAACCACTTGACGGATTTTTATAATTAAGACATCGTTAGATAGGTCTTGGCCGCAACGTGTTCTTAGATAAGTGTCGTTTAAAAAAAGAAACATGGCGGATTTTGGGCAAAAGTTTTGTTCAGCCAGCTCGCGAATATATCCTGCGATTGCACAGCATGATTTTCTTCTTGTTTACATCTTTGCAGTCGGATTTTTTGTTTTTTTTTTTATTACGACATGGTAACGTAAATTTTCACGTCACGCCAACGTACCGAATCGCGACAATGCTACTTTCCACATTGACGACGTCGTAATGTGGAGATGGGGACAAGCCCATTCTGTTGGGGATCGAACCCAACATTTTGCAACCAACCGGCGCGCGCTGCCTGTGCTGCACATACAGCTGAGTGAACCGCACGGCATCGGCGTGATTGCGCGGTGCGGCGGCAACATAGGCCAAAACTCGTTAACACGGCAGCATCGCGACAGTCAACATAATTATTGTAATTCAAATAACAAAAATACAGTCAACTTTGATTTCATCCACGAGCTAACACTTCCAGTCATAGATACTTACCTAAATCGTGTCTTTACTCTGACGACTCTAGTGACGGCTATTTAAATCATGCAAATAAATGAATACGATCTGTCACACGATGCGTCATTATATAAGCCATTTTGGTTGATATTCAAACAGTTCTCATTTTTGAAAATATTGTCTGGCTGACCTAGATACCATTTCGTATACACCTTATAGTTAGACCTACCTAGAATAAAAAAGTAATAAATAAGCAAAGTTATAAGAGCACAGAAGCGCTGTGCTGGTACAGACTACAAACGCCTTTACTTATCTGTCATAATCGTACCCACACAATTAGCGGTGAGTGCAAGTTTCGGCTTTCATAGTTATTGGCAGATTTATCACAGACCACCAGTTATGTGGTGTCACAATAGATCGCAATGGGTCGAAGTGTCCGAGTTATTTCTCGACCCCTCCACATGATAAGATATGTGCTGTTAAAATGGTAACTTCCACTGACATGGTTGGTTTGTATGAAAAGAGTTGTGACATGGTTGTAGTGAAGCTAGAGATAGATTCAGCCGCCGAGGCGTATTCAAGCTCTGTACGATTTACACTGACAGCTTTATGTCATCCTCTTGCCTTCATCCCAAATTATTCGGGATCGGTGATTATTAAACATACACGTACCGTCAATGGTAACAAACTGGTTACTTGATATGCCCACCCATATCCAATTTTGGGAGGCCCAAATAATACTACTTGTGACTCTGTGTAGTTCAAAGAGCGATATCACATAGTTAGCCTCCGTGACGTCATTTGGAAAAAAATAACTAGATCAATCTTGTTCACATATTTTATGGCCTTTTTCTAGTTCACCTGTTCCCCGTTCAACTTAAAAAAACTTAATAGTTCTTCGTTATAAGTATAACCATTACGGAAAATCACTTTAGCTGTCTGGTCATCTTATTTGACCATTTGTGAAGTTAACAATTTAGGAAAAATTGTGTTTTTTTAAGTTGTTAGCCTCACAAATGGTCAAATAAGATAACTAGACAACTGAAGTATTTTTCCGGGATGGTTATACTTATAACGAAGAACTATTAAGTTGTTTTAAGTTGAACGGGGAACAGGTGAACTAGAATAAGGCCAATAAAATATGTGAACAGGAAGGAGCTAGTTTTTTTTTCCAAATGACGTCACGGAGGCTAACTATGTGATATCGCTCTTTGAACTACACAGAGTCGCAAGTAGTAATATTTGGGACCCCCAAAATTGGATATGGGTGGGCATATCAGGTAACCAGTTTGTGACCATTGACGGTACGTGTATATTTAATAATCAACGATCCTGAATAATTTGGGATGAAGGAAGGAGGATCACATAAAGCTGTCAGTGTAAATCGTACAGAGCACGAACACGCCTTGGCGGCTGAAGCTATCTCTAGCTTCACTGCAACCAAGTCACAACTATTTTCATACAAACCAACCATGTCAGTGGAAGTTACCATTTTAACAGCACATATCTTATCATGTGGAGGGGTCGAGAAATAACTCGGACACTTCGACCCATTGCGATCTATTGTGACACCACATAACTGATGGCCTGTGATAAGTCTGCCAATAACTATGAAAGCCGAAACTTGCACTCACCGCTAATAGTGTGGGTACGAATATGACAGATAAGTAAAGGCGTTTTTAGTCTGTATCGACACAGCGCTTCTGTGCTCTTATAACTTTGCTTATTTATTACTTTCTTATTCTAGGTAGGTCAATCTATAAGGTGTATACGAAATGGTATCCAGGTCAGCCAGACAATATTTACAAAAATGAGAACTGTTTGAATATCAACCAAAATGGCTTATATAATGACGCATCGTGTGACAAATCCTATGGGCAGATCGTATTCATTTATTTGCACGATTTAAATAGCCGTCACTAGAGTCGTCAGAGTTGACACAATTTAGGTAAGTATCTATGACTGGAAGTGTTAGCTCGTGAATTAAATCAAAGTTGACTGTATTTTTATTTATAGGCGATGGATAAATGCCGTTATTATTTGAATTACAATATGTCGACTGTCGCGATGCTGCCGTGCTAGAGAATTTTGGCCAAACGCGCTATGTTGCAGCCGCGCCACGCAATCACGCCGATGCCGTGCGAGTCACTCAGCTGTATGTGCAGCACAGACAGCGCGCTCAATTGGCTATTTGACAGATATTGAAATAAAATATGGAATGTGTTGGAAATTTTAGCTTGTAGGTAAACAATAAAAGTACATTTTTTTTTTCGACAATGTATAAAATGTTAATATTTTATTTTTTGGAAAACAAAATTGCCATTTTTTATCTATGGAATAAATGATCCAAAAAAGGGGCGGCCATGATTGACGCATCATGTGACGTCACATTTTTAAAAACAAACAAAGAGTTGTTCGTCGTAGTTCGCGTCTGTTCTCAATGTATTACCAAATAACAACTTATAATGTACCTATGTTTTACAATGAATAAATGAATCTGAATCTGAATCTAAGTCCGAAATGTCAGGTGACTGACTGTTTTCGCGCACCTTTCAAATTATTATGGAAAAATATTTTTTTCTTTTCTAATAAGGCTTTTTATTAAGAAAAATATATTTTCACTTCTCATGCTCTGAAATTGCTTATTTGTGCAGGATATAGGCTGCACTGTTGTAAATAATAAACTGATTAAGCTGAATTATGTTTTATTCTCCAAGCATAACCATCGTTGAACCCTCTTCCGTCCCACACATGTCACATAGACCAAAACCCCCGCGTTTCAAAGACAATCCTCAAAACACAAACCAAGACCATAGTAGGTCATAGACTATCACAACATCTCCCCTTTTAGTATTATAAACATTTTGTAATTATTAACCTATGTATTATACTGTAATCAACACATAACATCTTAGCACTTAGTTGCACATAGTTACTACACTTATACCTCTCTGGAGTTAAAGTATTTTTCTTATAATCATCTTAACTTTACAGAGCAATATTTTTAAATTTAGTTTCACGCCTAGATCCTAATGTCTGACATATTAATCATTTATTTATCTGTCTAATCATATAAGTCACTTATTTCTTCACAAGTAATTCTGGAACAGCTTTCCTTACTTTCTAAACATACATTAGGCACATACTTCCTTACAAAATTAATATTTTTATTAATTAGGTGCTTACATCTAATGAATCATATGAATCAGAGTGGACATAGTCATCTAAATACCTAGGTGGCCTTGCCTGTCTTTTTTGTCTGGGATCTTCTGAATTATTTCTTTCCACAATATCTGTTCTACTTGAATTAGTCTGACCAAACTCTAAATCTCCTGGATCTGTAACTTGATCTTCTGGACCCAAAAGACTGGCAGGGGCCTGAACATAATTCTCTACATCATATAAATTTTCATTAGATATATATTTGTCCACCGTTGGTGAAATTTGGGTAGGTGCTAATTTAAGGTGCCATCTGTTTCTCCTAAACTGCCCCCTCTCAGTGTTTATTAGATATGATCTAGGTACTTCAAACTTTTTTATTACAGTGCCATATTATAGTTTCAGATCAGTGACCCATACTCTATCGTTTATCTTCAGTTCTTGTAAGTTTACCGCCCTATGTCTCTTATTATAATAATACATGCCCTTGTCTTTCCTCTCAATTTGCTTCTGTTTCAAATCTGCCCCTATGACAATAGGATTGTTAAGTTTACTAGATATGATTGGTAAGTTATCTCTAAGTTTTCGGTTGAACATCAATTCAGCCGGACTGTAACCAATATCTAATGGTGTGTTTCTATAAACTAATAATGCTAAATATATATCCTGATTTTTTGTTAGTAGAGATTTAGCAATCTTTACTCCAGATTCTGCCTGGCCATTACTTTGTGAGTAGTATGGGCTACTAGTTATAGACTTGAAACCATACTCCCTAGCAAAATTGTTAAATTTATTCTTAAATTGACTTCCACAATCTGAGCGCACCACCTCTGGAATTCCATATCTAGAAAACATCTCTTTACATTTTATTATTACACTATCTTCTGTCATATCATTTAATTTAAATATTTCTAGAAATCTTGAATAGTAATCAATTCCCACTAAATACCAATAATTTTCAAATTTAAATAGATCTATTCCTACTTTTTGCCATGGTCTGTCTGGTGGTGGATCTAATACCATTTTCTCTTTAAGATTTGGTGTATTTTCTATACATTTAGGACATGATTTGACAATATCTTCAATTTCTTTTGATAATCCAAACCACCACACAGATTGCCTTGCACGCTCCCTGCATTTAGTGATTCCTAAATGACCCTCATGAATTTTTATTAATATTTCTTTCTGCATGCTACTTGGAATGACTATCCTAGAGTTCAACAATAAAATATCATTTTCTATTGAGAAATTATTTCTGTACTGGTAATACTGTTTAAGAATACCTAACTGATGTTGTCCAGGCCACCCTTGAACCATAAATTGCTTTATTTGTGTACATATTTTACACTTTTCCTGCTCAAACTTGATTTTAAGTAGTACCTCATCAGGTACTGTTTCACTTACAAACATTTTAATGTCATACTGAACCTCCTTTGAATTTAATGCATCATACATCACTGGCAGAGGCTGTCTAGACAATACATCAGCTACAACCAATTCTTTCCCAGGAATATATTTAACTTCATAATCAAATCGGGTTAATTTCAATCTGAGTCTTAACAGGCGTGGACTTAAGGCATCAAATTGTTTAGTTTGTAATATTTGTAAAAGTGGCTTATGGTCAGTCTCAAGAACAACATGAATTCCTACTATGTAATCTCTAAATTTATCTGCCGCCCACGCCAAGGCTAAACATTCCTTCTCTATTTGGGCATAATGTTTTTCTGCTTCTGTTAGAGTTCTACTTGCATACATGACTACTGCTCTTTGGCCTTTTTGATCCTCTTGCATTAAAACTGCCCCTAGTCCAAAAGAGCTACTATCTGCTGAAACAATAATCTTTAAATTTGGATCATAATGTGCTAATGTGGGTGCTACTTGTAGCTTGTCTTTAATAATATTAAATGCTTGTTGTTGAGAATGCCCCCAAACATACAAGTGGTTATCTTTTAGAAGTTCATGCAATGGTGCTAATGTGTGAGATTTGTTAGGAATATATCTGCCTACAAAATTAACCATGCCTAAAAACTGAAGCAATTCTTTTTTATTTGAAGGTGTTTTAAACTCCTGAATTGATTTGATTCTCACAGGGTCAATTTTAACTCCTTCTCTGTTTACAATATGCCCTAAATAACTAACTTCTGTTACCCCAAAAATACTTTTTGTTTTATTAATAGTTATTCCCTCACTGTGCAACCTATTTAAAACTTCTCTAAGCATTTTATCATGCATTTTTTTGTTAGATTCAAAAATTAGAATATCATCCATATGCATGGCTACATTTAGGTCTTTAAGTAAATTTGAAAACTTCATACTGAAATATTCAGGTGCACAATTAAGTCCAAACGGTAAGCGGTTATAAATATACCTACCAAAGGGTGTAATTATGGTTGTCAGCTTTTTAGAAGCTTCATCAAGACGACTCTGATGAAAGCCTGAAGTGGCATCAATTTTTGAGAAATTCTTAGCGCCTTTTAACCTTGCTAATGTCTTTTCTACCTTTGGAATGGGATAAACTGGTCGCAAAATATTTTTATTAACTTGAGTATAATCTCCACAAATTCTAACTTTGCCATTTTTAAATACCACTACTATTGGAGACACAAAATCAGTAGGTTCCTCAATAGGACTAATTATGCCTAATCTTTGCAATCTATCTAATTCCTCTTTGACTTTAGGTAATAACGGGATAGATACACTTCGAGGTGTAGCCTGTACAAATGCTTTAGGATTGCTTACTAATGTTATTTTAAATTCATCTCTAAAAACCCCTAACTCATTAAAAATGTTGGGAAACTCTTTCTCTACGTCAACTTCTGCACTAGAATCTGGGTTGCTGATCTGATCTGAACCTGACATTGCACAGATACTAATAATTTTCATACTTTCAATTGAAGGTCGGCCCAAGATGGCAGTGCTTAGATCTTTAATTACGTATACTTTACCTTCATATTTTCTCTCTTTATATTGTAACTTTAGCTGTACTGTACCAATAACATGTAATTTAGTCCCATCTGGCCCTTTCACCCTGTCACCAGTTTTCACCAACGGCAGCCTTCCTTCTACAGCAACATATTCTGGTATAGCACTTATGTCTGCACCTGTATCAATTAAAAAATTCAAGTTTTTTATAAATTTGTCCTCTTTAAAAATGCTTACTTTTACATTGTATTGGTTACTGTTGTGAAACATACACACCTTGTGTTCATGCAACTCTTCATTCATGTTTTTTATCGTTTTAGAACGACAAAGTTTAGCAAAGTGTCCTTGTCTTTTACAGTTATGACAAGTCACTTTGGATGCTGGACATTTATCCCTTTGATGCCGTTCTAATCCACAGAACCAACAGTTTCCTTTCACTGGTCTTCTTTTTTCCAATTTGAAGATCTCCTCCTCTCCTCTCATCTTCTTTGTTTCCTCCTGCTGCATCTCAGCTTGCCGGCCCATTAGGACAGCTTCTTCAAGCGTTAGATCTCTTTTCAGGAGCATCCTGTCGCTAGTTCCTTTATTCAGTACGCCTATTACAATTCTGTCCCTAATGAGTTCTTCTTTTAGAGTTCCATATAAACAGCTCTCCGCAATCTTGTGCAAATCCGTGACAAAGTCGTCAAACTTTTCCCCGTTATTTTGAATTCTTGTATTAAATCTGTATCTTTCATATATAACATTTCTTTTTGGTAAAAAGAAATCGTCAAATTTTTCGATTAGTTCAGTAAAAGTGTTTAGTTTCAAGACAAACTGAATTTTTATGTCTTCTGCCTTTTCCCCCATGCAGTACATGAGACAATTTATTTTGTCTTGTTCTGATTTATTGTTGGCTCCCGCGAGACTTAGATATCTTAGAAATCGGGCTTTATACTTAGCCCATTCTTCTGGCACAAAACTGAAATTTGCCGGTGGCGGTACCGCCATTTTGCTGTCTTTGTTTTCTTCCATTTTCGTACTTATCTGAATCGTATTCTACTGATTGCACGTATACTTGTTCACTGAATTTTGTTTTTTTACCGCTGCCACCATGTTGTAAATAATAAACTGATTAAGCTGAATTATGTTTTATTCTCCAAGCATAACCATCGTTGAACCCTCTTCCGTCCCACACATGTCACATAGACCAAAACCCCCGCGTTTCAAAGACAATCCTCAAAACACAAACCAAGACCATAGTAGGTCATAGACTATCACAACATGCACAAAATCGATTTTTGTGCACAAGTGCATTGACGTATCTACTTATAAATGTATCTATATTAAGGCAAAGAAAATGAGCCATACAGCCAAACACAATAAAAAGTTCACAGATACAATTTGTTATTTTATAATATTTACTTTAATTTATTTGCCTTTTATGTGTTTTTTATGACATAAAATATATTAAAATTTGAATTAAAATACGGGTGGTTATTAAATTAATTAAAAAAAATATATATTACAAAATTAATTTAATAGTAGGCTGTAAAGGTCTGCAGCCACTGACCTCTATCATACAAGTACGCTGGACTACATATATTAGATGAAATGACAGTTGATTTTTGTACCGAATCAAAGCGCCCCACTCGAGGTTCTCAGGAACTAAAATTGACACATTTAGAGATAAGTTAATACCGATATTTCTCAAGATTAGGTAATACTAATATATTCGCCTGGAAATATTATATTATTTTAACTAATACGAGTATATGAGTATTAGTAATATTTTTAAATTACACTAATATCAAAATAGTAGACTTGGCAAGGCGTATCACTCATCTACTGTATTGACTTCTCATAATATGTTGCAACTAAATATCTCATATTGATATTAGTGATGAATGTTATATGAATGCCTAATAATCAGTAATAATATGTTAAAAAGCAATGTGTAATACTAAATTATGGAATCATCATCATGATCATCCACAGTCCGACTTCGCCCACTGCTGAGCACAGGCCTCTCTCTTCTTTTATCAATCACCTCGTTCCTGTCTAGAATTAATTCTGGCATAATATCATGATAATTATAATTGTATTAACAAATGTTTTTAAGTCATACAATTTATATCTGCATCTGAAACAGAGTTGAAAACTGAGTCTTCACGTCGCTGGAATGCGATGTCACTCTTATTTGCACCTTAACACTACAGAGACAGGATCTCAGCGATGAGAGCGAGAAATATGTCCGTTGTAAATTATTATCCATCTCATTCGTACGCAAATATTTGTATGAATGATGTTCCAACCGAGTGAATCCAAACTATTGTAAATGTAAATATTAACTAACTAGTATACTTGAGCGAGTAGATACTTGCTAAAATATACTAGTTTTAAGGATAAGTTGTTAGCCTATCCCCATATTTGAATCTCACTGTTATGACAGTAATGCGCTATAACTTTAGTAGCATGCTATCCACTAGTTTATAGCTTGCAATCTGATTGAAAGTATTTTTCAGTTAACCTTTACAGCAAGTTTTCTATTACTTAGAAATGAATCTCAATTAAAATAATTGGGATTTTCTTGTTCTCCTAAGTATTAAATTATTCTTACGTATTTTTATACCGAAGGCTATGTCCCATCTCTAAAATTAGTTCCATGGAATCTCACGTTAAGTCACGTTGCTATCAGCGCCAAAATGGCGAAAATCAAATGTCTTAATTTTGTCATCGATAATATGAAGTCCAGCGTACTTGTATATTAGAGGTCAGTGTCTGCAGCCCAAGCCTAATATTAATGTCGTAAGATTTAAAAAAAAGCGCTCACAATATGTCATCTTCACAAATTTTGAAAAATACCGTTAATAACAACAATTTCCTTCAGTATTCAAAACTGTACTAATTTTACTAATGTTATGTTATGCTACTGTTTTCTGTCCTCGCAATCGAAATGAAAAGCAGAGTGCTCGTGTACAAAAACATTTTGGACGTTTTAAAAATGGTTCGTTTTGTGCACTCGTTGTAAAATCTACTTTTTAAGAGGTATAAAATAAAATTTTCAATTTTTTACAATAATTTTCTGAAATCTGTCATATAGACAATTCCTAAAAGAATGGGCTTGTCCGCATCACCATGTCACACCGCAACGTAACACATCGTCGTGCCTTGAAAAATACCGGTATATTTTTCAGCATTTCTGACAGAACGAAACAACGTTTAGTTTCGTTTCTTGTAGTTTCTGACAGTTACAGCATTTCTGTTTTTTTTGGCACAACTGATAAGCTAAGAAATTTAAACATCAACTGAGTGAGCGCATCGCTACGTACCGCTTCCGACGGCGTACGACGCGCCGTTCCACGGAGACGTTGCCGTACATGGCATTACCACGTCACGTCAATGCACAGAGCATCGACACCGTGCCGTACCACTCGGACGACGTCGTAACTTGGTGATGAGGACAAATCCAAAGAGAGTCGTCTTGCTTGTTGAAAAACTTTATCTAATCTCTTCTTAGTCGTCATTTGAGATTTTATAAAAATATCTAATGACTTTCACAGTGGTTTTCTTCGTTCTTATATTTTCATCGGCAACAAAGTTATAAGGCTTTTAAGGTTGTCTGTAAGAGATTGCCCTGTGCGATAAGACCGCCCATTGTACACTTGCTTTTATGATTGTTTGTCCTGTATATATATTTTTGTGGTGTACAATAAAGAATATAATAAATAAATAATAATTAGAAAGAGACAAAAAATATAGACTAATATATAGACTCTGACAACAAAGACTAGTTCTTACTTCAATACCCTTTCCATAGACAACAGCGTTTTCGCAAGAAAGATATATTTTTCGATCAATTTTGATACTGTTTTCACTATTAGTAGGTATTCCATTTCAGTATAGTTATCGATAAACTAGTTCAAATATTTTATTCATTCATATTCCTTGTAAAGTACCTGAAGAATTTCCAATGAATACCGAGCACTGCTCATGCATGTCCCTAAAAATCGTCTGTCATTAATCCTTATCAGTTTACTGCACAGCTGGACATAGAGCTCTCCAATCATACGCCATTTATCTCGCTTCTCGGTAACGCGTAGGAAGGTGAAACGCCCTTTCTAGATAAAGGGCATCCCACCTAAAGTTTCCCGATTCGCGGTGTCGTCTCAAGAGGCTGCTACGGCTGCTCCAACAGTCACGGTTCTTCGGCTAATATGGATGGCCCATTACCGCTACAGCTTGCTGGTTATCGAGTTTGCCTCGATCATCGCGCTCAAGAAAATTAATTCGTTCTAAAAGCTCATTATATCTTGACGAACGACTTACAGTCTACGGAAAGACTATGGCCGCAGCCCGATCACTTGCATCATCTGACCAGCCGAAGAAGATCAAAATTACTGTTTCGCGACGAACACACAACGCGTCACTACAAAGAGCGCAAAACGCGGCGTCACCGGCACTCTGGCCGGCTTTAAAAGGGGAACGGCCGGCGAATACACTAGTTATTAATCACGATCCAGCCCTTGTTGTCCCCCAGCGACGCCCAGAGCCGAGGTTCGACCCCATAGGGGTCAGCGTGGTCGCTTAGGTTAAGCTTTTTGTGCCTGGCTGGAGGCTCTAGTTTAGTCTCCACAGGATAGCCCGGTTAAGCAGTAGCCAAAGTCAAAGTCAAAACCAAGGCCATCAGTTTGAATGAACTGCGAGAAAAGAACTCATGTGACCGTAATTATTTCGGTCACACCAGTCTGAGTTCGGCAAGCTCCGGGAGAACATTCGTATCGACCTAGGACGGTCAAGTTTACCCCGCCACTTGCAGATTTCAGATTCACACCGTGTATTGTCAGTGTGTCAGCTTCGCTAGCGGACTGCACACCATGCACGACGCTACTAGGGTTTCTTCTTGTTGTTAAAATATAATTAGTGTTCCATATTTTATATGTTAATTATACACATATATTGTTAATTAACCTCTTGTAATTTAGTAAATATATTTTTATTTCACGTAAGGTGTGTTTAAGTTTTATCTCTTCACACTAGACCCAACTTATAATACTACGATTTCAAGCAAACATCTGATGCACAACAGTTAAAACAATTTGGAATATAAATCATCTTTTCGCCACCGTATATATTGTGTAAAATTTAAATGTGTAAAAATTGTAATGTTTAAAGCCGTCTTTAATATTGTTAATAAATACCTATAATAAAATTAAGATGATGATTAAAGGGATACCTGAGACATCCGACACTTGACCCTTAAGGTTACACTAGTCGATCATTCTTCTATACAAACGTAGTCTGGCGATTACTCCACAGTTTGACGATGTGCGTTCAAAATAATAAATGATATCAATTTGTCTCATCATTATCTAACCCTGTATGAGCATGAGTTATGAGCATCGAAAGTTACATATTTCTATACTAATTTTAACGCATCTTTGGGCGGAAATAAATACCATAAGAAGAAGGAAAATTTAAAAACGGCCACCATACAGGGATAGATTAGTAGTTCAACAATGCAAATAATTTTATTTTGTAAATATACATTGAGACGTTTTTTCATGATATCTAGACTCCCAAAGGTCTGTTTATAAAATTTCGCGCGCTCGTTTTCGTCCTAAATCATCATCCATTTCGCTACAAACTTAGAAAAGTGCTAATTCGTACGCGAACTAGCTTCTTACTGCTCATCACATCATCTATCTCTTTCGCACGTGTTGTCTCATGCATTTTAGCCCCGCGCACAGAATAGTTCGTGCCGTCGACTAGGGGAACCTTAACTATAATAACTCTGGATCTTATCTGTACATGCAGAATTTTGGTTCAGGACGCACCATTATAATGTTGAGAAATGATTTGGAATATGAAAGCACCGAAGAGAGAAGCTATAAAAGATTATGAAGACGCAATGAATTTTTGTTTAATATCAATTAATTTTACATAAAGTTAAGAGTTTACTTTCGGTCATCCACATCAAGACTCAACCCATACAGTCTCGTCTCGGACCGTAACAAACACGTTAGGAGAAAGTTGAAGAAAAAAACAAAACCGGCCAAGTGCGTGTCGCCACGCGCACTAATAGGATTCCGTAGTTGCCCAATAATGCGGACTAAGAAGAGGGCTTTTTGTTGTTACATGAATATTGAAACGGTTTCAGCGGCTCACGTCTAAAAACGGGCCCACATAGGACGATGGTAACTGAACCTCCTTCTTAAGTAATTAAATCCAACTTTGCAAGTGAAGTTAGAAAAACTAGCCCAGTGCGAGTCGGACTCGCGCACGAAGGGTTCCGTACCATTATCACAAAAAAAGGCAAAAAAATCACGTTTGTTGTATGGGAGCCCCAATTAAATAAAGGGTGTCTCAGAATGTTTTTCGTTTTTGATACTTAAAAAAAAAGGTACTAGAATTAGTTAAAACTCGGTTTATTTTTTTTTTGTATTAATGAGCAGTTTTCCAATTATGTTTATTAAAAACAATGTTTAGTAAATGTGCATCCTCCATCCACTTCCTGACACTAAATTTTTCTGTAACTAAAATCTTCAATCACACGCAACAAAGTGAGGTACCGACTATTCCTTGACGTGATATGGCAGCCCAAAAAGCCCAGATTAAACGCTTGCTGATGTTCTCTTAAAGAGCTTTTTTTAAGCATTGAAAACGAAAAACATTCTGAGACACTTTATTTATTATATTCTGTTTTTAGTATTTGTTGTTATAGCTGCAACAGAAATACATCATCTGTGAAATTTCAACTGTCTAGCTATCACGGTGCATGAGGTACAGCCTGCTGACAGACGGATTGTGGAGTCTTAGTAATGGGGTCCCGTTTTTACCCTTTGGGTACGGAACCCTAAAAATATTATTAATTATTTGAGTACCACCGCGTGTAGAGGCAAGCGTTTGTAATGAATATTGATAACCAGCGCCACGTACCTAATAATTTGATTACTGCAGTATTGCCGTAAGGTACGGTGATAGTCTTTGTTAAAATCTCCAAATATTAGGTATGCAAGGGCTGTTAGGCGATAAAAAATACGTACGAAACCTACTGCGACACTGTTATGGCATTTGCATGATCTATATACAACATCTTCACATTGTTTACTTCGACAGAGACTGCTTTACAATATTCACCTCCAACAGTGTCACTGTAAGATCGTGATTTGAGTCGCGTAAAATGCGTCGCGGAATTTACGCTGCATTCGGTTTCATACTAAAGTCCTATTTATGCTACACGGTGACGCAAAATGAGTTGTCTGCTGACTCACACACATTATTTCAACCGAATTGCACTCGAAGTGAGGGAGGGGAGCGAGGCAAGCGTCAGCGCCCCGTACAAACGTAGAATAGCAACTGAAATTACGTCCGTCCTTCTGGCAGCCTAACCGAATTTCAGTTGAACGTAAAACACCGACAAAGTATAAATACTAAAACTAAATACTATAATTGCAAAGTTATTTCTTTCTTAATACTTTATTGTACACCAAAACCAACATTACATACCTACAGAGTGATAATAAAGTTTATGTACAAAGGCGAGCTTAACTCAATGTTGAGTTCTCTTATAGCAAACCCTAGGGTGACAGAGAAAGATGGCATTGTAGAGGGCAGGATCCAGTGTACAATTTTAAAATAATTTATGACGAATAAAATAAAATATGCTTACATAAATACATATTTTTATATAAATACTAATAATATGTCATTGCGCAAGGAAATGAGCTTTAATCTTCCTCTTAAAGACCTCCAGAGAAGGGTTATCGCGTAGGGAGTGTGGGAGATAGTTCCAGGGACGCACTGCTGTAGCAGAAAAAGAGCCATCAAAACGGCTGGAAGTGTGTCGTGGAGGGCGAAGGAGAAGAGAAGTGGCAGTGCGACAGGGTTTACCCCTCGGGGCAAGGTACTCAAAGCGTTTACGAAGGTATTGAGGAGCATTAGGATTGTGCAGGATAGTATAGAGAAGGGATAGGATATGGGTATCTCGACGACGCCGAATCGGCAGCCACTTCAATCTGTTCCGAAATTCCAATACATGGTCGTATTTGCGGATGCCAAAAATGAAGCGGATGCACAAGTTCTGCAGTCGCTCGAGTTTATTAAGGAGTACCTCCGTTGCATCTAAAAACAGACATCCGCATAGTTTATGAGCGGTAGAAGAAGGGATTGCGCAATGACCTTAGTGTAAACTGGGACTGAAAAGAGTAAAAGTCCCGCTTACTTACATTAGCAATATGAACCTGCCAAGAGAGGTTTGTATCCATGTAAACGCCTAGATTTTATGCGCTTTTGGAGTAATTCATGGGCACTGAATCATACACTACCGGCGGGTGAGACTGGTGATCTAATAGGTTGAGCATATATCTACCACCAACAATGAGTGCTTGCGATTTGGTTGGGTTCAGTAAGAGCCCATAGGATTTAGTCCATTTGCTAATATTTTCAAGGTAAGCCTTTATGGCAGACACAGCCTCAACGAGTTCACCTACTTTAAAATGACGATATAACTGCAAGTCGTCTGCATAGAGATGATAGTTAGAAATTAGGACCTTAGTGATAGCATTTATAAAAAAATTGTAGACAAGAGGAGAGAAGACGCCACCCTGAGGAACGCCCGCAGTCAACAGTCACAGTCACACCATTCAGAGGAACACTCATCGGTTTGAACAGACTGGGAATGGCCCCGAAGATAAGATTTGAAACACTCAATTACCGGAGCAGAGAAATTAAGAAAGGAAAAGAGTTCGGTTTTACTGGACTTCAGCAGTGCGCTGAAGTCCAGTAAAACCGATACAGTCAGAGATGTATTCTCCATAGCCAGTCTTATGTCGTCAGTTAGTTTAACAAGAGTTGTTACAGTACTATAGTCAGGTCTAAAACTAGATTGGTAAGGACTCAGCAGGCCATTAGAGGACAAATAACAAGACAGTTGGTTCTGGACAATACTCTCGAGAACTTTGGAGAGGATTGGGAGTATGGATATTGGTCGGAACTGGGATGGTAAGGAGGAATTTGAAACTTTAGGAAGCTGTATTTATTTATTTGTTTTTATTTATTTAAACTTTATGTACAATGGTGATACATAGGCGGACTTAATGCAGCAAGGCATTCTCTACCAGTCAACCTTTGGGCTAAAAAAGAACACAACAGTGGTAGGGGTACAAAAATATATATATATATATGAACAATAATTAAGGCGGATATTAATAAACTATCTAACTAATAAAATACATAAATAATTTCTAAAACAATAGACTAATAAATATTATAATAAATATCATATTCTAAATGAAACAGAAATTTAAATATTATAACTATGACGAAGAACGAGCTATGTAAGAGAGGACAAGTAATAGTTCCGTAACCTACGCTTGAATGAAAATTTACTCTCAGCCTTTTTTATGTCAAGGGTAAGGACGTTCCAGAGTTTTATAGTAGAGACAGTGTAAGAGTTAGATAGAAACCCAGTGCGGTGAGAAGGAATATGGAGAAGTAAGTTTTTGGAAGCTGTAGGACGTGAGCCTTCTTCCAGGATGTAGGAACAGATGATATGATATTTATTTTTTTATCATTAAAAGGTTTCGACGTGGATGTTCCCCCTCTACTTCTTCGCCACTAACTAGGGAAACAGCTGAACTTTTGTTTGACAAAATAGTTCCACCATATGTTCCCCTCTTGTCCGAATGTGTGAATGTAGGTAATGTTTCTAATTTAGCAGAGGATCCTTTCGATGTGCAATTTACTTTAGAAGAACTGAATGTGGTACTCCGTCATGTCCGAGACTCAGCTCCTTGTATTGATGGGGTGCCATATTCTTTTATTTGTCATGCTGGCGACAAGGCTAAAACTTCTTTCTAAATATCATTAATTTTTGTTATAGTCATGGCTACCAGACCAATGGAAGCTCCAAATTATAATTCCCATAAAGAAACCTAGTAAACTTGGTTGCTTTGTCCTCAGTCCTGGTCAAACTACTGGATCACTTAATTAAAAATCGCCTCGAGTTTTTCGCCTCGAGTTGAAATTTGGTTTCAGAAAAGGGCTTAGTACAATGGACAGTATCGGTGTCCTAGTTACGGATATTCGCCTAGCCTTTTCGAAAAACCAATCTCTTTGTTGCCGCTTTCCTAGACATCTCCTCCGCATATGATAACGTTCTCCTTCCCGTACTCAGGCAAAAATTGCAACAGCTGCAATGAGTCTTCCGGCTAAGATGATCCAATGCATATGTGGACATATGTCCCGGTCACTGGTTTTGAGAGTCCAGAGAGAGGAGTTTGAGGAGAGGCAGACGTGGCAGGGTCTTCCACAGGGCTCTGTCCTCAGTCCTCTTCTATATAATTTGTATACGGCCGACATTGGGTCCTGTTTAAACAATGATTGTCAAATACTACATGCATACGCCGATGACCAGAGACATTTTAATACCTAGACGGAACGTGTTTAAGACGCAATTTCAATATCGGTATTCACTTTCGCACTAACAGATAACATCATAAGCAAAAAGAGATAGATATACTTTTGTCTATGCCATCTTTTGTGACAGTGTGACCGAGGATGCTGTAGATACTTATCTATAGACATATATCAGTACTAGATCTGTGCCACTGTCATATCGATATTATCGAGTTCAGTTTAGGAGCGATCTACAAATTTGGTCAAATATCTGTAAGAATCGTCCCTGACTGCGGCTAATTTTTTCTACGTTTTTTTAGGGATTATTTATAAATATTTAAAAAGTGAATAGTATACTCGTACAAAGACTGAACTTATACATTGTAAGTGTAAAATGCCACTATTTCGTCATTTTTCAAAAAAAATGTGTATTCGTACCTTGCGCAAAAACGAAGTACATCATCAGATCAAAGTGACAGTTTTTGGTACACTCCTAGGACTGTACAAACAGGTACTGATCAACATATTGATACATAGTATGCTAGTTCTTGTGCAAGACTGTAAAGAAACTTTACAGACGATTATGTATATATAACTAATAAAATTAATAATAACAAAATGGTTTAAATATAATAATTTAATTTTAAAAAGTAAAATGTAAAAATAAACATGATTCACCAACCAGTGTCCATATATGGGTCAAGGGATAGCGATAGCATGATTCATTAAAATGCAGTGAACACAAGCGAGAATATAGTGAAGGTGTCCAGTTATAGCTCGTTTTATATTCTTGATCCACTTATTTTTTAAATAATTACTCTTAGGAAACCTGTGCACAATCGATATTAGATTAGGTAATAATAACAAATAGCAAATAAACTTTATGAAATAAATTAAAGTAAGTAAAATAAAAATACAGTATCGATAAATCTTTCTCGTGACTTTTGTCACATCTCTAACATCAGAACGTAAGTACGTAAACTGTCATAGCTCTATGAGCGAACGTATAAAAGTCAATTATTTCACTAAATATAATGGTTTAAATGATACTATACGTCCTCGACGTATTTAGAACTTAGATACCTTTATTCCGGACAGCCTATGTAATATATTCCCTGCACAATAATTTCGGTATGCTAGTCGATAACTCACCTGTGGAAAGATATCCTTTGATTATATTCTGTTAATACACTCATTCTACTCTTGCAACCGATAGCCACACACGACATGGTTCATGCAGATAATTAAACAACAAAATTAATCCTGATATAAACGAAACAAAGGCGTGAAAACAGCGAAAAACTTTAATTAGAGCTGCTAACCGATGGGTTACAACAGTGACTAAAAAGTTGTCTCTTTGACGTTCAGGATGGTAGCTTTTGACTATGTTTGTCTCTTTCTTTTTCATAGAGTTTTTCTATAAGTAAGAACCATGAAGGTACATGGTAAGAACGAAATAATTGACAGTTTCTTTTTCGTCGTAAACACGTTCCGTCTAGGTATTACAATGTCTCTGCCGATGACATTGTATTGTACGTGACACTTGACAGTTCCTTCGATGCCGACGCTGCTTCATCTCTATGCCGCTCTTTGGATTCTTTGAACTAGTGGCTTTTAAGCCATGGCCTTTCCCTTTCCGCACCTAAAAAAGCTCGGCAGTAATATTCTCTCGCAAAAGACAGATTCCTCAAGTCTCAGTGAATATTTCTGGTCATAATATCCCTGTAGTAGAGAAATCTAAATTTTTAGACGTCATTTTGGATACAAAACTAACAGGTAAGTATCACGTAAATTCACTTATCCAAAAATGTGAAAGGACAATTTCAATTTTAAAAGTCTTAGCTGGTGTTAGGTGGGGTGCTCACCCTTACACCATGAAATTAGTATACAACGCTTTAGTTCGCAGCGTTTTAGATTATGGAACATTTCACCCGATTCCTTGTAACAAGGGCGCTTTGGCGGGGCTGGATAGGGTTCAGTCCAAATGCCTTCGGATCATCTCAGGTTGTATGAAGTCCTCTCCTATTAACGCCTTGCAGGTCGAATGCGCTGATCCTCCCCTTGCCCTGAGGCGGCAATATCTAGCCTCCCGTTTTCTGTCTAGGATAATTTCCAGATCGTCCCACCCCCTTTAAGCGAGATTGAATGAGCGTAATACCATATGCAGAAGCTCAAGTTTTTGGAGAAACAAAGAAATTCCCTTAATCCTTAGAGCTGTCCGAACTATTCAAAATTTAGCGTGTCCGATTTTCCAGTATCCTAGACTTCCACTTTTTAGCTTCGCTTATGAAGTTATTTGTTTTTCCCCCAAAATTTTCTATGACATTGGCATATCAAAATCGTCTCCATCGGCGAATTCGGCCTTCAATGCGGTGGTAGGAGAGCGATGGGATGGGTTTCAATATTTTTTTACTGACGCTTCAAAACTAAATGATACTGAAAACACCGGTACCGCGGTTTTCTACCAAAGCTCCAGAATTATCTTACAATTGAAATGTCCGAATGAGAGTCTGTATTCACCGGTGAATGTGTGGCTATATTGGAAGCCTGTGTTTTTATAGAATCACACACTAATATTGAGAAAGCGGTAATTTTTACAGATTCTCTTAGTTGTTTGCAGGCCTTAGCTCAAAGTCCGTTTAAAAGTAGACTACATAGCCCTTATTCGCATGTGCTAGCAGTCAAAGAGATGTTCAGTTAGTTCGGTTACCTAGTCATTGTGGCATCAAGGGTAACGAATGTGTTGATGTATTGGCTAAAGATGCGTGCTCATCTGGAACGTAACATAATACTCACCTGAGTTATGACCTGTTAACCCTTCCCAAATTGAATCTCCAGAGTTCATGGCAGGAGCATTGGAATATCTCTATCAGAAAGAAAGGCAAATTTTTTCATGCTGTCCAACCGGTCATAAATCCAAAACCATGGTTCTTTGTTTCAGAAAGGTTTCCAAAACCGCTATTTCTGTCCTTTACAGAATCCGACTAGGTTTTTACTGCACCCCCATCTTTCTCCATAAAAGCCGTGTAACGCGACACCTCTCTCTGCGAGTGCGGGTTAGGCGAGGGTACCCTGTATCACATTTTTTTAAATGTTCAAACAACGTCCCCTCACTTGATTTGTACCGCCGTCTTCATAAATTAAAGATCCCTCTTCCAATAAATATCCCCTCTTTCTGAATTATTCTTCCCCAGAACTCCTTGTGGCGCTGATGATTTACATCCGTCACAACAATATAAAATTATGAGTCCAAACTTAAAATTACCTCCTATTGGTAGGATGTGGCATAGATCGTATCATTAATGTGTTAACAATTATATAATTAAAAAATAATTTTATTTTTTGTTTGTTTTAGTCCCGTACTAACCCAACAAGTGTCAACTGTATTAAATTGAATAATTTCGTTTCTATCTACAGTTCCTGTTTTAATTATATTTGGTTTTTTTTCACATTCTTGCCCTTCCTTTTAACTTTAAACATTGGCAGAATAGTCGACATCGGCTTTGCTTGCCATAAAAAATATAGAATTGAATAAATAGTACGGTTAAATTCAAAACTCGCGTGAACAGATACCTATAGTGTTGTACATTTTAAGAGAAATTAGCTTTCATTCCTTTTCCACATTATATCTTCGCGTATTACCCGACCAAATGAAGTTGTCAATGGTATTGAGCTGTTTAGATGTATACTCGTACTGCGTGCACATAAGTTTAAGGATGTCGGAAAAGTAATAACAACAGTTCACTATCTATAGGTAATTATTATACCAACTGTTCGTTTGTTAGCATAAGGACAGATTCGCTTTACGCAGATTCGCGTTAGGTCAGATTCGCTTTAAGACAGAATATGTACAGACCGCAACATAAAGTTCTTTCCTTGAAAACTGCTTTTCAAAATGTCAAAGATGTGTGGTTGAGGTTGAAAATTTAGTTTTATTTGATGAAGGTGAAGAGGAGAAAATTGGGATCCTCTTTAGCCAAACAAAATTTAAAAATTCATACAAGATACTATGGCGATGATAGGTACATCATATAGGCGATGCCGAAACAATTTATTCGTTGCATGTTAATACAACAACATCAAATGAAGGAGAATTTGTTAATTTCGTGCCATCAATTTACTGTTTGCTACCAAACAAGTCTCAACAAACATACAAAAGAATGTTTAGTATCTTAAAAATAAATTTTTCATTTGACATTGTTGAATATAAGTGTGATTTTGAAATGGCAACGTGCCGTTAAGATTATATATCCAAATGTGAAATGAAGGGCTGTTTTTACCATTATTGAAATGCATTATAGAAAAAGAGTAAGAAAATTGGCCTGGATAACACAAACGAGGGCTAAATCATAACAATAGGATGTTTACTTTACTCAATTAGCACTGTTACCTGCAAATTAAATCCTTGAGGCTTAATTATCTTTATTAGAAGCTGGCCCTGCTAACATGGGAATTTGTTTAGTTTCAAAACTCTTTCGTTTTTCTTTCTTCTACTTTCGACCCAGTGGCTAAAGAAAGCCACTTCTGAACAATTTTCTTGTTACGGAGAAAAGTTCAGGTCAACAACCATTTGTTGACCTAATCTTTTCTCCCCTTAACCTTATAAGCCCATGGTGAAGCGATACCATCGTAGACTGAATTCAAAAATACCGCCCAAACTAGCCTTATATTATTTTCTTCAGTTGCTAAAAAAATAAATACAAGAAAGAAAATTAAGATCTTTACAGTCAAGGGAACAGACGAAGGCTAGAAGACTTAAAAAAGGATAAAAAGAATGTAGGATTAGTGTTTATCTATGAGGAATGGAATGCAACGTGGTGAGAGAGAAGGAATGACAGTGCGAGAAAGAGGCAGAAGGTAAAATGTCAGTAGACTGGGTGTTGGAGTTTGAGAGCTAAGACGAGAGGACGTTCTAAATTATTTTTGAAGATTTTAATTGTGTCGTGTGAAATAAAAACCAAAAGTAAACTGTTTAGCATTTTACTTGCCCCGCAAATCCCACATTTCTACATTTTGGGGGCTCGTCCGGGATTGCGGGCATTTGGTTCGAAGAAGGAAAAACGTTGAAAAAAAAGACGATCGTGACACGTAAAAAACGGTGAAAAAATTACGACAAAGACGAAAGGAAGACACATTATAAAGACGAAAGACGTATTACAAAGGCGAAAGACGATGGCGGAAAATAAAGATGGTAAAGACGCATTTTCCAACATGTTTGAAGTGACTCAATTCAGTGGTGAAGACCATACCTATGCATCCACGAAATGGGCTCAAGATCTCGATGACAACGCGGAGATATTTGAATGGACTGCGAAGCAACGGCTTATCATTGCACGTAGGTCTTTGACGGGAACAGCAGGGCTGTGGCTCAAGACGGAAAAAGTACACAAAACCTACGAGGAACTGAAGGCAGCCGTGCTGAAGGAATTCCCGGATGCCGCGAACGCCAAAGAAATGCACGAGATGATGGCTGCACGTAAGAAGCGTAAAGACGAATCCTATTATCAGTATATGCTCATTATGAAAGAAATGGGGAAGCGGGCCAAATTCCCCGACTACGTCGCCATACAGTACGTAATTGACGGCATTCAAGATATGGAAAACAATAAAGCTATTCTTTATGGCGCTAACACCTACCGAGCTTTGAAAGAAAAGTTATCGTTGTACGAAAACATCAAGAAAAAAGTTGCTAGACAGAACGTCGAACGACCTGCAAAACAAGCTTCTGCACCAGGAACTGGTCAGTCATGCTACAACTGTGGGGAGAAAAATCATAAGGCAAGTGCATGCCGAAACGGGATAAAATGTTTTAAGTGTAACCAATTTGGCCATATTAGTTCTAAATGTACAAATCCGAGCGCAACCGGAAGTGGCGGAAGTTCGGTCGGGACAGCAACGTCGGTTAAACAGCCAAGAGTGGCTGGAACGACGAATCAGCAGACACCGCAGGTGCGTCCATTGGTAAAGCAGTTCGATGCCGCTGCCGCCGGTACGAAGAAACATTCGGCTACATGTTCGACTTTATTCGGGATGACGACGGCACCCGAAGACGGATCGGGTGGCCATGAACAATGTTGCAAGATGGCAGATGACGTAGATGTCATGCAGATTGTAAACAAACCGAGTGACCGGCTTAATAGGGCGATGAAATCTATAAAAATATGTGACAAAATAATAAGTGCGTTGGTAGATACGGGCAGTGACGTTAACCTAATTCGTACCGACCTGTGGAACGAGTTAAATGTGCCATGTAGTAATGATAATACGATGTTATCCGGACTTGGACTTTCGAAAGTAAGATCGTGCGGCAAGATTATTGTATGTTTACAAATAGACAACAAGAGTTATGCTGATGTAATGTTTCATATAGTATCTAAAGGGTCCATGCCCTACAAACTTATTATTGGTCAAGAATTTTTGCAAAACGTTGTGATGGTAGTTCGTGAGGGCGCTGTGTTGTTTTTGTCACAAGATGACGAATGGTTGACTAGGGTGAATTGTTGTGTGAGAGATGTGGATGTTACAGGTCATATCTCTAATCCCAGCATAAAGATGGAAGTTGAGAGGCTGATTGAAGAGTACAAGCCTGTTCAGACGAGGGAAGCTCCAATCGAGATGAAGATAGTATTGAAAGACGATGTGCCAATAGCCCAGCGACCACGGAGGATATCACACATGGAGCAAAAGGTAGTAGAGCAGCAAATAGATGAATGGTTGCAAAATGGAATTATACAGGTGAGTTTTTCCGAGTATTCTAGTCCTTTGGTACTTGTGAAAAAGAAAGATGGGTCTACCCGAATTTGTGTGGACTACCGTTTACTAAATAAGAAGATGGTCAAAGATGAATTCCCGTTGCCAATCATTGAGGACTTGATTGATAATTTGAGAGATGCAAAAATATTTAGCGTGTTGGATCTTAAAAACGCATTTTTCCATCTTAGGTTAAGCAAGGAGTCAGTGCAATATACATCCTTCATAACTCATCATAGGCAATTCGAATTTCTGCGTGCACCGTTTGGTCTGTCCATATCGCCTAAATATTTTATGAGATTTGTCTCCATTATTTTCAGAGAGTTAATAGCAAAAAGAATTATGGCAATATTTATTGATGACATTGTAATTCCAGCTGAGACGGAAATTCAAGCATTGGAAAGACTTACTCAGGTGTTAGAAGTAGCCTCACAATATGGACTTGAAGTTAATTGGAAAAAGGTGAAATTGATTAGCCGTGAGATTGAATATCTGGGTCATTTGATCAAGAATGGTGAAGTTAGACCAAGCCCAGAAAAGGTGCAAGCCGTTGTAAGGTACCCTGAACCTAAAAATGTTAAACAAATTATGAGTTTCATTGGCCTAACATCTTATTTCAGGAAGTATATCAAAGATTATGCTAAGATTGCTAGACCATTAACAAATTTGTTAAGAAAGGATGTTCCATTTAAATTTGAAGACGAACAACAATGTGCTTTCAAAACATTGAAGGAAAAGCTGACCAGTGATCCAGTATTGAAAATCTACAACCCCAACTTACCTACGGAGTTGCACACCGATGCGTCCAGTCATGGTTTGGCCGCAATACTACTGCAATTGCATCCAGATGGAGAACTGCATCCGGTGCATTACATGAGTCATAAGACGACTGACGCTGAAAGTAAATACTCAAGCTACGAACTGGAAGCGCTTGCTGTTGTGGCAGCTGTCAGGAAGTTTAGACACTATTTATATGGAATTTCTTTTAAAATCGTTACAGATTGTAAAGCTTTTGAACAGACATTAAAAAAGAAGGATTTGACGGCAAAAGTGGCTAGATGGGCATTCATGCTAGATGAGTATGACTATAAGATCGAACACCGATCTGGCAGTATGATGCAGCATGCAGATGCTCTCAGCAGAAACCCATTTGTTGCTGTGGTAAGCCTGCAAGAAGAGATAAGAGTCGGACAGGAAACAGATGAAGAACTCAATGCTATTAGACAGCTGATTATGAAAGATGGTCAATATAATGACTTCTGGATTGATAATGGTATTTTGTATAAAGGTGAGGAGAAACGATTAGTAGTTCCAAAAATTTTGGAGAAAGAAATAATAAAAAGGGTGCACCTAAACGGTCACTTTTCATTAAGAAAGATGAAAGAAGCCATAGGAAAAGATTACTACATAAGAAACATGAATAAAAGAATAGAGGAAGTAGTTTTAAGTTGTATACCTTGTTTATTAGCAACAAGAAAAGAAGGAAAACAAGAGGGCTATTTGAACCCATTAGATAAAGAAGGAATACCCCTGCATACATTGCATTTAGATCATATAGGACCATTTACTGAAACAAGAAAACAATATAATTATATACTTACCATGATTGATGCGTTTACTAAGTTTACATGGTTTTTTCCTACTAAGTCCACAACAAGTGCAGAAGTGTTGAATAAATTAAGATTTCATCAGCAGGTTTTCGGTAATCCTACTAGGATTATAACAGACAGAGGTACAGCTTTCACCAGTAGGGAATTTGAAGAGTATTGTAAAGAAGAAAATATCCAGCATGTCAAGATTACTACTGGAGTGCCTCGGGGGAATGGACAAGTAGAGAGGGTTCATCGTATATTAATACCTATGTTAACCAAGCTGTGTATAGAGGATAAATCTCTGTGGTACAAGCACGTGAGTCGTGTCCAAAGAGCCCTTAATAGTACTTACCAGAGATCTATAGACACCACTCCATTCCAATTACTGGTTGGAACAAAAATGAGATGTAAAGAGGATATTGATATAGTTACCTTATTACAGCAAGAAGTTATCAGCAGTTATGATGAAAATAGAGAGAACGTGAGACTGAAGGCCAAGCAGCAAATTCAAAAATTACAAGATGAGAATAAAAAGGCTTATAATGAGAAGAGAAAACCTAGTTCATCATATGAGCTAGATGACTTAGTTGCAATCAAGAGAACTCAGTTCGGCCCAGGTCTAAAGGTGAAACCTAAATTCCTTGGACCCTACAGGATTATTAAGGTCAAGCGAAATGACAGATACGATGTTGAGAAATTATATGATACCACGAAAGGGTCAAAGAGAACATCTAGTTCAGCAGATAACATGAAAAAATGGCCAGGTAACGACGAATGAAAAGAGTGTTGTTTGTTGTTTATTTTATTTTTTGTTTTAAATGTGTTGTCATGTGTGTGTATTGTTTAGCTGTATTAGATAGCACTGCTCAGTGTCCTCACGAAAACCAAGTTATGTGTTATATATTGCTAGGTGGTACAAGTTTGGATAGTACAAGCTATTTTGTAAATTCAAAATAGATTTAGTGTTTAACTCAATTGTTATTATGTTCTTTTGTTGTGGTTTGTAAGTGGATGCATTAGCAAAGTAATTTTATGTTAATTGCAGTTAATTTATTAGGATTTAATAAGATTTTCTATGCTTACTTATATATTTTTGTTGTGTGTTCTTATTTAGGTATAAAATATGGGACAATGTTCTAATTTAGTAACACTGTGTTTAGTTTAGAACTGGTAGTAAGTATATTGTTTAAGTTAAGGTATGGTGAATTTGGAAAGTTATGCCAGTTGCAGTGAGTGTGTATAGCTGCTATGTGAATGAGGTGTGGAAGAGTACCATGTGTGGAGCGTATGCATATCTGGGGACAGATATGGGAGCAGGATGGCCGAATGTAGGATTAGTGTTTATCTGTGAGGAATGGAATGCAACGTGGTGAGAGAGAAGGAATGACAGTGCGAGAAAGAGGCAGAAGGTAAAATGTCAGTAGACTGGGTGTTGGAGTTTGAGAGCTAAGACGAGAGGACGTTCTAAATTATTTTTGAAGATTTTAATTGTGTCGTGTGAAATAAAAACCAAAAGTAAACTGTTTAGCATTTTACTTGCCCCGCAAATCCCACATTTCTACAAGAATGTAAAAAAATGTTATTTAAAAACACTGTAAAGTTGTAATTTTCTCCGATTATGCAGCAGTTTGTGCGGAGGTTGATTGGTACTAACACTAGGTAATAAGTTTTTATATGTTACTAACACTAGGCAATAAGTTGTTTCTATGTTACTAACACCCTATGATTTTTTGCGTTCGAAATGATGACATTCTATTCTATTCTATTCTAAAACATTTAGGAAATTGGTTAATATAGAAAAAAAATGGGATTAAAAATTTGAACAGGGAATTTATTTTTGGTAAGTAACGATGCCTGCAGTGCTATTCTCTAAGGATACAGCTTTGAGCGCAGTGCTGGTGCCAGCGACGAATCTAAGTTTGGTATTCGCTAAGCCGCGAATAGTGACACTAGCGCTCTAAGCTGTGACGGCTGTGAGTTAGAACTACTCAATGTCGAGCAAGTTGACAGTTCTTCATACATTTTGGTATTCCGTAAAAAAAACAGCGTCGAAGACGCTCGCAGCCTGGCTTACAGCCTCGTATTTATCTGTCAAATCCAAAAACCACTATTTTTGCGCGTAACGTAATTTTTCTTGGATTTTAATCTAACTAATATTATAGGTAAATGTGAAAGTTTGGATGGGAAGTTTTGTTGGTTTAAATGTTTGTGGATGTATGTTTGTTACTCAATCATGCCAGTGTTACATACTCTTTGAATCACGCCAGAACGGCACTGGATGAAATTCTGCATAGAGATAGATTATAGCTAGGTAAAGGAATAGCATAAGGGATACTTTTCATCCCAATATAATGTACCCTTGGGATAAGAAAACACTTTTCACGTGTTTGAAGCCACTGGCAGAAGCTAATAAAATATTGTATTAAAATATTTTTTTACCAGCTTGCCAGCTTACCAGTTTGTTAGCTTGGTTAACTAAAGCTACATATATTAGAAGAAGCTAAGAAAATTAATGATTTTAACAGAGCTCGACAGGCGAGAGAATTAGCAACGTTGATAACAATATCCTGGGATAGAGACACTTTATCCATAGTTACCTTTAGGCTTTAATTGTTATGGGTGATTTTTAATTGTCTCTGGCTATAGCATGTTTTTAAAAGTAAGTTGTTTTCAAATTCAGAGCTTTAGAATTTTGACAATCCATTGTAAGAAAAATTCAATGGCACTCGTTTTACAAGTTATGTAGTGTTGAGATGGTTTTTGATTGATTTCAGTTGTATGTTTTTAGAGTCACAGTAATGTAGGTTTTTATAAAACGTTTGAACAATGATTAAATAAGTGAGTGAATGTTTTTGAGAAACTTTTATTATGGATCCCGATCTCGATTATTAACTGGAGGGCCTACATCCATAACAGGTAATGGGCCCCTTGTCCTCCAGGATAGGATGAAGATCATGAAGATGAGCCAAGCTACACACCCTGGAAACAGTATGGACATTTATTTTTAATTTGATTTTTGGAAAAATATTATATGGAAAAAATGACTGGAAGAGATAACATACATTTAAAAAATACAGAAAATTATGATACATTTTTAACAATTTGTTATAATTGTGGAAAAGAAGGACACATAGCAAAGTTCTGCAGATCTAAACAAGTTAAAGGTACCAAAAGCTTGAAGAACAACAGCTTTGTTACTTGCTTCAAATGTCTCAAAAATGGACATAAGAATACTGACTGCAAGGAAAAATTTAATTGTGTATTTTGTAAGATAAATATACACTACTCAAAATTTTGTTTAGAAAAACCACAATTTTCGGTTAGTAATTTTACACAATTAGTCAGTCATGAGATGGTTGAATTTATACTAGATTCCGGAGCAAGCAGCCATATAATCAATTCAGAAGTATATTTACACATGCAACAAAAGTGCAACTACAGAATATCCACAGCTGATGGGAATACGCACATTATTGACACTGTGGGAAAAGTATTGTGCAAGAGTCGCAAGTTCGCATAATATTACGTTTAATGATGTGTTATTAGTCCCGAAGTTGAAGAAGAACCTACTTTCAATTTCAAAAATAGCAAATAATAATTATGAAATTGTATTTTTCAGAAACAAATGTAAAGTGTGTGATAGAGATGGAAGCTGCTTACTGACTGGTGAGTTAAGGAGTGACGGACTGTATTATGCAGAGCTGTCAGCAACTCGATCAAGTACAAAGTCAGTAAACTTCATTAATCCTATTAATAGTAGAAATTTTTGGCATCGAGCATTGGCACATACATCTATTTCAAAAACAAAAGAAATAGTTAAAGGTATAAATTCAAAACAAAGTGATAACAATATTGACACCTGCGAAGTCTGCACACAAGCAAAACTTTGCAGAAGACCATTCAATACCGAAAGGTATAGAGCTACTAGGCCGTTGGAAATAGTTCATAGTGACATCTCTGGTCCAATAGGTTCAGAAACATATGATGGCTATAAATATTTTATCACTTTTCTAGATGATTATACACATTTTGCTAAAATTTATCTGATCAGATCTAAGAGTGAAGCCTTTTCGAAAATTATGAATTTCATAAATTTATCTGAAAACCACTTTAACTTAAAAGTTAAAAATTTTAGATGCGATAATGGAGGTGAGTATACCTGAAATAATTTTAAAAACTATTGTTCAAATAAAGGTATTACAATAGATTATACAATACCGTACACTCCACAACATAATGGTAAGGCAGAACGGTTAAATCGAACAATTATGGAGCGAACCCGTGCTCTTCTGTTTGATATGAACTTACCGAGGGAATTATGGGGTGAAGCGGTGTTAACAGCAACATATATAACCAATAGGTGTTCTAATACTATTAATGAGAGAACGCCAGCAGAAATGTGGTTTAATAAAATTCCAAACATAAAACATTTAAATATTTTCGGTTCTTTGGCTTATTACAAAATAAATACAAAATTAAATAAATTAGATTCCAGATGTAATAAGGGTTTGCTAGTAGGATTTACGAACAATGGCTATAAGATTTGGGATCCGGTGGGTTTGAAGATATCTTATTCAAGAGATGTGACTTTTAATAATAATGCGAAGGATGTTTTGGAATTATTAAAGGAATGTAATAAGAGTGCGAAAGTTACAGATTTATATAAATTATTTAAAGAAGAAGAGGACTTTGAAGAACAAAATGAGAAAAGAAATGTTATCACAGCTGATAATGGTTGTAAAGTTGAGAGGGGAAGTTTTTATGGAGAAAATCAGAAAAAGAAGACTGATGTTGAAGTAACGAGGGAGGAGGAGTTTTCTATTTTAGAAGAAGAACGAGATGATGTCATAGAAAATATTTTAGAAGAAGAACGAGTTGATGTTATAGAAAATGACGGAATTGATGTTTTTGAAGATAGTATTGCTGAAGAATTGTTGGATAATAATAGTAGAAGAGAATTTAATTTGGAAGATAGTAGTCAAGAAGTGAATAATGGAAATGAGATTGAAGATAATAGTAGATTGACGGCGGATGGAAATGAGTTGTTTGTGGATGCGGAGGAGTCTGTTGAAGAAATTAGTAGTAAAAGGATTTTGCCAAAAAGAGACAGAAGATTACCGATAAGATTTAAGGATTATGATTTAGAAACATCATTTTTAACTTATAGCGAGGTGTTGAAGTGTGATGAGAGAAGTTTATGGGAAAAAGCTATTAAAGAAGAGATGGATTCTTTGGAGAAAAATAAAACTTGGGAAATAGTTGATAAAATAGAAGCCGGAAATAGAAGATTGATAACCAGTAAATGGATTTTTACTGTGAAGCCGGAAGGGAGATACAAAGCACGACTTGTTGCTAGAGGATTTCTACAAAAATATAATATTGATTACAAAGAGACTTATAGTCCAGTGGTAAATACTACTAGTGTAAGGTTATTACTTTCAATTGCTGCACAGAAAGGTCTACAGTTGAAACAATTTGATGTGAAGACAGCGTTTTTGTATGGAGAGTTAAATGAGGATATTTTTATGGAAATTCCATTAGGATACAATTATGGTGAGAATAAGGTCTGTAAATTAAAGAAGAGTCTTTATGGTCTTAAGCAAGCACCGCTCATGTGGAATAAGCGGCTAACTGAATATTTAAAGAAATTGGGATTTGAACAACTGAAATTAGATCCATGTGTGTTTTTGTGTAAAGAAAAGGAAATTTATTTGGCAATATATGTCGACGATGGCATTTTGATAGGAAATAGTGAAAATGAATTTGATAATATAATAAAAGGAATGGAAAAAGAATTTGAAATTAGAAAATTTGATAAAGTCGAGAAGTTTATTGGACTTGATATACAGGTTGGAGAAAATTACTTGAAAATTTATCAAGAATCTGAAAAGAAACTATAGTTCCGATTATTTTAGCCGATACACATCAAGAGGGGAAGGGTGATAGTAGTGATGTGCATCGTTATAGGCAGTTGATAGGGTCTTTACTATACTTAGTAAATAAAACTAGACCAGATGTTTCGTTTCATGTTGGTTATTGTAGTAGACATCAAGAGTGTCCTAATTTAAATGATTTCGCCAATATCAAAAATCTCTTCAGATATCTTAAAAGTTCTATATCTTCTGGTATTGAATACTTACGCGGAAATAGTTTTGTTTTGACAGCGTATTGTGATGCAGATTACGCTGGTGATCCTGATACTAGGAAAAGTACTACTGGCTTTGTAGTTTTGTACAGTGGTGGTCCTATACATTGGTGCTCGCGTAAACAGTCCGTCACCGCTCTCTCCAGTACGGAAGCAGAATACATCTCTGCCGCAGAATGTATCAAAGATTTACTTTACGTTCAAAGTCTGATTAAAGAGATTACAGGTCATACACCAAAAACAGAATTATTTGTTGATAATCAGTCGGCTATTGTTTTAATTAAAAACGGAATTTTAAATCGGAGAAGCAAACACATTGATGTGAAATATCATTTTATTAAAGAAAAGATAGATCAAAATTTAATTGAAATTTTCTATTGCCCAACCAAATCTAATATTGCTGATATTCTGACAAAAGGTTTAGATAGAACTAAGTTTCTACGTTTAAGAAAGCATATTGTGAGTGATCAGTGACTTTGATGTGAACTTTAATGAAGTGAATTTAGTGGTATAATTAGTTAATTATGATAGGTGTTATATGTTATATCTTGTAGAGTTAACGTTTTGGAATTAATTTGAAATTTTAGGTTTTAGTTATAGTATTAAGGTTGTCTTGATTGTTAATTTGAAATTTATATTTAAGGGGGTGGTTTAATATAGTATGTAGAATGTTATGATAGGTAGGGAATACTAGTATGGGTTTTTATTCTTGTATTAATTATGTGTTCAATGTTGAAGTTGTATATGGGGTGTTCTAGGCAGATATGTCAATGTTAAATACCGTTTGATTTTAATTTTATTTGAGACATTATAAAATTCAGAGGGGATGTTATGGGTGATTTTTAATTGTCTCTGGCTATAGCATGTTTTTAAAAGTAAGTTGTTTTCAAATTCAGAGCTTTAGA
The DNA here is from genome assembly GCA_948252205.1 of Orthosia incerta. Lineage (NCBI taxonomy): Eukaryota > Metazoa > Arthropoda > Insecta > Lepidoptera > Noctuidae > Orthosia > Orthosia incerta. The sequence goes on from OX411767.1 coordinate 4,308,378, forward strand.
ATTTTGACAATCCATTGTAAGAAAAATTCAATGGCACTCGTTTTGAAAGTTATGTAGTGTTGAGATGGTTTTTGATTAATTTCAGTTGTATGTTTTTAGAGTAATGTAGGTTTTTATAAAACGTTTGAACAATGATTAAATAAGTGAGTGAATGTTTTTGAGAAACTTTTATTATGGATCCCAATCTCGATTATTAACTGGAGGGCCTACATCCATAACATTAATAACATACCTAGGTATTGGAAAACGACTTAGCTCTTAGCGTACAGGCGTTTTAAATGTTTAATGTGAATTTTAATTTATATATTATGTAACTAGCTGTTGCCTGCAACTATGTCTGCGTAGCATTAGTATTTCGAATAGCCATTTTTTTATTTCAAGAAAAAAAATTGTAGGTTTGTGGGCCGCCTTACTAGAGATATTATTAATTCATCATACAAACTTAAGGAAGATTTCCATGATAAAAATTATACTATGAAGGACATAGGATAGTTACCTACGGTCTCAAACTGTTTCCATAGGTACCATCAGCGGTTTAAGCGTGAAAAGATAACAGACAGTTACTTTTGCATGTATTATTAGTATGGATTGCATAGGTTAATTAGTAGGATCTTTAATTAAAATTATATGTCATAAATATATTTAAATAATATTTGTTGTGATGTGAATCATGTTTATTGGTCCGGCTTCATCATCATCATATACGTTTAATGACGTCCACTGCTGGACATAGGCCTCCACCAAGCGTCGCCACAATGACCGGTCGCGTGCATCTCGCATCCAGCGGAACACCGCAACCTTCACAGGTTCCTGCCGGCTAGATACTCAATCTTAATAGGCCAAATTCATGTTTGTACAAGCAAAATTGTGCATTAAGACTGCAAAACAGATTAATATGTTTATTATGGAAAATAATTACACATAATATACATATTGACTAATAATAAAAACTCAAAATGATAAAACTCAGATTTATTTATTGAACTATTTTCCAGTAATAGAATTTTATTCTATAAATATCTTCAGTGTATCTCCATTTGCCTTTGTGAAGGTTGTTGTGAAATGAGCATTGGATTAGATGGCCTCATACCGTTAGCAAACGACGCCTGCGAGGAGCTGTGAACATAAAAATGCAGTAAATTACTATTAGAGGTAAAAAAATATGCAGGATACTATGTATAACAGCATCACTCTCTCTCTTTCTGAAGGAACAGATATTATAGGGCGACACATAGTATTGCTGGTTAATTGATTTTTTGGCTACTTTTAAAAACACCAACAACTTGGTCCAACCTGGGAATGAAAAGTGAGAACACTATTTAATTATCTAGAGCTTCTTACACTGCACCAACCAACAATGCATGAAGAGGCAATTGAGGCATCTCTGCTTTGAGGCACTGCAAGTGATCTAGCCTCAAAGTGTAATACGAAATATGAACAAATTATAACATACCTAGTAAGACTTTTCTAAAAAACTTCATCACTTGTTTTGTGTTCGGCTGGTTTTCCATTATCATATTGTTCTTACGCCAAGATAGCCCTGGTTTTACATCCTGCAAATTTATTTCAACGCAGTACTATCATATTTGATCTAAAGATAAACATACCTACTTCACTTTTTTGGAGAACAATAATATTGTCACTGTACCTAAGTATATTAAAATACTTACATTTCACACAGTCACACAACTATGTTAAAATCATATTTGTAAATAGTTTTAAATAAAAACAAACAACAAATTATCAAACAAAAAAAATCGGTTGCGATCAATGAGGAAGGAAAATCTATGGAGACGGCCTATTCTACTATATGAAGAATAGTTATACACATATCTATCAAATCGACACACGCATGTCAAAAAGCGTTTTGTCTCTTTTTAACTAACCAAGAACTACATATGAAAAGAGAGACATCTAAATGTTTGTCAAGGACTAAACTTGGTAACACTTTTGTGTGACGTCAAAATCATGTCTATGCGTGGCCGGTCGCCATGTTGATTACCGAGTAAAATTGGTAGTTGTGTGCTGTTTATGTACGTTTATCTGTGTAGTTGTGCTGTCAAACAGTTGCAAATGGCCTACCTCATTGGCCAATGGGCAGCCATCTTAAGTTCCCGATTTATGTAGGTATCACGCTAATTTCGTAGGTATGGCAAGTCCATAGGTTTATAAGTCAGTGGTTGCGATTTTGCGTGTTGGTTTGCCACAAGCAGCGTCACAGCGCGTTGCTTTTACTTACGAAATAGGCAAAGAAATTGTCATTCAGCCTTAAGATGCAATAATAAAAATACATTAGTTAAACTATTATAACTATGAAATCGTTTGTAGTTTCACTCTATTACTTAAAATACTTAAAAATAGACCTATATTATACATTTTAAGGCCATAAAACTCTCAGTCGAGATTTATCGATTGTAATTTAAAGAATTTGTTTCAAGCCCTAATTCGTCTACGAAATTATGACGGGAGATGTCAGTCTACAGTTCGTCGACGACCATAACCGCGCTAGAGAATACCGTTTGAATCAGCGCTGCACGATCGGTCGATCTCGAGACTGTCTCGAAGACGAGCTCGTCGACGAGCACAGCCAAGAAACTGTCTCTTACCGTCTTATTAATAAACGTGGACTAAGGTAAGATTAACTTTATTCCAAGCATTAGATTGGTAGTAACAAATTTCCGTATTAATAAACACGGAATAAGGAGAGATTTATTTATTTATTTAAGGATTACCAACGAGTGTTACAATACCATAAAACTTACATAAAATACAAAAATTGGTACACATCATCATTATTCAGTATTGCACACTCAATTATAGGCAACCACATCTTATACAGAGCCGAGCATACATAGCTTAATATAATTTAATTAAGATTAAGAATATAAAAGTATATAATAAAAAATAATTAACCTGCGATACGAATACGAAATACAAAAAAAAAATAACAAAACATTAAAATTTAGTAATACCTGAATGTCAAACAACAATAAGAATAACCGTAATGTCAATAATTAATTAAAATAAGTTAAATTAAAAATTGTCAACATGTTCATCAAACCATTATGGAATTCAAATATTATTGGAATAAAAAACTGAAATTATACATAAAATGTCCTACATAAAATAAAATAGATTCAACATTAAATTATTCTATAAGATTCATAATTCAGGTTATAAATTAATCATTCCAAATAGACGAAACAATAAAACTTGGCATTAACTGATTGTCAAATAATAACAGTAATGTCAATAATTAAAATTAAAATCAATATTAGTTAAACAAAACATGTCAATACTTAAAACTAAAAGTATACTGGATTTGAAACAAAACAAAAAAAATAAAAATAAAAAGACAGAGATCATACATAAAATGTCCTAGCATAAACAAAATAAAATCAACATTAAAGTAATTAAAGTAAAGTAAAGTAAAGTAATTTTTGTGATATAAAAGTCATGAAAATAAAAAAATAATTAATTAATTATCAATGTTATTGGAGTGATAAATCAAAAGTCCTCCGCCCGAAAGTGCTTATACAATTTCCTTTTAAAGGAGCTAAGATTTCCTTTTAAAAGAGCTAGAGATTGTACTAATACTACTGGTAACTTAATTTGTGGTACGTGCCAATAAACGATTTTTCTTTCTTTTCTTTCTAATATGACTCTAGTCTTGGACTAAAAGTTATTCCATGGTGCTAGCTAGTTTAAGGTCGGAGTAAGGTTGGATTAAGAGTGTATCCATGGCGACCACATTTATTATTTTTGATTGACATTTTGTTCGTTGTGATTTGATGATGAAAATTTTTAATTTAATATAAATAAATATATTGTACTAGACAGGAAACACTATTTCAGGAATAGGCACGAAAATGTGTTTAATACTTAGGTATTTTACTAACATTTGTATGAGAGATACACTCGTCATCAGATGTACAAAGCACTACGAATATTAAATACTAGCTGTTGCCCGTGACTTCGTCTGCGTAGCATTAAGCTTAGCTGATTTCTCTCCTGTGCGGGTCACAAATAAATACTTTTTCTTTCTTTCTTTCTTTAATAGCCTATTATTAATGTCGCACTAATTATACTGTGGATGTGAGGGCCACCTTACTTGAGAAATGATTAGTTCACCATACAAATTTCTACCTTCCTTGCCACCATTACATTGGATAAAAACTATCGTATGTCCTTCCCAGGGTCCGAAACTAACTCCATTGAGGTAATTATGTAATACATAATATCTCAATGACTAACTCCATCCAAAATCAGTTCAGCGGTTTAAGCGTGAAATGGTAATAGACAGACAGACAGAGTTCCTTTCCCATTTATAACATTTTATTGTATGCGATTTAAGTATGACAGATGTCACTTTGTCAGCTATTTTTCTTTCTTTTTCTATTTTATGTCATCAAATTTCTTGGTTTCATTCACTGGTTCACTCTTTACTTTTAATTTGAACTGGGTTGCCATAGCTTGCGCGTAAATCCAAGAGTAACAAATGAATAGTTAGTCCGAGGTTATTCCATGTTTATTAATAACATTGCTAAGCCTATGTTAATCCTTACTTACTCCGGGATTAGCTAGTCCAAGAGTAACTTCGGAGTAAGCTGGGAATACGCCATTTTTATTAATAAGACTGTAACAGTCTTATTAATAAAATAGTGTAGTTCAGCGGCTGTTAATATTATTTGCAAATTGATTCCTAGTGGATATTGTGATATTAAATTGGTGTAGTTTTATGTCTCTACGCAACTGGTCAATCTGTGAAAGCATTGACAGAAGCGATCTCGGGATAGTGGAGCGGAGAATTTTATTGTAGTATTGACTACCATTTTGGCGCTGATAGCAACGTGACTTAACGTGAGATTCCATGGAACTAATATTAGAGATGGGACATAGCCTTCGGTATAAAAATACGTCAGAATAATTTAATACGTAAGAGAAAAAGAAAATCCCAATTATTTTAATTGAGATTCATTTCTAAGTAATAGAAAACTTGGTGTAAAGGTTAACTGAAAAATACTTTCACTCAAAAAATCAGATTGCAAGCTATAAACTAGTGGATAGCGTGCTACTAAAGTGAGATTTAAATATGGGGATAGGCTAACAACTTATCCTTAAAACTAGTATATTCGAGCAAGTATCTGCTCGCTCAAGTATACTAGTTAGTTAATACTTACATTTACAATAGTTTGGATTCACTCGGTTGGAACATCATTCATACAAATATTTGCATACGATGGATAATAATTTACAACGGACATATTTCTCGCTCTCATCGTCGAGATCCTGTCTCTGTAGTGTTAAGGTGCAAATAAGAGTGACATTGCATACCAGCGACGTGAAGACTTATATCAGTTTTCAACTCTGTTTCAGATGCAGATATAAATTGTTTGACTTAAAAACATGTGTTAATACAATTATAATTATCATGATATTATTCCAGAATTAATTCCAGACAGGAACGAGGTGATTGATACAAGAAGAGAGAGGCCTGTGCTCAGCAGTGGGCGAAGTCGGACTGTTGATGATCATGATGATGATTCCAGAATTTAGTATTACACATTTATTTTTAACATATTATTACTGATTATTAGGCATTTATATAACATTCATCACTAATACCAATATGAGATATTTAGTTGCAACATATTATGAGAAGTCAATACAGTAGATGAGTGATACGCCTTGCCAAGTCTACTATTTTGAAAAAAAAAAAATATAAACGTGGACTAAGGTAAGAATAACTTTATTCCAAGCATTAGGTTGGTACTAAAAAAAATCCGTATTAATAAACACGGAATAAGGAGGGATTATACTAATCTGACACTAGTCTCGGACTAAAAGTTAAACCATGGTGCCAGCTAGTTTAAGGTCGGAATAAGAGTAGTGTAACTATGGCAACCATAATTTTTTTAATTTTCTTGCATCGCCCTATTCGGGCAGGCTAAGGTCTTAGACCATACCGCCTCGTGTTCAGTGCATAATATCCTTCTTGAATTCTTTAGTATGCATTATAATGCGGATGCAACAGATTCTAATGTTTTTTGGAGTATTTGGCCGCAAATTGTATCAAGTCAGCCTTCCCAGTAAGCTTTGCGGGGGGTAGTCAATACTACAATAAAATTCTCCGCTCCACTATCCCGAGATCGCTTCTGTCAATGCTTTCACAGATTGACCAGTTGCGTAGAGACATAAAACTACACCAATTTAATATCACAATATACACTAGGAATCAATTTGCAAATAATATTAACAGCCGCTGAACTACACTCGAAAAAATCCCGCCAAAAACTCTCGCAACCACAATTATTACATAGAGTCTGATTTTTTATTTCGTAGATGTGGAACATTAAAAAAATAAGGTCATTGGTAGGTAGCTTTAGTCAACGAAATTACAAATTAATTAATTAATTAATCATCATTTTATGTAATTTTTAAGTTTAAAAGTAATACGATAATTTGAAAAGGAGGGATCCTTCACCTTTACTGTCAAATCTCTATGGCAGATGTCATTTTTAGTTTTTTTTTTCTACATAATGTCTTCAACTTGCTTATTTTTCATTCACTAGTTCATTCTTTTTACTTTTAAATTCAACTGGGTTGCCAGAGCTTACGCGTAAATCCAAGACTAAGAAATGAATAGTTAGTCCGAGGTTATTACATGTTTATTAATAACATTGCTAGATCTATGTTAATATTTAGTTACTCCGGGATTAGCTAGTCCAAGAGTAACTTCGGAGTAAGCTGGGAATACGCCACTTTTATTAATAAGACTGTTAGAGAATAGCATGGCTGTGTTAGAATTTGAAGTATGTGTGACGTCATTAAATCATGTATTTTCATTTTTCAAGTCCCAATGGTTTGCTACACATACCTGTCAAATTTACTAAGCGCCTACCGACAAATGTTTAAGTACCGACCTAAATTATTATTGTGTTGTCAACTACCTACAAATGTAAAAGAGTACACACCTAAGTAAATATTGTTGTGTACAGGAAAAAACTGTTAAACTTGCATTAAGCCACATTGATGACATTCCTATAAATTATTATGTAATTTGTAATGATTATTGTGATTTATCCTGGCTTTTATATTGCTATATTAGTATTATAAGTCCTTTGAAACAATTAGTGCAAAACTGTCTCTTAGTATCAATATTCTTTCGAATATTTATTAAGAATGACCAAAGAGGTGTTATTAAATTCCATAATTGTCTTGGTACGTTTTAAAATGGATTTTCATTACATGATATTTTATAATTTTTCACCTAATTGTGAGATTATATATAGCAATATAGAAAATGGCGGGATACCGGGGTTGTGTTGGAACTGTATTTATATCATATTATGGCCTTCATTCCTAATATGTAATACTGATTTAAGGGCTAGTCTATGTCCTTTGCCTTATCCTTCTTATTTTGATTCTATAATATTGTAAACACTTTGTGGTTGTAAAAGATATCGATAAATACTGAAAGAGCTTCCGTGGGGTTTGTTGCCCGTCTTCCCCACGAGAACTAGGTCTAGCGAACGGGCAGTAAGCTCGATAAGCCTTCTGAATATGAATTGAGAAGCCTTATTTAAATAAATACCTTTCTGTGCTTTTATTCATAAAACCCTTCCCTTACACACCACATACATTGGAACACTGATACACAGTAAATAACCAACAACCATCTTGACATTCAAAGCTTGCTATCTTGGTAAATATCAACTTTTTTTTATATAGAGTTCCATTCATGATTCTAACACCTGCAAGGTATTTTGAATTTTCTCTGATGTTTCGTATTAATGAAAAAAATTACTTTTTATCCGACTATACTTCTGTCTTAAAGCGAATCTGTCTTAACGCGAATCTGACGTAACACGAATCTGGCGTAAAGCGAATCTATCCTTACGCTAATAAATGCAACTGTTTACCTAGGTACCTAACAAGTAAAAAAATAACCCATCGTTGCCCAAGGCCTATTGTATCTTTTTTACCGGTTGGCCTCTATTTTTTATATGTTTAAATGTTTTTTTAATTTCTTTTTTTTTTAATATTTAAAAATGTATTAAATAAGAATGAAAATAAATAAAGGAGATAATAATAATAAAATCGTTTATTTATCAGCACAAACCAAGTACAAATAATTAAATTGTCCATGCGATGGTGTATTTTTTTTATAAATACGCCAGGTAGGTTTGGTGCGAATGACGTTTTTTTTTGTCCACGTTATACATAACAATGAACATAACAACAATATGCAAAATATAAACTTATTATCACGCCTGTGCTTCCCCGAAGGGTTGTGCGGAGGTCAGACACCTCAACACAAAACATAACTAATAACCTACTAACACTACTGAACCACACTTAAACATTACAAATTAATTACACTATGTTATAGGTAAGTACAAATCTAATAAAAAACACAAACCAAATTATTAAATAAATGGTCTTGTTGACGTTTAAAAAAAAAATTGACAAGCTTAGTTTTTTTTAAAACACTTGATGTAAAATTTAGTCTCATGACGTCATTCTAATAGAAAGCGATAAACGCACTAATACGCGACCGTCGCGTGCATTTGTAAGGCAAACTCGAACGTGTCAGTGCACCGACAGGAGGCGCTTTTGACTCGTGAAAGATCCAACAAAATACTTATTTATTCCAGTTTATTTATAATGCCTTTCACGTGCACCCAAAGATGACTTTTCATTCACATTGAATGTTTGCCACTTTTGTGACATATTTCGCGTTTGTACGTTTATCACTAGCGTGTATCAGAATATGCAGCGCCGGCACTGGGGTAGAGCGAGTGGAGCGATCGCTCTAGGTGGCAAGTAGGAAGGCAAAGGGCGCCAAAAAGCCAAAAGCAAAATAAAATTGCCAGCGCAATATAAATTTTTGATGATGCCTTTTGAGAGGCTCGGGCGCAGTGTAATAGTTGATTTTTGGGATTTATACATTTTACGTTAAGTGAAAGCGTGGACCAATGGGCATTGAAAGACAATCGCGCGGTAAGCCAAACTACGTTTACAAATAAACCTACGTAGTAGGAGCGGCGACCGCAAGATCCCCTACGTCATGTGATACTAAGACAAGCCCCCTGGGAACGTGTTCATAAAAGTTATGCTAAGTTTCGAAAAATTGGTGGACAAATTTACAATTGGCCGAAAGTACAAAAAAAAAAGTAATACATCAAGTGAAAAAAAAAAAAAATACTTACGTCATTTCATCCCGAGAGGATACTTGTGGCATCAAATAGCACTATATTGGTAGTTACATAAAACTCTTGTCTGCCAGTTCCTGTGTGGTCGAAAGTGCTCGGCAGACTGTTTCAAAGGTAACGATTCGGACCCCCCCAGCTCAGTTTAAAGTGTTTCCATCGACACAAAATCAATTAAAATAAAAAGTCTTGAATCTAATCACTGCTTTCTTTTGAAGATATCTCCCTACCTACCCTACATACATACTAATTTATGTTTGATTTTTTTGAGACCAAAAATAGCCTATGTCATTCCCCAGGATGCTAAATGCCATCTCTTTGCCAAATTTAATTGATATCCGTCCAGTGGTTTAAACGTGAAGAGGTAACATACAGACAGACAGACAGACAGAGTTACTCTCATCATCATCATCATCCGAAAGACGTCCACTGCTGGACATAGGCCTCCCCCAATCGTCACCACATTGACCGGTCCCGTGCGTCTACTAACCAGCGAATCCCCGCAACCTTCACCAGGTCATCGGTCCACCTGGTGGGTGGCCTTCCTACACAACGTCTTCCGGTTTGCGGTCGCCACTCCAGAACCTTTCTGCCCCATCGGCCATCCGTTCTGCAAACAATTTGCCCTGCCCACTGCCATTTAAGTTTGTCTTATGTCATCACTGGCAACACACACTGGTCATAGACTTTCGTCTTGAGACACTGTGGTAAGTTGCGCGGTATCTTCTCGTCCAACTTACCGCAGTGTCTCAAGACGAAAGTCTATGACCAGTGTATGTTGCCAGTAAAGACATATGGCTCTGAGACGTGATCGCTTACAATGGGCCTTATCAGAAAGCTCACCTACAGTCACTCAAAGGGCTATGGAGAGGGCTATGCTCGGAGTTTCCTTGCGTGATCGAAGCAGAAATGTAGAGATCCGCTCGAGAACCAGGGTTACCGACAGATTTGCGACTAATTTCATCTATGTATCAAATGACGTAGATTGGGGGTCCGAATCGTTACCTTTGAAACAGTCTGCCGAGCACTTTCGACCATACAGGAACTGGCAGACAAGATTTTTTTGTAATTAACAATATAGTACTATTTGATGCTACAATAAGTATCCACTCGGTACCAAATGACGTAAGTGCCATTTATTTTTTTCACCGGAAGTATAACTTTTTTTTGTTTTTGTTGTAAACTTGTATAAAACGCACACTATGCAGGCTGGCATATGATAAGTTGGGGGATTACATCCATGATAAAAATGCTTGGCTAAATACTATTCCTGCTCAACATCCACTAGGGCGCAAAAACAAGTGATATGCAGAACATTATTGTTTTGAAGTATTGTTGGAACTGCTGTAGACTGAATGAATATATTTGTATTGTATAAACTCAATTTCCTTAGTATTGTATAACTGCACGGCACGTGTGTGAGTACTATGTACCCAACTGTAAATCTAACATTTACTGTACCTGTGTGTCGTTCGTTGACTTGTGTGTGCCCTGGCAGTTGAGTGTGTCATGCTCTCTCAAATGTCTCTCTGATGGTGGCGCGTGTGTTGGATCATCCGGTTCCCTTCATGATGGTTGAGCTGGGTGGTGTCATTCATGCGTCATGTTTGTGAACGGACGCCGTCAGTTGGGATTGGTCATAACTTAACTGCTTCGGATGTTAATGCTTTTCTAGCATCTATTATATAACTGCACAGTACATGTGTGAGTACTTTAATTACTTTATGCCTGTACGTAGTTTGTGTGTAGTGCTATTCTGGGTGCATTGTCCTCACATATATGAATTTATTAATGTATGTACTTATGTAACTAAATATTGTAAAAAAAACATTTTCTTTAAAAGAGTAAGTATGGAGTTTCTTGTGCATTCTTCTCCATAACAAGCTACTTTCCGAATGCACGGTAGAATCAACTTTTATAACTTGTAAATTTGAATGTACCTAACGTTCAAAAGTGCCGCTTGGTGGCCTACTTGAAATAAAATGTCTTTGTCTTTTGTCTTTGTACTTTCGGCCAATTGTAAATATTTCCACCAATTTTTCGAAACTTAGCATCACTTTTATGAACACGTGCCATGGGGCTTATTTTAGTATCACATGACGTAGGGGATCTTGCGGTCGTCGATCCTACTAACGCTAGCATAATTGTCACATTCATATGGTTTTTCACCAGTGCGTCTTCGAATATGTTTTGTCAAACTACGTTTACAAATAAACCTACGCAGGCATAATTATGTCACATTCATATGGTTTTTCACCAGTGCGACTTCGAATATGTTTTGTCAAACTACGTTTACAAATAAACCTACGCTGGCATAATTATGTCACATTCACATGGTTTTCACCAGTGCGACTTCGAATATGTTTTGTCAAACTACGTTTACAAATAAACCTACGCTGGCATAATTATGTCACATTCATATGGTTTTTCACCAGTGCGTCTTCGAATATGTTTTGTCAAACTACGTTTACAAATAAACCTACGCTGGCATAATTATGTCACATTCATGTGGATTTTCACCAGTGCTTCTTCGAATATGGTTAGTCAAACTACGTTTACAAATAAATCTACGCTGGCACTTGTCACACTGATATGGTTTTTCACCAGTGTGTCTTCGAATATGAAGTGTCATACTAAGCTTTTGCGTAAACCTACGCTGACATATATCGCACTTGTAAGGTTCTTCGCCAGTGCTTCTTCGAATATGGGTAATCAAACTACGTTTACAAATAAATCTACGCTGGCACTTGTCACACTGATATGGTTTTTCACCAGTGTGTCTTCGAATATGAAGTGTCAAACTAAGCTTTTCCGTAAACCTACGCTGACATATATCGCACTTGTAAGGTTTTTCACCAGTGTGTCTTCGAATATGAATAGTCAAACCAATCTTGTCCATAAACCTACGTTGACATATATCGCACTTGTAAGGTTTTTCACCAGTGTGTGTCCGAATATGATGAGCTAAACTAACTTTACAAATAAACCTACGCTGGCATATGTCACACTCATAAGGTTTTTCACCAGTGTGTCTTCGAATATGAAGTGTCATATTAAGCTTTTGCGTAAACCTACGCTGACATATATCGCACTTGTAAGGTTCTTCACCAGTGTGTGTTCGAATATGGCCCTTTAATACATCTTTACGGTTAAAGCTTAACTGACAAATATGACATTTGTAAGGTTTTTCACCGGTATGTTTAAGAAAATGATGGTCCAAATTCCTTTTCCGAGTATACTTTTTTTGACATATATCACATTTGAAACGTTTTTCACCAGTGTGTGTTTGAAGATGTCGATCCAAAGCACATTTTCTAGCAAAACTGTGCTGACATATATCGCATTTGTAAAGTTTCTCATTGCTATGTGTACGTATATGTGCATTCAAATAACTGTTTCGAGTAAACTTTTTCTGACATATATCACAACTGTAAGGTTTATCACCAGTGTGTAAGCGAAAATGTTCTACCAAAATACTTTTTGTAGTATAACTACGCTTACAAACGTCACAAACAAAATACTTTCTTTGAATAGTGGATTTATTCCTGGCATCATCTTTGTTGCTATTGTTACGATAAGTAGTAGCGGTAACACTATTTAAATTATTATGTATTACTTTTGAAATACCTTTCTCTATATATATGCTAATAACTGCAGGTGACGTGACAGAAAGAGACTGTTTGATTTTACTAACAGATTTGGACGTACGGTTTTTAGCCGTATGGTAAAATTTCGAGTCTGCTATTTTGTTTTTCTTTAATGTTCCTTCTTGTTTTGCTTTCCGCATGACTAGTTTGGATTTCTTCATATCGGGCGCCCCTGTGATAGTAAATGCGGTAAGTATAACAGACAAATTTACGTTTGATGATTTGGATAATGAACTATTGAGTTTAAGGGTACACTAGTCGAAAATTCTTCCATACAAACGTAGTCTAGGGATTATTCCACTGTTTGACGATGTTGGTTCAAAATAAAAAGTGATATCAATTTGTCTCATTATTATCTAGCCCTGTATGGAAGCAAAACAGTAAAAAAAGAAAACATTTGTAAGTTATGAGCGTCGAAAGTTCCACATTTCGACACTTATTTTAACGCATTTTTGGGCGCGAATATATACCATAAGAAGATGGAAAATTGCAAAACGGCCTCCATACAGAGATAGATTAATAGTTCAACAATGCAAATAATTTTATTTTGAACAGATAGATTTAGTAGTTTTTTAATGATATCTAGACTGCCAAAGGTCTGTTTATAAAATTTCGCGCGCTCGGTTTCGTCCTAAATCATTATCCATTTCGCTACAAATTTGCAAAAGTGTGTATTCGTACGCGAACTAGATTCCTACTGCTCATCACAGCATCTATCTCTTCCGCACGTGTTGTCGGTTGATATAAAATGCATTTTAACCCCGCGCACAAAACAGTTCGTGCCGTCGACTAGTGTACCCTTAAGTAGTACATTCACTGGTGGTAGATTTCGACCGAAGGCTTGTGACCCTCCACCGGGCAAAGACATACCGCCAAGTGGCCTAGCCGTGTTCCGGTATGATGCCCGGTACAGCCACTATAGGTGTTGGGTCAAGATAGCTGTTCCACTGCAGGCAGGCTGGCCGACTCGCGCTATTATGGACGTTTAGGGAAATTGGTCGCGGAGGGTAGCAGGGTCTGAAACACAGTGCGCCGCTGGCCAACCGCAGTTAGTTGGGGGTCCAAGTAGTGTGCCAGCCTCACACGACAGGTTGTCCCGCCAACTATCGATAAATCCTGGAATGCGACATTGTGCTGGTTGGCAGACGAGAGTGCCCGATAGACATTCCCGGGGGGGGGTCGTGCGTCCCCTCCAGGCCAGTACCCCAATGATGGCGTCCTGTCAACGCGTGTCCGTAGGCTGCCAGCGTAGAACCTCATCTCACTTCCTTCTTCTCTCCTTCCTTCACTCACAGCAATAATGCCAAGGAACAATGCTGAAAAGCGGCAGCACTCACTCTCACATAAGGTGCACCTCAGCAACATCCGAGGTCTGCACTCGAACCTTGTCGCAGTCCATCACCATCTTGAGACTGAGAAACCAGTACTTTTGTTCCTTTCCGAGACGCAGATCGGATGTCCGTCGGACATGGCATACCTATTTTACCCAGAGTGTATACCCCCTGGAGCATAGGTTCAAGCCACGCACGGGTGTATGCATGTATGCCCGTGACGACATCTGCTATCGGCGTCTCCGCGATCTTGAAGACTTGTAAATTACTCAGTGCTATGGGCCCTGGTGGACGCAGGTCTGGATAAGATTATTAATACCTGTGTCTGCCGATCGCATAACGGTGATCTGGAGACAATCACGCTCACACAGTACCTGAGTGAGGCGGCAGATCTCAGCAACGAAACCCTGCCACCCAATTTGAATTATTACTGGGGGCCTTTAATGCGGTGGAATTTAAAACCCATAGAGGTCAGTGCACCGGGATCATGTTGGACGTGAATGCATGTGGTTGCAGCTAATTTTATTGCACGCCTTTTAAGACGGATGGACGGTCAAACTGCTCCCTTGGATAGTTTAGTTAGGATATGGTCATCCGCGATCATACCGCAAGAGAACACCCAGAAGTAGCGTGCCGGCTAACGGACCGCGCAAAAAATGGCCGCGCGCTTTTGAGGGGTTATATTAAATAATTTGTATTCCTTAAAAATATTCATCGCAAATATTTTAACGCAAATAAATTTCGGAGCATTAAGATTCTGTCAGATAGAGGGATCCCGGTTGACATCCCACCCATACGCACAAAGCGTTTTGCAAATACTTTTATTGTGCATACAGCTAAGGTGGGGTATTCCCTGCCGGAGTATTTGTTTCCTGATAGCTACAACCTATCTTTAAGTCAAGAGTGTATAGGTTACTTCAAGGCATGCGTGCTTCACCGTCGACCGCATTATCGCTCACCATCAGGCGAGATAGTGGTCAAGCGCGAGAGTAGAGAGAGAATAATAGTAGAGTTGTAATCGTCATAATATGTATAAGTACACCACGTACATACATCACTAAAACTGTAATACAAGTATAAATATTATTCTATCGGTCAGTGTAACTTACACATATAATAGTATATTATGGTACAAGTGTGCAATGTTGGTGATTACCGCTGAGGCGCCATTGAGACCAGAGCCGTAGGTGAGGGTCTTAAGAGAGCCGAGGACGGTAATCATCAATACACACGTGTACCAGACGACGTTTTTCAACACACTTGTGAAGAAAATAATACTAGAAAATCATTTTCAACAGTAAAAACGAGTTGTGAATTTTTTTCACAATGGCGGGCAAAATTAATCAGTTTTCCTATGCGTGCGCATTTAACAATGGCGATCGGCCGTAGACTAAAAGAATGAGGTTTCTTTTTTTTTTTGGCTTTTCTAGGATAGTGTTTTAGCCACGTACAAAATAGAGAATTTAATTTTTTCTTAATTACAGAACAAATAAAATTTATATTTGAGTGACAGTTTTATTTATTATGCACACACAAGTTGAAATAAACGAAGTTGCATGAAATGAGCAAGCAATAGGTACATTAATTTATTTGTACTATTGAGCGGCTATGTGAACCTAGCACCCGACCTTAGAAAAAATAAAGTTTTTTTGGTTTGATTGAAAGATATCGGTAAGTAGTAGACAGTAGTGAAAATTATTTCGTTAGTAGTGGCGCCAAAAAAAAAATATGGGCAGCAAAAAAAAAGTTCGCCCCCGACATTGTAAAACCTAACTTTTTTCGGATGCATCTGGTAGGTAAGCGTTAGTAGTGGATTGTAGTGTATTTTTTTTTGTTTGTAGTAAAATAAAAAAAAGGGAAAAAATAAAAAATTATATCGTTTTTTTTTCATTTAGAGGAATTCAGTTTGAAAGCCTATATGGTTACTAAAAACGCTAAAAATTACTGAAAAACGTTGGTAGAGGTATGAAGAGGTTTGTAGTTTAATAATTTTCGTTTGTAGTAAGCTGAATAAAATATAAAAAATATTTTCAGTGTCGAATATTTTTTCATAAAGATGAATTAAGTTTGAAAGTCTATATGGTTACTACAAACGCTAAAAAATACTGAAAAACGATGGTAGATGTGTGAAGAGGTTTGTAGTTTAATAATTTTCGTTTGAAGTAAGCTGAATAAAAAAACTTTTTTACAAAAAAATACTACCGACTTCCAAATAAGAAAACTACAAAGTGAAAAATAACTTTATTTTTGGAAGTCGGTGTCTTTCGTAGGTACCATTTTTTTGCGTTATGGACACCGACTTCCAAAAATAAAGTTATTTTTCACTTTGTAGTTTTCTTATTTGGAAGTCGGTAGTATTTTTTTGTAAAAAAGTTTTTTTATTTTTCACTTTTTAGTTGTACCTAACTAATAGGCAAGTTGTTTAGTAAGTTTCCTATAACGCCAAAATAGATTACCCGAATATCATGAAACTTGAACAAAATCGATCAAATGAGAGATCTGCTTACCCCTTAAGAGCGTATTGGCGTGATGTTATGTTATGAAATGGTATAAACAATAAACAGACATGCGATTGCAGCAGTCCCGAGAGATTTGCCGTTATTTATTGAAGAGTTCTGTTGTATATCTTCGAAGTTCTTCATCAGATCTTCACCAAATTAAAATGGGACCAATTTCGGAACATACTCTATCAAACAAAAAAAGAATTTTCAAAATCGGTCCACAATTGACGGAAATATCGGTGAACATACATAAAAAAAAAAAAAAAAAAAAAAAAAAAAAACATACAAGAAGTCGAACATAGAACCTCCTCCTTTTTCGAAAGTCGGTTAAAAATATAAAAAAATAATTTCAGTGTCGATTATTTTTTCATAAAGATGAATTAAGTTTGAAAGTCTATATGGTTACTACAAACGCTAAAAATTACTGAAAAACGTTGGTAGAGGTGTGAAGAGGTTTGTAGTTTAATAATTTTCGTTTGTAGTAAGCTTAATAAAATATAAAAAAATAATTTCAGTGTCGATTATTTTTTCAAACTGAATTCCTCTAAATGAAAAAAAGACGAAATAATTTTTTTTTTTTCCCTTTTTTTTATTTTACTACAAACAAAAAAAAATACACTACAATCCACTACTAACGCTTACCTACCAGATGCATCCGAAAAAAGTTAGGTTTTACAATGTCGGGGGCGAACTTTTTTTTTGCTGCCCATATTTTTTTTTTGGCGCCACTACTAACGAAATAATTTTCACTACTATCTACTACTTACCGATTTCTTTCAATCAAACCAAAAAAACTTTATTTTTTCTAAGGTCGGGTGCTAGGTTCACATAGCCCTATTGAGCTCGATCTTTTTTGTATCGAAACTTTTTTAAGAACAAAGCAACTCAACCAATAAATTAAAAAAAAAAAACTATAGAGTTTTTTTAGACTCACTTGTGAATAATAGCAATGAAAAGTCACAGTTTGATAACAGGTATCATTATGTGCCTAATTGCGGTGAAATTAGAGCCACTTTATGAGCAAGTGTGTTGAAAAATATTATAAATATGAGAATGTCGGGTAAAAAAAAACCAGTCCCTCATTTCCCAGTCTCTGCTTCATCTTAGAATCCAACAACAGACAACAACAACAGATCCGTGAAATAGGTCTACCGGGGAAACCACATTAAAAATAACGCGTTAAGTACACTATCTCAAAGGTGGCGTGGAAACTTGTGCATATTATGACGACAACAATTCTTTCAACTTTTAGAATCGAAAAAAGTATTGAGACATTTTTAGGGTTTCGTACCCAAAGGGACAGAGCAGCGGTGGCCCAGTGGTATCGGCCGCGACTTAAAAGTTGTAGGTCGTGGGTTCGAACCCAGGCAGGCGCTTTATTTTGTGTAAATAATTTCATCACCACTGCTCTCAAAACGGTGAAGGCAAATATCGTGGGGAAACCGGCATGTCTTAGACCCAAAAATTCGAAGACATGTGACATCCACCAACCCGCACTGGGCCCGCGTGGTGGATTACGGCCCACCCCCTCTCACAGAGAGGTGGTCTGTGTCCCAGCAGTGGGAACATTAATAGGCTGATGATGTGATGTGATGTGATGTGTACCCAAAGGGTAAAAACGGGACCCTATTACTAAGTCTCCGCGATCCGTCTGTCTGTCTGTCCGTCTGTCACCAGGCTGTATCTCATGAACCGTAACAGCTAGACAGCTGAAATTCACAGATGATGTATTTCTGTTGCCGCTATAAAAAAATACTAAAAACAGAATAAAATAAATATTTAAGTGGGGCTCCCATACAACAATAGTACATTGTTATCCTAGGGGTGAAAGTAACTTATTTAGTCCCGAGACGGGGTTTGGCGCCCGGAACGAAGTGAGGGCGCCAATAGTTCGAGGGACTAAATAAGTCTTTAACCCGAGGTAAACACTGTGCTTTTCATTACAAATACAAGGAAATTAAAATAAAAACATGAATTAGCTAAAGAAAAAGTGATTGCCGCTTGCCGCCTATTTTGTTTGTTTTTTTTTCTGTGGCCGGCCTGCTACTCAGCCATTATTTTTTATTTTCATCATTGAAAAAATGGTAAATATTTTACCCAAATCTAAGTTATTTTAAAGAAATTGTTGAAACTAAATTATAATAAAGTTATTTAAAAAAATATATATTCTTTAATCAATACTTAACTTTAAGTTATTTCAATTTTACTTCGTGGTTGTATAAAGTTGGAACATGGTTCAATAGTTAAGTGAAAAGGAACTAGTTTTTTTTTTTTAAATTATTTGACAGCTGTCAGTTGAAAGCGATTCTCCCTAGGGCTGAAAAGTATTACTTTCAACCCGCTCCTCAAGCAACTTCAGACCTACTTTCCGAGTATGAGTAATGAAAACGTGTTTTTTGCCCGTTTTTTTGCGATAATGGTACGGAACCCTTCGTGCGCGAGTCCGACTCGCACTTGGCCGGTTTTTTATTTATAGATAATTATCTGATCTACAATTTTTGTCTGGGCTAATTTTAAGATAAAACTTACCGTTTTGCAGAAAATCGCGAAATACCCGTTTTTGCGACCTTTGCCCCGAGTATTTTTTTTTCCAGGTGTCGGAACGATGAGGACTTTTTAAATTTAATTTACGATGGTGTTTTGAACAATCCTACCAATTTTAAGCTGGGTGCGAGTTTTTGTACCCTCGGATATCTAAATTGACTGGACTAACTTTGTTGGTCCCCGACGCGAGTTGGGATTGAATAAAAATACGCACATCAACTCTTAAACTTACGAGGCCAATACATATTTTAATTTTTATTATTTTCTCCCTTGTTAATTTTATGTCGGGGTTTATTTTAGTATTTTTATATGGTACCTAACTCGCATAATCATTATTTAAAATTATATTTGTCTTTATAATACTTTCTTTAATTCTTGTGTACTTATTAAATATCAGGTTTGGACGCACCAGTTCTAGCTTTCCGATTATTTTTTGAGTTAGATGGCACATTTTTCATTTGTTCGGCATGCGTTGTATCTTCTAATTTTGCTCTTCGTTTATCGAGTTTCGGTTTCTTCGCGAGCGTCCCTGTGAATATAAATTTTGTTAGTAACCGCAAGAGGAGGTGGCAGTCGTGGCTAAATAACAGCCGCATGATTTCCTTTCAAGGTTAAGCAAAGCTTACCGATGTCAGTGAGTGGATGGGTGACCATGCATTGCATACCGAGACTCCTCCATGCTTCGGAAAGCATGTTAAGCCGTTGGTCCCGGCTGCCATTTGAACATCTTCATCACAAGCCCGACACCAGTCTTGTCAAAGGGTTTACCTAGTTGTTACCTAATTACTGGGTTGTGGATGTCAGATCGGCAGTCATAATCATCATCAGCCTATAGCAGTCCACTGCTGGACATAGGCCTCTCCAATTGCACGCTATTTGCTTCGATCTTTGGCAACTCTCATCTAGCTGCTACCAGCCACCCTGCGAAGATCGTTGCTCCACCTAGCCTGAGGGCGTCCTACCTTACGTTTGCCAGCTCTTGGAAGAATAGGTCTACCCCAACGGTCAAATGGCTAATATTGGCCGGCCCATTGCCACTTCAGCTTGCTTACTCACTGAGCCATGTCGACTTTGATTCTCTGCCGGATCACCTCGTTCCGGATTCATTCCCTCAAAGAGACTCAGCATAGCCTTTTCCATAGCTCGCTGAGCGACCTTAAGCTGATGGACCAGCCGTACCGTGAGTGTCCACGTCTCTACCCCATAAGTCATAACAGGTAGGACGCACTGATTGTAGACTCTGGTCTTTAGGCTCTGTGGAATACGCGACGAGAAGACTCAACGAAGTTTCCCAAACGCCGCCCAGCCCAGCTATATTCTTCTGCTAGCCTCCCTCTCAAAGTTTTTTTTAACCAAACTGCAGAGTTTTCCCGAAGTAAATGTATTCTTGAACAACTGATCGGCAGTCGTTCCATGTAAAATACTTATCTGCATCCGATTTGACTGAAAACCGACCCAAATGTAGGTAATTGGGAAACAGCAGGCAGATTTTGACTCATATGTGTATTACCTACGTTTTTTTAGCTTCTCGTGTGATTTACCTACTTATCTATTTCGCGCCTTGACATTCACACAGTGTGGTCACGTGATGTGATCTTCACGAGGATTATAAACTTCCAGACGAACATATTAAAATGTTGTGAGAGTTCTACTTACTTTCTGTCTTCTCCACTCTTTGTTTCTTCACAGATAGGTCAGATTCTTCTTCTTTCTTTACTTTAAACTCCATCACAAGTTCACCATCATCTGTATCAGATTCATATTGTTGATCTGGTATAAATATATTTTCTACATCGGAGTGGCTATTGCCTACATCAAAATCTGTAAATAAAGAGTTAGTTATCAAAGAGTTTAGTTAGAAAGTTATTTTTTGGCTCATATTGTATTGAGACTGAGTCGGTGCGAATTTCTTAAAAAGTACAAGAGTTTAGCGTGTTATCATGATTTTTGGATGCGCCTCTTTATGGGCTGTTAACGCAATTTTACTATGCTTTATGATTTTCGTGAAAATTAACCGATGAATTATGGCAACCACTGCTTTACGAGAGAACACGGAATATCGGGGTCTGTCGAAAAATATCTCCTTCTTAAAGGACATGGCTAAACCACTGCCCTTAGCATGTATAGAAATTTCTCACTAGCTCGTAACATTCAAATATTCATTAATGAATTATTACAGTTTTATTATTCTCCTAGAAGCTTCGTGAATTAATCAAACAATTAAAAGTTTTTTCATGTTTTTTTTTGACAAGAAGAACATAAGATTCCGTTCTACGAAAAATTGCAGTCAATAAACCTACTTATAAAGACATTTGCGTAAGTCGAAACGAACAGCATTCATTATTATTTATGTTTGTACATAGGTACAAACATAAATAATAATGAATACTGTTCGTTCGACATTTGCGTAAAGACATTTGTGTAAGTCGAAACGAACAGTATTCCTTATTATTTATGTTTGTACCTATCGCAACCTTAGATTTTGTTTTCTTTAATTGCATTTATCTGATTTCTAGAAATTATTGGCAAAATCTGGAAAGAAACGGCACTTAAATAGTGCTGACACTAAAAAGTTACAATCGATTCTTCTAGAATACACTTGATTCGATTAGAACCAAATTTAAAAAAAAACATGTTGGGCGTATCGTGGGAACTCGCTTTGAACGAAGTTCTTTTCGCTATGTATGAATACAGAGCCAACTAGTATGATCTTAAGTTTCAATTGCGTATTGATTCATCACAAAATGCATAAACTGTGGTGTAGCCACAAATGACAGATCTTCAAATGACAGCCGGGACCAACGGCTTATCTAGCTTTTCAAGGCACGAAGGAAACTCGCTATGTAAAGATGGTACACGATGGAACCACGGCATGACCTCGGCTAGCGTTGCTTAACCTTGAAGATCGACCTGTGCGTCTGTTATTATTAAGCCACGACCTCTAAACGCCTTAATAAAGTATCATAGCAAAAACGTATTCTTTTACAAGTTTGTATACCTATTAATATAGTAGTTTCTACGATTTTATTTTCAGGATCGTGACGATATATAAACTTCCTGTAACTTTTTTCATACGAAATACTAATATTCAGCTATTCAGCATTACATATTACTAGTTAAAAAGTTTATACATTGCTAGGGCAGTCGTCCATACTTTATTTAGCCATGTCCTTTTTTTTTTCTCAATTAAAAAGCTTTTTCAAACAAGCTTTTTAGCTAACCGTGCATTGTCATTCAAACCAAAAGTGTATGCAAAATTTTATCGTAATCGGTTGAGGATAATTGTTTTAAAATCCATTTACAAGATTTGACCCGAACACACATACATACGAGTACATTGCAAGTTAATAAAAACCTTGTAAAAAAAGCACTGTGCTGTTGTACGTTATACCTACTCCATGTTATTTGAACCGAGTTTCCATGAAGGAGGAGGTTCTATGTTCGACTTTGTATGTTATTATTATTATGTTTTTTTTTTCACTGATTTCTCCGTCAATTGTTGACCGATTTTGAATCTTTTTTTGTTTGAAAGACTATGTTCTCAAATTGGTCCCATTTTAATCTGGTAAAGATTAAATAAAAAACTTCGGAGATATACAACGAAACCACAGTGTAAATATATAAGCAGTATGGAAACTAAGCCTAGTTGATGAAATAAGCTCCATTGAAGCAATAGAGATGTAATTTTTAATGTTTTTGCCCGACTGCCGAAGGAGGGTAATGTGTTTATCAGTCTATGTATGTTTGTTTGTTCTTACGTGGCGTTCCAGAGACCAAACGTGTTGACCGATTATGATGATTCTAACGTCAATCGATTCGTCTTAAGACAGAAACACACTTACGTGGCGTTGCGTGGCGTGGCGCGGCATCCTTCAATCAAACGACTCTGTTCCAGCCTACGTCATAACAACGAGTTTTGTAGCCAATCAACTGCGTCAGAAGGCGCCACGCAACTCCACGACACGTAAGTTTATTTCCGTCTTTAACCTCGCGAGTGTCACTGGCTACATAAAAAAATTTAAAATAGAAAAATGGCGGCTTTTGGGCGCTATATTGTGTGGGCTCAATTTTTTTTTCTTTCAATGCCATCGTGTGGGTTATCAAAATAAAAGGTTTTAATAGTTGGTTTCAAAAATATAATAACAATATGTTTAAATGTAGGTACCTAATTCGAAAAAAAAAAATACCTAACTAACGAGTTATAAATAAAAACAGTTAATAAAAAAATAAAAAAACCCGACTGCTTAAAAAGCGAATTGAAAAGAATAAAACAAGAAGAAAATCATGCTGTGCAGTCGGAAGATACATCTTGTTTTGGTCAGCCAGCTCGCGAACACTTATGTATCCTCCGACTGCACAGCAGATTATCTTCTTGTTTACGTCTTTTTTGTTAGTTTTTTAAACAGTTAGGCTTTTTAATCTTTTTAATTAACTTTTTTTCAAAGTGAAAAATAACTTTATTTTTGGAAGTCGGAGTCCCTTACCAAAAAAATGGTACCTACCAAAGACACTGACTTCACAAGTCTAAAATCGCCAACCCACATTGAACAAGCGTGGTGATAAATGCTAGTGCCTTCTTTTATGACATACAGAGCATGCAAAAAAACATATTTGCAAAAAAATACTACCGACTTCCAAATAAAAAACTACAAAGTGAAAATTAACTTTATTTTTTGAAGTCGGTGTCTTTCGAAGGTACAATTTTTTTCGTTATGGACACCTACTTCCAAATATAAAGTTATTTATCACTTTGTAGTTTTTTATTTGGAAGTCGGTAGTATTTTTTGCAAAAAAAAAAAAAACACTTTTTAGTTGTACCTAACATATTGTTTATGTTACAAGTTGTTTAGTAACATATAACGCCAGAATAGATTAACTTGAATATGATGAAACTTGAAAATGACCGGTGAAATAAGAGATCTGCGTACCCCTTAAGAGCGTACTGGCGTGATGTTATATTATGAAATGGTATAAACAATGAACAGACATGCGATTGCAGCAATCACGAGAGATTTTCCGTTATTTATTGAAGAGTTCTGTTGTATATCTCCGAAGTTCTTCATCAAATCTTCACCAAATTGACGGAGATATCGGTGAACATACACAAAAAAAAAACATAATGTCGAACATAGAACCTCCTCCTTTTTGGTAAGTCGGTTAAAAAGTACTTAGCCCTGCAGTAGGACAGAGGCTGGTGTTACTATTATTTTGTTCGCGGCTTCGTTCCCGCGGCCTGTCCTGCAGACCGTGCATGTTCCCCAAGATAAGAAGTAGCCTATGACACTCAGCAATAGTCAAAAAAAATTGCAATTTAAAGCTTAATTTTGCGCAAACGGATCTCTGAAACGAAAAATGGTTTTTAACAAACCCATAATATTTTTGAATGGCCTATCCAACGATACCCCACACCATGGGATAGACGAGGAAAAAAAATAACATCCCCACTTTACGTCTATAGGAGGAACACCACCAATACAATTTTTTTAATTGTATTCATTATTTTATTGTACCACTTTGTCGGAATTATTAATATGTATACATGCCAAATTGTAGCTTTCTAGTACTAAGAGTCTCTGAGCTAAGCTGCGGACGGACAGACGGACAGAGCGAAACTATAAGGGTTCCTTGTTGACTTCGGAACCCTAAAATCGGTAAAATTGTATGTAGACCGTACGTCTCATAACCGGTCATTTTGTGCTTATTGGCAACCTACTTTACGCCAACGATGAGCGTCATAATCATAATTCAACCGCATAAAATAACATGACAAACCAACCACCGACGATAGTGATCTTATAGCCGTGTTGCTATATAACTGAGAGAGAAATAGTCGCCTTCCACCTGTATAATACTGTTATTTAGGTACTTAAAATCAAATTTAGTCAACTGGTGAATTTAACTGTAACGTGTTCCAACGGCCTGTAAAGTGTTGTAACCAACCATATTCTGCGACAAATCAGTGTATCTACGGAATTAACTACGACGCGTGCATTATTTACATGTTTGTAAAGGGTGGAGGTATCTGCTAGTGCTGATTCAATTACAAAAGTATTACACTGCGCCAGATGCACAGGAAAGTTGACCGTGTTATACAGCCAGTATATTTACCATCACTTTGATGTTCCACTTTTAGCTCAGCATCAAATGGTTCCTCACAAACAGCTGGTAGTTCTTGTTTGATTGCTTGGCATTCTATTTGACCATCACCTGCTATACTTATGTTCTCTATGGGGGATATAATAAACCCACCCACAAATTCTAAGTGATTTCGGTTTGTTAACGGTTTTTGCTGTAACAAAATAAAGTTTGATAGTCGCGAAATGTGAGTGTAGGTAGGTACCTACTATATATATATAGCTCTACCTAACTAATTGAGGAATACGGACGTGATGTTATGTTGTTATTGAAATCAAATTTTTCAAATGAAACCAGACAATTTTAATTTGAGTGAATGGAAGAAAATCAATCTGCCTAGCCTTTTCCCAACTATATTGGGGTCGGCTCCCAGTCTAACCGGATTCAGCTGAGTACCAGTGTTTTACATGGTGCGACTGCCTATCTGACCTCCACAACCCAGTAAGTAGGTAACACGGTACCCCTTGGCAAGACTGGTGTCAGATCTCAAGCTTCTGACTACCCGTAATGACCAACGGCTTAACTTGCTTTCCGAGGCACGGAGGAAACTCGGTATCTTGAAATGGTCACCCATCCACGAACCGATCTCGTCAACCGTTGCTTGACCTTGATGATTGACCAGTGCGGCCGTTATTATTTAGCCACGAGATCCTCAAAGGAAGGCAAATTCCAAATCCACTTTAACAGACAAAAGTTATGAGAATAGTTGTTTGTTGTTTGTTTTGTTAAGAACTATTCTATTCTATTCATGAATACCTCACCTCATAGTCCTCATTCAACATCTGCGCAAACCGCTTCTCAGCTTCCAGACATTGTCTCTGGAATCGCCAGCATTGCTTCAGTTTAGTGCAGCAGAAGAAACAAGTGAGCATCGGTCTACTGCAGTATTCCGCCACAAACTGCAACAAATATAACGTGATTTGTTGGTAATTGGGTAAAATACTTAAAATTTGATAGCTATAACATATTGGGGTATTTAAGTTAAGAGCGAATAGGTTACGTCCAGGCAAGCGTGCTTCCCCGTAGACCAGATCATCACTTGCCATCAGGCGAGATAGTGGTCAAACGCGACCCTATAGAAAAACGAAAACCTGTGTTCAAAATTCGGTTGTTGTCGAAATTCGAACCTCAACTTTTTTTGGAAATTTTCTCTCCCAATCAAAATCTGCTAAATGTATGAGAAATTGACTCCAATCAACAGCCAAATTTTTTGATATTTTAAAGCACGCGCGGTATTAGAATTAATTGCACCATATTATTATGTTTATTTTTATTTATCCTCATTTATGTTTAAAAATCCGTCTGCTCGACAGCGTAACACGCAATGAATGGGAACCTACTGTTGATTTTTCAAAATAAAAGAGTTTGCGATCACGCAATTAGGCTGCCATGCTGGATTTTTGATAGCTACTAAGCCATATGATACTAAGTTATGGTGAACTCGCACCTAGCTGCAACACAGGAGCCCCGCACGCGCCGCAGTCATCGCATTTCATAAATCTTTATTATGAAATCGTATGCAGCCTCGCGCACCTATCCATGCTTGATGCTTGCGGCGAGTGCGATGCGGACGGCGCGGAGACGTCATCCGAATCCGTATAGAAAATATTGTTCAAGATGTACAGAAGTGGATAGGATGCGTGCGGCGCGTTCGGCGCGGATTGCGCGGGGCCTTAGAAAATGCGTACACTGCGGCCCGTGCGGCTCCCGCGGCGCGGATAGGTGCGCGTTCACCTTTACAAACCATCTCTTGGCTGTCTAAGGCCCAGTTTATCAGCCGCTTGTTGCATTTCGAATTAGCTAACAAGTTATCACAAATTATCCAACCGTTTGTTATGGGCTATGTGTGCCGCTTAGGAAGTAGCATATGCCGCACGCTCATGAATAGTGGCCTATATGCTAAGCATTGAATTGGCTACGTGCACAAGTAGGCCTTTGCATATATTACTTTCATTTGGCAAAATGGGGGATTATTGATCCACCAAACACCCGGAGAGTGGTGGCCCAGTGGTATCGGCCGCGACTTACAAGTTGTAGGTCGTGGGTTCGAGCCCAGGTAGGCGCTTAACTTTGTGTAAATTATTGCATCACCACTGCTCTCAAAACGGTGTAGGAAATCATCGTGAGGAAACCGGCATGTCCTAGACCCAAAAATTCGAAGACATGTGACAGCCACCAACCCGCACTGGGCCCGCGTGGTGGATTACGGCCCATTCCCTCTCACAGAGAGGAGGCCTGTGTCCCAGCAGGGGGACATTAATAGGCTGATGATGTGATGATGATAAACAACCCGGTGCAAGTGAGGTGCCCCCGTCCACGTTTGTCCATGCACCCTGGATAACCTGTACCTACAGAGCTTCTGACGCAGCATTTACGCACAATTTACTAAATGTACCGTCGAATCGGAGAAAAGGAGAGATTTGCGTCTACTTACTGGAGTATCAGTCAGCCTTTTATATATTTCCTGCAAGTTCTTGTCGGTAACCACGTACATACGCACATTCTCCACAAAACAAATCTTGCACATTGGCAGTTTTTCCAATTTATCCATCTTATTATGTCTTTTCAATTATCCTCTAATCATTCAGTCCCATTTTTTTATATTCCTAGCAAGAACCATTGAATTTGAATTCAATAACATTTGAGACTGAGGTTGAAAACAAACTTTGGGCACTGATTCAAAGCTTGTATCGTGTGCACGTCTTCGTGGATGTCAATAGGACAGCGCCTTATTCCTCAGGCTTATTCACAAGATTACGACCTTTGTCTTTCGATGGTTCGATACCGCCCGACCGGAGCAAGGCACTGGACAACCACAGATAAACTTATTGGAAAACTTCCAGACAGCCAGTGGTGAAGGAAGCCCTACACGAGCGCTTTCCTATTGTAAACTTCGTAGTTACTCCATTCCCTTATCACTAATAATATTTGTGCCTACATAATTATTTTCTTTTTTCGTAAAAACAAAAATGTACGATACATTGTTTTTCACTCAACTGTCAATTCATGAGGAAGTGATAAGTATGTGACAACCCGAGTTTTTTTTTCTAATAGCATTTTCTTTTCAAAAGCCAAACCACCTCCTTGGTCTCGCGGTCGCTATGTGCGACTGCTGCGCGTGGGTGAGGTCCTGGGTTTGTTGCCCAGATCAGGCAAAGTGTTATTGGGTTTTTCCATCAGTAATTTCTCAGTGGTAGCCTTGAGTATGGAAGTTGTCGATGTGAATCCCCCGTGTCTCGGAAAGCACGTTAAACTGTGGGTCCTTCGCCTGATCTCTCTCCGGTCGTGTCGAATTTCGTCCGATACTTTGAGAGTGCGGGTACAGAAAGTGGACCTGTATTTATGCACACACTTGTGCACTTGAATATCCCTCGCGCCGATCGATGGCTAGTCTTTGAGCACTGTTAATGAGTAAGCATACTCTTTGTTCCCTTATATTAATATAATATATTATAGAGTAAGATTATGATGGACGGGATAAGGATAGACCTATTATCTAAGCTAACTTATCAATGTTAAACATTTACGTGTAACAATGGCATTAAAATAAATTTTAGTTTATTTCGTTTTAATTTTATTTGAGCAGTTGCATTAGGGGTCAGCAGTGTAGCAAAATAAAAATAGGTATTCTGAAAACAATGTAGTAACTAATCATTACTTCTCTAGGTAGGTAATTAATTTCTAACTACATAATAAATAAATCAGTGATAGGAAATAAGTAAGTGTACCTAGGTATAATCCGCGGCACCTAACGTGAGCTCTAGCTACCATACTATCAGTAAGATGCATTGCATTGCGGATGCATTCTCCTTAGATGCGATAATAATTGTGACCGCTTTAGTTAATCGACAACGATTACGCCACAAGGACGTATTATAACGGAGTACGCAGTGCACCTACATAAATATTGACATTATTAGAAACATGCAAAAATCGTAAGTAATAAATATTACTGTAATTTATTATGTTTATTTACATACCCTTCCGATCCATTACATTGATATTCAAACTACCGATTACATATTTTTTTTTATAATCATGATTTAATGATGTTGCAGCCTGAAGACACATATTTGATTCAGATAAAAGCCAAATTTTGCCCGTCTTGGGGGCAGTATGGTTTAAGAGTAACTGGTTAGATGGTTTCTCTTTATAAATGTGATAGTTGAGTATAAACTTATTATGGTTAGGTTAATACATATAATTTTATAAAGCAGTTACCTGTGCTAATTTGGCCACATTCAACAAAAATCTCTGCTTGGACGTCATAAGTGAACAACCAGTTCACAACAACTTGACACACTAGGATGTCACAGACACTGCAGCACACAAACTTGTAACTTGGTAAATAAAACAATCCTTACTTCTTCATGACTGTATTCGAAACTCAACGAGACTAATTTAACCTATGGCCCTACCACAGAACAGAGAAGACAGTAGAAATCGCATATAGCTTTATAGACCGATAGCGCTGGCCAATTTTGATGTCATAAGTTTAAAAAATTCTAAAGTTTCTGATTTTTTGCCTATGGATAAAGTCGTACCTATGTAGCTTATTATTGCGTTTTGTGTCACATCTGTTACTTGCATTTTCAGTAATTCGGTGATTTGTGGTTGATTATTTTTATTCAAATCAAAACTGGCAAAAAAAAATTAAAGTTTAAAATAATTATGGTATCATATCTAGGATAGCCTGTGGAGTGTGCAAACCCAATTTGTGTCATATTTGCCCAGTGCAAACTGAAATAGGGTCAGTATGTAAAAACAGTGCGAAAAAAAAATTAAAGTTTATGAAATAACTATTTCCCTTCTCAGATCACTTATATATGCCTATTATTTAAATTTGTGCCAAATTAGGGCACGCAATTTTAAGATTTTCAATTGTTTTGTTTTTCCAAGCTACAAACGCTTCAAAAAAATATTATAATCATTAGAGTTCACATAATCAATATCATAAATGCATGAAAAATCGACATTGTAAATTTGTGTCATTTTCATGCACGATAAGTATTTAAATGAATAAAACACAAAAACAATGGTTGCGGTCGAAGCAGGCAGTCGAAGCGGGCGGACGCGGTCAGGCGGCATTACGCACGCACACAATCATGTTCGTTCGGTACGATTTCTTTTTAGATGCGAAGGCTTCCTATATAAATGACATAACTATCATATTGAGTAATTATTGACTCTTATCTCCGCCACGTAATAAATATTAAGGTAACCTATAGAGATGAAAATAATGACGTGCGAATTATGTACAAAGCGCGCGTGTCTGCATTCTCATTGCCTACGAATGTCAATTTTCAATGCTAAGAAGACGGTCAATATGGTAAATATTATATTAGATTGACGCTTCGATTCGCTTCGAATTTGAACCTGAAAGCGGTAGGTAGGTAGGTATCGGCATACCTACCTATAGCTTTCAGATTCAAATTAGCCGTATAACAAAAAAGCGGTAGGTAGGTATCGGCGTACCTACCTACCGCTTTTTTGTTATACGGCTTCTCGATATCCCGCGCCCCGCTTCGAGTAGGCAGTGTACAGTCAGCAATACAAAATATACACGAAGCAAAAAATTCTAGATATTTTTGTTGTGTGGTGATAGTGATTAAGTTTAGTTTTATTACAGCGCGCTCCTTAAAACAGTCTGCTTTTCCGTCATCCCTTACAATGTTCGATTTTATGAACTTCAATAATCCTCTTTCTTTAACAATCACTGTATTAACGTCTAGTATGAGACCACATATTATTATCGACACCCAATATGAATAACATTGTATCTTTAGTTACACATTGGGTTACAACTTTATGTCATACTAGCTGTTGCCCGCGGCTTCACTCCCGTGGACCACCACACAGGACCCGTTTATTTATATTTATATATGCTTTATTGTAGGTACACCAAGTTAAAACATGGAAAAGGAAAATTGGAAAAAAAAGGAAAAAAAAATTATCCCGTTATTGGGATAAAAAAATTGCCTATGTCACTCAGGAATAATGTAGCTTTCTTTTGGTGAAAGAATTTTGTAAATTGGTGCTGTAGTTTCGGAGCCTATTCGGTACAAACAAACAAACAAAAAATCTTTCCTCTTTATAATATTAGTATAGATGAAATCAGCAAGAACAGAACTTTATTTCTGTCTTTTAACCGTATTTCTGTGCCAATAAGAACTACTTTTGTAAAATGAAATAAATTCATTGTAATTAAAAATGTTTCTACTAAAGTATACTTGTAAATAAAGTTCCAATACACAAAAGTTTGGGTAATAACGGTTTCTTTGTGTTAAATTCATTTTAAAATGACATACAATGTAATACATTTTAAATTTTGGACTATTTATATTTTAATACAAGAGCGGTGGTCGCCCAGTGGTATCGGCCGCGACTTACAAGTTGTAGGTCGTGGGTTCGAGCCCAGGCAGGCGCTTTATGTAAATTATTGCATCACCACTGCTCTCAAAACGGTGAAGGAAAACATCGTGAGGAAACCGGCTTGTCCTAGAACCAAAAATTCGAAGACATGTGAAATCCACCAACCCGCACTGGGCCCGCGTGGTGGATAATGGCCCATTCCCTCTCACAGAGAGGAGGCCTGTGTCCCAGCAGTAGGAACATTAATAGGCTGATGATGTGTGATGTGATATTTTAACCATAATTGTAATTTTAAGTTACAATGTTTTTATTCTCAAATATAATCACTTACTTTAAATGTTATCATTGTTAAGAAAGATGGTGTTGACATCGAGTTGAATATAATCGTATCAGCATAAATGGCCTTGGAGAAAAACTAAGAGTAGTGTATATATATATTAATGTTTTTAGACTCATTCAATATTACAGATATCTGAGAAAGGAGAATGATTAGAAAAAATGTGAAGAAGTAATTGCAAACGATAGGCGTGATAAGCATTAGGATAGGATACATGGTCCCCCTTTTCCGAACTTAGACTACCATTTTGTCCATTGTGCGTTTAGGCTTCCTATCTGGGAGAGGAAATGGGCCGTAATCCACCTCGCGCGTCCAGTGTCGGTTGATGGATGTTACATGTCTTCGTTTTTTTTTTTACTTCTGTGTTTTGAGAGCAGTGGTGATGAAATAATTTACACAAAGTAAAGCGCGTGCCTGGTTTCGAACCCACGACCATACTTGTGAGTCACGTCTGTTACCACTGGGCCATCACTGCTATAATAATAATAATTAATCATCTACCATCGTTCTACTATCCACTGCGTACTGCGTACTGCATACCAATGCATTGCAATAGGGGGAACGTATTATTTATATTTGATATGCTCGCGCTTGAACACTACCTCACCTGATGTTAAGCGATGACGTGGTCGAACATGAAGCACGCTTACCTAAAAGTAACCTATTCACTCTTGACTGAAAGACTCCAACTTGTACCTATCGGGCAACACAGACTCCGGCAGGGAATGCCACTTCTTAGCTATGCGCACAATGAAAGTATTCCCAAAACGTTTAGTGCGTATGGGTGAGATCCCCACCATCTATCGATAGCAAATCACCGTACGTCTTGTAGTCCGCTGATGTAATGGGCTAGGTGGAATTAGATCATGTAATTCCATTGCACACTCCCCGAAATGCAACCGACAAAAACCGATAAGCTAGCAACTCGGCGACGATGTTCAAGGCTCTGGAGCTTTGACTCGACCAGTGCCTCATTTCCGATGAGCTTCTTGACCGGTTTTTTGTCAAGCTGGTATTTGGCAGATCCGTCCGAGAAATGAGAACAGTACTCCATACATAATCAAACTTGCGCTTGAAAAACTTGAGCAACTGTTCTGGCGTGAATAAACGTCTCACTTTTGCGAGGATCCCCAACTTTTTGGCAGCCAACTGAGCGTTTGCCTCAATGTATGGTCCAAAATTGAGGAACGTGTTAAAAGTAATGCCAAGAAGCTCAAAATGGTCCATTATCGCAACGTTTACACCTCCGAGGGAAAGAGCCGAGTGGAATTGCCTCATTTTAGCGGAAAAAAGACATGCCTGGGTTTTAGCGGCATAAACCTGACCAAATTGGCATCGCCTCATTTGGAGACTGCCTTCAAGGATAAACTGAAACGCTCCACCATACCATCACAAAGGACAAGGATGGACAAGTACCTCTCAGCAACAGTGCTGTCGTCTGCATACCCAAGTTTTTAGCAGATCGTTCATGTGCAGCTAAAATAAAGTTGCTGTGAGTACCAACCCTTGAGGGACCTATTCATATCCAATTGGTCCGACGAGCAGCCATCGATAACCATTCGAATGGATCGATCCCTCAAGAAATCTGCAATCCAATCACACATACTATTACCAGGCAGACCGGATGAAGGAAGCTTACTAATAAGGCTTCCGTGCCAGACCCTATCGAAAGCTTTCGAGTTGTCGAGAGAGACGGCAAGCGCCTCCCCTTGCCTCTCGATGGCATTACTCAAGATGTAAATGTAGAAGATCCCCTGTAGAACGATATCGGCGGCAGCCGTATTTAGCTTCTGGGTATGCCAGCACACGTAGAGATGGGTCTGTAATTGGTCGGGTTAGATGGACTGTCCTTCTGGGACACGGGCTGTACGTTAGCTTACTTCCAAGCATTCGGCACTTTTCAAGTTTCATACGAAAGGCGAAATAGACGTGTCAAGATCGAAGACAGTTCGGGCGCACAAGTTTTAAGGACAAGCGCTAGTATCCCGTCCGGGTCACTAGCTTTGTTTAAGTCGAGGTTGCCGAGTACGAAGCCTACGAACGTCAAATAGAGAGGCAAATAAGTTTGCCTTCTCCTCAGCGAAGTGGGCTAGCGACCAGTCGATAGTTTTAGCAGTGGTCGTAGTGAGGGATGGCAGAAGTTCGACTCAACCGACTTACCCAGAAACCAAAACGCTTTACTACCTGCTGGGTAAGAAGCTAGTTATGTCCGTATTCGGCCAATGTGGCCGAACCGAGCCCCTAGCAACTCCTTCTTGCAGGACTTGGCAGCGCTGTTGAAGGCCTTCTTTTCTAACTTACGTGACTCGCACTAACCGTTCGAGCGTCGATCCATGCCAAATACGCCTCATGTTTAAGCGCGTCTGCGTGGCCGGCCTTTGCTAGACATTGGTAAGTCAGAGAACGGAATGTAGTACTTAATTCTCCAACAAAACATCAGTCACGGCGTCCGCGCAAGATGAGGGATCAGCATGCGAAGAAAGATCGTATCCCATCCCAATCTGCCAACTTATACCTAAAAACTCGCCGTGTGCCTCTTGGGCGAAGAGTAGACGGACACAGACTTTACCAGACAGCGGTCGGAACTACCCAAGGTGAAGTTATCGACATAGAGTACCTATCAGTCTGGATCGGTTTTCAGCAGAAGTTCCAAGCAATTGGCCGTTTGCGAATCAACATCCCCCGTTGCCGTTGCCCCCTGAACCAGATGGCTGATTAGCGCTAACGAAAGCTTACGCATCTCTCCTCCAGCATGATCAATGAACTGGTATGGGAAGAGCCACTCTTGGTGGTGAGCATTAAAGTCCCCCGTGTCACTAATTAGCCGTAAGGGTACCGCTGCTGTGCCACATCAGCCGCTTCAATGAGGAAATCTGTGAGTCTGCTTGTCGCCTGATCTTCGCTGTGCGAACGGTAGTCACAGGAATTGATAATTTTATCCACCAGAGCACAAAGTGTTGTGAATATTAATTGAATTACAATAATTATTAAAAAACGAGTTTTATTAGGTAGGAACCTGTCTTTTTTATCCGAATGTAACATTGACACACATTGTAATTGATGCTTACAATAATATTTATCAAAGATGTTGTCGGTATAATTTTTAATCGTACAATAAGATACAATAATATTCACAGAAAAAATCTTTCAAAAGTTTTCATGACCCCATTGTAACGGTAGTTACAATGCTATATTAAAAATGCTTAAAATCTGTACATCGTAACATTGCAAAAATCATACTTGGAGTGATTTTAACAAAACTGAAAGAGCAATTAAAATTAGTAACATGAAACCTACAATTGTACAAAACAACTTATGCCTGCAGCTGAAAATAAATAATAAACAATGCAAAAAAAATGCTGTGTTGAAAACCATGCCTTAATGAGTTACAATACCTGCATTTAAGTCTTTCACAGCTTCATAACTAACTTGCGCAAAATACTTAAATCAAAGTTAGTTGCTGACACTAGGTTAAATTGACAGTTTGATATACAATATTGTCAATTGAACCTCGTGTTAGCAATTCTGAAAGTTTTTCGTGCAAGTGGGCCTTAATCAATCGAATACATCATAAATAACGCACGCACTTCTTTGTTGCAACTTACAAATACCGAATGTAAACAAAGAAACGCGCCACGCGTCTGGCTGGCCGGCACACGCCCGCCGCCCGCGCCCGCGCTTTTACACCGCGCTCGCCCTTCGTGCGAAGAATTCTAGTTTTTTTTAAAAATAATATGATATCGTGGATAAAAATGACACAAATTATGAATAGTGTTTTGTTATACCATAATAATCAAAAGTACGTAAACTCTAATAACTTGCATTTTCTTTTGTGGATTTTACAGGTTGTTGTAGTAAAAAAATTAAATATCTATAAAAGTCGTGGATGAATTCGACACAAAATATTTTAAACAACAGATATTAGTACTCTAAAACGCGTAACACCTATTTTACCGATTATAATATTCTTTTAGAGCTAGTTGGGCTACGTGTTAGGTACTGGTTAAGTATTAGGATTCCCGTGGACAGAGATGACACAAAATGCTTATGTACATCAGTTACTACTTCGTTATTATCATGAAAGTAAAATTTTCATCTCTAATTTTCTTTTCGTCCAATACTGGTCGAAAAGGCAAATACCTAAATTTCTACCTATGCAAATACCTAGGATGACACAAACTTCGGTATTAGGTTGGGCAAATGGTCGTGTCCGTTACCGAGGCCAGATGTTGTCGAAAATGGTCATTTGAATCTTATAGATAATTAGTTTTGCGGCTTCTGTAATTGTTGCGCACATTTTTAAATTTGTTGCGCTTATAGTTTTTTAATTATTTCACAAAAACATTTCCTGCTGGGGTAACGTTACCCCAGCCAGACCTTTTTCTTTTTAGTGGGAATATTTAAATAATTACTAGCTATAAAATTAGTTATCTAGATGAAGTAAATGTTGTGCCTTATTTTGTATTTGTTCTTTCATCGGTTGCGAAGTTATTCGAGATTTTGCTGGGGTAACGTTTTTGGTTTTGCTAGATCTTTGAAATGGTTAAGCGGATTCTTATCATATTTTGTACATGGCTTCTTAGGAATTAGTTTAAATTTGTTCTGCAATAAAAAAACCAAAATAATACATAGCTTAAAGGTTATTTCATTAAATAGAAAAACACTTCAATTGGTCCCAGCACTCTCAATAAGAGCTCTAAAGACTTACTTTAAACGTTATTTTAAAGCTTGTAACTGCCTTCAAATGTATGTGAAGTTTCATTAGTATCCTGTAAGTATTTAGCAATTTATGATGATATTGAGTCCTTCACGAGCACGGTCTTGATGCGCGCGGTGTTATTTGGCCACTGGATTGGATATATGAACTGAATGTTATGTCAATTATTAGTTTTTTAGTTCAGATGTATATCAGTAAAATTTCAGCTCAGTACATTGGATAATTAATGAGATAATACGATTAAAGTCATCAGGAAGTGAATGACCGTGGTAACCCGACCAAGTTTAGGTGGTTACGAAAAAGCGAAAACGCAAAACATTATGGTACCTTCTAAAATATGTAGGATAGTGTTACAAATTTAGTACAGACAAGTACACAAGTTTGAAAAAAACTACGTGATTATTAAATAATTTTTATTGACAGGTAATTTTGAAACTCGAATCGTCATCTATTTGCGAGTTTATATCAACGCGAGTGTCGCAACAAGGTAATTATGGATTTCTTAAAGTCTACGTGTCCAAGGAGTTTGTGGAACTAAATAAATACCTACCTGTTGCGGTAGTCCCGACTCCCGACATTGATAACGATAAAAATCGGTCGCTAAGTCATGAATTTCATTAATCAAGTTTCAAGTCATATTTTGACAATATATACACAAAAACCTTCTACTTGAATCAATCTATCTATTAAAAATAACTGCTTCAGAATCCGTTGCGTAGTTTTAAAGATCTAAGAAAACAGGGACAGACAAACGGGAAGCGACTTTGTTTTATAGGTACTATGTAGCGAAGGATACATATGTCGTTATCATTGTTGAGAATTCCAGTCTAGGTAATAATTAAGTACGAAAGAAAAGAAAATAATAAGTTCCTAAATTTAAATATAGCCTTAAAAAAATACAGTTTTAGATAAGTACCTAACAACATGTACATATTAATAATAATTTTGCTACTATTTCTGTAGTTACATTATACAAGCTTACCTTGTTCGTGAATTCATCAAGCAGCCTGCACCATAACTATGATCATCAATAGAAGCACTCCACATTAGCAGTAATTCGCCACACTTATTATTTTACATTAGCTCTCACGCACTCTATAAATATTTGCAAAAACAGGAAACGGAACTGCCGAAACGCATGCGCACTCTACAAGATGAATTATGTGATTACGGAGCATGTTTAGTGCGATATGCAAACAATGCGCCCCTTCACCCCACCCCTTCCGCGTCCTACCGAACGACATGTTATATCAGTGATTTTTGATAAGTTTGTGCAACTGGAAGATAATAATAATGTTTTCATAGTACAGATATTATTATATTATTAATGTATTTAACAGTGTACGCGTCTGTACCGAAATTGTAAGGTGTATTATACTAAACATTTCAAAAGATAGTATAATGTTCTGCGTTTTCGCTTTTTCGTAACCACCTAAACTTGGTCGGGTTACCACGGTCATTCACTTCCTGATGACTTTAATCGTATTATCTCATTAATTATCCAATGTACTGAGCTGAAATTTTACTGATATACAACTGAACTAAAAAACTAATAATTGACATAACATTAAGTTCATATATCCAATCCAGTGGCCAAATAACACCGCGCGCATCAAGACCGTGCTCGTGAAGAACTCAATATCATCAATAACTTGTTAAATACTTACAGGATACTAATGAAACTTCACATACATTTGAAGGCAGTTACAAGCTTTAAAATAACGTTTAAAGTAAGTCTTTCGAGCTCTTATTGAGAGTGCTGGGACCAATTGAAGTGTTTTTCTATTTAATGAAATAACCTTTAAGCTATGTATTATTTTGTTTTTTTTATTGCAGAACAAATTTAAACTAATTCCTAAGAAGCCATGTACAAAATATGATAAGAATCCGCTTAACCATTTCAAAGATCTAGCAAAACCAAAAACGTTACCCCAGCAAAATCTCGAATAAATTCGCAACCGATGAAAGAACAAATACAAAATAAGGCACAACATTTACTTCATCTAGACAACTAATTTTATAGCTAGTAATTATTTAAATATTCCCACTAAAAAGAAAAAGGTCTGGCTGGGGTAACGTTACCCCAGCAGGAAATGTTTTTGAGAAATAATTAAAAAACTATAAGCGCAACAAATTTAAAAATGTGCGCAACAATTACAGAAGCCGCAAAACTAATTATCTATAAGATTCAAATGACCATTTTCGACAACATCTGGCCTCGGTAACGGACACCAAATGGTCCGGAAACTATATGCAAAACACAAACAACTTTAATATTTTTGAAACCTCAAAACCTAGCGCTATCGGTCTATTATTAGTATCGGAACCAGCGTACCCAAACTCACACATATACAGATTAATTGTATTTCATAACACTAAGAAATCTTTGGTGTGATTGGTAGTTTAATTTTTAGATGAAAGAAGAAAATATGTCAGTCGTCGCTTATTTGAAAATAAACCACAGTTTTGTGAACATAGAGTTGGTTTATTGTCTACTCTTTTTGAGTATTTATTACTTTTTCCGTTTAAAGCGCACACGGAATAGTTTAATGAGCAAGTTACGCTACCCGACGCTAGATGTCACTATAATAAATGCATTCAATTGAAAGCCGTATTTCGTTACCGATAAGATTTATATTTGCGAAATGAGGTCATTACCACTCGTCCTCCTGTAGGGATGTACCACTGTCGTTGACTTATTTATCGACATTCCGTTTTATTTTCAAACAATATAAAGTCAACAACTAGAGTCGATAAATATTATTATGTTTGTAATCAAGTTTTATATAAATTTATTCTAATACTTACGATTTATAGAAAGTATAATTAAGATATTTTATGGTAAACTACTGTTCCGATTTTGAAAATGATTCTATTGGTACAAAGATACGCCCTGTGGTGTTTTTTTCTATCAATAGAATTATGCGATTGACTACACTACAGATACTATACGTCCTACTGATATGAAGCTTGCGCTTTCACCTGCGGCTACACTCGTATTATGATCAGCTTGACTAACTCCTTAACGAATATATCTCTATACACCATTCGATCTTAAATTTCCGACTAACACATAAGCCACTTTTCAACTGACTTCAAAAAAGGAGGAGGTTCTGTGTTCATCTGTTTTTATATTTCACTTTGTCGAA
The DNA here is from genome assembly GCA_948252205.1 of Orthosia incerta. Lineage (NCBI taxonomy): Eukaryota > Metazoa > Arthropoda > Insecta > Lepidoptera > Noctuidae > Orthosia > Orthosia incerta. Next base: position 4,348,323 of record OX411767.1, read on the forward strand.
ACTAAAGGTATTATTACACTTTGTTGATTTTGATTTGAATTTGATTTTTTCTTTTTAACTGACTTCTAAAAAAGGAGGAGGTTCTCAATTCGTCGATATCTTTATTTTTACCCGGCTGCAAGGAAAGGGTTATGTTTTTCACGCGTATCTTGTATGTTTGTATGTAATATTGGATCTACCTGAGGCCTTAGTGCAAGTTTTTACTCTCGCTAAATCGCGTTAACGTAAACGATCTCTTAAATACGTCAAAATGTATACAAAAAAAGAGGTTTCTCCTTACCGTCCCCAGACGGCGCTTATCCAGTTTCAATACAAATTAATGTTTACGTTAACGCGATTGAGCGTGAGTAAAAATTCGTACTAAGGTCTTGGAGTCAACGTCGTTACAACAACATTATGTTATGAAACCGTAAAAATTACCAAATTGCATACATTTAATACAGATAATTGTCCTTAGGACGATAGGGAAACAATAATTTAATTATACCTATACCTACTTGAAAATATATAATTTTTAGTTTTGGCACTGCTGTGTCGGCTAGGTATTTTTTTCCGCTTTTGATTAAAAAATCTAGTTCTAGGAAGTGATCTGAGCAAATTGTACTAGTTTTTGCAGGAAACCAATTTTGCCTTCCAGTCGCTTGAATCCATATTTCTTTTCTGTCTGGATCCTTAGGAAATCTGAAGTCACAAAATAATACGAAACCAACTTTTTTATAGGTTTGAGACTTTGTGAATTACAATTATTCGATTAACATTTTCTCTATTAGAATATTACGAATAGATTAGGTACCTATATCCATGTTATATTTATTTCAAACTTGGTTAAGGTAGAATTAGAAAAAAAATGGTTTGGACATGGAAATGTGTTTGATTACACTAATATGTATGACTGACCAAAAAAAAAGCCGCACGCAGGTTTAAAATTTTGCCCGATTTATCATAGAACACAAAGAATATTGTAAGTTTAAAGTATCGATAACTCATTATCGATATTGGTAATCTCTAATTGAGTAGCTGAATATGACATGTGCATAGTTGGAATCTTCGAGAACAATGTTTGAGTTTTAAAGAAAGTAGACCTTAAACTTAACGTCATATAATCAACTTTTACTTGTCTTGTTTAATAAAATATTGTTTTTACATTTTTATCGAAATAAAATAAATTAAGACTTACCGATGGTAAGATATACCTCCATTTGATACATTTTTGGTTCTGCTATCGTGTTTACATTCTAAAATAGCACAATAGGGAATTTTTGTATTTTTTTCAAGTTTTTGTCACTGTGACGGTTGAACCAAAACTGATGTGCGTAGTGTGTGCGCGGAAGGAAACATATGCAGAACTGTGCAAAGCTCGGGGTACGCGGGCCCCGCCCACTTGCGACTTCTATTGTAGTAGGCGTTTTTTTTCAGGCGATCAAATTAGCAGCCTATGATTTTGACATTGAAAACGTTAGGACATATAAAAATACGGCTGATGTTTTGTCACGTTTAATTGGGTCACAAAAGAATGAGGTTGCTAGTGAGGAAGTAGACCTACCAAAGCAAACTTATTTGCATTTTGCGTCAGAAGCGTTGTTATTAGATTACAATGTATTAAAAAAAAACAAGGCGAGATCCGATTCTGAGTCGTGTTTTGAGCTACAGAGGCCGTCGGCTGGCCGACGGATTTGGCCATTAGCCATTTAATCTTTTCTATTTCAAAACAGAAAAGATGAACTGTACTCAGAACTGGGTTGCATCATGTGGGGTCATCGCTTTGTCATACCATCTGCATGTAGAGAAAAGATAATTCCGGAACTCCATGACACACACATGGGTATCGTTAAAACAAAAGCATTAGCCCGCAGCTACGTGTGGTGGCCGGGTATCGACGAGTCGGTGGCGTGCCTCGTTTGTACTGCTGTGGCGGACGCGCCGCCGGCGCATGCGCCCCGCTCCTGGCTCTGGCCGTCACGTCCATGGTCCAGGCTACATTTAAATTTTTTAGGACCATTAGAGGGGCGTACATATTTGGTTGTGGTAGATTCATGCTGGAAATGGGTAGAGGCTATCAACATGAAAAGAACGACGGCGCAGTCAGTTATAGCGCTTCTGCGTGATTTATGGTCGAAATTCGGTCTTCCCAAGCAAACTGTGAGCGACAACGGACCCCCTTTCTCTAGTTCAGAATTTCAATCTTTTCTAAAGCATAATGGAATAGAACATTTATTTTCCGCTCCATATCATCCATCCTCTAATGGAGCCGCCGAAAACGCAGTAAAATTATGTAAACGGGTTATTAAAAAGGCATTAAAACAGAACATCAACGTGGACACAGCTTTATGTCGGTTTCTGCTAGCTTATAGAAACATAGGTCACGCAACCACAGGAGATAGTCCCGCCAATATTTTGCAAGGTCGTAACCTTCGAATGCGGTTAGATAACATTAAGCCAGAAAGGGAATTTCGAGCGTGCCAGGAGCGTAGTGAGCGGTATGCCGGGAGGTCGCAGCGTCAGCTTCCACCGGGCTCGCAAGTTTGGTATCGCGAATACAGAGGCTCGGATAAGTGGCAAGCAGGTACTATTCTGAAACAGTTAGGTAGTAGTGATTACTGTGTAAGATCAAACTCTGGAACCGAAATTCATAGGCATATCGATCAGCTAAGACACAAGGTTACTAAAAATAATGCTAACGTTAGCGTTGATATAGTGGCACAAAAACTTGAACTACGAAAAAATTCGCGAAAATCTTTGGCGATACCAATGACCAGAGGTGAGGACGTGAGCGAGACAGATATTTCTAGAAGGGCTGGGGAAGGAGATGGCAGTATGACACCTAGAATGGCAAAGTCATCACCAGTGTTGGATGGAGTGCAGGCTGGCGTTGTACCAGTCTACTGTAATCCCCCTGTTAGTCCCAGTCATGCGCCCTCAGACAGGGTGACAGGTGCTAGCACTAGTATTCCTCAGAATGTAGATCAGCGTTCTGCGAGAGTACGGCGTCCACCTTTGCGATATGGGTTTGAGGAGATTGATTAAACACTGTATAATAATCTATCGGTGTTATATCTAAGGAATTAAGGGATTATTTAAGGTTTATACTTACTATGTATACTCTGTAGCTTCTTCGTTCTATTGTGTAATTGCTGTAAGTTTTCATCAATGAGGTAGGAAAACTATGGAGACGGCATATTCTACTATATGAAAAATAGTTATACAAATATCTATAATATCGACACACGCATGTCAAAAAGCGTTTTGTCTCTTTTTAACTAACCAAGAGCTGCACATGAAAAGAGAGACATCTTAATGTTTGTCAAGGACTAAACTTGGTAACACTTTTGAGTGACGTCAAAATCATGTCTATGCGTGACCGGTCGCCATGTTGATTGCCGAGTAAAATTGGTAGTTGTGTGCCGTATATGTACGTTTATCTGTGTAGTTGTGCTGTCAAACAGTTGCAAATGGCCTACCTCATTGGCTAATGGGCAGCCATCTTAATTGCCCGATTTATGTAGGTATGCACGCTAATATCGTAGGTATGGCAAGTCCATAGGTTTATAAGTCAGTGGTTTTCATGGTTTGTTTTAATATTGCAACGAGTTGCGATAGGTTAGTTAAAAAATAAGGGTGGAGGTGTCATATATGCTCTGTGGTTAGGTTTACTATGGCTGTCATAAAATAAACGTTTGACCGGATACATGTCTATTATTCTATGATAATAATGTAAACAATGTGTTTGAGGTTAGTAATTACGAAGGTTTGCTCGCGGCCGTAGACGGTGAAGCCCGTGCGTCTATCAACTTCAATGTGATCGTTCGTGTATTAAATAGCGTTTTATTTAGAATATCAACAATGGAGGCAATGATTTAAGTTTGCTCGCCTACAAACTAACGTCTTTTTTTGTATGTAGGCATCGAGTTAATATAACTGCTTCGATTATAATAATCATCATCTTTACTATTCCAACAGAATGTTAATCTTTTGACGGATGATAGATAGACACCCCCTCCCTTTCTCTCCCCCCTCCACAACACCGCAAAGTAAAACCAGCGACAGCCCCTCCTGAAAAATGAATGATTGCCGGGTCACCGGGTGTCAAATTGACATATGATATTGATCGATGACAAATAATGTTCCGTTTTAAGCAATTGAATAAAACGTTTATACTTACTATGAGCTTACATAATTATTTTTATGACAGGAATTCAATGCATATAAAACAGCATAGTAGTTGATTTGATGCCTACATACTAATTGAATTGAAATACATTTACAACTATTCAGAAAACCGTGAATAATTATAGTCTTTGAATACCAAGTCATTTCATACGTAAAACGAACCGTCAATAGGTGCGTTCTGAACATAGTATTATAAAAAAGTTACAAATACATAAATAAATGGATATCTTTTTTTGTGGTTACTTATAGAGACATTTCTTGTGTTTTTTAAGACCTTAAAAAATAAGGGTATTTTTCTTCTTCTTTATTTTTTTTGTTTTACTGACGTGAAACAGTCGTTGAAGGAACGCTTCTTTGGCCGCCTGAAAAAAGTACTAAATAGTCTTTTATCAGGCGGGAACAAGGTGCGCGCCTTCAACGGCTGGGTCATGCCGGTCTTGATGTACTCTTTCGGCATACTCAAATGGACTCAGACAAAACTTGACGCCCTGGATAGGAGAGTCCGCACATTGCTTACCGCAAATCGTATGCATCACCCACGGTCATCGGTTGAGACTGTATATCCCTCGGAAGAGCGGGGGTCTTGGCTTTTTAAATGGTAAGACCCTGCACAACCGCGGAAATGCAGTCTTAGGGAATACTTCCAGGCCGCTGACGTGGGTATGCATCGAGATGTGGTAGCAGTGGACAAGGGCCTTACCCCGCTCTCCTTGGCTAACGAGAACTGGCGCAAACCTATAGTATTAGATACTAATGACCGCATGGAGGTATGGCAGAGCAAGGAGCTTCACGGACGCTTCTACCGGGTCCTACATGGGCCCGATGTAGATTTTTTGGAGTCCGTGGCCTGGTTGCGATTTGGTGACCTTTTTGGGGAAACCGAAGGTTTTGTCTTTGCGATTATGGACGAAGTTATGATGACGAACAACTACCGGAAATACATTGTGAAAGATGGCACGGTTGACATCTGTCGGGCATGTCACCGGCCTGGGGAATCCATCCGTCACATTATCTCCGGTTGTTCTAGTCTAGCTAACGGAGACTATTTCACATCAGAATCGCGGGTGTACTTTTCAGATTTGTCTAAATTTATTGCAGTTATTTGGTACCTTCTGTGTACCTTAACGTACCTCTCCTGAAAATCTGTGTACCTACACCCGTAAAATGATATTTTAAAAATTAGGTACACCCGCCATCTTGCAGCCGAATTGCGTAAGTATATTATCCAAAGCAAAAGAATCGATTCTTTCCCAAAACCGACTTTACGTAGTGCATATTGATACGAAAAGTAGTTTTTGGGAAGGAATCGATTCTTTTGCTTTGCATAATATACTTACGCAATTCGGCTGCGGATGTCAGAACCGCGGGTGTACTGCTAATCCAGTATATGTAGCTAAGTGCGCTGTATAAGTAAATATGGTACCTCTTGTGTACCTGCAGAAACACGTATTTAATAAACAAAATACTGTAAGGTTGCTGCGAAAAGTAAAAAACCGATATTCTTTCTTTGACGTTGTTACTACATATTTTATAATACTTCCTCATGATTATAATCTGGTACTTAAGTTAGTCTTAACTGGTAATGATGCCATCCTCGCAAATATTACTACTGCCAACCATCATTACCAGGTAGTACCAGGAGATTATAATCATGAGGAAGTATTATAAAATATGTAGTAACAACGTCAAAGAAAGAAAATCGGTTTTTTACTTTTCGCAGCAACCAAGCCAGCTTTCAAGAGGCTTGTTCGCTTGCCATAATGACGCTAACGATAAATGCAAGTCTCGACAGCCGAGATAGCGAGCAAAATCGGTCACTATCTTGACTAAGCGATGTCGGTACGCTTTTGATACTAAATTGAATACTTTGCGTATGTCCGAAGTAGTTTGTGTTTACTTAATGAATATCTTAAATGTTTCAGGCGTACTTCGGGGCAGACATGCGCTTTTGGCGACTTAAGAAGCCCGGCCATTTCTCCACAAGGGCAAATTTTGAAACAGGCTGGAAGAAGGTTGCCGAGGAGCTCAACAAACTCCCAAACGGATCCATCAAGTCGCCCGAGCAGTGCAAGACGTTAAATCTCAAGTTGGATTTTAAATGTAAATACAAGCCACGTCAGTTTTATTTATATTTAGTAGAATACATTAGGTATTCTAATTACAGGTTTGGAGATACTTAAAAAGCCGCGCCTGCACTAAGGCGGAAAAAAGAAATCATTCAAACTGGAAACCGAGGCGTTATCACTGCTCTTTTCACTGAGGTGGGGAGACGCATAACATCCTTAATTAGTGTAGGGTAAGTTGGTCGACAATGAACCACCTAAATTTTCAAGAGCTGTAACTCTTATTTCTAGTGGCCGTAGTTTATACTTTTTACTTATAATTGTAGATAATATAACTGGCTACATTATGTAGTACTTCGTTTTTGTTCAAATAACATAACTTCTTAAGATTACTATTTTTTGTATTTTTTGGGATATGATCCACTGTGTACAATCAATAGTACTCAATGAACCGGGGGCTGGTACACAGTGAACCGTGTGTGTAAACAATGAACCATGCAATCAACCAAAGCATTAAAATTATTGGATTATAATAAAAGTAGCAAAATAGTTTCTCCCCCATGGGAAAAATGCGTGAGTTTATGTATGTTGTACTTATGTAGTAAAATAAAACTCACTTAACAATATAAAGTACCTATTTATTTGTAGTTAAAAACAAACAGCGTAATTTTTTGTTAATAACGTAAACATTAAAGAAATTAACGTTAGTTTCACAATTAATTATTTTTTACTTATCTACTAATCAACTGGCAACAAGTTCGTAAGACATAAAAATCACAATCTTCTACATTATCTAAAATTTTCAGAATTTTACCGAAGTAATAGATTTTTATATTTTTGTTTTAAATTGATGCTGTAAAAAGATATTATAAAAAAAAACACGGGGACTATGTTTAAGTGATGGAAAATCATCTTTCAGGACTAATCATCTTCATCATTTGTAATCGCATTCATCTCACCAGAAGATGATCCACTTGGATGAAATTCTTCCTGATCTTCATCCGAAGACTCAACTGGGGTCACATTTCTCATTCGTCGTTTACAAGAATTTTCCTTTCCTTTGAATAAGTTCAGAATTTACTTTTTTACAGCTTCAATTATTAGACTTCTTGTATTTCTTTTCAGCCAGAGCATTCTTTTCTGGGGTATCGGTTGCTATCATACTTTTGCCAGCTTTTCTTCCACCATTTCTAATATTTCGCGGTACTGCTTTTAAGGTGGTGCTCGCTCAATGAACCAAGGGTAGTACTCAATGAATCACTTGGTTCATTGTGTACTCTCTCAAAGTGGTTCATTCTGTGCCACCCAACACTTACAAATTTTGAGGTTAAGTAGCCACATGCACCAATACGAGGTGCTTAACGAAAGTATCTTAAGTAAAAGCACAAAAAAAACAACGAATTTATCAAGCCAAATCATATTTAGCTACTATTTACACAAGTAAAATGAGACGAAATTTTACTTACATAATTTTTATACAATTTTCGGTAGAAAAACACAAAACGGGATCGCGCGGTCGTCCGCGCCGCTAGCTCGCTGTCGGCTGGGGAGGGAGAAGGGCTCCTTAAAGACGCTTAGCTAATGTAGTTTGCACCATACGGTAACGACGCATTTCTGAATTATTTGCATGGTTCACTCTGTACTGCTGGTTCATTGTCAACCACTAGACAGTAATCTATCTGTACAAAATAAGTGTCGAAATGTGGAACTTTCGACGCTCATAACTTTCAAAAAAATTATTTTTTTACTTTTTTGCTTCCATACAGGGCTAGATAATGATGAGACAAATTGATATCACTTTTTATTTTGAACGTACATCATCAAACAGTGGAATAATCGCTAGACTACGTTTGTATGGAAGAATTTTCGACTAGTGTAACCTTAACTGCAAAGTTCGGCGTCCGAGATGTTTTCTGTTTGATAAAATGTCCCCTATCCATATAAACAGACAGTTTCATGCAACGCAATTTCACAAGTAACAAATCGTTATCAGTACCTTACAGTTGGAGGGGTACTACTGTACCAGGAACTGATGAAAAATATAGTGAGGTGAAAACCTTCCAATATACTAAAATATTATTATTATTACTATAATTTATTTAACCGAAATAACATACATTTGAAATCAAGTGTACGAATTTCGTTTAAAGCATACTGTCAACCTGAACAAGGCAATAGTTTACACGCGCCAACAACACCATTACAGCGTCAGTGACACACATTCCGTCCACGCGCCAGCGTCACCGGCACACCGTCAGCGCTAAGAAATGGCCTAATAAAATATTCGCTTCATCGGCTCAATACACACACAACACACATCTAAAGACGTATCAATGTGTATTGACCACAAAATTTGTATATAATTAAGTTAATTGTTATAATAAATTAGTCATCAAGCTGGAGTTGAGTTTGATTCATCTCTCCGTGATTCCTCTTACTGTGGCCAAGACACCCTTAGCCTTCAACGATCCTGTGAGTCTGTGGGATCGGCAGTGAGAAAACCATTTCCTGTGTACATTGCACGACGTACACAAAACCCCTATTCCTACCCAAATTCCGTCTGTTACCGTAGGTCTCATTGTAACAGACATCCCGCACGTAAAACCGACGTAACCTACGTCTGGTGTGGTTTGTATGATAGGTTAGGGCGTTAGGATAACTAGGGTGCTAGGTGATTGCTGTAGGGCTAGGTTTGTAGTCAGTAGGGCCTTAGGGATCTCATAGGTCCAGGGCTCAACTAGTGCAACCGTAGCCACACTGTACGTACTTGGAATAACGGCCGTACTAAGCTGTAAGTCCCGGTGCGTACATTTGGTCCTTCGAGCCGTTGTTTTTTTTTAGGGGAACCAGGGAATTTGTTTAATCGGTACTTTAACATTGTGACAGTTACAAAACAAAAGAAACATAGAAATAAAATACTTCCCTTTTGTCTTACACTAATACCGACTAAATGACGTTTAGGCGTACTTCGAACTAGCGTTCTCGAGAAGCGCTTGTTTGTTGTATTTATAGGGACTGACATACTTACAATTGGGTAGCGTTCTTAACAAATAGGATTAGTAGGGACAGTAAAGAAAAATGGACATACAAGAAATAAACGAAGTTATAAGAAGCCAAGAGGCAGATTATAACGAACTAAGACAAATATTCATTAACATCAAGAAAGACTCAGCATCGAGAAAAACTCAGAAATATATCACGGAAAGAAGAACTCGACTTACAGAAATATTTACTAGAACGTCCGTAAACCATTCACGGATAAAAAACCAAGATGTTTTGTGTGATCACAAATATATTACTACCAATTACTTTAGTACTATCAATGCACAGTATACGCAGGCTATTGAATACCTGTTGATGTGTGAGAAAAGACTACAAGTAGTAAACCAACTATACGACCTAGAAAATATAGAACCCGAAGAGGAAGAAGGCATTAGCTCGCCCAAACTATTTATTCAACTATTTCGGATTAATCAGATGCAGAAAAAGTTACATTCAGCAACTCAATCGGTGACTGAAGAAAAAGCGAGTTGGTATTTAGAATCCTTAATAGCCACGTTACAAAAACAGTGGCAAGAAATTGAAGAAACGCATGTACTCATTCTAATGGAAGATAGTACGTTGGAACATAGTTATTTTCAAGGGAATATGTTTGAGAAAACCCAAACGGAAGTTCGATAAAGATGAAAACTTACGAAATAAATACCAAGAGTTCCTCAATGAGTACTTAGAAATGGGCCATATGAGGAAAGTTATTAGTACTGACTATTACCAAGGCAAATACTATATACCACATCAACCAGTAATCAAGGAAGATTCACTAACTACTAAGCTACGAGTAGTTTTTGATGCATCGAGCAAGTCAAGTACTAACCTAAGTCTAAACGATAATATGTTTACGGGACCTAGACTACAGCAAGATTTAGCAATTATACTGTTACGTTGGCGTAAACACAAAATAGCATTTATGGCGGACATCGAAAAAATGTACCGATACATAAATATTAACGAACAAGATTACACATACCAACGAATAGTATGGAGGAAGTCTCCGAAACATGTTATCGACGAATACGAATTAACTACTGTAACGTATGGAACTGCAGCAGCCCCATACTTAGCGATTAAGACGCTGCAACAACTCGCTATTGATGAGAAAGCAAACTACCCAATAGCCAGCCAAAGAACTCTCCAGGACTTCTACGTAGACGACATTTTGTCAGGAGATACTAATGTTGAGTCAGCAAAAATATTACAAGAAGACTTAATAAATATGCTACGAAAAGGCGGATTTAAGTTACGGAAATGGTCGTCTAACAATACTGAATTGTTAGAAAATATATCTAATGAATGCAAAGACGACCAGGTGATGAAAATACCACTAGATGAAACTAGAAAATCATTAGGAGTATTATGGTCACCCTTAGGGGATAGTTTCTTGTTTCAGATAACTATTAACAAAAATGAAAAACCAACAAAACGATTCATTTTATCAGAAATCGCAAAGATATTTGATCCTCTGGGATGGTTAGCACCTGTTGTCATAAATATGAAACTCATGATTCAGGAACTTTGGACAAATGGCACAGAGTGGGATAAGCCCGTAGAGGAAACTATTAAAATAAGATGGATTGAACTACAAAACCAACTAAAAACAATTGAGAAGATTTCCATCCCGAGATGGTGTCATTTTTCAAACAATTCGAGAGTCGAGCTGCATGGGTTCAGTGATGCTTCTGAAAAAGCCTACGGTGCAGTGATATATTGTCGGATACGAAATAATAATATATTTAACATAACCCTGTTACAAGCTAAATCAAAGGTAGCGCCAAAAAAGCATAAAACTACATTACCAAAATTGGAGTTATGTGCAGCAGTATTACTAACCCAACTGATGGAGAAAGTTGTTACTGGAATGGGAATGCAAATCGCAAATATATACTGTTGGACTGACTCAATGATTACTCTCGGCTGGATAAAAGGTGAAGCTGAGCGATGGAAGACTTTCGTGGCTAACAGGGTATCCGAAATACAAAGAAAATTACCACAAGTGAAATGGAATTATGTAAATACATTACAAAATCCAGCTGACCTAATTACAAGAGGTATTGCGCCAAACACATTACAAAACTCATCTCTATGGTGGAATGGACCAGAGTGGTTAAAAAGTGATGACATTCCTTGTACAAAAACAGTACCAGAGATATGTGAGGAAATTAAACGATGTTTCCATATAACTATTATACCTAAAAACGAAACCTGGATAAGGTTTTCAAGCTTTCAAAGGATGATACGAGTATTATCGTATTGCTACAGATTCGTAAATAAACACGAATACAAAAAAACATTAAGTTGTACGGAAATTAATGTAACAACTAAAAAAGTACTCTTCTTAGTCCAACAAGAAGTATTTTCCGAGGAGTACAAAACCATAAAAGCCGGACAATCATTGAAGAAAGGAAACAGGTTAGCATGCCTTGATCCGTTTATTGATAATGAGGGCTTACTGCGAGTAGGAGGAAGACTTCAAAACTCCAGTTTACCATATGATCAGAAACACCCAATTCTGTTATCTCATGACCATCATGTAACATTAATTATAGTACGTGATGCGCATTTAACCACATTGCATGGAGGGAACAATTTGACCTTGGCATATATACGACAGAAATATTGGATACTTGGAGGCAAGCGAACAGTGAAAAGTAGCATTAAAAAATGTGTAAAATGTACTAGATTCAGATCATCCACCGCTACACAAAAAATGGGCTCATTACCAAAACCAAGAGTGACGGAATCATACCCATTCAGTCACACAGGCGTGGATTATGCTGGACCAATATCAGTGAGAACAATGAAAGGAAGGGGACATAAATCTTACAAGGGCTACATTGCAATATTTGTTTGCCTATCCACGAAAGCGGTACATTTGGAGCTAGTAGGCGATTTATCAACAGAAACGTTCATAGCAGCACTACGAAGGTTTATGGCACGCAGAGGTCCAGTATCACACATGTATAGTGACAACGCGACCAATTTCGTTGGCACTGCCAATTACTTGTATAAAGAAATGTTAGACATAACCCAGTCTGACGACTTTCAAAACACGTTGACCAACATTGGAACACAATGGCACTTTATTCCCCCATCATCTCCCCACTTCGGAGGGATTTGGGAAGCAGGAGTAAAATCTATGAAACACCATTTGCGTAGAGTGATAGGAGAGCAGACATTCACTTATGAAGAAATGAGCACGTTTTTACAACAAACGGAAGCATGTTTAAACTCAAGACCTCTATGTGCACTAAGTGAAGATATAAACGACAATATCGTGTTAACACCTAGTCATTTTTTAATAGGGAGAGAAGCAGTAGGGACACCAGACCCGCTATCCGAAACTAATACAGATCACATAAACAGATGGAAACAGATCCAAAAAATGAAAAAGGATTTCTGGAAAAGCTGGACTAAAGACTATTTACACCAACTACAACAGAGGTACAAATGGAAAGCTAATGAAGGAAACTTGTCAGTTGGAACACTAGTAATCATAAAAGATGAGAAAATGTCTCCCAGCAAATGGCCACTTGCAAAAATAAAGGAATTACATACGGGTAACGACGACTTAACCCGAGTAGTGACACTGCAAAAATCGTCAGGAGCAACTCAAAAACGGTCAATCCACACATTAATTCCATTGCCAATCGAAACAAAAAAATGGAGTAATGGTAGTAGTAATGAACCTGTGCATGCAATACAAACAAATACCGCTACAATCCTAAGAAATAACAAAACTAAACAACCTAAACGACGTAATAAAATAACCAAATGGTTAACCTTGCTTTTCATCATTTTACAAATATTGGGTTCAGCAAAATCATCTACAACGACATACTCTTTAAAAACGGTACCACCAGGATTTTATGTTGAACAAATAGGAACAGCAAGCATTGACAGAGGAATATTTAGAATTGAAATAAATTATGAAAAACAACACCTAGAACAAGAGTTTCTAAAAATGAAAACAGTAACGTCACAATTTAGTCAACTATGTACTAATGCGGAAAAAGTAACAGATCCCGCATTTTGCAAGCAATTACACCATCATTTGTTAGAAGAAGAAGCAAAATTTGAGCGGACTAAAGAATATTTGACAGAAATAAACCAAACTAGGAAGAAAAGGGGCATATTGGGACAGTTACTAACGTCTATCTTCGGAGTGAATGACGAGGCATACCGAGATATAGAATCATTAAATGTAAACCAAAAGAAACTAATTGAAGCTGCCAACCATCAAACCAAATTTATGATATCAACAATCTCACAAATCAACAAAACTGAAGAAAGAATTAAACAGAAACTTGTAGGATTCCAAACTAAACTAAACCAAGTTATAGGTTACATGGATAGTTATAACCGTTGGTTCAGTACAGTCGACCACAACAGTATAAACATACGTGTTATGCAGACTTACCAATTAGCATATAACTACATGGAAGAAATCATGAATCATTACAACGGATTATCAGAAATATACCTAACCAGGGCAACGGTATATAGTGTATTAACACCAAAGAACGTCAGTGACCTGATATCATCAGCAAACGAAAAATTACCTTCTAATTTAAGAATCGTTCAACAACAGTTACTGGACACCAAGATATCTGACAACAATACTCATATAAAAGTATACGCATATTTCCCTATACAAGAGATAACTAAATATACTTTGATGTATATTACACCAGTCCCAAAGACAAACTCAGATAAATCTGCCCAAAGCCTAGATGTACATAAAGCTTACATAGGGTTAGATTACAACAACGAACTATATTTTGACTTGAACTATGAGGAGTTCAAACGTTGTTTAGAATGGACTAACCATTTTATTTGCTTTCCTGGGGCCGTGAAAAACATGCAATTAAATGAAAATTCAGTGGTCAATCGACTTCTAGCGAGAACGGTCGCGACACGCACGCTCTTACACAAGTCTGCGCTCGTGTACAAGTGCTGACGCTGCAGCCTAGTTCCGCCGCGTATTGCCCTCGCGGGCGGTGCAATGACCTAGATTTGTAAGTGAATCATGTATTATTGTGAGAATTTGCGGTAAGTTATAATTTTTATAATTATAACTTGTAACAATTATGGCTTCGCCGAATAAAATAGTCCTCAAAACTGAACTAGAACATCAGTTGTACACCCGGTACAAAGAGGAAGCTAAAGAGCGCCAAGAACTGCAGCAACTTGTACAAGTGCTCAGTAGCCAGGTAGAAGCCTTGCAACATCAGCTGAAGCTTATCCAGGAACAAAATAATGTTACTTCAGAGAAGGAACATTCGACAAATGATAGGCCCCAGTCAACAGTCGAATATAAGACTGATGAAGAGGACCTTGCCAGAGAAACTGAGTGGGTACGACAAAAAAGTAGAAAGAAAAGAAAAATGAATGCTTCACTGTCTCCAGTATCGCAAGGAGCAAGCTCCATGGAACCTCAGGCTGGTACAAAGTCCGAGCAACCAAAAATAAAAAAACTACCTCCACCTCCCCCAGTCATTGTAGAAAATATCAGAAACTACCAGAAGTTTTATGATCTTCTCTTGACTTGTTCAAATAAAGAGACCTTTGTGGTCAAAATGATGAACGGGGATACTGTCAAAGTAAACGCCAGGAACGAAGACTCCTACAGAGCAATTACTAAATTATTACTAGAAAATAATTGTCTCTGGCACTCCTATGAGAACAAACAAGACAGACCGATTAGGGTCATAGCAAAAAATCTACACTCATCATGTATGCCAAATAGAATAGCTGAAGAATTAAATGCTAACGGCTTTAAAATCCAGGAAGTGGTAAACAAATTAAGTTGGAGGACTAAGGAACCTCTAAATATGTTTATGCTTTCCTTCCAAAAAGACGAAGATATAAATAAAATTTATAGTATTAAGACCATATTAGGTTGTAAAGTAGAAGTGCAGCCTTTAAAAACTTCCAAGCTAATACCACAGTGTAAGAGATGTCAAGCATATGGCCACACACAGAAATATTGCTCCAAGGAACCTAGATGTGTAAAGTGCACAGGTAAACACTTTACTAAAGACTGCACAAAACCTATAGCAGATAAACCCAAATGCGTTCACTGTGGTGAGCCACACCCAGCCAACTACAGAGGGTGTATGGTAGCCAAAGAATTGCAACAACTGAAAAATAAAGCCATGAAAAAAAAAGTTACTACACCTGTCACTCAGGCTCCTAGTGCTAAGAAAAATGTCAAAGAGTATCAAAGGGTATCAAAGAATGTGTCTTATGCGCAAGCTACGAAATCTCTTGAACCACAACCACCAGTGCACGGTTCACAACCCTCCACGTCAATAGACGCCGACACAAATGAAAATATAAATAAAATTTTGAATATTTTAACCTCATTTGAACTAAGGTTAAAAAACCTAGAAAATAGTGCTACGCAGCTACCTCGTATGACTCAAAAATGAAGAACACTCTAAAAATAATGGCGTGGAATGCAAACGGACTCCTAAAGCATCAAAACGAGCTACAGGCGGTCCTTGCCACAGAAAAAATTGATGTGTGCCTCATATCGGAGTCTCACTTCACAAGAGAATCGTATATACACCTTAACGGATATAAAATATATCATGCACTGCACCCTGTCAATACTGCGAGAGGGGGAAGCACCCTTATAATAAGAGAGAACATCTACCATTACCTAGAACTTAAATATGAAGAAGAGTTCATACAAACTGTAGCCGTTAGGGTCAAAACTAAACATCATCACATTACCGTAGCAGCTATATACTGTCCACCAAAGCATGCTCTGAAAATAGAGCAGTACAGAAACCTGTTGAAACTTCTTGGCAACACGTTTATATTGGGAGGTGACTTTAACGCAAAACACATACGTTGGGGATCTAGACTAACCAACACTAAAGGAAGGGAATTGCTTAGTGCTATGCGAGAAATCAATTGCAATGCAATATCAACAGGAAAGCCTACTTACTGGCCTACTGATACCCAAAGAATTCCAGATCTGATCGACTTTTTCATTTTTAAGAATCTGTCGGCTACATATCTTCACATACAGGAGGGATTTGATATGAACTCTGATCATTCGCCCATTATCTTAACTTTAAGTGAAACCATAATTCAGAAAGAAAGCAATCCAACTTTAGTGAATAAAAACACGGATTGGGATAGTTTCAAATTCGATTTAGACAATATGATTGACCTCAAAGTACCACTCAAAAATAATCAACAATTGGATAAAGAAGTGTCAAAATTTGTGACAGACATTCAAAACTGCGCTTGGGGAAATACACCTCTCTTGAAAAGAAAAGTTGCAAGTCATAGTTATCCGTTAGAAATAAGAAACCTCATAGCCATAAAGAGGGCTCAGAGGCAAAAATGGCAACAATCAAGATATCCACCTGACAAAACAATGCTAAATAGACTTACAAAAAGATTAAGTAAAGCAATACAGGAATATCATGATGATGCTACACATAATTACTTAAGCCAATTAACAAGTAGTGGAAAAACAGAACACTCACTGTGGAAAGCCACTAAACGTCTAAATAAGCCTATTGTTCATGCATCACCTATTAAACAAAAAGATGGCAAATGGGCCATAAGCAACGAACAGAAAGCAAATATATTTGCAGAGCATTTACAACAAACTTTTCAAACAAGTGCTGAGGAAAGCTCTGAAAACATAACACTAGATGTCACTCACCATGATGAGTTGAATATACGATTAGCTACGCCGAAAGAAGTGCAAAATATGATCAAAAACTTAGCCAAAAAGAAATCGCCTGGATACGACCTTATCACTGGAGAACTGCTTCAAAATCTGCCACGAAAAGCCATAGTAAAACTTACAACCCTTATAAATGCAACTTTCCGATTGAAACACGTGCCTGATATCTGGAAAGTTGCTGAAGTAATAATGATCCCCAAACCCGGAAAATCGCCTCAGGAAGTAACATCATACTGACCTATATCCCTTTTACCAATTATTTCAAAATTATTTGAAAAACTACTTATAAGACGCATAAAACCAATAATAGAAGACAGGAAACTGATTCCCAATTACCAATTCGGTTTCAGAGAAAAACACTCCACGATAGACCAAGTACACAGAATTACCAACATTATAGAAAAAACCCTAGAAGAAAAAAAAGTCTGTTCTACAGTTTTTCTAGATGTAGCACAGGCATTTGATAAGGTTTGGCATAAAGGTCTCATTTATAAGTTAAGGAAAATGCTTCCTAAACAATTTGCAGACATTTTAGAATCTTACCTAACAGAGAGGACGTTTAGAGTCCGACATGAAGATGCTTACTCAGATCTCAAGCAAATAAAAGCTGGTGTACCACAAGGAAGTGTTCTTGGACCTATCTTGTACCTATTATACACCTGTGATATCCCAGAAATGGAAAACAACTTTATTGCAACCTTTGCAGATGACACAGCCATCATGGCTATAGGTGTCACTCACAAAGAAGCCGTAGATAAAGTACAAATTGCTGTGAACTCCATCACCAACTGGACAAAAAAATGGCGAATTAAGTTAAATGAGTCCAAATCGACCCATATAGACTTCACAAACCGAAGCCCTAATTATACACCGGTTTATATCAACGGTTGCATAATACCTTATGAAAATACAGCAAAATACCTGGGTATGACGCTTGACGCAAAGCTTCGCTGGAAGGCTCATGTCAAAAAGAAACGCCTGGAGTTAGATATCCGCTACAGGAATATGTACTGGCTACTTGGCAGACATTCATCATTGTCAGTGTACAACAAAGTACTTCTGTACAAACAAGTACTTATGCCTGTATGGGCATACGGTATACAGCTTTGGGGCTGTACAAAACGTACCAATGTTGAAATTATTCAAAGATTTCAAAACAAGGTACTGCGGAGCATAGTAAACGCTCCCTGGTATATTAGAAACGAGGATATCCACCGGGACTTAGGAGTGGACCTCGTCGCCAAAGTTATAAAAAAATACGCCGAAGCTCATGAACAGAGACTTCATAAACATGTGAATGTCGAGGCTATCCAGCTCCTTGACACCACGGACATAATAAGGAGACTGAAAAGGACTAAGCCTTTTGAGTTAGTTTAAAGTGAAATTAGTGTTACGAAGTGCAGTGAGTGCTACCTTTTAAGAACACATGAACTAAGTGTCTTCCCATCATAATAGAGACAATAAGAAAAGTGCCAATGGACACATTCTTTACCATATAAATTATTAGCAAATTAGGTTAAATTTAAGTTACTTATTAGCCTCGATGCTAGATTGTGACTGTTATGAGGTAACTATTCAGTTACATCGTAATGATAAAAAAAAAAAAAAAAAAAAAAATGAAAATTGCATTGTAAATCAACTGTTCAAAAACCAGACACACACGAAATGTCCTACTAAAACGTTTTATTTACCCAATAAAGTAATATGGAAACAACTTTACATGCCAAACACTTGGTTATTCATTGTAAGAGATCGGGTTACGACGTCAATACTTTGTGATGGACAAAGAGAAGAATTTGAGCTTCAAAATGTTGGTGTAATACGAATCGCAGATAACTGCGTTATTAAAACAACTAATAACATATTAACTGCCAAGAGAATTGTTTCAGTACCGATTGTAACATCATACTCAAAACAAATAGATTTTCCCATTAACACGCACATGGTAACTAAATCCATGCTAAACATTACCAAAGAAGAAGTCATAACTAACTCAAAGGAGATTTTTCAGCATTTAATTAATAAAGAAAGTGCCTTACAAACCGAATTGGACAGTACTGTTTGGACTCAAATTAGTTCTCATACATACTTAACAAGTGCAATATCTTGTATAATCATGTTTTTAATCTTTTTACTTTTAGTTTGCTACGGCCCAGCAATACTGAGACGGATTGGAGTCACAGGGCAGCACAAGACCAGAAAAACCACCACTGAGACAGCTAACCAACCAGCAAGAGAACCAACTCCGTTCGTTGCCAACAGGTCTACCCGACGAACAACAGGCCTACCAACTACCACAACGGACCCTGTCTACAGTTTACCACATCAACACGAAACAATTGAATTATACCAACTGGAGTCCAGGTCCTGAGAGGCGCCAGAATGTTCAACCTGAACAAGGCAATAGTTTACACGCGCCAACAACACCATTACAGCGTCAGTGACACACATTCCGTCCACGCGCCAGCGTCACCGGCACACCGTCAGCGCTAAGAAATGGCCTAATAAAATATTCGCTTCATCGGCTCAATACACACACAACACACATCTAAAGACGTATCAATGTGTATTGACCACAAAATTTGTATATAATTAAGTTAATTGTTATAATAAATTAGTCATCAAGCTGGAGTTGAGTTTGATTCATCTCTCCGTGATTCCTCTTACTGTGGCCAAGACACCCTTAGCCTTCAACGATCCTGTGAGTCTGTGGGATCGGCAGTGAGAAAACCATTTCCTGTGTACATTGCACGACGTACACAAAACCCCTATTCCTACCCAAATTCCGTCTGTTACCGTAGGTCTCATTGTAACAGACATCCCGCACGTAAAACCGACGTAACCTACGTCTGGTGTGGTTTGTATGATAGGTTAGGGCGTTAGGATAACTAGGGTGCTAGGTGATTGCTGTAGGGCTAGGTTTGTAGTCAGTAGGGCCTTAGGGATCTCATAGGTCCAGGGCTCAACTAGTGCAACCGTAGCCACACTGTACGTACTTGGAATAACGGCCGTACTAAGCTGTAAGTCCCGGTGCGTACACATACCTAACTTAAACAATGACTAAATACCGATCTCAATACTTTGATAAGTCAATGAACCGAATCACAGATCATATAATACTACAGTACAGATACCCAATCCCATACAAATAAATGTTACCTCCCTAAGTATGGCTATCGGTCGGGCTAGGCGGAAACACATTTGCGTGGCGTGGCGTGGCGCGCCACGCCAGAAGCCTATCGGTTTCATACATTTAGTATGGTTAGAGACACATTTGAGTGTCGTGGCGCAGCGTGGCGCGTCCTGGCGTGGCGCGGACTGCCCGCGACCGATTGCGCCATGCCCCCCACCACCGCTCTGGCGCAACACGACACGCCAGGCAAATGTGTTTCTACACCGCGTGGCTCGTGGCGCGCCATTCAACGACGCGAACTCGTAGCGAACGCATGTACGCTGCGTGTTGAAAATGGCCGACGAGCTAATCGAACTCGTACGTCAACGTACAGTTTTATATGACACAAAGTCCAAAGAGTATAAAGATCATATGATCAGAAATGCTGCTTGGGAAGAAATTGCTGATATATTAAAAGAACCAGGTAGGTCATTGAAACAGTAGGTACCTATTTAATTTTATTATTTATTTGAAAAGGGATAAAAATACAAAATTTACGAATATTAGGTATAAGTACTGTTTTAAGAATCTTGTCTACCCCGGCGAATCATTTCTAATTGCCATGGTACTTGCCCGTCTTGGCTATTAAAATATTCTTTATATTTCTCTCTGACATAAACAGCGTTTTGAGGTGGATTTCTTGATAAAGATTGAATATTAAGCAGACCATTGTTGTTACTGTTATGTGCAGTAGAATCCATTAAATTTTCTTCAGGTTCATGTGTGTTTCGCATTCTTAAAAAATTATGAAGGCAGCTAGCACAATCTTGTCTACCATCTCCGGTTGCACTTGCATAGGCCCATGAAATACTCGAAATCGAGCCCGTAAAATGCCGAAAGCATTTTCTACACATCGGTGTGCACGTGATAAACGATAATTAAATATTTTATTTGCATCATTGTTAACTAGTTTGTCTTTGTGATAAGGTTTTAACAAATATGGTTTCAACGGGAATGCTGCATCAGCGACATAAGTCTATGGCAAAGGTTGTGAATTTTGAGTCAATGGTTCATCCTGTGAAACATTCAATGCTTTCTGTTCAAATAATCTGCCCATCAATGATTTGTCGTATATACCACCGTCACTGTTTCGAACATACGCACCTACGTCAATCAGGATAAATTTATATTGAGCGTCAACTAGTGCAAGTAATACTATGGAATGTTCTTGTTTATAGTTATAGAAAGTAGAACCAGCGTTTATTGGACACATTATGTTAACGTATTTTCCATCTAAAGCTCCAATACAATTTGGAAAATGCCAAAACTGTTTAAAGTCATTTGCAATATCCTTCCACATTTGTTCTGAAGGTGTAGGCATTACAATAGCTTCACATACTTCTTGTACTATAACTCTCACAGTAGAAAATCCCATACGATAGTTGAACGCCAACGATCGAAAAGTGTTTCCAGTAGCAAAAAATCTGAAAAGATTGAAACAATTATTTTCATTTGTTACAGTAAATAAATGCAAAGATGAATGGGCAAAGTTAAGAAATAATTACGCTAGCGCTTTGAAACGACGAAGAAATAAGAAAAGTGGACAAGCTGCGGCAGCCTTCGTGCCCTGGAAATATGAAGAGAGCATGGGTTTTCTTCTTCCTTATATGGAATGTAGGACCACAAAAACAAATATTATGCCTCCACCCGAATCATTACCTACAGATGACTCACTTGATGAAAGTCTTCCAGCAAGTCCAACTAATCGAAGTCGGTCTCCTCCTACACAACAGCCTAACCACAAAAATAAACTCCACGAGTTGTACGACTTAATGAAAGCTTCCCATGACTTAAGACTTCAGAAACATAATGTAAGACAAGACTTGGACAAAACTGACTTATTCTTTCTTAGCATGAGTGAGGCAGTAAAATCACTATCAAAACTCGAACAAACGAAAATAAAATTAGATTTGCACACCGCTATCTCCCAAGCAGAAATACGGCAAATGGAACAAAGAGAAAAGGTTTTAAAAACGCCAATAAAAATAAGTACTCAAAGATTCATTCGGTCAACTCCACAGAATCAGTCTTCAACGTACATGCAAATTCCTGATGATCATCAAACATACATCAAGCCAACTACTCACACTCAGTCATCAAAATATATCCAGTCACCCATAAATATCCAGTCATCATTTCCATCCACACCTATCTCACAAGAACCGGCTAAAGATTCATCCAAACTTCAGCTGACGTTCGTTCACCACTATACATCCTGCCAGCTACACACACTCAGTCACCCACATATATCCAGGTATCATCATTGCCATCCACATCATGCTCACAGCGTGTGAAAGTTGTTTCAGACAACTTGAAGGCTTACTATGACAACATAAATTTCGATGATGATGATGAAGTTCATAGTGATGGTTAAGGGTGAATCCGCCGTTTTTATATTTCTTAATCATTTTGATTATATTTTATCATTTTAACTATTCTTAAATGCGTGCTTAACGCAAAAATAATAAAGGATTAAAAAAAAGAAGATTAAACGTTAGACGTTAATCGTTACTGATTTTTACATTAAGTATACTTAATTGATAATTTTGAGTAGAATGGGGAATTTGATTGACAATCATATCGTCAATCAAATGCCTCATTATTCTCAAAACACAAATGAGACAGATAAGATTGATTACGAAACAATTTAGAAAAGTAAGTTTAGACATAAGTTATATATAATTTTAAATATGGATCTCAAGAAGTGATGTCGACATTAAGATATTGTATTAAGTTGATTATTGAATAAACGTTTAAAAAAGTTAAAGGAAGTTCTTAATTACCAGTGGCAGTGTCCCACTTTATTATTTATTGCTAAACTAGCGACCCACCCCGGCTTCGCATGGGGGTGTTTAAAAAAGTGTTTGATCGATTTAAACTTTATCACTTTGTTTGTAATCCCCGTTTTAGTCATTCAATGTTAATTTATGTGAGACCTTGTAGTACCACCGAATTATTGGGTTGCGCGAGTTATTTAATTTCGTTATATCTCCGTAGATATTTATTTATCCAAATTAAAATGTGTAAACGTCAATTTTACTCTACATTGAACAAACATGATGACTAACATATTTATTTAGATAAGGGTTTATCTTTATATTGATGAAAACACCTTTGCAAATAAAGCAAGTCTTTTACACCAAAGGACAATGGCAGAAGCCCATACATCGTTTTAACTGAGATTAAATTCCTACGCCTAATTAAATAAAAAAATGTCTGGTTTAAGTCAGGGTCATGTTCTGAATTAGTTTGTGTAAGAATTTTTGTTCGAGAACGCCAAGAATAATAGGTATTCAGTCATGAACTTTTGTAGGTTATGTCTGGTTAACTTTTAATAATACGTTTAATAGGTAATATTATTCAATTTTGTGGAAGTAAAATGACAATTTTGCATTAGTATTGGCCTGAACTAGTTACTTCAACATGAAATGTAAAATATACTGTTTGAAAAGAGAATATTTATTTAAAATAAAAGCCACTTTTACGAGTATCAAAAGGTCGTCGTCAAAATCCTTGCTATAGGTTTTTTAGACTTGTATACTAGTATTTTTGCCTATAATTAATTGCAAGTCAGTAATTCATTTATTTCTACAACACTATAGTATTCTTATCTACCAGCAAGGAACACCTACACTTAGGCATAAACTGTATTGTTAATTAATTTACTCGATTTTATTATAATATCAAATACAATAGTGATATATACTACAGTCACTACTTGTCACTTGGCAGAATAATTGTGAAATGGCAACACTGAGCTAATGAAAGTAAACGAAAAAGTCAAATAACTTTTTTATAATGTTTTTTTTATCCGTGGTGAACTAGTTAATGTTATACTTTAAAAAAAACGTAGACAATTAATGAAATTTCTTTTGTATATAATTCACTTTCAGAGGCTCAAATTTAAGTCAGCTAAGATTTCGCCATTGTTCTTTGAATACCATAAAAAATAGTTATTATTGTGAGTCAACCTTAGATAGACATTTGCTATCGCGGATATTAGACATTGCAGGCGGTTTGACTTTTTCGGCATTTATCTCAATTATCGCCATATTTCAATCTATTTACACAAAACCTTAACAAATTATACACCTAAACCTAAACCGCAAATAAATCCGTTCAGAAGTTTTTAAGTTTATCGCGATCAGACAGACAGACGCGGTGGGGGACTTTGTTTTATAATATGTAGTAATAGTGATATTGAAATTATACTTTTATCAAAACAGAATCACATACTCACAATAACATTAAGATAGCTACTTCATGCTCATTTTTGATTACAGTTGTATCACCGTCAATGACTTATATAATAAACTGTTTGAATGTTTTCTAAAATGCAAAAATCACATATAATCGGCATTTATATGAGATTTAAAGACACAGTATGCCACTGCCAATCACATATTATCATTACCTTTACCGCTGAAAATATGGTACCTAATGATGATGATTGAGATTTATGATGGATGACATAATATATATCTTTTTTATTTTTTAGGGTTCCGTACCCAAAGAGTAAAAACGGGACCATATTACTAAGTTGAAATTTTCACAGATGATGTATTTCTGTTGCCGCTCTAACAACAAATACTAAAATCAGAATAAAATAAATATTTAAGTGGGGCTCCCATACAACAAACGTGTTTTTTTTGCCGTCTTTTGCGATAACGATACGAAACCCTTCGTGCCGACTCGCACTTGGCCGGTTTTTAACCAAATAACTACTACACTGCAAAGAACACAAGGAGCCTATTTTATGGTTTATTCTTGATTATTGATAGGCTCGCGCTTGTTTGTCTCGCCTGATGGTAAGCGATGATTTGGTCAATTAAATAAAGGTGGTATACCTACTATTTTAGATAGCGGCAATTTATGAAAAAAAAATGTAAAGTTATGACATTTAAGTGTATAAGTTTTATAGTTTTAAATACTATTATATATTTAATTTATTATTAGCATTTATTAGCTATTACCAAATTGCCGCGGATTGACCCTTCATCAATCAGTGAATGGACTTCCTCAAATTGTGCTTTGTTCATTCTGAAGTACTGATGGAATTTCTCTTCGTCACTCTGTAGTTCTTTAACAAGACGATGAAATTCACCCTTGATCGGTCTTCCTCTGTATAAAGGGTGAACCCAGTACCACAGATAATATAATACTACAGTACAGATACCCAATCCCATACAAAGAAATGTCACCTCCTTAAGTCGGGCTATTCGTCGGGCTATTTTTTCTTTCTCCATATTTTTAACAGGCGGCAGCACCAGTGACTCATTAATAGCCCGAGGCTGTGGTTTTTTAACGCCATCTAGAAGTTTGCGTAGATACTAAATCATATGGCAATTTGAGCGAGAAATCGCATCATGTAGGTACTCAGAGACGTTATTTGCCAGTTGTCCTTGAACGCTTATTTCGTATTCGTAATAATAACATTAGGTATGATCGGGACAGACTCCTCACTCCGCTCAGACCGCGGTAACTTCTTAATAGTGGTCGCATTGTGTAGCGAATTTCACAATATTCACGAATATTCCAAATCAATCAAAACTATACAATTCCTTGTAAAATTTAATGTAGGTAGGTAGCTTGCTTCCGCGGCAACGGAATGACATGATATAGGTACCTACTTCATGTCATTTTATTATTCACTCTATGGCGGGTTACCCTTTTTTATTTTCGGTAGGTACTTAGAAAGAACAGAATGTTTATACAAAAAAAAAACTTGTTTTTGTCTTTTTAGTTCGCTTTTTAAGCAGTCGGATCTTAGGATTTTTTGTTTTTTTATTTAAGGCCGTACCGGCGTACCCTGACCAAAAAATCAGCATGAGATATGAACATTCCTATTGGCCTAGCGGCACTGTTGGCGCATGAATTACGGTAGTGAATACGCCCAGATTTTAAAATAAAATCTTTATAAAATCGAATATTGGTCTTTTGAAAAAAATTAAACTTACCAAATGTTCGTTATCAGATTGTCTATCCATTAGTGTTAGTATAAAAAAATAATTAATGAACACTATGCATGCTATCAATAATTATTTCACATTTTTATGGTTTTGTTGGAAGGCGATTAGTGAAACATATACCTCTTTAAAAAAAAAAGTGTACTACAATTTTAGAATCAACATTATGTAGAAAATTAATGTATTTTTATTAATTAATATTTCTTTTTAAATAAAGAGTAGATAGCTCTTAAAAACTGCACAAAAACGACTAGCACGGCGTTTTGCTCGGGGAGGCGCCTTAACACTTTTTAGTTAACATTTTTTTCGAATTTTGTACATTTAAACATATAAGTGTTATATGTTTTTGAGATTGCCTCATAAAACCCTTTTCTTTGATACCACACAAGATGGCATTAGAAGAAAAAACAATTGGGCCCCCACAATATGGCGCCCAAAAGCCGCCATTTCTCTATTTTTCAATTTTAATGTAGCTAGTGACACTCGCAGGGTTAAGACGAATCGATTGACGTACGAATCATCAAAATCGGCCAACGCGTTTGGTCTCTGAAACACCACATAGGAACAAATATACATACATACATAGACTGATAAACACATTACCCTCCTTCGGCAGTCGGGTAAAACTAATTGTGCCAGCGGTGGTTAGGGGTGCGCAGCGACTCATACGAGTGTTCCAAGCCGCCATTAAATTTAAATCGAACTGTACGAGTAGTGGAGCCGTGTAATCACAAGCACAAAAAATACTTTATGTTATTATTTACGTATTTACTAACGTGACGCGCGTCGATTCAAACTTAGTGATGTTTTAAAAAAACACGCAGTACCTACCCTACCCCTCAACCCCACTGTCACATGAAATTGCTTGCTCGTAGTAGCTCACGAAGTGTTTCGAGCCGTCATTAAGTTCAAACTGTACCTACTAGGCGACGCGTAAACTCGGATGGCAAGCGGGACTCACGTCGCGATAACTCTTATTTTATAACCCGTGCGCTTTGAGTAGGCCCTAGTGCAATACGAGTCCTGTTCCAGCGAGTTATCTAGTCAATTCGACGTGTAAACAAGCTTCACAAAAAAATGATTTTGAGTAATAGACCAAGACTTTAATATTTAAAATTACGCCTATAATAAATAATATATTTTAAGTTACGCCTATAATAAATAATAACTGTCTTACAAAATGATTCTGACGATGGATATATAGTTTAGGACAAATTGTGAAAAACGCCATCTATTGCAAAGAACTCAAAACAAAACGAAAAGTCTATAGCTACTTTCAACTAATTTAACATACAAAGTCTTCAACTTATCTTTTTTGTTCAAAAACCCTGATTAATGAGTGTAAATGGATAAATTAACATTAAAGAAGCAAGTTTTGATTTTTACTAAACTTATTTCAGCCTAAATCTGCTGTTTAACATTTATAAGTGATTGTTACTTTCACATTCGTTACCTATGCTGCCATCTAGGATCTTTTTTTAATACTAATTATAATTTGTTTGAATTGAGACCCCATGCCAGTACCTTCTTTTCTTGTTTTTGCTTTCAAGAAGTGTTATTGCTAGGAGATATTGAAGGTCTTCATCAAAATCGCTATCCGAATCCGAAGAAAACATTATGTACGTCTACACGTTGCAATGGTTCGATGTATACTGTTCAGAAAACGCGCCAGAGCGCGCCACGACACGCCAGCTTAGTGTGCACACTCAGCACCACGCCATTATGCGCCACGCCACGCAAATGTGTTTCCGCCTTAACTGGCGGCCAGTACCAGCGACTCAGCCAGTGACTGTAGTTTTGTAATGCCATCTAGGAGTGTGCTTAGAAACTAAATTGAACTGATTCTAGGAGGCATCGATTATACTAGATGGCGTTGTTTTAAAAATAATATGATTATCTGAGACAGTTTGACATCGCAATACTGAGTTACTGATTATACACAATGTCTCTGGCAATACTAGTAGGTATTTTAATGTCTGAGTCGCAAGTCAGTATGTTATCGAAGCGTGAATCAAGGACAAGAGTTGCCCTTGAACACTGTTTGTGCTTAGACTTTTGCGGGAATCCTTATAAAACACGACACGGCATGGTTGTCAATGTTAACCGATGGACTGGGACTCAACATCCAAGATGGTGCTGAACTGCTGACGCAATTCTCGGACCTATCGTCATGGGTGTCATTTTCGGTGTTTTTGGGGTAGCTAGTAATGAAAATGAGGTCAAAATCAAAATATAGGATATCGCCGACGAAATTCTCGGACTTATCGTCATGGTCTTATTTTTATGGTTTTTAGGGTAGCTAATAATTAACAAAGAGGTACCTACTAGGAGGAGTAAGAGGAAAGGAACTTACATTAACAAAATAAAAGAACAGAATGTTTTAATCATTTGTTTTAATATTTACAACAAATTATTTAATATTTTCAATCACAGCCTGGGAAATATGATTGATTATTTGTCCATATCTTTACTAACCACTAGCTGTCCCACGCGGCTTCGCTCCCGTCAACTGGCTACGTACCTACCGTATCCTACCTACCCTATACCTACCCTACATCTCCCCTACACCTACCCTACCTACCCTACATCTCCCCTACACCTACCCTACCTACCCTACATACATGATTGCATAACTGAAACCGTTTACGCAGCGCACGCAACGGAAGCCCTCAAAAAGTAATATTCTTGCCCGTTTTTGCAACATTTTTCATTTATGCTCCGCTCCTATTGGTCGTAGCGTGATTTTATATAGGCTATAACCTTCCTCGATAAATGGACTATCTAACACAAAAAGATTTTTTCAATTCCAACCAGTAGTTCCTGAGATTACCCCCTACATACAAACCTACAAACTTACAAATTTTACCTCTTTATAATATTAGTATAGATTATAATTATACATATAAGTTACATTTTGTTCGTATATACATTGTATGTAGTAATTTAAACACGGGCGCCATATTATAGCAAGTGATAATGCGATATTTTGTTTTTAAAACATTTTGTATGAAGAGCGCGATATTTATTCTTATTTCAAAATGTGCATTTTGATCTATTGAGTTGTGAGATTCTGCAAAATAAATAATTATGAAATGGTCATCTAAAATTTACATAATATAATATACTTAATTAACAATAACTACCTATAAATACACTTAAATAAAAATAAAATTCAAAACAATAGCACCAGAGATCAAAATTGCAGAAAGTAGTTCACTGCACCTCCTAGGTGCCCCAATTTTGGAAGATAGTTTTTCTCCATTCATTGACGCCAAAATAACACATTTCAACAATATTTCGGAGACTCTCTAAAATTAATGTACATTCGGCTATCACCCTCATTCGTTATTGTTGCTTTGGTCCAAATTTCATGTACTTTCTTCGCGCTTCGCCATTATGGAAGCATACACAAATTCTCTTGGACAAAATTGATCAGATTATTCGTCGCACACTATCATCTATCCTAAATGTGGCCCTGGATGACCGAGCGTGGCTGCAAGCTACTCTACCCATTCGCTTCGGTGGGCTCGGCATCCGCAAAATTTCTAGTTTAAGCCTACCGGCGTTCCTGTCTTCGGTCCACAGCACTGAAAAGTTAACCAGGAAAATTTTGTTGCCATCACTGGTTAACTGTGAAGTGCCGTACTCGACCGATGCAGTGAATGCCTGGAAAGTGGCTTGCCCGAATACAGCGTTGCCCGAGACCCCTTTTTCCCAGAGACAGTGGGATGAGCCGCTCTGCAGGTTGGTACGGAATAAACTTATTGATACGTCCACCAATACTGCTGAGCGTGCGCGCCTGCTGGCTGTGGGAGAATAGGAGTCGGGCCTCTGGCTACAGGCACTACCGTCACCCAACATAGGTACTATGTTGAGTGACAACACCTTCCGGATCGCTACATGTCTGCGTTTGGGTGCTCCTAGCGGAGCTCCTCATCGTTGTCAATGTGGTGAAGCAGTCGACCGCCTCGGACACCATGGCCTATCCTGCAGTAGGAGCGCTGGTCGGTTAGCACGGCACGCTAGCATTAATGACATCATACGTCGGGCTCTTGTCACCGCCGGGGTGCCAGCTGTTTTAGAACCCAATGGCTTGGCGCGCGACGATGGGAAGAGACCAGACGGGATGACCATAATGCCTTGGAAGGTGGGTAGGCCTTTGGTGTGGGATGCAACATGTGTCGACACCCTTGCGCCATCCCATCTTCTTAGCACGGCGGGCTGTGCTGGGGCAGCTGCTGCTGGTGCGGAAAACCTCAAACGGCGCAAATACAACAACCTTATTGGAAGTTATATATTTGAGCCGTTTGGGGTTGAAACATTAGGTCCATGGGGTCCGAGTGCTCTTCGAGTGTTTCGAGAAGTAAGTAAACGGTTAGTCGACTCTTCACGTGACCAGAGGGCTGGGCTTTTCCTTGGCCAGAGAATCAGCATTGCCATTCAACGTGGCAATGCTGCCAGCGTTCTGGGCACTTTTCACGTTGACAGCGATGTGGACGAATTTTTTGACGCCCTATGACCCCTGCCCTTTTATACGCGTTCGTGAAATGGTCTAACTTTAATTATTTATTTTGCAGAATTCTTATTTTTGACATGGATTCGATTGATTTCTTTCTAGATTTGCAGTAATCATATATTTTCACTTCAAATAATTTTCTAATTAAAAAATCAATGTGATTAAAATCGTGGTAATCATTGGGAAGATCAAACTTCATTTTTTTTATTAAATCCGACACCAAATTGTTTTTTCGAATTATGCTAATGCTATCATTAAATAAATCAAGTAAATGTTTTACTAAATTATATAAAAAAATCACTTGGAGATTTAAGACTGGGTGTGGTCAAATTAGAATAAGTTTTGTTAATCAACAATCATTTTTTCTTATCTGTTAAATCAACTTCATTATTAATCAACACACTTTTACATGCAATACAATCAAAATATTCTACACACACTTTGCCCAACCAGCCAGCAAAATACACAATAGAACACGTTTCTAATGTAATTTCGGGTGGTGCTCCATCCAAAATGGCTATTTCGGGTGATGTTCCATGCGGAATTACATTAGAAGGTTGTGAATTTTCTTTATTTGCGTTTGATGGGCCAGCAATTGTTGCGGGATCTTCTAATGATGGTGTTAATGGTTGTGTATTTTGCTGCCGGTTCTCGTCTGGCGTAGACATAAAGGTGTCTTGATCAGATTCGCAATTAGTGGTATCCAATTTAATCAAATTATTCAATAGATTAGACCGAAAGATAGCCCTTAAACTCCTTGCCGTCGGGTTCCGATTACAGCCACCTCTAATTCTATGATTTCCAAACAAATTTTCAATCACATCCTGATTTAAACGATACGTCATTAAAAAATTTACGCCAGTGCCATCAGAAAACTCTTCAGTTGATAGCTGAAGTACAGCATTAATAGTATGAAGCATTCCTTCGAAGCAGGGAGGGCGGGTGAATTTTATTTCATTATTTTTATTGATTATTTTTTTCAAATCACTGAAAATTTCCAAACCCTTAATTAATGTTTTATTAACATTAGAATTTATATTTTTAGTTATTGCACATTTAAATGGATTTCTATCAAATTTATTTTTTGAATTCAATGAATCAAACAAATCATTTATATGATTTAGCACTTGCTATTGCTGTCTCAATTGCTGCTGCTACCGAATGGCTAAATATTTGAGTTGCCAATTTGACTTTAATTTTTTGGAAATTATTTGGTTTTATGTGCACTGGCGTCAATTTTCGTAAAGATTTACTTTTATTATTTTTGTCGATGTCATAAACGTTGATTATATCATTAAATGAAATTTCATTACCATTTAAATAATAATTGTTTTCGAGCAAATTATTTCTAATATTTTTAATCAAATGAGGTACATCGAAAATTGAATAAATTTTACGATCATCAATAAAAAAGAAAGGATCATCTTTGGTTGCCCCTAAGGATTTTATTGCTTTAACATTCGTTGTAGCTTGATCACATACTATTAATTTTGGCAACAAACCACTTTGAAATAATTTGTTAACAATTTTTTTTTATAATTGATACTAATTTGTCAGCATTAACATTTTTGGGAGACAAGAAGTATGCCATAGGCATTTTCCAATTGGCGTAAATTCCTCTGGCAACAAATATTAAAGCATATTTTGCTTCCATAGGGGAACGCTCACCATCACCAAAATCTTCAAACCCCTCAATCAGATCATATTTCTTTGTGTACTCTAAATCGGCCATTATACTCATTTCGTCCAAGCAAACACCACATGCTCTATACACTACACTTGATTGGTTGATGACTAATTTTTTTTTCGATATTTTGAAAGATATCCTCATTAACACCTGGCAGACAGTTGGATGATTGGAGCCAGTATTGAATGGTGCTTGGTGAAGCAAGCACTATACCTGAATTTAACAAATGCTTATAGGCAGCAGGGGACTTGTAATACAGAGACATGCAAAAATTTTTTTCCTCTGTACTCCACTGTCTTTTGGTTTTTTTAAATTGCATCTTTGTGAAAATTGCCGCGGCATCACTTTTGAAGGGGTATTGTTCTAAATTTATCATGTTTCTATTTTTATTACATGTTTTTCTTTTCAGTCTATTATATTTGGTTTTTTCTTTTTTCAACAATTTGGAGGTCATTTGAAGGCTCATTTTTAATCTCTTGCACTTTGGAGTGTCAGTTGTTCCACTTAATTTTCTTCTCTTCGGTGTTGCAAAATAAGGTGCACCAGATTCAGTAGGTTCTTCAATGTTTTCCGTGTTCCGATCTAGTTTTTTTTTGTATACTTTAGTTGGAGTCAAAACTTTCAGGACAGGTGAAGTTTCTTGAGCTAAAAAAAAAACAGGTATATATAATAAGTAAAAAATAATCCTGTGTGAAGCCGGAGCGCGCAGCTAGTTTATAATAATTATAAGTTTATTGCTGCACCCCAAAAGACCCTAACATTGTGATCAATATGATAAATAAATAAATTATGTTTCTCTAAAAAATACCTTGTGATGTTGACAGATGTGCTGAATGTGGTGACATGTCCGAGATTTGCAAATCCCTGTAGTGTCGGGGAACTGCCTCATTTGTTAGTCTTTTCCTTTTGCCAGTTTTATTCTTGATGAATCTATCATCAAACTGTGTAATACACAGGTATCTGTTCCGTAGTTCCTGATGACTAAGGTGATTTATGGTCATGTTTCCTAAAATCACAAACAATATGTTATTGATTAATGGTCATTTTTAAAATTAATAATAATGATGAATAATGCAGAGCTATATAATTATTTCAGATGGCAATGTATGGAAACTTATAGGTTTGCATCAGCAATATGCTAATGTGACAGCGTGATCGACAAGCTAATGTGACTTGTGAAGGAATAACTATGTTTTCACAGTGATTCCAAAGTTTTCACTTCTGTTGCCAGTCCCCATGACTGCCTATTTCTTATACCTTGTTATTATATCTGCCGTCACTTATTTTCATAGACTATAATCAGTCAATATCTTGTAGAGTATTTCCAGCGAGGATAGTTACTCATCCATACAGAATAGCTACCTACCACAAACAAACATTGACATTTTTTTCATTATATTTTTTATGAAAGAGCTGTTATCTGAGAATATTTTATTATTAATTTTAATACTGCAGAGAAATACAAATAGCGACTGTTTCTTCACTCAAATGTAACAGATCAACTAATGTGCCAAAATTACTCCAAACGTGTTAAAAGGCATAGTGTAATAAAGCTGCACAACATTAAAACAACAAAAAAAAAACCCGGCCAAGTGCGTGCCGGACTCGCGCACAAAGGGTTCCGTACCACTATCGCAAAAATGGCAAAAAAGTCGCTATTGTTGTATGGGAGCCCCACTTTAATATTTATTTTATTCTGTTTTTAGTATTTGTTGTTATAGCGGCAACAGAAATACATCATCTGCGAAAATTTCAACTGTCTAGCTATCACAGTCTATGAGATACAGCCTGGTGACAGACGGACAGACAGACAGACAGACGGATCGCGGAGTCTTAGTAATAGGGTACTACCCTAAAAGGGAACCCTAAAAATGGGACTACTGACAGAAGTGAAAATTTAATACATCAGATTAACTGTGTTTTTGTCAAGTAAATGTTTTTGACTGTACACACATACTTTATTTGAAAGAGTCATTATCTTAAAGTAATTATGTAATGAATTACATACATATAACTACGTATCATATACTCTTATTATGTTACTAATGATTTTGTGAGTGTAAACTGTCAACCTGTGTGAGTCCAGTAGACATATATGATCAGTGTTTACAATGTTAACATATTTCATTATCATCGTCCGCCTTTTAAGGTTCCCGCTGATGGGACACAGGCCTCTCTGTGAGAGGATGGGCCTTAATCAAACACGCGGGCCCAGTGCGGGTTGGTACATGTCTTCGAATATTTGGTTCTAAGACATGCCGGTATCCTCACAATGTTTTCCTTTAAGTACCTAAAAGTTAGTAGGTACATAATGTATAAGTTTATAAACACTTACCACAATTGCTCAACCAATCAGCCAAACGACTTTAATGTCCAGTTGGAAAACGAAACATTGATAAATCTCTTGATGTGTTGTTGCACATAAAATATACGCACTTAACGGGAGGCATATTGTGCGCACTTTAAGACTGTTTAATCAAAATCCGGAGTTTCCGTTAGCCGTTAGCGTTAGGTCGTCGTATGTGCAAGAATCGTCGTTATCCAGATTTCCAAGTTACAGTTCTAGTCACAGGGAGGTCTTTGCCAAAAAATCCATAATTCGAAGCCAGGTCAATAAGAAGAAAACTAATTAGAAACGTATTCGTATTCGACGGGTAGAGAAGAAAACATAACAAACAGTCCACAACACAACAACAAATGCATTGCGTGACATAAAACGTTTCGTTATTTCGTCCAATCCTCTTGAATATATTTGTAGTACCAGGTTCAAAGAATCACAGTATGAAAAAATATATTTAGGTACCTACCAAAAACATGTTAATCTAAAATTTACTTCAAATTTTGAATTAAATTTCTACATATCGTAATCGTACTGGATAAAAAAAAAAGTTTTATTTTTCTTAAAAAGGAACAACTAAACGTAAAATAGTAAGCGAACTAGAAAATAACAAAATACAGTGGATCGGTAAGTAAAAAGTCAAGAAAAATTGGATAAAACGCCATCTATTGCGACGAGCTCAAAACAAAAAGAAAGATCGAATGGCTAGTTTGAACAATTTTATCATTCAATGGATTCGAATTGAAGTAAAAATATTTGATTATCTTTTTTATTCAAAATACTTAAATTGTAGGTGTAAATAGATGAATTAACTTTAAAGAAGGGTATTTTGATTATTACTCAACATAATTTAGCAAAACTCTGACGTTTAACGTTTTTTAGCGATTGTTTATTTCTTGATTGCTACTTATGCTGCCATCTAT
Source organism: Orthosia incerta (assembly GCA_948252205.1). Classification (NCBI taxonomy): domain Eukaryota; kingdom Metazoa; phylum Arthropoda; class Insecta; order Lepidoptera; family Noctuidae; genus Orthosia; species Orthosia incerta. Next base: position 4,383,923 of record OX411767.1, read on the forward strand.
GATCTTTTTTGAAGATTAATTATAATTTGTTCTGGTTAGGACCCCATGACCGAATATAATGTTAAAAAAACTTAAGAAAATGCCCGCCACCAATTATAACACAATATTTTAAAACATAAAGATGTGTTATCTATACAAACACAATATCATCCCATTACTAAACAAAGTGTTAAATGATATCCTATTCTCTCTCTTTTATTTAACCAAAATAAACACAGCTAAAGTAGAACACATTATTTTATTTTACTTTTTGTTAAAAAACAGTGCAAGTTTTTCACGTGCCCGTCGGGACGCAGCTGTGGTTTGCTGTCCTACAACTAATTCTGGAGAAGAACTAGTGGACCTAGTCACAGCCCTGTCATTGTTGCTCAACCCTTCATCTACATTTTCCTCCGCGTTGCTGTCGAGCGCGCGATGTCATGTTCTGGAGCGGGATGTCACGTGACGTGGAACAAGCGGTGCGCGCCTGCGCCGAGCACGCCGCGCGCAATATGAAGGAGCCCATGATATCGCATTCAATACCGGATTTACCATGGAGGAAGTTTGGCGCTGATATATTCTTTTGCGACCGAAAGAACTTCCTAATTGTGGTAGATTATTTTTCGAATTACATCGAGATTAGCGCATTAACAAATCTTGGATCTAGAGTAGTCATAGCGGCGATGAAAGATCAGTTTACAAGACATGGTATTCCAACGGAACTTATAACAGACAATGGTCCGGCATTCGGTTCCAGGGAATTTAGCAAATTGACTGAAGAATGGTGCTTCAAACATACAACATCTTCATCTTCGCCCAACTACGCATAGTCAAACGGTTTAAGCGAGAGAGCAGTGCGGACAGTAAAAAGCATAATAAAAAAGTCACTCAGTATACAGTTACAGATTCATATCTGGGATTACTTACTTTCAGAACAACTCCAAGGGATGGAGTAAGTGCGCCGTCGCAATTATTGATGGGTCGACGCCTGAACACTCGCTTACCAGTATATAAAGAAAGATTACGACCAGAACGTAACAACAATGACGACTATAAAAATATACAATCAAAACGAGAACTGTCTAAACAATATTATGACATGCATTCCCAGGAGTTGCCTGTATTAAAATCAGGTGAAAATGTTATAGTAGCGGATAGCGACATGCGTCGGCGACACATGCGAGTGCAGGCACCGGCACCGCAGCCGCGATCGTACTTTCGCACTGATAACAGCGGGCGGAGATACCGCCACAACAGACGGCACATCATGAAAGGTACGAGGCCAGGAGATACCACGGCACATTCTGCTTCCAGGATAGTGATGAAAATGAACGCGCCAACACGTACAGTGACGCGGAGGAAAACATAGATGAAGGATTGAGCAAGAAGGGCTGTGACTAGGTCCACTAGTTCTTCTCCAGAATTAGTTGTAGGACAGCAAACCCGAGCTGCGTCCCGTCGGGCACGTGAAGAACTGGCACTGTTTTTATACAAAAAGTAAAATAAAAAATGTGTATTACTTTTTACTTTAGCTGTGTTTATATTTTGTGGTTGTATAGATAACACATCTTTATGTTTTAAAATATTGTGTTATTATTGGTGGCGAGCATTTTCTTAAGTTATTATTTTTCTTAAAAAAGGGAACATGTAGTATATATATAACATTATTGTGTAATGTGGGTAAGTGCATATTTTAAGTTTTGTTGATATACCTTCCATGGAAAATAAAGCAGTCATTATCTAGCAAGATCGTGTTTTACTTCACATATAACCTTAGGTTCCGCTCACAGTGTGGCACGACGCTGCACACACTTTTTAAGATAGCGATAAAATAAAGAGCTTTGTTAACTACACAAAAAGCATTTCATTTCAGTGACAGAATACAATTCGAATTTTCTACTCCGCTGTTTTTCGCGTCACTTCTAGTAGGAGCTGAACCTTAGTGTTGGAAAGTAGTAATTTAATTATAACCTTGTTACCCTGTTTAACTGGCCACCCTGTGAGCCTCCATAAAAAAGTTAAGTTACTGCTAAAAAGATGGCCGAAAGTAAAAGCTGTCGTCCGTATTAAGAGTTATGAGTGAAACTGGGCAGTTGATCTCAAGCAGGCCCTGCGTCTCCACGACAAACTAAAACTTAAGATTCTATACATATCAGTGTGAATTAAAACAGGTTTTCTCAATATGATTTATATTATTGACATAAGTAAGGATTTTCACTAGTGCGCTAACGCATAATTATGTTTTAGTAAATCTATCACTAAAACAACGAGAACATCTTTTAAATTATTAAGGGTGTTTACAAGAATAATAAGTCTTGTTAGAGCAAACTTTAGAGTAAAACTACGCTGACATATTACACATTTGTAAGGATTATCCCCAGTGTGTTCACGAATATGCTTTGTTAAACCACTCTTTTCTGTAAATCTACGCATACATATTTCACATTAGTTAGATTAATCCACATTATGTACACGAATATGGCTTGTTAGAGTAACCTTTTGTATAAAACTACGCTGGCATTGATCTAATTTGTAAGGTTTTTCGCCAGTGTGTACTCGAATATGGTTTGTTAATATATTCTTTTGTGCAAAACTATGCAAACATATATCACATTTGTAAGGTTTATCCCCAGTGTGCACACGAATATGCTCTGTTAAACGATGCTTTCGATTAAAACTACGCTGGCATATGTCACATTTGAAAGGCTTTTCGCCTGTGTACATGAATATGCTTTTTTAAATTATGCTTAAGAGTAAACCGATGCTGACATATATCACATTTGTAAGGTTTTTCGCCAGTGTGTACTTGAATATGGTTTATTAATATATTCTTTTGGGCAAAACTATGCAGACATATATCACATTTGTAAGGTTTATCCCCAGTGTGTACACGAATATGCTCTGTTAAACGATGCTTTCGATTAAAACTACGCTGGCATATGTCACATTTGAAAGGCTTTTCTCCTGTGTGTACACGAATATGCTGTTTTAAACTTTGCTTAAGAGTAAAACGATGCTGACATATATCACATTTGTAAGGTTTATCCCCAATGTGTACACGAATATGCTCTGTTAAACGATGCTTTCGATTAAAACTACGCTGGCATATGTCACATTTGAAAGGCTTTTCTCCTGTGTGTACACGAATATGCTGTTTTAAACTATGCTTAAGAGTAAAACGATGCTGACATATATCACATTTGTAAGGTTTTTCCCCAGTGTGTACTCGAATATGCTTTGTTAATATATCCTTATAGGCAAAACTATGCAGACATATATCACATTTGTAAGGTTTATCCCCAGTGTGTACACGAATATGCGCTGTTAAATTATCCTTTCGATTAAAACTACGCTGGCATATATCACATTTGAAAGGCTTTTCTCCTGTGTGTACACGAATATGCATTGTTAAAGTACACTTTTGAGTAAAACTACGCTTACATATTTCACATTTGAAAGGTTTTTTTCCTGTGTGTACACGAATATGCTTTGTTAAAGAACTATTGTTTGTAAAACCATGCTTACATATTTTACATTTGTAAGGTTTTTCCCCTGTGTGTACTCGAATATGCTGTGTTAAATTACTCTTTTGAGTAAAATTACGCTTACATATTTCACATTTGTAAGGTTTTTCTACTGTATGTAAACGAATATGCTTTGTTAAATTACCCTTACGAGTAAAACTTTTCTGACATGTTTCACAATTATAAAGTTTTCGTCTATTTATATCACCTTTGTCCATAACTTTGTTACTATTATGTTCAGTTTTCATTTCCTGTGCAGCGCTTGTATCTTCTAGTTTTGTTCTTCGAATGTCTATTTTTGGTTTCTTCGCAACAGTTGCCCCTATGATCATAAATCTGGTAAGTTCTAAAGGGCGTGTTATGAAATAGGCTTTAAACTAATTTTGTTTTTGAACCTCTATCATTTGCGGTTTTTCTTATAGGGAAAATTATTTAGGATGGACATATCCCCAATAAAAAAAAGCACTAATTTTTTTTTTTACTTTGCCCCCACGCTAGCAATTTTTTCCTGTATCGTGGGTGCGTTTACAAACATATAATCTAACATACACAACACCCAGAGCCGGAACAACTATCTGTAGGTCATACAAATATTTGTTCCGTGCGGGAATCGAACCCACGACACGCAGCGCAGCAGTCAATCGCTCAACCACTGCGCCAACCATTATTTAATAAATATTTTAAATCCAATTTTTTTATCGCACCACTTCTCTGTTCACAGCAGTTTCAAATAAAAGCCCAGGCTCCAAAAAAATATATAACATGTTCTTTAGCTTGTTTGGTGGGTATGCCGCCGGATTATTGCAAACTCTTTTAAGATTATGACCTATCTAGAGAGATTATAAACTCTCGATAAATTGTAAACTGAACATACCGAATAGAATAATATAAATCAATGCAACAGTCTACAATCTATCCGTATATGTGTGACAATGAAATTCATCATCAGTGTTGTGTTCAGTGTCATTGGTCGGTTTACTAACACAGCTCACGAGAATGCAATGACGTTACAAATTAAATTGATGTCCTATGTTGGTGGTCAGCAAGAGGTATTATACTGAGCAGCAGGTGATTCCGATTTTATCAAATTTGGGTTAAATTACGTTCGTAAGTAAGGTAAGTCGACGAAGGGCCTTTCTATCCGCAGGGTTTAAAATAATCAAACATAAAGAGATGACGGGAACTTAATTCGCTCCTTCAGTTCCCATCATTGTCTTCGAACCTAACCTACCTGCTTCGAGGTGCCCTAAGTGTAAATTACACCAATTACAAAAAAAAAAAACATCTATATCAGACCACGGGATTAAATTTAATTTGTAACTCTGACATGTAAGTACTGGCACAAATCGACCCACGAGTGGCGTGTCTTCTCCGGCTTCAAAAAAAAAGGAGGTAATCAATCCGATACTTACCTATGTATGTAATATTGTTGAAATTGCATAATATTCAGATATGTGGGCTTCTAAACGGTTTAATCTAGGAATTACAGATTCGCGAAATGACTACAGAGTCTAAAATTGACCAATTCTTGGAATGTACAATTGGGTTGTCTTAGCTTTAGGTATTGCATGCAAGTACATTTCAGGTGGAATGTTCCTCAGTTTGCTTATCTCTTAATAAACTAACTAATACTTACTTTTCTTGTCGTTAGCTTTCCGTTTCGTCTTAGTTACTTCTTGTTCTTCTTCTACTCTAGTTTTAAATTTCATTAAAGGAACATCATCTTCTGAATCTGGTTCAGAATGTTGTGTTGGTATATCTTCTGATTCAGAATGGCGTACAGGTTTATATTCATTTTCTATGTCTTTAAATTCATGTTCTGACTCTGTGAAAATTAAATTACAACAGATTTTTCAGCATTAATGGTTTTAAGTTTTATTAATTTTTTGCTGTTATTATTCATTTTAATTTAAAAAAAAAAACGTTAATCGCCCGATCACCAATTTCTTTAAAATAAAACTAAGATGAAGAGAATACCATTTTGAATATCACCATGTTGTTTCTCACAAACATCTGGCAATTCTTCTTTGATAACATCGCTTTCTGTTTGACATTCATTAGATATGTTGACGTGTACTGTTGGACTTACAGTATACCCACTAAACGCTAACTGGTCTTGGTTTACTTGAGGTTTTGTCTGTAAAAGATTGTTAATATTGTTAGATATAAAGAAAGTAATATTGTTTATTCTGCACAGACAGAAACGCGCAACATAGTAATTTAGAATCCAATATAAAAAACTTTTTAGAAAAATATACTACCGACTTCCAAATAAGAAATTACAAAGTGAAAAATAGCTTTATTTTTAACCGACTTTCGAAAAAGGAGGAGGTTCTATGTTCGACTTCTTGTATGTTTTTTTTTTTTTTTTTTTTTTTTTGTGTATGTTCACCGATATCTCCGTCAATTTTGGACCGATTTTGAAAATTCTTTTTTTGTTTGAAAGAGTATGTTCCGAAATTGGTCCCATTTTAATTTGGTGAAGATCTGATGAAGAACTTCGAAGATATACAACAGAACTCTTCAATAAATAACGGCAAATCTCTCGGGACTGCTGAAATCGCATGTCTGTTTATTGTTTATACCATTTCATAACATAACATCACGCCAGTATGCTCTTAAGGGGTAAGCAGATCTCTCATTTGATCGGTTTTGTTCAAGTTTCATGATATTCGGGTAATCTATTCTGGCGTTATAGGAAACTTACTAAACAACTTGCCTATTAGGTAGGTACAACTAAAAAGTGAAAAATAAAAAAAATTTTTACAAAAAAATACTACCGACTTCCAAATAAGAAAACTACAAAGTGAAAAATAACTTTATTTTTGGAAGTCGGTGTCCATAACGAAAAAAAATGGTACCTACGAAAGACACCGACTTCCAAAAATAAAGTTATTTTTCACTTTGTAGTTTTCTTATTTGGAAGTCGGTAGTATTTTTTTGTAAATTTTTTTTTTATTTTTCACTTTTTAGTTGTACCTACCTAATAGGCAAGTTGTTTAGTAAGTTTCCTATAACGCCAGAATAGATTACCCGAATATCATGAAACTTGAACAAAACCGATCAAATGAGAGATCTGCTTACCCATATGTATATATAGTATGTATGTATATATAGTATTTTTTTGTAAAAAGTTTTTTTTGAAAGTCGGTGTCTTTGGTAGGTACCAATTTTTTGCGTTATGGTTAGTTTTTTATCACTTTTTAGTTGAACCTACCTAATAGGCAAGTAGTTAAGTAAGGTACCTATAATGCCAGAATAGATTACCCGAATATCATGAAACTGAATATAAACGGTGAAATGAGAGTGTATCAAGGTGAACTGTACACATCTGCGTACCCCTTTAGAGCGTACTGGCGTGATCATATGTTATGTAATGGTATAAACAGACATGCGATTGCAGCAATCCCGAGAAAGGACAATGGCAGCAACCCATAAATTATTTTTGCTACGACTCTTAATGAAAAATATCTGGTTTAATTCAGGGTCATCTTCTGAATTAGTTTGTGCAAGAATTTTTATTCAAGAATACCGAAAATAATAGGTATGCAGCCATGAACTTTTGTAGGTTATGTCTGGGTAACTTTTAATAATGTGTTTAATAGGTAATATTATTACAATTTCGTGGCAGTAAAAGGGCTATATTGCATTAGTATTACCTTTTCCTAGTTATTTCAGCTTGAAATGTAAATTATACTTTGGAAAGAGTACAATATATTTATTTATTAAGCGACTTTTACGTTGACTTTGTATCAATAGGTCGTCGTCAACAACCAACTACATTTTTTTTTACTTGGATAAATGGATACTAGTCTTTTTGCCTATCATTAATTGAAAGTAAGAAATTAATTTATTTCTACTACACTACAGTATTCTTACCTACCTGCAAGGACACCTACACCTAGACATAGACTATATTGTTAGTTAATTTACTCTGTTTTATTATAATAACAAAGACAATAATGATATACTTACTACAGTGCCTACTTGTCACTTGGCAGAATAAGTGTAAAATGGCAACACTAAGCTAATGAGAGTTTACGAAAAAGTCAAATAACTTTCATTTAGAATAGAATAGAATAGAATAGAATAGAATATACTTTATTGTACACCATAAAAATTACACATCTAGAATGTTTTTTTTATCCGTGATAAATCGGTAAATGTTATACTTTGAAGAAACGTAGTCAATTAATGTAATATATTTCGTATATAGCTCACTTTCAGACGCTCAAATTTTATTCAGCTAAGCTTTCGCCATTTTTCTTTGCCGTTATTTATTGAGGAGTTCTGTTGTAGATCTCCAAAGTTCTTCATCAGATCTTCACCAAATTAAAATGGGACCAATTTCGGAACATACTCTTTCAAACAAAAAATGTTATCAGTCCACAATTGACGGAGATATCGGTGAACATAAAAAAATCAAACAAAGTCGAACATAGAGCCTCCTCCTTTGTGGTAAGTCGGTTAAAAACTTCCTAACCAGCCGCACTGCGTTCTTGGCGGCTTCGAGAGTGCTAGGCCTAACCAGGCTTAGGTTAGGCCTAGCACTCTCGAAGCCGCCATTTTGACATTTCTTAAAGTTGCGGCTACTGCTGCATGTATAGTAGGTGAAAATGACACGTCTCCGAGATATTTGGAGACAAAGATCTTATACAGAAACTTTACATCTCAATAATAATAATAGCAGCCTGTTACTGTTTCACTAAAGGGCAAAGTACAGAGAAGGCACGAGCTATTAAGGCACCTCCCCGAGCAAACCACCGCGCTAGTTGTTTTTGTGCAGTTTTTAAGAGCTGTCTACTCTTTATTTAAAAAGAAATGTCAATTAGTATGAAAAAACTTTTTTGCAAAAAAATACCACCGACTTTCAAATAAACCCCAATGATGGCGTCCTTTCAGTGTGTGTCTGTAGGTTAGTAGCGTGGAACCTCATCTCACTTACTTCTCCTCTCCTATCACTCTTTTACTAAAATGGCAGGTAAGAAAAAGAAAACTGGAGTAAAACGGCGGCTGAACCCCCTCCCCCACAAAGTGCACCTCACTAATATTAGAGGTCTGCACTCCAATCTCACCATCACCTGGAGACTGAAAAGCTAGCACTGTTTTTCCTTACGGAGACGCAGATAGGAAGTCCGTCTGACGTGTCGTACTTATCTTACCCAGGGTTTACCCTGGAGCACAATTTCAAACCACGCACGGGTGTATGCATGAATGCCCGAGACGACACTTGCTATCGGCGTCTCCGTAACCTTGAAGACTTAACTCCATTTTGGAGTTAAGCTCGCCTTTGTACATGAAAATTGATTTCACTTTGTATAAATGTATTGTTTTGGTGTACAATAAAGAATTAAGAAGACTCCAGGTTCTCAGTACTGTGGGCTCTGGTGGACACAGGGCAGGATATGATTATCTACGCCTGTGTCTACCACTCGCACAGCGGAGATCAGGAAACAACCAGGCTCACAGAGTACCTCAGTGAGGCGGCAGATGCGGCACAGCAGCGGTACCCTTCCGCCCAATTAGTGCTACTGGGGGACTTTAATGCCCACCACCAGGAGTGGCTCTTCCCATACCAGTGCACTGATCATGCTGGACGAGAGACGCGCAAACTTGCGCTAGCGCTAAATCTCACCCAGCTGGTCCAGGGGGCAACGAGGGTGCCAGATATTGATTCGCACACAGCCAATTGCTTGGACCTTTTGCTGACAACAGATCCAGACCGATACTCAGTGTCGATATCTTCACCGTTGGGTAGTTCCGACCACTGTCTGGTGAAGTCTGTGTCCGTCTACTCCCCGCCCGATCCCAGCCTAAGAGGCACCCGGCGGGTATGGCGGTACAAGTCAGCAGATTGTAATGGGATGCGTTTTTTTTTTGCATGCTATCCTTGGCAGCCCACTTGCTTCTCTTCGGACGATCCATCGTCATGCGCTGACGCTGTGACTGATGTGTTGCGTCGGGGGATGGAGTACTATATTCCATTCTCTGACGTAGCAATGTCTAACGTCGACCAACCATGGTTTGGAGCCAAGTGTCACCACGCCAACGCGGTTAAAAACAAGGCCTACCAGGCATGGGTCGACGCTCGAACGCGCAAGGCAAATGACGTGAGTCAGAAGAAGAGAGCCTTCAACACGGCTGCCAAGTCCTGCAAAAAGGTGATGCGAAGAACATGGTTTGACCACATTAGCAGAATCGGGCACAAATTTGCTTCATACCCAACGGGTAGCAAAGCGTTTAGGTCCCTGGCTAAGTCGGTCGAATCAAATTTCTGTCGCCCCTCACTACCACCACTGCTGAAACCTGACGGGTCACTGGCCCACTCCGCTGAGGAGAAGGCAAACTTGTTTGCCTCCCTTTTTGAGGAATCTTCGCATCTAAATTCTGATAGCACGCAGCCTCTTCCTTCTCCTGATGGATGTGTGACGAGTATGTCGGACATTCGCATCCATCAAAAGGACGTCCGTAGGGTTCTGTGTAGCCTCGATGTGAACAAAGCGAGTGGCTCCGACGGGATACCAGCAATTGTACTTAAAACCTGTGCGCCTGAATTGTCTCCGATTTTGACACGCCTATATCGCCTTTCGATAGAGACTGGAAAAGTGCCGAAGGCTTGGAAGCAAGCCAACGTACAGCCCGTGCCCAAAAGGGGGGTCGAGCTGACCTGGCCAACTACAGACCCATATCTGTTACGTCCATCCTCTGTAAGAGTATGGAACGTGTACTCAACGGTAAGCTCCTGGCATGCCTAGAAGTGAACGACATCCTCAGTGACCGCCAATACGGCTTCCACCGAAATAGGTCCCACTGGGGATCTTCTAGCGTATGCCATTCACATCTGGAGTGAGGCCATCGAGAGACACGGGGAAGCGCTAGCCGTCTCCCTCCACATCTCGAAGGCTTTCGACAGGGTCTGGCACGAAAGCCTCATTGGTAAGCTTCCTTCCTTCGGCCTGCCTAGTGGTCTGTGTGATTGGATTGCGGACTTCCTGAGGGATCATCCGAGTGGTTATCGGCGGCTGCTCGTCCGGTCAGTTAGATATCAACGCCGGCGTCCCTCAGGGGTCAGTGCTCTCGGCGACATTATTCATACTGCACATTAATGATTTGCTAAAACCCGGCACCTTTGGGTACGCAGTCAACAGCACTGTTGCTGAAAGATACGTGTCCTGAGCACGGGCTACTGGGCCTCAGATTCGGTCTCTCCGGGAGGCCATGGTTGAACGCTTGAACCTGTCCTTGAAGGCTGTCTCCGAATGGGGTGATGCCAATTTGGTCAGTGTCAATGCTGCTTGGTGGAATTGGCTCTTTTTTCCGCTAAAAAGAGCCAATTCCACCCAGCTCCATCTTTCCGTGGTGTAACCGTGCCGTTAACGGACCATCTTGAACTTCTTGGGGATTCTTGCTACAGTGAGACGGTACTTCACGCCTGAACAGCTGCTCAACTTGTATATAGCGCATGTTAGGTCATGCATGGAGTACTGCTCTCACCTCTGGGATGGATCTGCCAAATACCAGCATGATGCACTTGAGTCGATCGACAGACAGGCCAAAAGGCTTATTGGCAACGATGCTTTGGTCGCCTCAAAGCTCCAGAGCCTCGAACATCGACGCCAAGTTGCCAGCCTGTCGGTTTTTTATCGGTTACATCTCGGGGAGTGTGCAACGGAACTGCAGAATTTGATTCCGCCTAGCCCTTTCCATCATCGGACTACAAGACGTACGGCCATGCGCTTTACTAGCTAAATATATATATATATGTCGAGTTTTTTCAATAGTACGGACGTCAAAACAAATCACAAGCACGCCCCTAGCGGCAATAAAGAGCAATTACGCATTGGCGCGCTTTTATAAGCACTTGCGTGGTGCGAAATAGGGCAGTGTAGTACTGACAGCCGTAGAGCTAAGACGTCGTAGAATCAGTGTCGATCCGTAATATTAGTAAGCAGGAGTGTAACTTGTGTCTATTTGAATAATATACTCAGTGTATCGAATAATCTGTGTGATTTCATTTTCACGATTCACCCACCGACCTGCCCACACACGATGTCTAAACCTAAGGGAATATTTCCTGACTTCCCGATGGTTTGCATCTATCGGCCAGCCTTGATGCAACATCAGAATTGGGATTCGATCGTGCTAATGAGATCACACGTAAAAACAAAGCTAGTGAAAATGTCGGTTACATTCTTGCAAAAAAAATCGTGGTGTCAGTTGCGACTACCCTCGGTATTGAATAATGAAAAACCAGTCTGGAGCGGAGCAGCAAGGAGGTTAGTAACAACCAAGGAGCTGGACAGGTCAAGGAGGAGCGTGTAGACGTGTGGAAAGATCCATACACACGGATCTTTATGCCAATCTGGTGAGTCGTTTTCATTTTGTTATGATTATGGCCAAGAGTGTTCATTATTAAAAATTCTGGTTTTGTGTACGGTATGGCGGTCAGTGGATCGTCGGAGTGGCCCTTGTCGGGTCAAAGTTTCACTTTAGGTACAATCGATGGTCAAGTTTTGGTTTTGATGAAGAGTTATTATTCTACTAACACTGGCAATAACCCTTGACTAGCCTTGGCTGACTGTTATTGGAAGTTAGAACGATGACAGTGACGTACCTACCTTATACTTCAGTCTGGAAAATATCATAATTCCAAATGAATTATTTTGATTAGTTTTGTAGTGTGATAGTTTTATGTAGTGAGAATTAACTAAGTTTGAGGAGAAGCATAGTATTTTTCTTTTGTGGTCGGAGGGCCAAACTATCTATAAGGTGATAAACCCTACCAGGCCTCGTTAATTGCGACTTAAAATTCCACTGACGCTATGGCATTCATTGGATTCTCTAAAGCCCATATACCTACCTGGACATTTGGGGTCTGTACTGTGTGATCTGTGTGGTTCATGTCAACAATAACAAGGAACGGCAGGCTAGCAGTTCGCAGGTGGTAGTCGAACATTACGACCACAGCTGAGAAGTCGGGCGCTCGCAAGTTTCGAATGGAATACTCGGTGAGTCGCTTCTATTTTATTTCGATAGTGAGGTCGAATGTTCTCTAGTGAAGAGATGCTAGTTCGAGTTTTAAGAGCGTTCATGTTTGACCACTGAGTTGGTCGTGGTTATATCTAGCACTATCACTAGGTAATTAAGACACACTTAGTAAAAAGTAAGTAGTTAACGAGGTTCCTATTGGCTAGTTAATACTTGCCTGGTTTCAACATTTGGTTCAGTACGAACTTTAGGATGAGATATCCCATAACAAGGAAATGAGAAATCCAAAAATGACAGGTTCAACTTGTCATTTTCAGTGGCAAAGCGAGTTAGTAATTTCATGGGGTAACGAAATTGTATTGAGTTAGGAACGGTACTGGTATCTTATGTTGCGTAAAGATTTACAACCACCGTCTTTAGATCTGAATTCACTTGCTTACTTTGAAAGTAATATTATGATAGCAGATTAGATCTCGCGATCGTTTTCCTTATCATGTAAGACTAAGTTAGTGAGCGATAGTGAATGGTTACTGTTGATATTTGATTTTAAAGGTATTGATCAGAGTTTATTCGTGAAGCTCCTTCACACGAGGTATAAGGCAGCAAATATTATCAGGCATAATTGTTCCCCTCACATTAACAGTCGGTATGTTCCAAAATCTTTGAGTAAGAAGAGCGAATATTATGAGAAGGATCCCCGATCACCAAGTTCCTTGAGAATAAGACGTCATAGTTGATGACAGTGGTAGTGAGACCAAATCTGATGGCTTTTACACTTTTCATACTCAGAACTTTGGACCGCACCTCATGAGTAACATGTGGCGATGGGTCAACGAAGAAGTTTCATGAGTTGAGTGTGCATTGCCTTTTGATTATGGTAAAGAGTAACAGAATATTTACAATAACATTGTTTAGTTGTTGAACTTTTTGATCGTCGGACCTTTTTCTAATGAATAGTGTTGTGTGGGAAACTCTAATACGAAAACAAAACAGGACGGTGATCGTTATACATCGAAAGCTTTAAATAAGTACGCTTATAACCTACAAGTAGGTACACTGTAGGTTAAGAAAGATGCCAGCGGGTTATGTACCAGTCGATGTTGATGTCAAAAGATTTTGATAACGATGAACAAGCTTAAGGTGTCGAGTAATTCAGCCTATTGAACGTATTATGTTTGACCGTACCAGTGGATTCTGGCGGAGGTTGGGGTCTAGAGAGAGACCGAGAGACCGTTGTGAGAGCAATATAATTTCTGTTCGGCTAGAGAGCCGTGGCGTTGGAGGTTTTACTCGAGCGTTTCTGTAAGCTTGGCAGTTGTTACTGCAGTAAAGTTTTAAAGTTTGTTTGGAGCGACTAGTGGTACATGGCCCAGGGTAATGATTTAGTTTAAGAGTAGAGTTCTCAAATTGCCCTATTTTCAAGAAACCAATAATCTAGTTTGGTCAGGAGTAGCCGAGCGTTGTGTGACAACTGTTGGCCTGAGTGGCAACTGTTGGCCTGAGTGGCAACTGTTGGCCTGAGTGGCAACTGTTGGCCTGAGTGGCAACTGTTGGCCTGTGTGGCAGCTGTTGGCCTTTATGGCAACGGTAGGCCTGTATAGCACCTGTAAGTCTGTGTGACACTGTCTGGTGTGAAAGTCATGTTTGTGTTAGGAACCTTAAAGAAAGTTCCTATTGAGTCATGAGGTTAAAAGAAAGCAAACTCGCAGTCACGCGTGTGGTGAGGTCACCATATTAATGTTGATGACGTTCGAATCGTCAAGCCCTCATTACGTAAATTGAAATAATTTTGGTTTTCTAATTTTGCGTAGATCGTGTTGGTAACACACAAAGCTCAAGTACCAATTGAGATTGTAGATGAAGTAGCAAGTACTAAATCTCTGACATCGTGGAGATGTGCGAGTAGAGCAATTGAGAGCTATGAGATAGCAAATAGAGCTATGTGATGGCTAAAAATTGTGAATAAGAAACCTGGTGTATTGTTTGTTTTGTTTGATTTAATGTGAGAGTAATGACTATCAGTGGTACTTGGACTTTGTAATCACGAAGATTGGGTGCTTTTAGGTACCAAATCATTGAGGTTGTTATTTTCTTTAAATTGGAAATAGAATTACTCGTTCCTTGTAATAGTGAACAGAGCGATTTGAATGATCATGTTTGATTGTCTCAAAATGTTTCCCCACTCTAGAATATGAGTCAGGATGGGACGAGCAAATATTGTTTGAAAATTTTGTATTAAAAAAAAAAACAGGATGAAGTGGACTAAGACGATGGACTAAGACCATGAGATGGCATGGAGCAAGGACAAGAAGATGATGCCTGCGGGTGATAGATTTGGGGATCTGTCACCTGAGAGAGGCCCGAGAAGGCGACGTGTGTGTTCCACGTTCGCCTCTCAAGAGGAATTACGGACTAGAGAACACCATGTAGTTTTAGTCAGTAGGAGTCTGACAGACCCCTCAGCTTTCCCCAAGGGCTGAGGATATCCATTGAGGATTTCCACATGATTCGATACACTGTTAAAAACCTGACAATTAGGAACAGACGAGGACGCCTGTCTCGCAGGATGGTCGTGTCGGGTTTAGTCAATAGTACGGACATCAAAAAAAATCACAAGCACGCCCCTAGCGGCAATAAAGAGTAATTACGCATTGGCGCGCTTTTATAAGCACTTGCGTGGTGCGAAATAGGGCAGTGTAGTACTGACAGCCGTAGAGCTAAGACGTCGTAGAATCAGTGTCGATCCGTAATATTAGTAAGCAGGAGTGTAACTTGTGTCTATTTGAATATACTCAGTGTATCGAATAATCTGTGTGATTTCATTTTCACGATTCACCCACCGACCTGCCCACACACGATGTCTTAACCTAAGGGAATATTTCCTGACTTCCCGATGGTTTGCATCTATCGGCCAGCCTTGATGCGACATATATATTTTATAATATAAAACGATCTATTTAAATTTTTGTTTATATACCAATAAAAAAGTTTGTGACTACCATTTTTTCAATTCACAGTTTAGACTGATAACAACAAAGACAAAGACAAAGATATTTTATTTCAAGTAGGCCACCAAGCGGCACTTTTGAACGTTAGGTACATTAAAATTTACAAGTTATAAAAGTTGATTCTACCGTGCATTCGGAAAGTAGCTTGTTATGGAGAAGAATGCACAAGAAACTCCATACTTACTCTTTTTAAAAAAAAAGATTTTTTTACAATATTTAGTTACATATAAGTACATTCATTAATAAATTCATATATGTCAGGACAATGCACCCAGAATAGCACTACACACTATACTACGTACAGGCATAAAGTAATAAAAATACTCACACATGCACTGTGCAGTTATATAATAGAAGCTAGAAAAAAAAAAGCATTAACATCTAAAGCAGTTAAGTTATGACCAATCCCAGCTGACGGCGTCCGTTCACGAACATGACGCATGAATTGGCACCACACAGCTCAACCATCATGAAGGGAACCGGATGATCCAACACACGCGCCACCCTCAGAGAGACATTTGAGAGAGCATGACACACTCAACTGCCAGGGCACACACAAGTCAACGAACGACACACAGGTACAGTAAATGGTAGATTTACAGTTGGGTACATAGTACTCACACACGTGCTTTGCAGTTATACAACAGTAAGGAAATTGAGTTTATACAATACAAATATATTCATTCAGTCTTCAGCAGTTCCAAGAACACCGCAAAACAATAATGTTCTGCATATCACTTGGTTTTGCGCCCTAGTGGATGTGGAGCAGGAATAGCATTTAGCCAAGCATTTTTATCAGTGAAGTAATCCCCCAACTTATAATATGCCAGCCTGCATAGGGTGCGTTTTATACAAGTTTTAAATTTCGTCTCATTCATTTCAAGAATGTGGGGTGGAATTTTATTGTAACATTTTGTACAGTACCCCATGAAAGAAGAGGCTACTTTTGCCAGTCTGAAACCTGGTTGAACTAATTGGTCCCTATTTCTAGTAACGTAATTATGTCTGTCGCCGTTTTTACTAAAAAGATGTAAATTCTTTCTCACGTACATTATGTTTTCATAAATATATTGACAAGGAACCGTCATGATGTTAATGTCCTTAAACAGTTCCCTTAGGGAATCGCGCCGGCGAAGATTATATATTGCTCTGATGGCTCGTTTTTGCAGAATAAAAATTGACTCAATGTCTGCAGCCCTTCCCCATAGTAAGATACCGTAAGACATTATACTATGAAAATAACTAAAATATACCAGTCTCGCGGTATCCACATCCGTCAACCGACGAATCTTCCCAACAGCATAAGCCGCCGAACTCAGCCGCCCCGCAAGGGACACCAAATGAGGACCCCACTGCAACCCTGAGTCCAGCGTGATCCCCAGGAAAACCGTTTTATCGACGAATTCTAGCTTCTCCTTGTTTAACATAATGTCACAATCAGTACTTTTGACATTCGGCAATGAAAATTTTACGCACTTGGTTTTTTTACCATTTAAAACTAAATTATTGGCAGTGAACCAATCCTGAACCTGCCGTAGCGCGTTATTTATGTCGTCAACATGACAAGCACGTCTATTTATTTTAAAAATTAAAGATGTGTCATCAGCAAATAACACCATGTTTAGTTTGTTTTCCAATAAACGAGGTAAATCGTTGATGTATACTAAAAATAAGAAAGGACCTAAAATTGAGCCCTGGGGTACCCCCATTTTCACGTTTAACCCGGACGAGTTCACACCGTTTATTTGAACTAATTGCTGTCTATCATTCAAATAAGATTTAATCAAACTTAACGCTGATTGACCTAGCCCGTAATGCTCAAGTTTCAGAAGTAATGTTTCATGATTAACGCAATCAAACGCCTTCGACAGGTCGCAGAAGATACCTATGGCATCCCGCGAATCTTCCCACGCATTAAAGATGTGTTTTAATAGGGTGACACCAGCGTCAGTTGTACAACGTCCTCTGGTGAAACCATATTGTTTATCATGCAAAATGTTATTCGTATTAAAATGAATGAGCATTTGATTTAGCATTATCTTCTCAAAAACCTTGCTGAAAACCGGCAACACGGATACTGGTCTATAATTATTTGTGTCTTTACTGTCCCCGGATTTAAAAAGAGGTATAACCTTACTATATTTCATTAGATCCGGAAAGACTCCTTGATCCACACACAAATTGAAAATCAAAGCCAAGTACGGCGCTATAGTCTGAATAATGGAGGTACAAGCTTTGATGGACATTCCCCACAGATCTTCAGTCGGTTTGATCTTGATTTGCTTAAAAGCTTTTATTACTGTTATGGGGTTTATATGTGCAAAGTTAAATACATTCGGGCAGGCTGAAACGTTCGTGTTTAATAATCCGAAAGCAAGCGAGGGCGAAGAATTTAAGGTTTCAGTAGTTTTAATTGGGATGTTGGTAAAGAAATTTACAAATTCTTGCGCAACTTTTTTGTTATCTGTAATAAGTCCGTGTGTGGTCTCAAGCGTGTAATCAGTATTATTTCTTTTATTCCTATTCGTTTCACTATTTATAATTTTCCAAACCGTCTTGATTTTATTTTCTGCAAATTTAACCTTATTGCTAATGTACAAGGCCTTAGCTGCCTTGCAAGTATTTTTAAAAATTCTTGAGTAAGTAGCAACATACTTATTAAACGTTTCAGTGTTAATACAAGGCTTAAGGCCATATAGCTCGTAAAGTCTTTGCCTACTTTTTATAAGTCCTGTAGTCGCCCAGTCACTAAATAAAAACTTAGGGCATATAGTTTTAGTTTTCTTCTTAAAAGTGTTATTGAACTCTTTCTGAACCACTGAGAAAATCTCATCATACAAAATATTACCATCATTCACTGTGAGGTCCTGATAACTTAACTTGCTGATTAAAGTGCTGTTAAATTTATTTAATTTACCGGATGTTATTGGTCTGGATTGGATCTGCACTTGTTTTATTGGTATGTTGGACTCAAATGTTACCAGTAGCCCACTATGATCCGAAGGCAGACAATTCATAATGGCTTTGTCTAAGTAATCGCAGCAACAAAAAACATTATCAATACATGTAGCAGTTGTCACAGTTGTTCGTGTTGGTTCCATAAACACATGTGACAAATTAAAAGATTTGAAGAGATTTAATAATCTACTGCTATCTGAATTATTTTCTAAAACATTTATATTAAAGTCACCGCAGATTATGACTAGTTTATTACTATTTGCAAGTTTTGCCAAAACATCCTCCATCACTGACTCAAATATAGAGTAGTTTCCATAATTGGGGGGTCTGTAAACGCACACTATAACATGCTTATCCAGCTCAACGCAGGACAGTTCAACACTATGTTCAACTGATAGATCTACAATATCTTTACGAGATTTTGATTTAATGCCATTTTTAATTAATATAAGTGAACCTCCACGCAACATAATATTTCTATTAAAACAACTGCCCACGGTATAATTCTCATAATTAATTAGCATTGTATGATCTTTGAGCCAATGCTCAGTAAAACAAACAATTTCAAACATTGTTTTTTCCAAAAACAGTTCTATTTCCAATTGCTTCGCAGAAAAACCTTGAATATTTTGATGGAATAATTTCAAGGAATTCTGCTTAGCCCCTTTTTTTAACTTAACTAAGTGAGAGCAAGAAGGTACCTTCTTGGTGGTGGATGTTCTCGTAACTATTTCGTTGTTGGTACCCTCCCTTGTCCTACAAACTAGTTTAAACTATAAATATTAATAGCTGAAGTGCTAACGTTATTAAACTTATTGACCAAATTAGTATTAGGTACTACTAATATCAACTACAGTACATGCCTTCGACATACTATTTATGTCTGAGTTTATAGTAAAAGATAAATTCAATTCATTTAAAGAATATGCTATCAACATAGCAATCGTGCGCCTACACCTAGGTGACAGAGAGAAAGCTCTCTGTGTTACATGGAGTCCACTAATAAATTTATTAGTGTCAAAAAACAATAATTTGTCATTATGACAAGTCAACATTTGCAAAATGTTATTCAATTTAAAAATACGATTGTTCTCCTGTTCTGAGAACTTATCAGAGTATGGAAAAGCACATACCATCAGATTTCTTAAATTTAATCCTAACAAGGTGTCAATACCGTCCACTATGTCCTTTTTGGTAATGCCAGTACTATTACCTAATAGCAAAACCATTGTAGAATAATTATCCATATTCGAATTTATAATTTTTTTAATCATTTGATTGAAACTAATATTATGGTAGCAATGATTTGTAGAACTGTAGCTTAGGTAATTATTTAATACTTTTCCAAAGCCAGAACCTATTTCGTCACTAAACATTATTGTTTTATATTCCTGTGAATTGGGTATACAACTTTTTTCTGAAAGCACCAACATTGGTGGAGACAAGTCACCTTGCAGCGGGGTGGGTGGTGTATGGTTGGCACAGCTACATGAGGCACTAGTCAGAGACTCATACCTCTCTGCATTGTACTTCACCAAGTCCAACAATTCCCCAGCCTCAAACAAGCGCTCACTCAATTGCTGTTGTGAACTTTCATATTTCTCAAAAATTTCCTTCAGTAAACACTCCTTATATAGTAAATCATTTTGGAGGCACTGAGTATCTACATCATACATTTTCCTACATTTATCTAGTTCCCCCATACAGATATTTAATTTACTTGTTATATTAACACGATCCTTTCTTAAAGAAATATTTAATTTTAAGAGATTTTGTTTTTTCATCGCTCTCCGTGACCGTTTTATAATTCTTTTTATTTTAACATATTTTTTTAATTTATTGTGACTCATGACAATAGGACATAATGGTATAGTGTCTTCACCAGTCAAATCTATTATAAAATCAGACTCACACACTGGTTCTGACTGAAAACTGTCAACTAACTCATTATATAAACTATTAGTTTTTTTACACTGCTCGCTGATCTTAGCAGACTCAGCAATAGATAGGGCCTTATGGGCATTACACAAATCTTGTTCAAGTTCTGAAACACGGTTTAAAGTTAGTTCATAAGTGTCACTGCACTTTTGATAATTGGCCACTTGATACTGAAGTACCTGTTGTTGTTCGGCTAAGTCCTGGTACTGAGTATGTAGCTCAGCCAGTTCATTTTTTAGGAATGTGTTCTTATGGACCACATTTTCGACTTCCACCTCACTGTCTGCAATTTCTTGGAGCAGTTTTACATTTAACGCTTTGGAGTCTTGCAGCTCCTTCAGGGAAGCTCTCAATTTTAGTTCCAGCTCTTTGATTGCAGCACTGCGGGTCATCATTTTCCTTAATTACCTGAAATGTGTGGAATTTAAATTAAATTAAACACATTTCAGGTAATACACACTTCAACTTAAACACATTTCAACTTAACTTTAATAGGAGAGCAAAGCGATGATAAATCAGTCTCGTTATAATAGTTTTGCTTTCAGGATAACTTTGAAATGGCTTATCTATTAGACAACTGACTGCGTTGACGTTTTAGTATAATGTAAAGAACTTCAAGTCTTAAGGGTACACTAGTCGACGGCACGAACTATTTTGTGCGCGGGGTTAAAATGCATTTTATATCAACCGACAACACGTGCGGCAGAGATAGATGCTGTGATGAGCTAGAAGCTAGGTCGCGTACGAATACGCGCTTTTGTAAAATTTGTAGCGAAATGGATAATGATTTAGGACGAAAC
Organism: Orthosia incerta; assembly: GCA_948252205.1. Taxonomy (NCBI): domain Eukaryota; kingdom Metazoa; phylum Arthropoda; class Insecta; order Lepidoptera; family Noctuidae; genus Orthosia; species Orthosia incerta. The sequence continues at coordinate 4,405,118 of OX411767.1, forward strand.
CGATTGCCTGACAAAAAAGCCTCATCCACATTTTTCATTAATCTAGAGCCCAGTACGTGTAACAAATCAATTAAAAATATGCAATACATCTATCACCAACGTGTTAAAATTGAAGAACCCCGTAAATCTAGAACAATAGTGCAATGCCAGAGATGTCAGCAATATGGCCATTCAAAAAATAATTGTTTGAGGCCATTTAGGTGTGTCAAATGCGGCGAAGGACACAGAACAGCAGAGTGCCCAAAAAAAGACCGCAACACCCCTGCCAAGCGTGCATTGTGTTCATGCGACCATCCCGCAAACTACAAAGGGTGCCAGGTCTACAAAGAGATCCTTGCTAGGAAACCAACAGACCAGGTCCCAATCACGCAATAAACAGCGAGCACAAAAATAAGGCATCCCCTCTTGTATCTGAGCTAAACAACAGACCAAAACAACCAGTATCAACAAATAAATGTGATAACAGATCCTACTCCGATGTTACCTCCAATCGTAGAAATACCGACCGAGCAGCTGATCCTGATCCTCTACTTTCACAACAATCACCAATCGAAGCTATTTTAACAAAACAATCTGAGAAGATTGATGACCTCATTCAACAAATAGGAACACTGATAAACCTATTGACAACCGTTATATCTAAAATGAATACAAAATGACATCCTTGCGTATCGCAACTTAATGGATTGTCACCTAACACACTAGAACTTGAAGCAATTCTTTATAAAAATAAAGTAGATATAATGCTTATATCAGAATCTCATGCAACAACAAGAAGTTTGTTTCACATTTGGGGGTAGGTGGAACAGGGTGTAAAGTCCCACGAACCTCCATAGATTTGATTGAAGAAGGTAGTGATGTTCAATCTGTTATGATTTTAGGAGACTTAAATGCGCAACCGGGCCAATTATTCTTTACAGAACTTAATAGTTTCTGTACGGACAGATCGTGGGTGTGCGCAGACATAGAATTTTTGGGGATTGATTCAAACGCGTTTACCTATTTTGACACGTTTCATCGTAAGGGTAGTTGGCTGGACCATTGTATTGTCTCACAAGCGGCCTGGCAATCTACAGTTAACGTCGGAATAATTCAGGATATTTTTGTTTCTGATCATCTGCCTATATTTATCGAGTGCAATTTGGGTTCAATTAGTCCTATCGCCGCGATCCATAAGGAATCGCGCAGTGCTGTAATCTGGGGGGAGAGAGATGAGGCTCAAATTAGTAAATATCTAGATTTATGTAGTAAAGGCTTGAGAGACATTGATTTCCCTTCAGATTTTCAGACATGTAGTTTTGGGCCCTGTACCTTATCTGATCATAAGTTAGTCTTAGATAAAATGTATAAGACATTTGTTGATGTATTAAGTGATGCGGCTGTACAATCTAGAAATAATGTTAAACGTCACAATAAACGTGTGTGCGGCTGGAGTGAACATGTGAGGGAAGCGCATAGGGAGGCTAGGCTGAAATACCAAAACTGGAGGGTTCTGGGTAGACCAAGTACTGGTCCCGCTTACGACCTGATGTGCGAGTCCCGTAAAATTTTTAAAGGACGGCTAAAATGGTGTCAGAAACACCAGGACCAAATTAGAATGGACGTAATAGCGAAACAAAGAGCCGAAAAAGATTTCACAAAATTTTGGAAGTCCACTAGTAAGCTTGATGTTAAGCCTGGCCTGCCTGCGAATGTTGATGGCCGAAATGACCCGGGGGATATCGCTAATTTATTCATGGAGCACTTTAAAGTACGCTCTCCTCTGGGTCCTTCGACCACTATGCCAGATGGTGGGCCCACCGTGGCGGGCGAGGAACCTTTACTTAAATTCACAGCGAAGCAACTTAAAAAAGAAATAAGCAGTATGCGCAGAGGTAAATCTCCTGGCCACGATGGGCTCAGTATTGAGCACTTAAAATATGCTGGGGTACACGTGCCGAGGGTTCTGTCCATGTTCTTCAATATGTGCATTAGTCATTCATATTTACCGGATGATTTGATGAAAACTACAGTGGTACCCATAGTGAAGAACAGGACAGGAGACATATCGGACAAGGCAAACTATCGCCCGATCTCTCTCGCGACAACTGTAGCAAAACTGTTGGACAGTGTGCTTGAGTCTTGTCTGGATAAGTATATAAACATACATGACGCACAGTTCGGGTTTAGACCTGGACTGTCAACTGAAAGCGCGATTCTGGTTCTTAAGCACACTGTCCAATACTACACTGAACGGAAGACACCAGTATACGCCTGTTTTTTGGATCTCTCCAAGGCCTTCGATCTCGTTTCGTATGAAGTGCTTTGGAGAAAAATGGAGGACAGGGGTATGCCGGCAGAACTATTGAAAATATTTCAATACTGGTACTCGAATCAGACTAATTGTGTTAGGTGGTCAAACTGTCTCTCAGAATCATACAGGTTGGAGTGCGGAGTGAGACAGGGAGGGTTGTCATCTCCAAAGCTGTTTAACTTGTATGTAAATGGCCTCCTAGTCGAGCTCAGCAGCATGCGGGTCGGTTGCCGGGTGGGGGGTGTTTGTATAAACAACATCAGCTACGCGGACGATATGGTGTTGCTGGGCCCGACTGCGAGGTCAATCAGGGAGATGCTGAAAGTTTGTGAGAGATACGCTGCATCACATGGTCTTATATATAATGTAAGGAAAACCGAGTTCATGGTCTTTAAGGCCTCCGGCAAGTGCCCTGACACCATTCCTTCAATTACTTTGAACGGCGCTAATATAAAACAGGTGACGAAGTTTAAATATCTGGGCCATATACTTGTCGATGACCTTAAGGACGATGATGACGTGGAGAGGGAGCGCAGGGCGTTGGCGGTCCGCGGGAACATGTTGGCGCGCAGATTTTTTCGCTGTACCGATCAGGTCAAAATAACCTTGTTTAAAGCTTATTGTCAAGGCCTGTACACGGGAAGTCTGTGGTTCAGCTGTTCGCGGGGGACGCTCAGTGCCTTGCGCGTCCAATATAACAATGTTTTCAGGATGATGTTGAAACTCCCTCGTTTCTGTAGTGCCTCGGGGATGTTTGCCCAATCGCGTACAGATGGTTTCCATGCGATCATCAGGAAAAAGGTGGCATCGCTTGTGAGGAGGACTCGGGGGAGTGGCAATAGTATACTTAAAGTCGTGGCTGAGGACCCGACAGCTCCTGTATTGAGGCATCTCATTCGTAATCATTGTCCGCATGAGATGCCTCGTAAGTACATGACTCACTAAGTTTTCTAAGGTTATTAAATTTGTTACTAATACTAGTGTGTAAGTCGTAGTATCTAAGGTGTTAACTAACAAAAATGGTTCCTATGTTGTCCCAAATAAAAACAATATTTATTTATTTTATTTATAGAAAAGGGAGGATCCTCCGACCAGACAGGTGTTGTGTCTGGTCCGGGCAACTGCCCGACGGTTGTTGTCGGACTGTTGTATGTGTTCTAATCGCGCCGAAAACTTTACTTGCGCGATGGAGGATTTGTGTGACGTCATGTCATTAGTTCGTAAGTGGCGGCGCTGGTGCCGCTACACACATAAGGGGTTACAACATCTATGCTACACCCCATCCTGATGGTGGCGCTCACGCAGGAACAGCAGTTATTATTAAATCTAACATAAAGCACTCCATCTTGGAAGAACACTCAACGGCTTATCTACAAGCCACCACAGTCAGGTTGGAGGATCGAGCTGGCCCAATCACTGTGTCGGCCATCTACTGTCCCCCGAAGCATAAAATAAGTGAAGAAATGTTCACAATTTTTTTCGAAACTCTTGGGCATCGGTTTATTGCTGGAGGCGATTGGAACGCCAAGCACACCTTCTGGGGCTCACGATGCACGGTAACCAGAGGCAGAGCATTGAACAACTCGGTAGACAGAAACAATTTGAGGTCCTGGTCAGAACCATCTGACCAAGACCTCAAATTCTTTCTACCATGGTGGGATTACCATCCCTCCTACTGGCCTTCTGATCTGAATAAAGTTCCCGATCTCTTAGACTTTTTTATTTCTGGTGGAATGAGTAATCTGCACCTGTCTGTTGAGTCGTGCCTGGACGGATCATCCGATCACACTCCTGTGATACTTAACATTAGCAGCAATATTATCACCACAGAGAAACCGGAATCCTTGCATAACTTTTAAAACAGACTGGGAAGGGTTACCTTGAAGACAATTTAAACCTAAAAATAGCACTTCAGTCACCAGATGACATCGAAGACGCATGCAAATACATCACCAACCTAATACCAAGTGGCCTGTTGGATTAATACACCTGAGCTAGAAATGCCATTCAAACTTCCTTCACAACCTTTAGAAATAAAACGAAAAATCGAAGAAAACGTCACCTCAAAAGAGCTTGGCACCTTTCTCATCATTCGTCGGATAAAACAGAATTTAACCGTGCTGCGAAAGAACTGAAAGTCATGCTAAGAGATACCGCAAATATTTTTCTGCAAAAGCAAATATCAATGTTGTCTACTTCGGATCAAGGCGAACATTCCTTGTGGCAGGCCGTTAAAAATCTCGACAAGTCTCAAAATCACAATCCGCCCGTTAGATCAAGCATATCTTTGGCCAGAACAGACAAGGAAAAGGCTGAGATCTTTGGCTTACATTTGGCAAGCGTTTTCAAACCCAATGAGGGGTTAGACCAACAAGAAGTTGAAGACATACTGAATCGGGACTTACAGCTGTGTTTGCCTATTAGACCAACATCACCCAAAGAAATTCCGAAAGAAATCAGATCGTTGAATACAAAAAAGCACCTTGGGTTTGATTTAATTACGCCTCGAGTTCTCAAGGAGCTACCCAAAATAGCAGTTACGTTCCTAGCTACTCTGTTTAACGGAATATTCAGAACGGGCTATGTTCCCAATTTATGGAAAATCTCCTTAATCATCATGCTTCATAAACCTGGTAAACCAGCACATGATGTTACATCATATCGACCAATAAGCCTCACACCAGTGTTGTCTAAACTCAGGGAAAGAATTTTCTTGTCCAGGCTCAAAGTACTAATGGATGAATGTGAACTTGTCCCTGCACACCAGTTCGGATTTAGCAAGTCACATTCAACTACCGAACAGGTCCACAGAGTCTATCACGCAATACGCCAGAGCTTCGAGAAGAAGGATTACACCTTCTGGATGTGCAACAGGCCTTTGATCGTTTGTGGCATAAGGGCTTACTGTGCAAGGTAAAGGAAAAGCTCCCCCACTCAGTGTTTCCCATCATAGCTTCATATTTAGAGGGTTGAAAATTCCAAGTAAAACAAGGAGACGAAAGATCTTGTCTATCGAAGGATCGGTCCTGGGACCCGTTTTATATAATAAATATAAATTATAATAAATATATAATATTAATATAATATTATAAAGAGGTAAAATTTGTAAGTTTGTATGTAGGGGGTAATCTCTGGAACTAATGATCCAATTCTAAAAATTTTTTCACTGGTAGAAAGCTACATTATTCCTGAGTGCTATAGGCTATATAACATCACGCTACGACCAATAGGAGCGGAGCATAAATGAAAAATGTTGCAAAAACGGGCAAGAATATTACTTTTTGAGGGCTTCCGTTGCGTGCGCTACGTAAACGGTTTCAGTTATGCAATCATGTATGTAGGGTGGGTAGGGTAGGTGTAGGGTAGGTGTAGGGTAGGTGTAGGGTAGGTGTAGGGTAGGTGTAGGGTAGGTGTAGGATAGGTGTAGGGAAGGTGTAGGGTAGGTGTAGGGTAGGTGTAGGATAGGTGTAGGATAGGTGTAGGGTAGGTGTACGGTAGGTGTAAGATAGGGTAGGTTAGGTTAGGACAGCTAGTATAATATAATATTATTAATATTATAAAGCTGAAGACTTTGTTTGTTTGTTTGTTTGAACGCGCTAATCTCAGGAGCTACTGGTTGGAATTTAAAAATTCTTTTTGTGTTGGATAGTCCATTTATCGAGGAAGGTTATATAACATCACGCTACAACTAATAGGAGCCGAGCATAAATGAAAAATGTTGCAAAAACGGGAAAAATATTCCTTTTTGAGAGCTTTCGTTGCGTGCGCTTCGTAAACGGTATAAGTTACGCAAATACCATGTAAATTAGATCGCCGCCGCCGGTAGAAACAAAAGTTTACAGGTTACATTCGTATAGTAGTAAGGGTAGGTAGGGTAGGGTAGGGTAGGTAGGGTAGATAGGGTAGGAAGGGTAGGGTAGGAAGGGTAGGGTAGGTAAGGTAGGGTAGGGTAGGTGGGTAGGGTAATTATGGGAAATTAAAAAAAATAGGGTAGGTAGGTAGCCAGTTGACGGGAGCGAAGCCGCGGGGGTCAGCTAGTATATAATATTTTCACATCTGATCTTCCAACTACAGCAGATGTTACGGTAGTGACATACGCAGATGACGTTGCTTATCTGGCGAGCGCCAAAGAACCGGATATTGCCAGTAATAAATTACAAACTGTACTGTATAAAATGAATACCTGGCTGCAAAAGTGGCGTATCTGTGCCAGTACCCAAAAATCAAGTCACATTACCTTCACTTTGAGAAGAGGTGACTGTCCCACAGTAACATTAGGAGATAAAACTCTTCCACATACAGATTGTGTTAAGTATCTCGGATTTCACTTGGATAGAAGGCTCACTTGGAAGACGCATATTAAACAAAAAAGAGAACATCTAAATGCCAAATATAAATTGATGGTTGATGGGTCGTAACTTAGTACTATCTTTGGACAACAAACTACTGCTGTACAATTCGGTATTGAAACCTTAATGGTCGTACGGCATCCAACTATGGGGAGTGGCCAGCAAAAGCAACATAATGTGCCTCCAAAGAGCTCAAAACGCGATCTTGAGGAATATTGTCAATGCACCATGGTTCACACGGAATGAAGAAATCCATAATTATCTCAACACTCCGACCATCTTTGAGGAAATTAATAAACATAAAAAGCGTTATGCTAATCGTCTAGTCAACCAAATCCTTTGGCTGTTAAATTGCTGGACAGCAGCAAATCTATAAATCGACTTAAGAGAGGTCAAGTAATCTGAAGAGGTATCAGCGGCAATGGCCCTTGTACCTAAAACGCCAACTAATTCACGCAACTAAACTGATAATAGTCTAAAAAGGACTGATGGCAGTTAAATAAAAGGAAAAAAAACTGTCTTTTTATAATAGTTTTGCTTTCAGGATAACTTTGAAATGGCTTATCTGTTAGACAACTGACTGCGTTGATGTTTTAGTATAATGTAAATAGGTCGACGGCACGAACTATTTTGTGCGCGGGGTTAAAATGCATTTTATATCAACCGACAACACGTGCGGCACAGATAGATGCTGTGATGAGCTAGAAGCTAGTTCGCGTACGAATACGCGCTTTTGCAAATTTGTAGCGAAATGGATAATAATTTAGGACGAAACCGATTGCGCAAAATTTTATAAACAGACCTTTGGTAGTCTGGATATCATGAAAAAACGTCTAAACGTATCTGCTCAAAATAAAATAAACTACCAATCTATCCCTGTATGGTGGCCGTTTTGCAATTTCCCGTCTTCTTATGGTATTTATTTGCGCCCAAAAATGCGTTAAATTTAGTGTCGAAATGTGGATCTTTCGACGCTCATAACTTTCAAATATATTTATTGTTTTAGTTTTCGTTTCCATACAGGGCTAGATAATGATGAGACAAATTGATATCATTTTTTATTTTGAACGTACATCGTCAAACAGTGGAGTAATCGTCAGACTACGTTTGTATGGAAGAACGATAGACTAGTGTAACCTTAATAAAAAATATTTTTTGTCCTACGGACATATTGACCAAAAATAATTACGCCGGTAACGCCGGTTTCTGAAGACGATGTCACATCTCAAATCCGCTGACAATTTTTCATAAATTAGCCAGACATCAGTTGTCAGTGGGTTTCTCACAATTGCATCATCGAAAAATTATATATTCGCTTGTTACATGGAATAATCAGCATCAATTTATTTCGGCTGGCTTCGGTTTAGCTGGTATTCTTTTATTCGATTCATGGTTAAAATTTCCTTTATGGACCGCGGATTTAAGGCGCGCGGAGGGGAGGGAGGAGGGGGGGGGAGGGGGAGATACCCCCCTGTACCATCCCTACCCCGCGGAGCCCCATGGTTATGGAGATATCCATGGTTAAAGTTTTTAGGTTAGAATAAAAATTTCCATCAATGTTTATCGATTTTTGGGGCGGGAAGGGGGTAGGGAAGTGGGGGGGTAGTGGGGCTACCCCCCTGTACCATCCCCACCCCGCGGCACCACATGGTTAAGGAGATATCCATGGTTATAGTTTTTACAACTACTATTTAACAGTGTTGACGGAGCCCCGCTGCGCGGGGCTCCTATTTCTGTCTGAAGGGTCTAAAGTAACCTAACACGAAGAAGATGACGGGAGCTGAGTTCGCTCGCTTTGCTCGCTCACTTCACCTCCCGTCATCTCTTCGAACCTAACCTGTCCGTGTCGGGGTGCCCTAAGCTCCCGAGCTCGCTTCGCTCGCTCTTCGACTAATGACCAAACAATGTGATGAAGACCTCATGGAAAGTGGGGTGCTCTGATTCCGTTTTGGGTATTTTCGGATATTGACATAGTGAAAATAAAACACGACCAGTGACAGCTAATACGAAAAAGCGCGGCATCGCTTCACGTTCCGTTCCACAGTGTAAACAAAAATTCGTAATTTTTTGTGTAAAAAGTCAATGCAATTGCATAATTCACCATGGTTATTGTGCACATTAATTACACACCAAATTGAAATATGTGAGTAAGTGAAAATAAAATTATATTTAAGTGAAAAATATGACTTCAAATTGAATAAAATACACCTCTACTTCAACGGAACGTGAAATGTGAACTTTGACGTTTACCATGACAATTTATCTAACCTAAAAATTTGCACAAAACAAAATTTGTATGGAAATTTAAAATATTTTTTTCTCGTAAACCGTGATACTCCGCTTTTTGAAACTTTGTAAAAAGCTTTCTATTTATGAGTACTATCTACATAAAAAATATGAACTTCCAAATCCGCGGTCCATAAAGGAAAAAAAGTTACCTCGTTAACGTGCCGAAACTCAAGGGACGTGAAAATTACGATGAGTGGGCGTACGCAGCCGAGAATTTTTTGATATTGGAAGGCGTCGATATTAACAAGAAAGAAGATGGCGTTGAAAAAGCTACAACTAGCGTTGAAGATCAGAGAGCAAAAGCAAAGTTAGTGATGACCATTGATTCATCCTTGTATGTTCACATTAAGTGCGAATCTACAGTTCAGGGTGTGTGGAAGAAGCTAAAATTACTGTTTGATGATGCAGGATTCACACGCAGAATAAGTTTGTTGCGAAATCTTATTTCAATTCGTCTCGAGAGCAGTGAGTCAATGACGGCTTATGTGACTCAGGTCACAGATACGGCGCATAAATTAAGAGTAACAGGCTTCGAGATTAACGAAGAATGGATTGGGTCATTGTTGTTGGCGGGTCTACCCGAAAAGTTTTCGCCAATGATAATGGCCATTGAACATTCGGGTATCGCCATTACCGCTGACGTCATAAAAACTAAACTTTTGGATATGAGTGAAAATGTTGGCAGCATTGAGTCAGAAAGAGCGTTCATGACATCTAAAGGTTGGCAACGAAAAAAAACTAGTAAGCTTGGCAAAACTGAAGAAAAGATTGTCAAAGACAAAGTGATTAAATGCTATAAATGTAAACAGACCGGCCATTATAAAAATCAATGCCCAATATTAAAGGAAAAACCGATGAATGCGTTCAGTGCAGTTTTTCTCAACGGCAATTTTGGCAAACATGAATGGTACATTGACTCGGGAGCCAGCACTCACATGATGGTCAGTCAAGACAACATAAAAAACACGTCGCATAACCTAAAAACTAAGGAGATTATAGTTGCAAACAAAACAACTATGCCAGTGTTGTGTTCCGGAGATACACAGATTACAACAGTTATTGGCAAGTTACAATACGATATTATTGTCAAAGAAGTGTTGTGTGTTCCAGATCTCACGACAAATTTATTATCTGTCAGTCAGCTGATAAAGAATAGTAACAAAGTTAGTTTCAGTGAGGAACATTGTTATATAAGAAATCAGCAGAATGAGTTGATCGGTACAGCAGACTTGGTAAATGGGGTGTACAGACTCAACACTAGTTCGGTATGTTCATTAGCAGCTTCAGCTACAACAACCTCAAATAAGATTTGGCATAGAAGACTTGGCCATATCAACAGCAGAGATATGGATGTCATGAAGAACGTTGCTGTAGAAGGATTAACATACGAGAACAAAGCAGAAAGCAATAAATACAACTGCACAACATGCTGCGAAGGTAAGCAGACGAGGCTACCATTTCCACAGAGCAGTCATAGAAGTGAGAGGGTTCTTGAAATTGTACATGCTGATGTGTGTGGACCGATGGAGACCAGATCAATTGGCTTGTCTAGATATTTCTTGCTTTTTGTTGATGACTACAGCAGAATGTCGTTTGTTTATTTTTTAAAACAAAAAAGTGAAGTTTTTGCAACCTTTAAAGAATTCAAGGTCATGGTTGAAAAACAAACATCTACCAATATCAAGATTTTAAGAACAGATAATGGCACAGAGTTTTGCTCAAATGAAATGGAAAATTACCTGAAACAATATGGAATAATCCATCAGAAAACAAATCATTACAGCCCAGAACAAAATGGGATGTGCGAGAGGTTCAACCGCACCATAGTTGAAAAAGCAAGATGTCTGCTCTATGATGCAAAGTTTGAAAAGAGATTCTGGGCAGAGGCAGTTCACACAGCTGTTTATCTAAAAAACAGATCGTTGGCTTCCAGATTAAATCAGAAAACTCCTTATGAACTATGGAATGGCAAAAAACCAAATGTAAGTCACATCCGTATCTTTGGTAGTATAGTAATGAACCATGTCCCCAAGGCAAAACGACTAAAGTGGGATAAAAAGGCTATTAAGCATTACTTAGTAGGGTATGCTGATAATGTTAAAGGCTATCGGCTCTATAACCCAGCCACAGGCAAAGTTACCACAAGTAGAGATGTTACTATCATGGAGCCCACTGATAATTCAGAAATGATGCAAGCAGTAGTTAATGAACATCAGGAATTGTCAGGGAGCCCTGAAGAGCAGATTGGGGATGCTGTTTTTGAACAGTCTACAGATACAGTGTTGAGTCATGATGACAGTACATATGTAGTAGAAGATACAAACAGTAGTACTTCAGATGAGTTCTATGATAGTATACCTGCAAAGGAAATCAAGAATATTAATCAAAATGTTGAAATGAAGACAGAACCAAGAATCAGAAGGAAGCCTGACAGATTTGGTTCCAGCAATATGTGCGTTGAACAGGATATCAACCTGTATGGAGACCAGATAACTCAGAAAGAGGCTTTAAATGGACCAGAATCACAAGAATGGGTCAAAGCAATGGAAGAAGAACTAAAATCATTTAAAGAAAACAACGCTTGGGAAGTATGTGACAAACCAGATCAAGCTACAGTGGTAAAGTGCAAGTGGGTCTATAAAAAAAAATTAGACAGTGATAAAAATGTGAGGTATCGTGCCCGTTTAGTTGCAAAAGGTTTTACGCAGAAAGCTGGAATAGACTATAAAGAAACTTTTTCACCAGTGCTTCGATATTCAACCTTAAGGCTGTTATTTGCACTCAGTGTTAAATTTAACCTAGATATTGCCCACCTTGATGTTACCACTGCATTCTTAAATGGATATTTAGATGAAACTGTTTACATGTCTTTACCCGAAAATTTTGTGTGTCCTGATAGAGAAAACAAAGTCTTAAAATTAAAAAGAGCAATTTATGGACTTAAACAGTCAGCTAGAGCTTGGTATAAGCGAGTAGATGACTGTTTACAAGCCATAGGTTATAAAAAATCACTGTATGAGCCTTGTTTATTTGTTAAGCTAAATGACAAAGTTAAAACATTTATAGCTTTATTTGTAGATGATTTCTTTATTTTTTCTGATAGTAGAGAGGAAACTGAATGTCTTAAGACTGAATTAAAATCAAAATTCAAATTAAAAGTTTACCCTGGCAGGGTCACCACCCCAGCCGCTTCAAGTAAAACACAAACCTAGCCAGAAACTGACCTTGGTAAGTACTAAGTACAAGGTACAGTCAACATAAATGCGCGTGATGAAGGTCGATTCCCAGGTCGGTTTTTGTTTTTTTATTTTTATTTACATACAAAGTAACTACTTTTAATAATTGTGTCAAGTTTTTGTAATGTCATTAATTTCAAAAGTTTGTAATAACCAAATTTTTTTCTTTCTTGGTAATCAACTATAATTGAAATAATTAACATATTTTTATAAATGAACCCATACCATAGTTTCCGCGCACCCCTATTATATTTTATCGTAATATAAGCCTATAAAATTATAATATAAATTTTAATCTGCAAATAATCAACCAATATCCAGCAATTATAAATTAGGCTCGTTGACAAAAGATTAAAATTGAAAAAGGTTCTCAGAAACCCAAAAATGCTGTAACATATGTGATTAATATGTGATTTTCGTTAAGTGTGACAAATTGTTAAACGCTTATAACATTTGGGATTTTAGAAACTGAAAGTAGAATTAACCGGCGTTTATTCGTCGATTACAGCCCGGTAAACGAGTGCTGAGATAACAGGTGTAACTCTTAATATAATTGATCACTGTGCGTCGAGAACAATCTCAAAAGCCCTAATTGAGTATCTTTCTCAGTTGAACATTCTGGAAAGTTCTTGATGTGTCTAGAGCAGTCTGAAATTATCCAGAAATGTTTCCTGTGCTTTATAAAGGGTGATCAATTTCATCGTGGGACAGTTTTGATTTGGAAGCAATTTGGAGCGACCAAGAGCGAAGTAATAAAATTGGAAAACTCCTTCTTTCTGGTCAATCCATACCTGATAGTCATCATTCAACATCTGAGCATACAGCTTTTCAGCTTCCAGACACTTTCGCTGCAGTCGTCCGCATTGCTTCAGCTTAGTGCAGCAGAACAAACAAGCCAGTATTGGTCTACTGTCCTCAGTCACAAACTGTAACAAAACAAGAAAAACTATTTATGAATAAATACTTCAGAATGTGCTTAATGTGCTTTCTGAGGCACGGACAAATCTTGCTATGTTAAGATGACCAGGCAACCAATGCTTAACCTTGTAGATTGACCCATGCAGCTGTTATTACTTAGCTACAAACTCAATCAGGATTCTGAATAATAACTTGAAACTTCCTATCCCATAAATAGTGACACAATCCTATTATTTTTGTACAGGCCACAGCGTCAAGTTAAAAGATACTAGAGCGGTGGAAATGCAGGTTGCGTAAGGTTTACCAGGTGTATAACCTGGTGACTCTTGATGTAAGAGATGCGGTCCAAGGGCCATATTAGACATTTGGTTAGAACAGTTGCATCTGCTTATTTGTTTAGAACTATGGTCTTCAAATTATTAGATAATAGACTTAGATTAAATTAGACGGGCTGTCTCCGCAACTCCACGACCAAGCGCGTATTTTGCGTACGGGGATAATAGACTTACTGGAACATCAGTCAGCTTCTCATATAATGCCTGCAGGTCCTTGTTGACAACCACATACATTCGAACATTTTCTACTAAACACAATCTACACATTGCCAGTTTTTCCATCTTCATAAACACTGCTGACTTTTACTATCTGGCTTTTAGAACAACTTCTTCTACATAGGCAATCTTCTTAAAAAAAACTTGGTAGGTATATCGTGTGCGCTTCCTTCGTGGATCTCAGTACGACAGACAGACCTTCAGCCGAGGCTAGTACGAAATCTCTGCGGGTTGTTTTAAGGATTCAATAATATTTACTAAAATTAGACTTTAAGGACATATTTCTTTCTTGAAAAAAAACACAACAACAGAGGGCAGAGAGTTATTATTTGGCATTGGCAGAGAGTTTGTATTTCTCTCTGTCTCTGACCGACACCAGCGAGCGTTTCATAATATAAAAAAAGTTCTCTGTGGACACAACAAAACCCTCATAATTCACAAAACCAACAAAACGAACAAAACGCAAAAAAAAATGTCAACAACGAAACGTCAGTAAAGTCACTGTCACGTCCCCGTCACTTCCCAGCAATGAGGAAGGAAAATCTATGGAGACGGCCTATTCTACTATAATTATGAAGAATAGTTATACACATATCTATCAAATCGACACACGCATGTCAAAAAGCGTTTTGTCTCTTTTTAACTAACCAAGAACTACATATGAAAAGAGAGACATCTAAATGTTTGTCAAGGACTAAACTTGGTAACACTTTTGTGTGACGTCAAAATCATGTCTATGCGTGGCCGGTCGCCATGTTGATTACCGAGTAAAATTGGTAGTTGTGTGCTGTTTATGTACGTTTATCTGTGTAGTTGTGCTGTCAAACAGTTGCAAATGGCCTACCTCATTGGCCAATGGGCAGCCATCTTAAGTTCCCGATTTATGTAGGTATCACGCTAATTTCGTAGGTATGGCAAGTCCATAGGTTTATAAGTCAGTGCTTCCCAGAGACATTTTAATTTCTAATCACTTCCCCGCAATGAGGTAGGAAAACTATGGAGACGGAATATTCTACTATATGAAGAATAGTTATACAAATATCTATTATATCGACACACGCATGTCAAAAAGCGTTTTGTCTCTTTTTAACTAACCAAGAGCTGCTTATGAAAAGAGAGACATCTAAATGTTTGTCAAGGACTAAACTTGGTAACACTTTTGAGTGACGTCAAAATCATGTCTATGCGTGACCGGTCGCCATGTTGATTGCCGAGTAAAATTGGTAGTTGTGTGCTGTATATGTACGTTTATCTGTGTAGTTGTGCTGTCAAACAGTTGCAAATGGCCTACCTCATTGTAGAGGTGAGACGTACTAAGTAAAATGCGTACTGAGTCTTGGAAGTACGCGTCCGCTTAAATACTTATTCCAAAAACTAGGTCCACGAGTATTTAGGCGTCTCTAGTTTATAGAAGTTTCCATAGCGAGTCCGAGTCCGAGTCTTCGTAATATCGAGATCGAGTAGTCCCTAGTCGGTACATTAGTAATTGAGTATTTTCGGTTTATGGATTATTAACGTATATTAGATTACGCGTTGGTAGTTGGTTTATTAAGCGTGTACAATTTTAAAATGTAAAATGATGCATTTTACATTTTAAAATTGTTCACGCTTTTGTAAATTAACTATTAGTTTTAAACTTTCATGGTCACTAACACTAACATTAACATTAAAAGCGGGATATTTACCATGACTTTCAGTTTATCCGTGATCATGGTGCTTGCAACAGCACCGAAATATCGTGAACTCGCAACAAACAGTAAACATGGTAAATATCCCGCTTTTAATGTTAATGTTAAATTAACTATTGACTGGTATTGGTGGAGAGAGTGAAACATTTTGTTTGCTTGGCTTGACTTAATTAGCTCTCTAAACAAGTTACACATCAAAGTTACTTAAATATAACTTACTAATCAATCTACGACATCCTGCACAAAAATACTTAAATAAAATCTTATTAAAAACTTCCCTTCATACTTTACAGGCTTAGGACTGTCAGCTTATTTTATAAACGTGATATTAAACATACGTTCACGTAAACAATAGGTACCGTTCCTATGACGTTTTGTGACGTACTGATTTAAAAAACAAACTTTGCTAAACATTTTCAACTCTGCCTACCAAAGTAACAGTGAAACTATTAGTAAAGACATTAGGTTTAGAAACGCGAAACAAATAAATCGACTCACAAACTTTGAGTACCGAACCGAACGTCTCCGAATGTCACCGGAACTGACCGAGCCTGTGGATCGCCCGCCGCTAACACTAGACGCGAGTATGGTAGTACGTGACTACGTATCAAACGCCATACGCTTAAATACTCGAGACGCGTTTATGTGGTGCGCACGGAATAAGTATTTACACGTCCGGCCAAAAACCTATTCCAGTATATACGTTTCACCTTTACCTCATTGGCCAATGGGCAGCCATCTTAATTGCCCGATTTATGTAGGTATGCACGCTAACTTCGTAGGTATGGCAAGTCCATAGGTTTATAAGTCAGTGATCTATAGCATACTCGGCCACACTGGCACAAAAGATGGCATAGACAAAAGTAAATCTCTCTTTTTGCTTATGACGTTATCTGTGAGTGCGAAAGTGAATACCGATATTGAAAAATAATCTGTAAAACCTGTAAAATACGCAAACGCACCAGAAAAGGTCATGGCCAGAATGATGTCAGTATTACGGATTGTAATTGTAATCCCCAAGAGACGGTTCTTGAAAATAACCATGGTAACCAAGCGTCATCCCAATTTGAGTCACAGTCAAAGCCTAGTCAAGCAAGTTTTGAGCCAGTTGGTAGGAAGGAGTACATACATACCAATGTATCTCCTTATTTGATACATGTACAGCGCATCACCGACTTACCTAATAGTGGAACTGTATTACATCCCATTGCGTTTGGAAACTTTATGAAACGGGGAGCATTTAAAAATATAATTAATGGTAGCATTAAAAGGATAGGCCTCAATAAGTGTGCAGTTGCATTTTCGACTTTCCATGATGCAAATGATTTTTTAAATTCAAACTTATTAAGTACTAATGGATTCAAAGCTTTTATCCCGACATTCAATGTAACTAGAATGGGTATGGTGCGTGGTGTTCCTTCAGAATGGTCATTAGATGAAATTGAAGCAAATATTTCTACACCCGTTGGGTGTGGAAATGTCATTAAAATTCGGAGGTTAAATTATAAAAACCCTGTTAACTGGATTACCGTTAACCTGCACGTTAACGGTAATCCAGTTTGGAAACCTTCAGAATCCATTGTTATAACTTTTGATGGACAAATTCTTCCAAAGAGAATATTCATGTGTTATAATGCATTAAATGTTGATATATATGTGTACCCCACCATTCAGTGTTTCAGATGCTGTAGGTATGGACATACAAAATTACAATGTAGGGCTCCAGAGCTGAGATGTTTTAAATGCAGTCAAAATCATTCAGCTGAATCTTGTAGCATTGAGGAGGATTGTGCATCTTGTATAAATTGTTCTGGTTTTCACTTTGCTATAAATAAAGCTTGCCCTGAGTTTAAGAGACAAAGAGATATCAAAAACACTATGGCTCATTCATGTTTTTTTTTATTTAGAGGCTAGTAAGTTGCATCCATTTTCCTCTATGTCATATGCAGATAAAGTTGTTTTAAGTATTAAAATTTCTCAATCAGATTCCAAATCCGCATACTTCCACACTAATGATAATGTGAAAAATGGTCCTAGGACAACTTCATACAATAAAACAATATTTAAAAACCTCGTTCGCCTCCTAAATCTGCGTCTGGATATGACAGAGCAGCACACAATGCATTAATAAATGAGTTCAGATTTCCAAGTCCCAGTAATGGGTGTGCACTACAGAATAAACCCGAACAAAAAGAAGATCATGAACAGATTATGGATCTAATTAACACTTAACAGTCTTATTAAGATGTTACAAAATAAAAAATACATTAAACCGAACAACGCTGACCTGATTTGTAAATTACTGACAGTCAAAAACGATAATGGATTTGATTATTCAATGGAACGCCAGGTCAGTGACTAATAAAAAAACTGATCTTTTATATTTAGTTAACAAGTATAAACCAATTATTGTTGCATTGAGTGAAACATGGCTTAAACACGGTCGAATATTTAGGTATTCCAGGATTTCCAGGTTATGTTTCCATTCGTAATGACTTATGACAGAACTGATGGCTACGGTGGTGTTGCCATCTTGATCAAAAACAATGTTGCATTTTCTCAAATTGCATTACCCATTCAGTATTCTATAGTTGATTTCGTTGCTGTACGTGTAAATAATGTATCTTATGCCTCTGTATATATTCCAAAGCCTTCATCCGCTGCTCTACAAGAGATAAGTGATATTTTTATTTCATTGAATAGCCCTGTCTTTATAATGGGAGATTTTAATTGTCATCATCAGACGTGGGGATGTGGTGAAAATAAAAGTGATGGTGTACGTTTGCTACAAATATTAGATGACAATAATCTATGTGTATTAAATACTGGGACACCGACTAGACGTACCAAGCCCAATGAATTGCCTAGTGCTGTGGACTTGTCGATATGTTCCCCTAGTTTGGCCTTATCACTCACTTGGTCTGTTTTCCCTTCTTCTACACTAGGCAGCGATCATTTTCCCCTAGTAATAGCATCCTCTGACAAATATCCCATCAGTGAAAAGCGTCCCCCTCGATTAAGGAACAGATTGGGTGGAGCTGATTGGGAAAAATTTAAACAGGTCCTTGAAGTCAAAGTGTCTCAGTTACCTGAAATACTTCATGGAGGTGAAGATGATTGCTCTCGAGCCTTAGCTCTTTGCATGCTTGAAGTAGCGGATGAGATTTTCCCTGTAAAAAGTTCTCGCACAAACAATTTACCTATGCCTCCATGGTTGAATGTTCATAAGCAGTACGAAGAAGAAAGGAAGCGGAAAGAGAGTATGGAGAGGATATGTCGGAAGAAAATTTAAATAAACTTACTGGTATAATTAATGAGACTAGAGATTTTTTGAGGGATGGAGATCATTTTGTGCCTCCCTTTCTCCTAGAACTTGTCCTTCGGAGGTCTGGAGAAACATTAAGCGTTTTAGGAATGCTTTTAATCAAAACCGTTGTGGTCTTCAGTTGTCTCCTGCTTTAGCCGACGATTTTCTTGATAAATTGGCCCCTGCAACAGCTCCTGAAAAAAATTATTTGATGCCTTGTTGCGCATTATATCCTGGAATAAAAGAATCGAATAGCTTAAACTTACCTTTTTCTATATATGAGCTTAAAGGGGTATTGTCGAGTGTTAAAGATTCTTGTCCTGGAGAAGATGGAATACCTTAAGCTTTTTTTTCAAATATGGGAGACTCCTCACTTTTATATTATTTAGAAATAATTAATTCCATAATGATTTCTGGGAACATTCCTACCTCTTGGCGAACTCAAGAAATAGTCCCTATACTAAAGCCTAAAAAATCTCCTGAGGAACCGGCTACTTATCGACCTATAGCCTTATCTTTGGTTATTGTTAAAATTGCAGAACACCTGGTAAAAAATCGTCTTGAATGGCATATCGAAAGAAATAATTTGCTTTCGATTTCTCAATACGGCTTTCGTAAATCTAAAAGTACCATCGACAGTTTAAGTATCTTTACCACAGACATCAATTTGTCCTTTTCTAATAATTTATCGGTGGTTGCTGCATTTTTAGACGTTTCGGCAGCTTGTGACAATGTAATCATAGCAGTGCTCAAAAATAAACTAATGAAATTGCAGGTGCCGTTAATATTAGTTAATTTTATTATTAATATCTTATCTGTTCGTTTTATATTTGTAGTAACAAACCAAGGTTCAAGAATTTCACGAACTGTTTTTATGGGATTACCTCGAAGGGTCTGTACTTAGCCCGTTACTTTACAACATTTATACATATGATCTAGAGGCGTCCTTAAATGGTATCGTTAGTGTTTTACAATACGCTGACGACCTAGGTACTTATTTATTCAATAAACATGTCTATCTCAACTGCATGTAATTCATTAACAGAATCCCTCACGTCTCTAAAGGCTTGGCTTGATAATAATGGGATGGATTTATTAGCTAACAAAAGTTCTGTAGTAGTTTTTTCTAGAAAACGGGATTTTCCGCCACCTAAAGTTTTCTATTGCAATCATATTTTAAATGTTGGGGACGAAGCTAAATTCTTGGGTTTAATTTTGGATAAGAAAATGACAGGTAAATCTCATTTAAGTTATATAGTGGATAGATGTGAAAAGCAGTTGAATATTATGAGATGTCTCTCGGGTGTGTGGTGGGGTGCCCACCCTTTTAACCAGAAATTGTTATACAATGCTATAATTCGTAGTATTTTGGATTATGGTACCTTTTTAATAATAAGGTGGTAGTAAAAAATGGTTCAAAAAGTTAGATAATATTCAATCTAAAGCTCTCAGAATCATCTCGGGTGCAATGCGTTCGAGTCCTTTAAATGCGTTGCAAGTAGAGTGTGGTGAACCTCATTTATATTTGAGAAGACAGCTGTTAGCTGATAGGTTTCTATTTAAAATCATGCAATTTTCCAACCATACATTGATCATTAGGTTAGATAATCTAAATTCTCTGATTGAAAGCTCCAACTATTGGAGATGCAAATCTGTTCCTTGTTTAATTACTAGTTACAGGAAGTTTAAGTTACTTGAATCGCCTGTGCATAATGCACCAAAGCTAGCAATATTTAATGATAACGTTTTTGACTCTCTACTTTTAGAACCTGAAATAACATATGATATGGGTATCGCCAAAACTGATTCTGGAGCGAATTCTAAATTTATCAGTAATATTGATGATAAATGGAAAGACTGGCACCTAATATTTACTGATTCTTCTAAAACGCTGGATAGTTGTGTAGGTGTAGGAGTTTATCATGCACAGTATATGCTTATTCAAAAAATAAAACATCCTCCGGAGTCTTCTGTTTTTACAGGGGAGTGCTTTGGCCTATTTAAGGCACTAGAATATGTTTTGTTAGCTAAGTTACAAAATACTGTTATATTTTCCGACTCTAAGAGTGCGTTACAGGCAATCGAGAAGTTCCCTTTTAAAATGAAGGCTTTGTACCCTGTTGTATTTGATATTAGGAATGTATTATATGATCTAAGGTTGAAGGGGCAATCTGTACATTTTGTTTGGATTCCTAGCCACTGTGGCATTAAGGGAAATGACAAGGCGGATAATTTAGCCAAGGAGGCTGTCAATGATGGAGACACTTTTCCATATAAAAACTTTTCCCATGATATCATGAATTTACCCAAGTTATACCTTCGCGATGCCTGGAGTGTCTCATGGGGTGAGAGCGCTCAAACAAAAGGAAAATATTATTACTTTATACAACCTCATGTTCCTATTAAGCCGTGGTTTTTCAAGGTTAAGTGCTCCAAATTGATTGCTAGTCAAATCATTCGTATGCGTTTGGGTCATGTATGTACTCCTTACCATCTTGCCACGCTCCGTATTATTGTAGAGGATAACATGTGTGAATGTGGGGAAGATGTTGGTACCTTGGACCATATATTTTTTTCATGGTCTCGTCATGACCGTTCTGATTTTCTTGATTCCCTTATTAGATTAAAAACCCCTTTCCCCACTCGTATGATTTGTTTATTACATAACCCAATAATTTATTATGATATAATTGCCTCTTTTCTGTTTATAAATGATATTAAACTTTAGTTTATTTATTATATTGTACATAATATATTATATTAATAACTTGCCTGATCCACATTTCCTATCATTGTAATCCTTACCGTTCCGCTTTTTATTTTCCTGTTTCCCAAATTTTTACCTGAAAATGGCACAAAGTACAATTAGAGCCACACCAAAAAAAAAAAAAAAAAAAATGGCCGCGAAAGAAGCTCCCACAGGGCCACAGTATTTGTTTGTATTACCAACTACCAAGCGTTTATTCAAGAAGTTATTCTAAAAGCCAGATAATAAAATTCAGCACTGTTTTTCAATATGACGACGAAAAAACTGTCAATGTGTAGAATATGTTTGGTGGAGAATGTACGCATGTACGTGGTAGTCAACAGGCACTTGCAGGAAATGTATGAGAAGCTGACTAATATTCCAGTAAGTAATTTATTTGAGTTTTTAATTAGGTGGTAGGTGGAACAAGTGTCGAAGATGACTATATAAAATACAGCCTCTTTCCTTGCCTCATCAAACGGTTCTCTGCTTCTGCTTCCAACGAATTCTTGTGACCTTCACCAGGTTATAGGTGCCTAGTAGCTTCTTTGCTACAGAACCTTTTCGAATATAATTGGAAGTATTTTATTTATTCATAAATCAACAAGAGTGTTTTGTTGCAGTTAGTGACTCAAGACAGTAGACCGATGCTTGTTTGTTACTTCTGCATCACTAAACTGAAGCAATGCTGCCGATTGCAGAGAAAATGTCTACTAGCTGAAAAGATGTTTGCTTGGATGTTGAATGAGGGCTATCAGGTAAGGATTAACTGAATGACGTAGTCTTCAACATACCTACAACTGTTCTCATATCATTTTATATGCACATATATTTCTACAAAAAGCTAGTGATGGACCATTCTATGTCAAGATCTATTTATATTTTGACATAGAATGGTCCTTTTCTGCTTATAAAATATTTTGAGTGATGAAGATACAATCTTACTGTTGAACATTTGGAATAGTCCCTACTTGTTTATGTTAACAATAAATCATAGGAATTCTAGACCAATATTATAAAGAGGAACGATTATTAATCTTTTACAGAGAAAACCTAGAGTAAACCAAGGTCAGCTAAAGTTCAGTTCGTATGTTATAAGTCCAACAGAGCACATGAACATATTCGATGAATGTCAAACAGAAAGCGACGTTATCAAAACAGAATTACCAGATGATTATGAGAGACAAGATAATATTGTTGAGTCAAAGGAGGAACATCAAACTGGTATGTTTTACAATTTTGTTTGCAGTATTTTTCTTATAGAAAAAGACCTAACGACATTGCGGCATACTCAGGGGAAGCTGGCGGTACGAGCTTGATGCTTATAGGTAGGATTGATCCTCATTGGGAAAAAAAAAGTCAATTTAAAAATCTAAAAACCCTTATAAAGAGAAACTAAAAAGATAGTTCGCTTTTTCAGGGTATTTTGATTTTTTTAATTAACTTTTGTAAGCAGTCGGGTTTTTTGTTTTTTTTTTATTTATAACTTTTAAGTTAGAATGCAAGCTTGCACCATACCTGAGCTTGCATTCCACCAGCCGCCGGCGCGCGCATCATATAATTATGTGTTGCAGCTACATATTTTTAAATCAAATCAATCTTTCCATCTATTGTAGACATATTTCCCAAATATACAAACTCATTTCCTAGCTCTGCACTCTTATCATTTATTTACACATCTCACACCGATACAACGTCTTCTCATTCAAACATCAGCATTACCATTGTCTTGTTCATATTTAATTTTATACTCATCCCTTTCACCTTCAATGCTTCATTCATCACAGTCACCATGCCTTACAGCAGTTCTGCTGACAATGCAACTAGAACTTGATCATCAACATAGACTTTTGACAGGCAACTCATTCATCCTCAATCCACAGTCATGCTCTTTGAAATCTATCAGACAATTATCCATGTACAAGTTGAGCAGCCTCAGTGACGCAACACAGGTATGTCTAACAGCCCTTGAGATGGTTTAATCCTAACACAAGCACACTATAATGCCTTCACGGGATTCCAGTGCTTTATGTGATTCCATTGGTGACATTTCCTCCCGCCAGGCTACCTCGCACATGGTTGTCAAGCACCTGTTGCATCCTCAGTCTCTTAAGACGACGACTAACGCCAACGACGGTTAAAATTTCCTTTATGGACCGCGGATTTAAGGCGCGCGGAGGGGAGGGGGAGATACCCCCCTGTACCATCCCCACCCCGAGGAGCCCCATGGTTATGGAGATATCCATGGTTAAAGTTTTTAGGTTAGAATAAAAATTTCCATCAATGTTCATCGATTTTTGGGGTGGGAAGGGGGTAGGGAAGTGGGGGGGTAGTGGGGCTACCCCCCTGTACCGTCCCCACCCCACGGAACCACATGGTTAAGGAGATATCCATGGTTAAAGTTTTTACAACTACTATTTAACAGTGTCGACGGAGCCCCGCTGCGCGGGGCTCCTATTTCTGTCTGAAGGGTCTAAAGTAACCTAACACGAAGAAGATGACGGGAGCTGAGTTCGCTCGCTTTGCTCGCTCACTTCACCTCCCGTCATCTCTTCGAACCTAACCTGTCCGTGTCGGGGTGCCCTAAGCTCCCGAGCTCGCTTCGCTCGCTCTTCGACTAATTCATAATGACCAAACAATGTGATGAAGACCTCATGGAAAGTGGGGTGCTCTGATTCCGTTTTGGGTATTTTCGGATATTCACATAGTGAAAATAAAACACGACCAGTGACAGCTAATACGAAAAAGCGCGGCATCGCTTCACGTTCCGTTCCACAGTGTAAACAAAAATTCGTAATTTTTTGTGTAAAAAGTCAATGCAATTGCATAATTCACCATGGTTATTGTGCACATTAATTACACACCAAATTGAAATATGTGAGTAAGTGAAAATAAAATTATATTTAAGTGAAAAATATGACTTCAAATTTAATAAAATACATCTCTACTTCAACGGAACGTGAAATGTGAACTTTGACGTTTACCATGACAATTTATCTAACCTAAAAATTTGCACAAAACAAAATTTGTATGGAAATTTAAAATATTTTTTTCTCGTAAACCGTGATACTCCGCTTTTTGAAACTTTGTAAAAAGCTTTCTATTTATAAGTACTATCTACATAAAAAATATGAACTTCCAAATCCGCGGTCCATAAAGGAAATTTTAGCCCTTTCCTTATTATTCTATGACTTAAAAAAAAAGCCTCAGATCAAAATGTGGATAATTAAATTATCTTTGACATGGTGTTGATTTCATTAAAATACGCCCAGCGGTTTTGTCCGTTTTAGACATATCTTTACAAATTAATTACACTATGTTATACGAATAAAACTCAAAATTTGCTTAGATCAAATTATTAAGAAAATAGTCTAATATAACATATTTTTTCAAAAGATTACGACCACCCATTTAGACGTGATTCTCATTTTAAAATCAGCTACTCAAGGGAATCGGCGCCTTGAGAAGTATAAATACGTCGCTGTCTTTCTATTAAGTTTTCCTCCGCTTACTTCTTCTAAACCACACAAATTATTTTGATACAGTTTTCACTAATAAAGTGATTTTGTGTATATAATTTGTCCCGTGCAGAACCGGGGCGGGTCGCTAGTTGTTAAATAGAACAAAGGAGCACTCTGACTAGTAATTTTATGAAATAAAATTATTTATTAAAAAATCTTAAAAAAAAAAATTTTTCGTATTATTCTCAGCAAACTCTTTCATTTGATACCCATATCATGTCAGTGCACAAAAAAGAAGTATTCCGTGATAATTGTACGCATCACGGCAAAACATAGAGAATCTACGTAATATTATAACAACTCACACACCATGTACTACCTATGTTTACAAATAATGATTCTGATTCCGCCATCTTGGATTTAGAATGACGTCACTTAAGCTGCATTGTCTCCAAACTAAATGTGTTTCCAAATTTTCATCTTAATCGGTGGAGGATAACTGCTTTAAAATTCAGTTTTAAGATTTGGCACAAATACATACATTGCAAGTTTAATAAATGCTTGTAAAATAGCTGCTTTTGTTTCTTATATATTTGTTTCTTTACAGATCCAAAACACGAATTCAAAGACATAGAATATGTAGAAATTGATATTTCACCACATTCTGAATTAGATGCAGACAATGATGTTCCTTTGTTTGAGTTCAAAACCGAAGAGGAACAATCAGTTTCTAAGAAGAAACGAAAAGCACACAAAGACATGAAAAGTAAGTATTAGTTTGTTAATGATCCCTATTTATCCCTGATGTGCCCGCTCTTGATCTCGATCTTGCCTAGCAGTAAGCGATAGATGAGATGAGAGGTCTACAATGAAGCGAAAGAGCCACTTCTACTTAGAAGGCTGACGGGTCGTAAGTGGTAGGAAATACATGGTTCCATAGTGCCTTACATAAATGGTTTATTTTAATACATAAAATATAGTCACTTCACGGGGTCCCAGAGCTAAGAAATAAAATTTTGTTTAAATAAATCTCACTAGATGGCGCGACATTCACCGATTTGTTATTGAATTGTGAGTAAAATTAACATTTTCATTGAACATAAAAATTGTATGATCTTGTTTGATCAACTCTCCTAAGCACAAAATTATGGAATATTTAATTCATATTTCAAAGATTATTTGAACGGATAATTTAA
The DNA here is from genome assembly GCA_948252205.1 of Orthosia incerta. NCBI lineage: Eukaryota > Metazoa > Arthropoda > Insecta > Lepidoptera > Noctuidae > Orthosia > Orthosia incerta. Next base: position 4,431,152 of record OX411767.1, read on the forward strand.
AATTGATGCCAATAGATAGCGCGGTTTTAAATTTCTGAGGCATTCCACTCGATTGTTTAAATTTGTATTGTATCACATTTTGGTGCAATGAAACTGCAAAAAAATACTATAAAACAAATCGTCACTGTATTTAAAGAAAAAAAATAGTCATGAACCGAGAAAACCCTTTTACTTGCAAATCGCTGCTAACACCATCTATAGCCGTGGAAGGGAACCGAACGCGATCAAAGTACTAATCTTCTTCTTAGCGTGTCGAACGCCCCCCATCTGGTGGACGTTAGGCGGTGAAGCAGGTTATTCCATGAATGCACCTTCCACTTGACATTTTCGCAGTTCTGTAGTTGAGGGACCTGTCCAGAAAAATGCCGCTTGGCAAGTTAAAGCTAGGTCGTCAGCGTACAGGAAGCGGGTTGTGTTACAACTCACCGGTTGGTTGTTGGTGTAGATGTTGAACAGCAGGGGAGCCAGAACGCTACCTTGAGGCAGACCATTCTTATGGACACGCCACCTACTCCTATCATGCAGAAGATTCACTTGATATCGTCGGTTACTGAGGACTTCGCTGAGAATTTTAATGAACTTTGGGTCCTCTTGTTAAGTTGGTAACGTTCCATAACAAGCGCTGAATATTTACGGTGTCATAGGCTGCCGACAGGTCTACAAAAACTGCACCCGTCACTTTCCTCGTTTCGAACCCGTCCTCGATATGTGGTGTGAAGTTGATGACCTGGCCACAGCAAGACTTACCAGGTCTGAATCCAGCTTGCTCTGGATTAAGTTTTGGGTCGACGAGGTCTGTGAGACGGGCTAACAGTAGCCTTTCAAAAAGTTTGTAGATGTGACAGAGGAGGGTTATAGGGCGGAAGTTTTTGGGTCATCATGAGGTTTTTCTGGTTTTGGTACAGCAATAATCTTTGATTTCCTCCAAAGACGAGGTATATTTGTCTCCAAAAAGTGGTCAAACTGAACAGACATCCGCTAAAAGAACTAACTACACAGTTCCCGTACATAATACATGCGACATCCTTAGTGACGAAGATCCTGTAATTGCAACTGAACATAAGGAATATATACAGAAGCCTGAACCAATTTTTGTAACTGGCTTAGTGGATATAACACCTCTTAGACACCTCTTAAACAAAATTGTCGATTTAAACAAGTATACCATGTCCTCACTTAAATCTGGACACATAATCAAGCTAATGCCTGCAGACATTGAAACTTACAAACTGATAAGACAAAACCTCATAGCCAACCACATCAACCACTACACTACAGTTAACGTGTTACATAGAGCAACTAAAGAAAAACTTTCCTTCTATTCCATAGACCTGGAGCCGCAATCCAATAACAAAGACATATTCAATATCAAGCACATTAACCACGTCAAAGTAACAATTGAAGCACCTTACAAGAAAAAAAGAGGTACTGCTGTGTAAAAGATGTCAAAGATTTGGACACTTAAAACCAATGTTTCAGACCTTTCCGATGCGTAAAATGCGGCAATGATCACCCAACAATAACATGCACCAAACCCCCGGCGACAGAAGCCACCTTTTTTTTTTTTTTTGTTTCCTTGTGGAAAATCCTCATTGGATGTCCTCCGGCCTGGGGAGGGCGGAGGGGTCTGTCAGACTTGTACTGACTAAAAATCACCCCGGTGTTCCATCTCACACCTACGTTGGGGGTCGCGGGAACAACGATACTGCTGCAAACCCCGGCCCGCCTCTGCGGGCCTCGATCTCGGGTTGGGGGAGGAGTGGGGTGTTGAAACTTCGAGCTGCCGCGCCTCCGCTTACGGAGAGTCTCCAACCCGAGCTGCTGGAGGAGGTAGTTGCAGCCCTCTTCCCGGCGAGAGCGGAGCACATCCAGCCGCCGATGGCTTTGCCCACGGCCGCAGAGTCTACAGAGGAGGACGCCATCAGCGTCCCAGAGGTGACACAGGCAGAGATGGGGGCGGCCGTGATGCGGCTCCGGGCTAAGAACACGGCTCCGGGGCCCGACGGTATCCACGGCCAAGTATTAGCCCTCTCTCTGAAGGAGCTAGAGCCCTGGCTGAGAGGACTCTTCACTGCGTGCCTTGAGCAGGGCCAGTTTCCCACTGTGTGGAAATCTGGTCGTCTGGTCCTGCTCAGGAAGGCGGGGCGCCCTGCGGACTCGCCGTCCGCGTACCGGCCCATAGTGCTGCTAGACGAGGTGGGTAAGCTGTTCGAGCGGATAATCGCTGCCCGCCTCGTCAACCACTTGTACAGAGAGGGGCCGGATCTGGACGAAAGCCAGTTCGGCTTTCGGCATGGGCGCTCCACCATCCACGCGATATCGCAGGTAAGAGTCCTGGCGGAGGAAGCGGTGTCCCGGGGTAGGGTGATGTTGGCAGTGTCCTTGGACATCACCAACGCTTTCAACACCCTGCCCTGGAGTTGTGTTCGGGAGGCACTGCGGTATCATCAAGTGCCTCCCTACCTCCGCCGCATCGTCGGGGCTTATTTGGCGGAGAGATGTGTCACCTACGTGGGACGTGATGGCGTCGAAAACCAGCACTCACTCGATGTTCCACAGGGCTCGGTGTTGGGCCCGCCCCTGTGGAACATCGGGTACGACTGGGTGCTGAGGGGCGAACTCCAACCGGGCGTGGACCTGACGTGTTACGCGGACGACACACTGGTCACCGCCCGGGGGAGTTCGTACAGGGAGGCAGCGTTGCTGGCGACGGCTGCGGTCTCACAGGTGGTGAGCCGCATACGGCAACTTGGCCTGGAGGTGGCCCTCAGCAAGTCGGAGGCCATGGTCTTTCATGGCCCCCGGCGGGCGCCGCCACCCAATGCCCACATTGTGGTCGGGGGGGCTCGAATCGCTGTCGAGTCTACCATGAAGTACCTAGGATTGGTGCTCGACAGCCGGTGGGATTTCGGCCCTCATTTCCGGCAGCTGGCGCCAAAGTTGTTGGGCGTGGCTGGAGCGCTGTCAACGCTGCTTCCCAATCTGGGGGGCCCGAGCGCCGCCTGTAGGCGGCTCTACGTAGGGATCGTGCGATCGATGGCCCTGTATGGGGCCCCGATTTGGGCGGCTGATCTAACGGCCGGTAGCATCGCTGTTCTGCGGAAGCCGCAGAGAGCGATGGCCGTCAGATTCATCAGGGGGTATCGCACGATCTCCTACGAGGCGGCTTGCGTACTGGCCGGATCCCCGCCCTGGGACCTGGAGGCGAAGGTACTCGCGTCACTGTATCGGTGGCGCGAGGAAGCGCGGGCGCTGGGCGAAGGGCCGATGCAGCGACATATGGAGTTGCGTCGGTCTCAGCTCCGCGAGGTCCTGGTGGCGGAATGGCGGAACAGGCTCTTACGCCCTACCGCCGGCCTCGTCACCATCGAGGCGGTCCGGCCAGTGCTCGGCGAGCGCTGGCTCGGGAGGAGGCACGGCTCCCTGTCGTTTCGGGTGACGCAGGTGCTCTTGGGGCATAGTTGCTTCGGGAAGTGCCTGTGTCGCATAAACAGGGAGCCGGACGCCCGGTGTCACCACTGCGTCGACTGCCTCACTCCCCCCCCAACTCGAGAACGAGGCCCGCAAAGGCGGGCCGGCACTAGCCGGGGGTTGCGGAAGTATCGTTGTTCCCGTGACCCCCAGCGTAGGTGTGAGATGGAACACCGGGGTGGTTTTTAGTCAGTAGGACTCTGACAGCCCCCTCCGCCACCCCAGGGCGGAGGACATCCAATGAGGATTTTCCACCCCGGAAAAAAAAAAAAACAGGAGTGGGGTGTTAGACTCCCCTCCCCTTACGCGCCGCCACCTCGGGTCCTGATGTTTGTTGTAGGCGACGGACGTCCCCGAGTCCGTCGCCCCTGGACCCATTTAGGGGGGCTGGAAGAGGGCGTTGTCCGCCCTCCACCTACGCCCAGGGCGTCTGCTGCGGATCGGGTGAGTGGATGAAATCTCCCTCTCCCTCTCCGCAGCCTCCTTCTGCGAGAAAACTGTTTCGCAGAAGTATACCACCGCGTCCCAGGACTCTTCGCTGCCGACCATAGACCCGATTACGGCCGACAGCGATAGGTCACTGCCTACTTCTGAGATGAGGGCACGGCGTGGCTCCTCCCAAGCGGCACACTCTGCCAGCGTATGCCGCGCCGTGTCCTCCCGGCAGTCGACGCAGTGGTGACACCGGGGGTCCGGCTGCCTGATTATGCGACACAGGTACTTCCCGAAGCAACCGCGCCCCGAGAGCACCTGCGTCAGCCGAAACGACAGGGAGCCGTGCCACCTCCCGAGCCAGCGCTCGAGCACTGGCCGGACCGCCTCGATGGTAATGAGACCGGCGGTAGGGCGTGAAAGCCAGTCCCGCCATTCCGCCACCACGACCTCGCGGAGCTCTGACCGACGTAACTCCTTATGTCGCTGCATCGGCCCTTCGCCCAACTCCCGCGCTTTCTCGCGCCACCGATACAGTGAATTACAGTGACGCGAGTACTTTCGCCTCCAGGTCCCAGGGCGGGGATCCGGCCAATACGCAAGCTGCCTCGTAGGAGATCGTGCGATACCCCCGGATGACTCTGACGGCCATCGCTCTCTGCGGCTTCCGCAGAACAGCGATGCTACCGGCCGTCAGGTCAGTCGCCCAGATCGGGGCCCCATACAGGGCCATCGATCGCACGATCCCCGCGTAAAGCCGCCTAAAGGCGGCGCTCGGGCCCCCCAGATTGGGAAGCAGCGTTGACAGCGCCCCAGCCGCGCCCAAAAACTTGGGCGCCAGCTGCTGGAAATGGGAGCCGAAATCCCACCGGCTGTCGAGCACCAATCCTAGGTACTTCATGGTAGACTCGACAGCTATTCGAGCCCCCCCGACCACGATGTGGCCATCGGGTGGCGTCGCCCGCCGGGAGCCATGAAAGACCATGGCCTCCGACTTATTGAGGGCCACCTCCAGGCCAAGGCACCGTATGCGGCTCAACACCTGTGAGACTGCAGCCTTTGCCAGCAACGCTGCCTCCCTGTACGATCTCCCCCGGGCGGTGACCAGCGTGTCGTCCGCGTAACACTTCAGGTCCACGCCCGGCTGGAGTTCGCCCCTCAGCACCCAGTCGTACCCGTCCAGTTATAAGGGTTGCGATAAATATAAACAAAACAAAGATAAAATACTAAAAATTAAACCTGCCTTTGAAAAAGCGAACATACACATGCCTCAACCTCACACCTAAAACCGACCACTGACGAAAAGGTTAAACCGACGTACCTTCCAAGAACCAGCTACTCGTATACTGATGCTCTGAAAAACAAACTCGGCAAGCCTCCAGCACAAACAGACGTTTCCTCGGCGGAAACGAGCCAACGTGATATAACAAATCTATTGGACACAATGTTCAATAGATTCCAAGCAATCATGAAAAACATGTTAGACAGCATACATAATGGACCAAATGATCAAGCTTATAACCCGCCAGGCTTCACCGAGGGACTAAATATCCGCATTATCACCTGTAGCCTAATTGCGTAAGTGAATTCTGCAAAGCAAACAAGTCGATTCTTCCCAAAAACGACTTTACGTATTGCATATTAATACGTAAAGTAGTTTTTGGGAAGAAATTTTTGCCTCAATGCCAACGGGCTGACGGACAGAAGGCAAGAGCTTGAGTTGTTCATGAATATCGAAAAAAATGATGTTGCACTGATATCAGAAACAAGACTTACCTAGCGATCAACGATCACACATAAAATTTGACAACCACACAATTTATAGGACTGACCCCTCGGGCAACTCCCACGGTAGGACTGCTGCAATAGTGAAAAACTGTATCAAACATCATTCCCTCGAACCTTACAAAATGGAAAAAATCCAGGCAACCTAAATCAAAATACAACAGAAGGGCAATGAAATGACACTCACTGCTGTATACTGCCCACCACGATACAGAATAGCGGCTGATGAATTCAAGCTATTCTTTAATCAACTTGGTTCAGAATTTATCTGTGGAGGAGACTGGAACTCGAAACATTCATATTGGGGATCAAGATTAATTAACCCAAGGTAGAAGACAACTACATAAAGCGACGTTAGACCTTATCCTGGAATGCATTTCCCACGGAGAACCAACATATTGGCCCACGGACCACAATAAGATACCAGATCACCTAGATTTCTATGTAACAAAAAACCTTGGACACAACTACTTAAAGATTGAAAAATTTGAAGATCAATCATCAGATCACACTCCAGTACTAAACGTGTTCAAACAAGCTGTTACTCTCAAACCGCCTCACAATATTCACAGCAAAAGCACCAACTGGGACCTATATAGACAAATCGTATCTAGTAAACTAAACCTAAACATCAGATTAAAAGCAGGCGAAGACATCGAAACAGCTGTAGAAATGTTCAACAGCGCAATACATCTGGCAGCCACCGCTTCAACGCCTAAAAATAGGATAGCAAAGATAAAGCAGATGGAATTCCCAAAGAACATAATGGAGAAGGTCAACGAAGGGCGCAAAATGAGAAAAGAATGGCATAGAACTAGATATCCTTTGGATAAAACTAAGTTTAACAGAGCAACAAAAGAATTGAAAGACATGATCAAAGAATATGAGAACCTCTGCCTACAAAGACACCTATCTTATCTCACCCCACATAAAGACACTAATTACTCGCTGTGGCGTGCGACCAAAAGATCATATCCCACCATTACGAAGACAGGACAGAGGCTGGGCTAGATCTGAATTGGAAAATACAACCGCATTCGCCGAACATTTAGCAAATGTCTTTAATCCTTTACCGCACTGACCTCGATAGAGAGGATGAAATAGGCAAATACCTGCAGTCGCCGAACCAGTTATGCTTACCCGTAAACGCAGTAAGCCCTAACGAGATAATCCGAGAGATTAAAGCTCTACCACCAAGGAAAGCACCAGGCTATGATGACCTATTAGATTCAGAACTGCTAAACAACCTTCCAAAAAAGGCATAATATTCTTGGTGAGTCTCTTGAACGCATGCCTGAGAATATCCGACTACCCATCCCAGTGGAAACTTGCTCAGGTTGTCATGATTCTTAAACCTGGCAAACCATCAGAAGAAGCATCATCTTATAGACCAATTAGCCTCCTTCAATTAGCTTGGTTGGCAACCTGTTCGAAAAAATCATCCTCAACAGGATGCGTCTCCATCTAGAAACCATCCATTCGGATTCAGACAGCAGCATGGCACCATCGAGCAGGTCTATAGACTGACAGACAAGATCACCTTCACGCTGGAAAACAAAAAATACTGTTCTGCGGTCTTCCTGGACATTAGTCAGGCCTTTGATAGGGTTTGGCATTTGGCGTCCGGCCTTCTGTATAAATTGAAAAAATATTTACCTCACTTATAATATTGTTCTCCATACTAGAAAGCTACTCCACACAAACGCTGTTACGAAGTCAAACTTAATCATGTCACATCAGACCTTTACGAAATCAGGTCTGGTGTGCCTCAGGAGAGCATTTTGGGACCTGTGCTGTACCTCATATTTACTGCTGACATACCTATACCTTCGTGCCGTTTTATTGTAATAGGTACTTCGAATTGACATAGAACCTTCATGGTTTGAGATTTTTGAGTGAAGCTTTTTTCACATGGTACCTAAGAAGTTCTTCTTTTAAAAAATTTGTATCATTCGACTATCGACTTTCAGTTGTTTTTTTATTCAGCTTAGACAAGAAAGATGGATACTTCGAAAATTCCAGTGATTTTTGAACACGAGTTCCGACGCGGAACTAACGCGGCATAAACAGCTCGCAATATCAATGTTGCGTTTGGAGAGGGGACTGCTAATGAACGCACCGTGCGATTTTGGTATAAACCCTTTCGTGATGGAAACTTTGATTTGAAGAACGAATCACGTGGAAAACCACCCACACATGTGAATAACAATGAATTGAAAGAGATGGTGGAAGCCGATCCGAGCCAAACTACCCAGGAATTAGCGGCATGGTTTAACGTTACCTTACCAACAATATTGACTCATTTGCGTCAAATCAATAAAACAAAAAAATATGAAAAATGGGTGCCTCATGATTTGACTGAATTGCAGAAAGAAACGCGTGTTGAAACTTGTGTTGCCTTGTTGAATCGATACAGAAATGAAGGAATATTGGATCGAATTGTGACATGTGATGAAAAGTGCATTCTTTACGATAACGTAAGCGAAAAATGCAATGGCTGACCCTAGGTCAAACGCCGCAATAGTGTCCTAAAGCAAAGCTTACCAATAAAAAGGTAACTGTTTGGTGGTCTCAGCATAGTGTTATTCACTATAACTTTCGCCGATCTGCTCAAGCAATAACGGCAGATGTCATCTATGCCGAACTCTGAGCAATGATAGCAAAACTAGCAGTGAAACAGCCCCGACTCATGAATCGATCTTCACCATTATTGCTCCATGATAACGCGAGACCTCATACAGCACGAGTAACCGTTTTAACTCTACAGGAACTGCAATTAGAAACCATTCGTCACCCTCCGTATTCGCCAGACCTTGCTCCAACGGACTACAATTTTTTTTTCAGGAGGTAGTACAAAATACTATGACAAAGTTTGTCGAATCTAGATCACCAGAGTTCTATCGCAAAGGAATAAATGACCTTTCTATTAGATGGCAGCAATGTATAAGTAAAAGTTTAACTAAAAAAAATGTATCAAATAATACCAAAAATATACTTACAAGTAAAATAATTTAATAATTAACATTAAATATATAAACGAGTGAGTGAGTGGTACATATAATCAATGTAAATAGGATTGAACGATTTAAATGTAAAAACCTACGTATCGTTAATACCTACGTTCGGGCGGCAAGCGGTTCAACGATCCGCAAAATGGTAAAGGAAAACATTGTGAGTTTCCTCAGGATGTTTTCCTTCACCGTTTGTCACCGGCATGTCCTAGAAACAAATATTTGAATACATGTGACATCCACTAACCCGCACTGGGCCCGCGTGGTGGATTACGGCCCATTCCCTCTCACAGAGAGGCCTGTTTCCCAGCAGTGGGAACATTAAACAGGCTGATGATGGTCGTTATTTATTAATAGTACATTGTGATACAAGGGTGGAAAGTAGGTTATTGCAAACGAGCTGTCATTAACAAGCCCGAGCCGAAGGCGAGGGTTTTTAATGACACGAGTTTGCAATAACCTACACACCCGTGTATCACACGACGTTTTTCAATACAGTTGTGAGAAACAGTAAAAACAAATCAAAGAATTAGACTTGTTTATACACAAAAAATAAAATTTTCAATATGGCGCGTTTTTGCAACTGGACATATTTTTTACAAAGAAAACAGCCTATACAGCCTATTCGATTTTTGACAAACGTTGATGTGAAAATAATTAACTTAAAACTGGTAATTAAATATACTAAACAACTATTTAAAAAAAAAGAGAATTCAATGCTAAAACGTACGGAATCATTAATTTTTCATTGTATAAAATCGTATCCTATTTTATTCTATGTATGAAAACTCCTTGCTACTAAACTTTTTTCAATTGACTTATGGCGCGTTTTTGCAACTGGAAATTTTTTTTTAACGAAAACAGCCTATAAAGCCTATACAGCCTATTCGATTTTTGACAAATGTTGGTGTGATAATAATTAAATTAAAACTGGTAATTAAATATATTAAACAACCATTTAAAAGACTTTTGAGAATTCAATGCTAAAACGTACGGAATCATTCATTTTTCCTCATAGAAAATCTATCCCATTTTATTCTGTTTGAAAACTCCTTGCTACTAAACTTTTTTAAATTGACTTATAAATTTAAAACTAAACTGCAAACATAATGATCGAGCTCGTAAACAAAAGTCACGACCGCGTAACAGAAAGATGCCAATGCGTAAGATTTAACTTTCGAATCATAATTATAGCCTCTGAAAGTACGCCATGTTTAACAACTGTATTGAAAATATTATATTACACAACCCCTTAAATTTTGTACGTTACAATCCCGTGGAGTGTCGATCCGGTACATGAAACAGTACAGATTTGTAAAGATAAAATTAAAAGATAATAATAAAAAAAAACAAAATAAACCGACTTCCAAAGCAAAAAAATTAAAACTGCAAAAGTAACTTTCGTTTCGGCATTCAGTGTTGCAAAACGATAAGAGGACAAAGATAAAGACACCGACATCTGAAACGAAAGTTATCTTTGTGTTCTTGCTTTGGAAGCCGATTAATTGTTTAGTTCCATTAAAAAAAAAATATGCTATCTTTACAAATCGATACTAGTTCATGTACCGGATCGTTAATTTGTACTTTTATATGTAGGTATATTATTTATGATGTATTTTATTCATTTTATATTATTCTAAAATTGTACATTGGATTACTTCGCTTCTTTCTTTTGTAAACTCACTCTATCAAATTAAGATTTGCTGGTAGAAAACTCTACTTTGAGTTAAGCCCACCTTTTTACATCAATTTTATTATCACTATGTAATCTATGTTACAACATTGCCATTTTGTGTACAATAAAGAATAAGGAGTCTGTTTGTGTTTCTTCACAGAGTCAGAACATGAATTTCAAGACATACAAAATGTATTTAAACCATCACGCTATTCTGAATCAGAAGATGTACCACCACAGTATTCTGAATCAGATTCAAAAGATGATTTTCTGTTAATAAATTTGAAAACTGAAGTAGAAGAACAACAAGAAATATCTAAGACAAAACAAAATGCCGACGACACGAAATGTAAGTATAAGTTAGGTTATCAACAGATTATAAACCTGAGCATTCAGTCTACCTGACGTAAAGTTGCTTGCAATACTATAAGGCAAGTACTTTAAGATGGCCACCCTTTCTCGTACCGACGTCAGCAAGCGTTGCTTATCCTCGAAGATCGAACCGTGTGGCTGCTGAGCTCCTTTGAAGATTTTTAGTTAATTTAATGCGCCCACTTCGCTTCTCGTCATTTCGATGCTCGTTGTTTCTACCAACTCAGTGCGACGCCAGGTTTGACGAGGACGGGCACGCTTTCTTTAATCTTGACGATAATAAGTGTATAATTGCTAAACCCAGAAACCGAATCCGAGATTAAAAAATGTAAACAAAGAAATGTCATTGTCAAAGTGACAGTTCAGGGGTAGTCAACATTTCCCTGGTAATTCAAATTAAGTTTTTTTTAATTAGTGTTTTTGGAACAACGCTAAAGCAACGTGTCAAAATAAAAAATGCAGCCTAAGGTAAGTCCTAATATTATAGGTACGGTAAACGAAATGAGAAAAAAATAAAGGTTGTGAACAAGTTGCTCATGTTTATTTGAAATTAGGATTTATATAATATTACTAGCTGACCCGGCAAACTTTGTTTTGCCATAAAAACACCAAACATTCATCTAACCTACCTACCCTACCCTCCCTACCCTACCTACCCTACCAATTTGGTTTTGCGTATTGACAAATATTGACATTAATATTTATACGATAACGTCACGTCACTCAATTGTTTTGCCTTCCCGGAACCTCTCCACTAACACTTAAACTTTATGGTATGGTATTAAAGTTCAAATTGACTTTTAAGTATTATAGACCGATAGCGCTGGCCAATTTTGATGTCATAAGTTTAAAAAATTCTAAAGTTTCTGATTTTTTGCCTATGGATAAAGTCGTACCTATGTAGCTTATTATTGCGTTTTGTGTCACATCTGTTACTTGCATTTTCAGTAATTCGATGATTTGTGATTGATTATTTTTATTCAAATCAAAACTGGCAAAAAAAAATTAAAGTTTACAATAATTATGGTATCATTTCTAGGATAGCCTGTGGAGTGTGCAAACCCAATTTGTGTCATATTTGCCCAGTGCAAACTGAAATAGGGTCAGTATGTAAAAACAGTGCGAAAAAAAAATTAAAGTTTATGAAATAACTATTTCCCTTCTCAGATCACTTATATATGCCTATTATTTAAATTTGTGCCAAATTAGGGCACGCAATTTTAAGATTTTCAATTATTTTGTTTTTCCAAGCTACAAACGCTTCAAAAAAATATTATAATTATTAGAGTTCACATAATCAATATCATAAATGCATGAAAAATCGACATTGTAAATTTGTGTCATTTTCATGCACGATAAGTATTTAAATGAATAAAACACAAAAACAATGGTTGCGGTCGAAGCAGGCAGTCGAAGCGGGCGGACGCGTTTAGGCGGCATTACGCACGCACACAATCATGTTCGTTCGGTACGATTTCTTTTTAGATGCGAAGGCTTCCTATATAAATAACATAACTATCATATTGAGTAATTATTGACTCTTATCTCCGCCAAGTAATAAACAAATGTGTAGGTAACCTATAGAGATGAAAATAATGACGTGCGAATTATGTACAAAGCGCGCGTGTCTGCATTCTCATTGCCTACGAATGTCAATTTTCAATGCTAAGAAGACGGTCAATATGGTAAATATTATATTAGATTGACGCTTCGATTCGCTTCGAATTTGAACCCGAAAGCGGTAGGTAGGTAGGTATCGGCATACCTACCTATAGCTTTCAGATTCAAATTAGCCGTATAACAAAAAAGCGGTAGGTAGGTAGGTAGGTATCGGCGTACCTACCTACCGCTTTTTTGTTATACGGCTTCTCGATATCCCGCGCCCCGCTTCGAGTAGGCAGTGTACAGTCAGCAATACAAAATATACACGAAGCAAAAAATTCTAGATATTTTTGTTGTGTGGTGATAGTGATTAAGTTTAGTTTTATTACAGCACGCTCCTTAAAACAGTCTGCTTTTCCGTCATCCCTTACAATGTTCGATTTTATGAACTTCAATAATCCTCTTTCTTTAACAATCACTGTATTAACGTCTAGTATGAGACCAAATATCGACACCCAATATGAATAACATTGTATCTTTAGTTACACATTTGGTTACAACTTTATGTCATACTAGCTGTTGCCCGCGGCTTCACTCCCGTGGACCACCACACAGGACCCGTTATTGGGATAAAAAAATAGCCTATATCACTCAGGAATAATGTAGCTTTCTATTGGTGAAAGAATTTTGTAAATTGGTCCTGTAGTTTCGGAGCCTATTCGGTACAAACAAACAAAAAATCTTTCCTCTTTATAATATTATTAGTATAGATGAAATCAGCAAGAACAGAACTTCATTTCTGCCTTTTAACCGTATTTCTGTGCCAATAAGAACTACTTTTGTAAAAGAAAATAAATTCATTGTAATTAAAAATGAAAAATGTTTCTACTAAAGTATACTTGTAAATCAAGTTCCAATACACAAAAGTTTGGGTAACAACGGTTTCTTTGTGTTAAATTCATTTTAAAATGACATACAATGTAATACATTTTAAATTTTGGACTATTTATATTTTAATACAAGAGCGGTGGTCGCCCAGTGGTAGCGGCCGCGACTTACAAGTTGTAGGTCGTGGGTTCGAGCCCAGGCAGGCGCTTTACTTTGTGTAAATTATTGCGTCACCACTGCTCTCAAAACGGTGAAGGAAAACATCATGAGGAAACCGGCATGTCCTAGAACCAAAAATTCGAAGACATGTGAAATTCACCAACCCGCACTGGACCCGCGTGGTGGATAATGGCCCATTCCCTCTCACAAAGAGGAGGCGTGTGTCCCAGTAGTGGGAACATTAATAGGCTGATGATGTGTGATGTGATATTTTAACCATAATTGTAATTTTAAGTTACAATGTTTTTATTCTCAAATATAATCACTTACTTTAAATGTTATCATTGTTAAGAAAGATGGTGTTGACATCGAGAATATGTTTTTAGTTCATCATTTGAATATAATCGTATCAGCATAAATGGCCTTGGAGAAAAACTAAGAGTAGTGTATATATATAGTAATGTTTTTAGACTCATTCAATATTACAGATATGTGAGAAAGGAGAATGATTACAAAAAAATGTGAAGAAGTAATTGCAAACGATAGACGTGGTAAGCATTAGGATAGGATACATGGTCCCCCTTTTCCGAACTTAGACTACCATTTGGTCCATTGTGCGTTAAGGCTTCCTATCTGGGAGAGGGAATGTAATCCACCACGCGCGTCCAGTGTCGGTTGATGGATGTTACATGTCTTCGTTTTTTTTTACTTCTGTGCTTTGAGAGCAGTGGTGATGAAATAATTTACACAAAGTAAAGAGCGTGCCTGGGTTCGAACCCACGACCATACTTGTGAGTCACCTCTGTTACCACTGGGCCATCACTGCTATAATAATAATAATTAATCATCTACCATCGTTCTACTATCCACTGCGTGGTATGCATTGCAATAGGGGGAACGTATTTTTTATATTTTATATGCTCGCACTTGAACACTACCTCACCTGATGTTAAGCGATGACGTGGTCGAACATGAAGCACGCTTACCTAAAAGTAACCTATTCACTCTTGACTGAAAGACTCCAACTTGTACCTATCGGGCAACACAGACTCCGGCAGGGAATGCCACTTCTTAGCTGTGCGCACAATGAAAGTATTCCCAAAACGTTTAGTGCGTATGGGTGAGATCCCCACCATCTAACGATAGCAAATCACCGTACGTCTTGTAGTCCGATGATGTAATGGGCTAGGTGGAATTAGATCATGTAATTCCATTGCACACTCCCCGAAATGCAACCGATAAAAAACCGATAAGCTAGCAACTCGGCGACGATGTTCAAGGCTCTGGAGCTTTGACTCAACCAGTGCCTCATTTCCGATGAGCTTCTTGACCCGTTTTTTGATAAACTTAAGTGCGTCAAGCTGGTATTTGGCAGATCCTTCCGAGAAATGAGAACAGTACTCCATACATAATCAAACTTGCGCTTGATAAAACTTGAGCAACTGTTCGGCGTGAATAAACGTCTCACTTTTGCGAGGATCCCCAACTTTTTGGCAGCCGACTGAGCGTTTGCCTCAATGTATGGTCCAAAATTGAGGAACGTGTTAAAAGTACTGCCAAGAAGCTCAAAATGGTCCATTATTGTAACGTTTACACTTCCGAGGGAAGGAGCCGAGTGGAATTGGCTCATTTTAGCGGGAAAAAGACATGCCTGGGTTTTAGCGGCATAAACCTGACCAAATTGGCATCGCCCCATTTGGAGACTGCCTTCAAGGATAAACTGAAACGCTCCACCATACCATCACAAAGGACAAGGATGGACAAGTACCTCTCAGCAACAGTGCTGTCGTCTGCATTCCCAAGTTTTTAGCAGATCGTTTATGTGCAGCTAAAATAAAGTTGCTGAGAGTACCAACCCTTGAGGGACCCATTTATATCCAATTGGTCCGACGAGCAGCCATCGATAACCATTCGAATGGATCGATCCCTCAAGAAATCTGCAATCCAATCACACATACTATTACCAGGCAGACCGGATGAAGGAAGCTTACTAATAAGGCTTCCGTGCCAGACCCTATCGAAAGCTTTCGAGTTGTCGAGAGAGACGGCAAGCGCCTCCCCTTGCCTCTCGATGGCCTTACTCAAGATGTAAATGTAGAAGATCCCCTGTAGAACGATATCGGAGGCAGCCGTATTTAGCTTCTAGGTATGCCAACACACTTAGAAATGGGTCTGTAATTGGTCGGGTTAAATCGACTGTCCTTCTGGGACACGGGCTGTACGTTAGCTTACTTCCAAGCATTCGACACTTTTCCAGTTTCATACGAAAGGCGAAATAGACGTGTCAAGATCGAAGACAGTTCGGGCGCACAAGTTTTAAGGACAAGTGCTAGTATCGCGTCCGGGTCACTAGCTTTGTTTAAGTCGAGGTTGCCGAGTACGAACCCTACGAACGTCAAATAGAGAGGCAAATAAGTTTGCCTTCTCCTCAGCGAAGTGGGCTAGCGACCCGTCGATAGTTTTAGCAGTGGTCGTAGTGAGGGATGGCAGAAGTTCGACTCAACCGACTTACCCAGGAATCAAAACGCTTTACTACCTGCTGGGTAAGAAGCTAGTTATGTCCCTATTCGGCCAATGTGGCCGAACCGAGCCCCTCGCAACTCCTTCTTGCAGGACTTGGCAGCGCTGTTGAAGGCCTTCTTTTCTAACTTACGTGGCTCGCACTAACCGTCCGAGCGTCGATCCATGCCAAATACGCCTCATGTTTAAGCGCGTCTGCGTGGCCGGCCTTTGCTAGACATTGGTAAGTCAGAGAACGGAATGTAGTACTTAATTCTCCAACGCAACACATCAGTCACGGCGTCCGCGCAAAATGAGGGACCAGCATGCGAAGAAAGATCGTATCCCATCCCAATCTGCCAACTTATACCTACAAACCCGCCGTGTGCCTCTTGGGCGAAGAGTAGACGGACACAGACTTTACCAGACAGCGGTCGGAACTACCCAAGATGAAGTTATCGACATAGAGTACCTATCGGTCTGGATCGGTTTTCAGCTTGAAGTTCCAAGCAATTGGCCGTGTGCGAATCAACATCCCCCGTTGCCGTTGCCCCCTGAACCAGATGGCTGATTAGCGCTAACGAAAGCTTACGCATCTCTCCTCCAGCATGATCAATGCACTGGTATGGGAAGAGCCACTCCTGGTGGTGAGCATTAAAGTCCCCCCGTGTCACTAATTAGCCGTAAGGGTAACGCTGCTGTGCCACATCAGCCGCTTCAATGAGGTAATCTGTGAGTCTGCTTGTCGCCTGATCTTCGCTGTGCGAACGGTAGTCACAGGAATTGATAATTTTATCCAAACCACCAGAGTACAAAGTGTTGTGAATATTAATTGAATTACAATAATTATTAAAAAACGAGTTTTATTAGCTCTTCCATAGTACTTCCTGTACTATGGAACCTTCTTTTTTTTCCGAATGTAACATTGACACACATTGTAATTGATGCTTACAATAATATTTATCAAAGATGTTGTCGGTGTAATTTTTAATCGTACAATAAGATACGATAACATTCACAGAAAAAATCTTTCAAAAGTTTTCATGACCCCATTGTAACGGTAGTTACAATGCTATATTAAAAATGCTTAAAATCTGTACATCGTAACATTGCAAAAATCATACTTGGAGTGATTTTAACAAAACTGAAAGAGCAATTAAAATTTGTAACATGAAACCTACAATTGTACAAAACAACTTATGCCTGCAGCTGAAAATAAATAATAAACAATGCAAAATAAATGCTGTGTTGAAAACCATAAGGCATGGTTTTCAACACAGCATTTTTTTTGCATTGTTGAGTGCCTTAATGAGTTACAATACCTGCATTTAAGTCTTTCACAGCTTCATAACTAACTTGCGCAAAATACTTAAATCAGATTTAGTTGCTGACACTAGGTTAAATTGACAGTTTGATATACAATATTGTCAATTGGACCTCGTGTTAGCAATTCTTAAAGTTTTTCGTGCAAGTGGGCCTTTATCAATCGAATACATCATAAATAACGCACGCACTTCTTTGTTGCAACTTACAAATACCGAATGTAAACAAAGAAACGCGCCACGCTGGCCGGCACCCGCCCGCCGCCCGCGCCCGCGCTTTTACACGCGCTCGCCCTTCGTGCGAAGAAGTCTAGTTTTTTTTGAAAATAATATGATATCGTGGATAAAAATGACACAAATTATGAATAGTGTTTTGTTATACCATAATAATCAAAAGTACGTAAACTCTAATAACTTGCATTTTCTTTTGTGGATTTTACAGGTTGTTGTAGTAAAAAAATTAAATATCTATAAAAGTCGTGGATGAATTCGACACAAAATATTTTAAACAACAGATATCAGTACTCTAAAACGCGTAACACCTATTTTACCTATTATAATATTCTTTTAGAGCTAGTTGGGCTACGTGTTAGGTACTGGTTAAGTATTTGGATTCCCGTGGACAGAGATGACACAAAATGCTTATGTACATCAGTTATTACTTTGTTATTATCATGAAAGTAAAATTTTCATCTCTAATTTTCTTTTCGTCCAATACTGATCGAAAACACAAATACCTAAATTTCTACCTATGCAAATACCTAGGATGACACAAACTTAGGTATTAGGTTGGGCAAATGGTCCGGAAACTATATGCAAAACACAAACAACTTTAATATTTTTGAAACCTCAAAACCTAGCGCTATCGGTCTATTATTACGAATCGTTTGTATGCGAGTATAGAAAAGTATTGTTTTTAGACTTTTTCAGGCAATTTTTTATTTTATTCTCTCCTTAAGAACCTGCTCCTAACAATAACAAACACAACAAAAAAAGAATTAGCGAAATCTGTTCAGTGGTTCTCGAGATTTGCGCTTAGCAACACATTTAGCGATTCATTTTTATATTATAGATGATTAATTCTCTTTCTGTTCATAATTGTCAGGACAAGGTTTGTATGTAAGAAATTATTATTTGTTTCATTAGTAAAAAGCACCCATGCGAAACCGAGGCGTTTCGCTAGTTAAAAACACTAAATGAAGTCCAAATGTTTAAGACCACTGCCTTATTGCCAGTAGCATAAAAAAAAAAAAATTTTTGTTACCTAGTTTACGTCAATTTAAAGTTGAAAACTGTGTGCAATATTATATTTTAACTGTTTAAGAAATGCCTACAATTTTTAAAGCACTATGTTATAGTACTTTTCGGCAAACTGCACAACTGAGATTATTATTTAAAATTGGCAACACCTTTGTCTATATTTTTGATCTCGAATTCGATTTCTTAATTTATAATCCGGTCTCTAATAATTGCATATCATCAGAACTTCCTTTGCCCTTCGCTTCTCTTCAGACCTTATGTGAAATTTTCAAACGTACCTACATTTATATACGTAACTTCATACTCCTTTTATTTTGATTCATGTTGTATCTACCAAACAACCTAGACTTTATTATTACTTACCAGATTTATAATCACAGGGGCAACCGTTGCGAAGAAACCAAAAATAGACATTCGAAGAAGCAATCTAGGAGATACAAGTGCAGTCCTGATATTGCCAACTGAATATAATTTTTGTAACATCGGTGATATAAATAGACATCGAAGATTATATATTGAAGAAAAACCTTACAAATGTGAAATATGTCAGAAAAGTTTTAATCAAAAGGGTCATTTAACAGTGCATATGCGTGTACACACAAAAGAGAAACCTTACAAATGTGAAATATGTCAGCGTAGTTTTGCAGCAAAGAGTAGTTTAACACTGCATATTCGTACCCACACGAGTGAAAAACCTTACAAATGTGAAATATGTCAGAAAAGTTTTAATCAAAAGGGTCATTTAACAGTGCATATGCGTGTACACACAAAAGAGAAACCTTACAAATGTGAAATATGTCAGCGCAGTTTTACAGTAAAGAGTAATTTAACACTGCATATTCGTACCCACACGAGGGAAAAACCTTACAAATGTGAAATATGTCAGCGAAGTTTTGCGTATAGGGCAAGTATAATAAGGCATATTCGTGTACATAAGTTAAAACGTTCCAAATCTTTTAAATGTCATTTGTGTAAGCGTAGTTTTGCTAAAAATAATAATTTAAAAACGCATATGCGTGTACACACTAGAGATAACCTTACAAATGTTAACAATGGCAAAGATGCTTTGCCCGAATAGCACATTTAAAAAGAAATAACTTAACCGTTAACTTTTTGCATGATTAAAAACCATTTTTTACATTTTCGAGGTTTTTTAGAGGGTAGACAATTAATATATTCCAACTTAAATATAAAGAAGACTTGCTAATAGTTTAGCAATAAATTGAAGAAACTATTAGCAAGTCTTGGTGGCTTACTAGTATACTAGTAAGCCACCAATTTTGTTTTTTAAAGTTCATTGTATTTGTACTTAAAAAAAATATTGTCCACGCGGAAAAAAGGCAATTTTATCATGTGCGAAAGCGTCGGCTACGTGTAAGAATATTAAATTTAAAAATAACTGGTAAATAATTTGAAATTTGAGGTGTTTATCAATCGAATCCAATTTTATATTTTATTTTTACTTACAGTACTTATTTTATTTTAATAAATTGCCTTATGAACCGTTGCGCTCGCGCGAGACATTCAGTTTTGCTCAAGGACTTGTAGTCGACGGACCTGTATCGTTCTTATTGTTGTCATTATATTTTTTATCATATATCTTGTAGTTATTGAGAAATTTTCGCTGAAAAAGTAGCTGTTTTCTGTTGTTGGCTCGTGAAACTTGTAGGGACTCTTAATTATTGTTTTCGCCTACTATATTTTTGGATTAAAGATTAAATGTCAAACCTTTATTTACATAGTCATACTAACTCCTTTTTCTTCGAAGTCTCGTCGCATGTAACGAACGGACATACATATATGTTACTAGCTGACCCCACGACTTCGCTCCAATCAACTGGCTATTTTCCTACCTACCACCTACCTATCTACCCTACCTACAAATTCAAATTCCTTTATTGTTTGTCACAGGTGGAAAAGCATATATATATATATTATTATCATAATATATATATATATATATAGATCGCTGCAACATACCCACAGGGCGTACAATATTTAATAGTCAGGATCTATACTACCATTAATCATGTTAAAGTGCAGTGTTGGTATTAATATAGTTTTCGCTGACTTGGTTTTTTTTGCTCGTATACTGCGCTCAAAATTTCTTTCAATATTAATTGGGATGCATGTAATGCTAAAAACCGATATTTTGGCACATATGTTGAGTAATTCATGTCTACGTACGTAGGTTGAATGACTGAAGTGACAACAGATAAACTTAATTTTATAATTTAACTTTCTTTCATTTAAATGATTATTAAATAGTACTTCAGATACCAAAACATTAGTATTTCTGGAAATATTCAAAAAGTTACTGAGGCACAATTGTGTTTCTGCCGGGTTTTTATCATTCACGCCTCCCAAAACAATTACAAAGTAATTTTTATGGCTCATGATCAGAAGGTCTAAGTAGCTAAATGTCCAACAGCGCGTAAGGTCTAATGAGCAATAAGTCTAATTAGCAAAACGTCCAACTATCAGATGGTCTGTTTCAGATCATTTATATACTTAGCAAAAAGTCATTTTTGACATGTGTACACTTATGATAGAAATTAAAAGTCATTTGTAAATTAAAATTATTTGATAAAAAAACTGGGTTAAAAAGCTAGTACCTGCCAAGCTAAGATATTAGGTGCACAAATTCCCCTGCATTTATCATTTTTTCAACTGTAATTTTTTTCATTTAATCTGGTAGGTACCTGGTGATTCTCATCCACTTTTCCGAATTATTTCTCAAAAAATTTTTGGACTGGTTTTGCTTTTTGGCAAACTAATTTCTTAAATTTGCTCATCACTATGTTTGTCCTGTTTTATCAAGCTTTACGAGTATTCTCATTTAACTAACGAATTATCTTGTTTTCGTCTTTATCGGTTGTAACAGCTGCACTAGGTAACACTAATTGCACTGGGAGCAACTTCATGCGAAACCGAGGCGTTTCGCTAGTTAAAAACACTAAATGAAGTCCAAATGTTTAAGACCACTGCCTTATTGCCAGTAGCATAAAAAAAACAATATTTTTTTTATTGATCCTAGTTTACGTCAATTTAAAGTTGAAAACTGTGTGCAATATTATATTTTAACTGTTTAAGAAATGCCTACAATTTTTAAAGCACTATGTTATAGTACTTTTCGGCAAACTGCACAACTGAGATTATTATTTAAAATTGGCAACACCTTTGTTTACATTTTTGATCTCGAATTCGATTTCTTAATTTATAATCCGGTCTGTAATAATTGCATATCATCAGAACTTCCTTTGCCCTTCGCTTCTCTTCAGACCTTATGTGAAATTTTCAAACGTACCTACATTTATATACGTAACTTCATACTCCTTTTATTTTGATTCATGTTGTATCTACCAAACAACCTAGACTTTATTATTACTTACCAGATTTATAATCACAGGGGCAACCGTTGCGAAGAAACCAAAAATAGACATTCGAAGAAGCAATCTAGGAGATACAAGTGCAGTCCTGATATTGCCTACTGAATATAATTTTTGTAACATCGGTGATATAAATAGACATCGAAGATTGTATATTGAAGAAAAACCTTACAAATGTGAAATATGTCAGAAAAGTTTTAAACAAAAGGGTCATTTAACAGTGCATATGCGTGTACACACAAAAGAGAAACCTTACAAATGTGAAATATGTCAGCGTAGTTTTGCAGCAAAGAGTAGTTTAACACAGCATATTCGTACCCACACGAGTGAAAAACCTTACAAATGTGAAATATGTCAGAAAAGTTTTAATCAAACGAGTCATTTAACAGTGCAATTATGCGTGTACACACAAAAGAGAAACCTTACAAATGTGAAATATGTCAGCGCAGTTTTACAGTAAAGAGTAATTTAACACTGCATATTCGTACCCACACGAGGGAAAAACCTTACAAATGTGAAATATGTCAGCGAAGTTTTGCTTATAGGGCAACTTTAATAAGGCATATTCGTGTACATAATTTAAAACGTTCCAAATCTTTTAAATGTCATTTGTGTAAGCGTAGTTTTGCTCAAAATAATAATTTAAAAACGCATATGCGTGTACACACTAGATATAACCTTACAAATGTTAACAATGGCAAAGATGCTTTGCCCGAATAGCATATTTAAAAAAAAAAAACTTAACCGTTAACTTTTTGCATGATTAAAAACCATTTTTTACATTTTCGAGGTTTTTTAGAGGGTAGACAATTAATATATTCCAACTCAAATATAAAGAAGACTTGCTAATAGTTTAGCAATGAATTGAAGAAACAAATGTAAAATATTTTATTAAAACTTACAAAAACATTAGCCGTCGGCAGTCGGATTCGATCTTACGGCGCCAGGGCGTAAGATATTATATACCGCACGCTCGACTAATGCGCCACGGAGACGATTGTTATTTATGCTTCATATTCCCCGCAACATTAAAGTGACAAGAAATTGCAAGTGTTTGCGTGGGCAACGGATTATTGTGAAGCAAACACTAATAAATAGTAGTAATACACCCAACTACCATGATTTTACGCACACTAATATCTATGTTGGTGTGCCCTGTAAAACTATCTGATTTGCTGTGTGTACATGATACTCAGGGCAGTAGTATTTCGAAAGTTTTTGTAAGCAGCCAATCGTATCGTAGCAGCCAAACATCCTCCAAATTCACTTTAAATGTCGCTATGAGTGTCATAACTACTCAAGCCAAAACGAACGCGTGATAAATAATTAGGTGACTAGTTTTTTAAATTCAATTAAAACTAGAACATTGTTATATTCGAACATTGTATGGTTGATGCAATTTCACTAAGAGCCCCTACAAGTTTCACGAGCTAAAAACAGAAAACAGCTACTTTTTCAGGGCAAATTTCTCAATAACTACAAGATATATGATAAATATTTTAATGCAACTTTTTGCGTCACATAGTTATCTAGTAAATAGACATTACATATTTTTGATAACTGCTCAATTAAAATTAGAGAAAATTAATTCCTAACACACGTTTTTACGTAATCCCGAAACACCAGGTTTTTCAATTGCTTTTTCAGCTTACTGGTGACGAATAACGATCTACACAAAAAATTGGGTGGACTGGGCATATAGTAAGCCACCAATTTTGTTTTTTAAAGTTCATTGTATTTGTACTTAAAAAAAAATATTGTCCACGCAGAAAAAAGGCAATTTTATCATGTGCGAAAGCGTCGGTTACGTGTAAGAATGTTGAATATAAAAATAACTGGTAAATAATTTGAAATTTGAGGTGTTTATCAATCGAATCCAATTTTATATTTTATTTTTATTTACAGTACTTATTTTATTTTAATAAATTGTCTGAATATTGCCTTATGAACCGTTGCGCTCGCGCGAGACATTCAGTTTTGCTCAAGTACTTCTAGTCGACGGACCTGTATCGTTTTTATTGTTGTCATTATATTTTTTATCATATATCTTGTAGTTATTGAGAAATTTTCGCTGAAAAAGTAGCTGTTTTCTGTTGTTGGCTCGTGAAACTTGTAGGGACTCTTGATTATTGTTTTCGCCTACTATATTTTTGGATTAAAGATTAAATGTCAAACCTTTATTTACATAGTCATACTAGCGCCTTTTTCTTCGAAGTCTCGTCGCATGTAACGAACGGACATACATATATGTTACTAGCTGACCGCCACGACTTCGCTCCAATCAACTGGCTATTTTCCTACCTACCACCTACCTATCTACCCTACCTACAAATTCAAATTCCTTTATTGTTTGTCACAGGTGGAAAAGCATATATATATATTATTATCATAATATATATATATATATATATAGATCGCTGCAACATACCCACAGGGCGTACAATATTTAATAGTCAGTTAGGATGTATTCTACCATTAATCATGTTTAAGTGCAGTGTTGGTATTAATATAGTTTTCGCTGACATACTGGTTTTTTTGTTGCTCGTATACTGCGCTCAAAATTTCTTTCAATATTAATTGGGATGCATGTAATGCTAAAAACCGATATTTTGGCACATATGTTGAGTAATTCATGTCTACGTACGTAGGTTGAATGACTGAAGTGACAACAGATAAACTTAATTTTATAATTTAACTTTGTTTCATTTAAATGATTATTAAATAGTACTTCAGATACCAAAACATTAGTATTTCTGGCAATATTCAAAAAGTTACTGAGGCACAATTTTGATTTTTCCGGGTTTTTATCATTCACGCCTCCCAAAACAATTACAAAGTAATTTTATGGCTCATGATCAGAAGGTCTAAGTAGCTAAATGTCCAATAGCGCGTAAGGTCCAATGAGCAATAAGTCTAATTAGCAAAACGTCCAACTATCAGATGGTCTGTTTCAGAACATTTATATACTTAGCAAAAAGTCATTTTTGACATGTACATATTGTACACTTAAGAATTAAGATAGAAATTAAAAGTCATTTGTAAATTAAAATTATTTGATAAAAAAAAACTGGGTTAAAAAGCTAGTAGCTTCCAAGCTAAGATATTAGGTTAATCTGGTAGGTACCTGGTGATTCTCATCCACTTTTCCGAATTCTTTCTCAAAAAATTTTTGGACAGGTTTTGCTTTTTGTTTGCATTTGTTTATCACTATGTTTGTCCTGTTTTATCGAAATTATTTTTACGAGTATTCTCATTTAACTAACGAATTATCTTGTTTTCGTCTTTATTGGTTGCGCAAGTATGATCATGTTTCTGAATTTTGAACTAAGCTCAAATGGCTTCCTATTCGCCTTCGCCGGAATGCCCACATACTTTCTTTGCTATATAAAGTGCTCTTTAATCCATCTAGTCCTTTTTATCTTAAAGAACGCTTTCAGTTCCTTTGTGACACACATTCTAGATCCTTGAGATCGTCGGAGAATCTAAAATTAAGTATACGTATGCATTCCACATCCTTCTTCGACAAATCTTTTACAGTTCAAGCAGCTCGTTTGTGGAATGCATTACCTATTGAAGTGAGGCGTGCTCAATCCGTACCAACATTTAAAAAAATGGTGAAGGAGCATTTCCTATCACTATAATTAGTCTTCTCCTTTCTCTGTGATATTTTTGTTATTTATTAGTATATTATTTATTATTGTATGTATGTATTTTATGTTATTATGTCTAAGTATTATTATTTAAAATTTATTGTACACTGATAACCCTAAATTCATCTCCTCTCGTACCTACAGTCCATCCAGAGGTTGTCTGTAAGAGATTGCCCTGTGCGATAAGACCGCCCATTGTACACTTGTTTTTATGTTTTTTTTGTCCTGTATGTATATTTTTGTGGTGTACAATAAAGAATATAATAAATAATAAATAAATAACAGCTGCACTAGGTAACACTAATTGCACTGGGAGCAACTTCATAGAGTTCATCATCAGCCTTTTATTGTGCCCACTGCTGGGACACAGGCCTCCTCTCTGTGCGAGGGAATGGGCCGTGATTAATCCACCACGCGGGCCCAGTGCGGGTTGGTGGATGTCGCATATCTTTGAATTTTTGGTTCTAGGACATGCCGGTTTCCTCACGATGTTTTCCTTCACCGTTTTGAGACCAGTGGTGATAAAATAATTTACACTAAGTAAACCGCCTGCCTGGGTTCTAATCCACAACCTAAAACTTGAAGTCGCGGCCGGTACCACTGGGCCACCACTGCTCCATAGAGTTCCTCCTCCTGTATTTGTGACATTTAAATTGTACCATTGACCATTCTGCAGCAGCGCACGCGTCTTCTTTTGACTTTCGATGAAAGTAACTGATTGTCCTTCAATCATTTTAAGAATTTAGAAGCCAGAAGTATTATATTTGTAATGAATAGCAATCGATACAGGATAAATACAAATGAGTAATGCTAATCAAATAGCATTCATGACAATAAGTGTCAGTCACCATTAAAAAGATACGAGTATGATATGTATGAGCTACGAGTAAATAGACTAAAGAGCCTGTACATATTATAATACCATGTCCGTTTCCCTCCCGATGCAATGTGTGTGTTGAATTTTGTGCCTCAGTATACAGACATTTTGAGAATCTGACTTTTTGCTGAAGATGTTCTGCACAGACCATCTGATAGTTGAACGTTTTGCTACAAGGTCATTTTGCCAATAAGACTTATTGCTCATTAGACATTTCGCGCTGTTGGACATTTGTTTAGTGTTCCTGCTGATCAGATCATTTTCTTCTTTTTTACTTGAAAACTCTCCCTATTGTTAGATAGTTTTGTGACTTTAATCTGTTGTGTAGGTTTAGTCTGAGTGATTAATATGGTGTAAGGTTTTGTGCCGTCCATTTTCAGGTATAAGTTTTGCTTCTGATATATTTACCAGTTTTGTTGCGCTTGTCTGTTGTGAGGTTCCTGCCAATTCGTTTTCCTGTGTGACGTTATGGCTAGAAGACGGGTCTATATTAGAGTTTTTGGTGTCCGGTTCAGTAGCCCTAGCATTCTTTCGTTTTGAGTAAATTTCAGTGATACTGTCTTGTTGTTGTCGTAAGCTGGTTTGTCATCTTCTCTGTTTTGTATAGAGGTGATTGACTGCCTAATTTGCCATGCGTTGGTTTGCTATTCTGGTTTACTTTACGTTTTTGACTTGAGTGCGGAGTCAAATTCTTTAAGTCAGAATTATTAAGGTTGCACTAGTCGACGGCACAAACTATTTTTTGCGTGGCGTTAAAATGCATGCTATCTCATCCGACAACACGTGCGCAAGAGATAAAAGCTATGATGAGCAGTAAGAAGCTAGTTCGCGTACGAATACACACTTTTACAAACTTTTAGCGAAATGTATGATGATTTAGGACGAAAACGAGCGCGCGAAACCTACTGGCCAGTTTTATGGGGAAGGAGGGCCTCTTTATGATGAACTCCTTCTTCAGAAATCGTGAACACAGGAAGTGGACTTGGCAGAGCCCCGATGGTGCAACCAAAAATGAGATCGACTTCATCATGTCAACCAGGAAGCAAATGTTCAAGTCTCTGTGATCAATTCGTTGAAAACCGGGAGCGATCACCGAATGGTAAGAGGCTTTAGCACCGTAGACCACATAATTTTACATACGCTGCGGCAGGTTATATAGAAGACCAAAGAGTATAACCTGCCTCTCTGTTTAGCTTTTGTGGACTACGAGAAAGACTTCGATTCGATCGAGACTTGGGCTGTACTGCAGTCTCTCCAACGGTGCCAGATCGACTACCGGTATATTGAGGTATTGAAGTGTTTGTACAAAAACGCCACTATGTCAGTCCGGCTTCAGGATGAGACCTCGAAAACAATCGTATTTCGGCGCGGCGTGAGACAGGGAGGCGTCATTTCTCCGAAACTAGTCACTGCTGCGCTGGAGGATGTCTTGGTTCTGGACTGGAGGGGGCTCGGCGTCAACGTTAATGGCGAGTACACTCGCCTTCGGTTTGCCGACGACATAGTGGTCATGGCTGAGACCATGGAGAGCTTCAGTACAATGTTCGATGACTTTAGTAGAGCTTCCGAAAGAGTGGGTCTTAAAATAAACATGGACAAAAACAAGGTCATGGTGAATGCCCATGTAACACCCACTCATGTCAAGATCGCAGACTCTACACTCGAAATTGTAGACGAATATGTCAACCTGGGACAAATGGACCAGTTGGGTAGGTCTATCTTCGAGAAAGAGGTCAACCGTCGAATCCGACTCGGCTGGGCGGCGTTCGGGAAGTTTTTTAGTTTCGTGGTATCTTCTATTCCAATTTACCGCAGTGTCTCAAGACAAAAGTCTATGACCAGTGTGTGTTGTCAGTGATGGGACCGAGACGTGGTCGCTCACAATGGGCCCCTGAGTTTTTGGCGGGATTTTTTCGAGTGAAGTTCATCGGCTGTTAATATTATTTGCAAATTGATTCCTAGTGGATATTGTGATATAAAATTGGTGTAGTTTTGTGTCTCAACTGTCTACGCAACTGGACAATATGTGAAATCATTAACAGAAGCGATCTCAGGATAGTGGAGCGGAGAATTTTATTGTAGTATTGACTACCTCCGCTAAGCTTACTGGGAAGGCTGACTCAATACAATTTGCTGCCAAATACTCCATAAAACATTAGAATCTGTTACATCCGTATTCTAATGCACACTAAAGAATGTTAAATCAAAAATGAGGATATCCGCAGGAGAACCAAAATTACTGACATAACCAGAAGAATTGCCAAAATTTTTCATTTCATTAAACCGGTAGACGATACGTTGGCAGGCCTCTCAGTAGGTGCCGCTTTCGATGACCTGGTTAAGGTTGCGGGAAGCCGCTGGATGCGAGACGCACGGGATCGATCAATGTAAGTAGATAAGTACACAACTAGTCTGAGTTCACAACCGACACCTGAGAGCACAGATAACTGTATACAATAGTCTCGCTAGAGTAAAAATTTTCTGTGACAATAGTAATCTTTAGGCGGAACCACACTTACGTGTCGTGGCGTGGCGTGGCGCGGCATCCACCAATCAAATGACTGTTTCAGTCTACGTCATAACACAACGAGTTTTGTAGCCAATCAAATGCGTCAGAAGGCGCCACGACACGTAAGTGTGTTTCCGTCTTTTGACTGTATACGCCAGAGAGTTTGTCTTTGTATTTCTCTGGCCCAGCTCTGGCCGACAACAAAACACAAAACAAGTGTCAACAACGAAACGTCACAAAAGTCACTGTCACGCAATGAGGTAGGAAAACTATGGAGACGGCATATTCTACTATATGAAGAATAGTTATACAAATATCTATAATATCGACACACGCATGTCAAAAAGCGTTTTTTCTCTTTTTAACTAACCAAGAGCTGCATATGAAAAGAGAGACATCTAAATGTTTGTCAAGGACTAAACTTGGTAACTTTTGAGTGACGTCAAAATCATGTCTATGCGTGACCGGTCACCATGTTGATTGCCGAGTAAAATTGGTAGTTGTGTGCCGTATATGTACGTTTATCTGTGTAGTTGTGCTGTCAAACAGTTGCAAATGGCCTACCTCATTGGCCTATGGGCAGCCATCTTAATTGCCCGATTTTTGTAGGTATGCACGCTAATGTGGAAGCTTGTAATTAGCAACACATGTGGAAGCTTGTAATTAGCAAATGTCCTTACTTACGCATGACACTCAAGATTGTTATTAGTCTGTAAGCTTTCTTAAAATTAAATAAATAAATAATATCGTAGGTATGGCAAGTCTATAGGTTTATAAGTCAGTGCTGTCACGTCCTCGTTGACTGTTTTTTTGGCAATTTTTAATGGCCTAGCTAGTAAGGCTTTTAAGTTACTATACTATACTATTACACATTCTTTAAAGTGTTAACACACGCTCTAATTTTACCAAATTAGAGCGTGTGTTAACACTTTAACCGCCGGACCACGGATTTTTGGGCGGGGTTAGTCCGGCCTCGACCATATCCGAGCGTGTGTAGAGTGGTCCGCGTACATTATTATTATTAAATTGATTCCGTCTCGGTCCAAACAAGCGTGTGTGAGCGAGAAAGCATTTGTGGGCGGAGTCGGTCCGGCCGTACTAGAGGTGAGATGTACTAGGTAAAATGCGTACTGGGTCTTAGAAGTACGCGTCCGCTTAAATACTTATTCCAAAAACTAGGTCCACGAGTATTTAGGCGTCTCTAGTTTATTGAAGTTTCCATAGCGAGTCCGAGTCTTCGTAATATCGAGATCGAGTAGTCAGTAGTCGGAGTAATGTTATGGAGTATTTTCGGTTTGTGGATTATTAACGTATATTAGACTATGCGTTGGTAGTTGGTTTATTACGCGTGTATATTTTTAATATGCTTATAAAAAAAATACATTTTAAAATTGTACACGCTTCCGTAAATTAGCTATTGACTGGTATTGGTGGCGACAGTGAAACACTTTGTTTTCTTGACTTGACTTAATTAGCTACAGAACGACATAAAAGAGTAGAAATTAAATATTTGGGAACTAAAAGTTTTCATTTTCTGGCAACATCTAAAATGAGTACTTGAGCTGTCAATTCTTCTCGATCGGTTTCGATTTTCGTAAGAATTTTGGTTTTTGTGTGATATTTCTGAGTGTGGACAGAAAAACAGTGGCAAATCATGTATAACGTAATTTGTGGAGGTGCCCGTGATATAGTTTACAAAGTTTACACCAAACTTGTAAATGTGATCAGCATTTCGGTTTTGGTTTAGATTCAGACGTATTCATGTTGTTGAAATTTACTGGAAAACTATAAGTGAAAACAACTTTAAGAGATTTTTGTCATTTTTTTCAGCCACCTTGGAGGATGAATTAACTAAAAGCTCAATTGTTAATTTAGTTAAGCAAGTCATAGCCATAGAAGACAGTAAAAAAAATTCATCTGAAACGGACTATCTGATAAAAATTGCTGCTATGACAGGTTAGTACAGATTTATTTGTTTACACTTCATTTTCAACTTAAGTTATCATAAAATTTGTGCCGTTGTTTGAACTGATATATTGTACTTTCAGATTTAAGTGTGAAAACATTGCGAAGAATAAAAAAGGAAGGTTCTATTAACCAGGGTGAGTGGAATACACCGGGGAAAAAGCGTCCACGACAACCAACTGTTGCCAACCTGGATAGTTTTGACTTATCAGCCATACGAAATTAATGAATTTTACTGTGTGATAAAGCAAGTTCCAACTTTAAGAAATTTGCTTGCAGATTTAAGAGAATCTATTGGATTTACTGGATGTCGTGAAACATTGAGACAAATATTAATCAAAAATGGACTTGAATTTAAAAAAAATAAAAATGAGAGATCTCTTCTTATTGAAAAATATGAACTCGCTGCATGGCGACATAGGTATCTCAGAGCTATTGATGAAAAGCGGAAACAAGGAAAATTAATATTTTACCTTGACGAAACCTATGTCCACCAAAATTATAAAGTTAAAAAATCATGGCAAGAGCCATCCACAAGCGGTGTAATTGACAAAATATCAACAGGCAAAATACATATTGTTGTTCATGCTGGATCCGAAAAAGGTTTTGTCCCCAATGCATTATTGGTTTTCAGTACAAAATCAAAAATGGCAGATTATCATGATGATATGAACAGAAATAATTTTATGAAATGGTTACGGGAAAAATTAATACCCAATTTAAGTCAACCCAGTGTGATTGTTATGGACAATGCTAGCTACCATGTTACTCAAATAAATAAGCCACCATCTATGAATGATTTAAAGGCCGACATTCAGAAATGGCTGACTGAAAATAGAATTCACTATGAAGAATTCTTTACAAAGGCTGAGCTTATGTGCCTTGTGAATGATAACAAAACAACTTCAATGTATGAAGCTGAAGAATTCATAAAACAACATGGCCATGAGGTTTTGACTTTCACCATATCACTGTGACCTGAACGCAATTGAACTGATATGGAGTTTGCCTAAAAGAAAAATAGCCAGCAAAAATGTAGGAACTCCTGGTAAAGAAATGGAGAATCTTATAAAGGAATGTTTTAATAGTGTCACAGCCAGTGATTGGAAAAAATGCACAGATCACACTATTAGTGTCGAAAATAAGTACAAAGTAAGAGACAGGATATCAGAATCAGAGTTGGAACCCTTCATAATTTCTGTACGTAATGATGATACTGACAGTGATTTTTCATATGAAGGCATTGAATTTCTTTATTCTGATCTAAGTTCTGATAGTGACAAATAAATACCTACATTGAAATGCTTTTTCTTTTATTTATCCTTAACAATTTTTTTTTATTAGAACGCAAGCATGTATACTTTTGAAGCGTTTTTTGGTTAATACAAGCGTCAAGATGGACTGAATACAGTTTTCAGCGAGCTTATAAGTTTTCTCATTTAGGCGCTGTGATTATTTTTCGGGTTTTCCAAAAAGTGCGATTTCTTGAAAACTATAAATATTTTCTTAAATCTAATGCCGGCACAAATACGCACAAATCAAGAGCTACTCGTGTATGTTTATTCTACAAGCGCACATACAATAGTTTCAGAGATACACGATTCTGCAAAACGTTACCCCAGCAGGAAATGCAATATCTCGAAAACCTGATTACGCACTTATTATATTTTCAGCGCACATTCTTGCACAACTATAAGCTCTCTGCCCATGCACAATATTTCTCACTCCGATCATTCGTTTAGAATTTTCCTGCTGGAACAACGTTACCCTAACAGGAATCGCTTTTTCCGTTTTTTTTCAAAAACGACGACACGCACATGTTTTTTATGTAGCGCACATTCACAACAGATTACGCTCTAATTATACGTTCCACTCATATCACTCCAGGAGCCACTTTCCTGTTGGGGTAACGTACACGTTTCTGAGTAGGATTGTGAAAGAAGCCAATTTTGTAGCGTAGTTTTATATAAACGACGATTTAAGTGACAGTGATTCTTTTATTTGCTTGTTTTAGGTGTTTCTGTAAGCACAGTGCGCAGATTCGTGCAATACGGCATAGAAAACGGTGGGAAATTCTCAACACCAGCTTAACACATGAAGGGTCGTCCCGTGGTGCAAAAAGCAGTAACGATGAGACTGTTTCAGAGATCAGTGACGAAACAATGCCAGAGCTTAAAATAGACTACACGAACTTAAGTGATCCCATGGAAGGTGTAGAGTATTTCGATTTTGATTTATTAGATTAGTTTATTTTATTAATTTTAGTTTATATCTGAGTTTATATGGAAAGCAATTGATTATTAAAAATACTTATTTTTTGTGAAATTGTTGTTTCATTGCTACTACATATTACATATTTAATAAATATACTTATTTAATGTATTTACACATATTTATACCCAATAAATAAATAATACTATTCAAGTATCAAGATCAGCTGGGTCGAACTAACTGGGTTGCTATCTGAGCGATTGTGGCGCTGTCATTTAATTTCTACTCTTTTTTGTCGCACTGTATCTAAAATTCTAAACAAGTAACACATCAAAGTTACTTAAATATAACTTAGTAATCTACGACATCCTGCACAAAAATACTTAAATAAAATCTTACTAAAAACCTTTCCTTCATACTTTACAGGCTTAGGACTGTCAGCTTATTTTATAAACCTGAATCGTGATATACGTTTACGTAAACAATAGGTACCGTTCCTATGACGTCGTGTGACGTACTGATTTAAAAAACAAACTTTGCTAAACATTTTCAACTCCGCCTTCCAAAGTAACAGTGATTCTATTGATATAGGCATTAGGTTTAGACACGCTAAACAAATAAATCGACTTGCAAACTTCGAGTGCCGAACCGAACGCTCGCCGCTAACACTAGACGCGAGTATGGTAGTACGTGAATACGCGTCAAACGCCATACGCTTAAATACTCGAGACGAATACGCGTTTATGTGGTTCGCACGGAATAAGTCTTTACACGTGCGGCCAGAAACCTAATCCAGTATATACGTCAATACGTCTCACCTCTTGGCCGTACCAAATCCGAACGTGTGTTAGCACTATTAACCTACCAAATAATCTCCCCCGCCGCTTCCGCCGCGTGAACGATATTCTAAAAACAAAATAGTGTTTTGTGCCGATTTTTAAATTTATTAAAAACAGTTGTGGAAGTGTTTAGTGTACAAATCAAGTGTGTAAACTCTTAAAACTTCAAATTAAGACTTTTGTATTAAAGACTTGTCTTAAAGGTCTCGTAACCAAGCCACAAATAAGACACAAACAAATAATAATAATAAAAAAAAATGGATTATTATATTAAGGCTGCCTCAATACGATTTGCTGCCAAATACTCCATAAAACATTAGAATACGTTACATCCGCATTCTAATGCATACTAAAGAATTCAAGAAAAATACTGTTGACTAGGCAGCATGGTCTCAGACCTTAGCCTGTTCCGTAAGGAACAAACAAAAAAAAAAAAAAAAAAGATCATTGACAGAAGCGATCTCGGTGTAATGGAGCGGAGAATTTTATTGTAGTATTGACTACCTCCGCAAAGCTTACTGGGAAGGCTGACTCGATACAATTTGCTGCCAAATACTCCAAAAAACATTAGAATACGTTACATCCGCATTCTAATGCATACTAAAGAATTCAAGAAAAATACTGATGACTAGGCAGCATTGTCTCAGACCTTAGCCTGTTCCGTAAGGAACAAACAAAAAAAAAAAAAAAAAAACAGGCTGTATGGGCTAGATCCCTTTGCCTTCCCGAAAGGGAAAAGAAGTAAAAAAAAAAAAAAAAAAAGATCTGTGTTTGTGACATAATGGTGCACTGACCTCTATCATACAAGTACGCTGGACTCAATATATTAGATGAAATGACAGTTGATTTTTGTGCCGAATCACAGCGCCCCAGTCGAGGTTCTCAGGAACTAAAATTGACACATTTAGAGATAGGTTAATACCGATATTTCTCAAGATTAGGTAATACTAATATATTCGCCTGGAAATATATTATTTTAACAAATACGAGTATATGAGTATTAGTAATATTTTTAAATTACACTAATATCAAAATAGTAGACTTGGCAAGGCGTATCACACATCTACTGTATTGACTTCTCATAATATGTTGCAACTAAATATCTCATAATGGTATTAGTGATGAATGTTATATGAATGCCTAATAATCAGTAATAATATGTTAAAAAGCAATGTGTTATACTAAATTCTGGAATCATCATCATGATCATCTACAGTCCGACTTCGCCCACTGCTGAGCACAGGCCTCTCTCTTCTTGTATCAATCACTTCGTTCCTGTCTGGAATGAATTCTGGAATAATATCATGATAATTATAATTGTTTTAACAAATGTTTTTAAGTCAAGCAATTTATATCTGCATCTGAAACAGAGTTGAAAACTGATATAAGTCTTCACGTCGCTGGAATGCGATGTCACTCTTATTTGCACCTTAACACTACAGAGGCAGGATCTCAGCGATGAGAGCGAGAAATATGTCCGTTGTAAATTATTATCCATCTCATTCGTACGCAAATATTTGCATGAATGATGTTCCAACCGAGTGAATCCAAACTATTGTAAATGTAAGTATTAACTAACTAGTATACTTGAGCGAGCAGATACTTGCTCAAATATACTAGTTTTAAGGATAAGTTGTTAGCCTATCCCCATATTTAAATCCCACTGATCTGACAGTAATGCGCTATAACTTTAGTAGCACGCTATCCACTAGTTTATAGCTTGCAATCTGATTGAAAGTATTTTTCAGTTAAACTTTACAGCATGTTTTCTATTACTTAGAAATGAATCTCAATTAAAATAATTGGGATTTTCTTTTTCTCTTACGTATTAAATTATTCTCACGTATTTTTATACCGAAGGCTATGTCCCATCTCTAATATTAGTTCCATGGAATCTCACGTTAAGTCACGTTGCTATCAGCGCCAAAATGGCGAAAATCAAATGTCTTAATTTTGTCATCGATAATATGAAGTCCAGCGTACTTGTATATTAGAGGTCAGTGTAATGGTGACATATGTGGGTGATCTGTTTCTGTTTATTGTTATTTCAGTCTTCAGCTTACTACACTAGTATATAATAGTAATAGTAATCTTTGAGCTTACTCTTTGTCTAAAGCTGTGGTCTAAAGTATTGTCTCTTTATTGAGATCCACGAAAGAAGCTCCCGCAGTATTTGTATTACTAAGCGTTTATTCAAGAAGTTATTCTAAAAGCCAGATAATAAGATTCAGCACTGTTTTTCAATATGACGACGAAAAAACTTTCAATGTGTAGAATATGTTTGGTGGAGAATGTACGCATGTACGTGGTAGTCAACAGGCACTTGCAGGAAATGTATGAGAAGCTGACTAATATTCCAGTAAGTAATTTATTTGACGACTTGAGTTTTTGAAGCTGACTAATATTCCAGTAAGTAATTTATTTGACGACTTGAGTTTTTAATTAGGTGGCAGGTGGAACATGTGTCGAGGATGACAATAAAATACAGCCTCTTTCCTTGCCTCATCAAACGGTTCTCTGCTTCTGCTTCCAACGAATTCTTGTGACCTTCACCAAATAGTAGGTGCCTAGTAGCTTCTTTGCTACAGAACCTTTTCGAATATAACTGAAAGTACATATTTTGTTTATTCAATCAACTATATAGAGCGTTTTGTTACAGTTAGTGACTCAAGACAGTAGACCGATGCTCGTTTGTTACTTCTGCATCACTAAACTGAAGCAATGCTGCCGATTGCAGAGAAAATGTCTAGAAGCTGAAAAGATGTTTGCTTGGATGTTGAATGAGGATTATCAGGTAAGGTTTAACTGAATGACAGAGTCTTCAACATACCTACAACTGTTCTCATACAATTATATATGAGAACAGTTGTAGGTATGTTGAAGACTGTCATTCAGTTGGCACTTGTAACGGTGCCGAAATATGGAGCTCTCATCAAAAATTTAATTATACAATATATAACCTAACCTAAACAATTAGAATATTATATTATTATTAGAATTGGTCCCGTGCTTCTCAAATCCAGCACAGATTCCCTCATCCATAATCAGGTCATCGTTCCTCCTTGAGTAAGGCCTATCACCAACCAACAGTCGTCATTAATTCCCAGTACCTGGGCTACCGAGCTCTGCTTGGGTGAAAATAGAGAAAACAATGTTATCTAAAAATTAAACCTAGCTAGATTGATTTATCGCCTCCGAAACCTCCTGCATACTAAATTTCATGAAAATAGTTGGAGCCTTTTACGAGATTTAGATTATATATTTACATATATATATGAATTGCTCGTTTATAGCGCGCCTAATTGTTGCTAGCCGGGAAGACTGCGTGCGTGGGGCGCCCAAGGGCCCCGTTGGCGTCTGCGTCACAATGTGACAGTAACTTTTTTCATAGGAAAAACGTGTATTAGTGTTTATTTTACAACAGTTTGTTTTAGTTTTAAGTAAATGGTGCAGTGTAAATATAGTATTAAGTGCGTATTTTATTGTTTTATGTCTTATTAATTTTTCTGTAAGTATTGTATTATAGTTTTTCTTTTAGATGCTTACTAATTACGACAGTAGCGATGCCGTACGAACCGCTTGTCAACCTGCCATATCGCTGGATGCCCTAGTCAGATGCCCTCACTGTTCCCAAGCACGTTTTTTTTTAAAGGTGAACGAGGTTTGAAGGTACATCTGGGTAAGAAACACATCCCACAATGTGCCTTCATCATGCCCAACAATGACCAGTACTGTCACACCAGATTCACCCCCTCAACCCCTTTGGCAAAAACTTGCGAAATTATAAACTTCAACACCGGTCTTAAAATGAGTCGCTCGTGGCGCAAGACGATCCGTAGCTTCGAGCCTAGCACGCTGTGTCCGTCTCGTCGTCCGAGAGAACTCATTAAGTGCTTGGGAGCAATTACTCACTGTTATGTATTTACTTGGCGTCCATAATGGCGTTTTAGGCGGTTGTTCGTTGCTTGAAAATATAGTCCGGGGTACCTTCACTTGTAGTAATAATCAACTGTCAAGTGTCAACTATCTGTCAAACACCACATGCCTTCCCCCATAGTCTCTAGGTACTTCACTCAAGTTACTATATTTTTACTAACCTAACTATCCTAATATCTTTATACTTTCCTAACCTAACTATCCTAATATCTATATCTCTAATATTATTTAATTGTTTTGTAAC
This sequence comes from Orthosia incerta, assembly GCA_948252205.1. NCBI lineage: Eukaryota > Metazoa > Arthropoda > Insecta > Lepidoptera > Noctuidae > Orthosia > Orthosia incerta. The sequence goes on from OX411767.1 coordinate 4,469,248, forward strand.
TTGTCTCCTTCACAAGTTACTACTGCATCTGTTGGTATGCCGAGTATATCACGTATTTCATTACTAGGACCTGGAGCTTCATCAGAATCACGTCGTCGTAGCTGGTTTATGTGTCGTGTAACGATTGGTCCACCGTTTATCTTTACCAAAAACCGGACAGGACCCCTGATTCTGAAGACTTCTCCTTTCACCCACTTCTCCCCTTTCTCCCCTCTTGCATAGTTGCGCAGCCATATCTTGTCCTTCAATCTAAATGCTCTCACCGGCACTTCTATATTACTTTCAATTTGTCTCTCAGCAACAGGTTTTGTAGAGAAAGGATGTATGATGTCAAACCGTGTTCTAAAACGACGTCTATTCAACAATTCTGCCGGAGTCTTTCCAGTAATCGAGCTTGGTGCTACTCTCAAACCAAACAAAAGACGTGGTAATAAAATATCCATGTCAGTTCCAGCCAAACTATGTAATTTCTTTTTTACTGTTTGCACAAATCTTTCAGCTTGGCCATTTGACAATGGTGTATATGGTGGAGTTAGTATATGTTGAATGCCATTGTATTTCATAAAATCCTTGAATTGTTCAGATGTGAATGCTGTTCCATTATCCGTTACTACCACTTGTGGAAATCCTTGCTGGGCAAAAATTTCTCTTAATGCTTTAATTGCACAGTCACTTGAGGTTGATTTAACTATCTTTACTTCTGGCCATTTCGAGTATGGATCCACCACAATTAGATATATTCTTCTATCAACTGGACCAGCAAAGTCAATATGTAAACGTTGCCATGGGTTAGAAGGGGTGATCCAAGAATGTCCCGTGCTTGATGGCATATTTTTATTTATCTGACAGCTATCACAATTTGCCACTAACGCTTCAATCTCATGATCCAGCCCTGGCCACCAAAAATAGCTTCGTGCAATTGATTTTGGTATTACTATGGCATCATGAGTCTCATGTAAACCCTGTAACATGTGTTCCCGCATCGGTGGCGGTATGACAACTCGGGAGCCCCATATTATACAGTCATTAGTAACAGATAACTGCTTTCTTTTTAGCCAATATAATTTCATATTACTGTCATTTACATTATCAGGCCATCCATGCAATATCCAGAATTTCACTTTAGATAGAATATCGTCTCGCCCTGTTTGTTCTGCAATGTCTTTTACTGAATACTGAACGGCGCTTGGTGTCTCCGACAATAACAATATATCTTCAACATCTTCAGTATCTGACTTCCAATCTTCAGTAGTATCCATTGCCTACTGAGAGCATCAGCATTCCCTATACTAGTGCCCCGTTTATATTGTAGTTCATAATCATGTGAGTTCAGCTTCAAAGCCCATCGCATCATTCTTGGTGACAGTACTTTCGGTATTGCTTTATTGGGGCTTAAAATCCCAAGCAATGGCTTATGATCGGTGTATATTACTATACGTCTTCCATATACATACTGATTGAATTTTTCTAAACCGAATATAATCGCCGCAGCTTCTTTATCGATCTGTGCATAGTTACGTTCTGATTTTGATAAAGTTCTGGATCCCATAGCAACCGGTTTTTCTGATCCATCATCCATAACATGAGATAGAACGGCTCCCACCCCATATTCTGAAGCATCACATGTTAATGTTACCTTTCTGTTATTATCAAAATGTATTAGAGTATCTGTACTAGACAGTGTACATTTAGCCTTCTGGAATGTTTCTGTCTCTAACTTGCCCCACTTCCATATAGCATCTTTATCTAGAAGCCTATATAGTGGTTCCAATAACATAGCTTTATCTTTCATAAACCTGTCATAAAAATTCAACAATCCCAAAAAAGCTTGTAGCTCTTTAACATTTCTAGGACTCCTCGCATTCATAATCAATTTGATCTTTTTGTCACTTGGATGAATACCATCTTGATCCACCACATTACCAAGGAATTCAACTTTATTTGTTGCAAACTCACACTTCTTTCGGTTCAGTCTGAGTCCAACATCTTCTAGACACGCCAGTACATTTTCCAGCCTTGCATTATGCTGTATCTTATGTCCACTTATTAAAATGTCATCTAGCAACACAGTCACTCCTTTAATACCTGCCAATGTTGTTGACATGATCCGTTGAAATATACCTGGGCAAGCCTTCAAACCATAGGGTAATCTATTCATCTTATATAATCCCTTTATTGTGTTAATTGTCAGGAGCATACCTGTTTCCTCCGATACTTTCAGTTGTGTATATGCCTCTTTTAAATCCAGTTTAGTATAAATTACACCACCTGCGACTTCAGATAGACACTCATTTATCGTTGGCTGCGGGTATGTATCCGTGTCGGTTGCTGAATTTACAGTCAATCGGTAGTCTCCACATAGACGAATACTGCCATCTTTTTTTAGTACTGGCACCACTGGTGTAGCCCAATTTGAATAAGCTATTGGTTCCATTACTCCAATATTAACCAACCTATCTATTTCTTCACAAACTCTATCTCTTATCGCAAATGGTACTGACCTGCTCCTCATAAATTTCGGCTGTACATCCTTCTTACAATTGATCACAACTTCCGGTCCTTTGTATTCACCAAGTCCATCAAACAATTTATTATATTTCTTAAGTATTTTTAATAGAGATTCATCCTTTTCACTATCCAGGGAATTGATGTTATTTATACCTTCAACTGAAATCCCTAGAGGCTGGAACCAATTTCTGCCAAGGAGATTACCTCGCCCCTGTCTAATTATTATTTGCAGGTAACCTTTAAAATTTTTATATTCAATAAAAACTTTGGTCCTGCCATGCACCTGCACTTTAGCATTAGTCCAGGTGTGCAAGTTTAGCCTGCATTCCTGTAAATCTAATCCATCTGGCCAGATTAATTCTGCTTGCTCCCTTGCCATAATTGTATATGAACATCCGGAATCAACCTCAAACTTGACAAATTTTTTATTCATATAAAGTTCTGTATAAATGGCAGGTTCACGATATGTTCTTCCTACACAGTATAACCCATTCATAAATTCATAATCCCTTTCTTGAATCTCTTTGATATCACCAGTTCCATTTTTATTTTTTCTGCACATTTTTGCAATATGGCCTACTTTGTTGCATGTATTACATTTAGCAGAAACAAACTTACATTTGTGGTACAAATGGCATCCTCCGCATCTGTAGCAGAATAGCTTCTTTTTCTTCTCTTCCACTGCATTTACCTCCATTGGTTCGACCTCACTGTCTCTACTTGAACTTGCAGAACAGGTGATTAATGATTCCTCAATGGCTGGTACTTTTAGGATTTTTAAGTCTTCAACACATCTTTCCGCTTGCAATGCCAATTCCACAGCTGTTGCATAAGTAAGGTTAGCCTTTCTCAGTAAATTTTCTTGTAGTTTGGCATTATTTACGCCACACACGAGTCTATCTCTCAAGGTTCTTTCTAAATCTACAAAATTGCAAAACCTACACATTTTTCGAAGTGCTGCAATGTATACTTGAATTGATTCATTTTTACCCTGATTCCTACTGTGGAATTTAAATGATTCTACGATCTCATTTGGTCGCGGACTAAAATGATTATTTAGTTTTGTATCTATTTCAGCTAATGTAACCTGGCTCACAGTATTCGGAAACACTAATGATTTAACTAAGTTAAACAGCTCACTACCACAAGATGCAAAAAATACCGCTTTTTGCCTAATAGGTTCTATTAAGCCATGTGCTATTATGAAGTAACCAAATCGTTCTTTATATGATTCCCATCGCCACTTTTCATATCAAATGTCTCGAATCTTAGATCAGCCATTCTATGTATACAGTTTTCACAAAGTTTCACTGGTTTTTCTACTATATTTTACGTTTTTTATCTCGTCGCCACTGTTATGTACTTACTTGGCGTCCATAATGGCGTTTTAGGCGGTTGTTCGTTGCTTGAAAATATAGTCCGGGGTACCTTCACTTGTAGTAATAATCAACTGTCAGTCAACTGTCAAGTGTCAACTATCTGTCAAACACCACACTCACCTTCCCGTTTAGAATCCTACATGTGCAAAAAGATCTGGCAACCAAATAAACTTTAACCGCTCAAAGAGGGTTATTGTACTATGTGGAGTCTAAACTAGGTGAAGGTGATATCAGAGGTGCGGCTAGGATCATCTTCAGCAGCGATGTGGTTGCACCATACTCTCCAGAGACACTTGCAGCTTTGGAGAGCAAACATCTGCCACCTTCCCCGACCCCCCGATCCTGAAAATAACTTATTGCAAATTACAGCCCAACATCTGTGTGTGGCCGTAGGCTCCTTCCGGAGTGGATCCGCCGGCGGCCTCGACGGTCTGACACCCCAACATTTAAAGGATTTAATGAGCGCAGGCGCCGGGGAAGCTGGTGAGTCTCTTTGAAGGAGCTGACGGCCCTTATCAACCTTATGCTCTGCGGCAATGTGAACGAAGCCGTCATTGATATTTAGTACGGGGCAAATCTATGTGCCCTGCGCAAGAAGGATGGCGGCATTCGTCCCATTGCCGTAGGGTCTACCTACAGGTGTATCGCAACCAAAATTTGCTGTGCTTATTACAGCGAAGCACTGGCTAGCAAATTCCAGCCCCTAAAGCTGGGCTTCGGGTCCAAAGGGGGCTGTGAGGCTGCGGTACACGCCTTATCTACATACCTCAACAGGAATGAAGGTGTGGTCATACTTAAGGTTGCCTTTAATTCCGTAAACAGGGATACCTTTTTGACAGAAGTTCAAAAAGAAATACCCAAAATTTACAGTTTTCTATATCAATGTTATATAGGCACCCCTCTAAATTACTCAACAAGGAAAACCTTTTGGAATCAGCTGTTGGTTGTCAACAAGGTGACCCTCTTGGGCTAGTCATTTTCAGTTTGGCAATAAACCCAATCATTCGGCAACTAAATTCTAAATTCAATGTTTGGTATTTGGATGATGGAACCCTAGGAGGTGATGTAGATACAGTCTTGAACGATTTAACTTTTTTGAATGATAAATTTAGCTCTATTGGGCTAGAATTTAACCTTTCGAAATGTGAAATTTACCTCCCCCAAACTATTGACTGACAGACTACTTTAGCAAAATTTAACGCCATAGCATCTAATATTAAAATTACCGAGAGAAACTCTCTTCACCTCCTGGGTTCTCCTATTTTTGATGAATCCTTTCCAAATTTCATTTAACAGAAAATACAAAATTTTAACGATGTCTCGAAAAGACTTTTCAAAATTAACATGCATTCGGCCTACAAACTTATCCGATATTGTTGCTTTGGACCAAAATTTACTTATAGCCTTCGCTCCTTTCATTTATGGCAACACCCACAACTTTTAGAAAAAGTAGACCAAATTATAAAAAAACACACTTTCATCTATCCTAAATGTGGCCTTGGACGACCGAGCATGGCAACAAGCCACGCTTCCCATTCGCCTGGGCGGCCTCGGCGTCCGCAAAATTTCAAGTATAAGTTTACCAGCCTTCCTCTCCTCGGTCTACGGTACTGATAAATTAACCAGGAACATCTTATCTTCCTCACTGGTTGATTTTGAGGTACCGTGTTTGACCGATGCGTTGAACGCTTGGAAAATGGCTTGTCCCAATACGGATCTGACCGACAACCTGTCCTCCCAGAGACGATGGGATGTGCCGCTCTGCAGTATTATACAGAATAATCTAATAAATACATCGTATAGTACTGCTGAGCGTGCGCGTCTGCTGGTTGTGGGGGAATGGGAGTCGGGTTTGTGGCTTCAAGCACTCCCGTCATCCACCATAGGCACTATGATGGATGACTCTTCGTTTCGACTCGCAACCTGTCTACGCTTAAGCGCACCTTGTGTTGCTCCACATCGGTGCCAATGTGGTGAAGCTGTCGGCAGCCTTGGGCACCATGGCCTGTCTTGTTGCAAGAGCGCAGGACGCAGAGCACGGCACGCCAGCATCAATGACATTATTCGTCGAGCCCTTATCACCGCCAGGGTACCAGCTGTATTAGAACCTAACGGCTTGGTACGTGACGATGGGAAGAGACCAGATGGCATAACATTAGTGCCGTGGAAGGTGGGTAGGCCTCTGGTGTGGGATGCAACCTGTGTCGACACCCTTGCGCCATCTCATGTTTCTAGTTCGGCGGGCTGTGCTGGCGCTGCTGCTGCGGCTGCTGAGGCCCTCAAACGGCGGAAATACTGTAACCTAATTGGTAATTACAGTTTTGAGCCGTTTGGGGTCGAAACGCTTGGGTCATGGGGCCCGAGTGCACGTCTCCTTTTTAAGGAGATCTCTCGCCGATTGATCGACACTGTGCGTGACCATAGGGCTGGCTCTTTCTTTGCGCAAAGAATTAGCATTGCCATTCAACGTGGCAATGCTGCCAGTCTTCTGGGTTTTTTCCCGGATGACAGCTTCTATGTATAATAGTGTAAGTAGTTAGTTTAAGTATAATTTTGTATAGTTTACTTTTGTTTAGTGTATAAGTATCTACCTAAACGACTAATTATTCTGTTAATTGTATTGTGTATTATTTCATTATATATGCAAATATATTTCTACAAAAAGCTAGTGATGATCTATTTATATTTTGGAGTATATTTTGACATAGAATGGTCCTTTTCTGCTTATAAAAGATTTTTAGTGATGAAGATACACAATCTTACTGTTGTACATTTGGAATAATCCCTACTTGTTTATGTTAACAATACATCATAGAAATTCTATACCAATATTATAAAGAGGAAACATTTTTTTGTTTGTTTGTACTGAATAGGCTCCGAAACTACTGGACCGATTTAAAAAGTTATTTCACTTATGGAAAGCTACATTATCCCCGAGTAACATAGGCTATAATTTATTTTAAAACGAATTAGAGATCCTTATGAAAATTGCAATAGTGTAACCCAAAGTAGCAATTATGCCTATAAAATTCATTATTTGGCATGCGCTGAGAAAACTGTTGATCATACATAAAAATTATGTACTATATGATTAAAGTACTCATTATTAACTACAAAAAAGTCTGCGAGAGAATATATCTCACTATCATAGTTAAGTCACAATAGCAGCTTTTGTGTTCTAAAATTTAATTAGATCGCCGGTATAAACAAAAGTTGTTTACATTCGTATTGTAGATTCAGTACATAACAATGTTATTATGTAAAAACTACATAGTTTCCACTGTAAATATGTCAATATCGACTTGATATCTCAAAAGCGATTTATATGATTTTAGGTCATTTTAGGGTATATAGAGGACCTAGACCGAGACGGGAAACCTATATACAGCTCATAGTTAGCACAGTCTTCAATATAAATCCCATTTACTTGAGATAACAAGTCGATATATAGTATAACACATGCTGTTTGTTAGAATTTCGGCAAAGCTGATGTTTTAGGTGCCCTAAGTACCTAGAAAATATGTAGGTGTACTGATAGCAGTACTACCATTGGAAAGCTTGTCGAAAGGGCTTCCAGTTGGTTTTTAGACGGGAAAGATCGTCTGGATAGTCTGCGAGTTAAACAGCATAACAAAATGTAAACAACGGAAAAACGTTGAAATTTGTAGGCCCTACAGGTAGAATAACTCCCTGAAGGGAATAGTTGTACTTACAGTGAAAGTACTTTCGGATGGCTGGTTGGACTAGCTACCAAGCCATCACTTTGAAGTGATAATCGCTCAAGTAGTTTGAGTACAATTTCAGAAAATAGATATCTGAAATTGTATTTTTTAGTCCGGTTCTGGCATTCCCCGGGACTATGCACCCCTGGGATTTTCAAAAATAAGGAATAGTCGGGGACCTCCCGATAGCCCGATAAACGCGCTATCGTGTCGTCCCAAAATTATTAGAATTGTGTGAATAGTTTCTGCGATAGCTAGCCACAAAGAAAGTGACTAGCTGTGGGCTTGACACCTTTCGAGGCACAATATGTGCAAGAAATCTAGATAAACTCATGGAAGCACTAGAAATATAAAGTGCAGTCTATCGGCCACCAGGACACCCGTAACAAGCGGTGGTCCTGGTTAGCATGAGTAGGAATGCCTTTAGTCAATGGAATGTCTTAGGAATTTATAGATTAGACACACACGGGATGATATCCTGTAGAAATATGCCGAGAAGAAGCTTTTTTAAAACGCCGATAGACAGCCTGCTGGAAGCAACAGCAGGTCATCCTGACTTAAAGAATATCCTTCGGCTAGATTAGAAGTTATTCAATTTTCAATAGGAAAACAAAGGAAAGTGTCCCTTTGTATGATAGAACTAGCCTAGGGTAGCTATCAATGCCTAGATATATAGGTATATGGATTAGATACATAGAGGAGCTCGTGGCTAAATAATAACAGCCGCACGGGTCGATCATCAAGGTTAAGCAACGCTTGACGAGGTCGGTCCGTGGATGGGTGACCATTTCAACATAACGAGTTTCCTCCGTGCCTCGGAAAGCACGTTAAGCCGTTGGTCCCAGCTGTCATTTGAAGATCTTTGACAGTCTTTATGGGTAGTCAGAAGCTTGAGATCTGACACCAGTCTTGCCAAGGGGTACCGTGTTACCCAGTTACTGGGTTGTGGAGGTCAGATAGGCAGTCGCTCCATGTAAAGCACTGGTACTTAGCTGAATCCGGTAAGACTGGAAGCCGACCCCAATATAGTTGGGAAAAGGCTAGGCAGATGATGATGATTAGATACATAGATAGGGGGCGCTACTGATTAACAGCACGAAGAAATCTAGGTATTGATAGCACCATGGGAGGGATGTGATAGCCCAATTACCTAATGATTGGTAAGGGATTTTTTGGGTGAAATAAAATTATTTTCGGAATAAAATTGCGGGGCTCTCAATAATGGATAGGACTGAGGGTATATAGCACCCCAAGTCATAATTAGAAATTGTAGTCATCCAATGCAAGTCGCTTGTACTTGTCTTAATAGATAAGAAATAATTTCTTATGAATTTAATCTCAGTAACTGTTGAGAGCCCTAAAATCATGCCGTGTGTCAAATAATCAGAGTGTTTTATTTAATTCGATTATATCGACCCTTTGGATCCATGCATAGTTAAATCTTGAGTCGTCGCCGCAGCCAGGTTGCCAAGAACCTTATTATCGTATGAGATCGGGACGTTCAGCGGCGCCGATCAGAAGATTTACGCCCTTCCTTCTCGGGGTCAGCGATTACGCTACGTCCAGCACAATAAGATTACAATTGTGGGTGGGTTAAAAAACTTTAGACACTACGGCTGAAACTGAAGCACTAGCTGGTATTTTTCATAAACGATTATGACACAGTTGAACACTAATTATAACGTTAGTGTAATGTGAAATTGTTTGAAACTGAGATAATTTTTAACAATATTGACAATCTTTTACAGAAAAAACCTAGAGTAAACCAAGGCCAGCTAAAGTTCAGTTCGTATGTTATAAGTCCAACAGAGCACATGAACATATTTGATGAATGTCAAACAGAAAGCGACGTTATCAAAACAGAATTACCAGATGATTATGAGAGACAAGATAATATTGTTGAGTCAAAGGAGGAACATCAAACTGGTATGTTTTACAATTTTGTTTGCAGTATTTTTCTTATAGAAAAAGACCTAACGACATTGCGGCATGCTCAGGGGAAGCTGGTGATACGAGCTTGATGCTTATAGGTAGGATTGATCCTCATTGGGAAAAATTACCATCGTCTTGTTCATATTTAATTTTCTACTCATCCCTTTCACCTTCAATGCTTCATTCATCACAGTCACCATGCCTTGCAACAGTTCTGCTGACGATGCAAGTAGAACTTGATCATCAACGTAGACTTTTGACAGGCAACTCATTCATCCTCAATCCACAATCATGCTCTTTGAAATCTATCAGACAATTATCCATGTACAAGTTGAGCAGCATCAGTGACGCTACAAAGCCCTGTCTTACAGCCCTTGAGATGGTTTAATCCTAACACAAGCACACTAAAATGCCTTCACGGGATTCCAGTGCTTGATGTGATTCCATTGGCGACATTTCCTCCCGCCAGGCTACCTCGCACATGGTTGTGAAGTATATGTTTCATCTCCAGTCTCTTAAGAGCCCCTACAAGTTTCACGAGCTAAAAACAGAAAACAGCTACTTTTTCAGTGCTAATTTCTCAATAACTACAAGATATATGATAAATCTTTTAATGCAAATTTTTGTGCCACATAGTTATCTAGTAAATGTACATTAGATATTTTTGATAACTGCTCAAAAAAAAAAAATTAAAAATTAAATTCACACGTTTTTACGAAATCCCGAAACATCAGGTTTTCTCAATTGCTTTTTCAGCTTACCTACTGGTGGCGAATAATAATCTGCAAAAAATGGTATGGACTGGGCATATAGTATACTAGTAAGCCACCAATTTTGTTTTCCAAAGTTTTTTGTATTTGTACTTAAAAAAAAAAAGATTTTCACGCGGAAAAAAGGCAGTTCTATCATGTGCGAAAGCGTCGTCTACGCGTAAGAATATGTTGAATATAAAAATAACTGTTAAATAATTTGAGATTTGAAGTGTTTATCAATCGAATCCAATTTTTATATGGGTAGTATTTAAACGCAAATAAAAAAATTTCCTTTTTCTATGCAATAAAATTCCGAATTCTCATCAAAATTACTGATTGCGCAGCAAAATATTCAACGCAAAATATCACTAAACACTCTACAATTTATTTTCGCAGCGTACAGCGATTTTTCCTAAAGCAAAAGCTTTTTTATTAATGCACAGCTAATAATCTTAATGCACATCATACATGTTAACTCTTTTTCTTTTAAATCCATGGTTAAAGTTTTTACAATTACTATTTAACGACAATGTCGACGGAGCCCCGCTGCGCGGGGCTCCTATTTCTGTCTAAAGGGTCTAAAGTAACCTAACACGAAGAAGATGACGGGAGCTGAGTTCGCTCGCTTTGCTCGCTCACTTCAGCTTCCGTCATCTTTTCGAACCTAACCTGTCCGTGTCGGGGTGCCTTAAGTTCCCGAGCTCGCTTCGCTCGCTCTTGGACTAATGACTTCTTGAAAATTAGGACAAATGTGATGAACAGGTTTTGTTGTACTTACTGGTTAATATGCGACTGAGATAGTTATTTTGCTACGAAATATGGAAAAATTGCTGTGCAGTTAGTATTTCTGCTATGTATGTAGTATTTTTGTACAAAAATAAATTTAACTGTATTGCATTATGAGGAAAAAAGTAATGTCATATTGATGTATAATTTCGAATTATCTGCAGTTTGAGTTTTGCTAAACATTTAGTAAGTTATTTGATGTAAAAAAGAATATAAATGATGAGTATGTATTGATAGACGATTATTTTATTTGATATGCAATTTATAATATCCCTTTTTATATTACATTTTTGAGTACTTATTTTATTGTAATAAATTGTCTAAATAATGCCTTATAAACCGTTGCGCTCGCGCTAGGCATTCAGTTTCGCTCAAGGGCTTGTAGTCGATGAACCTGTGTCGTGCTGTTTTCTGTTTTTGGCTCGTGAAACTTGTAGGCACTCTTAAGAAGTTTGGGGTGTAAGGGGCTCCGCTAAGATCTTGGAGCCCAAGCCAACCTCGCCTGCACGTGGCGCACCTGCTGGACAACGGAAAGGGCTCTGGCGATGCCACTCCTCTGGGGTTCGTCCTAGGGGTTCGGGGGTCAGACGGCAGTCGCCCCGGTAATTGGCACAAAGCCACTTAAAAATGGATAGAGAAAGAATGAAATATACGTTTAGGGCTAGGGCGTCGCCGCATAACGACGCGCATGGAGATCGCCTTAACCCTGCGACAAGTATGCGAGGGCTACCGGGCCCCGTGCGAGCCCGGCTAAAGACGTTAGCACCAACTACGAAGATTCGCTTTGCAAACTGGAACATTGGCACGCTTACGGGACGATCCGCAGAACTTGCGGCCATACTTGCCAGGCGTAAAGTGGCGGTGGCATTCCTGCAGGAGACACGGTGGAAGGCCAACAGGAGCCGGAATATTGGGCACGGCAACAAGCTGATCTATACAGGCTCATCTGGTGGGGAGAACGGTGTGGCAGTGGTGATCGCCGAGCATTTCCACGATAGCGTCCTGGAAGTTAGACGCATATGCGACCGACTTATGGTGGTAAGGTTGCTTATTGAGGGGGTCGTGACCCACTTAATAAGTGCCTACGCCCCACAGGTCGGTTGCAGCGACGCGGATAAGACGGTGTTTTGGGATCGGCTCGGAGATGTACTACGCGGCATACCGTTGTCCCACGATGTCGTTTTGGGTGGCGACCTGAACGGTCATGTGGGCGAGGTGCAGGGGGAGTATGAACGTGTCCACGGCGGCTATGGTTACGGCCGAAGAAACGCAGAGGGGGAAACGATTCTCAGAACCTGCACTGCAGCAGACCTGGCCGTGGTGAACACGTTCTTCAAAAAGAAAACCGAGCACCTGATTACCTACAGGAGCGGTCGGAACGCCACTCAAATCGACTATCTACTGACCAGGAGAAGCCATATCAGTCGCGTGGCCAACTGTAAGGTCATACCCGGTGAGTGTCTCACTGCCCAACACCGACTTCTTGTCATGGACCTCTGCGTAAAACCCCGTCGCAGACACGCCGAACGTTGCCGCCGCCAAATCAAGTGGTGGCTGCTGGTTCAAACCAGATATTAGTCTCTGCCGCTGGGGATATTAGTCTCGACACAGCAGGCAAGTCCGTCCAAGAGTGCTGGAAAACGATTCAGACAGCAATCACAAAGACGGCAAAGCAAGTTCTCGGCGTGGCGAAAGGGGGCCGCAAAATCGACAAGGAGACCTGGTGGTGGGACGCCACAGTCCAGGGTTCATTACGGGAGAAGAAAGCGCTCTTCAAGACGTGGCAAGCGACCAAATCTCCTGAAGATCGCGCATCTTACAGGACTGCGAAAAGAGCTGCCAAAAAAGCTGTAGCCAGAGCCAGGCGTGACCACTTGCAACCATTATATGCTAAGTTGGACACTCCTGAGGGGCACAAGCTCATATATAAACTGGCGCGTTCTAGGGCCAAAGCAGCGCAAGATATTACTCGCTGCTGCAGCGTCAACGGCCCTAATGGCGAGCTCCTGTACGATGATCGTGCGGTGAAGGAGAGATGGCGCTCTTATTTCCACGTTTTGCTGAATACTCAGCACCGGGAAGTGCACCCTCCCGAACAACTCCCGAACAATGGACTCGTGCCACCGATTACACCTGACGAGGTCCTCGCATCTCTTCTTCACATGGAGAATCGGAAAGCTGTCGGACCGGACGAGGTGCCAATTGAAGCGTGGAAAGCGCTGGGGGCTCGTGGTGTGTGCATTCTTACTAACCTTTACAATAAAATCCTGAGCGACCGAATAATGCCCGATCAGTGGCGGCTTAGTATAATAACGCCGGTCCACAAGGGTAAAGGGTCCGTTCAGGATTGCGGTAATTACCACGGTATAAAGGTGATGTCACACACCATGAAGCTCTTCGAGCGCATTATTGACACCAGGATCCGACAGGAGTGTACAGTGTCGGACTCCCAGTACGGTTTCCAACCAGGACGCGGTACCATGGACCCTATATTCGCCCTAAGGATCCTCATGGAGAAGCACAGGGAAAAGAATAAGCCTCTGCATTTTCTATTCCTGGACCTGCAGAAGGCCTTTGACTGTGTTCCCAGGGAGATGATCTGGTGGGCGTTGCGGTCGAAGTTGGTACCAGAGACCTACGTGGAAATCGTACGTGACATGTACCGCAACTCCGATTCAATAGTCAGGACCGCTGTTGGTGATACCACCCCCTTCCCCATAACCGTAGGCGTGCATCAGGGCTCCGTCTTGAGCCCCTATCTCTTCAGTGTGATATTAGACGAACTGTCAGCCAGCGTACAGAAACTACCGCAGCCTTGGCTGCTTATGTACGCTGATGATATCGCACTGGTAGATGGGGACAAAGGACGGCTCACCAGACGCGTGCACGCATGGAGGGAGGCGCTTGAGAACGGCGGGCTGATGCTAAACGTGGCGAAGACGGAGTATATGGCCTGCAACAGCACAGATCTGACGTCTCTCCGTATAGGCGACGACACTGTCGAGCGCATGGACAACTTCAAGTACCTCGGATCTGTGCTTGATGCGTCCGGGGACATCGATCGCGACATCAAGGCCCGTGTATCAGCGGCTTGGGCGAAATGGCGCGAGGTGACGGGTGTCATTTGTGACCCCAAAATGCCGGTCAAGCTGAAGGGACAGGTTTATAAGAGCATCATAAGGCCTGTCCTTACGTACGGCAGTGAGGCGTGGCCGGTGCTGGAGCGACACCAACAGGTGTTGCATGTCACGGAGATGAACATGCTGCGGTGGATGTGTGGCGTCACGCGGAAAGACCGTGTACGGAATACATACATCCGCGGCAGCCTTCATGTCCGTGACATTGCTGACAAGCTGCAGGAAAGTCGCCTCCGCTGGTACGGCCACGTCTTACGACGACCGGCAAGCTACGTGGGAAACAAATGCCTGGACATGACCTTACCTGGCACCAGGAGCAGAGGACGGCCAAAGAAACGCTGGCTTGATGTCGCGCAGGATGACATGCGCGCCAATGGGCTAGTTGCGAGGGATGCCGAAGACCGGGCAAAGTGGAGAAGGAAGTGTAGGAAAGCGGACCCTGGGTTCTCCCGCGCTGGGCGGGATGAGCAACCGGGATAAACGCTAGGTAGAAGAAGAAGAGACTTCTTCTAAACCACACAAATTATTTTGATACAGTTTTCACAAATAAAGAGAGCGATAAACGAGGAAAGTTTGTGTGTATAATTTGTCCCGTGTGGAACCGGGGCGGGTCGCTAGTTGTTAAATAGAACAAAGGAGCACTCTGAAATGAAATAAAATTATTTATTAAGTTATCTTTAAAAAAAAAGTTTTTTCGTATTATTCTCAGCAAAGAATCTACGTAATATTATAACAACTCACACACCATGTACCTATATTTACAAATAATTATTCTGATTCCGCCATCTTGGATTTAGAATGACGTCACTTAAGCTGCATTGTCTCCAAACTAAATGTGTTTCCAAATTTTCATCTTAATCGGTGGAGGATAACTGCTTTAAAATTCAGTTGTAAGATTTGGCACAAATACATACATTGCAAGTTAAATAAATGCTTGTAAAATAGCTGCTTTTGTTTCTTATCCAAAACACGAATTCAAAGACATAGAAATATGTAGAAATTGATATTACGTGGTGTAATTCTGAATTAGATGCAGACGAAGATGTTCCTTTGTTTGAGTTCAAAACCGAAGAGGAACAAACAGTTTCTAAGAAGAAACGAAAATCTAAAGGCATGAAAAGTAAGTATTAGTTTGTTAATGATCCCTATTTATCCCTGATGTGCCCGCTCTTGATCTCGATCTTGCCTAGCAGTAAGCGATAGATGAGATGAGAGGTCTACAATGAAGCGAAAGAGCCACTTCTAGTTTGAAGGCTGACGGGTCGTAAGTGGTAGGAAATACATGGTTCCATAGTGCCTTACATAAATGGTTTATTTTAATACATAAAAGCTCTGGGACCCCGTGAAGTGAGTATTCACTTCACGGGGTCCCAGAGCTAAGAAATAAAATTTTGTTTAAATAAATCTCACTAGATGGCGCGACATTCACCGATTTGTTATTGAATTGTGTGTAAAATTAACATTTTCGGAAATTGTATGATCTTGTTTGATCAACTCTCCTAAGCACAAAATTATGGAATACTGCGCAATTAATTCCTATTTCAAAGATTATTTGAACGGATAATTTAAAATTGATGCCAATAGATGGCGCGGTTTTAAATTTCTGAGGCATTCCACTCGATTGTTTAAATTTGTATTGTATCACATTTTGGTGCAATGAAACTGTAAAAACGTGCAAAAAAATACTATAAAAAAACGTCACTGTATTTAAAGAAAAAAAATAGTCATGAACCGACAAAACCCTTTTACTTGCAAATCGCTGCTAACACCATCTAAAGCCGTGGAAGGGAACCAAACGCGATCGAAGTACTAATAAATAATCATCTTAATCAGACGAAAAACGCTAGTTACGTCGGCACGGTGTCTTTGTATGGGATGAGGCATCTGTATGCGAGTATTATATTATCTGTGGTAATTTAAACGCCTGGGTATGTGTATAAAACAGTATAAAAATTGCTCCCCCTCCGTGCGTTCGTGCAAGTCAGATGTATTCATGCCGTCTCTATGTTCAAAATCCGAAAATGGTGTTATACTGCGTCTACCGCTATGAAATATTATACCGTAATGTGGACCGTGAGGCGAACTGTCAACAGGCGTAGTCATGCTATCCGAGAGTTAAAGTGTTCAGTGCATATGACCAGGGACCGAAACCGGTATGTTTCGGTTAATTACAGGTATTTTAAAAGGTTACCTTAATTTTTAAATATTAATAATCTTTTTTAATACCGGTTACCGAAATAAAAATTACCTCTTTCTTACACGTGCCGTCCGTCGGCATTAGTCAAACCTTCAAAGGGCGCGCATCGCCTGTGTGGTGTCAAAGAGTCGAGTCTTCCCGCGCGCGCCGGCGAACGCCGACCAATCACGGCTCTGGCTGGCACGGCGACGTGTCTCTCAGTTTATTTTTATTTCATACCAAAGACACCGACATCCGAAACGAAAGTAATCTTTGTCTTCTTGCTTTGGAAGACGGTTTATTGTTTTGTTTCATTTAAAAAAAACGTATCTTTACAAATCGAAACTGTTTCATGTACTGGTTCGACCCTTCACGGGTTTGTAACGACCAACATGTAACGGAGTATACATTAATTTGTACTTTTGTATGTACGTATATTATTTTTGACTAGCTGTGCCCGCGGCTTCGCTCCCGTTATCTGTCTGCCAACCCTACCTTACTTACCTTTCTGCCTACCCTACATACCTACCTACCAACATTTTTTCTTAGGTTATCATTCTTTCGCGGAGAACGTTAACACCGTTATTCAGAAAATGACTTCAAATGCACAACGCCATCTATCGAATAGCGAGTTCAACTGTCCGAGTAACTGAATTGCGTGAGCTGTGATAATTTTACTTCTTGAACACTTTTAATTCATCTAACTTTTGATAGCGTGAACCGATTGCGATGAAACAAAAACTAAGTAATTCTTCAAGTTACGCACAATTTTTATGTATAAAAGTTAGTCACATTGGTTTCGTACATTTCACGTGATGCGTGCTCAAATAAACAGACAAACAGACAAAAATTCCAAAAATGCTGGAAACAGGTTCTGTTGGTTATCCTTTAACACCCTGGCAATTTTTTTTGGAAATATTTTCGATGTACAAAAATTACTTTTCTACAGATTTATTATATGTATTGATGATGATGTGTTTTATTCATTCTACAAGGTGTCTCAAAAGTAAGTTCACATTTGCTTATCTTATTACGCGAAAGCAACTATTCTGAGGGGCGCGGGGGGTATGTCAGTCGGTAGTCTGGCTCTTGGGAATTTAGTCGCTATGGAGCGTTTCTCTGGTGCGGACCGTGCGTTGTGCGTACGTGAGTTTTACAAAAACGGTAATTCGGCGACTGTAGCGCGTAGAAAATTCTGCAGTATTCGACATATTCGTCACTTAAATGATGCGCCTAGCACTCGTCTCATTGCAAAATGGGTTGAGAAGTTTGAAGAGACTGGGTCAACTCTGGAGAAACCAAAATCTGGGCGACCAAGAACAGGCAGCGATGCCGGCGCGAGGAATTATCGGCCCTTACTTTTTTGAAGATGGAAGGGGACGCACACTCACAGTGAATTCAGAGCGTTATGTGGAGATGTTAGACGAGTTTTTCGTACCCCAACTGCAAAACTTTCCTGGTTACAACCAAAGAACATGGTTCCAGCAGGATGGAGCAACTTCACACACGTCCAACAGATCTCTGCCTCGAGTTCGAGAAATTTTTCCGAACAAATTAATCTCCAGGCGAGGTGACATAAATTGGCCTCCACGGAGTCCCGATTTAACGCCTATGGATTTTTTCCTGTGGGGTTATGTCAAATCAAAAGTTTACGCTAATAAACCGACTTCCCTGGCACAATTAAAAGAAAATATCCGTCATGAAATGGCAGCCATCACGGAGACTACCTGCCGAGCTGTCATAGGCAATTTTAGTGCCCGACTAAATGAATGCCGAGAGCGCAACGGTTTACATTTGGACGATGTTATTTTTAAAAAATAAATTCCCAAACAGTGTACTTCAAAATAAAATAAACATTTTTTCAATAAAGCTAAGACTTTTCTTTTAAAAAAAGATTTAAATGTGAACTTTCTTTTGAGACACCTTGTATATTATTTTAAAATTGTACACTGGATTACTTAGGTTTAAAGAATCTTTATTTCTCATAAGAACATTACAGTTCACTTACATGAGTTTTAAATTTTTACATTATAAATATCGTCGTCTTATGACGAAGCATGCAAAGGTAAAAAATACAATAATTATCATCACAAACAAAGAAAAAGTGTACTTCTAAACACAGCTGGCTAATTGGTCATCACCACGGTACCCACATATTTATTTTGTTAGGATCGTAAGTAAATATGATTGACAAGAACACCAGTTTCTGCCTGTGTGCGATAACTATAGTCTCGGAGACCGCTTACTGTTTATTGCTAGTAATGTTTTGTTTATATATGTATATATATATATATATATATTTATATTAGGTATACATGTATTATATTTATATAGATAGGCAGATTATTTGTGAGGAGAGTTTGTGTATGTGTGTTGGTGTTAGGTTTTGTCTAAAGGATGAATGTGTTGTGATTTTGTAAAAGTTATGTTTTACTTTAATATTATAATTTGACAACTAAAGTATACCAGCAACAAATGAATTAAAATAATAAAATTATAAATCAATAATAATATTAGAATTATAAATAAATCACAATAATAGTACCACAAGTAATATAATTCATCTGGTAACAGGTATAATATAATTTAAGTATTTTTTATTTAATAATTTCAGTTTAAGTAATTTTATTTAATGATTTAATTTAAGTAATTTTATCTGGTAACTCAATTTAATGATGTAATATAATCCCTTAGTTTTCTTTTGTAAATATTAATACTTTTACACTCTTTAATTTCATTTGGTAGTTTATTATACAATTGGACCCCTTCATATAAAAAGTTCTTTTTTCCATATTTTACAGTCCTAGGAGAATGCAGAACCAGCTCGTTTCTATTTCTTAGGTTATATGTGTATGTCTTTTTTGTTAGTTTAATGTTGGTTTGTGTAGCATTATCTAAGATCTTTTTTACTAAAATACATATATAGTAATTGTATAGTTGAGACAGATTGAAGAGTTTAGTTTTCGCATATAGTTCTTTGGTAGGTGTTAAAAAGTCGTAGCAGTATAACCGTTTTATAATTTTGTTCTGTGTCCTCTGCAGGGAATTGAGGTTGGTTTTTGATGCCGATCCCCATATCTCAATAAGGTATTCTAAATTAGACTTGACTTTTGTAAACACTCTATCAAATTAAGATTTGCTGGTAGAAAACTCTACTCTGAGTTAAGCCCACCTTTGTACATCAATTTTATTATCACTATGTAATCTATGTTACAACATTGCCATTTTGTGTACAATAAAGAATTAAGAATAAGGAGTCTGTTTGTGTTTCTTCACAGAGTCAGAAGATAAATTTCAAGGCATAGAAAATGTATTTAAACCATCACGCTATTCTGAATCAGAAGATGTACCACCACAGTATTCTGAATCAGATTCAAAAGATGATTTTCTGTTAATAAATTTGAAAACTGAAGTAGAAGAAGAACAAGAGGTATCTAAGACGAAACAAAATGCTGACGACACGAAAAGTGAGTATTAGTTGGGTTATCAATAGATTATAAACCTGAGCATTCAGTCTACCTGACGTAAAGTTGCTTGCAATACTATAAGGCAAGTACTTTAAGATGGTCACCCTTTCTCGTACCGACGTCAGCAAGCGTTGCTTATCCTCGAAGATCGAACCGTGTGGCTGCTGAGCTCCTTTGAAGATTTTTAGTTAATTGTATGCGCCCACTTCGCTTCACGTCATTTCAATGCTCGTTGTTTCTACCAACTCTGTGCGACGCCAGGTTTACGACGATGGGCACGCTTTCTTTAATCTTGACGATAATAAGTGTATAATTGCTAAACCCAGAAACCGAATCCGAGATCAAAAATGTAAACAAAGAAATGTCATTCTCAAAGTGACAGTTCAGGGGTGGTCAACATTTCCCTAGTAATTCAAATTAAGTTTGTTTTAAATAAGTGTTTTTTTAACAACGCTAAAGCAACGTGTCAAAATTAAAAATGCAGCCTAAGGTAAGTCCTAATATTATAGGTACGGTAAACGAAATGAGAAAAAAAAAAAATGTTGTGAACAAGTTGCTCATGTTTATTTGAAATTAGGATTTATATAATACATCGACTATACAGCCTCTAGACGCCTAAAGCTTGATCGAATACATCAAAATAATTCTGTCAACTAGCTGAGGTATGAGGCACGGGACGACTGTGCTCTGATTGGTCCTTACCAACGTCATTTCGCCGAACTAGGGATGGGAGAGGTTTAAATAAAACCACGAAGGTATCAATATTTTTTTAAATTGTTAGTGTACTTAATATTTTTATTTATTAATGTTAGCTACTTTTATTATTAATTATACAGTAATAACATAAAATGCAAAAACTAAAAACAAAATTCTAAAGATAACATATATTTTCGGCGGTTGTTTCATAATATTAAATATTAGTAAAAAAAACATCAATAGAAAAAATACCTAAATTCTAAAATCAAAATAATTATCTATAAAATACAAAAATCAGTCTACAATATTTCCACTGCTGGAACAGAGGCCTTTTCTCCGTAAGAGAAAAAAAATTCTAAGAGAATTCACCTATTTTTTGTGCAATAAAAATCACCACTATACTAATCATTTTCAACCACTATACAAATCAATATTCGTTTCACAATTAATTTAACAAATAATAAACTATTTAATTTATTGTCTCTTTTTGTATAATTGTATGTAGGTTTCTAGTTTTATCCATAACAGATTTGGTCATAGAATATGGTGCATCACTAGTTTTGCGTACCAAATTATAGAGGAAAAGATATTTTTTTTTATTTTTTTTTTATTATCTATAGGCTTGCGCTTGACCACTATCTCAAGATATAGATAAAAAAGTACATTAAAAAGAAAGAGACGAAAACACAAAAGACATCAACGAGCGCGACAAAATTTGTGCTGTTGCAGTTTACACCTACAATAATGACCAGTACAAAATGAACTCCGATAAATAATATCAGAAAATAAATCTGATTATGATTATGTAACTATTAACTTACCGATGAAATGTTAAGCCATTTTTCGGGAAACTCGAGTTCTGGCTGTTGTTACCACACCAACGTACGGTACAAGGGGCCATTATAATATTTATTTTACCAATTTGTAATTGCCTGACGCGGCAGTGTTTACGGCTCACGGAAGTGGTCGCTACTAATTCGAAATTGTCGAGTAGCGACCTATATTACCAGTATATGATTATTTTAGTCATATGTGTTGACAGACATCGCTCGCCTGTTGTTAGGCGTCTAGAGGCTGTATAGTCGATGATATAATATTACTAGCTGACCCGGCAAACTTTGTTTTGCCATAAAAACACCAAACATTCATCTAACCTACCTACCCTACCAATTTGTTTTTGCGTATTGACAAATATTGACATTAATATTTATACGATAACGTCACGTCACTCAATTGTTTTGCCTTCCCGGAACCTCTCCACTAACACTTAAACTTTATGGTATGGTATTAAAGTTCAAATTGACTTTTAAGTATTATTACGAATCGTTTGTATGGGAGTATAGAAAAGTGTTGTTTTTAGACTTTATATTATAGACTAGTATTTGCTTGGTGCGCGAGCTGCAAGCAGCTCGCGGCTTTGTCGTGTTTTTGAGAAGTATTCCTTTACCTACCCTACACCTACCCTACACCTACCCTACACCTACCTTACACCTACCCTACACCTACCCTGCACCTACACTACACTTACCCTACACCTACCCTACACCTACCCTACACCTACCCTACACTTACCCTTCACCTACCCTACACCTACCCTACACCTACCCTACACCTACCCTACACCTACCCTACACCTACCCTACACCTACCCTACACCTACCCTACACCTACCCTACACCTACCCTACACCTACCCTACACCTACCCTACACCTACCCTACTCCTACCCTACACCTACCCTACACCTACCCTACACCTACCCTACACCTACCCTACACCTACCCTACACCTACCCTACACCTACCCTACACCTACCCTACACCTACCCTACACCTACCCTACACCTACCCTACACCTACCCTACACCTACCCTACACCTACCCTACACCTACCCTACACCTACCCTACACCTACCCTACACCTACCCTACACCTACCCTACACCTACCCTACACCTACCCTACACCTACCCTACACCTACCCTACACCTACCCTACACCTACCCTACACCTACCCTACACCTACCCTACACCTACCCTACACCTACCCTACACCTACCCTACACCTACCCTACACCTACCCTACACCTACCCTACACCTACCCTACACCTACCCTACACCTACCCTACACCTACCCTACACCTACCCTACACCTACCCTACACCTACCCTACACCTACCCTACACCTACCCTACACCTACCCTACACCTACCCTACACCTACCCTACACCTACCCTACACCTACCCTACACCTACCCTACACCTACCCTACACCTACCCTACACCTACCCTACACCTACCCTACACCTACCCTACACCTACCCTACACCTACCCTACACCTACCCTACACCTACCCTACACCTACCCTACACCTACCCTACACCTACCCTACACCTACCCTACACCTACCCTACACCTACCCTACACCTACCCTACACCTACCCTACACCTACCCTACACCTACCCTACACCTACCCTACACCTACCCTACACCTACCCTACACCTACCCTACACCTACCCTACACCTACCCTACACCTACCCTACACCTACCCTACACCTACCCTACACCTACCCTACACCTACCCTACACCTACCCTACACCTACCCTACACCTACCCTACACCTACCCTACACCTACCCTACACCTACCCTACACCTACCCTACACCTACCCTACACCTACCCTACACCTACCCAACACCTACCCTACACCTACCCTACACCTACCCTACACCTACCCTACACCTACCCTACCCCTCCAACTTACCCTACAATTTGTTCCAAAAAACATAACCCTAATGTTTGCTTGTCGTCGCCAGGCACTGAGTTTCGCTTCACCTACGAGACCGAGTGCAGCGCAGGGGGGAGGTGGCGAGCGAAGCGAGCCGGCGACCTCCGTAGCGTAACGAGGTTCGCTCCACTCGGGATCCATACGCTGCCTGGTCCACTCCCACCGTACAGGTTTCGACGACCGATATTAGGTAGGGGAGGTTGGGGAGAGGAGGGGTGAAGGGAGGGAGAGTGGGGTGTTTTGAAAAATGATTCCGACTCAAGCATTGCCCCTTTATATGAATCTGAAAAAAGAAATGTTCCAAGTCGCTCAACTTCCGAGATCCGCTCAAAGGGGGGGAGAAGGGGGGCGAGGGGGTCAACTTTGAAAATTGGTTTTTACTTTTGCGAGCCTCCTCTAAACGAATCCGTAAAAAAAACAAAAAAAAAAAATTCGCCAAAACGGGGGGGGGGAGGGGGGAGAAGGGGGGCAAGGGGTAAACTTTGAAAAATGGTTTGTTTGTGACTATAGCATTGCCCCTTTATATGAATCTGAAAAAAGAAATGTTCCAAGTCTCTCAACTTCCGAGATCCGCTTAAAGGGGGGCAGAAGGGGGACGAGGGTGTCATTTTTGAAAAATGGTCTTTACTTTTCCGAGCCTCCTCTAAACGAATCCGTAAAAAACAAAAAATACGGGTATCTTAGTTTCCGAGAAACGATAGAGGGGGGGAGGAGGGGGGGGGGAAAGGGGAGGTTTGGCACTTTTCCCATACTCACGGGAGTTACTTGTTTACGAATCTGTCAAAATATACCCACCTCCCCATCCACCATCTGGGAGAACAATTATGTCAATGAGTGAGTGAGTCAGTGGTAATGCAGTTTTATATAATATAATATAAAATATAATAATGATTAATTCTCTTTCTGTTCATAATTGTCAGGACAAGGTTTGTATGTAAGAAATTCTTATTTGTTTCATTAGTAAAAAGCACCCATGCGAAACCGAGGCGTTTCGCTAGTTAAAAACACTAAATGAAGTCCAAATGTTTAAGACCACTGCCTTATTGCCAGTAGCATAAAAAAAACATTTTTTTTATTTTATTCTCTGTGTGCAATATTATATTTTAACTGTTTAAGAAATGCCTACAATTTTTAAAGCACTATGTTATAGTACTTTTCGGCAAACTGCACAATTGAGATTATTATTTAAAATTGGCAACACCTTTGTTTACATTTTTGATCTCGAATTCGTTTTCTTAATTTATAATCCGGTCTCTAATAATCGCATATCATCAGAACTTCCTTTGCCCTTCGCTTCTCTTCAGACCTTATGTGAAATTTTCAAACGTACCTACATTTATATACGTAACTTCATACTCCTTTTATTTTGATTCATGTTGTATCTACCAAACAACCTAGACTTTATTATTGCTTACCAGATTTATAATCACAGGGGCAACCGTTGCGAAGAAACCAAAAATAGACATTCGAAGAAGCAATCTAGGAAACACAAGTGCAGTCCTGATAAAGCAAACTGAATATAATTTTTGTAACAATGCCTTAGAAATCGGTGATATAAATAGACATCGAAGATTAGATATTGAAGAAAAACCTCACAAATGTGAAATATGTCAGAAAAGTTTTTATGAAAACGGTCATTTAACAGTGCATATGCGTGAACACATAGAAAATCCTTTCAAATGTGATATATGTAAGCGTAGTTTTTCATTTATGTATAATTTAACACGGCATATTCGTATCCACACGGGGGAAAAACCTTACAAATGTGAAATATGTCAGCGTAGTTTTACAGCAAAGTGTAGTTTAACACAGCATATTCGTACCCACACGAGTGAAAAACCTTACAAATGTGAAATATGTCAGAAAAGTTTTTATCAAAAGGTTCATTTGACAGTGCATATGCGTGTACACACAAAAGAGAAACCTTACAAATGTGAAATATGTCAGCGCAGTTTTGCAGTAAAGAGTAATTTAACACTGCATATTCGTACCCACACGAGGGAAAAACCTTACAAATGTGAAATATGTCAGCGAAGTTTTGCTTATAGGGCAAATATAATAAGGCATATTCGTGTACATAAGTTAAAACGTTCCAAATCTTTTAAATGTCATTTGTGTAAGCGTAGTTTTGCTAAAAATAATAATTTAAAAACGCATATGCGTGTACACACTAGAGATAACCTTACAAATGTTAACAATAGCAAAGATGCTTTGCCCGAATAGCATATTTAAAAAAAAAAATACTTAACCGTTAACTTTTTGCATGATTAAAAACCATTTTTTACATTTTCGAGGTTTTTTAGAGGGTAGACAATTAATATGTTCCAACTCAAATATAAAGAAGACTTGCTAATAGTTTAGCAATGAATTGAAGAAACAAATGTAAAATATTTTATTAAAACTTACAAGAACATTAGCCGTCGGCAGTCGGATTCGATCTTACGGCGCCAGGGCGTAAGATATTATATACCGCACGCTCGACTAATGCGCCACGGAGACGATTGTTATTTATGCTTCATATTCCCCGCAACATTAAAGTGACAAGAAATTGCAAGTGTTTGCGTGGGCAACGGATTATTGTGAAGCAAACACTAATAAATAGTAGTAATACACCCACCTACCATGATTTTACGCACACTAATATCTATGTTGGTAAATGATAAATGATTTTATTTCTGTAAGTTGGTTTGTACAAACACTTTTACATGTCGATCATATTTTTAAAACTAGATGAGGTCGGCGTTTCCTATCTGACTACTCTGAGAAGAAAGGCCGAAACAAACTCAGAGGTCACAGTCTCTTTTAAAGTCCAGACAAAAATCTTGGTTAGATCATGTGAAGACCATGTAGATTGATGTCTGAAATGGTCTTTTGAGGAAAGAACCAGCCAGATTGAGCGGACCTGTCCAGTCAGTGCACGCATTTGTCAATAACCGAGCAGCTCAACACAGAATTTAAGGAGCTCAACGATTCGACGAACAATACCAAAGAAAGGACATTCGGGTAGGCCGCAAAACTACTCAAACTGCCAGACCACGATTAAAAACTAAGATAAATTAAAAACAAAAAAAAACAAATAGTCCACATAGTCTTCACATTCACAATAATTAAAATAAAATAATATAATACTTTAAAAAGTAAATATTCTTGTCATTGCAAGAAAACCAAAAAATAATAATAAAACAAAATTCACGGTGGAAAATATAAAAAAACAAAATTAATATTTAATTGGAGCAGCTCAATCCCAAGCCTTTTTGTCCTCAACGTAATCTTTGATGGTATAAAACGCTTTCTGGCACAACTTACGTTTAATGAATGATTTGAATTTATTAAGACTTAGAACTTGTACGTGGCTTGGAAGCTTATTATAAAAGCGCACACATTGACATCTAAACGAGCCACCTATTTTCTTGAGCCTTGTTTTTGGTACTACAAATTTGTGTTTGTTCCTAGTATTTATGTTATGGATATCACTGTATTTTTTAAACAATTTTATATTTTTATGGGCATACAAAAGATTTTCATAAATATACTGAGAAGGCACAGTCATTACATTAATCTCCTTAAATTTCTCTCTGAGAGAGTGTCTCGGGCTTAATTTATAAATTGAACGAACAGCTCTTTTCTGCAAAACAAAGATAGTCTGGATGTCGGCGACGTTTCCCCACAACAGAATACCGTACGACATTACACTATGAAAATAGCTAAAGTACACTAAACGGGCTGTCTCTATATCAGTTAAATTACGAATTTTTCTAACAGCATATGCTGGTGTGCCCTGTAAACCTATCTGATTTGCTGTGTGTACATGATACTCAGGGCAGTATTTCGAAAGTTTTTGTAAGCAGCCAATCGTATCGTAGCAGCCAAACATCCTCCAAATTCACTTAAAATGTCGCTATGAGTGTCATAACTACTCACACCAAAACGAACGCGTGATAAATAATTAGGTGACTAGTTTTTAAATTCAATTAAAACTAGAACATTGTTATATTCGAACATTGTATGGTTGATGCAATTTCGCTAAGAGCCCCTACAAGTTTCACGAGCTAAAAACAGAAAACAGCTACTTTTTCAGGGCAAATTTCTCAATAACTACAAGATATATGATAAATCTTTTAATGCTACTTTTTGTGTCACATAGTTATCTAGTAAATAGACGTTACATATTTTTGATAACTACTCAATTAAAATTAGAGAAAATTAATTCCTAACACACGTTTTTACGTAATCCCGAAACACCAGGTTTTTCAATTGCTTTTTCAGCTTACTGATGGCGAATACCAATCAGTATACTAGCATATAGTATACTAGTAAGCCACCAATTTTGTTTTTTGAAGTTCATTGTATTTGTACTTAAAAAAAAATATTGTCCACGCGGAAAAAAGGCAATTTTATCATGTGCAAAAGCGTCGGCTACGTGTAAGAATGTTGAATATAAAAATAACTGGTAAATAATTTGAAATTTGAGGTGTTTATCAATCGAATCCAATTTTATATTTTATTTTTACTTACAGTACTTATTTTACTGTAATAAATTGTCTGAATATTGCCTTATGAACCGTTGCGTTCGCGCGAGACATTCAGTTTTGCTCAAGGACTTGTAGTCGACGGACCTGTATCGTTTTTATTGTTGTCATTATATTTTTTATCATATATCTTGTAGTTATTGAGAAATTTTCGCTGAAAAAGTTGCTGTTTTCTGTTGTTGGCTCGTGAAACTTGTAGGGACTCTTAATTATTGTTTTCGCCTACTATATTTTTGGATTGAAGATTAAATGTCAAACCTTTATTTACATAATCATACTAGCGCCTTTTTCTTCGAAGTCTCGTCGCATGTAACGGACGGACATACATATATGTTACTAGCTGACCGCCACGACTTCGCTCCAATCAACTGGCTATTTTCCTACCTACCACCTACCTATCTACCCTACCTACAAATTCAAATTCCTTTATTGTTTGTCACAGGTGGAAAAGCATATATATATATTATTATCATAATACACCGTGAAATTTAAGTGGTTGTTTTCCCGCGGCAGAACGACTTGCCTTTAGGAGTACTTTCGAAGCATAGAGTTAAAGTAAAAAAACAACGATGTTTTTGTTTTAAAATAATTTAAAAAAAAAACAAACTCACAACAACAATAGTAACTTGTAGGTACAAGGTACTACGGTGAATAATACGGTGGTGACGCGAGTAGTACCTAGTACCTACAAGTTATTATTGTTACTCACTTTTTCGAGTTGATGAATATTTTTCAAATTATTTTAAAATAAAAACATCGTTATTTTTTTACTTTAACTCTATGCTTCGAAAGTACTCCTAAAGGCAAGTCGTTCTGCCGCGGGAAAACAACCACTTAAATTTCACGATGTATATATATATAGATCGCTGCAACATACCCACAGGGCGTACAATATTTAATAGTCAGTTAGGATCTATTCTACCATTATTCATGTTAAAGTGCAGTGTTGGTAATAATATAGTTTTCGCTGACATACTGGTTTTTTTTTGCTCGTATACTGCGCTCACAATTTCTTTCAATATTAATTGGGATGCATGTAATGCTAAAAACCTATATTTTGGCACATATGTTGAGTAATTCATGTCTACGTACGTAGGTTGAATGACTGAAGTGACAACAGATAAACTTAATTTTATAATTTAACTTTCTTTTAATTAAATGATTATTAAATAGTAATTCAGATACCAAAACATTAGTATTTCTGGAAATATTCAAAAACTTACTGAGGCACAATTGTGTTTCTTCCGGGTTTTTATCATTCACGCTTCCCAAAACAATTACAAAGTAATTTTTATGGCTCATGATCAGAAGGTCTAAGTAGCTAAATGTCCAACAGCGCGTAAGGTCTAATGAGCAATAAGTCTAATTAGCAAAACGTCCAACTATCAGATGGTCTGTTTCAGATCATTTATATACTTAGGAAAAAGTCATTTTTGACATGTGTACACTTATGATAGAAATTAAAAGTCATTTGTAAATTAAAATTATTTGATAAAAAAACTGGGTTAAAAAGCTAGTAGCTTCCAAGCTAAGATATTAGGTGCACAAATTCCCCAGCATTTATCATTTTTTCAACTGTAATTTTTTTCATTTAATCTGGTAGGTACCTGGTGATTCTCATCCACTTTTCCGAATTATTTCTCAAAAAATTTTTGGACTGGTTTTGCTTTTTGGCAAACTAATTTCTTAAATTTGCTCATCACTATGTTTGTCCTGTTTTATCGAGCTTTACGAGTATTCTCATTTAACTAACGAATTATCTTGTTTTCGTCTTTATCGGTTGTAACAGCTGCACTAGGTAACACTAATTGCACTGGGAGCAACTTCATGCGAAACCGAGGCGTTTCGCTAGTTAAAAACACTAAATGAAGTCCAAATGTTTAAGACCACTGCCTTATTGCCAGTAGCATAAAAAAAAACAATATTTTTTTTATTCTTGGATCCTAGTTTACGTCAATTTAAAGTTGAAAACTGTGCGCAATATTATATTTTAACTGTTTAAGAAATGCCTACAATTTTTAAAGCACTATGTTATAGTACTTTTCGGCAAACTGCACAACTGAGATTATTATTTAAAATTGGCAACACCTTTGTTTACATTTTTGATCTCGAATTCGATTTCTTAATTTATAATCCGGTCTGTAATAATTGCATATCATCAGAACTTCCTTTGCCCTTCGCTTCTCTTCAGACCTTATGTGAAATTTTCAAACGTACCTACATTTATATACGTAACTTCATACTCCTTTTATTTTGATTCATGTTGTATCTACCAAACAACCTAGACTTTACTATTACTTACCAGATTTATAATCACAGGGGCAACCGTTGCGAAGAAACCAAAAATAGACATTCGAAGAAGCAATCTAGGAGATACAAGTGCAGTCCTGATATTGACAACTGAATATAATTTTTGTAACATCGGTGATATAAATAGACATCGAAGATTGTATATTGAAGAAAAACCTTACAAATGTGAAATATGTCAGAAAAGTTTTAATCAAAAGGGTCATTTAACAGTGCATATGCGTGTACACACAAAAGAGAAACCTTACAAATGTGAAATATGTCAGAAAAGTTTTAATCAAACGAGTCATTTAACAGTGCATATGCGTGTACACACAAAAGAGAAACCTTACAAATGTGAAATATGTCAGCGAAGTTTTGCTTATAGGGCAACTTTAATAAGGCATATTCGTGTACATAATTTAAAACGTTCCAAATCTTTTAAATGTCATTTGTGTAAGCGTAGTTTTGCTCAAAATAATAATTTAAAAACGCATATGCGTGTACACACTAGATATAACCTTACAAATGTTAACAATGGCAAAGATGCTTTGCCCGAATAGCATATTAAAAAAAAAAACTTTACCGTTAACTTTTTGCATGATTAAAAACCATTTTTTACATTTTCGAGGTTTTTTAGAGGGTAGACAATTAATATATTCCAACTCAAATATAAAGAAGACTTGCTAATAGTTTAGCAATGAATTGAAGAAACTAATGTAAAATATTTTATTAAAACTTACAATAACATTAGCCGTCGGCAGTCGGATTCGATCTTACGGCGCCAGGGCGTAAGATATTATATACCGCACGCTCGACTAATGCGCCACGGAGACGATTGTTATTTATGCTTCATATTCCCCGCAACATTAAAGTGACAAGAAATTGCAAGTGTTTGCGTGGGCAACGGATTATTGTGAAGCAAACACTAATAAATAGTAGTAATACACCCAACTACCATGATTTTACGCACACTAATATCTATGTTGGTTCGCCAGTAAAACTATCTGATTTGCTGTGTGTACATGATACTCAGGGCAGTAGTATTTCGAAAGTTTTTGTAAGCAGCCAATCGTATCGTAGCAGCCAAACATCCTCCAAATTCACTTTAAATGTCGCTATGAGTGTCATAACTACTCACACCAAAACGAACGCGTGATAAATAATTAGGTGACTAGTTTTTAAATTCAATTAAAACTAGAACATTGTTATATTCGAACATTGTATGGTTGATGCAATTTCACTAAGAGCCCCTACAAGTTTCACGAGCTAAAAACAGAAAACAGCTACTTTTTCAGGGCAAATTTCTCAATAACTACAAGATATATGATAAATCTTTTAATGCAACTTTTTGCGTCACATAGTTATCTAGTAAATAGACATTACATATTTTTGATAACTGCTCAATTAAAATTAGAGAAAATTAATTCCTAACACACGTTTTTACGTAATCCCGAAACACCAGGTTTTTAAATTGCTTTTTCAGCTTACTGGTGACGAATAACGATCTACACAAAAAATTGGGTGGACTGGGCATATAGTAAGCCACCAATTTTGTTTTTTAAAGTTCATTGTATTTGTACTTAAAAAAAAATATTGTCCACGCAGAAAAAAGGCAATTTTATCATGTGCGAAAGCGTCGGTTACGTGTAAGAATGTTGAATATAAAAATAACTGGTAAATAATTTGAAATTTGAGGTGTTTATCAATCGAATCCAATTTTATATTTACTTACAGTACTTATTTTATTTTAATAAATTGCCTTATGAACCGTTGCGCTCGCGCGAGACATTCAGTTTTGCTCAAGGACTTGTAGTCGACGGACCTGTATCGTTCTTATTGTTGTCATTATATTTTTTATCATATATCTTGTAGTTATTGAGAAATTTTCGCTGAAAAAGTAGCTGTTTTCTGTTGTTGGCTCGTGAAACTTGTAGGGACTCTTAATTATTGTTTTCGCCTACTATATTTTTGGATTAAAGATTAAATGTCAAACCTTTATTTACATAGTCATACTAGCGCCTTTTTCTTCGAAGTCTCGTCGCATGTAACGAACGGACATACATATGTTACTAGCTGACCGCCACGACTTCGCTCCAATCAACTGGCTATTTTCCTACCTACCACCTACCTATCTACCCTACCTACAAATTCAAATTCCTTTATTGTTTGTCACAGGTGGAAAAGCATATATATATTATTATCATAATATATATATAGATCGCTGCAACATACCCACAGGGCGTACAATATTTAATAGTCAGGATCTATACTAGCATTAATCATGTTAAAGTGCAGTGTTGGTATTAATATAGTTTTCGCTGACATACTGGTTTTTTTTGCTCGTATACTGCGCTCAAAATTTCTTTCAATATTAATTGGGATGCATGTAATGCTAAAAACCGATATTTTGGCACATATGTTGAGTAATTCATGTCTACGTACGTAGGTTGAATGACTGAAGTGACAACAGATAAACTTAATTTTATAATTTAACTTTGTTTCATTTAAATGATTATTAAATAGTACTTCAGATACCAAAACATTGGTATTTCTGGCAATATTCAAAAAGTTACTGAGGCACAATTGTGTTTTTTCCGGGTTTTTATCATTCACGCCTCCCAAAACAATTACAAAGTAATTTTATGGCTCATGATCAGAAGGTCTAAGTAGCTAAATGTCCAAGCGCGTAAGGTCTAATGAGCAATAAGTCTAATTAGCAAAACGTCCAACTATCAGATGGTCTGTTTCAGAACATTTATATACTTAGCAAAAAGTCATTTTTGACATGTACATATTGTACGTATTGTATTTCCAATCTTGACATAACATATAATAATATTGCAATTGACACAGTTTATACAACCAAGTTTCTAGGACTGACAATAGATCGTAATTTAAATTGGAAGGCACACGTAGAGACCCTGACTAAAAAAATAAGCAGTAGTGCTTACGCCTTGTACATTCTGTCTCGAACGGTTAATATAGACGCGCTATTAACGGCTTACTATGGGCTAAGTGAATCTGTTCTTAGATATGGGATTATCTTTTGGGGTAACTCAACCGATAAAGAAGTTGCATTTAAAGCACAAAAGAGGTGCCTTAGAGCGATGTTTAAGTTAAAAACCACTGATAGTTGTAAACCCTATTTCATCCGCTATAAAATATTGACATTGCCGTCTCTTTATATTTTAGAAACGGTAATGTTTGTTAGGAAAAATTATTGCTTATTTTCACGTATGCAAGATAAATTTCCAAGAAACAGGGGTGATCAAAATCAGCTCTGTCTGCATAGCAGTAGAACGGCACTTATGCGCAAAAGTGTTTTTTGCATGGCTCCTACGATTTATAATAAATTACCCAAAAGTTGGAGGGAGCTTAATAATGTAGAATTAAAGAAGCAACTAAAATCGTTTCTAAGTAAAAGAGCCTACTATAATATTAAAGAATTTATGGAAGAATCCTTTGTTTTGACATAGATCTTATTGCAATTTTGACATTTGATAATTTTTACATTGATTTGATTTGTATTATTTTTTTATTTGACATTTTGTTTAAATTTTTATGTTGATTTTCTAATTAGATATTATTCCTATTTGACATTTGATTGATATCTTCATTTTGACATTTGAATTATTTTATATTTGACATGCATTATTTTATTTTATTTGACATTGGATTTATATTTTTTGCATGGATTTAATAATTATACCTTATTGCTATTTGACATTTTTTTAACTGATATTATTATTTTAATTTCAATGATATTTGGAGATAACTGTTATTATTGATTTTCACTTTTTTTTTTTTATTGTTGGCTTGATAATAATGGAATTAATTTATAATTAAACTAAGTCATTGTTTTTTGTTTGTAATTTAACTTGCATAATATTTGCACGCCATAGAATGTGGCAAACATGTCGGGATCTTTTGTTTCTTTTCTTTGTTATCTTGCATGCATATTGTATGTGTTACCCATGTTTGAGCAAATAAATCTTATCTTATCTTATCTTACACTTAAGAATTAAGATAGAAATTAAAAGTCATTTGTAAATTAAAATTATTTGATTAAAAAAAACTTTGTTAAAAAGCTAGTAGCTTCCAAGCTAAGATATTAGGTTAATCTGGTAGGTACCTGGTGATTCTCATCCACTTTTCCGAATTCTTTCTCAAAAAATTTTTGGACAGGTTTTGCTTTTTGTTTGCATTTGTTTATCACTATGTTTGTCCTGTTTTATCGAAATTATTTTTACGAGTATTCTCATTTAACTAACGAATTATCTTGTTTTCGTCTTTATTGGTTGCGCAAGTATGATCATGTTTCTGAATTTTGAACTAAGCTCAAATGGCTTCCTATTCGCCTTCGCCGGAATGCCCACATACTTTCTTTGCTATATAAAGTGCTCTTTAATCCATCTAGTCCTTTTTATCTTAAAGAACGCTTTCAGTTCCTTTGTGACACACATTCTAGATCCTTGAGATCGTCGGAGAATCTAAAATTAAGTATACGTATGCATTCCACATCCTTCTTCGACAAATCTTTTACAGTTCAAGCAGCTCGTTTGTGGAATGCATTACCTATTGAAGTGAGGCGTGCTCAATCCGTACCAACATTTAAAAAAATGGTGAATGAGCATTTCCTATCACTATAATTAGTCTTCTCCTTTCTCTGTGATATTTTTGTTATTTATTAGTATATTATTTATTATTGTATGTATGTATTTTATGTTATTATGTCTAAGTATTATTATTTAAAATTTATTGTACACTGATGTACAAAGTACAGTTCATTGATGTCAATCGCGCGCGCAGTCAGCAGTTCCACGCTGACCCAAATATTTAGTTTTAGTATTAAAATCATTATAAAGTTAGTTAACGATCGGTCACCAACCAAGCCGCGTTTGCTCATACCATTAACCATTACCATTTTACCAAACCAATATACCATAATTTAACCATACGTGTTTTACTATTTATTTGTTGGGTTTACGCCTAACAAATTGGTCCTTCGAGCCTTCGGAAAGGTGGGATCTATCGCGTTGTGGACATTGTACGTGACGTGTTAGTAACTATCTTTCTATAACCAGTCCTTAGACAACAGTGCATTAAGTGATATCGTCGTGAGTAAGTTAAATTGGAACAACATACTTCTTCGAGTCACCACCCACCACAGTTCGCCTTCAACCAGGAGATTATCAAGTAAGATCTTTCCATTTTATTACTTACCAGAATGTCTACCATTGCCGATTTATTTGCCGTTCAGAAGGAGATCATGGAAAATATGAATAACCTTTACATTAACTTTAAAAAAGAAGGTAAAGAGCGGAAAACATCGGAAAGTATTAAACGTCGTTTACAATCTTTAGAGACCTTCTGGAGAGAATTCTCGCGTAACCATGACAATTTAGAGAATTTATGTGACGAAACTGAAGATAATGAGTACTTCGGTGACGATTCGTACACTAAAACTAAAACATTTTATGACGACGTTAAGAGGCATTTATTAAGAGTTCTTGAGGGAACAACTACTCGGTCTCCATCACCAAAGAACCAACCACCAGCACCACCATCGCATGCAACGACCGTTCCACAGCCTAGCACATCAGATGACGGGTTTCCAAGTACCGGAACAGTACCCAAAAAGGTTTTACCACTACCACGATTCGTTTTCCATGACGTCGACGAACCAAGTAAAATCGAGGAAATGATGAGAAAACAGCAGAGTAACTTCAAAGCATTAGCCCGAACTATTTCTCAGATCAATCTTAATGTTTTGTCTGAAAAATGGGAGTTTAAAGATGTATTGAAGAATATTGAATCACGTTGGACAGCAATTGATTCCTTACATTGGGAAATCGACTGTAACTTACAAGGAGAAAACAGTAACTATGAAGATCTGTTTAACAGGTATGAGGATGAATATTGTGAAATTAAAAAATCTATTAACCAAAGAATGTGGGACGCTAAGCACAGAGATAATTCTACACCAAAAATAGATATACCAATTTTCAACGGAAATTACCAACAATGGATTTCTTTCAAAGACTTGTTCAATGAATCTATCCACAATAATAATTCTATTTCTCCGGCCCAAAAAATGCAGTTTTTAAAAATGAAACTACGTGGAGAAGCTGAGAAACTGATACAACATCTTCGTGTAAGCTCCGGCAATTACCAGACCTGTTGGGACATCCTAAATCAAAGATACAATAATAAAAAACTAATTTTTAATTCACACATGAATGTGTCTTTGCCAGTAATGCACCAACAAACAGCTTCCAACATAAAAAAGCTTCATGATACCACTAATGAATGCCTCGTGTGCGTTACCCAGGCAAAATGTTTTGGTTTAGAGAGATGAGACTTAAACAAATAATTAGTGTATCATGAGGAGCAATTTGTTTACTAATAGCAAAATTTGTTTGAATTGTAGTTTTTAAGTTATTTGAGAAAAACAAATTTTGCTGGAGTAACGTTTGAAACGTTACCCAGGCAAAATAGTCTTTCAAAAATTAGTTTCAGCACGGAACCAAATACATGAATAGATAGCTTTTGTTGCGTAGTAAATGTTTATAAATAGCAAAATTTGTGTGTGGTATAGTTCTTTAGTTATTTAAGATTTTGCTGCGGTAACGTTTTGGGATTTCCCAGATCTCGAAAACGGCTCAACGCAGAAGTTTGAAAAAAATACCAATAAAAGACCTCAATTTGTTTAAATTTGTTTAATCATTAGTTTTTGATTTGGTTGACGTAAACCAATGTAATTAAATGGTTTCAAAAATCAGAAGAAACGGGTTTGCAAGTAAACCAATACACTTATAACCAAATAAACAGCTGTAAAAAATACCCGTGGTTCGACGCTTGTTTACATCAGAAATATTAGATTTCATACTTTACACATTAAGAAGATAAAAACAAATTTGATTTATTTTAGACTGGTCGTACTTTAGCGATCAAATACGCAGTTCCCATAACATTAAGAAACATGGCATACTTTAAACAAATTAAAATGATTCCTGAAAATTCCTTCCTGTTAATTGCAGCTTTGAATTACGGCTCTAATGAAAGTTATCTCAAAAACAAGATTATGTCAGCAATTCTCTAATGAGCCGACCAAATTGAAAAGGTCACATAAAAGCGACCGCACCATACATAAGCGCAACCATCTGAAATGAACAGGATAATATAGATGTTTTGTTAGTACAGTTGAATACAAAAGTTTTCTGGTCAGGTACGACCCGAGCGATTCTGAGGTAGGATTAATTTTCTTTATTTTTTTTTTTACTTTGGACGTATTGTGATGTGTTACGTGTGTTCGTTACGCGCCGGCTATCTGCAAAAATGTTCGCTCTCGCTCTCTTCAATGTGATGTCACGTGGCGCGAGCGCGCTTTAGGTATGGGCGTTATTTCACGTCAATAGTTACAATAACTATCTACGAGGCATGTAGCGGGATAACTAGTTTCGTGTTATACGATAAACTAGCGATTTTTGTATCGAGTAGTTTACATTTCTAGATTGAACAAAAAACGATGAAAACGAATTGAATGACATGAAACGAAACTGTTATGCTGAATTGAAAGCTCCGCACATGTTTTACAGCATTGTTTTTTTCGGGTACCGGCCGCTATTTATTGTTCTATGACTTGTTAAGTGGAAGCGGTCGGCGGAACATTTTTATTTTTTGTTCTTTTTTTTATGAAACAAAAGATTTATTCTAGGAAAGGTCATTTGTAAAGCGAACCCAGTGTTTCGAACGAACACGTGCGTAAGAGTACGGCCGATGACTCGCTGCGCGCGTTTTGTCACGGTAGCGTTACATTGCGTATGAGGAAATAAAATAAATCAGGTTTATTGGATTCCCCTAACGATCCTGAAATAATTTCTTGTACCGGACATCTTAGTATGATATACTGAATTCACCCCATCAGTTTGTGGAGGGCTGTCCCTTACACCCTTTATATGTTTGTATTGTTTTAAATCACACTATAAATTATACACTATGATATTACACTTTTATTAACTAGTAAAAATTGTGTAATATGGTACTGCACTTAAAAAATATTAAAAAATCGGCTTCACGAATAACGTTTTTCTGCTTAACTGTACAAAACATCGGTTACCAAGCTGCTAATTTGCGAAGATTACCCGTACGTACGGTGCAGTCGCTTTTACGTGACCTTTTCAATTTGGTCGGCTTATTAGAGAATTGCTGACATATTCTTGTTTTTGAGATAACTTTCATTAGAGCCGTAATTCAAGGCTGAAATTAACAGGAAAGAATTTTCATGAATCATTTTAATTTGTTTAAAGTATGCTATGTTTCTTAATGTTATGGGAACTGCGTATTCGATCGCTAAAGTACGACCAGTCTAAAATAAATCAAATTTGTTTTTATCTTCTTAACGTGTAAAGTATGAAATCTAAAATGTCTGCTGTAAACAAGCGTCGAACCACGGGTATTTTTTACAGCTGTTTATTTGGTTATAAGTGTATTGGTTTACATGTAAACCCGCTTCTTCTGATTTTTGAAACCATTTAATTACATTGGTTTACGTCAACCAAATCAAAAACTAATGATTAAACAAATTTAAACAAATTAAGGTCTTTTATTGGTATTTTTTTCAAACTTCTGCGTTGAGCCGTTTTCGAGATCTGGGAAATCCCAAAACGTTACCGCAGCAAAATCTTAAATAACTAAAGAACTATACCACACACAAATTTTGCTATTTATAAACATTTACTACTCAACAAAAGCTATCTATTCATGTATTTGGTTCCGTGCTGAAACTAATTTTTGAAAGACGATTTTGCCTGGGTAACGTTTCAAACGTTACTCCAGCAAAATTTGTTTTTCTTAAATAACTTAAAAACTACAATTCAAACAAATTTTGCTATTAGTAAACAAATTGCTCCTCATGATACACTAATTATTTGTTTAAGTCTCATCTCTCTAAAGCAAAACATTTTGCCTGGGTAACGCACACGAATGCCTCAACGCATTAAAAAATCTAGGCATAGACATATCTACCTGGGACCCGATAATCGTATACCTTATCACCCAGAAAATGGACGCCGAAACGTATACAGATTATATTGACTCATTGCCGGACCCTCGAGACCTGCCACATCTGCAAGATTTTCTAGCTTATCTTGAAGGAAAATTTATTGCCTTAGAGACAGTTCGTCGCAAAACTGAGACAATTAAGAATACGCAACCATTCCATAACCAACAAAAACATTCTAACCAAAATTTTAATACCAGTACTCAACGTAAAAACCCAAGAGATTCAGGATTCAATAATGCTAATAGACATGACGAATGCAAACCATTTATTAATCATTCTGCTATCAAACCATATCAAAAATGTGTAATTTGTGACGAAAACCATGCACTGTTTATTTGCAATAAATTCCGTGAACTAAATAACCAAGAAAAACGGAAACAAATTGCGCAAAATAACATTTGCAAAAATTGCCTAATTAACCATAACGGCAAAGAGTGTACGTCGCAAAAAACATGTCGCCATTGCCACGAAAAGCATAATTCGCTTGCACAATGCCTACGTGATTACTAACCCTGTTACCAACCAGACTCATACCAATCAGCATAACCAATCAAAATGTGTGTCACACGTGTCAAAAGACGACAAGCCAATGACAGACATTCTATTAGCAACAGCTCAAGTTAATGTTTTAGGAGCTGACGGAACCTACAAAACTATGAGAGCCCTCATTGACCAAGGGTCTCAAACATCCATTATTTCCGAAAACGCAGCACAACAACTTGGAATCCCTCGCAGAAGGTGTAAAGGTTCCATCTTCGGGATTGGAGCGAAAGAAAGTAACTGTAAGGGAGTAATGACAATTACCATAGCATCAAAACATAATGAGTGTTTTGGTTTGTGAGTTCTTCAGGGGGAAAATAAGGCGATTCTTCCTGGTGTACAATATTATATTCTTTAAAACAATGCTTCTAATTACATTGGAAAACCGTTATGAATTCAATATATTTTATATTAATTAAGAGTTATGCTAACGAGAGATTCTGTTGAAGAGTCGCCGTTTGGCTGCGTGACTTCGTTTTATACAGGCGGAGCAGCGCCATCTCGCCCGTTGGTCTGGAACTAGCGAGGATTGATGCTAGCAGATCGATGCATCTCTCGCCGCGCGTTACTGTTGCGTCGGTTTGTCACCAGGTGCCGGTAGATGTCATGAACATGCCGGCGGGCCTTGAGAGCTCCACAGCTGCTCTCAATGTCCGGGTTCAGGCTGCGTGGCTGCTGCGTCCTCATCATTGGTGGAGGGCAAAGGGCAGATCTTTGAGAATGCCCTCTCGATGACCCCATTAGCTGTCCGGATACTGGCCACTCGGGGTACGCCGCACGTAGGTCCTTTTTGCTAATCTATGCGTGCAAAAGTCATAAACTTTAGGCGGTACAAATATATTATAACCAATTTTAATACATATTTAGATAACCAGGCAAAACAAAACACTCATTGTCTAAACAGATCGTGCGATATGGAACGAACAAATAAGTGTAGAAGTTACAACTCGTTGACGCGTCCTAGCGCACATTGTGAGTCTGCCAGTCAGCGACGGAGTTTAAAGTCACTTATACGTTTGTTTATGAGATAATTGTTTAATTGGTTACTATGGAACTTGAGCGCACAGGTATGGCTTTATTATTCCGTAACATGTATTTCAATAAAATTTTGTAGTGTCGATATACTTGCATAATGAAAATATGAGTAAATAGTACTAAAATAGATAATTAAATTGACTTTTAACACAT
The DNA here is from genome assembly GCA_948252205.1 of Orthosia incerta. Lineage (NCBI taxonomy): Eukaryota > Metazoa > Arthropoda > Insecta > Lepidoptera > Noctuidae > Orthosia > Orthosia incerta. Next base: position 4,510,204 of record OX411767.1, read on the forward strand.
TGGAACTACTATGATTGGACCGGATTGGTCTTGAAATGTTTTTTTTCCATTACTTTAGTTAACTAAGCTACCTAGATTTCAATTTTTGTGTGCCATATTCCGCCGTAAGTATTTATTTTTATTTTTTAGATATGGCAGACGGTGTAAAACGCATTGAGGTTTTTAACATTTGGTGTGATAAAAAAATCGCTGGCCGAAAAATCGATGCAATACTAAAATATTTTAAAGACACGACAAATTATGACGAGTTTAACGAGGCATCCAAAATAAAATTTTCGAAAATAATGAAAAACTTATGTGGGCAGTTTGCTTTTAAATGGAGAAAAAGTAACCGTACATTAAATATTTTTTTGCTACGTAACAAAGACTGGTTAGATAGTTATTTGACATTTAAATGTGTTCAATCGTTTCAATTAAGAGACCAGGTTACTGCAAAAACGGGACGTCCAAGCAAGTGCTTTAAAGATTGCAGTCACTCAGCAAAAAAAAGGAGGGTACAAGGGCTCGTCCAAGAAAGTACTTCTGAAGAACTTGCTTTGGCTACTCAGTTGAAGCTAAGACGCGAAGGTAAGAGGGATATTGCCAAAGTTATCAAGATGGTGTCTTCCCCAACCGTTTCACCAAAAAGGGCAAACAAGGTGAAAAAACGTATTTCTACCCACATAAAAGTTCCCTCAAAAATAACGCCTGAAAGAGCATTAGCTCTCTTTGTGGATAATAAATTCACCAAAGAGCAATATATTGACATTCAGCAGACTACAAAAGCGCACAATGCAAATATATATCCAACATACAACCGGCTGCTAGATGCGAAAAAAATGTGCTACCCTGATGATATTACAATAACAGAAGTGTCTGGAGAGGTAGCATTACAGTCGCTAGTAAAACATACGATACAGAGACTCGCCACTGCACAAGAAGAAGTACTAAAAGAACGCCTCGAAGAGTATGACCCGACTACAATAAAAATTGCTTTCAAGTGGGGGTGTGATGGAGCATCGGGTCACAGCCGATACATGCAAGCGTTTGAGAACAGTGATAGCGATGATGCGAGTATATATTTAATATCTATGGTTCCCCTTCGAATGACAGTTGTCTCAAAAACAGAGAATCGAGAACTGATCCTGTGGAAAAATCCTGTACCATCATCAACGAAATATTGCCGTCCTATAAAAATTATGTTTCACAAAGAAACGTCAGACTTCGTCACGCAGCAAGTCAATGACATTAAAGAACAGATACAAAGACTAGTCCCCACTGAAATTAACATCAAAGGAATAAAATACAACTTTGACACGGTTTTTTCATTAACAATGATTGATGGGAAAACTTGCAGCACTCTTTCTAATACAGCTACTCAAAATTGCCATGTTTGCGGTGCATCACCTAAAATAATGAATGATCTTGAAGCAGTACGAGCCAGGCCTGTAAATAAAAATTCGCTCCAACTCGGGTTGTCAAGCCTACATGCGTGGATAAAATGCATGGAATGTGTTTTAAATATAGCATACCGGCTTGATATAAAGCGTTGGAGAATCGGGAAAGAGCAGAAAACAGTAACTGATCTAAGAAAAAAAGAAATTCAAGAAAACTTGCGAAGGAAGTTAAACATTCTAGTTGACTTGCCCAAGCAAGGCTATGGTAGCAGTAACACTGGAAATGTAGCTAGAACCTTCTTCCAAAATCCTGAGCTGTCTTCGGAAGCTACCGGAATTAACAAGGATCTGATAGAAAGATTTGCTACAATCCTTCGTACAATTTGTTCGGGTTTCGCCATCAACATTACAGCATTCGAACACTTTGCGGCAGAAACGGCAAATTTGTATGTTCAGGAGTATGCTTGGTATTACATGCCGCAAAGTGTCCATAAAATTCATGATACATGGAAGCCTTATCATAAATGAGGCAATCATACCGATAGGCGAGCTTTCGGAAGAAGCGCAGGAACATCGGAATAAAGATATTAGAAATTTCAGAGAGTTTCATTCTCGCAAATTTTCAAGAAAAGAAAATATTGAGGACATGTTCCATCTACTGCTAATATCTTCTGACCCTCTTATATCATCCCTGCGGAGAGTAAGGCCAAAATTTAGTGGCAGCCTACCAAAATCTGTGTTATTATTGTTAAATGCACCAGAAGAAGCTTAAACAATTTATTATTTATCTTTGTTTTTTATTCTTTATAAATACACCTACCTACCTACCTATGCCCACCTACACCTATATGCTATAGGTACTACGATAATCAAAAATACATACACCACACACACATATTTCCGTAGAAATTGCAAGGTTAGTATTTTTTATCACATTTTTTGTATTCTAACAACTATTCTAGAAAAACTCAAATCACAAAATGTCGCTCAAGTACCATTGTACATCGTACTAGTACGAGATATGACTCAAAATATTGCTTTAAAACACTTTAACTACACAATTAGAAAGTGATTTACTTTTGCACGCATAGATTAGCAAAAAGGACCTACGTGCGCCGTCTTTCCCTGGGAACACAGACAATATTCGTCCCAAACGCCATTTCAGCGGTGGGAGGTTATCATCTTTTATGAGCACCAAAGTGTTGGGTGCTAAAACTCCTTTTGACTGCTTCCATTTTGTGCGGGTCTGTAGTTCTCCGATGTACTCTGATGACCATCGCCTCCAGAAGTGTTGCCTCAGTTGTTCGATGCGCTGGTAGCGGGATAGTGCGTGTAGTGGAGTACTGGCAACGTCTTCGCTCGCATGTGAGGTTAGCGGTCGGCCAATCAGGAAGTGTGCAGGTGTGAGGGGGGTATAATCTGATGGATCTGGGGACAGACAGTACATAGGACGGGAATTCAGGACAGCTTCTATTTGTGCTAGAACCGTACTGAACTCCTCGTAGGTTAAGTGACTATTGCCTAACACCCGTGCAATGTGATGCTTACAGGATTTTACCCCTGCCTCCCATAAACCGCCAAAATGAGGTGCATAAGGTGGTATAAATTTAAATTCTATACCATTAGATGAAGCATAATCAATAATAGGTTGAGACTCCCTAGATAAGAAGGTTGTAAGTTCCCTTTTAGCTCCTACAAAATTCCTACCGTGGTCAGAAAATATGCAATGTGGTTTTCCTCTCCGGGAAATAAACCGCTTTAAAGCTAAAATGTAATATTCTGAGGTTAGATTAGTGACAAGTTCCAAGTGCAAGGCCTTAGTAGCAAAGCAAACAAATAAACATAGATAGCACTTTTCAAGTTTAGAGCCTCTGCCTTTCCGGTTTAAAATATAAAGTGGTCCTGCATAATCAACCCCGCTGTTTATGAAAGGGAAGTCAATAGTGATCCTTTCCTGCGGTAGATTTCCCATGATTGGTTGCACTGTTTCACCTTTCATGCGCGTGCACATTTTGCATTGTTGGATAATTTTCCTAGCTAAGTTCCTACCACACAAGGGCCACCAGGTCTCTCTTAAATGGGCTAACAGCTGTTGTGGACCAGCATGTAATAACCTCAAATGCTCTAGCTTGAAAATAAGTTGAGTGACGTAATGCTTACCACACAATAACATGGGATGCTTTTTGTTAAATGAGAAGTCAGGCGAATTAGACAATCTACCTCCCACTCGGATAATGCCTTTGTCATCTAAAAATAAAGTTAAACTTAATAAGTTACGAGTTGATTTAATTGGTAATTTATTTACTAAAGCGTGATGTTCATCTGGAAATGATTCTAATTGAATTCTTTTTATTATGAGATTCAATGAGTTAGTTAACTCTTCCACTGATAAGGGACCTGTCAAACGATCAAGCTTGTTTACTGGTTTAATATTGTGAATAAATCTTAAAACAAATGCATAGGCGCGTTGTAGTTTGCAAAATGAAGAGAACCTTTTAAAATCTCCACCAGAACCATCACAAGCCATGGTGACTGTTGTTTGTTTTGTTCTTAATTCTGGCAAACTATCTTGAAAGGTATGTGGTGTGTCGAATGTTTGAAACTCCGTTACCTTTTCCCATAAAAAGGAGGGTCCATTCCACCACCTTTTATTTTGTATTAAGTCGTTCAGACTGGTACCTCGAGAAACTAAATCGGCTGGGTTATGTTTCCCGTCGACATGCAGCCATTTTGCATTGCTGCTATATTCACTAATTTGCACTGCACGATTTTGAACAAAGGGCTTTAACTGTTGAGGCGACATTCTTAACCAGCCCAACACAATAGTCGAGTCCGTCCAACAAAATATCTTATCAAAGTTTAGCTTGAGAGCTTTTGTTATTCGTTCTAATATTATTGCGCCGACGAGCGCGCCACACAACTCTAAACGCGGTATGCTAACTGGTTTGACAGGAGCGACGCGGCTCTTCGAACAAATCAGTGTCACTGTGACGTCACCGGTCTCGCTAAAGCTACGGGCGTATGCACACGCGCCGTATGCGGTTTCACTGGCATCAGTGAATATGTGTAACTCTGTTCGGACAGAATTTGTACATATTATGTGACGAGGGACTCGAATATCATGTAATGCGGATAATGAAGTAACAAACTTTTCCCACTTATCTTTAATGTCAAGCGGTACTTCGTCGTCCCAATCTAGTTTGCACAACCACAGTTTTTGTAGTAGTATCTTTGCTTTGATTATAACAGGGCTAAGTAATCCTAAAGGATCGTATACTTGTGACACAACCGATAAAATTAAGCGTTTAGTTGTCGGAGTTGAGATTTCTTTTATTTTTGAAGTGAAATGGAAATTATCATCATTGTTCAACCAACCTAGGCCCAGAGTTTTATTAGAACTATTCTCATTTAGTGTGAAATGTTTCGACTGACTGTAATCATTTTTAATTATTTCTTTTGCGATTTCGTCTGAATTAAATACCCACTTTCTTAACGGTAAACAACCTGACTTACATACTTCAATAACACCTTTACAAATTCGTATTAATTCAGTTTTATCATCATTCCCGAAAATACAGTCATCAACGTACATGTCATTTAAGAGTGTACGCGAAATATCTGCGTCAGTGCATTCATGCCCTAACTGTCTAACGCATCGCATGCTAAGATAGGGTGCAGACGCAGTACCATATGTCACGGTGTTGAGTTTATATACAGAAAGTGGTTCAGAAGGGCACTCACGCCAGATTATCATCTGTAAATGTCTTTGATCCTCCTGTATTAACACTTGCCTGAACATCTTTTCTATGTCACCACACGCAACGTAGTTATATTGACGGAAACGTAAAAGAATCGCAAACAAATCATTTTGTAAAGGAGGGCCTGTCATCTGGATATCGTTAAGCGACTTTCCCGATGATGTCGGTTGACTAGCATTAAACACCACACGTAGCTTTGTTGTGACACTGTCTTCACGAAATACACCATGGTGGGGTAGAAAATAATTATTTGGTGGGTAATGTTCAATGCGAGTCATGTGTCCCAGACTTAGGTATTCCTTCATAAAATCATTATACATTTTTTTGTACTGACTATTACGTTCGAGTTTTCGCTCTAGTGACAGAAACCGTCCTTTAGCGGTTTCATAACTGTCACCAAGCTTATTTATCGAATCTTTAAACGGTATGCGCACAGAGAACCGACCATCGGCTAAACGTTTAGTTGTATCTATAAATAGTTTCTCACAGGCTTGTTCTTCCTGTGAATAAAAGTTATTATTTTGGCATGACACTTCCTCTATCTCCCAAAATTTTCTTAACTGTTCCCCAATTTCTAAAGTTTGAGTAAAGTTACATTGAACAGGAATAATGCGCCTAGGTTCAAAGTGAATGGGGCCAGCGACTATCCATCCTAACTTGGTATTTTGAAGATAAGGTCCGTTACTTAAGCGAATTCTGCCTTCGATTATTAAATCCCAAAACTGGTCAACTCCTAACAATAAATCTATATTTGACGGTATGCAGTAAGTAGGGTCTGCTAGATTTAATCCGTTAGGTATTTTTAATTTGTTAGAATTTATTTTAAAAGTAGGTATCATATTTGTTATAGTGGGTAGGACCAAACATTTAATATTTGTATGATAGTTATTGTCGTTTAGAGATCTAAGTTTGATTTCACATAACTGAGCGGAATGTGAGACCGACTGTCCCACTCCTACGATTTGATAAGCGGACTGTATCGACTTTAAATTTAATTTTTTACGTAGTGACTCAGAAATTATACTATGCTGACTGCCACTGTCAATTAAAGCGCGTGTCTTATGATACTTGTCGTCATTGCCCGCGACTTCAATGATGGCAGTTGACAATAAAGCGTTATCTAATAACTCAGACTTTACCCTATGATACCCGTTATTACGTTCGGAACATAAATAAGCTTGCGTATGTAGAACTGCGGATGAGTCAGAAGGTTCAGATCTTAATGCGCTGTCCTTACTACCCTCATCATGCAATAAATTGTTATGTTTGAGATTGCACCGCTTACACGGGCCGAAGTAACAATCATTCGGGGTGTGTCCCTTACGTAAACAATTTGCACACAAACTATTCTTGCTCACAATATCTAACCTATCCTTCACCGATAATTTCAAGAACTGGGTGCACGCATAAAGTGAATGATTACCAGTACACACAATACAATCACGAGTGCGCTTATTCTTCTGATTATTCTGAGTGGAGTTATGCGTGGTTGCAAAACTATTAATTTTTTGTGATTTAAACTTGTTATCAGAAACTGGCCTATTCCCTGAAGGGAAAGGAGAATGGTTAACTTGCACCATCTCCAACATATTAGCTTTATCCGTTAAAAAATCCAATAAATGGGACAACTTTGATGATTTCTCAGTACCTAATATGCTTTTATGTTGTTCCCATTCTCTTTCCGTAGCCAAATCTAATTTAGAAACAATTGTAAAAATAATGAGGGTATCCCACCACTCTGTGGGTTCCCCGAGCGTCTTTAACGCACGTAAATTCTTAAGCACTGTATCGATTAATTTTCTAATAAGATGAGGTGATTCTTTTGACATCGATTGCGAAGAAAATAACGCTTTTACATGATTATGCACTAATAAGTTACTGTTGTTAAATCTATGGTTAAGCAAATCCCATGCTATTATGTAGTTTCCAGATGAAAACTCTAATGATTTTATCACCTGACTGGCATTCCCTGTTAGAGCAGATCTTAAATAATGGAACTTTTGAATTTCATCAAGTTGTGTAGATTTATGGATCAATGAAAGGTAGGTATCTCTAAACTCAAGCCACGCATTGTATGACCCATCAAATGAAGGCAAAGTTATAGTGGGCAATTTAACTAACGGGTTTGAGTTGCACTTAGATTTATCACTAACAGCAGAACTAGGATTACTAACGCTTTGCAATAAACAGTCAACTTCTGTAAATACCGTATAGTAGGAATTTTCAAAGGATTCACGAATATCTATTTGCTGAGATAATTCTTTTTCTGAAACTAATTCCTCTATAGAACTTTGAATATAGTTAAAGTCTTGCATTAATGATTTAGCACCATCAGTTCTTAACCTTAATTCCGTAATTTTTTTATCGTTTAACGGTACACTGACAAGGGAAGTTACAAATCTCGTAAAAAGTGTCAATCTACCCTTTATTGTACCCCTTTTTTTATTTAAATCTTGAATCTGATCGTTAGCACTTTGTAACACTGGTATAGGAGATTTATTACGTATTGAAGCTTTACCTATATCTTCCGAACCTAGACTCATTTTGGCAATTTATGAAGATAAGGGTACTCACTGTTTTCCTGCAAACACCTTGGTGTGATTACGCGAACCTAAGGCGAATTACCTGTAATTAGTCACAGTTTTAGCACAAATAAAAGGAGGAGAAGGAAAGGAACGATAAGGATTGCCAAACCTCTGCTGATTCTTCTTCTATTCGGCGACGAAGGTCCAATGTTTTGGTTTGTGAGTTCTTCAGGGGGAAAATAAGGCGATTCTTCCTGGTGTACAATATTATATTCTTTAAAACAATGCTTCTAATTACATTGGAAAACCGTTATGAATTCAATATATTTTATATTAATTAAGAGTTATGCTAACGAGAGATTCTGTTGAAGAGTCGCCGTTTGGCTGCGTGACTTCGTTTTATACAGGCGGAGCAGCGCCATCTCGCCCGTTGGTCTGGAACTAGCGAGGATTGATGCTAGCAGATCGATGCATCTCTCGCCGCGCGTTACTGTTGCGTCGGTTTGTCACCAGGTGCCGGTAGATGTCATGAACAATGAGTTTACCACGAATATTGATGTATTAATAATGAAAAACTTAATCAAAAAGCTACCAAACCAATCTTTCACCAAACCATCCTGGCAGTACCTCAAAAATATACAGCTCGCAGACCCTGAATTCAACCAAAGCCGCCCTGTCGACCTATTACTAGGTGCAGAGGTGTATTCTGAAATTATCCTACACGGCATTATAAAGGAAGATCAATCACAACCCATCGCACAACAGACGCAACTAGGATGGATCTTATGTGGTAACGTGAAATCGTACTACTGTAATGTGATCTTGAACAACTGTGACGATATAAAAAGGTTTTGGGAAATAGAAGATTTGACAGACCAACCCGATAACCAATCTAGAGAAGATTTATACTGCATACAACAGTATCAATCCGAAACTAAACGTCAACCAGATGGCCGTTATGTCGTAAGATTGCCAATGAAACCAGAAGTAAATGAACTATTGGGGGAGTCTAAGTCAAAGGCCATAGCTCAATTTCACCAATTAGAAAGAAAATTTAGAAAAAATAACCAAATAGCAGCTGATTACAAACAATTCATGAACGAATATTTTAACCTTGGTCACATGAAAATAAGTCGTAATAACCAACCAATAGAGTACTTTTTACCACACCACTGTGTAATACGAAGCGAATCAACAACGTCTGCAATACGAGTTGTATTCAACGGGTCAGCGAAAACATCTACTGGATATAGTGTGAATGACCTCATGTACAGCGGACCTAACTTACAACTTGACCTATTATCTGTAATTATAAAATGGAGACAGTACAAAGTAGGTTATGTAGCAGATGCTGAGAAGATGTTTCGCCAGATAATCGTAAATGAAGATGACCAACAGTACCAGAAAATCATATGGAGAGATTCTCCGAGTAAGCCATTAGGTCAATACCAATTAACAACTGTTACCTATGGAACCAAAGCGGCACCATTTTTAGCACTTATGACTATGAAGCAGTTAGCGAAAGATGAAGCTCACAAATATCCAGAAGCAACGAAGGTTCTGGAAAATAACCTGTACATGGATGATGTTTTACATGGGCAACACAACCTCGACTCTGCCAAAAAGATTAAGGGTCAATTAATCGAATTATTTAAGGCCGGTGGGTTTAATCTGCGTAAATGGAAATCAAATGAAACAGCCTTATTAGAAACCACTCCAAACGATAATGAAAACTCATTTCAGTTCAAACAGCAGGAATCAACTAAGACTCTAGGATTGAAATGGACACCATCCACTGACCAATTTAGTTTTGAAATAAAAATGTTACCATTTGTGCATGATGAACGCATAACCAAAAGAGAGCTTCTCTCAGAGATATCGAAAGTATTCGACCCTCTAGGATGGCTCTCCCCTGTAACCACAAAATTAAAACTCCTATTTCAGTCAATTTGGCAACTAAACCTCAACTGGAGTGATATTTTACCAGAAAATATACACAATGAATGGAACCAAAATAAACTAGACCTACAACAGCTAAATGACATACGAATACCAAGATGGTTGCAATGCCATGAAAACGATAACATCGAGCTGCATGGATTTTGCGACGCTTCAACCAAGGCCTACGCCTGTGTCATCTACTGTAAGGCGCATAATTCAGTGGTGCTCGTAGCTGCAAAGTCCCGGCTCGTACCGTTGACAAAAGATGTGACGTTACCGAGATTAGAATTATGTGCTGCGCAATTAATGACCAAGTTAATGAACAAGATGCAATTGTGTCTCCCAGAACACCATATTAAAACATTCGGATGGTCAGACTCCACAGCGGTACTAGGGTGGATTAACGGTAACCCAAACCGTTGGAAATCATTCGTAGCCAATAGAGTTGACCAAATCGTCAAATGTATACCACCTGAACGTTGGAGTTACGTTAAATCAGACGAAAATCCTGCCGATTGCGCAAGCCGAGGGATAACCGCTGCGCAACTGTTAAAACATCCCATTTGGTGGAGTGGTCCTAACTGGCTTCTAACGTCGAAACCAAATCCTAGTACCAAGAAACCAAAATACTACACGCACGAAGAAACTAGAAAACAATACCAAACCAATGTCATCACTAAACCATATGAAAATGACGTCATAAGTAACTTGATAACCAACAACAGTACTTATTTACGAACGTGTCGAGTACTCGCGTGGATATTACGCGTGTTCTCACATAACAATAACAAACCAACATACCTAACCATTGGAGAATTGAATAGAGCTGCTAACCAATTAGTAATGCACGTACAAAGAACAGAATTTTATGAAGAAATTACCAATCTTAAAACCCAGACTAATTTGAGTTCAAAAGGTCGTTTATTACCATTACACCCTTACATTGACTCTGAAGATGTTTTACGAGTTGGCGGGAGAATAAAACATGCCAATCTCAGTGAAGACATGAAGCATCCGATGATATTACCACACAATAATCAGCTTACTGATATGCTTATTGACCATGCACATAAAATGACATTCCATGGAGGACCTCGACTTACGTTAGCTTGGTTGAGGAGGAAATTTTGGATCATAGGTGGCAATAATGCCATAAAGAAGCGTTTACGTAACTGTTTGATATGCCGACGAGCTAAATTTGAAAACCAAAACCAGTTAATGGCAGACTTACCAGCTGCGCGGATAAATCAGACACGACCCTTTTTTCATACGGGCGTTGATTTTACCGGCTATGTAGAAGTAAAAAGTAACAAGGGCCGCGGCATAAAATGCAGTAAAGGATATATAGCTGTTTTTGTATGTTTAGCAACAAAAGCAGTTCATCTTGAGCTTGTGTCGGACCTCACGTCATCAACATTTATAGCTGCACTTCGAAGAATGTCAGCTCGACGAGGAGCTCCTCGACACATATATAGCGACAACGGAACCAATTTTGTTGGAGCTAACAACACCATACAAAAGGAGTATTTTAATTTGACTCAAACCATGGACCAAATTGCTCATCAACATCTGGCAGAAATGCAAATAGAGTGGCATTTTAATGCACCATCATGGCCAAGCGCAGGAGGTCTGTGGGAGGCCGCCGTCAAAAGCCTTAAATACCATCTACGTCGAGTGCTAGGTAACCAAAGGCTAACCTACGAAGAATTTTCGACCCTATTGTCACAGTTAGAAGGCTGCTTGAATACACGACCTCTGTGTGCTATTTCTGAAGATCCAGACGATTTAAATTTTTTGACACCTTCGCATTTTCTGGCCAGTGGACCATTATTAACCATAATAGAGACCGAGAAAGACGAACGTACCAGATGGCAACTCGTCCAGAAAATTAACCAAGATATTTGGAAACGTTGGCAATCTGAGTATTTAACCCAACTAAATACGCGATCCAAGTGGCACCATTCTCATAAAAATGTTAAAATCAATGACATAGTGATTATTCAAGACGTACACGTGTCTCCAGGGAGGTGGGCCCTCGGAAGAATTTTAGAAATTCATCCTGGCGACGACGGTCTTGTTAGAGTAGTCACGCTCAAAACCAAAGGAGGCATATTAAAAAGACCAATCACCAAACTGTCAATCCTTCCAATCCACCAAGAGGAGAACCAACCAAATGTACCGACCGAAATAAATCAACAAAGAACCACAACTGAAGTGGACCCCGAAAAATGCTATGAGACACCACCACGTCGAAGAACGAGCATTTCAACGAAATGTAGCATTTTAACCATGGCACTTATGGTGCTTATGCTGTTAGTGTCGCCATCACATTGTACTCTCCACACAAAAAAGCTGCCAGATAACCAAACCATCTACTTCGATAAAATCAGTAACATGAGACTGATTAGAGACGAATGGAAACTAGTAGTATTTTATGATATGACTGCTTATTGGGAAGGCGTATCATTAGCCACAAAGTATATAGACCATTTAGATAATTGTTGTCAAAAAATACAAACCATATCTCACTGTCAACTAGTTCTGTTACATCTGCGCCATTGTCAAGATGAATTAGACCATTATAATGAAATTTTGACCAACCATGGACAGTTACCAGAACGGCACCATCTTCGTCGTCGTGGCTTAGTCAATGCTGTGGGGTCTATAGCTCACAGTTTATTTGGAGTACTCGACGATGACTTCGCACAACAATACCAGCAAGATTTGACTAAGCTTCGAGGCAACCAGAAATATTTTAACCAATTACTGCAAAATCAAACATCGATAATTGAGTCAGAGTTTAATGTTATAAAGAGAATGGAAAAAACCGTAAGACAACAACATAAGAATTTTAACCAGCATCTTAATAAAATAGATAACTTAACTAATAGTATGCAAAAACAAATATCTGAAAACGCATATATCAATGAATTTACCTTGTCTTCAATATCAGCCAACGGTATACTTATGAATCTGAAGGATATACAACAAATGTTATTAAACACAATCACTGACATCTTCCATGGTACATTCAACATACATCTACTACAACCAGAACAATTAACCAAAGAACTTCATATCATCTCAGCCCACATCTCTAAGGAATTATCGCTACCAATCGATAACATTCAGACTGACTTAACCAAACTCTACCATTTATTAACGGTTAAAACAAGATTTACAGGGGACAATTTGATATTCGAAATAAAATTACCGTTAGTAGGCAGAGACACCTTTGAAATATACAAATTGACACCAATTCCAATAGCAATCGGCGACAAAATGCGACAAATAATTATAGCATCTGATCTATTGGCCATCAACTATCAAAAGGACTTACAAATACCACTATCTAGTCTACAACTACAACAATGCGTTCATTATGATTTAGACATCTTGCTCTGTGCCCATCAAATACCTATTTCAATAACCAAAACAGAACCAATTTATTGTGCAAGAGAAATTGAGTCCTTAAGTTGTAAGACGGAAAGTAGAAAGTGCAAGAATACCTGGGTACAATTAAACAAGGTAAACAATTACTTGTATTCATGTTGCGGGCAATGCTCCATACAAGTCATATGTGACGATCAAATTACCATTGAGCGATTAGACAAGGTCGGGATACTCGCATTAGCAAGTGGATGCGTCATCAAAGACGACGGGATCACATTACTTTCGCGCAGACAGTCGAACAATGACTTAAGGTTGAAACCAGATATCATAAACATTGATATACCTACCATTAACAATATTGTAAATGTGACCATGCCCTTACATGTTTATGAGATAGACACTAACCAAACAGACATCCGCTGGGAATTAAAAATGATCGGCGATAAAATTAATCAAGTAAAAAATAACACCAAAACAGATTTAGAAGACGAAACATCTTTAAACTACCACGATGTTCACCACTACATCGCAATTTACATAATAGCTGGAGCTATTCTATTAACATGTTTGGCGTACGGAGTGCGGAGGATCCGCGCACGAATGCAGTGGCGCGCGGAAGCGACGCCAACGTCCCGGACGCTGCCACCGCCCCAACCGCAACCGAGAACCCGCCGCGTAGCTGATCACCAGTGCCAGAGTGAAACTAATCAGTGTTTTAGTGTTAGTGATGAATACAAGAGAGTGAATAACCATCCCTGTACGAGGGCGACTGACCATTTATATGCCCGAGTGAATAAAGTGAAATTCCCAAACTTCGGCGCGCAGTCAGCAGTTCCACGCTGACCCAAATATTTAGTTTTAGTATTAAAATCATTATAAAGTTAGTTAACGATCGGTCACCAACCAAGCCGCGTTTGCTCATACCATTAACCATTACCATTTTACCAAACCAATATACCATAATTTAACCATACGTGTTTTACTATTTATTTGTTGGGTTTACGCCTAACAACTGATAACCCTAAATTCATCTCCTCTCGTACAGTCCATCCAAAGGTTGTCTGTAAGAGATTGCCCTGTGCGATAAGACCGCCCATTGTACACTTGTTTTTATATTTTTTTGTCCTGTATGTATATTTTTGTGGTGTACAATAAAGAATATAATAAATAAATAAATAATAAATAAATAACAGCTGCACTAGGTAACACTAATTGCACTGGGAGCAACTTCATAGAGTTCATCATCAGCCTTTTATTGTGCCCACTGCTGGGACACAGGCCTCCTCTCTGTGCGAGGGAATGGGCCGTGATTAATGCACCACGCGGGCCCAGTCCTGTCAAAAATTCAAAGATATGAGGATGTCGCATATCTTTGAATTTTTGGTTCTAGGACATGCCGGTTTCCTCACGATGTTTTCCTTCACCGTTTTGAGACCAGTGGTGATAAAATAATTTACACAAAGTAAACCGCCTGCCTGGGTTCTAATCCACAACCTAAAACTTGAAGTCGCGGCCGGTACCACTGGGCCACCACTGCTCCATAGAGTTCCTCCTCCTATATTTGTGACATTTAAATTGTACCATTGACCATTCTGCAGCAGCGCACGCGTCTTCTTTTGACTTTCGATGAAAGTAACTGATTGTCCTTCAATCATTTTAAGAATTTAGAAGCCAGAAGTATTATATTTGTAATGAATAGCAATCGATACAGGATAAATACAAATGAGTAATGCTAATCAAATAGCATTCATGACAATAAGTGTCAGTCACCATTAAAAAGATACGAGTATGATATGTATGAGCTACGAGTAAATAGACTAAAGAGCCTGTACATATTATAATACCATGTCCGTTTCCCTCCCGATGCAATGTGTGTGTTGAATTTTGTGCCTCAGTATACAGACATTTTGAGAATCTGACTTTTTGCTGAAGATGTTCTGCTATACAGACCATCTGATAGTTGAACGTTTTGCTACAAGGTCATTTTGCTAATAAGACTTACTGCTCATTAGACATTTCGCGCTGTTGGACATTTAGCTACATATACCTTCTGATCGTGAGGGATTTTTATTAAGTACTTAGAATTTCCTGTAGTGATGCTCCCGGCTTCCTAAGCATCTGCCTAAAAAGTCATTACCTACTAATGAATTTTTGTAAATTCCTTCGAATGAAGTGTTCCTGCTGATCAGATCATTTTCTTCTTTTTTACTTGAAAACTCTCCCTACTGTTAGATAGTTTTGTGACTTTAATCTGTTGTGTAGGTTTAGTCCGAGTGATTAATATGGTGTAAGGTTTTGTGCCGTCCATTTTCAGGTATATGTTTTGCTTCTGATATATTTACCAGTTTTATTGCGCTTGTCTGTTGTGAGGTTCCTGCCAATTCGTTTTCCTTTGTGACGTTATGGCTAGAAGACGGGTCAATTTCAGTGTTTAGTGTCCGGTCCAGTAGCCCTAGCATTCTTTCGTTTTGAGTAAATTTCAGTGATACTGTCTTGTTGTTGTCGTAAGCTGGTTTGTCATCTTCTATGTTTTGTATAGAGGTGATTGACTGCCTATTATTTGCCATGCGTTGGTTTGCTATTCTGGTTTACTTTACGTTTTTGACTTGAGTGCGGAGTCAAATTCTTTAATCAGAAATATTAAGGTTGCACTAGTCGACGGCACGAACTATTTTTTGCGTGGCGTTAAAATGCATGCTATCTCATCCGACAACACGTGCGAAAGAGATAAAGGCTATGATGAGCAGTAAGAAGCTAGTTCGCGTACGAATACACACTTTTACAAACTTTTAGCGAAATGTATGATGATTTAGGACGAAAACGAGCGCGCGAAACCTACTGGCCAGTTTTATGGGGAAGGAGGGCCTCTTTATGATGAACTCCTTCTTCAGAAATCGTGAACACAGGAAGTGGACCTGGCAGAGCCCCGATGGTGCAACAAAAAATGAGATCGACTTCATCATGTCAACCAGGAAGCAAATGTTCAAGTCTCTGTGATCAATTCGTTGAAAACCGGGAGCGATCACCGAATGGTAAGAGGCTTTAGCACTGTCGCGACGTCTGCATAATATTTAGGGATTCTATTATTCAAAGGAATCGTATGATACCTGAGTATTAGGTTGATCTCTTCTGAGGGAAGTAACCTTAGGCAGACGTAGCGAATAAGAAAAAAATTATTATTTCCAATTTGTACCTGGGTTTACTTTATCTGCTTCGCTTATTAATTCTTCATGGAGACGGAGCAAGGAACGCAGAGCAACAGAACTTGAACATAGAGGACCACTTCCACCATCTGTAGATAGATACCATCGATGATACTGACACTTTAATTCTTTTATAGATACCATCGATGATACTGAGACTTTGATATTATGGACATCTTATATTATTGGTATACACTGAAACCAAATGCCAAATATTAGATCTTGTATTATATTGCCCAACAGCTGGAAACCGGTATGGTTTCCGTCCTAGGAAGCTCACTTCCCAGAACACTCATGAGGCTGGCGGAGTATTATCACCACCTCATCTACTGAGGCCGGCGGAGTATTATCACCGCCTCAGTTTTGTATTACATTGCTCAACAGCTGGAAACCGGTATGGTTTCCGTCCTAGGAAGCTCACTTCCCAAAACACTCATGAGGCTGGCGGAGTATTATCGCCCCTCATCTACTGAGGCCGGCGGAGTATTATCGGCCGCCTCAGTTTTGTATTACATTGCTCAACAGCTGGAAACCGGTATGGTTTCCGTCCTAGGAAGCTCACTTCCCAGAACACTCATGAGGCTGGCGGAGTATTATCGCCCCTCATCTACTGAGGCCGGCGGAGTATTATCGGCCGCCTCAGTCTAATTGATAGCACTAATTGAGATCTCAAAAAGCTTCATTATAATATACAACTACAACATACAAAGTTTGCCAACATCGTTGGTTTATATGTAAACACTATTCATCAGTATTTCTGTATTCTCAAGAAAGACAGTTCGGTTCAGTGGATAGCATATATAAGTGTATACAAATAATAATAATC
Organism: Orthosia incerta; assembly: GCA_948252205.1. NCBI lineage: Eukaryota > Metazoa > Arthropoda > Insecta > Lepidoptera > Noctuidae > Orthosia > Orthosia incerta. The sequence goes on from OX411767.1 coordinate 4,527,226, forward strand.
TTAAATCATAAAACACTCAGCTTTCAATCCAGGGATGCCGACGGCTCCAACCCCGATACGAACTCTCCTTGATAAACACGGCCTTTTACTAAACTTAAGCTAAACACAACAATACAAATACTGGTTCTTACCGCGCCAATACTGATTTGACAGGTACGCGCAGCGATGTCTCATCGATGTTGCCGTTGCATAAAATTATTGTTGTAATGTTGCTATGTCTGATTATTGTTGTATTTACATTCGCGGCTTACATCTTCTGTAAGTTCGCGACACTCCCGGCCGGGGAATTAAAGTAATGTCATTAGATTTCGCGTCCACTCTCTGATCCTTTGCAGAGCTCTCGTGGCCGCACCTCTTCTTTCCTTTGGTACTTCTTTCTCGATTTTCTTATACTTATTATTCTTATCTTTATCAATCTTATCGTCATCAATCTCATCGTCATCTATCCTCCCGTTGACCTCTAGTGATTCCTCACTATGTACTGATGTATCTCTAACGCAGTTGGTTTCGTCTCTTTGATCATTTAAGGTTTCACTGGGTTTTCCTATGTCTATAGGTTCCATAGGTAAGTCTAAAGATTGAATGTCTTGTGTGTCGAATCCTTCACTTCCACCTATAGGTTCGTTATATACTTGATCAGATTCATCTTGACTGTCCTCTATTTCAAGAGGTTAAAGATGTGCTAAAGATCTTATGAATCCTTTGTTACCTATTTTTACTTTAGCTACTCTACATAGTCCATCTATTCCCTTTTGAAGTGAGACTATAGTTCCTACTTTCCAGGTTTCTCTATTTTTAGAATCACCTCGCAACTGAACGATCTGGCCCACTACAGGTGCGATTCTCGCAGTTACTCTTGGTTCTTTGTGGGAATGCTGGTATCTCTCACGAAGACTTGGCAAGTATCTGTTTAGAAACATTTCTTTGAATTCTTGTAAAATGATTAAACCTTTCTTCCAACCTTTAATAAGATCGGTTTTGGTTACGGTACCTTCGTTGACAAAGTTTTCAGGTGAGCTCTCTACTGTTATACATTTTCCCATTGTAAAAAATCTGCTGGTTTTAGAACGTGTTCTAGCTCTGTGTCTACGCTAGTGAGTGGTCTCATATTTACAGATGCTTCAATTTCCTTTGAAACTGTAGTTAACTGACTGTGTGTCAGCATGTGTTTTCTCAATGTTCTTTTCAGACAATTTTTAACTATACCGATTAGCCTCTCGTAAAAACCCCCGAACCACGGTGCAAGTTGGGGTATGAATTTCCACTGAATTTCTTTATCGATACAGTATTGTTTTGACAGTATTTCAGTCATAAGTTTGAAATGCGTGGCATTGTCTGATGTTATGAGTGTTGGAATGCCTCTGGCAGCTATCATTCTCCTCAATTATAGTAGGCCTTCTGCTGCCGTTAGATCTTGAACGACTTCTAGGTGTATAGCTCTTACTGCTAGACAGGTGTAAAGGCAAATCCATCTTTTGGTTTCTCCGTTTAGTTACTCCAACGAAAGTAAACGGTGTACTATAGTTCACTCTTTCTGGTGGTAGCGCTGGTGTAGGTGGAAGCTTAAAGGGTCCCCCACCATGTTTCACGCAATTCGGACATTGTCTCAGAAGTTTCTGAACCTGACTTTTTCCTTGAGGGATCCAGTAGGATTGACGTATGATGCTCAAGGTGTGATTTACACCCACATGATAATTTTCATTGTGTGTTTTTGTTATAATGTTATTGGTAAATTCACTCTCCTTTGGTATGAGAATAGGATAGCGTTTTTCAAAGGTCCAATCTGCATTCATCAAACGACCTTTACAACGTAGGATGCCGTCTACGTCTTTAAATAATCTCAAATTGCGACTTAAGTTAGTCTCCTCATCATTGTATTCTTGTGGGAAATATTTGGCTTGTAACTTTTCAATCGTTTCCTGCTTGTTTAACAATCCGCTCGTTTGGGCTTGCAAGTTTCTTTCTCGTTCTCTCGGCATGTTAATATTCTTTTCTGGTGTATCTTGACATTCTTCATTAACGTGTCTTTCGACTCGAGGTTCCCTCGGGAGACCCTCCCGGGACAACAGGTTTATGGAGATACCTCGCTTGTAGGCCAAGTTTCAGATCCTCGCGTCAGAAATTGAGGCCCATCTATCTCTGTCCTCTTTTGTACTCACTGATCGTGTAGCCACGTCTGCAAGATTAAGTTCGGATGGAACATATCTGATAGCCATTTCTTTGTTTCTCTTGATTTCTTCAATTCTTCGTGCAACGAACGGTGGCAATAATTTGTCTGTATTAATGGTAACAATGTAGGTGTGGCAAAGAATGTCTCTCTTAGTACTTGCGTTAGGTTTGTTATTATAAAAACGTAGTCGTAAAGTATCCTCTTTTAAATGCCATTCTAAACCTAATAATTTTATGGTCTGGTTTGAGTATATGTCAGAAATCTCCTGCATGAATTCTTCAGAGTTCGAGCTCCATTCTCTTAGATGCATTGATATAGCGTGAAATGTATCTTTACAGCGTTTACGAAGAATCAAGGCTTCTTGCACTGTCTGTGTACCAGTTACTAGGTTGTCCACGTATATGTCATTAGCGGCGTTCTTAATTACGGGATCTTCTGATTTCATGAGATGGTGTCTAATGGTGGCGTTAAGCTAAAATGGACTCGATATCACTCCAAATAGAACGCGAGAAAATCTCAAACATAACAGATTATCCTCTGTGACCGGTTTAGAAGTATCCTTAAGCCATAAGAATCGTGTGACGTCCCTGTCTTCCTCGTGTAATCCTATTTGAAGGAATGCCTTTTCTACATCGGCTGATGAGATCTGAATCTGATTATCAGTTTGGTTAGGTCTTCGAGCAACATCGGCCCGCAATACAAGCATTCGTTTAAGCTCTTGTATCCAATAACTTTAGCCGAGGCATCGTATACGATTCTAGTCGGCTTTCCTGACTGTTGAACACCGTGATGTGGTAAATAGTGTATAGGTCTATCTTTATTCGTAGTTTCACTAAATTTGGAAACTTCTTCAATTATTCCTTTCTGTCGCTGGTCTTGTAGAGTTTCATCATATGACTGTATTGATTCGGAATTCATTCGTTTGATTAGGCCCTTGAGGCGGCCGAATGCCATTCCGAAGTTAGTGGTCAGATTAGGTGGAAATTCTTTCCAAGGCCAGTGCACGTAATACCTTCCTTCAATAAGATTGGTGGTCTCATTGAAGCTTCGAATAGCTCCTTCTTCCTTTGTTATTTTCGGTGAATCGGTTATCCCGATGGATTCAAGGTCCCACAGAGAGGATATGTTTACTTGATCCATTGGTAGGTCCGGCTTAGTTAACTTACCATCTTGCTCTGTTTGGAAATATGTAGTTACCGTTAAAGCTTCTTTCTTCCGGGTTCATTATTCCGGATAATATCCAACCGAACTTGGAGTCAACTAGATACAGGTTTTCTCTGATTTGAATCTTCTCAGTTTTCATAAAAGTGTAGTAGTAATCGTTACCTATAAGAATATCAACTTGGTCAGATGAACCATCGTCAGCTAGTAATTCCTTTTGTTTCCAGTTACTTAACTCATGTGGTGCGACTGGTATTCCTTTACATATAATTGGTATTACATTTGCATAAATTAATCGTTTAGACATGTCTCGGGTTTTTAAATTTAGTCTAACTAATGCACTCTTGAGCTCTCGGGGAGCTTCTGTACCGAAGGTAAAAACAGATAAGTTTTCTTCTTCTTCAATTGGGAGATCTAATTTACGTGCAATTTTTTGAGTGACGTAGGATCTTTGTGACCCAGAATCCAACAAGATTCGACACTTAACCTGATGGGAGGTATCTCTTTCCTTTGAGGCCATAGCAACGACCGTTTGCAACAGTGTCTCTTTTACAAGTTTTTAATTAACTTGCACAGTATGTATGTATGTAAGTGTGTTCGGGTCAAATCTTGATAATCTAAATTTCATCATAATCACCGATTAAGATGAAATTTACAATACACGTTTAGTTTGGATGACAAATGCATGGTTAGCTAAGTGACGTCATTCTAAATACAATATGGCGGACTGCTCAAGATTGCGGACTAGTTAATTTTTGTGCGCTACCATGATATGGGTATCAAATGAAAGGGTTTACTGAGAAGAATATGAAAAAAACTTGTTTAAAAAAAATAAAAATTTATGAATAACTTAATTATTGTTTATGGCTGACAGTGTAGATGACTTTACTTGAGAAGGAAATCGTTTGGGACATAATGCTCTATTGTGTTTTCCACTTTCTTTACAATGAACGCATGACCTCTGTGATGTGCAACTTCGGATGCCATGGCCAGGACGAAGACATTGATAACACCTGTCTTTTATCACAGTCTTTCTATCTGTAGTGGTTTTGTATTTCTCGCATTGGTCGTTGAAATGGTTACCATCGCAGAACATACAGGTCAACTTCCTCTTCTTCCTTCGGGTTTCTCCTATTTCCCTTCGCTTCATATTTTCCTTCGCCTCAATGGGATGATTTTTGTTTAACTGTGTAACATGTAGCGTTTCCACGGTGAAATTTTCAATTGAATTAGAGGTCCGTTCCTGCGTTATTCGACTCGCATCTTCACGCGCGGTAATGACTATTTCCAAGAGTTTCCTCAGCTCTTGAATCGAGTTATCAGACGATTTTAATTTAAGTTCGTAAATTAGGTCTTCGGGAAATTTCTCGAAAATTAAATGCCTCAAATGATTATGGTTTATATCTTCACCAAGAGACTCTAGGACTCTTAAATGCCGTTCTACATTGTTTAGTACTTTCCTGCAATCGTTTGTTGTTTTATCGGCAGTTTTTACTTTAGACAACGCAGAGTAATGAGCGTCAACTAAATGGCAAGTCTTCCCATATCTTTCTTTCAATGTTCTCAACGCAATCTGATAGTTGGCGTTAGTAGTGTCGAAACCGTCAATAACCTGCTTGGCTTCCCCTTTTAAAGATGCTTTTAAATACAGTAACTTATCAACCTCGGTGATGTTTCTGGCATCGATGTTAGAACTGAATTGGTCCCAAAATTGATGCCAGTTCAATACGTCCCCATCGAACTCAGGTAAACTTAGTTTTGGCAAGCGGCCAGAAGTACTGCAGACTTGGTTGGCCCCCTGTTTAACCGTGTCGTCGCGTGTAGAAAACATTTTAATTTTTACATTCAGTTCAGCGAGGTTCTGTTCAGCTTCAAGTTGAACTTCGCTCATTTTTCCTATGTCGTCAGCGGAAGGATTATTTATCATACGAAAGTAGTTAGTGAGGTCTTCGTTAAATCTCTTTAATGAAGATTCGAGTTTAACTTTTATAATTTCTGCGTCATATCTTGTCTCATCGTTATGTATAGAGAGGCGGGAGGATAAGCTAGACTGATGTTCGATTTGATTTGCTAATAATTGCAAGCGGTGCAACAATAATTCTTCCATGTTCGTACAAGTCCTGTAACCGAAAATTGTAACCGAAAAATGTAATGTTTATTAAAATGTATAGCGTTATCGACTTAGTAATTATTGTTACGGCAAACAATAATAAAAGAATTCCACCTTTATCATAGAATTACTCCAGAAGTGTATGAGTTTATGTAACAAATTAAGTCAGACATTGTGAAAAGTATAATATTCAATCTTAATCAATGTATTACAAGAATGATGGTAGTACTCAAACTCAAATCATTCATTTCTATCTGACCGATACGGCACTTTTAAATGTCAAGAATAGAAGTTGTGGTCCCAGTTCCAAGGTATAATAACTTGAGAAACTACTATAGTTCCCTATTCCCTAGCGTAGATCACAATGGAGAGAAAACAGGCAAGAACTTCCATGGACACTCTTTTAAATCAACATTATTGTTATAAATCCTTGGTTACATCATTCATGTTGAGATTATATATATATGTGAGAACCATGTGCAAAGATGTCCACATCAAAGGAGTTCAGAGTAGAAGATTTAATCAACAATTTAAAATTAATGTTATTAATATAAACCGAGGTGGCTAAAAGATGCCCAGTCCCAACAACTGATTCTCATGTACATACTGGTATTACTTAATGTTACTGTTATTCAACAAGAGGAACTTATTTAATACAAAAGGAAAAATTGACAAAAAAAATAAAAAAATTCATGTAGAGGGAGTGAAATACTCATACTTCTATACTTCAATTTAAATTTCATATTTATATAAAATCCCATCTCTGAAGCATACAGTGGAGGAGAAGAAAAGAATTATGAAAATAATTACTATAGTATTTTGATCTTGAACCATGAGACTTCTTGATACTGCCCTTTGTCATTCTCCTTTATCAGAATTATTACACCGTTGTGTAAAGGCAATAATTTCCCTTTATTTTCATATATATTAAGTTTACAAGAAACTTAAATATCTTAAATGTATTCACAAATGTATAGACCACGCCTTGTTATGTATTGAAATGTTTAGATTTAATTTCCGTTGAACTATGAAAGTATAGTTGACATGTGTTTTAAAGGTAAGTAATGTAAGAACTTAACAAGTTCTATAATTTTAATGTTAAATTTGACTTAACTAAATTACTGTGTTTTGTTTTAGAAATCTTCAGGATCCTGATATAGATAACAGATTCAGCACAGATAAGATCATTTCTATAATGAATAACATATGTAATAAGAAAACATAAGGTTTATAGTTCTTATTGTGGTACTCACTAAATACTATGCCTCTCTACCTCTTTTATTTCCAATTGAGAAACATTTATTTACTTTCACCAGATATAGTTACTCAAAATTTTAAATAAAATCGTTAGGTATGTTGTGATGAATCTCACTTTTAGTACCTATTGATTTTTACTCCGTCCACGTTCTGTGGAGTGTAATATTATTGCATATCTGTCGGAATAGTCAACAGTCATAGTTGGGTACCTACTTGGTGAACTTTCAAATCGGTAATTCGTCAGAATTCTACTAGTGTAAATTATTTACTATAAACACGTGAGTAAGTGGGTATTCTCATTAGACGAAACCGATCTTTGAATTTTGTATGTACACTCGTGGCATATATAACGTGACAGATATAATTTCATCAACTAATCTTAGTAAAAGTCTATTTACTTACGGTTGTGTAGGTATCCGTATTTCCAACTACACAAGGGGTCGTTCTCGGAGCTGTCCTTTCCGATAGGTAGTGGAGTCACAAACACTAGCCCAAGTTGGTCGATTTGCTTTCAATAGATTCTCACTTCTAAATTTAATGACAATATTTCAGTAAGAAAAGTATTCAAACTTTTTTTTTTGTCGTTCCAAGCGTCACAACTTCGCGGGAACTTTGCCGGGAAATCATTGCGGGGGTGGTCAACTGCATAAATCGTAAAAACAATCGGTTTTTGTCTATGATCGATTTCTAATTAAACGATTAGATTAATATTCCAAACTAAACGGTATCTCGCTCCTAACTTTCTGTCAAATATCAAACTAATCATATAACAAGACATCAAGTTCACGATAATCGAGCGTTAAAGATAAATTAAACAGAACCTCAATCGATTTCTGCGAGGGCAAAAGGGCAAATTCGGTTCAATGTCGCACATCTCTACGGACTAGTACGTCAGTTGAAGTACTCTTAATTTTCTAAAATATTTAATTATTATTCATATCAAAGAGGACACTTTGTCAAAACAACAAAGAAATTAATATATTTAATCCTATAATGCGGTATTTAATAGAGATAATTTCTTAAATTGAATGGATTTTCCATTCGAGAATTGGCGCGTCAAATGCTTACCGAAGGTTAGTCTATGACTGGATGTAGGAACATCCGTTACGATTCAATATATTATATATAAATTAAGAAATAATATACATTTTTTAATTAATGGTTTTCTTTAAACGATAGTTCGAGTTAATTATGTACACCTTGATGCAACTGGCGCCATCTAGTGATTCATTCGTAAAACTTTGGTTACAAACAAGTAATAATAAGAAAGTACAATATATTATTGGCTATTAGATAATTATAGCATAATAGAAAATTATGGTTCGTCGTGGTGTCGGTGGCCTCCGTTCAATCCTGTGCTCTGTTTACATTAGTCATACTGCAACTAAATCTTTATTCACAACTTGTGGAGTGGTTTATATAACTTGAAGTATCTAATTGCTCTTCTCCATTGTTAGGGATACTAGTTGTGTCCATTCACTTCTCTCTTAGTCATGATGCTGCTGCCATGCCATGCATTAGGGTCTCTTGACACTCATAACATTTTTAAAACCGATTCATATCCCAGCATCTCCACCATGTCGCGACGTCTGCATAATATTTAGGGATTCTATTATTCAAAGGAATCGTATGATACCTGAGTATTAGGTTGATCTCTTCTGAGGGAAGTAACCTTAGGCAGACGTAGCGAATAAGAAAAAAATTATTATTTCCAATTTGTACCTGGGTTTACTTTATCTGCTTCGCTTATTAATTCTTCATGGAGACGGAGCAAGGAACGCAGAGCAACAGAACTTGAACATAGAGGACCACTTCCACCATCTGTAGATAGATACCATCGATGATACTGACACTTTAATTCTTTTATAGATACCATCGATGATACTGAGACTTTGATATTATGGACATCTTATATTATTGGTATACACTGAAACCAAATGCCAAATATTAGATCTTGTATTATATTGCCCAACAGCTGGAAACCGGTATGGTTTCCGTCCTAGGAAGCTCACTTCCCAGAACACTCATGAGGCTGGCGGAGTATTATCACCACCTCATCTACTGAGGCCGGCGGAGTATTATCACCGCCTCAGTTTTGTATTACATTGCTCAACAGCTGGAAACCGGTATGGTTTCCGTCCTAGGAAGCTCACTTCCCAAAACACTCATGAGGCTGGCGGAGTATTATCGCCCCTCATCTACTGAGGCCGGCGGAGTATTATCGGCCGCCTCAGTTTTGTATTACATTGCTCAACAGCTGGAAACCGGTATGGTTTCCGTCCTAGGAAGCTCACTTCCCAGAACACTCATGAGGCTGGCGGAGTATTATCGCCCCTCATCTACTGAGGCCGGCGGAGTATTATCGGCCGCCTCAGTCTAATTGATAGCACTAATTGAGATCTCAAAAAGCTTCATTATAATATACAACTACAACATACAAAGTTTGCCAACATCGTTGGTTTATATGTAAACACTATTCATCAGTATTTCTGTATTCTCAAGAAAGACAGTTCGGTTCAGTGGATAGCATATATAAGTGTATACAAATAATAATAATCTTAAATCATAAAACACTCAGCTTTCAATCCAGGGATGCCGACGGCTCCAACCCCGATACGAACTCTCCTTGATAAACACGGCCTTTTACTAAACTTAAGCTAAACACAACAATACAAATACTGGTTCTTACCGCGCCAATACTGATTTGACAGGTACGCGCAGCGATGTCTCATCGATGTTGCCGTTGCATAAAATTATTGTTGTAATGTTGCTATGTCTGATTATTGTTGTATTTACATTCGCGGCTTACATCTTCTGTAAGTTCGCGACAAGCACCGTAGACCACATAATTTTACATACGCTGCGGCAGGTTATATAGAAGACCAAAGAGTATAACCTGCCTCTCTGTTTAGCTGTTGTGGACTACGAGAAAGACTTCGGTTCGATCGAGACTTGGGCTGTACTGCAGTCTCTCCAACGGTGCCAGATCGACTACCGGTATATTGAGGTATTGAAGTGTTTGTACAAAAACGCCACTATGTCAGTCCGGCTTCAGGATGAGACCTCGAAAACAATCGTATTTCGGCGCGGCGTGAGACAGGGAGGCGTCATTTCTCCGAAACTAGTCACTGCTGCGCTGGAGGATGTCTTGGTTCTGGACTGGAGGGGGCTCGGCGTCAACGTTAATTCGGTTTGCCGACGACATAGTGGTCATGGCTGAGACCATGGAGAGCTTCAGTACAATGTTCGATGACTTCAGTAGAGCTTCCGAAAGAGTGGGTCTTAAAATAAACATGGACAAAACCAAGGTCATGGTGAATGCCCATGTAACACCCACTCCTGTCAAGGTCGCAGACTCTACACTCGAAATTGTAGACGAATATGTCAACCTGGGACAAATGGTCCAGTTGGGTAGGTCTATCTTCGAGAAAGAGGTCAACCGTCGAATCCGACTCGGCTGGGCGGCGTTCGGGAAGTTTTTTTAGTTTCGTGGTATCTTCTATTCCAATTTACCGCAGTGTCTCAAGACAAAAGTCTATGACCAGTTTGTGTTGCCAGTGATGGGACCGAGACGTGGTCGCTCACAATGGGCCTTATCAGAAAGATTAAAGTCACTTTAAGGGCAATGGAGAACGCTATGGTCGGGGTTTCCTTGCGTGATCATATCAAAAATGAGGATATCCGCAGGAGAACCAAAATTACTGACATAACCCGAAGAATTGCCAAAATTTTTCATTTCATTAAACCAGAAGACGATACGTTGGAAGGCCTCTCAGTAGGTGCCGCTTTCGATGACCTGGTTAAGGTTGCGGGAAGGCGCTGGATGCGAGACGCACGGGATCGATCAATGTAAGTAGATAAGTACACAACTAGTCTGAGTTCACAACCGACACCTGAGAGCACAGATAACTGTATACAATAGTCTCGTTAGAGTAAAGGTGGAAACACATTATCAACACGCGACCCGACGCCACGCCACCCGACGCCTTCTGACGCGTTGAAGTACTAATCCATCCCATACATTTAATATGGTCAGAAACACATAGTCAACACGCCATGTGACGACACGCAATCACACGCGGTAACACGCTGTCAGTTTGGATCAGCGTGTTGCCGGGAGAGGGGGCAAACACGCCACCCGACGCATCAGACACAGTGTGTTCCTAGTTAACACCCGATGCCACGCGTCAGTCACTCGAGAGCATTCCTGGCGTACAGATATTTTTTGTATGTTTTTATTTAAAATGTCGGATGAACAATTAATCGAATTAGTAAAACGGTACTCATGATTATATGATATGATTTCAGGCCAATACCGTGATCATAGTATTAGAAATAATACTAGAAACAAAGCTATGATATGATCAGTGATGCCAACTTAGGGTAATTTACCCTAATTTAGAGTAAAGTTTAATAAGCAGGGTCATTTTTAGGGTACTAACTCGGCGAGGGTAATTTTTATGTTTATGCTATAATAGAAATCATTAACTTATTTGAGTCAAATTTTTAAATGGAAGTCGGTTGTATTTTTTACCCGACGGCCGAAGGAGGGGAATGCGTTCATTGTAAAAAATTTAATTGTTTACTTTTTTGTGTGGCACATTACGGTACGGCACAGTTAGTGGTAAATTACTTTAGTAATCTTACTTCTTGGATGTATGTTTGTTACTCAATCACGCCAGAACGGCTAAACGGATCTAGATGAAATTTGGCTGACAGATAGATTATAGCCAGGAATAGCACACAGGCTACTTTTTATGCCGGTATAATGTTCCCTTGGGTGATAAAGCACTTTTGACATGGGCGAAGCCGATGGCAGAAGCTAGTGTACAATACATAGACATGCACTCCCGGGTGATTTGCTGTAATATTTTGAAGAGTTCCGTTGAATACCTCCGAATTTCTTCATCAGATCTTCATCAAATTTAAATAGCACCAATTCGGGTACATAACCTTCCAAGCAAAAAAAAAATTTAAAATCGGTCAAAAATTGACGGAGAAGTCGGTGAAAAATTGCTTTTGGTGATTTGAAGACCCGGACTACAAATAAAATCCCGCCCGCCCGCCATCTTAACTAGCACAAATCCGGAGAATGTCGGATAGATGGCAACCCTATACTAGCGAAGCGTGTTGTAGCATCACATGGAGTGTTGTATATGTGCACGGTTCGCGTCAGAAGGCGTCGCGTGGCGTCGGATCGGGTGTTGATAATGTGTTTCCACCTTAAAAATGTTCTGTGACAATAGTAATCTTTGACTGTATACGCCAGAGAGTTTGTCTTTGTATTTCTCTGACCCAGCTCTGGCCGACAACAAAACACAAAACAAATGTTAACAACGAAACGTCACGAAAGTCACTGTCACGCAATGAGGTAGGAAAATTATGGAGACGGCATATTCTACTATATGAAGAATAGTTATACAAATATCTATAATATCGACACACGCATGTCAAAAAGCGTTTTGTCTCTTTTTAACTAACCAAGAGCTGCATATGAAAAGAGAGACATCTAAATGTTTGTCAAGGACTAAACTTGGTAACTTTTGAGTGACGTCAAAATCATGTCTATGCGTGACCGGTCGCCATGTTGATTGCCGAGTAAAATTGGTAGTTGTGTGCCGTATATGTACGTTTATCTGTGTAGTTGTGCTGTCAAACAGTTGCAAATGGCCTACCTCATTGGCCTATGGGCAGCCATCTTAATTGCCCGATTTTTGTAGGTGCGTGCATACGCTAATGTGGAAGCTTGTAATTAGCAAATGTCCTTACTTACGCATGACACTCAAGATTGTTATTAGTCTGTAAGCTTTCTTAAAATTAAATAAATAAATAAATAATTTCGTAGGTATGGCAAGTCCATAGGTTTATAAGTCAGTGCTGTCACGTCCTCGTTGACTGATTTTTTGGCAAGTTTTTTTTTTGGCGGGATTTTTTCGAGTGAACTTCATAGGCTGTTAATATTATTTGCAAATTGATTCCTAGTGGATATTGTGATATAAAACTGGTGTAGTTTTGTGTCTCAACTGTCTACGCAACTGGACAATATGTGAAATCATTGACAGAAGCGATCTCGGTGTAATGGAGCGGAGAATTTTATTGTAGTATTGACTACCTCCGCAAAGCTTACTGGGAAGGCTGACTCGATACAATTTGCTGCCAAATACTCCAAAAAACATTAGAATACGTTACATCCGCATTCTAATGCATACTAATGAATTCAAGAAAAATACTGATGACTAGGCAGCATGGTCTCAGACCTTGGCCTGTTCCGTAAGGAACAAACAAAAAAAAAAAAGATTTTTTGGCAATTTTTAATGGCCTAGCTAGTAAGGCTTTTAAGTTACTATACTATTACACATTCTTTAAAATGTTAACACACGCTCTAATTTGGTACGGCCGGACCACGGATTTTTGGGCGGGGTTAGTCCGGCCCCGACCATATCCGAGCGTGTGTAGAGTGGTCCGCGGACATTATTATTATTAAATTGATTCCGTCTCGGTCCAAACAAGCGTGTGTAAGCGAGAAAGAATTTGTGGGCGGAGTCGGTCTGGCCGTACTAGAGGTGAGATGTACTAGGTAAAATGCGTACTGGGTCTTAGAAGTACGCGTCCACTTAAATACTTATTCCAAAAACTAGGTCCACGAGTATTTAGGCGTCTCTAGTTTATTGAAGTTTCCATAGCGAGTCCGAGTCTTCGTAATATCGAGATCGAGTAGTCAGTAGTCGGAGTAATGTTATGGAGTATTTTCGGTTTGTGGATTATTAACGTATATTTCTATGCGTTGGTAGTTGGTTTATTACGCGTGTATAATTTTAATATGCTTAAAAAAAAAACATTTTAAAACTGTACACGCTTCCGTAAATTAGCTATTGACTGGTATTGGTGGCGACAGTGAAACACTTTGTTTTCTTGACTTGACTTAATTAGCTACAGTACGACATAAAAGAGTAGAAATTAAATATTTGGGAACTAAAAGTTTTCATTTCATGGCATTCTGGTTTCGATTTTCGTAAGAATTTTGGTTTTTGTGTGATATTTCTGAGTGTGGACAGAAAAACAGTGGCAAATCATGAATAACGTAATTTGTGGAGGTGCCCGTGATATAATTTACAAAGTTTGGTGTATAGCCGAATTCCAAGCCGGAATCAGAATCAGAATCAGAATTATTTATTTGTGAAACATAGGTGAAGAACATATATCCACCGCACTGTGGAGCGCGAAACCGCCCGCAAGCCGTACCTGTGGGGGGTCATTCCGGGGGTATTTCCGGGCGGCAATTGAGCGGCTTTTATTAATTTATCACGAAAGTTTTGTATGGGAGCCATACATGAAACTTATGTTGTTGTAATGTCAATGAACTAAGCTATCAGATTTCAAATGGATTTTTCATGTTTGGATTTGTTATGTATTTGCAAAAATTGTGTAAAGTCAGCGAAAGGGAATATTTTGCACAGTTTTTGTACAGAGGTAGTTAGAAATAAAAAAATAAAAAATTATTTCAATAAGTTTTTTTTTTATTTACATAAGAATACCCTATTTCACATAAATCAATCAATAAATAAACCTCCCCACACATATTTAACGAAAAAAAAATTTTTCAAAATACTTGACCCGACCGCCGTAAAAAAAAATGGTGGATTTTTTGTTTGTTATTGTTTTTGTTTTCGACTTCATTCAAAGAACCGGCGTTAGCACTTCAATTAGTGGCTTTAGTGGCGTTGTTAATTAACCTACTAATGTAAATAACGACAGTTTGATAAGAATACGGCAAAATTAGATGTCGAAAAAGGACTTACGGCAAAACGGTCGTCATGGCTGGAACAATAGAGGACTTTGTTCGTTGAAATACGTATTTCTGCTGGAATTCACGACACATACACAATCACGCTAGTAAAAACACTTCATCACTTATTATTCCATGATATTTTAACACCCACAGCACTAAATTCACCATAAACTCGAAAATATAACCATCGCCGACCGGTCGGAACACCGCGAACGCGCTTTGACAGGTCCGAAGCAAAAAAAAAATCATCAAGTAGCGAGGATCGGTGTTGCTGGTTATTTGCATGCATTTCTACCATCCTTGTCTATTGCCACGCCACGGAAACACGCTCCCGCATGCGGAATCTACCATTCCCCAGAATAATATTGTAGCGCGGGAACACCTGCATTTTTTGCCTCCCCACAGAGGAGGTCCCAATGGATGACCGGCAAAATTTGCCGATCCACAGTGCAGTGGATATACATTAATCATACATGTCAAGCTGGGAAGCTTGACATCCAACATAGAAGATATTTACCATCATACAGCAGATTTTACTGGTAAGTAACTATTGAAAGTTACGCTAAACGTTACTTACAAACGATTAATACATTCAGGGAGCAAAATTTTCGAACCACATATCATTTACAAATTATTTGTCTACCATTTTTGAGGTTATGCTAAGGTAAACAAATACCGTTGTAGTTATAGCGCGACTTAACAACGGTGATAGTAAGGCAAAAACAATTAATGTAATTTATTGTGGATACAATTTTTTTTGCTAAGTTATTTTTGTTGATATAATCGACTAAATAGAAAGAAACATTTTAAAATATATTCACGTTTATTTACCACGGAACTTCTTTCGTCGGACAGACAGTAAAAAAAAAAAAAACGTTTATTTCTCACCACAAACCAAGTACAAAACAAGAAAATATTATGTTAGAGTCTGTCAAGCGAGTCTAGTCCACAACCATTTTGCTGATTTCTTATAATGGCAACACCATCTGTCAAACAAATTGTCACAAATTCTGTTGTTAACCTTGAAATATTCCTGTTTTTGTTGAATTTTTAATTTTACAGTGCCGAAACCTATTAAAAGTAGTGTCAGGAGCCTATTATTTACAATGATTAATAAATATAATCATGTAAAGAATGAAATTGACAACGAGTTATTGGAAAAACGTCGACTTTTGGATGAAGTCGTTTCAACACCAGGTAGGTTGGCTACAACATGTTGATACTTTTAGCACAATTGTATAATTTTATGTATTTTAAAACTGATGTGACCAGCATTTCGGTTTTGGTTTAGATTCAGACGTATTCTAGTTGTTGAAATTTACTGGAAAACTATAAGTGAAAACAACTATAATAGATAGTTGTCATTTTTTTCAGCCACCTTGGAGGATGATTTAACTAAAAGCTCAATTGTTAATTTAGTTAAGCAAGTCATAGCCATAGAAGACAGTAAAAAAAATCATCTGAAACGGACTATCTGACAAAAATTGCTGCTATGACAGGTTAGTACAGATTTATTTGTTTACACTTCATTTTCAACTTAAGTTATCATAAAATTTGTGCCGTTGCACAGACTGGTAAAACGACCAAAAACATGGCCAAAAATATTTTGTTTGTTTTTCTTTATCAGATAGGTGGCCCATGACGAGAAATGATATTTTTCATAAAAAAATATAATTTTGAAGATATTTGGAGAAGGAGAAAAATAAAAAATATAATTAAATAGGGAGAAATTTTATTGTAGTAACAAAGAATAAAATATACGTTGAAATACAGTGAAACTATATTATTATATACAAAAATAAACAAAAAATCTTTAAAAATTAAATAAAACTAAAATTTTAGGTACAAAAAAACATCATTCATCATCACTTATTGTCTCATCTTCAGGTATAAAAAAAGCTGTTGCTTCTTTAGTGAAAGCCTGTTTATTTTTATTTCTCTTTTTCTCACTTTGTCGGCTACTTATGAAAGGGTCAGATGTCAGAAGAAGCCGGTTCAGCACATCTTCATTGCAGGCTTTTGAAAAGTTCGTCATTTTTTTCAGCAGGGCACTTTGTCATTTCCACTAACTTCTTGTCCAAATCTTGGAACTTTCCGTCAAGCAATCGCTGCGGACTAGCTCTAACTAATTCGTGAAGCTCTTTCCTAGTCATAGATATGACACAATGTAGAGAGTCTGAAACAATCAAAATAATTGTTAGAAAATCGCGGGTAAAGAGACGTTTTCAGAGTTAAAATTATCTTTTATGTGAATATATGTGAATGTTTTTGCTACCTAGTATAATTGCACATATCCTCTAGTTTATTGAAATGTTACTATGATGCAGTTGCGATGAGTTGCACATATTTAAAAACACGAATTTATCAAAAATTTGAGGAAAAATTCAATATTTTTAGGCATGTTGATATAATGCAAAGTAGGTCATGAATAAGCTCTCATAATAAATAAAACGGATCATAGAATGTAGTACATACCTTGATTGATAGAATCCATAGCACTTTTTGTATCTTGAAGCACTTTGCACATAAACTATGGGACGTAGAAATAATGGTTTTTTAGAGTTGCCGTGAACAGAGACGAGTGTTGTCAACAAGCGCTAAGTTCCGACTGCCCGTGTAGCGGACGGGGACTCGGAAGCAGGTAGAGATTTTACCTAGTGACGCGTGGATTATCTACCTTTTATGGGATTAAGTTTGAAGTCTAGTAGACCATTTCGAGAAATTTGATTAATGGCCAGGTTTTGAGTCGTTTTACCAGTCTGTGCGTTGTTTGAACTGATATATTGAACTTTCAGATTTAAGTGTGAAAACATTGCGAAGAATAAAAAAGGAAGGTTCTATTAACCAGGGTGAGTGGAATACACCGGGGAAAAAGCGTCCACGACAACCAACTGTTGCCAACCTGGATAGTTTTGACTTATCAGCCATACGGAATAAAATTAATGAATTTTACTGTGTGAAAAAGCAAGTTCCAACTTTAAGAAATTTGCTTGCAGATTTAAGAGAATCTATTGGATTTACTGGATGTCGTGAAACATTGAGACAATTATTAATCAAAAATGGATTTGAATTAAAAAAAAAAAAAATGAGAGATCTCTTCTTATTGGAAAATATGAACTCGCTGCATGGCGACATAGGTATCTCAGAGCTATTGATGAAAAGCGGAAACAAGGAAAATTAATAGTTTACCTTGACGAAACCTATGTCCACCAAAATTATAAAGTTAAAAAATCATGGCAAGGGCCATCCACAAGCGGTGTAATTGACAAAATATCAACAGGCAAAAGACATATTGTTGTTCATGCTGGATCCGAAAAAGGTCTTTGTGCCCCCAATGCATTATTGGTTTTCAGTACAAAATCAAAAATGGCAGATTATCATGATGATATGAACAGAAATAATTTTATGAAATGGTTACGGCAAAAATTAATACCCAATTTAAGTCAACCCAGTGTGATTGTTATGGACAATGCTAGCTACCATGTTACTCAAATAAATAAGCCACCATCTATGAATGATTTAAAGGCCGACATTCAGAAATGGCTGACTGAAAATAGAATTCACTATGAAGAATTCTTTACAAAGGCTGAGCTTATGTGCCTTGTGAATGATAACAAAACAACTCCAATGTATGAAGCTGAAGAATTCATAAAACAACACGGCCATGAGGTTTTGAAACTTCCAACATATCACTGTGACCTGAACGCAATTCAACTGATATGGAGTTTGGCTAATAGAAAAATAGCTAGCAAAAATTTAGGAATTCCTGGTAAAGAAATGGAGAATCTTATAAAGGAATGTTTTAATAGTGTCACAGCCAGTGATTGGAAAAAATGCACAGATCACACTATTAGTGTCGAAAATAAGTACAAAGTAAGAGACAGGATATCAGAAACAGAGTTGGAACCCTTCATAATTTCTGTACGTAATGATGATACTGACAGTGATTTTTCATATGAAGGCATTGAATTTCTTTATTCTGATCTAAGTTCTGATAGTGACAAATAAATACCTACATTGAAATGCTTTTTCTTTTATTTATCCTTAACATTTTTTTTTTTATTAGAACGCAAGCATGTATACTTTTGAAGCGTTTTATGGTTAATACAAGCGTCAAGATGGACTGAATACAGTTTTCAGCGAGCTTATAAGTTTTCTCATTTAGGCGCTGTGATTATTTTTCGGGTTTTCCAAAAAGTGCGATTTCTTGAAAACTATAACTATTTTCTTAAATCTAATTCCGGCACAAATACGCACAAATCAAGAGCTACTCGTGTATGTTTATTCTACAAGCGCACATACAATAGTTTCAGAGATACACGATTCTGCAAAACGTTACCCCAGCAGGAAATGCAATATCTCGAAAACCTGATTACGCACTTGTTATATTTTCAGCGCACATTCTTGCACAACTATAAGCTCTCTGCCCATGCACAATATTTCTCACTCCGATCATTCGTTTAGAATTTTCCTGCTGGAACAACGTTACCCTAGCAGGAATCGTTTTTTCCGTTTTTTTTCAAAAACGACGACTCGCACATGTTTTTTATGTAGCGCACATTCACAACAGATTACCCTCTAATTATACGTTCCACTCATATCACTCCAGGAGCCACTTTCCTGTTGGGGTTACGTACACGTTTCTGAGTAGGATTGTGAAAGAAGCCAATTTTGTAGCGTAGTTTTATATAAACGACGATTTAAGTGACAGTGATTCTTTTATTTGCTTGTTTTAGGTGTTTCTGTAAGCACAGTGCGCAGAATCGTGCAATACGGCATTGAAAACGGTGGGCAATTCTCAACACCAGCTTAACACATGAAGGGTCGTCCCGTGGTGCAAAAAGCAGTGACGATGAGACTCTTTCAGAAATCAGTGACGAAACAATGCCAGAGCTTAAAATAGACTACACGAACTTAAGTGATCCCATGGAAGGTGTAGAGTATTTAGATTTTGATTTATTAGATTAGTTTATTTTATTAATTTTAGTTTATATCTGAGTTTATATGGAAAGCAATTGATTATTAAAAATACTTATTTTTTGTGAAATTGTTGTTTTATTGCTACTACATATTACATATTTAATAAATATACTTATTTAATATATTTACACATATTTATACTCAATAAATAAATAATACTATTCAAGTATCAAGATCAGCTGGGTCGTACTAACTGGGTTGCTATCTGAGCGATTGTGGCGCTGTCATTTAATTTCTACTCTTTTTTGTCGCACTGTATCTAAAATTCTAAACAAGTAACACATCAAAGTTACTTAAATATAACTTAGTAATCTACGACATCCTGCACAAAAATACTTAAATAAAATCTTATTAAAAACCTTTCCTTCATACTTTACAGGCTTAGGACTGTCAGCTTATTTTATAAACGTGAATCGTGATATACGTTTACGTAAACAATAGGTACCGTTCCTATTACGTCGTGTGACGTACTGATTTAAAAAACAAACTTTGCTAAACATTTTCAACTCCGCCTTCCAAAGTGACAGTGATTCTATTGATATAGGCATTAGGTTTAGACTCGCTAAACAAATAAATCGACTCGCAAACTTCGAGTGCCGAACCGAACGCTCGCCGCTAACACTAGACGCGAGTATGGTAGTACGTGAATACGCGTCAAACGCCATACGCTTAAATACTCGAGACGCGTTTATGTGGTTCGCACGGAATAAGTCTTTACACGTGCGGCCAGAAACCTATTCCAAAAACCTATTCCAGTATATACGTCAATACGTCTCACCTCTAGCCGTACCAAATCCGAACGTGTGTTAGCACTATTAACCTACCAAATAATTTCCCCCGCCGCCGCTGCCGCCTGAACGATATTCTAAAAACAAAATAGTGTTTTGTGCCGATTTTTAAATTTATTAAAAACAGTTGCGGAAGTGTTTAGTGTACAAATCAAGTGTGTAAACTCTTAAAACTTCAAATTAAGACTTTTGTATTAAAGACTTGTCTTAAAGGTCTCATAACCAAGCCAGTGGCATAGCCACAAATAAATAATAATAATAAAAAAAAATGGATTATTATATTAAGGCTGCCTCAATACAATTTGCTGCCAAATACTCCATAAAACATTAGAATACGTTACATCCGCATTCTAATGAATACTAAAGAATTCAAGAAAAATACTGATGACTAGGCAGCATGGTCTCAGACCTTAGCCTGTCAGGAACAAACAGAAAAAAAAAAAAAAAACAAAAAAAGGAGGTTTTTGGCGGGATTTTTTCGAGTGAACTTCAGCGGCTGTTAATATTATTTGCAAATGGATTCCTAGTGGATATTGTGATATAAAAGTGGTGTAGTTTTGTGTCTCAACTGTCTACGCAACTGGACAATATGTGAAATCATTGACAGAAGCGATCTCGGGATAGTGGAGCGGAGAATTTTATTGTAGTATTGACTACCTCCGCAAAGCTTACTGGGAAGGCTGACTCGATACAATTTGCTTCCAAATACTCCAAAAAACATTAGAATATGTTACATCCGCATTCTAATGTTACTAATGAATTCAAGAAAAATACTGATGACTAGGCAGCATGGTCTCAGACCTTAGCCTGTTCCGTAAGAAACAAACAAAAAAAAAAAAAAAAAAAAAAAAGATCTGTGTTTGTGACATAATGGTGACATATGTGGGTGATCTGTTTCTGTTTATTGTTATTTTAGTCTAAAGCTTACTACACTAGTATATAATAGTATTAATAGTAATCTTTGAGCTTACCCTTTGTCTAAAGCTGTGGTCTAAAGTATTGTCTCTTTATTGAGATCCACGAAAGAAGCTCCCGCAGTATTTGTATTACTAAGCGTTTATTCAAGAAGTTATTCTAAAAGCCAGATAATAAGATTCAGCACTGTTTTTCAATATGACGATGAAAACACTTTCAATGTGTAGAATATGTTTGGTGGAGAATGTACGCATGTACGTGGTAGTCAACAGGCACTTGCAGGAAATGTATGAGAAGCTGACTAATATTCCAGTAAGTAATTTATTTGACGACTTGAGTTTTTAATTAGGTGGCAGGTGGAACATGTATCGAGGATGACAATAAAATACAGCCTCTTTCCTTGCCTCATCAAACGGTTCTCTGCTTCTGCTTCCAACGAATTCTTGTGACCTTCACCAGGTAGTAGGTGCCTAGTAGCTTCTTTGCTACAGAATCTTTTCGAATATAATTGGAAGTATTTTATTTATTCATGAATCAACTATATAGAGCGTTTTGTTGCAGTTAGTGACTCAAGACAGTAGACCGATGCTCGTTTGTTACTTCTGCATCACTAAACTGAAGCAATGCTGCCGATTGCAGAGAAAATGTCTAGAAGCTGAAAAGATGTTTGCTTGGATGTTGAATGAGGACTATCAGGTAAGGTTTAACTGAATGATGGAGTCTTCAACATACCTACAACTGTTCTCATACAATTATATATGAGAACAATTGTAGGTATGTTGAAGAATCCGTCATTCAGTTGGCGCTTGGCACTTGTAACGGTGCCGAAATATCGAGCTCTCATCAAAAATCTAATTATACATATAACCTAACCTGAACAATTAGAATATTATATTATTATTAGAATTGGTCCCGTGCTTCTCAAATCCAGCACAGATTCTCTCATCCATAATCAGGTCATCGTTCCTCCTTGAGGAAGGCCTATCACCAACCAACATAATAATAATAATAATAGGAGCTACTCCTTATTGATATGGCCATTAGCCAACAGGTTCGGCGTTCCCGAAAGGATCTGTCGACATGTTGGATAGATTATAAGAAGGCCTATGACTCGGTGCCTCATACATGGCTCATGAGGGTGCTAGAATTGTATAAAATAGATACAACTCTACGCACCTTCCTGATGTCGTGTATGGGGCAATGGAGCACAGTCCTTCGCTATCCAGGATGTCGAAATATCCAGAGGAATAGCGAACCTGTAAGGATCGAGCGAGGTATATTCCAGGGCGATAGTTTGAGTCCACTTTGGTTTTGCCTAGCCCTGAATCCTCTAAGCATGCTGCTGGAGAATTCAGGGCTAGGCTATCGGTTGAAGAGAGGTGGTCAGGTTATATCTCACCTCCTTTACATGGATGATCTGAAGCTCTTTGCCCCCAGCAATCTTCAGCTGATGGAGCTACTGAAAGTAACTGAAACTTTTAGTAACGCCATCAGGATGGAGTTTGGTGTGGACAAATGTGCGGTCATGCATGTAAAGCGAGGGGAGATTGTGGAATCCGTAGGAATTCAACTCGCGGATTCCATAAACCTTAGATCCCTCTCTCGAAACGAAACCTATAAGTATTTGGGTATGTCGGAAGCGTTAGGTATCAGCACTACTGACATGAAGCAATCGTTGAGGGAACGCTTCTTTGGCCGCCTGAAAAAGGTATTCAATAGCCTTCTTTCAGGCGGAAACAAGGTGCGCGCCTTCAACGGTTGGGTCATGCCGGTATTGATGTACTCTTTCGGCGTACTCAAATGGACTCAAACGGAACTCGACGCCCTGGATAGGCGGGTCCGTACACTGCTGACTGCAAATCGAATGCATCACCCACGATCGTCAGTCATGAGATTGTATATCCCGCGGAAGTGTGGAGGCCGAGGCTTTTTAAATGCCAAAAACCTCCACAACCGCGAGATATGCAATCTCAGGGAATATTTTCTACACACCGACGTAGGTATGCATCGAGATGTAGTAGCAGTGGACAAGGAACTCACCCCGCTCTCCATGGCGAATGAGAACTGGCGCAAGCCTGTAGTGCTTGAAACTAACGACCGTAGGGAAGTATGGCAGAGTAAGGAGCTTCACGGACGCTTTTTCCGGGCTCTACATGGGTCTGATGTAGACCAAGCAGCGTCCGTAGCCTGGCTGCGTTTCGGTGACCTCTTTGGGGAAACCGAAGGTTTTGTCTGTGCAATTATGGACGAAGTTATCATGACGAATAACTACCGGAGATTTATTGTGAAGGATGGCACGGTTGACATCTGTCGGGCATGTCACCGCCCGGGTGAATCGATCCGCCACATTATCTCTGGATGTTCTCGTCTAGCTAACGAAGAGTATTTGCATAGGCACAATCTTGTAGCCAGGATCATCCACCAGCAACTTGCTCTGAAATACACTCTTGTGGCATCGGAGGTACCGTACTACAGGTATGTGCCCGACCCAGTTCTCGAAAATGGCAATATCACATTGTACTGGGATCGGTCCATCATCACTGACAGGACTATTATCGCTAACAAGCCTGATATAGTGGTGGTGGACCGAATCGAGAGGCGTGCAATGATTGTTGACATAACTGTCCCGCATGACGGGAACCTCGTGAAAGCCGAGAAAGATAAACAAATCAAGTATCTTGACTTGGCTCGCGAGGTTGTCGACATGTGGGATGTGGACACAGCGATCATTGTACCGATAGTCGTGTCAGCCAATGGCTTAATAGCCACGAGCCTCGACCAACATCTTAGAAGGCTCTCGTTAGGCAGCTGGGTCAAGGACCTGATCCAGAAAGCAGTACTGCTGGACACGGCTCGTATAGTTAGGAGGTTCCTCTCTCTGGAGCCCTGACCGCCGGTAGCTTGGACCCTGTTCCCGATACCAGTGGGCCTCTATTTTTTATATTTTTAAATGTTTTTGTTTTTTAATTTATTTTATAAAAATATTTAAAAATGTAAATAATAAGAAAACTGTTAAATAAAGGAATAATAATAATAATAAAGCCTTTTATTTCCAACTTGTTAACTTATTTTACAATCCAAATGTTGTTAGTAAGATTGTTAGTGGTCTTTTTGTAGGCTAGTTGTTAGTAATGTTAGTCAATCTTTAAGTTGGACCCCTCTTAGGGTGAAGGCCTCCTCCAGCTTGTCCCATTTTCCTCTGTCCTTCGCCTTGAGCAGCCAGTCTTTCCCTGCTGTTTCAACTATGTCGTCCTTCCATCTCTTAAACGGTCTTCCTACATTTCTTTTCCCAGTGGGACCTTTCCACCTGGTTGCTATTAGTGTCCATCTTTTATCTTTGTAGCGTGCCACATGTCCAGCCCATTTCCATTTTAGTTTAAGGGCCTTGGTAAGTGCATCTTGAACTTTAGTCTGCTCTCTTATGGTTTCACTTCTTATTTTTTGTACTTTTTTTATTTTAAGAATGCTTCTTTCCATGGCTCTTTGGGTGGTTCTTATTTTTCTTTTTATTTTGTCTGTGAGGGTCCACGTTTGGCAGCCATAGAGCAAGCTGGGCAGAAGGCACGTATCAAGAACTATCTTTTTTAGGTTTATGTTATAGTTACCTTTCAGGATTTCTTTCAGTGACCAGAATCTTCTCCATGTTAATCCTACTCGTCTCTCTACCTCTTCCTCATTGTTCGACTTTGAAAATGACATTTGCTTTCCCAAGTATATGTATTGGTTGACATAGTCTATGTTTTTTCCTTCTATCATAATTGGTACTTGGTGGCTGTTAGTCATGATTTTTGTTTTTGAAGCGTTCATATGTAGGCCAACCTTTGTGCTTTCATTGTTTAATTGTTGTATAAGCCAACCAACAGTCGTCATTAATTACCAGTATCTGGGCGACCAAGCTCTGCTCGGGTGAAAATAGAGAAAACGACGTTATCTAAAAATTAAACCTAGCTAGATTGATTTATCGCCTCCGAAGCCTCCTGCATACTAAATTTCATGAAAATAGTTGGAGCCTTTTATGAGATTCAGATTATATATTTACATATATACATGAATTGCTAGTTTATAGCGCGCCTAATTGTTGCTGGCCGGGAAGACTGTTCTGCGTGCGTGGGGCGCCCTCTTATGGATGTAGGCCCTCCAGTTAAATATCAAGATCGGGATCCATAATTAAAAGTTTCTCAAAATCATTCACACACTTATTTATTCACTGTTAAAACCCTTTATATAAAAAACCTACATTACTATGACTCTAAAAACATACAACTGAAACACTACATAAAAACCATCTCAACACAACATAACTTTCAAAACAAGTGCCATTGAATTTTCTTACATTGGATTGTAAAAATCTAAAGCTCTGAATTTGAAAACAACTTACTTTTAAAAACATGCTATAACCAGAGACAATTAAAAATCACCCATAACATCCCCTCTGAATTTTATAGTGTCTCAAATAAAAATTAAAATCAACCGGTATTTAACATTGACATATCTTCCTAGAACACAATGTATGGGCGCAGTGGTTGAGCGATTGACTGCTGCGCTGCGTGTCGCGGGTTCGATTCCCGCACGGAACAATTATTTATTTATTTATTGGCCTATCTATAATTGTTACACTAATAATAAACTTATAATACAAGCAATAATATGAACTAAGTGTACAATATAATGCGATAGACACAGCATGCAAAAACAAAATTATAATAGAAAGTTACAATAATAGTGCAGAAACAACACTCGTAAACAGTGAGGTCTATTCAGAAATTTATACAGCGAAATAAATTTTATGTAGGTAGATACAAAACAAAAAAACAGTATTGTGATTATTTATTTTTGGTAGACTTGACGCTTGAGTTTTTGAAGTGACGTGCAAATATCAATTCGTTCATCGTAATTATTAAGAAGCCTGCAAAGTCTGGGAATGGGGGAATTGGATCCTGATACAGTTTTTCGGAATGGGGGGATTTGTATGATCTACAAATAGTTGTTCCGGCTCTGGGTGTTTATGTATGTGAGTTTATATGTTTGTAAACGCACCCACGATACAGGAGAAAATCCTAGTGTAGGGCAACGTTTTTTAAAAAAACAAACAAACAAAAAACATATACAACTTCAACATTGAACACATAATTAATACAAGAATAAAAACCCATACTAGTATTCCCTACCTATCATAACATTCTACATACTACACTGGACAGCAAATAAACCGGGCCACTCGCTACCTTGGAACTCTGATTCGATTTTCTCAAAAAGTGTAAAACTTACAACTATCAAAGTTATACCTACGGAAAGTGCATTTCATGATGATTAAAATGAATGGAAATTCATTGGGATGAATCAATTTATTAATTGTTTATTAAGAATTTTACAAAGAAGAGTCGTTATCCAGTCGTGTTAATCCTTATTAATCAAAAATTAAAAAAATAAATAAAGCCAGAAACAATGAAAAAATTAAAAAAAAGTGTGTGGTCAGTATTCAGTATTCCCTCCCCTTGATCTTATAACTGCCAGCATCCTCGTATTCATCGACCTCACGAGCCTGACGATGAAATCTTGAGGAATTGCATTCCACTCCTCTTCAATTGCGATTCGCAACTCTGGAAGCCTTGTTGGAACAGGTACCCGGGCTCGAACCCGACGTTTCAGCTCATCCCATAAGTGTTCTATCGGATTCAAGTCCGGGCTTCGAGCTGGCCAGTTCATCGTACGAATGCCGACGTCGTGTAGAAACTGGGTCACCACATGAGCAACATGAGGCCGTGCATTATCATGCATCAACTGCATATCCTGCCCAATATATCCTACATAAGGTACCACATGGTCTGCGAGGATTTCAGTGATGTAGCGATGAGAAGTCAATCCACGTGTACGGCCCGTAGGTTCGATGAAAACTAACGCTGTATGTGCGGTTAACGAGATGCCGCCCCAGACCATTACCGATCCTCCTCCATAAGCAACAGTTTCCTCAATGCAACACTGAGAATAACGTTCTCCAGGGCGACGATATACTCTCTGACGTCGATCACTTCCATGTAGACTCACTCTGCTTTCATCAGTGAAGAGTACATTACCCCACTGCTCTAACGTCCAATCCCTATGCTCTCGAGCAAATTCAAGTCGTGCTCGACGGTGGGCTACCGTTAATGCTGGGCCTGTTGCAGCTCTTTTTGGAGTCAGATTCCGTTCAGCAAGTCTTCTTCTGACGGTATCCGAGCTTATGACCAGTTGGCGATCGTCACGCAGACTTTGTTGGACTTGAACTGCGTTGAGGCGGCGATTTCGCAGAACAGTAAGTTGGATATAACGATCATCTGCTGCTGATGTAGCCCTAGGTCTGCCCGTACCCGGACGGCGATCGAATGCTCCAGTCTCTAGGTACCGTCTGTAAACTCGTTGCACCGAAGATCTGCTGATTTGAAGTCTTCGAGCGACCTCATGTTGCGAAACGCCTGCTTGAAGTAGTGCCACAGCTTGAGCTGCTTCCTGAGGTGTCGTATCCATTATTAACCAAAAAAAGTAGCACAAATACACGCGTCTGAGTAAACGATGCACAAAAACTAAAGAAATGATAAGAAATATCAGACAACCCTCATTGTAGAAAAAAAGAACGCTAATCGCGAACTCTAGTCAAAACAGAGCAAATCGTTAGAATTGTGTTTGTTGCTTGATTACAATGCGAGTTGGCGGTACTTTAGAAAAAGATTATAGTCGTTTTAATGAGCATGAAACGCACTTTCTGTAGGTATAACTTTGATAGTTGTAAGTTTTACACTTTTTGAGAAAATCGAATCAGAGTTCCAAGGTAGCGAGTGGCCCGGTTTATTTGCTGTCCAGTGTATATTAGATGATTTGAAATTTATATTTAAGGGGGTGGCCCTTAAATATAAATTTCAAATTAACAATCAAGACAACCTTAATACTATAACTAAAACCTAAAATTTCAAATTAATTCCAAAACGTTAACTCTACAAGATATAACATCTAACACCTATCATAATTAACTAATTATACCACTAAATTCACTTCATTAAAGTTCACATCAAAGTCACTGATCACTCACAATATGCTTTCTTAAACGTAGAAACTTAGTTCTATCTAATCGTTTTGTCAGAATATCAGCAATATTAGATTTGGTTGGGCATGTCACAAGCATGGCAACAAGCCACGCTTCCCATTCGCCTGGGCGGCCTCGGCGTCCGCAAAATTTCAAGTATAAGTTTACCAGCCTTCCTCTCCTCGGTCTACGGTACTGATAAATTAACCAGGAACATCTTATCTTCCTCACTGGTTGATTTTGAGGTACCGTGTTTGACCGATGCGTTGAACGCTTGGAAAATGGCTTGTCCCAATACGGATCTGACCGACAACCTGTCCTCCCAGAGACGATGGGATGTGCCGCTCTGCAGTATTATACAGAATAATCTGATAAATACATCGTCTAGTACTGCTGAGCGTGCGCGTCTGCTGGCTGTGGGGGAATGGGAGTCGGGTTTGTGGCTTCAAGCACTCCCGTCATGCACCATAGGCACTATGATGGATGACTCTTCGTTTCGGCTCGCAACCTGTCTACGCTTAGGCGCACCTTGTGTTGCTCTACATCGGTGCCAATGTGGCATCAATGACAGCCTTGGGCACCATGGCCTGTCTTGTTGCAAGAGCGCAGGACGCATAGCACGGCACGCCAGCATCAATGACATTATTCGTCGAGCCCTTATCACCGCCAGCGTACCAGCGTATTAGAACCTAACGGCTCGGTACGTGACAATGGAAAGAGACCAGATGGCATGACATTAGTGCCGTGGAAGGTGGGTAGGCCTCTGGTGTGGGACGCAACCTGTGTCGACACCCTTGCGCCATCTCATGTTTCTAGTTCGGCGGGCTGTGCTGGCGCTGCTGCTGCGGCTGCTGAGGCCCTCAAACGGCGCAAATACTGTAACCTAATTGGTAATTACAGTTTTGAGCCGTTTGGGGTCGAAACGCTTGGGTCATGGGGCCCGAGTGCACGTCTCCTTTTTAAGGAGATCTCTCGCCGACTGATCGACACTGTGCGTGACCAGAGGGCTGGCTCTTTCTTTGCGCAAAGAATTAGCATTGCCATTCAACGTGGCAATGCTGCCAGTCTTCTGGGTTTTTTCCCGGATGACAGCTTCTATGTATAATAGTGTAAGTAGTTAGTTTAAGTATAATTTTGTATAGTTTACTTTTGTTTAGTGTATAAGTATCTACCTAAACGACTAATTATTCTGTTAATTGTATTGTGTATTATTTCATTATATATGCAAATATATTTCTACAAAAAGCTAGTGATGATCTATTTATATTTTGGAGTATATTTTGACATAGAATGGTCCTTTTCTGCTTATAAAAGATTTTTAGTGATGAAGATACACAATCTTACTGTTAAACATTTGGAATAATCCCTACTTGTTTATGTTAACAATACATCATAGAAATTCTATGCCAATATTATAAAGAGGAACGATTTTTTTGTTTGTTTGTACTGAATAGGCTCCGAAACTACTGGACCGCATTTAAAAAGTTCTTTCACTTATGGAAAGCTACATTATCCCCGAGTAACATAGGCTATAATTTATTTTAAAACGAATTAGAGATCCTTATGAAAATTGCAATAATGTAACCCAAAGTAGCAATTATGCCTATAAAATTCATTATTTGGCATGCGCTGAGAAAACTGTTGATGATACATAAAAATTATTTACTATATGATTAAAGTACTCATTATTAACTACAAAAAAGTCTGCGAAAGAATATCTATCATAGTTAAGTTACAATAGCAGCTTTTGTGTTCTAAAATTTTATTAGATCGCCGGTAGAAACAAAAGTTGGTTACATTCGTATTGTAATATTAATTCTTATTCAAATAAATAGTTTAACAAATTGGTAAGTAGGTAGGTAGGGTAGATATGTAGGGTAGGTAGGTATGTAGGATAGGGTAGGGTAGATTGGTTGATCGGTAGGGCAGGTGAGTAGGTTGGTACAAGGTAAGGTAGGTAGGTAGATAGCCAGTTGACGGGTGCGAAGCTGCGGGGGTCAGCTCGTCTTAAATAATTTTAAACAATATAAATATGTAATAGGTATAAATATATAGGTGATAATAAATATGATTGATTGTATGTGGTTTTTGAAATATTTAGATTTATTCATTACTAGCTGTTGCCTGTGGCTTCGCTCGTGTTATTATAGATTTTGTCAATTAATTCCATTTGTGGATATTCAGGGTGGGCATAAAATCATGGATCTTGAATATGCTCCGTTTGATAGCTGGCATGCTGGTAGTGTTTCACTGAGGACGTAATAACAGATGACATTTTGAAATGACATTATAAGTGTTCGCGACGAAGCGTCACCAATCATACTAAATGGTTTCTTTAAAGATAAAGTTTGTATAGGCAGACACGTCTGCTTTCCTTACCTACAATAGTAATCTTGTTGTGTCTCATACTAAAGAATTTTTGAGGGCGCGGCCATATTTATAGCTTTTTACTTAAGGAATTTTTACTTGTATTTTTAAGGCATTAATATAATGTTTTTAGTGTTTATCAGTATGTAATAGGGTTCTATAGTTCAATATTAGTAAAGTAGAAGCATTATCATACATACTAATTAGAGTTATCATAGTAAGAAAAGTAAATTCATGTCTCCGTAATACGTGCGCTCAGTACGGTGGTCTAATTCAAAATGAGCCACCAGAATGACAGAGCAGTGTTGCCAACTTTATTTAAACAAACCCACCAAAAGTGGCTTCATGATCCACCAGAAAACCACTAAACTTAACGGTCTCTCAAACCACCAGAAAACGACTAATCCAAAACAACAAAATCTTCTTAAAATTGAACAACGTAATTTGCACTTAGCTACTGGACCAGCAGTGCATACCACCACTTGTAGGTAATCAGTCCTAAAATTCTGATTTACCTAACCAACAATCACGGCACTTTTAGGTATACTGTGGTTTTGGCATACCTATTAGTTTCACAAAATTAGTAGAAATAATTTAAACTAGTAAGTAACCTTTAGAGTCAAGTCCTTAATCAGTAAATCAATACTCGTATGAGGCAAAGTATGCAAGTGCGCACATTACGATTCGGTAATGAAAGTCTTTATTTTTAATTCGACCAAACTATTGGACGATAAAAAGTCTGTAGTTTGCGGGGGCTCTTACCAATACCGACTCGAACTGTACTGTATTGTCCGTCTGTTGTATTTGTGCACGCATAGGGAACAACATAAACAAACCAGAGAATATACACAAACCCTTTAAATCAAATCAAACTTGACCCAGTTATCATACAAATAAAGTCCATAATCAAAATTATTCAAGTAGTTGAAAAACAAATTTCGGGGAATCCCCGAAAATCACTACCTTAGTTCTGTTGTGTCGCCTACACTACAAAAAATTATACACTTGTTTCAATAGTTCTTTCCTAACTAGAGATTTTTGTAAATCGTACTAGTGGTTCAATGGCGTACCACCACTAACTGAAGCAATCAAAGCCACTAAAAAAATCCACTAGCCACTAAAAGCAAAATTTGGCCACTAAAAGGGGGGTCGAAACCACCAGTGTTAGTGGAAAATCCACTGAGTTGGCAACACTGTGACAGAGGCTGTTTATAGTTTGCGCACGTAAAGAAAAAGTCAGTACAAAATCGTTGTAATTAAAATCATGTTTTAAGGGCTTATCTTATGTACTAGACATAGATTCAGTACATAACAATGTTATTATGTAAAAACTACATAGTTTCCACTGTAGCTATGTGAATATCGACTTGATATCTCAAAAGCGATTTATATGATTTTAGGTCATTTTAGGGTATATAGGGGACCTAGACCGAGACGGGAAACCTATATACAGCTCATAGTTAGCACAGTCTTCAATATAAATCCCATTTACTTGAGATAACAAGTCGATATATAGTATAACACATGCTGTTTGTTAGAATTTAGGCAAAGCTGATGTTTTAGGTGCCCTAAGTACTTAGAAAATATGTAGGTGTACTGATAGCAGTACTACCATTGGAAAGCTTGTCGAAAGGGCTTCCAGTTGGTTTTTATACGGGAAAGATCGCCTGGATAGTCTGAGTTAAACAGCATAACAAAATGTAAACAACGGAAAAACGTTGAAATTTGTAGGCCCTTCAGGTGGAATAACTCCCTGAAGGGAATAGTTGTACTTACAGTGAAAGTACTTTCGGATGGCTGGTTGGACTAGCTACCAAGCCATCACTTTGAAGTGATAATCGCTCAAGTAGTTTGAGTACAATTTCAGAAAATAAATATCTGAAATAGTATTTTTTAGTCCGGTTCTGGCATTCCCCGGGACTAGCACCCCTGGGATTTCCAAAAATAAGGAATAGTCGGGGACCTCCCGATAGCCCGATAAACGCGCTATCGTGTCTTCCCAAAATTATTAGAATTGTGTGAATAGTTTCTGCGATAGCTAGCCACAAAGAAAGTGACTAGCTGTGGGCTTGACACCTTTCGAGGCACAATATGTGCAAGAAATCTAGATAAACTCATGGAAGCACTAGAAATGTAAAGTGCAGTCTATCGGCTACCAAGTCACCCATAATAAGCGGTGGTCGCTGGAGAGTACAATGAAACACAAGATGGAAACTAACTGACTTTATTCGTCTACCCGACATATATGCCACATATTATATATTAGCCTACCTTACACATCCCACCACCAAATCAGAAGTATATCTTATATTCTAAATTCCTTACGAATATGCTTTACTACACCTACACAAAAATCTATCGTATCTACATCCGTACCCCCTTCTTAAATTAAAGGTACCTATGGTATATTGTAGGTTCTAGTAAGTATGATTTATTATACCTATAATTTATATATTATTTTTTTGTTGGCCCTACGATGGGCCCTGATGCACCTAGCGGAAGCTGCTGGCGGCAACGAATCGTTAGGTTCATTCTCATCTTGTTCCGGGGTATCAACCGCGTCCCCGTAGTCTGACTCGTAATCTGACCTAGCGGAGTCTGCCGGAACAGTCTCCTGGCTACCTTCGATCGGCTCGCCAGCAACCTCTGCTGCTAATCCCCCATCGGCGCCTTCCTTCTCATTCGGGTTCAATACGGCTGGTGACAGACTCGTACGTGATAACGAATCCCTATTATTATTAGCACTCAGTGATATAATTTGGTCTTGATGCCGGCGCCAAACCGTACCATTACCCATGTCCACCTTATATGACACAGGACCCGTGGTGGCAGCTATCTGTCCCTCGGACCATCTTTTACCCTTTTGTGTGTAATCGCGTGTGAGTACTGGCTGCCCCACGCGGAGCGGTGTGTACCGGCCGCCGGCGGCCGCGACCTGTCGGAGCTGCGCGTCGCGTGCGGCGGCCGTGCGGTCCGGACGCAGCGCGTCTAGACGCCCGCGCAGCCGTCGCCCGTGCAACGCCACGGCTGGCGCTACTCCCGTCGTCGCGTGCTCACTATTTCTGTATTGAAATAAAAATCTATCCAATGCGTCGGAAATGTCCTCGCCCTCGATAACAGCCCGTTTGACCGCCTTTTTCACCGTTTTTACTGCGTTCTCGGCCTCCCCGTTACCCTGTGGTCTGTAAGGCGCCGATGTGGTGTGTTTTATCACATTTTTAGAGCAGTACAAATTAAATTCCTCGGAGGAGAATGGCGGGCCATTGTCTGTGACTAGCTGTGATGGTAAACCGAATCTTGCAAATACGGAACGGAATGCTTTTATTGTTAATCTCGCTGTGGTACCAGTCATTTGTATTACTTCTATCCATTTTGAATGGGCGTCTACAATTATTAAGAACCGTTTGTTTGCACAATCGAAAAAATCGGCATGTAGCCGTGTCCATGGGTGTAAGGGGAACTCCCAAGGGTGAAGGGGGGCGCGCGCGGGGGCGTCGCGCACGGCCCGGCACGCTGCACACGCGCGCGCCACAGCCTCCATGTCGCTGTCGATATTTGGCCAGTACACATAGTTCCTAGCTAAACTCTTCATTTTATTCATTCCTAAATGACCCGCATGTATTTCTTTTAAAATGTGCTGTCGTAGTTTAGTTGGAATAATGATACGATACTTAAACAAAAGACATCCTAGCTCCGTGTAAAGTTCCTCTTTACGAGTGAAAAAAGCTTTCTCCTCTTCACAGCTAGGAGACAATGGCCAACCAAACATAACATAACCTGTTATCCTACTCAACAAAGGATCATTTTTCGTTTCTTTCGCCACATCTTTGAAATTAATTGGTGCAGTTTCTAACATATTGTAACATGGCCTGTCCGAGGTGGGGCGAAACTCGTGTGGCAATGGTAGCCTTGATAGTGAGTCTGCCGGCCCATTGTCCGCTGACCTCACAAATTCTATCTTGTAATCGTAGCCCGCCAGCCGCGCCGCCCAGCGCTGCAACCTGCTGGCCGCCGTCTGTGGTATCCCCTTCTTCTCGCCGAGTATATACATAAGCGGCTTATGGTCAGTGCGAAGTACGAACTGTCTACCGAAAAGGTATTGATGATGCTTAGTTATTCCATAAAAAATGGCTAAAGCCTCTTTGTCCAACTGACTGTAGTTTTTCTCAGCATCGTTGAGCGTGCGGGAGGCGCAACTGACCGGCCGCTCGCTGCCGTTGGGGTAGCGGTGCGCGAGCACCGCGCCCACGCCGTACGCGCTGCTGTCCACTGCCAACACGAGCGGTCGCCCCTCCTCGTAGTGTGCCAACACACTCTTACTGACCAGCGCTTCTTTGGCGCTCCTAAAAGCACCTTCACATTTCTTATCCCACGACCACTTTACATTTTTTTTTAATAGTGCGTGCAATGGGTGTAACAATGTACTTAAATTTCGTATAAATTTACCATAATAGTTGAGCATACCCAAAAAACTCTTTAATTGAGTGACATCCGTTGGGCTAGGCAAATTGGTGATGGCTTCGAGCTTAGACGGATCCGGGTGTAAACCGTGCTTGCACGGGCGACGGCTGCGCGGGCGTCTAGACGCGCTGCGTCCGGACCGCACAGCCGCCGCACGCGACGCGCAGCTCCAACAGGTCGCGGCCGCCGGCGGCCGGTACACACCGCTCCGCGTGGGGCAGCCAGTACTCACACGCGATTACACCCAAAAGGGTAAAAGATGGTCCGAGGGACAGATAGCTGCCACCACGGGTCCTGTGTCATATAAGGTGGACATGGGTAATGGTACGGTTTTGCGCCGGCATCAAGACCAAATTATATCACTGAGTGGTAATAATAATAGGCATTCGTTATCACGTACGAGTCTGTCACCAGCCGTATTGAACCCGAATGAGAAGGAAGGCGCCGATGGGGGATTAGCAGCAGAGGTTGCTGGCGAGCCGATCGAAGGTAGCCAGGAGACTGTTCCGGCAGACTCCGCTAGGTCAGATTACGAGTCAGACTACGGGGACGCGGTTGATACCCCGGAACAAGATGAGAATGAACCGAACGATTCGTTGCCGCCAGCAGCTTCCGCTAGGTGCATCAGGGCCCATCGTAGGGCCAACAAAAAAATAAAATAAGGCTGGTTACCTCGTGGTGGCACTTCAATCTTAAAGAACTCGTCCTCCGAATGGTCACTCTAATGATGCTGCCACTTCTTGCCGTCGCGACGGCTACGCTCACCTTTGGGACACATCACCTTTAAATGACCACGCTGTTTACACTGATCACAATTGTAGTTAGCAAACCGGCACTTATTCGCACGATGGTCTTTGCCGCACCGCCAACAAGCCGTGCTGTCGCTTGCCTGGCCCGCGTCCCACCTGGCGCCGGGCGAGAGCCGGCGCTGCCGCCGCGGCCCGCACCTCCTGCCGCGCCTGGCGGGCGAGCGCGGCGCGCGCGCATGGTGTGCAGGTCCTCGCCCGCACCGCCGCCGCCGCTCGCCTCCGCCGCCCCCGGGTTCCCGCCGGCCACGCTCAACACCGCATGCATCTCGGCGGCTTCCAGGGCCAGAGCTTGCTCCACTGCCTTGTTATATTTCAGATCTTTCTCTGCGAATAGCCGCGACCTCATCGCCTCGCTCAAGAGGCCGGAGACGAACTGATCTCGCAGCTCTTCCTCTAATCTCCCCGTGAAGTTACAAGTAGTCGCCAGATGTTTTAAACTTCGCAAATACTCCGTCAACGTTTCGCCGACCTGCTGCCTGCGTTGGCGATAAATATGGCGTTCGGCGATTTCTGAGCGTTGAGGTTCGAGATGCTCGGTGACTAACTTAACGAGCGTGTCAAAAGTCTTTATTTCTGGATTGTCGGGCGCACAAAGGTCACACA
Organism: Orthosia incerta; assembly: GCA_948252205.1. Taxonomy (NCBI): domain Eukaryota; kingdom Metazoa; phylum Arthropoda; class Insecta; order Lepidoptera; family Noctuidae; genus Orthosia; species Orthosia incerta. The sequence continues at coordinate 4,563,693 of OX411767.1, forward strand.
TTAACGAGTATGTCGCTTCACCCACAACGGTGATTAAAGTTGGCACTTTTAATTCGTCCTTTATCTCGTTAAGTATGATAAATTGCTTGACACGTCGCACGTAAGCCGCCCATTTTGTCGAGCACAGGTCAAATGCTTCGATTTTACCAATCGGCATCTTGAAATATTTTAGGTAATCAACGATCGGATCAAAACACCGCGGTAACCGATCACTAAACACGACAAGAACGCGTAATTACTTATTAAATATAATATTAAATCACGACTGCGCCAGTGGAGTTATTTGCCAATCTAAGTAACGGGGAAGAGTTCACTAAAATCGACCTTAGGCATGCGTATGAGCAGGTGATTTTAACGGAAAACTCGCAACGCTTTACAGCAATAACGACGCATGTAGGCACGTTTGCTTATCGCCGCACTCCGTATGGTCTCTCGTGTGTCCCAGAAAAAATCCAAAAGCTAATGGAAGAGACCTTGCGTGGGGTTCCGGGTACCGTAGTATTCCTTGACGACATATGCGTCACCGGACCGAACCGACACACACACCTTCGCAATCTCAGGATGGTACTCGAAAGACTGAAATCCATGGGGTTAACCGTGAAGCGCGAAAAGTGTATTTTTTTACAAGAAAAAGTTTATTACTTAGGATTTATTATAGACAAGCACGGTTTACACCCGGATCCGTCTAAGCTCGAAGCCATCACCAATTTGCCTAGCCCAACGGATGTCACTCAATTAAAGAGTTTTTTGGGAATGCTCAACTATTATGGTAAATTTATACGAAATTTAAGTACATTGTTACACCCATTGCACGCACTATTAAAAAAAAATGTAAAGTGGTCGTGGGATAAGAAATGTGAAGGTGCTTTTAGGAGCGCCAAAGAAGCGCTGGTCAGTAAGAGTGTGTTGGCACACTACGAGGAGGGGCGACCGCTCGTGTTGGCAGTTGGCAGCAGCGCGTACGGCGTGGGCGCGGTGCTCGCGCACCGCTACCCCAACGGCAGCGAGCGGCCGGTCAGTTGCGCCTACCGCACGCTCAACGATGCTGAGAAAAACTACAGTCAGTTAGTTTCCATCTTGTGTTTCATTGTACTCTCCACTGGCGCAGTCGGTACCCGTGAACCCGGCGTGGACCCGTGGTGGCAGCTATCTGTCCCTCGGACCATCTTTTACCCTTTTGTGTGTAATCGCGTGTGAGTACTGGCTGCCCCACGCGGAGCGGTGTGTACCGGCCGCCGGCGGCCGCGACCTGTCGGAGCTGCGCGTCGCGTGCGGCGGCCGTGCGGTCCGGACGCAGCGCGTCTAGACGCCCGCGCAGCCGTCGCCCGTGCAACGCCACGGCTGGCGCTACTCCCGTCGTCGCGTGCTCACTATTTCTGTATTGAAATAAAAATCTATCCAATGCGTCGGAAATGTCCTCGCCCTCGATAACAGCCCGTTTGACCGCCTTTTTCACCGTTTTTACTGCGTTCTCGGCCTCCCCGTTACCCTGTGGTCTGTAAGGCGCCGATGTGGTGTGTTTTATCACATTTTTAGAGCAGTACAAATTAAATTCCTCGGAGGAGAATGGCGGGCCATTGTCTGTGACTAGCTGTGATGGTAAACCGAATCTTGCAAATACGGAACGGAATGCTTTTATTGTTAATCTCGCTGTGGTACCAGTCATTTGTATTACTTCTATCCATTTTGAATGGGCGTCTACAATTATTAAGAACCGTTTGTTTGCACAATCGAAAAAATCGGCATGTAGCCGTGTCCATGGGTGTAAGGGGAACTCCCAAGGGTGAAGGGGGGCGCGCGCGGGCGCGTCGCGCACGGCCCGGCACGCTGCACACGCGCGCGCCACAGCCTCCATGTCGCTGTCGATATTTGGCCAGTACACATAGTTCCTAGCTAAACTCTTCATTTTATTCATTCCTAAATGACCCGCATGTATTTCTTTTAAAATGTGCTGTCGTAGTTTAGTTGGAATAATGATACGATACTTAAACAAAAGACATCCTAGCTCCGTGTAAAGTTCCTCTTTACGAGTGAAAAAAGCTTTCTCCTCTTCACAGCTAGGAGACAATGACCAACCAAACATAACATAACCTGTTATCCTACTCAACAAAGGATCATTTTTCGTTTCTTTCGCCACATCTTTGAAATTAATTGGTGCAGTTTCTAACATATTGTAACATGGCCTGTCCGAGGTGGGGCGAAACTCGTGTGGCAATGGTAGCCTTGATAGTAAGTCTGCCGGCCCATTGTCCGCTGACCTCACAAATTCTATCTTGTAATCGTAGCCCGCCAGCCGCGCCGCCCAGCGCTGCAACCTGCTGGCCGCCGTCTGTGGTATCCCCTTCTTCTCGCCGAGTATATACATAAGCGGCTTATGGTCAGTGCGAAGTACGAACTGTCTACCGAAAAGGTATTGATGATGCTTAGTTATTCCATAAAAAATGGCTAAAGCCTCTTTGTCCAACTGACTGTAGTTTTTCTCAGCATCGTTGAGCGTGCGGGAGGCGCAACTGACCGGCCGCTCGCTGCCGTTGGGGTAGCGGTGCGCGAGCACCGCGCCCACGCCGTACGCGCTGCTGTCCACTGCCAACACGAGCGGTCGCCCCTCCTCGTAGTGTGCCAACACACTCTTACTGACCAGCGCTTCTTTGGCGCTCCTAAAAGCACCTTCACATTTCTTATCTTTCTTATCTTTCTTGTCTTTCGAGTACCATCCTGAGATTGCGAAGGTGTGTGTGTCGGTTCGGTCCGGTGACGCATATGTCGTCAAGGAATACTACGGTACCCGGAACCCCACGCAAGGTCTCTTCCATTAGCTTTTGGAATTTTTCTGGGACACACGAGAGACCATACGGAGTGCGGCGATAAGCAAACGTGCCTACATGCGTCGTTATTGCTGTAAAGCGTTGCGAGTTTTCCGTTAAAATCACCTGCTCATACGCATGCCTAAGGTCGATTTTAGTGAACTCTTCCCCGTTACTTAGATTGGCAAATAACTCCTCAATGCGCGGGAGGGGGTAGTAATCGCGCTTTAATTTCGGGTTTATTGTTATTTTATAGTCACCGCACAGCCTTAGCTCCCCATTCGTTTTAATAACGGGTACAATTGGAGTTCCAAAATCGGAATGATCTACTTTATAAATGGTACCGTCGCGCTCGAGCCGCGCGAGCTCATATTCGACGCGCGCGCGCAGCGCCAGCGGCACCGGCCGCGCCCGAATGTACACACCTTCACAATCCGTCAGTTCCAAGTTAAGAGTTTTTTTACAAGTGCCAAGCTTGTCACTAAATACTTCGGGGTAGTCTTTGCATAATTGGGCCACGAACTGATCCTCCACGACTTGGTTAATTCTTATTGCTTTTATGCGAAGCGCTCTGAGCCAATCTCGACCTAATAACGGCCTACCACCTCCTTTTATTACATATAAGGATAAATTAGTTACTTTAGTAGTTCTGAACATTACGTCGACGGTGATAAATCCTAGAGGTTCAATTCGTGAGCCCGAATAACTACGGAGAATTAAATTATCCGTTTGTATTTTTTTTGTTTTGAACATTTGTTCATAACATTGTTCATTGATAGCGGATATTCGGCTGCCAGTGTCAATTGCACACTCTAAATTCACCCCCTCGATTTTAATGTCAATAAAATAAGGCTGGTTACCTCGTGGTGGCACTTCAATCTTAAAGAACTCGTCCTCCGAATGCTCACTCAAATGATGCTGCCACTTCTCGCCGTCGCGACGGCTACGCTCACCTTTGGGACACATCACCTTTAAATGACCACGCTGTTTACACTGATCACAATTGTAGTTAGCAAACCGGCAATTATTCGCACGATGGTCTTTGCCGCACCGCCAACAAGCCGTGCTGTCGCTTGCCTGGCCCGCGTCGCGCCCACCTGGCGCCGGGCGAGAGCCGGCGCTGCCGCCGCGGCCCGCACCTCCTGCCGCGCCTGGCGGGCGAGCGCGGCGCGCGCGCATGGTGTGCAGGTCCTCGCCCGCACCGCCGCCGCCGCTCGCCTCCGCCGCCCCCGGGTTCCCGCCGGCCACGCTCAACACCGCATGCATCTCGGCGGCTTCCAGGGCCAGAGCTAGCTCCACTGCCTTGTTATATTTCAGATCTTTCTCTGCGAATAGCCGCGACCTCATCGCCTCGCTCAAGAGGCCGGAGACGAACTGATCTCGCAGCTCTTCCTCTAATCTCCCCGTGAAGTTACAAGTAGTCGCCAGATGTTTTAAACTTCGCAAATACTCCGTCAACGTTTCGCCGACCTGCTGCCTGCGTTGGCGATAAATATGGCGTTCGGCGATTTCTGAGCGTTGAGGTTCGAGATGCTCGGTGACTAACTTAACGAGCGTGTCAAAAGTCTTTATTTCTGGATTGTCGGGCGCACAAAGGTCACACATTAACGAGTATGTCGCTTCACCCACAACGGTGATTAAAGTTGGCACTTTTAATTCGTCCTTTATCTCGTTAAGTATGATAAATTGCTTGACACGTCGCACGTAAGCCGCCCATTTTGTCGAGCACAGGTCAAATGCTTCGATTTTACCAATCGGCATCTTGAAATATTTTAGGTAATCAACGATCGGATCAAAACACCGCGGTAACCGATCACTAAACACGACAAGAACGCGTAATTACTTATTAAATATAATATTAAATCACGACTGCGCCAGTGGAGAGTACAATGAAACACAAGATGGAAACTAACTGACTTTATTCGTCTACCCGACATATATGCCACATATTATATATTAGCCTACCTTACAGTCGCCTGGTTAGCATGAGTAGGAATGCCTTTAGTCAATGGAATGACTTAGGAATTTATAGATTAGACACATACGGCATGATATCCTGTAGAAATATTCCGAAAAGAAGCTTTTTTAAAACGCCGATAGACAGCCTGCTGGAAGCATCAGCAGGTCATCCTGACTTAAAAAATATCCTTCGGCTAGATTAGAAGTTATTCAATTTTCAATAGGAAAACAAAGGAAAGTGTCCCTTTGTACGATAGAACTAGCCTAGGGTAGCTATCAATGCCTAGATATATAGGTATATGGATTAGATACATAGAGGAGCTCGTGGCTAAATAATAACAGCCGCACGGGTCGATCATCAAGGTTAAGCAACGCTTGACGAGGTCGGTCCGTGGATGGGTGACCATTTCAACATAACGAGTTTCTCCGTGCCTCGGAAAGCACGTTAAGCCGTTGGTCCCAGCTGTCATTTGAAGATCTTTGACAGTCGTTATGGGTAGTCAGAAGCTTGAGATCTGACACCAGTCTTGCCAAGGGGTACCGTGTTACCCAGTTACTGGGTTGTGGAGGTCAGATAGGCAGTCGCTCCATGTAAAACACTGGTACTTAGCTGAATCCGGTAAGACTGGAAGCCGACCCCAATATAGTTGGGAAAAGGCTAGGCAGATGATGATGATTAGATACATAGATAGGGGGCGCTACTGATTAACAGCACGAAGAAATCTAGGTATTGATAGCACCATGGGAGGGATGTGATAGCCCAATTACCTAATGATTGGTAAGGGATTTTTTGGGTGACATAAAATTATTTTCGGCATAAAATTGCGGGGCTCTCAATAATGGATAGGACCGAGGGTATATAGCACCCCCAAGTCATAATTAGAAATTGTAGTCATCCAATGCAAGTCGCTTGTACTTGTCTTAATAGATAAGAAATAATTTCTTATGAATTGAATCTCAGTAACTGTTGAGAGCCCTAAAATCATGCCGTGTGTCAAATAATCAGTGTTTTATTTAATTCGATCATATCGACCCTTTGGATCCATGCATAGTTAAATCTTGAGTCGTCGCCATATAAGATTGATGATCATCATAGAAGATTTACGCCCTTCCTTCTCGGGGTCAGCGATTACGCTACGTCCAGCACAATAAGATTACAATTGTGGGTGGGTTAAAAAATTTTAGACACTACGGCTGAAACTGAAGCACTAGCTGGTATTTTTCATAAACGATTATGACACAGTTGAACACTAATTATAACGTTAGTGTAATGTGAAATTGTTTGAAACTGAGATCATTTTTAACAATATTGACAATCTTTTACAGAAAAAACCTAGAGTAAACCAAGGCCAGCTAAAGTTCAGTTCGTATGTTATAAGTCCAACAGAGCACATGAACATATTTGATGAATGTCAAACAGAAAGCGATGTTATCAAAACAGAATTACCAGATGATTATGAGAGACAAGATAATATTGTTGAGTCAAAGGAGGAACATCAAACTGGTATGTTTTACAATTTTGTTTGCAGTATTTTTCTTATAGAAAAAGACCTAACGACATTGCGGCATACTCAGGGGAAGCTGGCGGTACGAGCTTGATGCTTATAGGTAGGATTGATCCTCATTGGGAAAAATTACCAGCGTCTTGTTCATATTTAATTTTATACTCTTCCCGGATAAACTTTCCTTTATGGGCCGCTGATTTAGTAGTCCATTTTTTGATATGTGATAGTACTCATAAATAGAAAGCTTTTTCCAAAGTTTCAAAACTCGGAGCATCACGGTTTTCGAGAAAAAAAAGGTTAAAATTCCCATACATATTTTGTTTTGTGCAAATTTTAAGGTTAGATAAATTGTCATGGTAAACGTCAAAGTTCACATTTCACGTTCCGTTGACGTAGAGGTGTATTTTTATTAAATTTGAAGTCATATTTTTTATTTCAATATAATTTTATTTTCACTTACTCACATACTTTATTTGGTGTGTAATTAATGTGCACAATAACCATGGTGTATTATGCAATTATATTGACTTTTTTACACAAAAAATACCGAATTTTGTTTACACTGTGGAACGGAACGTGAAGCGATGCCACGCTTCTTTGTGTTAACTGTAAGTGTTAGTCATCGTGTTTTATTTACTATGTGAATATCCGAAATAAACAAAACCGAATCAGAGCACCTACTTTCCATGTGGTCTTTATGAATTAGTAGGTTACTTTAGACCCTGTAGACAGAAATAGGAGCCCCGCGCAGCGAGGCTCCGTCGACATTGTTATTAAATAATAATTGTAAAAACTTTAACCATGGTTATCTCCATAACCATGGGGCTCCGAGTGGTGGGGATGGTACAGGGGGGTAGCCCTCCTACCCCCCAAATCCCTACCCCCCTTCCCGCCCCAAAAATCGATGGAAATTGATGAAATTTTTATTCTAACCTCAAAACTTTAACCATGGATATCTCCATAACCATGGGGCTCCGAGTGGTGGGGATGGTACAGGGGGGTATCCCTCCTTCCTCCCCCCTCTCCCTCCCTCCCCGCGCCTTAAATCAAAGGTCCATAATGGAAATTTTAGCCCTCATCCCTTTCACCTTCAATGCTTCATTCATCACAGTCACCATGCGTTGCAACAGTTCTGCTGACGATGCAAGTAGAACTTGATCATAAACGTAGACTTTTGACAGGCAACTCATTCATCCTCAATCCACAATCATGCTCTTTGAAATCTATCAGACAATTATCCATGTACGAGTTGAGCAGCCTCAGTGACGCTACAAAGCCCTGTATAACAGCCCTTGAGATGGATTAATCCTAACACAAGCACACTAAAATGCCTTCACGGGATTCCAGTGCTTGATGTGATTCCATTGGTGACATTTCCTCCCGCCAGGCTACCTCGCACATGGTTGTCAAGCACCTGTTTCATCCTCAGTCTCTTAAGACGACCACTAACGCCAACGACCTTGAGGGAACAAAACGCGCACTCGTTTCACACCCGCGCGACCCAAAATTTAGTAGTTTTTTGTACTTTCCTTATTATTCTATGACTAAAAAAAAGCCTCAGATCAAAATGTAGATAATTAAATTATCTTTGAGATGGTGTTGATTTCATTAAAATACGCCCAGCGGTTTTGTCCGTTTTAGACATATCTTTACAAATTAATTACACTTTGTTATACGAATAAAACTCAAAATTTGCTTAGATCAAATTATTGAGAAAATATATGTTTCGTTGTCTATTAGAGGCACTTCTAACACAAATACCACAATTGATTTATTAATAATCTAAAATTTAAGAAATAAAATAAAATTAAATAAATTTAATTAATTTATAATTTATTTTATTTTAAGAAAATAGTCTAATATAACATATTTTTTTCAAAAAATTACGACTACCCATTTAGACGTGATTCTCATTTTAAAATCAGCTACTCAAGGGAATCGGCGCCTTAAGAAGTATAAATACGTCGCTGTCTTTCTATTAACTTTTCCTCCGCTTACTTCTTCTAAACCACACAAATTATTTTGATACAGTTTTCACTAATAAAGAGATTTTATGTGTATAATTTGTCCCGTGCGGAACCGGGGCGGGACGCTAGTTGTTAAATAGAATAAAGGAGCACTATGACTAGTAATTTTATGAAATAAAATTATTTATAAAAAATCTTAAAAAAAAAAGTTTTTTCGTATTATTCTCAGCAAACCCTTTCATTTGATACCCATATCATGTCGGTGCACAAAAAAGAAGTATTCCGTGATAATTGTACGCTTCACGGCAAAACATAGAGAATCTACGTAATATTATAACAACTCACACACCATGTACTACCTATGTTTACAAATAATGATTCTGATTCCGCCATCTTGGATTTAGAATGACGTCACTTAAGCTGCATTGTCTCCAAACTAAACGTGTTTCCAAATTTTCATCTTAATCGGTGGAGGATAACTGTTTTAAAATTCAGTTGTAAGATTTGGCACAAATACATACATTGCAAGTTTAATAAATGCTTGTAAAATAGCTGCTTTTGTTTCTTATATATTTGTTTCTTTACAGATCCAAAACACGAATTCAAAGACATAGAATATGTAGAAATTGATATTTCACCACATTCTGAATTAGATGCAGACAATGATGTTCCTTTGTTTGAGTTCAAAACCGAAGAGGAACTATCAGTTTCTAAGAAGAAACGAAAAACACACAAAGACATGAAAAGTAAGTATTAGTTTGTTAATGATCCCTATTTATCCCTATTGTGCCCGCTCTTGATCTCGATCTTGCCTAGCAGTAAGCGATAGATGAGATGAGAGGTCTACAGTGAAGTGAAAGAGCCACTTTTAATTTGAAGGCTGACGGGTCGTAAGTGGTAGGAAATACATGGTTCCATAGTGCCTTACATAAATGGTTTATTTTAATACATAAAATATAGTCACTTCACGGGGTCCCAGAGCTAAGAAATAAAATTTTGTTTAAATAAATCTCACTAGATGGCGCGACATTCACCGATTTGTTATTGAATTGTGAGTAAAATTAACATTTTCGGGCATTGAACATAAAAATTGTATGATCTTGTTTGATCAACTCTCCTAAGCACAAAATTATGGAATATTGCGCAATTAATTCCTATTTCAAAGATTATTTGAACGGATAATTTAAAATTGATGCCAATAGATGGCGCGGTTTTAAATTTCTGAGGCATTCCACTCGATTGTTTAAATTTGTATTGTAACTCATTTTGGTGCAATGAAACTGAAAAAACGTGCAAAAAAATACTATAAAAAAAAAGTCACTGTATTTAAAGAAAAAAAATAGTCATGAACCGACAAAACCCTTTTACTTGCAAATCGCTGCTAACACCACCTAAAGCCGTGGAAGGGAACCGAACGCGATCGAAGTACTAATAAATAATTATCTTAATCAGACGAAAAACGCTAGTTACGTCGGCACGGTTTCTTTGTTTGGGATGAGGCATCTGTATGCTAGTATTATATTATCTGTGGTAATTTAAACGCCTAGGTATGTGTATAAAACAGTATAAAAATTGCTCCCCCTCCGTGCGTTCGTGCAAGTCAGATGTATTCGTGCCGTCTCTATGTTCAAAATCCGAAAGTGGTGTTATACTGCGTCTACCGCTATGAAATATTATACCGTAATGTGGACCGTGAGGCGAACTGTCAATACGCGTAGACATGCTATTCTATCATATATGAGAGTTAAAGTGTTCAGTGCATAAAACCAGGGAGCGATACCGGTATGTTTCGGTTAGTCACAGGTATTTTAAAAGGTACCTTAATTTTTAAATATTAAAAACAAATTTTTTAATACCGATTACCGAAATAAAAATTACCTCTATCTTACACGTGCCGTCCGTCGGCATTAGTCAAACCTTCAAAGGGCGCGCATCGTGCATGGAGTACTGTTCTCATCTCTGGGATGGATCTGCCAAATACCAGCTTGATGCACTAGAGTCGATCGAAAAGCGGGCCAAGAAACTCATCGGTAATGAGGCACTGGTCAAGTCAAAGCTCCAGAGCCTTGAACATCGTCGCCGAGTTGCCAGTTTGTCGGTATTTTATCGGTTACATTTCGGGGAGTGTGCGATGGAATTACATGATTTAATTCCGCCCAGCCCGTTCCATCATCGGACTACCCAGACGTACGGCGATGCGTCATCGGTACATGGTGGACATCCCACCCATACGCACAAAACGTTTTGGGGACACTTTTATTATGCGTACAGCTAAAGAGTGGAATTCCCTGCCGGAATCTGTGTTTCCCGATAGCTACAATCTAGGGGTCTTTAAGTCAAGAGTGAATAGGTTTCTTCTAGGCAAGCGTGCTCTATCGTCGACCACATCATCGCTTACCATCATGTGAGATAGTGGTCAAGCGCAAGCCTATAGATAATAAAAAATAAAAAAAATCGCCTGTGTGGCGTCAAAGAGTCGAGTCTACCCGCGCGCGCTGGCGAACGCCGACCAATCACGGCTCTGGCTGGCACGGCGACGTGTCTCTCAGTTTATTTTTATTTCATACCAAAGACACCGACATCCGAAACGAAAGTAATCTTTGTCTTCTTGCTTTGGAAGACGGTTTATTGTTTTGTTTCATTTAAAAAAAACGTATCTTTACAAATCGAAACTGTTTCATGTACTGGTTCGACCCTTCACGGGTTTGTAACGACCAACATGTAACGGAGTATACATTAATTTGTACTTTTGTATGTACGTATATTATTTTTGACTAGCTGTGCCCGCGGCTTCGCTCCCGTTATCTGTCTGCCAACCCTACCTTACTTACCTTTCTGCCTACCCTACATACCTACTTACCAACATTTTTTCTTAGGTTATCATTCTTTCGCGGAGAACGTTAACACCGTTATTCAGAAAATGACTTCAAATGCACAACGCCATCTATCGAATAGCGAGTTCAACTGTCCGAGTAACTGAATTGCGTGAGCTGTGATAATTTTACTTCTTGAACACTTTTAATTCATCTAACTTTTGATAGCGTGAACCGATTGCGATGAAACAAAAACTAAGTAATTCTTCAAGTTACGCACAATTTTTATGTATAAAAGTTAGTCACATTGGTTTCGTACATTTCACGTGATGCGTGCTCAAATAAACAGACAAACAGACAAAAATTCCAAAAATGCTGGAAACAGGTTCTGTTGGTTATCCTTTAACACCCTGGCAATTTTTTTTGGAAATATTTTCGATGTACAAAAATTACTTTTCTACAGATTTATTATATGTATTGATGATGATGTATTTTATTCATTCTATATTATTTTAAAATTGTACACTGGATTACTTCGCTTCTTTCTTTTGTAAACACTCTCTATCAAATTAAGATTTGCTGGTAGAAAACTCTACTCTGAGTTAAGCCCACCTTTGTACATCAATTTTATTATCACTATGTAATCTATGTTACAACATTGCCATTTTGTGTACAATAAAGAATTAAGAATAAGGAGTCTGTTTGTGTTTCTTCACAGAGTCAGAACATAAATTTCAAGCCATAGAAAATGTATTTAAACCATCACGCTATTCTGAATCAGAAGATGTACCACCACAGTATTCTGAATCAGATTCAAAAGATGATTTTCTGTCAATAAATTTGAAAACTGAAGTAGAAGATGAACAAGAAGTATCTAAGACGAAACAAAATGCTGACGACACGAAAAGTAAGTATTAGTTGGGTTATCAATAGATTATAAACCTGAGCATTCAGTCTACCTGACGTAAAGTTGCTTGCAATACTATAAGGCAAGTACTTTAAGATGGCCACCCTTTCTCGTTCCGACGTCAGCAAGCGTTGCTTATCCTCGAAGAAAGAACCGTGTGGCTGCTGAGCTCCTTTGAAGATTTTTAGTTAATTTAATGCGCCCACTTCGCTTCACGTCATTTCAATGCTCGTTGTTTCTACCAACACAGTGCGACGCCAGGTTTGACGAGGATGGGCACGCTTTCTTTAATCTTGACGATAATAAGTGTATAATTGCTAAACCCAGAAACCGAATCCGAGATCAAAAATGTAAACAAAGAAATGTCATTGTCAAAGTGACAGTTCAGGGGTGGTCAACATTTCCCCAGTAATTCAAATTAAGTTTTTTTTAAATGAGTGTTTTTGGAACAACGCTAAAGCAACATGTCAAAATTACTAACGCAGTCTAACTAAGTCCTAATATTGTAGGTAAGGTAAACGAAATGAAAATAAAAGATTTATATTGTTATGAACAAGTTGCTCATGTTTATTTGAAATTTGGATTTATATAATATTATGATTTATTCTCTTTCTGTTCATAATTGTCAGGACGAAAATTCTTATTTATTTCATTAGTAAAAAGCACCCATGCGAAGCCGATGCGTTTCGCTAGTTGAAAACACTAAATGAAGTCCAAATGTTTAAGACCACTGCCTTATTGCCAGTAGCATAAAAAATATATTTCAAACAGTTATTTATTTTTACTCTTGTATCCTAGTTTACGTCAATTTAAAGTTGAAAAATGTGTGCAACATTATATTTTAACTGTTTAAGAAATGCCTACAATTTTTAAAGCACTATGTTATAGTACTTTTCGGCAAACTGCACAATTGAGATTATTATTTAAAATTGGCAACACCTTTGTTTACATTTTTGATCTCGAATTCGATTTCTTAATTTATAATCCGGTCTCTAATAATCGCATATCATAAGAAGTTCCTTTACCCTTCGCTTCTCTTCAGACCTTATGTGAAATTTTCAAACGTACCAACGTTACGTACATTTATGTACGTAAATTCATACTCCTTTTATTTTGATTCATGTTGTATCAACCAAACAACCTAGACTTTATTATTACTTACCAGATTTATATCACAGGGGCAACCGTTGCGAAGAAACCAAAAATAGACATTCGAAGAAGAAATCTAGGAGACACAAGTGCAGTCCTGATGATGCCAACTGAATATAATTTTTGTAACAATGCTATAGAAATCGGTGATATAAATAGACATCGAAGATTAGATATTGAAGAAAAACCTTACAAATGTGAAATATGTCAGAAAAGTTTTTATGAAAACGGTCATTTAACAGTGCATCTGCGTGAACACATAGAAAATCCTTTCAAATGTGATATATGTAAGCGTAGTTTTTCATTTATGTGTAATTTAACACGGCATATTCGTATCCACACGGGGGAAAAACCTTACAAATGTGAAATATGTCAGCTTAGTTTTAGAGTAAAGGGTACTTTAACACAGCATATTCGTACCCACACGAGGGAAAAACCTTACAAATGTAAAATATGTCAGAAAAGTTTTTATCAAAAGGGTCATTTAACAGTGCATATGCGTGTACACACAAAAGAGAAACCTTACAAATGTGAAATATGTCAGCGTAGTTTTTCAGTAAAGAGTAGTTTAACACTGCATATTCGTACCCACACGAGGGAAAAACCTTACAAATGTGAAATATGTCAGCGAAGTTTTCCTCGTAAGCCAAATTTAATAGCGCATATTCGTGTACATAAGATAAAAAGTTCCTAATATTTTAAATGTCATTTGTGTAAGCGTAGTTTTGCTCAAAATAGTCATTTAAAAACGCATATGCGTGTACACACTAGAGATAACCTTACAAACGTTAACAATGGCAAAAATGCTTTGCCCGAATAGCATATTTAAAAAAACATGTCCATATTCACACTGATTTGTATAGAACCTAAGGGCCAGCTCACACAAGATATGACGCGACAATATAGAACTTTTACGACGGTAAAAAGATCTTTCCAGTGAGAGAATTCTATTAAAGCCAGAGGAATTATAAACTTGAATTATCTCTAAACAAAGCTCTGTATTTTATCGCTATCTTCTTAATAAGTGTGTGCAGCGTCATGCCTCAGTGTGAGCGGCACCTAAGCTTCTATGCATAATTATAATCTCACTCAATGTATCTGTCTTGATTTTTGTACACAAAGCAAATCAGATAGGATTGCAGGGCACACCAACATAGATGGTTCGTGTGCGTAAAATTAACGGATGTATTACTTCGCCTATTTATTAGTGTTTGCTTATGTGATATATGTAAGCGTAGTTTTTCATTTATGAAGAAAAAATATGGAGCATAAATTTAACTATGTAACTGACTGGTCCCGTGGCATGAGTGTATAAGCAATCGTCTGGTAAATCACAGGTCTTAAGGTCGAATCGCAACAACGCGTTAACTTTTTGCATTATTAAAAACCATTTTTAGGGTTCCGTAGCCAAATGGCAAAAAACGGAACCCTTATGGATTCGTCATGTCTGTCTGTCCGCCCGTATGTCACAGCCACTTTTTTCCGAAACTATAAGAACTATGCTGTTGAAAATTGGTAAGTAGATGTATTCTGTGAACCGGTGAAGGTTTTTACACAAAAATAGAAAAAAAAACAATAAATTTTGGGGGTTCCCTATACTTAGAAAAAAGTTCTAAGTCACACACAACTATCCATAGGGATAGGCCTTCAAGAATGATATTGAGGTTTCTAAAATTTTTTTTTTCTAAACTGAATAGTTTGCGCGAGAGACACTTCCAAAGTGGTAAAATGTGTCCCCCCACCCGTAACTTCTAAAATAAGGGAATGATAAAACTAAAAAAAATGTATGATGTACTGTACATTACCATGTAAACTTCCACTGAAAATTGGTTTGAACGAGATCTAGTAAGTAGTTTTTTTTAATACGTCATAAATCGTAAACCGCAATTTACCAAGTACGGAACCTTGTGCGCGAGTCCGACACACGCACGAAGTTTTACGAGCTAAAAACAGAATACAGCTACTTTTTCAGTGTAAATTTCTCAATAACTACAAAAAATATTAAATATTTTAATAGGATAATTATTTAATAGGTACATTATTGGAGAAAAAATATATTGAAGTAAAAATTTATCAATTTGTAATAAGAAATCAACAATATTTATTTACTAGGTTTTTTAAAATTATAATTACAAATTATAAAGTTTTGTGCATGACAAATATTCAAAGTCGGACAATAATTAACGTTATTTTATTTATTAGTGTTATGAATAAATATGTTAGTGAGTTAGATTTTAGATACAGGTATTCTTAATTATTGTAATCTCACTAATAATAACACACATCACATCACATCACATCATCAGCCTATTAATGTTCCCACTGCTGGGACACAGGCCTCCTCTCTGTGAGAGGGAATGGGCCATAATCCACCACGCGGGCCCAGTGCGGTTTGGTGGATGTCACATGTCTTCGAATTTTTGGTTCTAGGACATGCCGGTTTCCTCACGATGTTTTCCTTCACCGTTTTGTGAGCAGTGGTGATGAAATAATTTACACTAAGTAAAGCGCCTGCCTGGGCTCGAACCCACGACTTGTAAGTCGTGGTCAACAACCAAGTTATATTTTTTTTAGACTTGGATACTAGTCTTTTTGCCAATCATTAATTGGAAGTAATTCATTTAATTCTACTACACTACAATATTCTTACCTACCTGCAAGGAACATCTACACTTAGACATAAACTGTATTGTTAACTCATTTACTGCAATAAATACAATAATGATATTTTAACTTAATATAGTTACTACTTGTCACTGAGCAGATAAAATATATAATGGCAACACTGAGCTAAAGAAATTAACTAAAAATCAAATAACTTTTTATTTATTATGATTTTTTGTATCCGTTTTGAACCAGCCCAATTATACTTCAAACAACGTAGACAATTAATATAATTTCTTTCGTATATAACTCAGTTTCAGACGCTCAAATTTAAGTCTGCTAAGATTTCGCCATTGTTCTTTATGCTTCATATTCCCCGCAACATTAAAGTGACATGAAATTGCAAGTGTTTGCGTGGGCAACAGATTATAGTGAAGCAAACACTAATAAATAGTAGTAATACACCCGTTGATTTTACGCACACTAATATCTATGTTGGTGTGCCCTGTAAACCTATCTGATTTGCTGTGTGTTCATGATACTCAGGGCAGTATTTAAAAACTTTTTGTAAGCAGCCAGTCGTATCGTAGATCCTCTAAATTCACTTAAAATGTCGCTATGAGTGTCATAACTACTCACACCAAAACAAACGCGTGATAAATAATCAGTTGACTAGTTTTTAAATTAAATTAAAACTAGAACATTGTTATATTCCAACATT
Source organism: Orthosia incerta (assembly GCA_948252205.1). NCBI lineage: Eukaryota > Metazoa > Arthropoda > Insecta > Lepidoptera > Noctuidae > Orthosia > Orthosia incerta. Next base: position 4,580,122 of record OX411767.1, read on the forward strand.
GTATAGTTGCAATTTGTGTCCGTTACCGAGGCCAGATGTTGTCGAAAATGGTCATTTGAATCTTATAGATAATTAGTTTTGCGGCTTCTGTAATTGTTGCGCACATTTTTAAATTTGTTGCGCTTATAGTTTTTTAATTATTTCACAAAAACATTTCCTGCTGGGGTAACGTTACCCCAGCCAGACCTTTTTCTTTCTAATGGGAATATTTAAATAATTACTAGCTATAAAATTAGTTGTCTAGATGAAGTAAATGTTGTGCCTTATTTTGTATTTGTTCTTTCATCAGTTGCGAAGTTATTCGATATTTTGCTGGGGTAACGTTTTTGGTTTTGCTAGATCTTTGAAATGATTAAGCGGATTCTTATCATATTTTGTACATGGCTTCTTAGGAATTAGTTTAAATTTGTTCTGCAATAAAAAAACCAAAATAATACATAGCTTAAAGGTTATTTCATTAAATAGAAAAACACTTCAATTGGTCCCAGCACTCTCAATAAGAGCTCTAAAGACTTGCTTTAAACGTTATTTTAAAGCTTGTAACTGCCTTCAAATGTATGTGAAGTTTCATTAGTATCCTGTAAGTATTTAACAAGTTATGATGATATTGAGTTCTTCACGAGCACGGTCTTGATGCGCGCGGTGTTATTTGGCCACTGGATTGGATATATGAACTGAATGTTATGTCAATTATTAGTTTTTTAGTTCAGTTGTATATCAGTAAAATTTCAGCTCAGTACATTGGATAATTAATGAGATAATACGATTAAAGTCATCAGGAAGTGAATGACCGTGGTAACCCGACCAAGTTTAGGTGGTTACGAAAAAGCGAAAACGCAGAACATTATACTATCTTTTGAAATGTTTAGTATAATACACCTTACAATTTCGGTACAGACGCGTACACTGTTAAATACATTAATAATATAATAATATCTGTACTATGAAAACATTATTATTATCTTCCAGTTGCACAAACTTATCAAACTTCACTGATATAACATGTCGTTCGGTGGGACGCGGAAGGGGTGGGGTGAAGGGGCGCATTGTTTGCATATCGCACTAAACATGCTCCGTAATCACATAATTCATCTTGTAGAGTGCGCATGCGTTTCGGCAGTTCCGTTTCCTGTTTTTGCAAATATTTATAGAGTGCGTGAGAGCTAATGTAAAATAATAAGTGTGGCGAATTACTGCTAATGTGGAGTGCTTCTATTGATGATCATAATTATGGTGCAGGCTGCTTGATGAATTCACGAACAAGGTAAGCTTGTATAATGTAACTACAGAAATAGTAGCAAAATTATTATTAATATGTACATGTTGTTAGGTACTTATCTAAAACTGTATTTTTTTAAGGCTTAAATATTTAAATTTAGGAACTTATTATTTTCTTTTCTTTCGTACTTAATTATTACCTAGACTGGAATTCTCAACAATGATAACGACATATGTATCCTTCGCTACATAGTACCTATAAAACAAAGTCGCTTCCCGTTTGTCTGTCCCTGTTTGCTTAGATCTTTAAAACTACGCAACGGATTCTGAAGCAGTTTTTTTTAATAGATAGATTGATTAAAGTGGAAGATTTTTGTGTATATATTGTCAAAATATGACTTGAAACTTGATTAATGAAATTCATGACTTAGCGACCGATTTTTATCGTTATCAATGTCGGGAGTCGGGACTACCGCAACAGGTAGGTATTTATTTATTTCCACAAACTCCTTCGACACGTAGACTTTAAGAAATCCATAATTACTTTGTTGCGACACTCGCGTTGATATAAACTCGCAAATAGATGACGATTCGAGTTTCAAAATTACCTGTCAATAAAAATTATATAATAATCACGTAGTTTTTTTTTAAACTTGTGTACATGTCTGTACTAAATTTGTAACACTATCCTACATATTTTAGAAGGTACCATAATGTTTTGCGTTTTCGCTTTTTCGTAACCACCTAAACTTGGTCGGGTTACCACGGTCATTCACTTCCTGATGACTTTAATCGTATTATCTCATTAATTATCCAATGTACTGAGCTGAAATTTTACTGATATACAACGGAACTAAAAAACTAATAATTGACATAACATTCAGTTCATATATCCAATCCAGTGGCCAAATAACACCGCGCGCATCAAGACCGTGCTCGTGAAGAACTCAATATCATCATAACTTGTTAAATACTTACAGGATACTAATGAAACTTCACATACATTTGAAGGCAGTTACAAGCTTTAAAATAACGTTTAAAGTAAGTCTTTAGAGCTCTTATTGAGAGTGCTGGGACCAATTGAAGTGTTTTTCTATTTAATGAAATAACCTTTAAGCTATGTATTATTTTGTTTTTTTTATTGCAGAACAAATTTAAACTAATTCCTAAGAAGCCATGTACAAAATATGATAAGAATCCGCTTAACCATTTCAAAGATCTAGCAAAACCAAAAACGTTACCCCAGCAAAATCTCGAATAACTTCGCAACCGATGAAAGAACAAATACAAAATAAGGCACAACATTTACTTCATCTAGACAACTAATTTTATAGCTAGTAATTATTCAAATATTCCCATTGGAAAGAAAAAGGTCTGGCTGGGGTAACGTTACCCCAGCAGGAAATGTTTTTGTGAAATAATTAAAAAACTATAAGCGCAACAAATTTAAAAATGTGCGCAACAATTACAGAAGCCGCAAAACTAATTATCTATAAGATTCAAATGACCATTTTCGACAACATCTGGCCTCGGTAACGGACACTTGCAATTTCGTTAATTATTGTTTTCGCTTCACAATATTTTTGGATTAAAGATTAAATGTCAAACCTTTATTTACATAGTCATACTAGCGCCTTTTTCTTCGAAGTCTCGTCGCATGTAACGAACGGACATAAATGTTACTAGCTGACCCCCACGACTTCGCTCCCGTCAACTGGCTATTTTCCTGCCTCCCACCTACCTATCTACCCTACCTACAAATTCAAATTCCTTTATTGTTTGTCACAGGTGGAAAAGCAGTTATTATCATAATATATATATGTCGCATCAAGGCTGGCCGATAGATTCCAACCATCGGGAAGTCGGGAAATATTCCCTTAGGTTAAGACATCGTGTGTGGGCAGGTCGGTGGGTGAATCGTGAAAATGAAATCACACAAATTATTCGATACACTGAGTATATTCAAATAGACACAAGTTACACTCCTGTTTACTAATATTACGGATCGACACTGATTCTACGACGTCTTAGCTCTACGGCTGCCAGTACTCAACTGCTCTATTTCCTCCGCGCAAGTGCTTATAAAAGCGCGCCAATGCGTATTTGCTCTTTATTGCCGCTAGGGGCGTGCTTGTGATTTGTTTTGACGTCCGTACTATTGACTAAACCCGACACGGCCATCCTGCGAGACAGGCGTCCTCGTCTGTTCCTAATTGTCAGGTTTTTAACAGTGTATCGAATCATGTGGAAATACTCAATGGATGTCCTCAGCCCTTGGGGAAAGCTGAGGGGTCTGTCAGACTCCCACTGACTAAAACTACATGGTGTTCTCTAGGCCGTAATTCCTCTTGAGAGGCGAACGTGGAACACACACGTCGCCTTCTCGGGCCTCTCTCAGGTGACAGATCCCCAAATCTATCACCCGCAGGCATCATCTTCTTGTCCTTGCTCCATGCCATCTCATGGTCACCTCGTGTTACACCACACGTCGTCTTAGTCCACTTCATCCTGTGTTTTTGAAAAATACAAAATTTTCAAACAGTATTTGCTCGTCCAATCCTGACTCATATTCTAGAGTGAGGAAACATTTTGAGACAATCAAACAAGATCATTCAAATCGCTCTGTTCATTATTGCAAGGAACGAGTAATTCTATTTCCTATTTAAAGAAAATAGCAACCTCATCGATTTGGTACCTAAAAGCACCCAATCTTCGTGATTACAAAGTCCAAGTACCACTGATAGTCATTACTCTCACATTAAATCAAACAAAAGAAACAATACACCAGGTTTCTTATTCACGATCTTTAGCCATCACATAGCTCTACTAGCTATCTCATAGCTCTCTTAGCTATCTTAATTGCTCTACTCGCACATCTCCACGATGTCATTGGTACTTGAGCTTTGTGTGTTACAAACACGATCTACGCATAGTAATCAAAATTAGAAAACCAAAATATTTCAATTTACGTAATGAGGGCTTGACGATTCGAACGTCATCAACATTAATATGGTGACCTCACCACACGCGTGACTGCAAGTTTACTTTCTTTTAACCTCATGACTCAATAGGAACTTTCTTTAAGGTTCCAAACACAAACATGACTTTTCACACCAGACAGTGTCACACAGACTTACAGGTGCCATACAGGCCTACCGTGCCATAAAGGCCAACAGTTGCCACTCAGGCCAACAGTCGCCACTCAGGCCAACAGTTGCCACACAACGCTCGGCTACTCCTGACCAAACTAGATTATTGGTTTCATGAAAATAGGGAAATTTGAGAACTCTACTCCTGGGCCATGTACCACTAGTCGCTTCAAACAAACTTTAAAACTCTACTGCAGCAACAACTGCCAAGCTTACAGAAACCCTCGAGTAAAACCTCCAACGCCACGGCTCTCTAGCCGACCAGCAATTATATTGCTCTCACAACGGTCTCTCGGTCTCTCTCTAGACCCCGACCTCCGCCAGAATCCACTGGTACGGTCAAACGTAATGCGTTCGATAGACTGAATTACTCGACACCTTAAGCTTGCTCATTATCATCAAAATCCTTTTGACATCAACATCGACGGGTACATGACCCGCTGGCATCTGCCCTAACCTACAGTGTGCATACTTGTAGGTTCCAAGCGTACCTATTTAAAGTTTTCGGTGTATAACGATCACCATCCTGTCGTAATCACCTATCGCGGACTTAATACAGGGCCTATTTATTTTTCTTATTAGAGTGTCCCACACAACACTATTCATTAGAAAAAGGTCCGACGATCAACAAGTTCAACAACTAAACAAAGTAATTGTAACAATGCTGTTACGGTTTGTTATCATTCATAGGCAATGCATACTCAACTCATGAAACTTTCACTGTGATTTGTGCACCAACACAAACCAGAATCGTATCTACCAACGATTCTTTACATATCTGCCGCCACATATGCTACAACACATGAGGGGCTCTGTGCACCAACACAGACAAGAATCGCACCAACGATTCTCAAAAATCTAGCGCAATATGTGCTACAACACATGAAGCGCTCTGTGCACCAACACAGACAGAAATCGTATAAACGATTCTCAAAAATCTAGTGCAAATGTGCTACAACACATGAGCGCTCTGTGCACCAACACTGACAGGAATCGCACCAACGATTCTCAGAAATCTAGCGAATATGTGCTACAACACATGAATCGCTCTGTGCACCAACACAGACAGAAATCGCACCAACGATTCCTGGTAGACCCATCGCCACATGTTACTCATGAGGTGCGGTCTAAAGTTTCGAGTATGAGTGTGCAAGCCATTCTTAATCAGATTTAGTTTCATTACCACTGTCATCAACTATGACGTCTAATTCTCAAGGAACTTGGTGATCGGGGATCCTTCGTACTAGATTCGCTCTTTTTACTCAAAGATATTGGAGCATACCGACTGTTAATATGAGGGTTACAATTAAGCCTGATAATATTTGCGTGTTAATAACTCGTGTGAAGGAACTTCACGAATTAACTCTGATCAATACCTTTAAAATCAAATATCAACAGTAACCATTCACTATCGCTCACTAACTCAGTCTTACATGATAAGGAAAACGATCGCGAGATCTACTCTGCTATCATAATATTACTTTCAAAGTAAGCAAGTGAATTCATATCTAAAGACGGTGGTTGTAAATCGTTACGCAACATAAGATCTGTTCCGAATACACGCAAATGACCAGTACCGTTACTAACTCGATACAATTGCCTTCGCCCAACGACTTTACTAACTCGCTTTGCCACTGAAAATGACTAGTTGTTAAGTCACTTTGGATAGCTCATCTTCATATGGGATATTAAATCCTAAAGTTCGTACTAATCGTTCGAACCAAATGTTGAAACTACCGCCAATAGGAAACAAATTAACTACTTGCTTTTTACTAAGTGTCTTAATTACCTAGTGATAGTGCTAGATATAACCACTACCAATTCAGTGGACAAACATGAACACTCTTAAAGCTCAAACTAGCATCTCTTCACTAGAGAACATTCGACCTCACTATCGAAATAAAATAGAAGCGACTCACCGCGTGTTCCATTCGAAACTTGCGAGCGCCCGACTTCTCAGCTGTGGTCGTAATGTTCGTCTACCACCTGCGAACTGCTAGCCTGCCGTTCCTTTTAACCTCTCGGGTGTTGACACATCAGCCTTCGCATACACCATCCGAACCACTAGCCTGCAGCAGAGGCTCCACTGCGACGCAATATGGTATCTCAAACGTGAAAAACATTACGAGAGTATATGTTCACACAGTTATCTTAACCATACTCAGATTTGATGGAAATTAACCGGTGCAGCGGTTTTATAAACTAAACCGGCACAGCAAAATGGGTTGTTGCGGACATGAACCACACAGACCACACTGTACAGAACCCAAGTGTCCAGGTAGGTATATGGGCTTTAGAGAATCCAATGAATGCCATAGCGTCAGTGGAATTTTAAGTCGCAATTAACGAGGCCTGGTAGGGTTTATCACCTTTTAGATAGTTTGGCCCTCCGACCACAAAAGAAGAATACTATGCTTCTCCTCAAACTTAGTGAATTCTCACTACATAAAACTATCACACTACAAAACTAATCAAAATAATTCATTTGGAATTACGACATTTTTCAGACTGAAGTATAAGGTAGGTACGTCTTTGTCATCGTTCTAACTTCCAATAACAGTCAGCCAAGGCCAGTCAAGGGCCATTTATTGCCAGTGTTAGTAGAATAATAACTCTTCAACAACACCAAAACTTGACCATCGATTGTAACTAAAGTGAAATTATAAACCGACCGGGGCCACCCCATCGATCCACTGACCGCCATACCGTACAACAGACCAGAATTTTGAATAGTCAACACTCTTGGCCATAGTCATAACAAAATGAAAACGACTCACCAGATTGGCATAAAGATCCGTGTGTATGGATCTTTCCACACGTCCACAAGCTCTGCCTTGACCTGTCCAGCTCCTTGGTTGTTGCTAACCTCCTTGCTGCTCCGCTCCAAACTGGTTTTCATTATTCAATACCGAGGGTAGTCGCAACTGACACCACGATTTTTTTTTTGCAAGAATGTAACCGAAATTTTCACTAGATTTGTTTTTACGTGTGATATCATTAGCACGATCGAATCCCAATTCTGATGTCGCATCAAGGCTGGCCGATAGATTCAAACCATCGGGAAGTCGGGAAATATTCCCTTAGGTTAAGACATCGTGTGTGGGCAGGTCGGTGGGTGAATCGTGAAAATGAAATCACACAAATTATTCGATACACTGAGTATATTCAAATAGACACAAGTTACACTCCTGTTTACTAATATTACGGATCGACACTGATTCTACGACGTCTTAGCTCTACGGCTGCCAGTACTCAACTGCTCTATTTCCTCCGCGCAAGTGCTTATAAAAGCGCGCCAATGCGTATTTGCTCTTTATTGCCGCTAGGGGCGTGCTTGTGATTTGTTTTGACGTCCGTACTATTGACTAAACCCGACATATATATTTTTATCGACCAGGATGGAAAAACAAATAAAAAAACAATTCGAACAAACTAAAACGAATTTATTTCAGAAAAGACTTAATTTTAACAATAGTACAAGTAATCATTAAAATTCGAGCAATCACAAACGACCGTTACTATTCAAAACGAGAACCAATAACACAAAAACCCAAATAGCACAATATGGAACGAACTTACTGCAAAGTAGCGAAGCTACCGACAACCTTACCGTGCGACGACTCAGGAGCAAAAGGGCCGATACTCGCTCTAGCGCACGCTTTTATATTAATCGGTAGGTACCACCACTACCAACAATAAGTTCTGCTTATACGGCCTCTCCTGATCTTGCACCTTCCTCGGCTGCACTTTGGACTTCTTCTTCGGAAGCACTGCCAGGTACAGCGAGAGCTTGATCGCCGCTTTCGTCCAACATGGTCCCGTCCGCTGTCGAAGCACCAGTAGGACTAGCAGATGCACCTGAAGGCTCACCCACATCGTTCAGAGTCGTCATGCAGCAGAGGGCATAGACGGGTCAGCCACACGCTGTGATCCGGCTGCAGGCACCGTCTCATCTGATTCCGCATGCTCACCTGGATACAAAATTACATTAAGAAGACAATTCAACAAGACTAAATGAACACATTTCACCATTCACAACTTTCTCTACGTCATCTTTCAATTAATTCACATATCATCTATCAAAAGATTCACACAGCAACCTCACATTCTCACAATCTCTTTTAAAAATTCAAACCCGACTGAGCCCTTTATTTTGAAGGTCTCCGTTGTCCTCGGGGCAGCTCCCTGCACCTCGTGCCGACTGTCCTTGACGACCAGTCTTAGTTATCTGAAACAATGCTTGACGCAGACCGTATTTATACGTCAAGCTGCTTGACACGCAGACCGTATTCATACGTCAAGCTGCCTGACACGCAGACCGTATTCATACGTGCAAGCCTGTCCAACATGCAGGCCATGTCCATACATGACAAAAGGACAACTTTGATCAAGTGTAGCGATAAACGCCAAGTGACGAACGCCCGAGTGACTAGTACCACAGCGACTAGCACTTACACTTAAGCAAATGCTTGATACGCAGACCGTATTCATACGTGCAAGCCTGTCCAACATGTAGGCCATGTCCATACATGACAAAAGGACAAAAAGATCAAGTGTAGCGACAAATGCCAAGCGTCGAACGCCTGAGTGACTAGTACCACAGCGACTAGCACTTACACTTATACACAGGCACCGACCAGGTGCAACAGTGCACGACACCAACCAGGTGTAACAGCGCACACACACCGACCAGGTGCAACAGCGCACACACACCGACCAGGTGCAACAGCGCACACACACCGACCAGGTGCAACAGCGCACACGCACCGACCTTGTGCAACAGCGTACACGCACCGACCAGGTGCAACAACGCACTGGCAACGATCAGGTGCAACAGTGCACACGCACCGACCAGGTGCAACAGCGCACTGGCACCGACCAGGTGCAACAGCGCACACGCACCGACCCGGTGCAACAGCGCACACGCACCATGCAGGGGCAGCAGCACTCAGGCACCGTGCAGGTGCAGCAGCATACAGGCACTGTGCAGGTGCAGCAGCATACAGGCACTGTGCAGGTGCAGCAGCATACAGGCACTGTGCAGGTGCAGCAGTGCACAGGAGCCATACGGGCGGGCCCCGCAAGCAGGAACCGAACTTGCCGGTCGACTTTTCTGCAAAAACATGGATCAAGGTCAAAAGTACGAGGAGGCTTACTCCCCGCATTAACAAAAGCGTCTGTACGTTCTATTTTTTTTAAACTCCGCTCCGAAGCTCTTTGTCGACTCATCTCATACTTTGCCTCTCTGATAGTGGATCAAGTAGCACTGTCTCTATTACAGCTTGGTCTTACCTGACCACGACTAATATAACTATGAGAGGTGTATTTATTATTGTCAGGTTCACACACTCACAACACAACACTCAGTGTTTACTTTTAGTACCTTATCCGATACATGAGTCAAGTACTGTCCATGTGTTGTGCGAATAAACGTTACACCATCGCAATTTAGTACGTCAGTCCCTATGATAATGGGTTTATTCATACGCGGGTACTATGACAAAATCTACTTCAAGCGCGATATTACTAACTCTACAATCAAACTGATGTATTCACGAGCAACAAACTCTCTATCACTTAATCCTTTCAAAGAACACTTGATTTGCTTACGTGAACCGGAAAAGTAATTTGCTACCGCTGATTCAAATTCAAATCTTTATTAGCCCTACCTTCTTACAGAAAGAACCAATCGGTCTAGCATTAATACTTCTACCGTCTTTATCATTGACATTACGCCTCTTGGTGCAATTTTCTTTTTATTGCCCTGTTTGGCCAATTAAAACATTTGTTTTCAGATTTACTAGGGCCGATAGACTTCTGCCTTTTAGTCATATTACATAATGAAGCTGATTTATCTGGGTTACTGGTACTAGGTTAATTATCAGACTTACGAATAGTCTTTATTTAATTAGCTAAAAAGGAAACTAGGCATTCTGACGTTAGTTCAGCATTGATAGCGGCTGTACGTACCTGTACATCACTGATACCGTGAACCATGCTTATGTTTTGCGATTTACTGCGACGGCTACGCCTACCCTCAGAGCGAAACGGCGTTCTAACTAGCTCTTCAAGTGGCATTTTTATTTGAAATCAACGGCTGTTTGTGTAGGTAACAAGGCTAATAATTATGAGCAAATGGGCTGGGTTCCACTTCTGATTTTAGCGAGCAGGATGGAAAAACAAATAAAAATAACAATTCGAACAAACTAAAACTATTTTATTTCAGAAAAGACTTAATTTTAACAACAGTTCACGTCATCATTAAAATTCGAGCAATCACAAACGACCGTTAATATTCAAAACGTGAACCAATACCACAAAAACCCAAATAGCACAATATGGAACGAACTTACTGCAAAGTAGCGAAGGTACCGACAACCTTACCGTGCGACGACTCAGGACCAAAAGGGCCGATACTCGCTCGAGCGCACGCTTTTATATTAATCGGTAGGTACCACCACTACCAACAATAAGTTCTGCTTATAATATATATAGATCGCTGCAACATACCCACAGGGCGTACAATATTTAATGGTCAGTTAAGATCTATTCTACCATTATTCATGTTAAAGTGCAGTATTGGTATTAATTTAGTATTCGCTGACATACTGGTTTTTTTTTTGCAATGCCTCTCCATTGCCCTTTGAGTGACTGTAAGCTTTCTGATGAGGCCCATTGTAAGCGACCACGTCTCAGAGCCATATGTCATCACTGGCAACACACACTGGTCATAGACTTTTGTCTTGAGACACTGTGGTAAGTTGGACGAGAAGACACCGCGCAACTTCCTGAACGCTGCCAAGCCGAGTCGGATTCGATGGTTGACCTCTTTCTCAAAGATGGCCCTACCTAACTGGATCGCTTGTCCCAGGTAGACTTCGAGTGTAGAGTCTCCAACCTTGACAGGAGTGGGTGTAACATGGGCATTCAACATCACCTTGGTTTTGTCTATGTTCATTTTCAGACCCACTCTATCGAAAGCTCTACTGAGGTCATCGAGCATTGTACTGAGGTTCTCCATGGTCTCAGCCATGACCACTATATCGTCGGCAAACCGAAGGTGAGTGATGTACTCGCCATTAACGTCGATGCCTAGGCCGCTCCAGTCCAGAACCTTGAATACATCCTCCAGCACAGCAGTGAACAGTTTCGGAGAAATGACGTCTCCCTGTCTCACGCCACGCTGGAGAAGGATTGGTTTTGGTTCTGATCCTGAAGACGGACTGACATGGTGGCGTTTCTGTACAAACACATCAACACCTCAATGTACCGGTAGTCGATCTGGCACCGTTGGAGAGACTGCAGTACAGTCCAAGTCTCGATCGAATCGAAGGCTGTCTCGTAGTCCACAAACGCTAAACAGAGAGGCAGGTTGTACTCTTCGGTCTTCTGTATAACCTGCCGCAGCGTATGTATGTGATCTACGGTGCTAAAGCTTTTTCGGAATCCGGCTTGTTCGGGAGGCTGGAAATCGTCAAACCTGCGTGCGAGACGATTCGTGATGACTTTTGAAAACAACTTGTAGACATGGCAAAGAAGTAAGATGGGCCTATAGTTCTTCAGCCGGGCATTATCGCCCTTTTTGAAGAAGAGTACCACCACACCCCTGCACTATGCCTGTGGCGTTTTGCCCTCGAGTATGTCGGAAATAAACAGCTTCTGAAGGGCCTTAAGGACCGGTTTCCCACCCGCCTTCAGGAGTTCAGCCGTGATACCGTCGTCACCCGGCGCCTTGTTGTTTTTAAGCTGTTTCAGAGCCATCCTAATCTCGTTCAGGCTATATCTTCGGTATAGTGTCGGGTCAATCTAGCTCTTGGGTCGTTTGCTAGATTCGCAACGGGTTTACTGGTTGATGTGTACAACTGCCCATAGAATCTCTCGATCTCCCTCAGAAGCTCCAGTTTGGCGGATACGATCCTGCCATCATCAGTCTTCAGCTTTGTGAGCTGGCTCTGCCCAATAGACAGATCCCTTGCAAAGACCTTGGAGCCCTTATTCCGCTCAATCACAAATTTAATACTTCCAGTATTAAAGCGGCGGAGGTCGCTTTTCAAGGACTTCGAGATCCGTTTATTTAGCTGCCGGTATTTCACAGCATCGTCTGAAGACTGCATGATCATCTCACGCCTCTCCTTCATTAGTTTGAGAGTAGGATCAGACAGCTTTTTGTTTCTATCTGTACGGCGGGTCTTGAAAAACTTACTACTTAAACCCATCGCTGTAATCGTCCACGGAGCTCCCTAGGAACTCGAAACGATTCTGGAGTTCGAGCTGAAAGGTTTCGGGGTTTTGGATCTGGATCTGTGCTGAACGGAGCGTGGACTTCATCAGTCGAGACCTTTCAAGCTTGATATTAATGTTCAATGTGCCTCTTACCATGCGGTGATCGCTCCCGGTTTTCACCGAATTGATCACAGAGACATCATTGAACACTTGCTTCTTTGTTGACATGATGAAGTCGATCTCGTTTTTAGTTGCACCATCGGGGCTTTGCCATGTTTACTTCCTGTGCTCACGCTTTCTGAAGAAGGAGTTCATCATATAGAGGCCTTCCTTCTCCTTAAAAGTTTATTCATCAAAATTATCATTTTTATTAAGTAGTCTTATTTCTGTTTTTCCCGTTCTTAGAATTTCCTGTAGTGATGCTCCCGGCTTGCTATCTGCCTAAAAATTCATTACCTATGAGTTTTTGTAAATCCCTTCTTCAGAAAGCGTGAACACAGGCAGAGCAGAGAGCAGAGCCCCGATGGTGCAACAAAAAATGAGATCGTCTTCATCGTGTCAACCAGGAAGCAAATGTTCAATGATGTCTCTGTTATCAATTCATTTAAAACCGGGAGCGATCACCGAATGGTAAGAGTCTTTTGCACCGTAGACCACATACCTACATACGCTGCGGTAGGTTATACAGAAGAACGAAGAGTATAACCTGCCTCTCTGTTTAGCGTTTGTGGACTACGAGAAAGCCTTCGATTCGATTGAGACTTGGGCTGTACTGCAGTCTCTCCAACGGTGCCAGTTCGACTACCGGTACATTGAGGTGTTGAAGTGTTTGTACAAAAACGCCACCATGTCAGTCCGGCTTCAGGATGAAACCTCGAAAACAATACTATTTCGGCGCGGCGTGAGACAGGGAGGCGTCATTTCTCCGAAACTAGTCACTGCTGCGCTGGAGGATGTCTTTAAGGTTCTGGACTGGAGGGGGCTCGGCATCAACGTTAATGGCCAGTACACTCACCTTCGGTTTGCCAACGACATAGTGGTCATGGCTGAGACCATGGAGAGCCTCAGTACAATGCTCTAAGACCTCAGTAGAGCTTCCAAAAGACTGGGACTTAAAATAAACATGGACAAAACCATGGTCATGGTGAATGCCCATGTAACAACCACTCCTATCAAGGTCGGAGACTCTACACTCGAAGTTGTATGTAGACGAATATGTCAACCTGGGACAAATGGTCCAGTTGGGTCGGTCTAACTTCGAGAAAGAGGCCGTCGAATCCGACTCGGCTGGGCGGCGTTCGGGAAGTTGCGTGGTATCTTCTAGTCCAATTTACCGCAGTGTCTCAAGACAAAAGTCTATGACCAGTGTGTGTTGCTAGTGATCACTTATGGGACAAAGACGTGGTCGCTTACAATGGGCCTTATCAGAAAGATTAAAATCACTTTAAGGGCAATGGAGAGGGCTATGGCTGGGTATCCTTGCAAAGGTGAGAAGGTACTTCACGCCAGAACAGCTGCTCAGCTTGTATCAAGCGCAAGTTCGATCATGCATGGAGTACTGTTCTCATCTCTGGGACGGCTCTGCCAAATACCAACTTGATGCACTAGAGTCGATCGAAAAGCGGGCCATGAGGCTCATCGGCGATGGGGCATCGCTTAAGTCAAAGCTCCAGAGCCTTGAACATCGTCGCCGAGTTGCCAGCTTGTCGGTTTTTAATCGATTACGTTTCGGGGAATGTGCGATGGAATTGCATAATCTAATTCCGCCCAGCCCGTTTCATCATCGGACTACCAGACGTACGGCGATGCGCCATCGGTACATGGTGGACATCCCACCCATACGCACTAAACGTTTTGAGAATACTTTGCGTACAGCATTATGCGTACAGCTAAGGAGTGGAATTCCCTGCCGGAGTCTGTGTTTCCCGATTGCTACAACCTAGGGGGTCTTTAAGTCAAGAGTGAATAGGTGACTTCTAGGCAAGCGTGCCATCATCGACCACATCATTTATTTTATTTATTTACAAAACTTTATACACAAGTACAAAGGCGGACTTAATGCCTTAGGCATTTTCTACCAGTCGACCTTAGGGTGGTGCAGAGATAAAATATGACAGGTGCAACTAATGAAAGAAAACAAATAGAAAAAGTAATATATGAATGAATGAATGAATGAATGAATGCTTTATTTGTAAACATAGGTCAAATTACAACAGTGTGCGAGATGTTACAGATAGGTAGATCCTCTATGTTTTGCACGGAGGCGTACAAATATATAACATTAACGTTGTCGATTTTAGAATACAATCAATTTCAAATAGTTAAAATTATATAAAAATGTCAAATAGATTAAGTTACATGTCTTAATAATGCTAATGTCAAACAGATTAAAATCAAATTCAAATAGTTAAAATTATATAAAAATGTCAATTAAGTTACATGTCCTATTAATGCTAATGTCAAACAGATTAAAATCAGTTTCAAATAAAATTATATAAAATGTCAAATAGATTACGTTACAAGTCATATTAAAGCAAATGTCAAACAAAATTCAAAATCTTCAAAATAGGTGAGGTGATTTACAATTTTCTTAAGCAGTAATTATAGAATTGTCGTCAAAATATTCCTGTAGTGAGTAATAGCATTTATTTATCAAAATTCTTAATAGTTCTGTTTTGAAAGTGTCCCGATTTAATGTTTTTATTTTTTCAGGTAGTTTGTTGAATATTTTTATGGCCATACAGAAGGTACTTTTATTCATTAGTGCAGTTTTTCCATAAGTCACTTCGAGTTCTGACTTATTTTTATCGCGTAATTTTCTGTAGTTACTTTCAGCAGCTATTTTGTATAGTGAAATGTTAGATTTGACAAACATATTTGTTTCGTATATGTAAAGCGATGGCAAAGTAAGAATTTTGAGACTTATAAAAAAAGGTTGACAACTGTCTGTGCCTTTAAGGCCACACATAGCTCTGACACATCTTTTTTGGGCCCTGAGTACGAGTTGTCTATCTACTGAATTGCCCCAGTATATTACGCCATATCTGAGTGTTGATGCGACATAGCCGTGATAGGCTGTTAGTACGGATTCTAGGCTCACTATTTTTGATAGTTTATAGAGAGCATAGGCAAATTTATTAAGCTTTTTACATATTTCGTCCGTCTGGGGCCTCCAAGTCAAATTGTTGTCTATATTAATACCAAGAAATTTAGTAGCAGTAGTTGGTTCTATTTATGTCCCTAAGTAGCTAATGTCAAGGATTTTGTTCGGGATCCTTTGATAAAAATGCATGATTTTAGTTTTTTCTAAGTTTATAATTAAATTATTATTGTCAAACCATGATATAATTCTATTTAATGTCATATTTATTTAATTTTCATAAGTATTGGGATCATCACACTTAATGATTACGGTGCTATCATCGGCGAATAGTACCATGGGGTGGTTTATTTGCCTCGGAAGGTCATTTATGTATAGCAAAAAAAGGGGGGGTCCTAGCACGCTACCCTGAGGAACGCCGTATTTAATTACCTCGCTTTCGGAACGATATTTTTTCTCGTAACTGGTAATTGAGGATATTCGTGTGATTTCTACAAATTGCTTTCTGTCCGTTAAGTAAGATCGAATGAGATCAAGTATATTTCCCCTGATACCATATTTTTCAAGTTTATGTATTAGTATAGGATAATCCACATAATCAAAAGCCTTAGTTAGATCCATATAGATAGCACATACAGGATTTCGCTTATCTACATTTGACAAAATGGGGAGAAGCCGGTCATGTATAGAGTCTGGCAAACGAAAGTAGAGACTGAAAAAGCGCGGCAAATTTAAAAAATATCAGCATGGCAACCCCAAAAACTAGTATGCAATACCTGGAATAACCTAATTTGATACTTTAGAATTATTTATGTTACTTCGTCTGAACAAAAATACTATAGGTACATTTAGGTAGGTAATACTTTAGATATTATATCAATCTGAATTAAAAAAAAGCAACAGTATTCTATAATAATTTTGGTTTATTCGCTATCAATCAAAATCTGAATCTAAAACTTTCATGTGAAAAGATTCATAAGAGTTACAGGAATCATTGTTTTCTACATTAATAATGAAACTTTTTAAATTATTAAATAGAGAAAATGTTTTAACAAAAATATAAATAGTGATTACGAATTCAAACAAAGTATCAACTTAGTAGCGTCATATGGAAAATTGGGGTTGACATTAGTATAGCATTGCCATATAAAAAGTTTGCAAATAATTCCAGTGTCTACTTTCGTTTGCCAGACTCTAGCCATATTAATCGTTTTTGCTTACGAAATCCCTTTTGTTCGTTTACTAATATGTTTGATTTCTCAAGGAAGTTGTACAAGGACTTATAAATAACTTTCTCAAATATTTTAGAAAATACGGGTATCAACGCGATAGGCCTATAATTTGACATAATTTGCCTATCGTTTTTTTTGTGCAATGGTACAATTATTGACGTTTTTAATTTGTCAGGGAAGATTCCGCTAGAAATACTCATATTAATTATGTGACTGAGATGTGGAGCTATGTAATGAGACACTTATTTGATAACTTTAGTACATATGCCGTCATAACCTACACTATTGGTGTTTCGAAGTGAGTTAATATGATTATTTATATCTTGAGGTATGGTCGGCTCCATAAATAAAGAGTTTGAAGTATTTGAACGTACGTTAATTTCTGGAATCGTTTTGTTTTTTGGTTTGGTAACCAGCAGCCTAATTGCGTAAGTATATTATCCAAAGCAAAAGAATCGATTCCTTCCCAAAAACGACTTTTCGAATCAATATGCACTACGTAAAATCGGTTTTGGGAAAGAATCGATTCTTTTGCTTTGGATAATATACTTACGCAATTAGGCTGCTGATTAATATAAAAAATTTTAAAAGCCTGAGCTATTTTTAATGGGTTCGTGATTTTCTGTGTCCCTGTTTGAATTTGAGTTATTGGTTCTTTAGGGAAGTAGGTATTACAATTATTAATTATGGTCCATGTCGCTTTCGATTTATTTTTGGACGTCTTAATGAAGTAGTTATTTCGTGATGATTGTGTTAACGTAATAACTCTTTTAAACCTTGCAGAATATGTCTTAAAGGTTTTTTTATTCTTTGGGGTAGGATTTATTCTATATTGCCATAGCAAGTGCCGTTTTCTTTTACTGCATTTCCTAATACCGTTGGTGATCCATTTAGATTTTTTATTAATTGATTTGGATATTATTTCGTACGGAAAGCAAAGATCGTAAAAACATCTGAATAGGTCAAGAAAATGGTCGTATGCCTCATTGACGTCGCCAGTTGTATATATGTCCGAAAAAGTAAGACCCTTAATGCAATTTCTAAATTTCACCAAATTGTCTTGACAGTAATTCCGCCTTTTTATTTTCCAACGCTTTAAGATACATGTCTTCTTAACAGGACATTTCAAAAATTGTGCGGTATGATCTGACAGGCCCAATTCTATAATTTCTCCTTTACAACCTTTTACATTATGCGCTATATTGTCCAAGCAGGTCGCACTGCTTAGCCTAGTTGGTTGAGAAAACTTTAATTTTAAATTATAATTTAGCAATGTATATTTGAAGTCTAAGGTTTGTTTATTTCTTTTCAACAAGTTAATATTAAAGTCCCCACATAAGACAATCTTTTTGTTATTAAATTTTAAACATAGCAAATGCAAAATGTTATTTAAATTTTCGAAAAATCTGTCCAAATTATATTGGGGCACCCTATACATACATACAATAATAATGTTGTGTGCTGTAAATTCTGTCGCGCAGCATTCAATTACGTTGATTACGGAATATCTCCCTAAGTTTAGCACTTTATACTGGTGACCGACCCTGGTCAAAATGCACGCGCCACCTCTTCTATTATCTCACCTCTTCTATAAATAAAACAATTTAATATAAATATATACTTAGATACATACATACTTAAAAATAATGATATGGAGAAACTGAATCCATCAAATTAACTCAGTGATGATTCTGCAAACTTCTTGCGAATGTGCTCGCGTGCCTTCAATTTGAAAGACAACCGACTGGTAGCCATCCTGATGTTCAGAGGGAGCGCATTCCAAAGGGAAATCGCCTGGACAAAGAAGGAGGCATGGATAAACCCAGAGCGGTGAGAGGGACATAGTAGAAGACGATTATTGTTTGAGCGAAGATTTTTACTGTGGGCAGAACAAAGAAATTGGACATGTGAAGTCAGATAAGAAGGAGAAGTGGGTTTATCAATAAAAGAAAACAGGGTAGTCAAGGCCCTCAGAATTCTTCGCTGCCGAATCGGTAACCATTTTAAAAGTGATCGATGTGCGGATACATGGTCATATGACCATGTATCCGCACATCGATCACTTTTAAAATGGTTACTTACGGAGGTTGAAGACAAATCGAATGCAGTTATTTAGAAGGCGGTCAAGTTTATTGAGTAGATCTGCATTCAGGTCATAGTAGCACACATCACCATGATCAATTATGGGAAAGATAAGGGACTGTACAAGCATGGCCTTTATGTGAGCTGGGAGAAGATTCTTCAGTCGATAAAGCGAACGTAACGTTCCGGTGACCTTTTTGCTGACACTCGTTACCTGCTTGCGCCAGTCAAGGCAAGTGTCGACGAGCAGACCAAGATCCTTAACCTCGGAGCTAAACGGGATTGCTACGTTGTTAAATGTTATGGGCGGAACAGTTAAACCATCGAGCTTTCTCAGGCTATACGGGCTCCCAACTATGATAGCTTGACACTTTGCAGGGTTAACCGCCACTCCGAATCGGTCTGACCAACTCTTAATCGCAATTAAATCCTGGTTAAGGCGCAGACACCCTTGAGTAGCAGATTTTAAAATGAGAATAACGCCTAAACGGCTAGTCGTATTTTTTTGGAAAAAATATATGTTATAGAGCGTTTTTTCAATAATTTCATCTGAGTACATTTTAAAATATATTAGTATAACATAGTTTAATTAATTTGCAAAGTAACGCCTAACGCGGACCAAAAAACTACAATCACGCAAAAACTACTGGGCGTATTTTTATGAAACTTTCACCATCTAAAAGGAAATTAAATTATCAAAATTTTAATCTGAAGCTTTTTTTTAAATTGTGATTAGTAAATCAAGGTTATTTGTTTTGCCGACTAATCTTGGTGCGCGTTGAAGCGGGGGCTCTACCAGGCGACGGGCGGCAGTGCATCGGTGACCACTGTCACGGATGGACGCTGACGCTCGCCCGCTCGGAGCAAAAGGACACAATTTTATTTGCTTGTTTATAAGGTCCGCGCTAAAATGGTTGGTAAATATTTTTTTTTGAAAAAGAGATGCCTTATAATGAAAAAGAGATATATTACTTGGGTCAGTAGCATATTTTAATCATCAATAAAATTATCAATAATGTATTCATGAAGTTTAATTTAGTAAATTAAAAAATACACATAACATAAATATAAAGTAAATTTTTAATAAACATACTTTTATTTTATTAAAATAATTATGTTATTTCTGTTATAGAAAAATACCAAATAACAAATATTCTCTATATATAAATGCAGAGAGGAGGTGCGTATTGGCATTGCATTCAATGTAACCATACCACCATCCTAGTAGGGACAGTCGATAACAGTTTCAAAAAGTATGTGAATGTAATTATTGGCATAGTTGTAAACATAGTACTCCACTCCAAGAACGTACTGCTCGGGGAAAATAACTGTGCACTTGGCACTGTCACGTCAGCGTCACTCTGTCGTAGTGACGTTCGACTATCGCTCGGGACAAACGTAGGGCGCCGCGCAGGTTGGCAGAAGTGGGTTCGCAATCCAGCGAGGTGCACATTTATTTTGACCGTGTTGTACCTGAATTACATCTCCGGATGCGAAGATGTAATTATTTGGCTCTGTTTTGTGGCAGTACGTCATATACGACTAGGGGCAATGGTTTTAATGTCGGCTATTGTTTTTGGTTTTAGTAATACCTATTTTTTTGTTTACATTTTTAAGCTGACATGGTCACAATCATTACAATTAATATCTGTTTTGGGAACATGGTAAATATCCTGAAACAAATATGAATTAAAATGATATAAATGTATGCCGAATAATAATTTAAATGTTTGCCATATTTATGCATTTGAGTGTTTGGTATTTGGTTGTTGTATGAAATAAGCATCTCATGATGCATCTCGTGACAGCCTGACAGCAAAGGAGTCACTGTTAATACCTTTATTATGGTTTGTTCATATTTAGTTTTTTGCCCCTGCGGAGTTGCGGACACAGTATAGATGTTTCGTTTTATTTTTCATTGTAATTATATTTCAGTTCTGCAGTAATTGAAACAACTATATCTGAGGGGATCCATCATTCTTTCACAAAGTGACCGAAAAAGAGGAATCAGTCCCTGCTAGGTAAACAATGATTTTAACATAGTCGACTCATATGAATATTTATATTGTTCGCGACGGTGCGTCACGTAGCATATATTAGCGTATATATGAACGTTATAGCTTATATACTAATGTTATACATGGGATGCTTAGATACGTCCGCTCACCTCAACGCGCCATCCCATACCAAATGCATTGTTTTTTTTTTTTTCTATGTGGCGTCTCGTAGTTCGGTCAAAGTGACTGACAACTACTTAACCGGGCTCCCTGTGGAGACTAAGCTATATAGCCTCCAGCCAGGCACAAATTTCTAATCCTAAGCAACAACGCTGAGGGCTACCCCCTGTGGGGTCGAACCTCGGCTCAGGGCTACGCTGAGGGGACAACTATGGCTGGATCTTAATAAAGTCATTCTACCATCCGTTCGGAATAAGCCTACGTGGAGAAGAACGGACAAGAAACTCCAATTAACTAACTAGAATTTAACTACGGCACAACATTGCGCGGGCTGGCTTGTATATCATGGCGGGCCTCGGCGGCGAGGACGGATCTAAGGCCTGTGTATGCGAATTGTGCTAGTCTCTTTCTTGCTCTCTTGGAGCAGGGTAGTGGCGTCATCGGGGATGGAGAGGGCGAGCCTTGGAGATTTGGGAAAGTTCATAGCGGGAGGCCGCTTGAGTTAGGGGGTTGCTGTGGTTGACAGCTTTGTCGAAGTAGCGCTTGGAAATGCGCTTCATGAACTGTTGAATTGTGGGGATTCTAAGATCGACCTGGAGATCCTGGTCACGAACGTACCAGGGGGCTCCCGTGATTTTACGGAGGAATCGGTTTTGTATAACCTGAAGCTTGTGAATGTGGCCTTGCTTGCGCGAAAACTGCGCTGGCGTAGGTCATGATGGGACGGATAACCGCAGTGAAAGTGCGCAGCTTGCACCTAAGTGACAAGCCGCTGCTTGCGTTTACCATCCCATGAAGTCTGCCCATAGCGAAAGCGGCTCGCGAACGCACTGCCTTAATGTGCTTGGCGAAAGTGAGGTGATTGTCTAGGGTGACTCCTAGGTACTTGGCTTGCTCTTCCCAAGGGATAGGCTTGCCGTACATAGTGATGGGTTTAGTTGGTCGGAAGTTTGTGGAGCGAGTGTAAGGCTTAGAGAAGAGGACAGCCTGGCTTTTGTCAGGATTTACTTCTATTCTCCAGAGGCGGAACCACTTGGCCAGGTCGTTAGCGGCTCGCTGGAGTTTTTGGACGATGGCATTGGGTACTCGGCCAGAGATATAGAGGGCCGTGTCGTCAGCGAATAGTGCCAACTGGCCCTCTTTAGTTTTGGGGATATCGCTGGTGTACAGCGTGAATGATAGAGGGGATAGTACGCAGCCTTGGGGGACTCCGGCTCGTGTGGGGTGAGGGGAGGAGAGTTCTCCCTCGACACGATTGCGGAAAGTACGGTCCGACAACCAGTCTCGTATGATGAGCACGAGGCGATCTGGCACGCCGAGTTTGTAAAGCTTATAAATTAAGCCATTGTGCCAGATTTTGTCGAACGCTTTTGCTATGTCGAAGAACAAGGCACCCGTCATCAGACCACGCTGGAAACCAGCACTAGTGTGTTCAACGATGCGGTGAACTTGTTGGACGCAATTATGTTCGGAACGAAAGCCGAATTGCTCATTGGGGATGAGGCTCTTTCGCTCGGCAAAGTCTTTGAGCCGCTTATAAATAAGCCGTTCATAGACTTTTCCGAGGGAATTTACCAGACTAATGGGACGATAACTGGTAGGCTCCGATTTGGCTTTACCCGGTTTAGGGATGCCTATCACAGTGGCTTGTTTCCAAGCTTGTGGGAAGATATTTTTGCTTAATGCAGCGTTGAATATGGCCGTCATTAGCAATATTATTTGGGCAGGGAGGAGTTTCAACACCTTATTGGTGATGCCATCTGAGCCCGGGGCTTTGTTGGGGTGAAGCCTTTTGATGACCTCCTCTACTTCGTTTGGGGTGACTGGAGGTAGCGGATCATCAGGGTCTTCGACGGGTGGGAGGGAGGTCCTGCGTTCGACTTCAGTGTCTTTCATGTCAAGGTGAGCTTGGTCTACTGGTTGGGAGCTGGGTGAGCATTGAAATTCTAGACTGTCAGCCAAGCAATCGGCTTTCTCAGTGTTTTCAAATGCTACACTCTTATCAGGGCGAATAAGCGGGGGTATGGCTGAGTCTTCAGTGGAGCGTAATCTCCTCTGAAGGTGCCAGAAGGCATGGTGATTGGGCTCAAGTTCACTCAGCAACTTATTCCATGTCGCAGAACGGTGCTCATCAGTGCGTACTTTTACAGCAAGCTGTAATTGCCGCATGTGAGCTAAGCTTGCGGCACAGGGAAAGTTGCAAGTGCAACCCCATGTTGTGTCCAGGCTATCTCTCTCCATTCTGGTTTGCCTGGAAGAGATCGCAGAATGCGATAAGGCCGCCTGTTGTATGTTTGTTGTTATTTTAAGGTTTCCGTATGTAATTTTTTATCTTGGTGTACAATAAAGTATATATAAATAAATAAAGTTCCTGCGGGCACGGACAGCTGCGTTCTTCTTGGTTATCAACCTCCGTATATCGTCCGGGAGTTTCCCCTGCTGGATGTCCAGCACTGGAACCTCCCTTGAACATTCGTTCAGGACAGATTTTACGTGGGTTGTAAGCGAGTCGATCGCCGCCGTCGCGTCAGCGACTGAGTTTATGTCGGAGGGGATTGAGTCTAGCTGGGGTGACGTGGTGGATTTCAAAGTCAAGTCAAAGTCAAAGTATTTATTCGTGTGCTTTTTGGTGATACAACAGGTCTTACAAAAATTTTATGGTAACTCAAAAAGCTACCCATTAGGCATACACGTTTTAACAATATCAGAAATTAAAATTGATTTACATACATTGAAATACAAAACAAAAATGTCAAAATTGATTTACATTGAAATATGATATACTAAATAAAAATGTCAAAATTGAGATAACAATTCATATTAGAATACAATTAATTATTATTACAAAATTTAAAATACAATCAGTTAGTCAAGGTGTCAAGCATAAATATATAATTGTCAGTTTTTACATTTTGTCAAGAAGGAATTCGTCAATGGTATAATAGCATTTTTCAATTAAATAATCATTCAGTTTTCGTTTAAATTGTATCAAATTCAAATCTTTGATAGCATTTGGTATTTTATTATATACTTTTGGTGCCATGCAGAGAATGCTTTTATGCATAAGGGCCGTCTTTGAGGCTCTCAGACATAGTTCGTGTCGATATTCCGGTCTTGTTGATCTACAACGTTCCTCAGAAGCTTTTTTAAATAATTTACTGTTTTTCTTGACGAACAATGCAGTCTCGTATATATAAAGGCAAGGTAATGTCAATATCCTAAGGGATTTAAAATGAGGTTTACAACTATCTGTTGGTTTTAAATTACACATCGATCTAATACACCTCTTCTGTGCTTTAAAAACGTTATTTTTCTCACATGAATTTGCCCAAAAAATTACTCCGTAGCGTAATGTGGAATCTACATAGCCATAATATGCAGCTATAACAGCTGCCTGATTTACTACTTTCTTAAGCTTGAATAGAGCAAAGGCGAAGCGACTTAATTTTTTTATGAGGATTGATGCATGTTCTTTCCAAGTCAGTTTAGAGTCAATAGTCAAACCTAGAAATTTTACATGTTCTACTTCTTCAATTCTATTATCGTCAATTAATATGTTTATGTCAGGAGTAGTTACTCTTTGTCTAAACTGCATAATTTTTGTCTTACTTAAATTTAATTTTAAATTATTATGGTCAAGCCAATTAATTGATTGTTGCAATGAGTCTTTGATGTCACATTCATAGTCACTATTTTTATTTTGTCTAACAATGATCGTACTGTCATCAGCAAAAAGGACCATAGGAAAACTGACATGTTTTGGGAAGTCGTTTATGTAAACCAAAAATAATGGCGGTCCCAATACGCTGCCCTGTGGTACGCCAAAAATTATTTCACGTTTTTCGGATACATATTTAAATTCCTTTTTTTCTTTTATAGAAATTCGTTTAATTTCCGTACACTGTGTTCTACTGTCCAGATAAGATTGTATAAGGGAAAGTGCTTTTCCCCTTATTCCATGCGCATTAAGTTTCCGTAGTAGAGTATTATGATCAACTAAATCGAAAGCTTTCGTCATGTCCATAAATATAGCACTAATAGGAATTCTTTTATCTATATCTGTCATTATAATATTAAGGAAATCATAGATAGCCAGATTTATGGATTTATTTTTTCTGAAACCCTTCTGTTCCTTTACTAAGAGATTGTGTTTTGTGAAAAAGGAATCTATACGATGATAAATAGCTTTCTCGAATATTTTTGATATAACTGGTATCAGAGCAATGGGCCTGTAGTTATTGACATCAGTTTTATCTTGTTTCTTAAATAAGGGCTTAATTATTGTCGGCTTGAGTTTATCAGGATATATTCCAGAAGAGATACTAACATTAATGATGTGGCAAATGGGGCCAGCTATAACCTCGGAAACAAATTTTAATACCTTTGTTGAAATATCGTCATATCCTACACTAACTTTGTTTTTTAAATTCTGTATTATGCGATAGACTTCATCAGGTGTAGTTGGGGCTAAAAATATTGATTCGCAACATGAATTTGGAGTCTCATATCTTGCAGATTTTGAGGTATTTGAAAGTAATTCTGCTTGATCCACAAAGTGATCATTAAATGCGTTCGCTATATCGCAGGGGTTTGTTATTGTAACACCGTTCCTTCGTATTTCCGTTATGTGTTCATGGGGAGGACAGTATTTATTTTCATTTATGATCTTCCATGTATCCTTTGATTTATTTGTTGATGTCATTATCCTATGATTATTTTTTGCCTTTTGTGTTAGTTTTATTATTTTCTTAAGTCTATGTGAGTAATTTTTAAGTTTAGTTAAATTATTGCTATTGGGTTTTGCTCTTAGCTGCCAAAGAAGCTGTCTCTTATTTTTGCTACAGCGTTTTATTCCGGGTGTTAACCAGTTCGGATTCCTTTTTAACTTTATTATTTTGTTAATTAAGGGAAAACACAAGTCGTAAAACAGCCGGAATGTTTCAATAAAGCCATCGTACGCTACATTAGGATCATCAGCTTGATAAACTTCACAAAACGATAAAGGGTATAAACATAATCTAAATTTCATAAGGTTATCGTAACTGTAATCACGGGCTGTTATATTCCAACTGTTTATTATACAAGTCCTTTTTACAGGAATCTTTAAAATTTGAGCGGTGTGATCTGACATGTTAAGGTCAATTATATCGTGGATACATGTGTGTGAAAAATTGTGCGCAAAATTATCTATACATGTGTTGCTTTGTAGCCTAGTGGGCTGGTCAATTTGCAACTTTAGATTGTAGCTTAATAGATAGTTAGTAAACTCAATGGAAGTTCTATTTTTTTTTAATGTATTAATGTTAAAGTCACCACATATAATAACATTTTTGCGCGCTTTATAACAAATCTTGGGCAAGAGAATATCTAATCTAGAGTAAAAAGTTTCAAGATTATTTGATTTAGGTATTCTGTAAATACATACAATGATAATATTGTGCTGTATCAATTCGATTGCGCAGCACTCGAAAGCTCCCTGAATAGAAAGTTTCTTTATATCTTCATGCTCTCTATACTGATGCTCATTTTTAATTAATATGCACGCTCCCCCTCTTTTTGTGTCTCTAGAGTAACAAGCTGCCAATTTATAATTAGGTATTGTGAGAAAGTCTTCATATCCAGTTTCCATGAAGTGTTCAGTCACGCAGATTACATCTATGCGATTTTGAAATTCAAGCAGATGCAGAAGCAATTGGTCTGCCTTGTTTATCAATCCTGCGATGTTTTGATGCATTATTGATAAATTAGCATAGAAAAAAATGGTTTGATGTATCCTCAAATATGTCCTTTTTGTCAGTGTTACTATTATTCTCTACTTGGATTTCGCTAATAGTTTTTTTGAGATTCAAGATTACGTTTCTCATGCCTGTGTCATTTAGGAGACCCTGACGACCCGAAAACATTGTGTTGTCATAACATAAGTCAGCGTTTGAGTCCAGTAAAAAAGCATATTCATATGTTGTGTTGTGCAGATACAAAAGATTATTAAACATTTCAACCCGTGAGTTGTATATTGTTGTGTAATCACCACATTGTCTATAGGTTGGGAGACATATAATTATATTGGTATGGCTTAGTTTTTCAATGGAATCTTTAATATGGTATATCAGATCGTGATAGTTCTTAGTTCTTAAGAAGTCTCCTTCTCCTATTAGAATAACACAATAGTCGCTTTTACTGTAGTGTTTAATCTTATTTTCTAAGCCAAGTAAGAGTTGCTCGATGCTACCATTTGGATACGAGTAGTGGCAAAAGTCAAAACTAGTTGCAAAAAGATCCTCAATAATGTTGCAGAGTCCGTTTCTATTGTTGGCGCTTATTATAGTTAGTTTGCTTTTTATTGTGTTTTGTGTCAGGAATTGTTTGTCGATTAAGTTCTCACGTATTGAGTGTTTATTTCCATAGATGTTACATTGAGTAGTCTTGTCAACCATCTGGGGTACAGCTTCTGGAGTTGATCTATCAGCCATTTCGGGAGTAAGCTTCATAAATTTCTTCGTCGACTTAGGAGTAACGCTAAGATCGATTGTAGGAACTGTTTGAGATGATTTTTTCCTTTTTGGAGTGTTATTTACAATGTCCGTTGTAAGTTTTTTGTAAATGTTTTCCTTTTTTGTCAAGTTTTCGATGGTCTTTTTGAGATTTGTGTTGTCCATATTTAGGGATTCAACTTCTCTGTGTGCAGTCTCTAGTTGAAGCGTCAATTCTTTTACTTTGTTTTTTAGTTGAAGAATTTCATCGCAGTCCTCGTCGTCTGATATGTTGGGTAGACTGTTACTAGTGGTGCCATCTAGATCATTATTTGTTAAATTTAAGTCTTCACTTTTTGTTTCGGAGACTCTTCGATTACGACGTTGTGTGATGTTTCCAAAGAAGTTCATTATTAATTTAAATTTGAGATCTTAAGGAAACACAAAAAGCTTCGCAGCTCGTGGGATTCGAAGCTTTTTGTGTTTCCTTATTTATTTAGATTTTCCTATTAGAGAGAGATTTTCCTATTTCAGTTTCTCACTTACTTTCCTCCAGTCGGTGACCTTTTTAGTAGGGGGTGGCTCTCGTAGATCTGGGAGGCCTGAGCGGTTTCCTAGGTCCATGATCACAGGGCGGTGGTCGGAATGGAAATGCATTTTGGACGGCGCGGCGATATTTATACTTTTTTGAGTAAATAATTTTCGTTTGCATTTTTATGGCACTAAAAAACCCACATACCCAGTGCCAGTATGTGGCTCGTCTGATGACACAGGTTCATTAAAGCTGTGGAAATACACGCATTTTCCTATTTTGGCCGCTTCCCGGCGCCTGGAACTCTAGAAGGGCTGATGGTACACCCATCAGGGTACCATCATTCGACAGCCCAACTCCTTGCCTATCCAACCACACTCCTGCAAGGAGCCTAGCTCTGGTGGTTGGGGAGATAACCTTGTTGAAAGACTACAGGGTTCCACAGCTAGCTTTCTTGTTGCGCCGACCACTTAAAGGTGAATTCTACTTCGAGGGTTGGGGCTGCACCCACCAACGTACTACCACAGGGTACCTTGTTGCAAGGGCTACCGAATGGTGCTTGATGAGTGGAGATCCCTCGGATAGTTTGAGCATGGAATAGCCTTTTATGTTAAAAGTTGGTACTTTTCGTTGAGTCTGACACTTCCAGGTGGCTGAGCGTCTGGAAGATATAGATACAGGCATAGAAGTGGCGTGACTCTATAGCCTTATAGAAGGGCTTCAAGACCCGTAAAGTAATCTTGTACTAGTATTGTATAGTTTAGAAGATAATAGCTTCTAAGTCCCAAAATCGGAAGAATTTCCTTCAATCCCCATTCTTCCTGGAGAATCTCTTCAGGAGTACCAGATAGGAACCTGGTCAAAGATTCGTTGGATGGGCCGTTCCAGGGCGCATCCAGCCATGTATCATACTCCCTGATCCCTTCAGGGATAGGGGGGTTCTGTCGGTTTTTAGCTAAGGTTTGTAATAAAAAAAATGTAAATAAAAATCGGCGCGTGCGCAAATTCGAGGCGCACGTTACGATAAAGTTTGGTGGTTGAATAGTACGCATGCGCGGCGTTCAATTCGCAGCCATTATTTTCGCATAAGTCATAATCCACGCAGCTTTCCGTAAGGAAAAGCTCAAAAAAAAAACATCGCAACTCGTTAAGAAGAATCAAGTATTTTATTTTCTGGACATCAGACCTTCACCTGAGAACACCTAGCGGCCCTCAAACAACTCCTGGGTTCCTGATTTCCTATTGACAACTGAACAATAGGTGCAAGGGCGTCAACGCACTTAGAGCAGGAGCCTTACAACCTCCCGAATTCTACCTAACTCGAGCGATCACGTCCGCCCCGTACATATATGATATATTCATGTAGAACGCAAAAGAAAATAAGAAGCAGAAAAAGAAAATAAAAATAAACGAAGGAAAAACCAAGCAATGACGATAGACACAAGTACACAAGACGACATAATACAAGAAAGACAAGACAATACAAACAACTAAGAAACACATCGTATGGATATGAGTGTTCTCAGTTTTGAGGAGTTTTAAAGCTAATAAAATAATGTTAATAATTCACATCATTTTACTGCAAGTGTCCCGTGCCCCCCCCCCCCCCCTCCCCCTCCCTGGATCCGCCCATGCACCCAAATCACATGTCTTTATTTTATGTTTTTATAACTGTTATTATTTTTACACTATTTACCTATCTACCTTTTCACGCCTAAACCACTAAGCGGAATCCAATGAAATTTGGCATGGAGATAGATGGCATCCTGAGGAAGGACATTGGCTACTTTTAGTAAAAAAAAATATTGGTAGGTAGGTAGGGTAGGTAGAGTTGGGTAGAGTAGGTAGGGTAGAGTAGGTAGGGTAAGTAGGTAGGTAGTTATGGGTAGAGAGATAGGTAAGTCGGTGGGTAGGTAGGTAGGGTCAGTGGTGTCTCATCCCATGCAAAGAAACCGTGCCGACGTACTGTACTGATTATTTTTTGTACATCAATCGCGTTCGGTTCCGTTCCACGGATATAGATGGTGATATTCTATCGCCATGGACCGGCACCGAATGCGATCGATTTACTAAAAATAATCGGTATAATCAGATGAAAAACGCTAGTTACCTCGGCACGGTTTCTTTGTATGGGATGAGGCATCTGTAGGCTAGTATTATATTATCTGTGGTAGGGTAGAGAGGTAGGTACCTACCTAGCCAGTTGACGGGAGCGAAGCCGCGGGGGACAGCTAATTGCCTATATATGAATGAGCACATTGATTACTAATGTAAATATATAAATCACTAGCTTCCGCTAGCGGCTATACCCGCGTGTAGTGTTTTGTTACTCCAAGGGAACATTTTACCGGGAAATAAATGTGATATTCCGAACTATAATCTATCTCTGTGCCAAATTTCACCCAGATCCGTTCACCCGTTCTGGTGTTATTGAGGAACAAATATCCATCCATCCATCCATACGTTCGCATTTTTTATATTAGTAGGATCTTACCACTATTAAAATAATATTTATTATCAGGATGCTACCTTATTATTTCTCACTACATAAAAAAAAACTGTCAGTAGTCTCCACCGTCTGAAGCGTATGGTTACCCTACGAAATTACGAGCGTGTAGTTGCGGGGTCGCGGGGGTGCGGTGCAAGCTCCTCCCAATCGCTCAAGGTCGCTGGGGCTTGTTGTCGCCTTAAGCCCCTCAATCGCATCCGATAAGCTGCCAACACCCGCCTGAAGTAGAGCTGTAGATCGTCAGCGTAAAGATGATACGCACACTGAAGTTCGGTGGTTATAAGATTTATGAAAATGGATAACAGAAGAGGAGATAAAATACCGCCTTGTGGGACGCCAGCTTCAAGGTCGCACCACCCCGAAGAAGAGTCTCCCGCACAAACTGACTGCTGACGCCCCCGAAGATAAGAAGAAAACCATTCCCGTACCTCGTGAGAGATCATAAGATAGGATAGGATAGATAAAAGGACATCGTGACTGACGGTATTGAAAGCGTTGGAGAAGTCGATTAACACCAAAGCAGTAACTTTAGTGTCTTCCATTCCCTGCCTTATATCGTCAGTCACTTTAAGGAGAGCTGACATGGTACTGTGCCCGGGCCTGAAACCGGATTGAAACGGGCTAATAAGGGAGTTGTGGTAAATGAAGTAGGAGAGCTGTTTATGAACACAGGCCTCGAGCACTTTGGACAGAAAGGGAAGGATGGATATTGGGCGAAAGTGACTGGAAAGTGTGGGATTGGGAATCTTAGGCAGGGCTCGGACATGGGCTTTACGCCACAAAGAAGGGAAAGCACCGAAGAAGAGAGAAAAGTTAACTATGTGGGCGATAGCAAGAAGAAGCTGATCCAGAGCGGACACGATCATATGACGACTGATGTTATCGCAGCCCACAGCTTTGGATTTAATAGATAGGATAATCTTTTTGATCTCTTCCGGGTCGACTGGTGTAAAGACAAAGGGGGCAATATTGGGACGCGTCAGACCAGCAAGGTAGTCGATAGTTTGTCGTTTGGTTAAACTATCTAGCATAGGGACAGTGGAGAAGAAGCAGTTTAGATCGTCCAAGTCAATTGTGTTAGGAAGGTCTGAATGCCGCGATTTGCCGATACCTAAGGTTCCAAGGAACTTCCAGATATCGGCAGAAGAAGAAGAAGAAATGTTATTAAGAATGTGGCGGCGTTTAGCGTTACGTATCATCTGGTTACAGCGATTCCTAGCAGTCTTGAACAAGGTCCATTTGTCATCTGAGCGATCCTTTTTAAATACCCGAAACGCGCGGTCCCTCCATCGCATTGCCATCCGGATTCCCCTATTCATCCAGGGGGCAGGTGGACGTTTCAGCTTTACTCTCCTGACAGGAGCATGAGTGTCATACAGTTTGGTCACAGTGTTGTTGAAAACTAAAAATTTCTCATCAACTGTAGCAGCCTCCTGTAGGAGTGTCCTCATCGCTTACCATCAGGTGAGATGGTGGTCAAGCGCGAGCCTATATAAGATAAAAAAAAAGCTATGATCGGCATTTCCTTGCGTGATCATATCAGAAATGAGGATATCCGCAGCAGAACCAAAGTTACCGATAGCCCGATGAATTGCCAAAATTTTTCATTTCATTAAATCGGAACACGATACGTTGGAAGGCCTCCCACTAGGTGGACCGATGACCTGGTTAAGTTTGAGGGCAGGCGCTGGATGCGAGACGCACGGGATCGAATAATGTGGCGACGACTGGGGGAGGCCTATGTCCAGCAGTGGACGTCTTTCGGCTGAAATGATGATGATGAACTTTCCAATATATTTTTTTTTACTTTTATTTTCATACAGGGCTTTATAATAATGAGAAAAATTGATATATTTTTTTATTTTGAATATACACCGTCAAGCAGTGGATTAATCCCCAGACTACGTTTTCTAGTTTTAATGTATTTTAGTATATCCGTTTTTAGTCTAAAATTTACTGAATTTAAATTTTCAATTTCCTGATGAGCACTCTGTAAATCATTGGACAACTGTTTGTGTTTTTCCTGTAGTTCTATAACTATTTGGCTGGTATTTAGTGACGTATTAGGCAAACTCATCAATGTTGCATCAAAAAGAGCAGACCTATCTACAGTCATATCACATACCTAAAAATCTCGTTCGATCTCGTTCTGAATAGTTTACGGCTACGGTAGGTTATGTTATCATCCTACCGTAATCGGCAAAAGCCCTGACGAGCGGCCCCTCCTCGGGTTCCTCTTCGCTTCACCGTGGGTGACCAAGCCACGGTTACTGAGCCCCACCCGCCTCGACAATGCGGGAACCCACCGGGGGGGTTATAAGCAAGCCTAGACTGTAATAAGATGACACTGAACAATATGTGCATTTTGTTCAAATTTTGGGTTAGTTTGGTCCAATATTCTCATTGTCAGAAAGATATCGCTATCAGCGATAAGACTGTACCATTGTACCCATGGAAAAATGATTATATTTCAAATTGCTGTTTTACAATATTGATGTGCAATCAAGTATTTATTGTATTATAATAATTAAGGATTTGATTAATTTTTTAAAGCCCAGATTTTAATAAGATGGGGGGGGGGAGGATATTATGTATATAAAAATGTGCATTCAGTAGACTTGACTCTATTTTTGGAAGTCGGTGCCTTTGGTATGTACCAATTTTGTGCGTTTTGGACACCGACTTCCAAAAATAAAGTTATTTTTCACTTTGTAGTTTTCTTATTTGGCAGTCGGTAGTATTTGTTTGTAAAAAAGTTTTTTTATTTTTCACTTTTTAGTTGTATCTACCTAATACGCAAGTAGTTAAGTAAGGTACCTATAATGCCAGAATAGATTACCCGAATATCATGAAACTGAACATAACCGGTGAAATGAGAGTGTACCAAGGTGAACTGTACACAACCGCGTACCCCTTTAGAGCGTAGGTACTAGCGTGATGTTATGAAATGGTATAAACAATAAAAAAATATGCGATTGCAGCAATATCGAGAGATTTGCCGTTGTTTATTGAAGAGTTATGTTCTATATCCCCGAAGTTCTTCATCAGACCTTCACCAAATTTAAATGGGACCAATTTCGGAACATACTCTTTCAAACAAAAAAATAATTTTCATAATCGGTCCACAATTGACGGAGATAACGGTGAACATACACAAAAAAAGAAAATCATACATAAAGTCGAACATAGAACCTCCTCCTTTTTGGTAAGTCGGTTAAAAATAATTATGTATGTATCTGCGGTGTACAATAAATTTTCATGAAAATAATAATTGAAATTGGTTCCTCAATTCTTTTTATGTTTGTTTTGCCTACTCGTATTTCTTTAGCATTATTGTTTCAAGTTCAAAAAAAAAATTTTATGTACCTATGAGTATTTTTGCTTTAGAACCAGATAGTTTTGTTTCTTTATTTGTACATCTACTTATAATTTGACTTGCTTTTTATTCTGATAAATTGATAATATTAATCTCCTACTTTTATTACCATAATATAGAACAGCATAGTTTACATAATAGAAAAATCTTATAGAAGAAAAATAGAAATCTTTTTTTTATTCTGTTTCACTTAAATGTGATTCGCGGCGATTAAAATTACAAAAGAGGTCTTACTTGATCGTCTCTGCATAGAGTTTTTTTTTTGCCAGCCTATTATTTATTTCATTTTACTTAATCGATTATTTCCAAATCGATTTTTCTCATTTATTGTTATACACAGCGTAATCAACCGAATTCCTGATGGACAAACCCAATAACACTTTGCCTGACCTGGGTAACAAACCCAGGACCTCACCCACGCGCAGCAGTCGCACTTAGCGACCGCGAGACCAAGGAGGTGGTTTGGCTTTTGAAAAGAAAATGCTATTAGAAAAAAAAACTCTGGTTGTCACATACTTGTCACTTCCTCATGAATTGACAGTTGAGTGAAAAATAATGTTTCGTACATTTTTTGTTTTTACGCAAAAAGAAAACTAATTATGTAGGCACAAATATTATTAGTGTTAAGGGAATGGAGTAACTACGAAGTTTATAATAGGAAAGCGCTCGTGAAGGGCTTCCTTCACCACGGGCTGTCTGGAAGTTGTCTAATAAGTTTCTCTGTGTTTGTCCAGTGCCTTGCTCCGGTCGGGCGGTATCGAACCCTCGAAAGGCAAAGGTCGTAATCTTGTGAATAAGCCAGAGGAATAAGGCCCTGTATTATTGATATCCACGAAGACGCACACGATACAAGCTTTGAATCAGTGCCCAAAGTTTGATTTCATCCTAAGTCTCAAATGTTATTGAATTCAAATTCAATGGTTCTTGCTAGGAATATAAAATAAATGGGACTGAATGATAATTGAAAACACATAATAAGATGGATAAATTGGAAAAACTGCCAATGTGCAAGATTTGTTTTGTGGAGAATGTGCGTATGTACGTGGTTACTGACAAGAACTTGCAGGAAATATACTCCAGTAAGTAGACGCGAATCTCTCCTTCTTTTCTCTGATTCGACGGTACATTTAGGTAAATTGTTTGGGCCACTCTTAATGCTGCGTCAGAAGCTCTGTAGGTACAGGTTATCCAGGGTGCATGGACAGCCAGGACACTCCAGCAAGTGGGACATTGTCTGTACGGGGGCACCTCACTTGCACCGGGTGTTTCATCATCATCATATCATCAGCCTATTAATGTTTCCACTGCTGGGACACAGGCCTCCTCTCTGTGAGAGGAAATGGGCCGTAATCCACCACACCGGCCCAGTGAGGGTTGGTGGCTGTCAAATGTCTTCGAATTTTTCGTTCTAGGGCATGCCGGTTTCCTCACGATGATTTCCTTCACCGTTTTGAGAGCATTGGTGATGAAATAATTTACACAAAGTAAAGCGCCTGCCTGGGCTCGAACCCATGACCTAGAACATGTAAGTCGCGGCCGATACCACTGGGCCACCACTGCTCTCAAAAAAAATAAACATAAAAACTTGAGAGGTGTCAAGGGACACCCGGATGGAACGAAGTTCCTTTAGTATATATACATAATATGTGTATACACATATATATATTAGAATATACTATATTTATTACAATTTATAACATATTTATAGTATATTCTAATCTGTTGTCAGATTTGACCTATCTCCTCCCGTTGCCGAGATACAATTTTATTTCTTAAATTAATGTTTTTTAATTCCATCTGATGGCGACAGATGCCGCTAGGTGACGGTTAACAAATGTGGACTTTACAATTTGAATAGTTGGTTCGGTCGTTCGTATATTTTCGATCTCACCTAAAAAATGTTTTAAAATTATTTTATGAAAAGGATTTCGAGTAAATGAGAGCGGGTGAGGAGTGAGGGGGGGTGGGGGGAGGGGTGAGGGGGAGAGGGGTTTGTTGCACGATTTTATAGACTTTTCATATTGATATTTTAGAATGGGGTAAAAATAAATTGCGGGGGGGAAGGTGAACAGTTAAGGGGGGGGGGGGAGGGTTATCCTATCTTGTTCTCCGGCCTGAAGCGTCGGTGGGCAGGGGGGCAAATTTTTACTCAGAATTGAGCTAGCTCCAACCGTTTCCGAGATATGGAGGTTTTTAGGTTTTCTGATTAGATCGCCGGTTCGTTTTAGTGGCGGCTCGGGGTCGGTTTTCGAGTAGTGTCGACTCGAGTCGGCCTGTGGTGGAGGGTTTTGTACGTCTGGCGTTAAGAAACTAAATATATACATACATATACACATATATATATATACATACATACACACACATATATACATGTACACATATATATATGTATGACACAACAGCGTATAGGCTAGAACACGCACGAAACACGCGCACGCCGCACGGCTTACAACTATAGCAAAAAGTGTCGTGACAACCAACTTTTCGTATGAATTTTTTCCGTCCGCGATAAGGAACTTCGTTCCAATATGGTGCAATTAATTCTAATACCGCGCGTGCTTTGAGCTATCAAAAAATTTGGCTGCTGATTGGAGTCAATTTCTCATACATTTAGCAGATTTTGATCGTGAGAGAAAATTTCCAAAAAATGTATAGGAGGATCGAATTTCGACAACAACCGAATTTTGAACCCAGGTTTTCGTTTGACCACTATCTCGCCTGATGGCAAGCGATGATCTGGTCTACGGGGAAGCACGCTTGCCTGGACGTAACCTATTCGCTCTTAACTTAAATACCCCAATATGTTATAGCTATCAAATTTTAAGTATTTTACCCAATTACCAACAAATCACGTTATTTTTGTTGCAGTTTGTGGCGGAATACTGCAGTAGACCGATGCTCACTTGTTTCTTCTGCTGCACTAAACTGAAGCAATGCTGGCGATTCCAGAGACAATGTCTGGAAGCTGAGAAGCGGTTTGCGCAGATGTTGAATGAGGACTATGAGGTGAGGGATTTGTGAACAAACAACTATTCTCACAACTTTTGTCTGTTAAAGTGGATTTTGAATTTGCCTACCTTTGAGGATCTCGTGGCTTAATAATAACAGCCGCACTGGTCAATCATACGAGATCGGTTCGTGGATGGGTGACCATTTCAAGATACTGAGTTTCCTCCGTGCCTCGGAAAGCAAGTTAAGCCGTTGGTCGTTACGGGTAGTCAGAAGCTTGAGATCTGACACCGGTCTTGCCAAGAAGTACTGTGTTACCAACTTACAAGGTTGTGGAGGTCAGATAGGCAGTCGCTCCATGTAAAACACTGGTACTCAGCTGAATCCGGTTAGACGGGGAGCCGACCCCAATATAGTTGGGAAAAGGCAAGGCAGATTGATTTTCTTCCATTCACTCAAATTAAAATTGCCTGATGTCATTTGAAAAAATTGATTTCAATAACAACATAACATCACGCCCGTATTCCTCAATTAGTTAGGCAGAGCTATATATATATTAAGTACCTACCTACACTCATATTTTGTTACAGCAAAAACCGTTAACGAACCGAAATCACTTAGAATTTGTGGGTGGGTTTATTATATCCCCCATAGAGAACATAAGTATAGGAGGTGATGGTCAAATAGAATGCCAAGCAATCAAACAAGAACTACCAGCTGTTTGTGAGGAACCATTTGATGCTGAGCTAAAAGTGGAACATCAAAGTGATGGTAAATATTCTGGCTGTATAACACGGTCAACTTTACTGTGCAACAGGCGCAGTGTAAGGTTTTTGTAATTGAATCAGCACTAGCAGATACCACCTTTTACAAACATGTAAATAATGCACGGGTCGTAGTTATAGTTAGCGCCAAACTTCTTGGCCGCCCTGAAGTTGGCTACAATGGTTGCGCAATAGAAACACAACAGTACACAACAGTACACAACAGTACCTACCGTTTCGTGCCCCGCGCATCCGGTAAACCAACTTCAGGGCGGCCAAGAAGTTTGGCGAGGGCTATAACTCCGTAGATACACTGATTTGCCGCAGAGCATGGTTGGTTAGAGAAACACATTACAGTTAAATTCACTAGTTGAATATATTTGACTTAAAGTACCTAAATAACAGTATTATATTTCTCTCTCAGTTATATAGCAACACGGCTATAAGATCACTATCGTCGGTGGTTGGTTTTTCATGTTATTTTATACGGTTGAATTATGATTACGACGCTCTCCCACCCGTAATATGTCTATGAACAGAGGCAATAAGAGGTCTGCCAGTAAATCACCACCGTCTTCATCACCTATTTCATCACACATGACATCAGATAAAGAATAACTGCGGACTATTATCCAGGAAATAATTAAAGCCGAATTTAGCGAGATGTTGACCCAATTTAACGAAAAAATGGCCAGCACAATAAATAAGGAACTGGATACGGTCAAAGCGGAAATGAAGGAGATGATTAAATCAGTACAGTTCATTAACAATCAATTTGAGGATTTTGAGAGAAAAGAAGAACCAGAAGGCATTTAACAAAATTATACATAAACTAGAGTTAGAAAATGTGGAACTGAAAACATCAATTGGCAATCTTCAAGTACGCATCAATAACTTGGAACAGCAATCTCGATCGAATAACTTGGAGGTACAATGTATGCCGGAAACTAAGAACGAGAATTCGTACTCAATTATCACTCTACTCGGCCAGTTGGTCAACTGTGATATTAAGGAGAAAGACATGTTGCATTGTACGCGAATTGCAAAATCTAACCCATCCAGTACCCGTCCTAGATCTTTAGTTGTTCAGTTAGCATCTCCACGGCTCCGCGATCAACTTCTAGCATCCGTTATCAAGTTCAACCATAATAACCCTAAAGAAAAACTAAACTGTGGGCACTTGGAATTCACCGGCAACAAGTCACCTGTATAAGTTGTTGAACACCTGTCTCCTACGAACAAAACACTTCACGCAGCGACCAGGATTAAGGCCAAGGAAATGAATTACAAGTATGTGTGGGTCAGAAGCGGAAAGATATTTATGAGAAAGTTAGATGGCACGGAATACATATTAATTAAACCACTGCACTGTCCGTCGTCCACCGTCCACTGAACATGAGTAGCCTAAGTAAAATCATATAACTTGCTTCAAATATTTTTGCATCATAGCATGCCATAATGCCTATTTATTGTAAAATTCAAGAATTTAAGCATCTATTACCAAAATTGTAGAGGCTTGAGAATTAAAACCAATATTTTTTACTGTAACCTTTGTTGTCAGGATTATGATGTTCTAATATTAACCGAAACTTGGCTGAATGGTGGTGTGCTCAGCAGTGAGCTCTTTGATAATGAGTATGTAGTCTACAGAAGAGATAGGGAAACAACTGGCTTTCATCCCAATAAAGAAGGAGGAGGAGTTTTGATAGCCGTTTCAACTAAAATCAATTCCAAACGTATTGATAAATGGCAAAGTAAATGCGAAGATCTCTGGGTCACTATCGATATTTCAACTACGCGAAAACTTTCTCTCTGTGCAGTCTACCTCCCTCCACCTGTATGTCTATCAACATTTAAACATTTCATCGAACACTGTAATAACGTGTTTGAAACAACTAACATCCCAACTTGTATAGTAGGGGATTTTAATATGGGCATAATAAACTGGACCCCAGGTGCAATTAACAGTTCACTGCCCAGCACTATTAGAGTTCATGGATGTTAGTAAGCTAACACAGTACAATCTCGTTAGAAACTGTTCTGCTCGTATTTTAGACCTAGTTTTAACTATTATTCCTTCTTGCACAGTGAGTGAATCTACTATCTCTTTAAGGTTACACTAGTCGAAATTTTTTCCATACAAACGTAGTCTAGGGATTATTGCACTGTTTGACGATGTACGTTCAAAATAAAAAGTGATATCAATTTGTCTCATCATTATCTAGCCCTGTATGGAAGCGAAAAAGTAAAAAAAAGAAAATATTTGAAAGTTATGAGCGTCGAAAGTTCCACATTTCGACACTAATTTTAACGCATTTTTGGGCGCAAATAAATACCACAAGAAGACGGAAAATTGCAAAACGGCCTCCATACAGGGATAGATTAGTAGTTCAACAATGCATATAATTTTATTTTGAACAGATAGATTTAGTCGTTTTTTCATGATATCTAGACTGCCAAAGGTCTGTTTATAAAATTTCGCGCGCTCGGTTTTGTCCTAAATCATTACCTATCCATTTCGCTACAAATTTGCAAAAGTGTGTATTCGTACGCGAACTAGCTTCCTACTGCTCATCAAAGCATCTATCTCTTCCGCACGTGTTGTCGGTTGATATAAAATGTATTTTAACCCCGCGTACAAAATAGTTCGTGCCGTTGACTAGTGTACCCTTAACTACTGTTGATCGACTCCACCCTCCGCTTGATCTTACTATTTCATTATTAAAAGAAAATAATCTGGCATACAATCAACATAACACGAGGAAAAACTTCCACAGAGCTAATTATGAAAACATGAAATCCTATCTAAATGAACAAGACTGGGATCAACTATTTGCAAGTCAAAATGATGTGGATAACATGGTAAATGTATTCTATGACGTCTTAAACACGGTCATCAATAAATTTGTACCAAATTGTAAGCCATGTCTAGTCGTTATCCCCCATGGTTTGATAAATCGATAATAAATGCTCTAAAAAAAAAAAAAATAAGCTAAGATTGCGCTTCAAGATATACAGAAACCCGCGAGATGAAATTGAACTAAAATTAATTGCAGTCTTTAGTCAACAACCTAGAATCATAAATCAAAGATAATCCCAAACTGTTCTGGACTGACGTTAAGACTAAGCGCGGAGGATCTAGTGTCTATCCATTGACAATGACTGACGGACAGATTTGATAATTATTTCTCATCTGTCTACACCCCTGAAAATAACACAGGATTCAAGATCGAGTCAAGCTATCTTAATTCACTGGAAACTAATAGCCAGTGTCTAACAACCCCAGACTTGGACATGGATTCGTTACTCAGAAAACTGCAATCTCTGAACGTTGGGAAAGGAGCAGGACCAGACGGAATCCCACCACTCTTTATTTCTACCTGTGCGTCGGTATTGGTCTCTCCATTACTAAAAATATATAAGATGTCTTTAGCCACCGGTACTTTTCCATCCGAGTGAAAAAAAGCCAAAATCGTTCCAGTACACAAGTCGGACAAAAAGGAGACTATCTCAAACTATCGGCCCATTGCAATCCTCTCCGCTTTCGCCAAGGTATTCGAATCAATTATCTGTCCCCATATCCAACATCATTTTAGCCTTTATCTTAACGATCACCAACATGGCTTTGTAAAGTCAAGGTCTACTGCCACAAACCTTATGTCTTTTACGGAGTCCCTGATAGAAACGATTGACACGAATAAGCAGTTTGATGTGATATACACCGATTTCAGTAAGGCGTTTGATAAAATCTCCCACTCCATACTGATAAAAAATCTAGCAACATATGGTATCACGGGACCCTTGCTGAAGTGGTTGGAATCATACCTCGCTAACTGTGAATTTTACGTTGTGGTAAATGGTTTTCGCTCTACCAACAATTATCGTATGACTTCAAGTGCCCCACAGGGTGCCCACTTGGCCCCCATATTATTTATATTTTTTATAAATGATCTCACTCATTGCTTTCACTTTGCAGAGTGTTTTTTGTACGCGGATGACTTAAAGTTTGCCAGAAAAATCGAATCATCCAAAGATATTGAGTTTCTGCAGGATGATCTGAACAGAGTTATTGAATGGTGCAAGAATAACAAAATGGAATTAAACCTCGATAAATGCTTCCACCTGTCATTTTCTAGAAAGGTTCACCCCATCCATTCGAGCTACTTTATAGAAAAACATAAAATTCATGAAGTAGAAACTATAAAGGATCTAGGAGTTCTGTTTGATAAAAAAGTAACTTTTATCCCCCACATCGAAAACACTATTAAAAAAGCTTCCAAAATGTTAGGATTTATACTGCGCAATATCAAAGGTTTCAAACAAGTCAGCACTAAAAAATTGCTGTATAACAGCCTTGTCCGAAGCATACTGGAGTATTGTTGTGTTGTATGGAGATCGCATTACGCCACTCACAAACTGCTCTTAGAAAGGGTCCAGAAACGATTTCTATGGCACCTTGTTTTTTCCAAAGGGAAAAGCAAGCAGTTGCCTTCTTATGTGTCCCGTCTGCAAACTTTCAGAATGCTCTCGTTATCGGCTCGAAGAGAAGTAATGGATGCCCTGTTTCTGTACAAACTCCTCAGAAAGCAAATTGACTGCCCACAGTTACTGAGTTGCTTCAAGTTTTCGGGTTTTCGAGGATAGCGGGTTGGGGCACGACCAACCCGCTATCCTCGAAAACCCATCACTTCGCTTTACCCGCCCTTGCGTAGAACTTTCCTAGGTGCTAACTCACCAGTACCGCGAATGTGCAAAATATTAAATAGCTGCAGTGACCTGATTGACGTGCACCACGATAGCATAGACAAATTTTGTAAATTTATTATTAAATACTATTCGCACAAATAAGAGATAATAATCCAATTGCCAATTTGTTCATTTATATACTAATTTAATGTTATTTAGTTTTGTATTATTATCTATTGTAAAACATATATTTAATATTAGTTTAATTTAATTTATTCATTTTTCTATTTTATAATCAATCAATATATATATATATTTTTTAATTTAATTCATTATCCATGATTAATCGTATCTAATAATTTATATTTATATTCAATCAAAGAAGTGCACGTGGTGTTAGCTTGTAAATAATTGTTGCACTTATAAATGTTTATCGTGTAATTATATGAAATGTAATGTGTAAACAATTGTAAGCTAACCTGAAATAAATAAAATAAAAATAAATCGTTGGCGTAAAGTAGGTTGCCAATAAGCACAAAATGGCTGGTGATGAGACCGTACACATACAATTTTACCTCTTTTTAATAATAGTTAAAGGTCACTTTTAGATTATATGGACTTTTAGATTATAAATGATTTTAAATCAAACTTTGCTTCCGTGCGCGTAATAAAACTTAACATTGGGGCGATATATACGCCCCAATGTTAACGCAGTACTGGCCGTGCGCCCGTAAATATCAATATTGAACCTCCTTTTGAACAGTTTTTTTTTGCAAAACATTATTTGATTTACATATAAATTTAGAAATTCTAGACATGAATTTATCTGTGTAAAAATATTTTTAATTAAACACGCAAATCGTTTTGGAGAGTTTTCAAAAGTTGCGATAAAATATCGTGTTGTTAATTATTTTTGTAAAGCAAAATTATTAGTTAAAAACCTTGTTTTAAAAATGATGTACATGAATCAATAATAAATATACCTATATTTTTTTCAAACCTTTTAACCTAGCCTTTTAACCTCAGTAACGGCTAGGTTAAAAGTAAAAAAAGAAAATATTTGAAAGTTATGAGCGTCGAAAGTTCCTCATTTCGACACTAATTTTAACGCATTTTTGGGCACAAATAAATGCCATAAGAAGACCTAAAATTGCAAAACGGCCACCATACAGGAATAGATTAATAGTTCAACAATGCAAATAATTTAATTTTGAACAGATATGTTTAGTCGCTTTTTCATGATATCCAGACTTCCAAATGTCTGTTTATAAAATTTCGCGCGGTCGGTTTCGTCCTAAATCATTATCCATTTCGCTACAAATTTGCAAAAGTGTGTATTCGTACGCGAACTAGCTTCCTACTGCTCATCACAACATCTATCTCTGCCGCAAGTGTTGTCGGTTGATATAAAATGCATTTTAACCCCGCGCACAAAATAGTTCGTGCCGTCGACTAGTGTACCCTTAACTGTTCACTTCGCGTGCGCTCAGCGGCGAGAGTCCAAGCCAGAGTGACATCACAGCGGAACTGAAAGAATCAACACTATTGCTGAGTGCCATAGGCTACTTCTTATCTCGGGGAACATGCACGGTCTGCCGCGGCCTGTCCCGCGGGAGCGAAGCCGCGAACAAAATAATAGTAACACCAGCCTCTGTCCTACTGCAGGGCAAAGTTCTCTTCGCATGCCTAGTGCATGCGAAGAGAACTTTAATCACCACGCTTGTTCAATGTGGGTTGGCGATTATAGACTTGTGAAGTCGGTGTCTTTGATAGGTAC
Source organism: Orthosia incerta (assembly GCA_948252205.1). Classification (NCBI taxonomy): domain Eukaryota; kingdom Metazoa; phylum Arthropoda; class Insecta; order Lepidoptera; family Noctuidae; genus Orthosia; species Orthosia incerta. The sequence continues at coordinate 4,624,366 of OX411767.1, forward strand.
CATTTTTTTTGTAAGGGACACCGACTTCCAAAAATAAAGTTATTTTACACTTCGAAAAAAAGTTAATTAAAAAAATCAAAAAGCCTGACTTTTTAATTCGCTTTTTAAGCAGTCGGGTTTTTTTATTTTTTAATTAACTTTATTTATTTATAACTTCTTAGTTAACTTTTTTTTCGAATTAAATACATTTATACATATAAATGTTATATATTTTTGAAATCAACTATTTAAACCTTTTATTTTGATACCCCACACGATGGTAAATGGAAAGAAAAAATTGAGCCCTCACAATATAGCGCCCAAAAGCCGCCATTTTCCGATTCTAATTTAAATCGTTGAAGGAACGCTTCTTTGGCCGCCTGAAGAAGGTATTCAATAGCCTTCTTTCGGGCGGAAACAAGGTGCGTGCCTTCAACGGTTGGGTCATGCCGGTATTGATGTACTCTTTCGGCATACTCAAATGGACTCAAACGGAACTCGACGCCCTGGATAGGCGGGCCCGTACACTGCTGACTGCATATCGAATGCATCACCCACGATCGTCGGTCATAAGGCCGAGGGTTTTTAAATGCCAAAAACATCCACAACCGCGAGATATGCAATCTCAGGGAATATTTTCTACACACCGACGTCGGTATGCATCGAGATGTAGTAGCAGTGGACAAGGGACTCACCCTGCTCTCCTTGGCGAATGAGAACTGGCGCAAGCCTGTAGTGATTGACACTAACGACCGCAGGGAAGTATGGCAGAGTAAGGAGCTTCACGGACGCTTTTTCCGGGCCCTACATGGATCCGATGTAGACCAAGCAGCGTCACCGACTTTCAAAAATAAAGTTATTTTGCACTTTGTAGTTTTCTTATTTGGAAGTCGGTAGTATTTTTTTGTAAAAAGTTTTTTTTTTATATTTTTGAATTTTTTCTTTTTTGTATGTGTTTTGTAAAAATACTTATAAATGCAACTAATAAGAAAGAAAATTAAATAAACAACATAACAAACAAAGTCGAACATAGAACCTCCTCCTTTTTTGGAAAGTCTGTTCAAATAACATCGAGTAGGTATAACGCACAACAGCACAGTTCTTTTTTTTTTAATACACGGTTAGCTAAAAAGCTTGTTTAAAAAAGCTTTTTAATTGGAAAAATACAAATTTAAGAAGGAGATGTTTTGCGACAGACCCCGAGTTTCCGTGTTCTCTCGTAAAGCAGTGGTTGCCATAATTCATCGGTTAATTTTCACGAAAATCATAAAGGATAGTAAAATTGCGTTAACAGCCCATAAATAGGCGCATCCAAAAATCATGATAAGACGCTAAACTCTTGTACTTTTTAAGAAATTCGCACCGACTCTATCTCAATACGATTTGAACCAAAAAATTACTTTCTAACTAAACTCTTTGATAACTAACTCTTTATTTACAGATTTTGATGTAGGCAATAGCCACTCAGATGTAGAAAATATATTTATACCAGATCAACAAAATGAATCTGATACAGATGATGGTGAACTTGTGATGGAGTTTAAAGTAGAGAAAGAAGAAGAATATGACCTATCTGTCAAGAAACAAAGAGTGAAGAAGACAGAAAGTAAGTAGAACTCTCACAACATTTTAATATGTTCGTCTGGAAGTTTATAATCCTCGTGAAGATCACATCACGTGACCACACTGTGTGAATGCCGAGGCGTGAAATAGATAAGTAGGTAAATCACACGAGAAGCTAAAAAAACGTAGGTAATTCACATATGAGTCACAATCTGCCTGCTGTTTCCCAATTACCTACATTGGGGGTCGGTTTTCAGTCAAATCGGATGCAGCTAAGTATTTTACATGGAACGACTGCCGATCGGTTGTTCAAGAATACATTTACCTCGGGCAAACTCTGCAGTTTGGTTAAAAAAAACTTTGAGAGGGAGGCTAGCAGAAGAATACAGCTGGGCTGGGCGGCGTTTGGGAAACTTCGTTGAGTCTTCGTGTCGCGTATTCCACAGAGCCTAAAGACCAGATTCTACAATCAGTGCGTCCTACCTTTTATGAATTACGGGACCGAGACGTGGACACTCACGGTACGGCTGGTCCATCAGCTTAAGATCGCTCATTGAGCTATGGATAGGGCTGTGCTAGGACTCTCTCTGAGGGATCAAATCTGGAACGAGGTAATCCGGCAGAGAACCAAAGTTGTCGACATAGCTCAGAGAGTAAGCAAGCTGAGGTTGCAATGGACTGGCCATATTAGCCATAGAACTGATGATCGTTGTGGTAGACGTATTCTTGAATGGAGACCAAGAACAGGCAAACGTAAGGTAGCACGCCCTCAGGCTAGGTGGAGCGACGATCTTCGCAGGTTGGCCGGTAGCAGCTGGATGAGAGCAAATGGCATGCAGTTGATGATGATGATGATGACTGCCGATCTGACATCCACGTGGAGGAGTCTCTGTATGCAATGCATGGGCACCCATCCACTGACTGACCCCGGAAAGCTTTTTTGAAAGGAAATCATGCGGCTGTTACTTAGCCACGATCGCCACCTCCTCTTGCGGTTACTAACCAAATTTATATTTACAGGGACGCTCGCGAAGAAACCGAAACTCGATAAACGAAGAGAAAAATTAGAAGATACAACGCTTGCCGAACAAATGAAAAATGTACCATCTAACTCAAAAAATAATCGGAAAGCTAGAACTGGTGCGTCCAAACCTGTAATTTAATAAGTACACAAGAATTAAAGTATTATAGTGACAAATTAAAGGACATGGCTAAACAACTGCCCTTAGCATGAATATAAATTGTTCACTAGCTCGTAACATTAAAATATTCATTAATGAATTATTACAGTTTTATTATTCTTCCAGAAATTTCGCGAATGAATCAAATAATTAAAAGTTTTTTCATGTTTTTGTTTGACAAGAAGAACATAAGATTCCGCTCTACGAAAAATTGTAGTCAATAAACCTGCTTCTAAAGACATTTGCGTAAATCGAAACGAACAGTATTCATTGTTATTTATTTTTGTACCTTTCGATATACATCTCAAAACTTTAGAGTTAGAACCATAGATGTTGATTTCTTTAATTGCATTTATCTGATTTCTAGAAATTATTGGCAAAATCGGGAAAGAAACGGCACTTAAATAGGGCTGACACTAACTCACTTTGAACGAAGTTCCTTTCGCCGGGTATTAGGTATGTATTAATACAGAGCCAACTAGTATGGTCTTAAGTTTCAATTGCGTATTGATTCATCATGAGATGCTTAAACTGTGGTGTAGCCATAAATGACAGATCTTCAAATGAATCTTCAGTCGTCCACACTTTATTTAGCCATGTCCTTTTAAATAATGGTTATGCGAGTTAGGTACTGTATAAAAAATACTAAAAAAAAAACCCCGACATTAAATTAACAAGGTAGAAAATAATAAAAGTTAAAATATGTATTGGCCTCGTAAGTTTAAGAGTTGATGTGCGTATTTTTATTCAACCCCAACTCGCGTCGGGGACCAACAAAATTAGTCCAGTCAATTTAGACATCCGAGGGTACAAAAACTCGCACCCAGCTGAAAATTGGTAGGATTGTTCAAAACACCTTCGTAAATTAAATCTAAAAAGTCCTCATCGTTCCGAAACCTGGAAAAAAATTACTCGGGGCAAAGCAAAGGTCACAAAAACTGGTTTTTCGCGATTTTCTGCAAAGCGGTAAGTTTTATCTTAAACGGAACCTTAAAAATAACCCTACCATTTTTCCCAGCCGAGCCTTTATAAGTATCAGTATCAGACGGGTTTGCTATTTCAAACCTATATCTATATTAATATTATCAAGATGATTTGTATTTTCAAAAATTGTAGATCAGATACTTTACTTTTACTTTTTTTCAGGTGCTTTTTTTCCTGAGAGTCACCGTTTTTGAGTATATCGATTCTAAAAGTTGAAAGAGTTGTTGTCGTCATAATATGCAGAAGTTTCCACGCCACCTTTGAGATAGTGTACTTAGCGCGTTTTTTTTAATGTGTTTGCCCCGGTAGACCTATTCACGGATCTGTTGTTGTTGTCTGTTGTTGGATTCTAAGATAAAGCAGAGACTGGGAAATGAGGGACTGGGTTTCTTTTTAACCGAAATTCTCATATTTATTCAGACCCACTTTATTATATGAATTACACTGATTGATTATTTTATTGATTTATACACTGACCGATAGAATAATATTTATACTTGTATAACAGTTTCAGTGATGTGTGTATTATACGTGGTGTACTTATACATATTATGACGATTACAACTCTACTATTATTCTCTCTCTACTCTCGCGTTATATTTTTTTTTTATATATCCTATAGGGTCGCGCTTGAACACAACCTCACCTGATGGTAAACGATGATGTGGTCGACGGTGAATCACGCTTGCCTAGAAAAAACCTATTCGCTCTTGACTTAAAGACCCCTAGATTGTAGCTGTCGGGAAACAAAGACTCCGGCAGGGAATTCCACTCCTTAGCTTGTACCCACAATAAAAGTGTTCCCAAAACGTTTGATGCGTATGGGTGGGATGTCCACCATGTACCGATGACGCATCGCCGTACGTCTGGTAGTCCGATGATGGAACGGGCTGGGCGGAATTTGCGCCATAAACGGCTGTATCTGTTTACGCATCTCCCGTCCAGCATGGTCAGTGCTCTGGTATGGGAAGAGCCACTCCTGGTGGTGGGCATTAAAGTCCCCCAGTAACACTAATTGGGCGTAAGGGTACCGCTGCTGTGCCGCGTCAGCAGCCTCACTGAGGTACTCTGTGAGCCTGGTTATCTCCTGATATCCGCTGTGCGAACGGTAGATACAGGTGTAGATCATTTTATCCAGACCTGTGTCCACTAAAGCCCACAGCGTTGAGAATCTGGAGTCAAGGTTACGGAGACGCCGATAGCAAGTATCGTCACGGGCGTACATACATACACCCGCGCGCGGTTTAAAATTGTACTCCAGGGTAAACCCTGGGTAAGATAAGTAGGACACGTCTGACGGACTCGCTATCTGCGTCTCCGTAAGGAAAAACAGCGCTGGTTTCTCAGCCTCCAGGTGGTAGTGGACTGCAGAGAGATTTGAGTTCAGACCTCGAAAAGGCGACATCATTGGGTCACTAGTCCGGTGACTGCTGGGACGCCCGAGCCCCCCCGGAATGTCCATCGGGCCCTCCCCATCTGGTCGCCAACCAGCACGATGGTGCATTCCGGGATTTTTCGACAGTTGGCGAGGCAGCCTTTCATGAGTGGCTGGCACACTACTTGGGCCCCCAACTACCTGCGGTCGGCCAGCGGCGCACCGTGCCTCGGATCCCGCTACCCTCCGCGACTAGTCTCCCGATACGTCCATAACAGCGCGCGTCAGACTGGTCTGCCAGCAGTGGAACAGCTGTCTCGACCCAAATCCTTTAGTTGGCTACACCGAGCATCGTAACTGGCCGCTTGGCGGTACGTCTTTGTCCGGTGGGTGGTCGCAAGCCTTCGGCCGAAACCTACCACCAGTTATTGTCACCTGATTTGCACCACCCGGGGACCACGTGTAGGGAACCAAAGGGTACACTCCTACGGACGTAGGTGACTCGGCCCCCACTATCTCGCCTGATAGTAAGCGATACACTCTTGAATTAAAGATAGGTTGTAGCTATCAGGAAACAAATACTCCGGCAGGGAATACCCCTCCTTAGGTCGCTATGTGCGTAAGGGTGGAATGTCTACCGGGTTCCCCTGACAGAATCTTAATGCTCCGAAATTTATTTGGCTTAACATATTTGGAATTAATATTTTTAAGGAATACAAATTATTTAATATAACCCCTCAAAAGCGCGCGGCCATTTTTTGCGCGGTCCGTTAGCCGGCACGCTACTTCGGGGTGGTCTCTTGCGATAAGATCGCGAATGACCATATCCTAACTAAACTATCCAAGGGAGCAGTTTGACTGTCCATCCATCTTAAAAGGCGTGCAATAAAATTATCTGCAACCATGCATTCACGTCCAGCATGATCCCGGTGCACTGACCTCTATGGGAAGAGCCACTCCTGGTTACTGAGGGGCCCACCGCATTAAAGGCTGCAGACAAAATTGGGCGGCAGGGTTTCGTTGCTGAGATCTGCCGCCTCACTCAGGTACTGTGTGAGCGTGGTTGTCTCCAGATCACCGTTATGCGATCGGCAGACACAGGCATTAATAATCTTATCCAGACCTGCGTCCACCAGGGCCCATAGCACTGAGTAATTTACAAGTCTTCAAGATCGCGGAGACGCCGATAGCAGATGTCGTCACGGGCGTACATGCATACACCCGCGCGTGGCTTGAACCTATGCTCCAGCGGGTATACACTCTGGGTAAGATAGGTACGCCACGTCCGACGGACATCCGATCTGCGTCTCCGAAAGGAACAAAAGTACTGGTTTCTCAGTCTCGGTGGTGATGGACTGTGACAAGGTTCGAGTGCAGACCTCGGATGTTGCTGAGGTGCAACTTATGTGAGAGTGAGTGCTGCCACTTTTCAGCATTGTTCCTTGTCATTATTGCTGTGAGTGAAGGAAGGAGAGGAGAAGGAAGTGAGATGAGGTTCTACGCTGGCAGCCTACGGACACGCGCTGACAGGACGCCATCATTGGGGTACTGGCCTCGAGGGGACGCACGACCCCCCCCCCCCCCCCCGGGAATGTCTATCGGGCACTCTCGTCTGCCAACCAGCACAATGTCGCATTCCAGGATTTATCGATAGTTGGTGGGACAGCATGTCGTGTGTGGCTGGCATTCTACTTGGACCCCCAACTAACTGCGATCGGCCAGCGGCGCACTGTGCTTCAGATCCCGCTACCCTCTGCGACCAATCTCCCTAAACGTCCATAATAGCGCGAGTCGGCCAGCCTGTCTGCAGTGAATCAGCTATCTTGACCCAACACCTATAGTGGCTGTACCGGGCATCATACCGGAACACGGCTAGGCCGCTTGGCGGTATGTCTTTGCCCGGTGGAGGGTCATAAGCCTACATTCACTGGTGGACTGGTGGTGGTGGGTAGATTTCGACCACCAGTACACTAGTCGACGGCACGAACTATTTTGTGCGCGGGGTTAAAATGCATTTTATATCAACCAACAACACGTGCGGAAGAGATAGATGTGATGAGCAGTAGGAAGCTAGTTCGCGTACGAATACACACTTTTGCAAATTTGTAGCGAAATGCATAATGATTTAGGACGAAACCGAGCGCGCGAAATTTTATAAACAGACCTTTGGCAGTCTAGATATCATGAAAAAACTACTAAATCTATCTGTTCAAAATAAAATTATTTGCATTGTTGAACTACTAAACTATCCCTGTATAGAGGCCGTTTTGCAATTTTCCGTCTTATGGTATTTTTTCGCGCCCAAAAATGCGTTAAAATTTGTGTCGAAATGTGGAACTTTCGACGCTCATAACTTACAAATATTTTCTTTTTTTACTTTTTTGCTTCCATACATGTCAGATGATGAGACAAATTGATATCACTTTTTATTTTGAACGTACATCGTCAAACAGTGTAATAATCCCTAGACTACGTTTGTATGGAAGAATTTTCGACTAGTGTACCCTTAAACTCAATAGTTAATAATCCAACTCATCAAACATAAATTTGTCTGTTATACTTACCGCATTTACTATCACAGGGGCGCCCGATATGAAGAAAGCCAAACTAGTCATGCGAAAAGCAAAACAAGAAGGAACATTAAAGAAAAACGAAATAGCAGACTTGAAATTTTACCATACGGCTAAAAACCGTACGTTTAAATCTAGTATAATCAAACAGTCTCTTTCTATCATTTCACCTGCAGTTAATAGCACATATGTAGATAAAGGTATTGCAAAAGTAATAAATAGTAATTTAAATAGTGTTACCACTACTAATTATCGTAACAATAGCAACAAAGATGATGCCAGGAATAAATCCACTATTCAAAGAAAGTATTTTAATTGTGATGTTTGTAAGCGTAGTTATACTACAAAAAGGATTTTGGTAGAACATTTTCGTATACACACTGGTGATAAACCTTACAGTTGTGATATATGTCAGAAAAAGTTTACTCGAAACAGTTATTTGAATACACATATTCGTACACATAGCAATGAGAAACTTTACAAATGCGATATATGTCAGCACAGTTTTGCTAGAAAATGTGCTTTGGATCGACATCTTCAAACACACACTGGTGAAAAACGTTTCAAATGTGATATATGTCAAAAAAAGTATACTCGGAAAAGGAATTTGAACCATCATTTTCTTAAACATACCGGTGAAAAACCTTACAAATGTCATATTTGTCAGTTAAGCTTTAACCGTAAAGATGTATTAAAGGACCATATTCGAACACACACTGGTGATGAACCTTACAAGTGCGATATATGTCAGCGTAGGTTTACGCAAAAGCTTAATATGATACTTCATATTCGAACACACACTGGTGAAAAACCTTATGAGTGTGACATATGCCAGCGTAGGTTCATTTGTAAAGCTAGTTTGGCTCATCATATTCGAAGACACACTGGTGAAAAACCTTACAAGTGCGATATATGTCAGCGTAGGTTTACAGAAAAGCTTAGTTTGACACTTCATATTCGAAGACACACTGGTGAAAAACCATATCAGTGTGACAAATGCCAGCGTAGATTTATTTGTAAACGTAGTTTGACTAACCATTTTCGAAGACACGCTGGTGAAAAACCATATGAATGTGACATATGCCAGCGTAGATTTATTTGTAAACGTAGTTTGACTAACCATATTCGAAAACGCACTTGTGAAAAACCATATGAATGTGACATAATTATGCCAGCGCAGGTTTATTTGTAAACGTAGTTTGGCTTTTCGCGCGATTGTCTTTCAATGCCCTTTGGTCGACGCATTCACTTAAAGTAAAATGTATAAATCCCAAAAATCAACTATTACACTGCGCCCGAGCCTCTCAAAAGACATTATCAAAATTTTATATTGCGCTGGTAATTTTATTTTGCGTTTGGTTTTTTGGCGCCCTTTGGCTTCTGGCACCCAGAGCGATCGCTCCACTCGCTCTAGCCCAGGGCCGGCGCTGCATATTCTGATACACACTAGTGATAAACGTACAAAAGCGAAATATGTCACAATAGTGTCAAACATTCAATGTGAATGAAAAGTCATCTTTGGGTGCACGTGAAAGGCATTATAAATAAACTGGAATAAATAAGTATTTTGTTGGATCTTTCACGAGTCAAAAGCGCCTCCTGTCGGTGCACTGACACGTTCGAGTTTGCCTTACAAATGCACGCGACGGTCGCGTATTAGTGCGTTTATCGCTTTCTATTAGAATGACGTCATGAGACTAAATTTTACATCAAGTGTTTTAAAAAAAAGTAAGCTTGTCGATTTTTTTTTTAAAACATGTTATACAAGACCATTTATTCAATCATTTGTTTTGTGTTTTTTTATTATATTTGTACTTACCTATAACATAGTGTAATTAATTTGTAATGTTTAAGTGTGGTTCAGTAGTGTTAGAAGGTTATTAGTTATGTTTTGTGTTGAGGTGTCTGACCTCCGCACAACCCTTTGGGGAAGCACAGCCGTGATGATAAGTTTATATTTTGCATATTGTTGTTATGTTCATTGTTATGTCTAACGCGGTCAAAAAACGTCATCCGCACCAAACCTACCTGGCGTATTTATAAAAAAATTACACCATCGCATGGACCATTTAATTATTTTGTATATTACAATTTAACATAATATTTTTGACGTTGTCACGTCTAATAAATCGATGAACTCCGGCTGCATGCACGAAAAAGGATGACTCAATGTAAAGTTACGCTCAATGTAACGATACGCTCATTGTAACGTTATAATCGTAACGTTACAATGACGTTAATTGTATCGTTATGTATGTGACGTTCTCACGTTAAACTATCGTCCGTAAACCGACTTAACAGACATCCAATTTTTTGTTTTGTACTTGGTTTGTGCTGATAAATAAACAATTTTATTATTATTATCGCCTGTATTTATTTTTATTTATTCTTATTTAATACATTTTTTAATATTAAAAAAAAGGAAATTAAAAATTATTTAAAAATATAAAAAGAGATTATAGGCCTTGGGCAACGATAGGTTATTTTTTTACTTATTATATACCTTTTTTTTCTTTTTTTTTTGGGTGGGAAATCATCCAATGACTTCTCCCGCTCTGGGTGAAGCGGGAGGGCATGTCAGACTTTTACTGACTAAAATCCGTGTTCCTTCAGTTGCTTGTGCCAGGGCCGCGGTAACTCTCTTTCAAATTTATCCGCGACCCAGACAGGCATCGGCCCTATCGGACCCCGTCACTTTTGCTGACATCTCTTTGAGGCGCGCGTGGAACACTACGCGCCGTAAACTCGGGCTTGGTCCTTATCGGACGGCGAGCTACCCATTACTCTCCACCCGCAAGCCCGCGCCTACGGTGGCCGGGAATCGGCTCGCGACTCCCAACGCCCGGGGCGTCTCCTGCGGTGCCTAGGGGCGTGAGGGCGCCTCCTTTGCATCTCCCTCACGCGTTTCGCCTCCTCCTTTGCGAGCATTACTGCTTCGCAGAAGGAGGTATGCTTCACCGTGTCCTCCGGGCGGTCCACACAATGGTGACACCCGGGCGTTTCCTTCCGCCTTACCCTGAACAGGAACCTCCCGAAACAGCCGTGTCCGGTGAGGACCTGTGTCAGGCGGAAGGTGAGGACGCCATGACGCCTCTCAAGCCACTCCTCAAAGAGGGGCCTTACCGCCGCAATTGTGGCGTGCCCAGCGCTGGGTTGCGACAATCGCCCCCTCCATGTCGCCATGAGATCCTGCTGGAGCTCTGTCCGCCGAGCCACTTATTATATACCTAGGTAAACAGTTGCATTTGTTAGCGTAAGGACAGATTCGCTTTACGCCAGATTCGTGTTACGTCAGATTCGAGTTAAGACGTATAGTCGGATAAAAAGTAATTTCATTCATTCATACGAAACATCAGAGAAAATTAAAAAAATCTTGCAGGTGTTAGAATCATGAATGGAACTCTATATAAAAGTATTGATATTTACCAAGATAGCAAGCTTTGAATGTCAAGATGGTTGTTGGTTATTTACTGTGTATCAGTGTTCCAATGTATGTGGTATGTAAGGGAAGGGTTTTATGAATAAAAGCACGGAAAGACAGGACTAGGTATTTATTTAAATAAGGCTTGTCAATTAATTCATATTTAGAAGGCTCATCGAGCTTACTGCCCGTTCGCTAGACCTAGTTCTCGTGGAGAAAAAGGGCAACATACCCCACGGAAGCTCTTTCATAGTATTTATCGATATCTTTTACAACCACAAAGTGTTTACAATATTATAGAATCAAAATAAGAAGGATAAGGCAAAGGATAATAGATATTAATAATACACTCATTACTTCAGTAGACACGTTTATTAAGTATAGAATAGGATAGTTTTAGTATAGATCTTTGCTCACTAGACGACATGCATGGCGGTTTCTCTAGAACAGGGCGGATGCCAGTATTGCCACAGACTATATGCAATGCCACAGATAATATCTATTTCCAATACCCCCGCTCAACTTTAACTTGCTAAGGAAATTTTAAACTTAATCAACATAAACTTGAGATACCTACATGGCAATAATTTTCACAAAAAAAAAATATTTTGACCCTGACACATTTTACAAACAATAACCTAAATTTAGAATAGAAAATACTAGAATTTAGAGGTTATTGAACCTCTAAATTCTAGTCAAAACAAATTACTTACATCTAGTTTTCATCAATACAAACCAAGTAAGTTGCATAAATAGTTGTGCCTGACTGCTGACAACGATTTTTTAAGTATATAAGCCGTATTTTCATTTGAAGTTACATAATTTACTTCAATCAAACCCTTGTTTACAATATCCTTAATAAAATGTACCTTGATGTCTATATGTTTGGTTCTTTTAGTATTTTCATAGCTTTCTATTATTTTTATAGTACTTTGGTTATCAATTAGCAATGAACAACATAAGTCTTTTTCACAATTTAAGTCTTTTAACACTCCACTGATAAACACTGTTTCACTTACAGTTAATGTTGCAGTTACATACTCCGATTCAGCCGTAGACAGTGCAACGGTTGACTGCTTCTTTGAACTCCAGCTTATCAGATTGCCTCCATGGAATATAGCCCCTCCACTGATACTTTTGCGGTCATCTCGGATACCACCCCAATCTGCATCTGAAAAACTGTGTTAGATGTTATTTTCTACTTTTCTGTAGATTAATCCTGTGTTTTTGTTTGTTTCAGGTATCTTAGGATTCTCTTCCCAGCTTGCCATAATGTGAGTGTCGGACAATGCATGTATCTGCTGAGAAATCCAGTTGCATAAGCAATGTCTGGCCTGCTTATTGTTGCCAAATACATGAGTAATCCAACGAGTTCTCTATAAGGAACATTGGTTAATGTTTCTTCCTTTTCATGTATGTTGAAACCTGTTTCCATAGGTGTACTTATGCGTTTGCAGTCTTGCATATTAAATTTTAATAAAATCTCTATTATTTGAGTTTGTTTTATTTTCATTCCTTCTTCAGATCTTGATATTTCTAATCCTAGGAACTTGTTAATTGTTCCCATATCTTTTGCTTTGAAATCATCTTTTAGTTTCTTGATAATTTTATGTCCATCTCCAATAATCAGTATATCGTCTACAAATATTAGTACATATACATTTGATCCTGTGTATAGACAAATGTCACTTTGTGATTAGACAAATCCATTTTCTGATAGGAAATTATTTAAAATATCGTTCCAGCATCTTGGAGATTCTTTGAGACCATAAAGCGCTTTCTTTAACTTCAATTCTCCATTTAAAAATGCCATTGGTATATCCAGTTGTCTGACTTGTAAATCTTCCTGAACTGCTTTATTTAAAAATAATCTTACAGTTGTCATTCTTGCTACTGGTGCATAGACATTTTGGGTCATTTCTTCTTGAAAACCTTTAGCCACTATCCTAGCCTTCTTTGTATCATCTGATTTTGTTCGGAAAACCCATCTTATATCTATAGCCTTGTGACCGTTTGGCAATTCACATTCTTCCCATGTTTTTAGCTTTTTGTATGCTTCTAGTTCCTTCTCTATAGCTTCTGACCAATCTCCTTCTTCAATTGCTTGTTTATAGCTTGTAGGATCTTCTGACAATAATGCATAAGATATATTTGTCATATCATAGTCTTCAAATTTTTTTGGTATCTTTATTTGTCTTTTACTTCTCTGATTGTACTCCTCTGTTTCTTCTGAGCTTTCATATTGGTCACTTGTTGTTTCATGTGCTTCACTTGTTGTTGTTGTTGTTTCTGCTTGAGATCTTTCTTTGGACTCATCTGACTCATTTTCTTCTGTATAAACATTTCTTACCTCATTTTCATCAAATCTGTATTTGGTCTCATCAAAACGCACATCTCTTGACTCAATTATTTCATTTGTCTTTGGATCCCACAATCTGTACCCTGATCCACAGTATCCTATCATAACCATTGGTTTTGCTCTAGGTTCCTGTTTGTTTTGCCTTGGCAAAATCATACACCATGCTTTTGAACCAAAAACTCTCAACTTTTCTAATTGATTCTTTCCAGAGAACATAATGTTGGCTGGTGTGTCTCCATCAAGTGCTTTTGTAGGGGATTTATTGATTGTATATGCTGCAACTCTGATTGCCTCTCCCCAAAGATACTTAGGTAAGTTTGTTTCCAGCAACATCGCTCTGACTATCAACTAATGTCCGGTTCATCCTTTCACATATACTATTTTGCTGTGGTGTATATGCACATGTTGTTTCTTGTTTTATACCATTTTCTGTATAAAATGTATATACTTCTGTAAAATGTGAATAGTCATCTATTATTGACAAATAATATCTTTCATCGTCCATGGTTGCTTGTGTTACTGGACCACCAATGTCACAGTAAATCAACTCTCCAATTTGTCTTGTCCTTGGTTTCGGTGTGGGAGTGAATGAGCAGCGGGTTCCTTTAGCTTCCATGCATATGGAACAACGTTCATTAGATAATGGTAAACCAAGTATTCTCATTCCACCATAATTTAGATGTCCCATCCTTCTGTGCCATAAATTGGTATCTGTCTTATTTGTGATTAATGCCTTTTCTTTATTGACATTTAGACTTAGGGTGAATAACTTTCCATTGTTTGGAGCTTCGACTTGTATATTTCTGTTGCATATTTTTGACACTTTTCTATCGAATATAACTTTCAATCCTTTTTCATTTAGGTTTACCACAGATATGAGATTATGTGATAGCTTCTCTATTATAAGGCACTCTTTTATTTCAACAGTATTTCCTTCTTTTGATAATCCACTAATATTAAAAGTCAAAAGTCAAAGTCAAAGCACTTTATTTCAAGTAGGCCAGTTACAGGCACTTTTGAATTGTCAAAAGACAAAATAAAATATTACAAAATTATGGTGCTACAGTCCCAGTCACAAGACATAATAACTGTGAAAGTACCGTAGATGCCCATTCCAAGGCGTAGATCTCTATGGAGAAGAACGGGCAAGAAACTCCATGGACACTCTTTTTCAATTAGGTAATTATTACAAATCATTTGTTACATCATTCATGTTGAGATTACACATTATGTGAGAACGATGTAGAAAGTTAAAAGTGTCCATAGTAAATATAAAAAGACAATTCAAAAATAAAATTAGAATCAATTAAAATAAACCATGGCAGCTAAGAGATGACCAGTCCCAACCGACAGCGCCCGTTCACGAACATGACACATGTATCAGCACCAATCAGCTCAACCATTTTGAAGGGAGCTAAATGATCCGACACACGCGCCACCATCGGCGAGACATTTGAGTGAGCATGACATACTCTCAACCACCGGAGTCATTCAAGTCAATAGAAGACGTAGGTATCTAGACAATGATAGCTCTGAAGTACATGGTACTCACACAATGCTGGCTATGCTGCTATATAATACTAGAAAGATTGACTCTATATAATGCAAAGATAGTAGCAATCTTCATCAGCTCCGACAATAACAGTAAACGATACCTACGACAGTCTTACCAAAAAATAAAATTTAAAAAATACACATAAAAACGAAATTAAAAAATAATAATATTTAACCTGACAGCAAGCTAATTTTGGTAAAAGAACACGAACATTGTCTTGAGTTCAACACAGCGACCAACTATGCTTATCTTACCTATTACCTTTCTTTTTTGCTGAAATCATATTTCCATTTGCTGTCTGAATTTTTATTTCAGGTATTTCTTGTATTTCTGTCATCCATTTTTCATATTTATCATTTACCATATGGTGTGTTGCTCCAGAAACTATTACGAACTCTATTTTGTTCTCCCAATCTTTCATATTTGTTGCTGAGTGAGCTTGTTCAGCAATAAAGGATACAACCTTACTACCTGCAGGCACCTTGGCAGTGACTCTTGTCAATGTATCGAGATCGAACAAGTTGATCATATTAAATACCTTGGCGTCTTGATCGACAACCAATTATCTTGGATCAAACAAATTGATGCTGTTACTGCTAGGATCCGCAAACTTATGTTCATATTTAAGCAACTGAGGAACATAGCAGACCACAACACCCTCAGGTGTGTATATTTCGCTCTGTGCCAATCTATGCTAAATTATTGTATAGCGGTATGGGGTGCAGCAGCAAAGAGTCACTTGATAAAGCTTGAACGAGCACAAAGGGGCGTCTTAAAGGTTGCGTATGGAAGGCCCTTTCGATATTCAACTGACAAACTATATCAGGAATGTAAAGTTCTTAGGGTAAGACAACTTTTTATAATGTCTGTCTTATTACGTTTTCACCGACAAGCCCTTCATACCCAAAATAAATCTGCTAGATCATGTAGGCAGATAACATGGAAAACGCCTACCACTCGTACTAAATTTGCTAACAGATCTCCTAGATACACGGGTCCTTTCATATACCAAAATATCAATAAGGTTTTGGACAAAGTAGGATGTACAAAGCACAATTGTAAAGTAAAAGCAGTCAAATGGCTATCAGCTCAAGACTATACACAGACTGAAGCTCTCCTGACTATAAATGCCTCTTAATTACTCATCCAGGCGCATCACATAAATAAAAACTACACTAAACCACAAATAGACACACACTACACACAATCATAAACATGTTTACACACATCACAAACCTTTCGTAAATATTTTATGTCCGTAAGGATTGAGGAGCCACTTTTCGTATCTTAATGAAATTAATATACTTATTTAGTAGTAGGTTTAGAAATTTTGTAGGTTCGATCCTCGATTTTGTAGTATAATACTTCAAAAGTTACATGAACATAAAGGTGGCTCCTCAATCTAAATGTTTGGATTGAGGAGCCACGTCAGAACTAGTAACATCATGGATTAATATTTACCATCATTTGGTATGATTTTGTAGCATTTGCGAGTATTTAGTAGACAAAATCTGAGCTCGGTTGCATTCAAATCAAAAAAGTTACCATACATTATATGTGGCTCCTCAGACCATACATACGATTTGTCAGTTTTCAAAGAAGCAGTAGTTCAATTAATGCGCAATTTCTTTGTCATTTAGTAGTAAGTATATCAGTAAATAAAAATGAATGAATTGGGAGATATGGCACATTTTAACTGGCTCCTCAATTGAGATGCTTCGGTAAATAGATTTGCCTGTAATCTACATAAATTTGTGACGAAATTTGGAACAAAAAACTATCTTATTTTGTATAAATTTATACTAATTGTACGTATAAACTGCCATAAAAAAAAATTAAAATCTACGAAGTTATTAACTATTCTTTAATTTCCTAACATTTAGTTTTGAAGGGTGTCCATGAATAAAGTATATTAAAAAAATCCTTTCGTCTCTTTCAAAACAAACAAATATATTTTATTTATTTCAACTCATTATACGGGGGTAACTGCAAATTAATATCTTGTGAACCAGTGGTCAGGATAGGCTGGTCACAGAACAGAAAGGGCACTCATACAATTTACAAAGTGTTTATTCGCAGTTATTTTCAAAAATACAATCTGACAGCTGACTAGCGTTTGTCTTACAATTCGTAGTGTCAACAATGGCGGTCACCGCCAACAATTCAAACTGCCTAACACATCCGCTTTTTATATTTTTCCAATAAACTTATGTTCATGAAATAATTCATAAACAATTCATGAAATTGAATTACTTAATAAAATAACTAATATTAAATTACAATTATTACCAGTAATATTTATCAAAGAATCATGCGTAATAATTATGTTTATTATTTATTTGATACACAGAAAGATGACAAGCGGCTGTTGTCCTAAGTATATCAGTATATCATTCGGAATACTTAATCTATATATATAAAAGAAATACTGGTTTGTTACTACACTTATAACTCGAGATCGGCTGGATCAATCTTCATGGTTTTTGTTTCGTTGGATTTGTCTCCGCCCTGAATAGCAGAATACATAAAAAAAAACAACTAAAAAGGTTGAAAAGGGTAGGTGTAGGGTAGGTGTAGGGTAGGTGTAGGGTAGGTGTAGGGTAGGTGTAGGGTAGGTGTAGGGTAGGTGCAGGGTAGGTGTAGGGTAGGTGTAGGGTAGGTGTAGGGTAGGTGTAGGGTAGGTGTAGGGTAGGTGTAGGGTAGGTGTAGGGTAGGTGTAGGGTAGGTGTAGGGTAGGTGCAGGGTAGGTGTAGGGTAGGTGAAGAATAGGTGTAGGATAGGTGTAGGGAAGGTGTAGGGTAGGTATATCTTGGTGTTTTTATGGCAAAACAAAGTTTGCCGGGTCAGCTAGTTATGAATATATTAGAAGATTAACATTCAAAACAAAAGATGAACTATACGTATTGTTACAAGATAGGGCAACGCCATCTAGTGACGAGTAGAAGAATTAAGTAGTTACTAGTGGCGCCATCTAGTATCGAATAGCGGAACTAATCTTCTCGTGACGAATGGAATTTTCCAGAATGTTCAAACCGAACATTCTGGAAGTTTCTAGTCGCTTCGGGGACAGTGAGTTCGAAAGTGGATTGTTCTGGAAGTTTCTCGAATTATCTAGAACAGTATGGAACGTTCTAGAAACATCTTCGGTGCTATATAAAGAGCGGTCGGGTTCGTCGTGAGTCAGTTTCGATTCGCCATCGGGAAGGAGATGAAAGAGGTGAAAGACCTTTCACCTCTTTCATCTCCTTCCCGATGGCTCCGCGGAGGTCCTTTATCACCAAGAGCTGCTCCTCCTGACGGCGAGCCTGCTCCTCCTGACGGCGAGCCTGCTCCTCCTTGTCGCGCTGAAGCTGCTCCTCCAAGCGCCGCGCCTGCTCCTCCTGACGGCGAGCCTGCTCCTCCTTGTCGCGCTGCATCTGCTCCTCCAAGCGGCGAGCTTGCTCCTCCTGACGGCGAGCCTGCTCCTGCATGAATGCCATAAGGGCGGCTAGGTCAGGCGACGCCGATGATTGAGCTGGTTCCGCTGCAGCCGTGGAGTCTCGATGTCCACCTGATGACGGTGAGGGAGCGTCTCCAAAGCGCCTCTGGTCTACATCTTGCCGGCGCTGACTCCTGGTGCGCATCCCTTCCGTTTCTTCCTTTGGTAGAACCGGCATAATTTATCCCGCACTTCTGACACCAATTTGTTACGAGCTGGGGCTCAGGGATAAATTATTTAAACAGCAGACTTCAATTAATCACTCTTTATTACAAAAACACTTCTTATACAATTCTATTACTTCGCACTATTTTCCTTTTCTGATCGCTCTGTGTCGCTTCCGAATCGAAACTGACTCACGACGAACCCGACCGCTCTTTATATAGCACCGAAGATGTTTCTAGAACGTTCCATACTGTTCTAGATAATTCGAGAAACTTCCAGAACAATCCACTTTCGAACTCACTGTCCCCGAAGCGACTAGAAACTTCCAGAATGTTCGGTTTGAACATTCTGGAAAATTCCATTCGTCACGAGAAGATTAGGTCCAGCAACATGAGACCCGCATTGTCGAGATGGAAAAGACAATACGTGGGTTCAAGTCTGGAGACGGGACCGTGGCAGCTGCGGTAGTGGCACCTTCGCCTCGTGGTTTTAAAGTGCCACCATTCGATGGCTCTTCGTCATGGTCCGCCTACAAGATTCAGTTTGAGGCCGTGATGAATTCGAATGGGTGGACCAACGAACAGGCATTGACTGCTCTAACTTTGGGCCTCCGCGACCAGGCCTTGTCTGTATTAGAAGCGCTTGGACACGACGTCACCTTTGAGAAGCTTCTAGAAGCTTTAGAAGCTAGATACGGCGACGCACACCTGGAACATGTGTTTCGGGCCCAGCTGAAAGACCGATCGCAACGGAGTGGTGAAACTCTTCAGCAGTGGGCTCTTGATGTGGAAAAGCTGGTCCGAAAGGCCTACCAGTCATCACCGGTGCTAATGCTCTCTCGCGAAGACCATGTCCAGACCAATGTAAACATTGTGCAAGACAAGAAGCTAAGCAGGTAACACTAGTGCGGGTTTTGAAGACGGATCTTAGCGAAGAGTGGAAAGAAACCTTGCAGAGTGCTCAACAGGAAGACAGAGACATAAAACCGATCCTTGAATGGAAGAAATCAGGTGCTCCTAGGCCTCACTGGAGTGATGTCGCAGCAACCAGTTCCATCACCAAGAGTTATTGGGCACAGTGGGAAAGCTTGGTTATCCAGGATGGAGTTCTGTGCAGGAAATGGGAGAATGCTCGCGGTGACCAGTGTCACCTACAAATGGTCGTACCTAAAGTTAAGGTGCCGGAGGTCTTACAGCTCTATCACAATGAAAGTTCAGGGGGTCACATGGGAGTTAAGAGGACTTTAATCAAGATCCGAGAACGATTTTACTGGATCCATTGTCGAGAGGACGTTGAGGAATGGTGCCGCAAATGCACAAATTGTGCGGCTGTGAAAGGACCACAAACTCGAAGCAGAGGGGCACTAAAGGTTTACAATGTTGGTGCACCGTGGGAACGTATAGCATTAGATGTTGCGGGACCATTTCCGGAAAGCCAAAGCGGGAACAAGTACTTCTTGGTCGTCATGGACTACTTCACAAAATGGCCGGAAGTGTTTGCAATCCCTAATCAAGAAGCCGTTACGGTGGCTGATAAGTTAGTTCACGAAGTGTTTTGTCGGTTTGGGGTACCCTTGGAAATCCACAGTGATCAAGGCCGGAACTTCGAGTCAGAAGTGTTCAAGGAGACGTGTCGTGTGATGGGTGCTCACAAAACCAGAACTACTGCTTATCATCCACAATCAGACGGGATGGTTGAACGATTCAACCAGTCACTAGAGAGATATCTTGCTAAGGTTGTGGAAAACAGACAGAAGGATTGGGACAAACACATTCAACCATATCTCATGGCATATCGCAGTGCTGTTCATGAAATCACAACAGTAACACCAGCTTTTGCTAATTTCGGCAGAGAACTACGATTACCTGCAGATCTCATCACTGGCATCCCACCTGAGTCTCCACGCAGTATAACAGATTATGCAAACGAACTACGGAACAGGATGAATGATGTATATGAGCACATCAGAGAGACAGGTCAACAGATGTCTGAGAGGATGAAGTCTCGCTACGATCGGAAGGCGAACAATAAGGGCTTCGATAAAGGATCACTGGTATGGTTACATAACCCGGTACGCAGCAAAGGAAAATCGCCTAAATTGCAAGCAAAATGGGATGGACCGTATCGCGTAGTTACCCAGATTAATGAAGTCACCTACCGAATTCAGAAGGGACCCCGAGGTGCATCAAAGGTCGTTCATGTGGATCGGTTGGCCCGTTATCATGGGTCTAACGATGCTCGGGACGAGCATGTCTAAGAGGGAGGCAATGTTACAAGATAGGGCAACGCCATCTAGTGACGAGTAGAAGAATTAAGTAGTTACTAGTGGCGCCATCTAGTATCGAATAGCGGAACTAATCTTCTCGTGACGAATGGAATTTTCCAGAATGTTCAAACCGAACATTCTGGAAGTTTCTAGTCGCTTCGGGGACAGTGAGTTCGAAAGTGGATTGTTCTGGAAGTTTCTCGAATTATCTAGAACAGTATGGAACGTTCTAGAAACATCTTCGGTGCTATATAAAGAGCGGTCGGGTTCGTCGTGAGTCAGTTTCGATTCGGAAGCGACACAGAGCGATCAGAAAAGGAAAATAGTGCGAAGTAATAGAATTGTTTAAGAAGTGTTTTTGTAATAAAGAGTGATTAATTGAAGTCTGCTGTTTAAATAATTTATCCCTGAGCCCCAGCTCGTAACAGTATTGTAGAATTAAGTCAAGCTGGTATATCCAAGGTCGGAGGACGGTAACAATCGTTTACATACCTACCCTCTATAGCATTTATTTAGAAACCTGACATTCATTAGGGATAAAGCTCACTTATTTGCACACATATATTTGTAGCAACCTCAACCTAAACAAGTTTCAGATATTTATTAATTTTTGGTTTTTCACTTGGATGGATGTCATGGACGGTCAGAAAGATTAGGACGAAATATATTTTATTATTTTAACATTTAAATCATAATTTAATTTTTCTACACATCTCCCACATTGTTATAAATAAATTTTAACGTAAAAATTATATTTATTATATATAACTTACAGTTCCACTAGTGAACTAATATTAATCACGTCATAATTGTAGACTTTTGGGGGTACTATTTGCTACTGGAAGGATGAGATATTTTGTTACGACGACTATGAGTCTCACTTTTTTTTTTCGTGTGAGGATGTATAGCCACATCTGGTATCAGAGTTAATTTAGCCACGTCTGGGAACCCAACAGGCTTCTGACTTGGCTATTTCAGGCTCTCACTAACTATATACGTCACACTGCAAAATATGCTCACTGTAAAATTCGTTAAAAAACCAATAATAACAAATTCATTCTTTGATTTATGTCGATCTTGGCTACTAAATACTTAAACATATGGAGAATCTCTGTACATACCTATATTTCGATATTGTCAATTTGTTAAATATTAAATTTCAAAAACTAGTTATCCTGGTTTCATTCATATAACATGGTCACACTTAATAGCGAATTCTAAAGGAATATCGAAAAGTAATTTGTTTTTCAGATACCGAATATATACAATGTTGATCTCTACTTAAGTATTTAGTAGACATTCATACTAAATTTTAGTGTCTCTGGTTTTTGATTCCGTTGTGATCTCAGGAAGGTACAGTAACGTTGTGATATCAGGTAGGTACAGTAACGTCAGGATTGAGGAGCCAAATAAAATGCGTTTATTTACTAAATTCACTCAGTTAAATTACTTTGTCCATATGCTACAAATTCTAACACACTAACTACTAAATGACCAAGAAATCTCGCATTAATTAAACTACTGCTTCTTTGAAAAATGACGAGTCGTATGTATGGTCTGAGGAGCCACATATAATGTATGGTAACTTTTTTAATTTGAATGCAACCGAGCTCAGATTTTGTCTACTAAATACTCTCAAATGCTACAAAATCATACCAAATGATGGTAAATATTAATCCATGATGTTCCTAGTTCTGACGTGGCTCCTCAATCCAAACATTTAGATTGAGGAGCCACCTTTATGTTCATGTAACTTTTGAAGTATTATACTACAAAATCGAGGATCGAACCTACAAAATTTCTAAACCTACTACTAAATAAGTATATTAATTTCATTAAGATACGAAAAGTGGCTCCTCAATCCTTACGGACATAATATTTTAATTTTGCATGTTTCCTTTAGTTATTAAGTTAAGTTTAAATATTGTTTAGTGTTGTAACCATATATTCATGAACTACCTCCAGGTGCTCTTATAATATTGTGTAATTCATTAACAACGAAAATACTAGATCCTACGACACAGGGTATCCTAGTGTGGGGTCTAGGGCTACTTTAATGCACGTAATGTTGGTATTTTCTTGTACATACTATTTATTTGTTTTATTTTTGTTGTGCTTTATGTATGTATGGAATGGTGTCTCAATAAAATTATCTTATCTATCTTATCTTATCTACCATTTTCTATTTCTTCTCCAATATTACCGCTTGAGCTGCTATTATTATTCTTCTCTTTGAAATTTCCTCTACCATTATAATTTCCTCTGCCTTTATAATTTCCTCGACCTCTTTGAATTTGCTGATATCCTGTCCGAGCATTACGAGGACAATTTCGGGCGAAGTGGTTTGGCTCTCCACAGCTGTAACACTTTATAGAGCTGCTATGAACATACCATACCACCATTGTAATTTGCTTGCATAGTAAATTAAATGCGAAAACATGTAATTGGTTACTAGTTGGTTAATTTGATATAAAATTTGTTAGTTGTTAATACTGTTTGTTTTCCGATTATAATAAAATAAAATAAAATAATCTTTTGTAGATGTTTGTCTTTTATAATTTTTCATTTTCAGTTCTGCATCAATTAATTTACATTTCACAAATTCTACCGTTAGCTCAGTGTCTGTTGTTTCTAGAGCTGTAATCGTTGACTGATATGCATCTTCCAAGCTCAATAAAAGTTGACATACCTTTTCTTATTCTTCCATTTTTGTACCATTTGCTTCCATGTCTCTTATTATTTTGTCGAACTTGCTAAAATGTTCTTCAACATTGTCCTGTTTCTTACATTTGAGACTCATCAGTTGTCTTCTCAAATACAGGTTTGAGAGAGTACTTTTTCTCTCGAAAATTCTTCTAAGATTTTGTATCATTTCGTAGGCTGTACTGGATTCTTTTACGTATTCCAGATGTTTGTCTGGCAGTGCTTGTATAATTATATTGCGAGCCTTAGCGTCTTTACTTTTAAAATCTTCGTTTTTCTTGTCTGCCATTTCGTTTAGCATGTCTCGGCATCCTCTCATCCATCGCCATCTCAACGCGAAAAAGCCAGTTTGAGAAATTGTCCCTTTCTAATTTTGGGATATGCAATACTTGCGTCGCCATCTCGATTATTTTCTTTGTTTATTTCTTGCTTTAGAAATATCTTTGCTGAAAGAAAACCTGCCTGTCCGTGCCTGCCTTGGTAATGGCGGCCCCTATCACTTTCCTACACTACTCTCTTTGTCGATCTGACTGAATACAATGAGCTCTGGGCCCATAACCTAATAGATATTAATAATACACTCATTACTTCAGTAGACACGTTTGTTAAGTATAGAATAGGATGTCAGTATTGCCACAGAATTCACCATTATTTGAACCTGGATGAGGTTGGCACGGGAACGTGGTGATTGGTACAAGAAGAGAGAGGCCTATGCTCAGCAGTGGGCGAGGTCGGGCTGTGGATGATGATGATGATGATGATTGCCACAGACTATATGCAATGCCACAGATAATAACTATTTCCAATAACACGGAGACATAAAAATATAATTAGCAACCATTGAGGTAATAATGTCGTAGTACATATTATCTCAATGTTAGCAACAGTCATATTTAACAAGAAGGCATGCAAGAGTACAAAAAGGTTAATTTAAAAAAAATCAATCGAAGGATACATATTTGCGAGCTGGCTGACCAAAAGTACCAAAACCAATCCATCCTCCGACTGTACAGCATGATTTTCTTGTTTACGTCTTAATAGTTAGATTTGTAAGCAGTCGAGTTTTTTAATAAACTCTTTTTATTTATAACTTTTTAGTTAACATTTTTGTATTGAATTAGGTACATTTAAACATATAGGTGTTATATATTTTGAAAGCACCTCTTAAAACCCTTTAATTTGATACCCTACACGATGAGATTGGAAGAAAAAAAAATTATAACGAATTAAAGATCTATATTGGTAATAATTGTAAATAAATCGTTTAAGTTCCGACTTGGCATTTTATTTGAGCTTTCGGAGTTCTTGAAGTCATATAAGTTTACAATAAACAAACTGAACCATTTTCGGAAATGAGGTAAATGTAAAATAAGATCTAAAATCTCCTTTTTAACCGACTTCAAAAAAGGAGGAGGTTCTCAATTCGACTGTATTTTTTTTTTTTATGTGTGTTACCTCAGAACTTTTTACTTGGTGAACCGATTTTGATTATTCTTTTTTTATTTAAAAGCTGTTGCTTTTCATGTGGTCCCATTTAAATTTGGTAAAGATCTGATGAAGAACTTCGGAGATATACAACAGAACTCTTCAATAAACAACGGAAAATCTCTCAGGATTGCTGAAATCGCATGTCTGTTTATTGTTTACGCCTTTCATAACATAATATCACACCATTACGCTCTAACGGGGTACGCAGATGTATACGTAGATGGTTATGTTCAAGTTTTATTCGGGTAAACTATTATGGCATAACTTTGGACATTAAAAGCACCTTACTAAAGGACTTGCTCATAAAGTACCACAACTAAAAAACTAATAAAATTATTTATATAATACAACTCTTGATCTAACGCCGCAGCCGGAAATTAGGCATCGGAAATCCGGAATAAAATATATAGCTTCCTAGCAGTATTTGGCATTATCATGAGATGCACTATTGTCAAAAATTATTTCAATGATATAGCCCGCGTTCCAATTGCGCTACTTGAGGAGTATTATGTGTGATCTTCATTGTTGGCAGACAGATTACGTAGCCTCGTTGTTTCCGTCAACGATCTGTCGTCGTGTGGTCTATTTAATAGTTTGTTAGCATCCAAATCTGATAAAACTATGCCTTCCAAACTTTTGACACGACTTAGTGCAACATATATTTGCCCTTTTGCAAAGTTTTTTTTACCAAGGTCGATCACAGCTCTTTCGAGCGTGGTACCCTGTAGTTTGTGGACTGTAACCGCCCAGCTTAATATTAGCGGCAGCATACGACGTTCCACATCTCCGTAACCCCTTACTGCCTGAAATGTAGTAGGTACTTGATGGAGGTATGGGTATGCAACCATTAATATCTTTTAGCCTAAGACCAATAGTTTCATCATCAAATTTTATGTACACGGCTTCTGGTAGCTCTCCATCCTCCAGTTGATCTCTCCTCAAGGCCGGCCATTTGATCTTTTTTATTATACCCAGAGCTCCGTTCACTAGCCCTTCAGAAACGGCGATGTTGCGTCTCAACATCACTCGGGCCTCGGCATACAATTCGACGCCAATTTTTATCGATGGCAGAAGACCACCACAGTTATTGACGTCTTTGGGAATTACGTTCGCAGGTGGTTTTCGTCCATATGTCGCCACTTCACGAGACTCATCAACTGCGTTGATTTGATAAGTTCGGTGTAACTTTTTTGTGAGGTCGTGTGGATATGACTTTGGGTTATTCTTCGGTTTTATTGAAACTCACAAAGAGACGAGACGACATATTATTTATTAGAGACTGTTTGTTACAAAGCACTGTTTTACAAGGTATTACATTTTTCTGTGTCGGCCATATTTGACACTTGGGTTAGGTACTTGGACTGTCATAGACTTTGCCATAGATATAAAATACGTTTCATATTTTGTTGGTTTATTTACGTTTCTAATAATTTATTATTTACGATAGATACACAGATCACAGAGTATAACAGAATGTCTAATTTCCAACATAAAAAAAAAGATAAGCTTATTTAGATTTTTTTCGATAAAGAACCTAACTAAATATTAGTAGTGACATCTATACTGAAAAGGTGATTCGCAGGAACTAATTAATGTTGCCAGCCTATATTTTTACACCCCCCCTCAACATATATTTTCCTGCATCAAATATCTACATTTTAAAACCATCATTATTATGAAAGACTAACTTTTTGGCTATTGATGCATTTTATCTTACTATTTACTTTTAGGTATATATATACCTACCTATATATTTACTTTTATATCAGACTTAAATGCATCATCAACCATTAGGTACAAAGAACTAATAGGTACAGACTTTTTTTAGAAAATTAACTTCACAAATTTTTCAAATAAAGTTTTACCCAAAGGTTTAGTTAATAAATCAGCAACATTATCTTGTGTTTTTATATACTTAACTAACAGACATTTTTCCTTTATTTTATCCATAATGAAGTGATACCTAATATCCAAATGCTTTAGCCTTTTATTATTTTCATTATTATAAGCTAGTTTTATTACTGACTGATTATCCTCATACAGTGTCACTTCATTATTTACAATATTAAAATCACAAAGCAAATTTTTCAACCAACATGCTTCTGTAATAGCCATACTTAATGCAATATATTCTGACTCACAAGAAGATAAAGATACACTGAGTTGTTTTTTACAACACCATGTTACAACACAATCAAATATTTTAAAGATATATCCGGTAGTGGATTTCCTATCTTGGGTATCGCTTGCCCAATCTGCATCGACAAAACCTTGCAATTCTGTTCCTGTGCTGTTGTATACCAAAGAGTAATTTAATGTACCTTTTATATACCGCAGAATATGTTTTAATGCTTTGTACAACATAACACTAGCACAATGTTGATATCTACTTAGAAAACAAACTGATACACATAAATCTGGTCTTGTACCACCAACCGCATACATTAGACTGCCTATAAGTTGTCTACACTTTCTCTCTATTTCTGGCGATTCAGATTTTTCCCTTTTTAATAAATCAAACTTAAAGTTTTGATCAATGGGAGTAGACGCTGATTTACAATTTGACATGTTATAATACTCTAAAACTCTAGTAAGATATGTTTTCTGACTAATCACCGTTGTACCTTTCTTTTGATCAATATCAATACCTAAGTAACATTTTGCTAAACCTAAGTCTTTCATTTTAAAGTTTCTGCCTAGCTCTCTTTTAAAATCTTCCAAAACCTTATTTTCAGAACACATCATAAGGATATCATCTACGAATAGTAAAACATATAATTTGCATTCATTTACTTTCCTAAAATATAAGCATTGATCATTTTTAGATTTACCAAAATTCTCTTTATTCATAAACTCATCAAACTTTCTATTCCAGTATTTTGGAGACTTTTTGAGACCGTATAATGATTTATTTAATTTACAGATTTCACCGCTTGGTAATTTTAGGTATACATCCTCTTCAATGTCCCCGTGTAAAAAGGCTCCTACAACATCCATCTGATGGACATGAAGTTGTAATTTATTTGCAACTGCCATAAAAACTCTAAATGTTGGTAATTTTGCCACAGGAGAGTACACATCTAAATCACAATCAGACTGTTCAAAACCTCTTGCTACTAATCTAGCTTTATATACCTTTTCATTATCTACTTGTTTAACTTTGAAAACCCATTTACTAGAAATTGCTTTATTTCCTTCTGGTACACTATTTATCTCTGTCCATGTATTATTTTCTTTCAGAGTGTCTAGCTCAGTTTTCATAGCATTCCTCCACTCTTCTTTTTCTTCTGAGTTGAGTGCTTCTTCTAAGGATACCGGTTCTATGTCAACGGAAAGAAAGTTTGTATCATAATCATCTAACCTCACTGGTTTCTTTATTTCTCTGCCTCTGTTAGAGCGTTTTAATTCCTGAGGTGTTTCTTCTTCCTCTTCTGATTCCTCTTCTTCTATAATCAATCTTTCTAAATTTTCATCAGGTTCTGATAATGGTGATCTTTCTTCTTGATCTTTTTCTTTATCTTGTATATCCATACATGGGGTTATATTACTGTGACCCTGACAAGTATCACCTACTTTTTGAGTACTAGAATTATTTCTCAAAAAAGTAACCTCTCTTTTTATTAAAACATCATTTTTATGCGGAAAATAAATTCTTAAACCTTTTGTTGTTTCACTATAACCTACAAAATATCCTATTTCAGCTTTACTATCCCATTTTTTACGATTTTGGTCTGGTATATGTACTGCTACTTTTGTTCCAAAAACATTTAAATTATTTATATCAAATGATCCCTTATTATACCACTGTTCATATGGAGTTACATTTCTAATCCTACTTTTACCCGTTCTGTTGATAACATATACAGCTGTGTTAACCGCTTCTGCCCACAAGTTCTTATTCAGACCGCTTGACAATAATATTGTCCTAGCCCCTTCAGTTATTGTACGCATTTCACGTTCTATGCAACCATTTTGTTGGGGTGTGTAAGGGACACTAGTTTGGTGAACAATGCCTAAGTGATCTAATAAATACTTCACTTCTTTATTCATAAATTCTGAACCGCAATCTGATCTAATTATTTCCACTTTATATTCTAAGTTTTTAATAACAAAATTCAAAAAACTCTTTATTTTATCAACAGTTTCACACTTATTTTTAAGAAAATATACTGTTCTATACTTTGAGTAGTCATCCTTTATAAGTAAGTAATACCTGGCACCACCTAATGAGGTGGAGTCCATAGGTCCGCATAAATCTATATGTAAAAACTGACCGGGCCGTTCTGCCCTATTTATACTCAATGGAAATGGTTTTTTATGTAATTTA
The DNA here is from genome assembly GCA_948252205.1 of Orthosia incerta. Lineage (NCBI taxonomy): Eukaryota > Metazoa > Arthropoda > Insecta > Lepidoptera > Noctuidae > Orthosia > Orthosia incerta. Next base: position 4,653,780 of record OX411767.1, read on the forward strand.
CCAAGAAGACATGGCTCACATGTTATTTCCTCTTGTTTACTAACACTGAAATCTATGTTACTCTTATTTAATATATTTTTTACCTGTTCGATGTCCTGATGACACATTTTCTCATGCCATTCAGTAAGACCATTGTTTGATTTACCTACATAAGCATTTTCAACATTATGTAATCTAAACTTCATAATATATAAGTTATTTTCTCTATATGCTAATGCACACACACTTTTATTTACTTTTCTTGTGAAATAACAGAACTTATTATTTATTGTCATAACATATCCTCTATCTGCAGTTGAGCTAGCGGGGTAACGTTACCCCAGCCAGACCTTTTTCTTTCTAATGGGAATATTTAAATAATTACTAGCTATAAAATTAGTTGTCTAGATGAAGTAAATGTTGTGCCTTATTTTGTATTTGTTCTTTCATCGGTTGCGAAGTTATTCGAGATTTTGCTGGGGTAACGTTTTTGGTTTTGCTAGAACTTTGAAATGGTTAAGCGGATTCTTATCATATTTTGTACATGGCTTCTTAGGAATTAGTTTAAACTTGTTCTGCAATAAAAAAAACAAAATAATACATAGCTTAAAGGTTATTTCATTAAATAGAAAAACACTTCAATTGGTCCCAGCACTCTCAATAAGAGCTCTAAAGACTTACTTTAAACGTTATTTTAAAGCTTGTAACTGCCTTCAAATGTATGTGAAGTTTCATTAGTATCCTGTAAGTATTTAACAAGTTATGATGATATTGAGTTCTTCACGAGCACGGTCTTGATGCGCGCGGTGTTATTTGGCCACTGGATTGGATATATGAACTGAATGTTATGTCAATTATTAGTTTTTTAGTTCAGTTGTATATCAGTAAAATTTCAGCTCAGTACATTGGATAATTAATGAGATAATACGATTAAAGTCATCAGGAAGTGAATGACCGTGGTAACCCGACCAAGTTTAGGTGGTTACGAAAATGCGAAAACGCAGAACATTATACTATCTTTTGAAATGTTTAGTATAATACACCTTACAATTTCGGTACAGACGCGTACACTGTTAAATACATTAATAATATAATAATATCTGTACTATGAAAACATTATTATTATCTTCCAGTTGCACAAACTTATCAAAAATCACTGATATAACATGTCGTTCGGTGGGACGCGGAAGGGGTGGGGTGAAGGGGCGCATTGTTTGCATATTGCACTAAACATGCTCCGTAATCACATAATTCATCTTGTAGAGTGCGCATGCGTTTCGGCAGTTCCGATTCCTGTTTTTGCAAATATTTATAGAGTGCGTGAGAGCTAATGTAAAATAATAAGTGTGGCGAATTACTGCTAATGTGGAGTGCTTCTATTGATGATCATAGTTATGGTGCAGGCTGCTTGATGAATTCACGAACAAGGTAAGCTTGTATAATGTAACTACAGAAATAGTAGCAAAATTATTATTAATATGTACATGTTGTTAGGTAGGTACTTATCTAAAACTGTATTTTTTTAAGGCTTAAATATTTAAATTTAGGAACTTATTATTTTCTTTTCTTTCGTACTTAATTATTACCTAGACTGGAATTCTCAACAATGATAACGACATATGTATCCTTCGCTACATAGTACCTATAAAACAAAGTCGTTTCCCGTTTGTCTGTCCCTGTTTGCTTAGATCTTTAAAACTACGCAACGGATTCTGAAGCAGTTTTTTTTAATAGATAGATTGATTCAAGTGGAAGGTTTTTGGGTATATATTGTCAAAATATGACTTGAAACTTGATTAATGAAATTCATGTCTTAGCGACCGATTTTTATCGTTATCAATGTCGGGAGTCGGGACTACCGCAACAGGTAGGTATTTATTTATTTCCACAAACTCCTTGGACACGTAGACTTTAAGAAATCCATAATTACCTTGTTGCGACACTCGCGTTGATATAAACTCGCAAATAGATGACGATTCGAGTTTCAAAATTACCTGTCAATAAAAATTATTTAATAATCACGTAGTTTTTTTTTAAACTTGTGTACATGTCTGTACTAAATTTGCAACACTATCCTACATATTTTAGAAGGTACCATAATGTTTTGCGTTTTCGCTTTTTCGTAACCACCTAAACTTGGTCGGGTTACCACGGTCATTCACTTCCTGATGACTTTAATCGTATTATCTCATTAATTATCCAATGTACTGAGCTGAAATTTTACTGATATACAACTGAACTAAAAAACTAATAATTGACATAACATTCAGTTCATATATCCAATCCAGTGGCCAAATAACACCGCGCGCATCAAGACCGTGCTCGTGAAGAACTCAATATCATCATAACTTGTTAAATACTTACAGGATACTAATGAAACTTCACATACATTTGAAGGCAGTTACAAGCTTTAAAATAACGTTTAAAGTAAGTCTTTAGAGCTCTTATTGAGAGTGCTGGGACCAATTGAAGTGTTTTTCTATTTAATGAAATAACCTTTAAGCTATGTATTATTTTGTTTTTTTTATTGCAGAACAAATTTAAACTAATTCCTAAGAAGCCATGTACAAAATATGATAAGAATCCGCTTAACCATTTCAAAGTTCTAGCAAAACCAAAAACGTTACCCCAGCAAAATCTCGAATAACTTCGCAACCGATGAAAGAACAAATACAAAATAAGGCACAACATTTACTTCATCTAGACAACTAATTTTATAGCTAGTAATTATTTAAATATTCCCATTAGAAAGAAAAAGGTCTGGCTGGGGTAACGTTACCCCAGCAGGAAATGTTTTTGTGAAATAATTAAAAAACTATAAGCGCAACAAATTTAAAAATGTGCGCAACAATTACAGAAGCCGCAAAACTAATTATCTATAAGATTCAAATGACCATTTTCGACAACATCTGGCCTCGGTAACGGACACCCTTGGGACCTCGCGCATGGGAATCAAACAAAAAGTAAGTTTGATTGTCACCTAAACTTCTGCAATGTACTGCTATCGAGATGGCGTTTGCTGTAAGTATCCCATTTGAGTGTTCTCTGAAAAAACGTATTAATGCATTTTTTAAGTTAGGAAAGCCATCTGAACTGTTGTCATTGTCTATGTGACCATTATAATTAGTTTCCTCGAGTACTGAAATCACTAAATTTTGTCTATTATATATAAGTGTCGGACTAAGTTCAGTTAGAGCAAGGTACTCAGGGTTTACTTCGCCAGTCGCAGGGTTATCTCTAGCAGCGATGCAGTCATTGTAGTATTTGTCGCCAATGATTACTATGTAATCGATATCACTTTTGGCCCACTTGTTTGGATCGAATACACTGAATGCTGCACAAGCAACAGCCGCTATCCCAGTGCACTGCTTACCTCGAGATAAATTAAATCGTAAATCACCTTGATTAAATGATCCGCGTAATATTGCCTTGTTGTCATTTAAAGTGACATAATGTCTTGAGGAAGTTTCGGAAGCAGCACTATTCTCTTCAGGAATAGAATTTTCAGCTACATGGACTAAAAGAGGAATGTTTGAGGTAGTTTCAAAATGCACCTGAACATCTCTGTAAAGATGGTTATTGGAAATTAACCAAGTTAATGCTCGATTCAATTTTTGCATATCCACGACGAATTCTTTAGAACATGAAAGGTTCTCGAGACTTACTACTACCAAAACTAAACCAGCTTGATGTGGTGTCAGTGGTAACTGTTCAGCTATTTCCACAACATCCTTTGCAAATAAAATAACCTGCCCTTTACACCAATTTTGACTGAAACGGTTATTAAGTTTAACAATCTTTAAAAACGGTACGATGCGACTTAAAAACCGTTCTTCAACGCTCGTCAAATTGGCTAATTCAGGCGGTACTTCTGTGGGCATCATTTTATTCCAAAATGCAGTTGCTGGAATTTTTCTTTTTCTAATATTATTGTTACAGCGAGAGCACGTAGTTATTGTACCTAAAACAATCAGTTCTTCAGGCAATAGTGTACTGTACATATCTGCTCGTAAATTGGAACGCTGTTGTGGATAAAGACTTCTTTTACAAACAGCGCATGGTACATCAGCAAAAATATTAATAGCCGCTTCAAAAGATTGTTCATTTGTGATGTCCCTACAAACATGACTGGCGTGTCGCATTCTAGAAAGTCGAACTGAATGAGCTTCAGGTGTTTCGTTTGATAAGCGATCGTGAATCAATTGGAATCGGTGGGCATGTTGCTCCTCCGTCTCATTGGATAGACGATCGTGTATCAAGCCAAGCCGGTGGGCATGTTGCTCTTCCGTCTCATTGAATAGACGATCGTGGATCACGCCGAAGCGGTGGGCACGTTCCTCTCCCGACTCATTGGATAGACGATCGGTGATCAAGCCGAGACGGTGAGTACGTTTTTCGATATTTTCCCTGTTCAAAACTTTTTTCATGTAAGCCCGCATTTTCGAAAGCCTATTTTTGCGTTCTTCACAAGTCTCTTTTGAAATGGCCCTGAATGTAGATTTCCTATTTTGAGATAGACGTTTCTCCCTTTCTTAGTTGGTCTCATTTAAACGTCGCTGTCTCATATGAGTAGCGCGTTTCGTAGGTCTACCCATGTTCAGAAAAAAGACAGCTATCGAACTTCAAATTCACTAAAAATCGAGCAATAAACAAACATTTTAACAAAAAAAAAACCGACTACAAAAAAAAACTAAAACAAAAAATACACTAAAAAGTAAGAAAAAAAATTGCGTAGTCTTGTGTCTACAACTTACAATCAACTTATTTATTCTACTCAATGTACGATATATGCGTTTATCACGCAAGAAGGTAGGTACCTACTTAAACTTCACATCTAACTCGACACCGTACGACAAACAAAAAAATATTATCAAAATATTAATTTAGAGTTCCCCTAAGCAAAATTAAAAATATATGTGTAGACTGCTTAAAAGACAATGAAATTATTAGGATAATATTATTATGTACAATTAATATTGTTATTTTTGGAGTCGGTGTCAGCCAAGGAAATAAGACATTATACCTAGCAATAATAATACGAGAATAGATACGATAAGAAATCTATTTTATAAATGAACTTTTACACGACAATATACTGTGACAATATCTAGCAACCTTGATACGACAAAATACCAATACCTTATTAATCCTATTTACAAATGAACTTTAATACGACAATATGCTGTGACAATATCTAGTAACCTTGATACGAAAATGTAGCTAAAAAAAAACAAGGCATTACCGTAAGAAGGACGGTGTAGCTATAGAATGAATAAAGAATCGGAATCGGTTAATAATCAAGTAATTGCTACCGCGTACCGCTTTCTTCTCTTGACTAAGTGAAGTGAGTGACCGGACCGACGACGGCGTCGCTGCATACGTATACATTCGGCTCGCTCACTCGACTGTACCTCTCCCTCCCACCCTGCATGATTACCGGGCGCCTCGCCCGCCGCCGTGCTTGGTTGTGTGTGTTGTGTATGCATATTGTTATGTTATGATTATCTATACTAATAATTATAAAGAGGTAAAGTTTGTGACGTTGGAAGGGGTAATCTCTGGATCTACTGAACCGACTCTGGATCTACTGAACCGATTTTAAAATTTCTTTCACCAGTAGAAAGCTACATTACTCTTGAGTGTCATAGGCTATAATATATTTTCAATAAAATTAGAGATCCTTATAAACATTGCAATAATGTAAGCCAAGGTAGCAAAATGTTGCCTATAAAATTCATTCATTGGCGTGCGCTGAGAAAACTATTGATGATAGATAAAAATTATTAGCTAGGTAGGTAGGGTAGGTAGGGTAGGTAGAGTAGGTAGAGTAGGTAGAGTAGGCAGAGTAGGTAGAGTAGGTAGAGTAGGCAGAGTAGGTAGAGTAGGCAGAGTAAGTAGAGTAGGCGGAGTAGGCAGAGTAGATAGAGTAGGCAGAGTAGGTAGAGTAGGTAGAGTAGGCAGAGTAGGCAGAGTAGGTAGTGTAGGTAGAGTAGGTAGTGTAGGTAGGGTAGGTAGAGTAGGTAGAGTAGGCAGTGTAGGTAGAGTAGGTAGGGTAGTTAGAGTAGGTAGAGTAGGTGGAGTAGGTAGAGTAGGTAGAGTAGGTAGAGTAGGTAGATTAGGTAGAGTAGGTGGAGTAGGTAGAGTAGGTGGAGTAGGTATAGTAGGTGGAGTAAGTACAGTAGGTAGAGTAGGTAGTAGGGAAGGTAGGGTAGGTAGAGTAGGTAGAGTAGGTGGAGTTGGTATAGTAGGTGGAGTAGGTACAGTAGGTAGAGTAGGTAGTAGGGAAGGTAGGGTAGGTAGGGTAGACAAGGTAGGTAGGTTAGGCAAAGTAGGCAGGGTAGGCAGGGTAGGGAGGTTAGGCAGGTTAGGCTGGGTAGGCAGCGTAGACTGGATAGGCAGGGTAGCCATTTGACGGGAGCGAAGCCCCGCGGGTCAGCTAGTGATTACATATACTATGATATCTCACGTTTAAGTAGTTATAAACCTACCTTGGCTGACACCGACTCCAAAAATAACAATATGCCGCTATGTGTGGAGGCGGCGACGCCCGCCGCTCCTGGCCGTACCGTTTGCCAGGACCAAGCTTCTCGCCAAAACACCATTGACCCGCGCAATTCGGGTTATAAACGATCTTCACGTCAAGATCGATGTATTTGCATGCTATTTGAGTGAATTCGCAAGAATACTGTTGTTTATTTTATGTTATAAGGAAGATTAGAGTAGTTTATATGTTATGTTTATTGTTTTTGTATTTTAAATATTGTATTCATATTTAGGAAACTTAGTTTATATTATTATTAGATGTTAGGACTACTAGTTTTTAAGTTTTTCATAGTTTTATATAATTTAATTGTAAGACCGCGCTATCGCATTAGGTATACTTCCTGTAATGATAGTTATAAGGGAGATTTTAATAAATAAATAAATATTAATTGTACATAATAATATTATCCTAATAATTTCATTGTCTTTTAAGCAGTCTACACATATATTTTTAATTTTGCTTAGGGGAACTCTAAATTAATATTTTGATAATATTTTTTTGTTAGTCGTACGGTGTCGAGTTAGATGTGAAGTTTAAGTAGGTACCTACCTTCTTGCGTGATAAACGCATATATCGTACATTGAGTAGAATAAATAAGTTGATTGTAAGTTGTAGACACAAGACTACGCAATTTTTTTTTTTACTTTTTTTATTTTCTATATAAATATTATAAAGAGGTAAAATTTGTAAGTTTGTATGTAGGGGGTAATCTCTGGAACTAATGAACCAATTCTAAAAAAATTTCACTGGTAGAAAGCTACATTATTCCTGAGTGCTATAGGCTATATAACATCACGCTACGACCAATAGGAGCGGAGCATAAATGAAAAATGTTGCAAAAACGGGAAAGAATATTAGGTGTAGGGTAGGCGTAGGGTAGGTGTAGGGTAGGTGTAGGGTAGGTGTAGGGTAGGTGTAGGGTAGGTATAGGGTAGGTGTAGGGTAGGTGTAGAGTAGGGTAGGTAGGATAGAGTAGGTACGTAGCCAGCTAGGGTGCAAGTTGAAAGCCTCCACGCGGCGCACCCTGGGCAACGTCGGCGCCAACTGCCCACCCGCGTTGGGTGGACAGTTGGGGCGGGCGGCTAATTTCAACGCACGAGGAAAGGTCACGGTTCCAAACACAGATCATCATCCATGATGGTCTGTGAAGGGAACCGGGCTAGAGGCGGGATGGCTAGTCCGTCGCTGCGGTGGCCATCTGGCGCCTACTCCCCCCTCTGCTGACAGAGGGCAGGTCGAGTGGGCGTGGAGTAGAGATGGAACCCAATCCCAAGGTCTCGCGTGCCGGAGGGTTTGTATCCGATCCCTAGCGCTGGGAAAGGGACCTCACCCTTAAAAAGGAACAAACATGATGGACAGACTAAAGGAAATAAATCCTCAGGCGGGTACCCTTGCGCAACGCAAGGGAGAGTCCCGCCCCTCTAGAGATCTTCTAGAGGGCAGCCCCATCGTATCTGAGGGGGCCACCAATAGTCACGCGGGCCGGCAGACCACCGCCGACCTGCGCCAAACTAGCCACGAGCGAGAAAAGGAGCTCCAGATGAACCTGGAGCGACTGCGCGAAGTGGACACGCCGCTTGCCGTCGCCGACGGCAACGAGAGCCGAGGAGGCTCAAGTCCCCATGTGGACACACCTCATGCCGTCGCCGACAGCAACAAGAGCCGAGGAGGCTCAGGTCCTGCAGACAACTTGTCTGACCAGGACTCACGCAGGTGCTCCTCCAAAGCTTGCAGGAAAAGTCCGCGCAGCGGGGACTCGGGGTCGCTAGGTCTATCCTCGAGTGAGGAGAACCTATCGGCCCCGAAGGTGTCAACGGGACGGAGAGGGCGGGGTCGCACCGCTGTTGCCACCACTCGGTTGCCGCAACGTGACGTGCGGGTTCGCTTTGTGCCTCGGCCCGACATGCCTGCCCCTGAGGAGTGCGTGCAGAGCGACCCTGGGCACATGAGCGCGGACCAGAGCGGTGGCTCCACCGCGTCCCTGCTAGAGGCAAACAAGGCGGAGGCGAATGCCGCAAAGCGGGCGCAGCGACGGGCTGTCGCGGCCGAGGAGGTCGGTGAGTTGGCCCGACAGGCGTTCTGCTCGGACAGCGGATGCTTCGGCGATGGAGCTAAGTCGCCAAGTGATGGACGGCCTGGATGTCGTCCTTAAGGTTGCCACCAAATCTGGCAACCTGAAGGGCACGTTCACGCGTGCCTTGAAGGACGCAGTGGACAGCATCCAGGAGGCGGTTGAGGTCCTCAGTAGCCGCACAACCACGGATGAGACGGCGAAGTTGTGGGAGGAGAATAGCCGTCTCCGATCCGAGGTGGAGGACCTCAAGCGGCAGTTTGCCGCCCAGAAGGCAGCACCCGCCGTCACAAGCCCATCGCCGGCCCCGTCTTCGGCCCTATCTCCAGCCACATCTTCGGCCCAATCGTCGGCCCCTGCACTTGCGGATGCGGATATTGAAAGGATCGCGCGCATCTGCATGATGCAGTGCAGGCAAATGGTGGGTGCCCAGATGGAGGCCATAGAGGCAAGGTTGCTCCCAGCCGAAACCGTCCGCCCACCACTCGCTGCAGACAAGCGGAGACAGGAGGGGCCCGCTAAACCTCGGCTGGCAGCCGCGTCGAGAAGTGCCGGGAAGGGGGCCACAAAGCCCACGGAGGGTTCCAATAAGCCCGCGGAGGGAAGGTCCGTGCCCAACGCCCGGTCGTTGGCTGCCACACCGGCGATCCCGCCTGGCCCCCTCACGGAGACCTGGACAACGGTGGTCAAGAAAGGACGCCGTCGCAAGAACAGGAAGAGGACGGCACCGTCAACACCCGCTGGAGCACCCACACTGACATCGAGGAAGACCGCGGGACCGCCTAAGGTTAGAGCACCCCGCTCCGCGGCTGTAGTGATCACACTGCAGCCCGGAGCCGTCGAAAGGGGCGTCTCTTACAAGGCGGTCCTGACAGAGGCGAGGGCCAAAGTCGCGTTCCCCGACCTTGGAACACCGTCCGGCTTCAAAATTAGGCCGGCAATAACGGGGGCGCGGCTGCTCGAGGTGTCGGGTGCCTCTAGCGCCGAAAAGGCGGACATTCTGGCCGCCAAGCTGAGGGAGGTCCTCAACCCTGAGGACGTCCGGGTGTCCAGGCCGATGAAGACGGCTGAGCTGCGTGTCGATGGTCTGGACGACTCGACGACCCCAGCTGAGGTCGTGGCGGCCATCGCCCGAGCCAGTGGATGTGCGGACGGGCGAGATCCTCGCCGACGCTACCGGGCTCGGCATGATTTGGGTGCGGTGCTCGGTGGCGGCGGCGAACAAGGTCGCTGAAGGTGGGCGACTGTTGGTGGGGTGGGTTTCAACAAGGGTGAAGCTGCTGCAACCCAGAGCATTGCGGTGCTATCGTTGCCTGGACATTGAGCATGTCAGGGCACGATGCACCGCCAAAACAGACCGCAGCGAGCAATGCTATCGCTGCGGTCAGCCCGGCCACAAGGCGGCCCAGTGCTCCGCGGCGCCAAACTGCAGCCTCTGTACAGCTGCTGGGAGGCCCGCTGGGCACAGAGCGGGCGGAAAGGCCTGTGGCGCACCCACGCAGCAGCAGAAGAGGAGAAGTAGGGCCAAGGTTGCCGGGGGCTCTTTACCCCCCCATCAGCCTGGCTACTCTTCGGCCGACTCCCGGCCTAGGAATGGAGTGGAGGGAATGGATTGCGCATAATGGCGCTCTACCATTTCCTCCAGGGCAATATCAACCACTCTGCCAGAGCTCAGGATCTCTTGCTACAGAGCATGGCAGAGTGGTCGATTCACTTGGCTGTGGTCGCTGAGCCGTATTTCGTCCCACCCAGAGATGTCTGGGTTGGAGACCTCGACGGTTTGGTGGCCATTATTGGCGGGGCTCTTGTCAGCCCGTCCCGAGGTCGCGGCTGGGTGGCCGCCCTCGCGGACGGCGTTGGCATAGTTGGTGCGTATTTTTCGCCCAACAAGAGTCTCGCCGACTTCGAGAGTTTCCTTGTCGATTTGGGCGCCGTCGTAGGCCGACTCCACCCTCACCCTGTGCTGTTGCTAGGGGATCTCAACGCCAAGTCTTTGGCGTGGGGATCTCCGGTAACCGATGCTAGGGGTGAGGCGCTGGAGGAGTGGGCAGTAACCACCGGCCTGGTCATCTTAAACCGGGGCTCAGTTTACACGTGCGTGCGACAGCGGGGCGGGTCAGTAGTGGACGTCTCGTTCGCTAGCCCTGCTGTCGCGAGCCGTGTCCGTGACTGACATGTCGCCGTGGAGGTGGAGACGTTATCGGATCACCGATATATCCGTTTCGACGTCTCCACCCAGACCGCCGGCGGCCGCGGTACGCTAGCCCCGCGAACGGACGGTCCACGCTGGGCGCGCAAGCGCATCGACAGGGAACTTCTCGAGGAGGCCACCATTGTCCAGGCCTGGATCCGGGAGTCGGCAACAACCGGACCCGTCGACGTCGAACAGGAGGCGCTGTGGTTCCGCGGGGCGATGACGCAAATCAGCGACGCGTCCATGCCCCGGGTCCACGCACAGTCAGCGAGGCGCCAAGTGTACTGGTGGTCCGCCGAGATCGCACAGTTGCGTGTCGCGTGCGTAGCGGCCAGACGCCAGTACACCCGATACCGGAGGAGACGTCGTCGGGTCCTTGACGAAGAAGCCGCGCTGTATGAGGTGTACCGCGCGGCGACGGAGACTGCGGCTGGCCATCGGCGAGGCGAAGAAGCGAGCCAGGGAGGAGATGTTGGAGACTCTAGACCGGGATCCTTGGGGGCGCCCTTATCGAGCGGTTCGAGGAAAGCTTCGTGCCGCTGCGCCTCCACTTACGGAGAGTCTCCAACCCGAGCTGCTGGAGGAGGTAGTCGCAGCCCTCTTCCCAGCGAGAGCGGAGCATATCCCGCCGCCGATGGCTTTGCCCACGACCGCAGAGTCTACAGAGGAGGACGCCATCAGCGTCCCAGAGGTGACACAGGCAGAGATGGGGGCGGCCGTGATGCGGCTCCGGGCCAAGAACGTGGCTCCGGGGCCCGATGGAATCCACGGCCACGTGCTAGCCCTCGGTCTGAAGGAGCTAGAGCCCTGGCTGAGAGGACTCTTCACAGCGTGCCTTGAGCGGGGCCGGTTTCCCACTCTGTGGAAATCTGGTCGGCTGGTCCTGCTCAGGAAGGCGGGGCGCCCTGCGGACTCGCCGTCCGCGTACCGGCCCATAGTGCTGCTAGACGAGGTGGGTAAGCTGTTCGAGCGGATAATCGCTGCCCGCCTCGTTAGCCACTTGTACAGAGAGGGCCGGACTTGGACGAAAGCCAGTTTGGCTTTCGGCATGGGCGCTCCATCCACGCGATATCGCAGGTGAGAGTCCTGGCGGAGGAAGCGGTGTCCCGGGGTGGGGTGATGTTGGCGGTGTCCTTGGACATTTCCAACGCCTTCAACACCCTGCCCTGGAGTTGTGTTCGGGAGGCACTGCGGTATCATCGATTGCCTCCCTACCTCCGCCGCATTGTCGGGGCTTATTTGGCGGAGAGGTGTGTCACCTATGTGGGACGTGATGGCGTCGAAAACCAGCACCGCATGTCGTGCGGTGTTCCACAGGGCTCGGTCTTGGGCCCGCCCCTGTGGAACATCGGGCACGACTTGGTGCTGAGGGGCGAACTCCAACCGTGCGTAGACCTGACGTGTTACGCAGACGACACGCTGGTCACCGCCCGGGGGAGTTCGTACAGGGAGGCAGCGATGCTGGCGACGGATGCGGTCTCACAGGTAGTGAGCCGCATACGGCGTCTTGGCCTGGAGGTGGCCCTCAACAAGTCGGAGGCCATGGTCTTTCATGGCTCCCGGCGGGCGCCAGCGCCCGATGCCCACATCGTCGTCGGGGGGGCTCGAATCGCTGTCGAGTCAACCATGAAGTACCTGGGATTGGTGCTCGACAGCCGGTGGGATTTCGGCCCCCACTTCCGGCGGCTGGCGCCCAAGTTGTTGGGCGCGGCTGGGGCGCTGTCAACGCTGCTTCCCAATCTGGGGGGCCCGAGCGCTGCCTGTAGGCGGCTCTACGTGGGGATCGTGCGATCAATGGCCCTGTATGGGGCCCCGATCTGGGCGGCTGACCTGACGGCCGGCAGCATCGCTGTTCTGCGAAAGCCGCAGAGAGCGATGGCCGTCAGAGTCATCAGGGTGTATCGCACGATCTCCTACGAGGCGGCTTGTGCACTAGCCGGATCTCCGCCCTGGGACCTGGAGGCGAAGGTACTCGCGTCACTGTATCGGTGGCGCGAGGAAGCGCGGGCGCGGGGCGAAGGGCTAATGCAGCGACATATGGAGTTGCGTCAGTCTCAGCTTCGCGAGGTTCTGGTGGCGGAATGGCGGGACAGGCTTTCACGCCCTACCGCCGGCCTCATTACCATCGAGGCGGTCCGGCCAGTGCTCGAGCGCTGGCTCGGGAGGAGGCACGGCTCCCTGTCGTTTCGGGTGACGCAGGTGCTCTCGGGGCATGGTTGCTTCGGGCAGTACCTGTGTCGCATAAACAGGGAGCCGGACGCCCGGTGTCACCACTGCGTCCACTGCCGGGAGGACACGGCGCGGCATACGCTGGCAGAGGTGGTAAAATTGTTTCCATCTATATGTGCATATTCATGTATCATGTTACACATGTTTGAACAAATAAATTTATCTTTAACTCTATCTTTTATCTTTAGAGTGTGCCGCTTGGGAGGAGCCACGCCGGGCCCTCATCTCAGAAGTAGGCAGTGACCTGTCGCTGCCGGCCGTAGTAGAGTCTATGGTCGGCAGCGAGGAGTCCTGGAACGCGGTGGTATCGAGGCTGCGGAGAGGGAGAGGGAGATTTCATCCGCTCACCCGATCCGCAGCAGACGCGCCGGGCGTCGGCGGAGGGCCGACAACGCCCTCTTCCAGCCCCCCTAAATGGGTCCAGGGGTGACGGACTCGGGGACGTCCGTTGCCCCCAACACACATCAGGACCCGAGGTGACGGCGCGTAGTGTTCCACGCGCGCCCCTCTTAGACGTCCCGGGGGAAGTCTAACACCTCACTCCCCCCCCAACTCGAGATCGAGGCCCGCAAAGGCGGGCCGGCACTAGCCGGGGGTTGCGGAAGTATCGTTGTTCCCGCGACCCCCAGCGTAGATGTGAGATGGAACACCGGGGTGGTTTTTAGTCAGTAGGAGTCTAACAGACCCCTCCGCCACCCCAGGGCGGAGGACATCCAATGAGGATTTTCCACCCCGGAACAAAAAAAAAAAAAAAAAGGTACGTAGCCAGTTGACGGGAGCGAAGCCGCGTGGGACAGCTAGTACTTAATAATATTATAAAGAGGTAAAATTTGTAAGTTTGTATGTAGGGGGTAATCTCTGGCACTAATGATCCAATTTAAAAAAAAATTTCACTGGTAGCTACATTATTCCTGAGTGCTATAGGCTATATAATATCACGCTATGACCAATAGGAGCGGAGCATAAATGAAACATGGTGCAAAAGCGGGCAAAAATATTACTTTTTGAGGGCTTCTTTTGCGTGCGCTGCGTAAACGGTTTCAGTTATGCAATCATGTATGTAGGGTAGGTGTAGGGTAGGTGTAGCGTAGGTGTAGGGTATGTGTAGAGTAGGAGTAGGGTAGGTGTAGGATAGGTGTAGGGTAGGTGTAGGATAGGTGTAGGTGTAGGGTAGGTGTAGGGTAGGTGTAGCGTAGGTGTAGGGTATGTGTAGGGTAGGTGTAGGGGAGTTGTAGGGTAGGTGTAGGGTAGGTGTAGGGTAGGTGTAGGGTAGGTGTAGGGTATGTGTAGGGTAGGTGTAGGGTAGGTGTAGAGTAGGGTAGGTAGGATAGGGAACGTACGTAGCCAGTTGACGGGAGCGAAGCCGCGTGGGACAGCTAGTACAATATAATTTTATTGGGGAATTTCAGTCAAATTATTGGGAAATCCAGACCATGGACATCGGCAACACCGACGACTAGTCGTAGTTGGTCCGGCCAAACCAGCCGACAAACCTACACATGTCCAGAGCAGACTATATACGATGGCAAAACAAGCGGACCGAGACGGACTCAATTAATAATAATAATGTCCGCGGACCACTCTACACACGCTCGGATATGGTCCGGGCCGGACTAACCCCGCCCACAAATCCGTGGGCCGGCCGTACCAAATCCGTATGTGTGTTAACACTATAATTCGTCAACTACAAGTACTTTAGTCAAAACAATACTTTTAACATAAAATGTTATTGAACTTTAACATAAACCATTGGCTAAATATAAAGAATATTTCATAGAATTAATTCAAATGGACAAAAATGTACACAGTGTATTCTACATTTATGGAGGTATGCGGAACAGTAAGTCCCGCAACCTGAAATGAAAAGGGAGGATTCTTCGACCAGTGTCTGGTGGACAACGGCCTGACGGGTTTTGTCAGACTGTTGAATATGACCAAATCGCGCCAAAAACTCTACATGCGCGATGCAGGATTTTGTGTGACGTCAGCTCCTTAGTTCGTACGTGGCTTCATAGATGTCGCTATAAGGGACATTCTTCAATCAAATACTTAATCCTATTATTTGATACTTTATTACATTATTAAATACTTAATCCTAACTCAAACTATGCATGTGAGTTTGTTTGTAACGCTTTCACGCCGTAACTACTGAACCAACTTTAATGAATTTTGGTATAGAGAAAGATTTGACTTTGGACAAGGAAATCGGATACTTTGCATCCAGGGAAAATGTTTTCTTGCGATAAATTCTTACTATCACGCGGGCGACGCCTCTGGCAAAAGCTATTTATCTATAAATATATCTACACTTCAAAAACTACTAACTAAGCCTAAAAATAAACTTATTCACAACCGACTTCGAAAATACTACAAAGTGATAAATAACTTCAATTTCGGTGTTCCTGTTTTCGTTTCTTCGTTTTATATCGCCGACTTCAAAAATTGAAGTATTTTTTGTTGAAGACCAATGTCCACACATCCTAAACCTAAATTTGGAGTATCTAGGTTTCTACTTATCTGTGGTACACAACTGTCAAATGGATAAAATTATAAGACAATTATGTTGTTGCTGTAATAATAGAGTACGCGCAAGATAAGTCTGCGCGCGGCCAAAAACGGAACTAATCATTTGTCATTTTTGTCAGGTGTCAAGAGAGTGTGTTGTAATCCATGTTTTAATTCGTTTTCGAAGTAAATAATCGCTATCATTATGCCAAAAGTAATTTCAACTGCTGGCAGAGATATTTTCTTGAAGTGAGCAAGACAATAACAGGCCTACGGTACCGTTTTACAAAGATAGAGCCCGCTTTCCCTAAATTTTCGTACTACCGGTGCCACTTCTTCAAAAATTATTGAAGAAGAAATAAAACAAGAACTGTAATTGAAATGGACGGTATTAGCCACTGCATGGCCATTGTTATACCAAATTTAACAGTAGGTTTAACGGTAGGTACTAAGTATTCAATAAAAGATTTACAATAATTTCAAGCTTTTTTCATCATATTTTATGCAAATAGAAAAAGCTAGTAATTAAGTATGCTTAACTTAAATTACTTTAAGTTTCGAGTAATGAAAAATGACTATTGATTAAATGAAGGAAAAAAGATCAGTTATGCTGGCAACATTAAGCACGCCACCCGTCGCGCGCACACTTATCTTGCGCGCACTCTAATTAATAATAATTTTCCAATTTTAATGTAGCCAGTGTCATTCGCAAGGTTAAGACGAATCGATTGACGTAAGAATCACCAAAATCGGCAACCGCGTTTGGTCTCTAGAACTCCATTTAGGAACAAACATACATACACTGATAAACACATTACTCTCCTCCGGCAGTCGGGTAAATAGAAGCCGTGGACGACCACCAATGACCTGGCTACGACCAATCAAGAATGACATGATCATGACATCTGTATGCTAGTATTATATTATTTGTGGTAAGGTTATCTGCATAGAAACTTAGATGCCGGTCACACTGAGACATGACGCTACACACACTTACTAAGATAGCGATAAAATACTGAGTTTTGTTTAGAGAGTATTCAAGTTTCGAATTCCTCTGGCTGTAATAGAATTCTCTCACTGGAATGACCATTTTTGCGTCGTAATAGTTCTATATTGTCGCGTCATATCTTGTGTGAGCTGACCCTTAGGTTCTATACAAATTAG
The DNA here is from genome assembly GCA_948252205.1 of Orthosia incerta. Lineage (NCBI taxonomy): Eukaryota > Metazoa > Arthropoda > Insecta > Lepidoptera > Noctuidae > Orthosia > Orthosia incerta. The sequence goes on from OX411767.1 coordinate 4,670,466, forward strand.
TGTGAATGAGGACATATTTTTTCAAAAATGCTGTTCGGGCAAATCATCTTTGCCATTGTTAACATTTGTTAGGTTATCCCTAGTGTGTACACGCATTTGCGTTTTTGACGTGACAACGTCTAATAAATCGATGAACGCCGGCTGCACGCACGAAAAAGGATGACTCAATGTAACGTAACGCTCAATGTAACATTACGCTCATTGTAACGTTATAATCGTAACGTTACAATGACGTTAATTGTATCGTTAAGTATGCAATCATTTCATCAATGTTATTTTATGACGTTGTCACGTTAAACTATCGTCCGTAAACCGACTTTACACACAACCAATTTTTTAAATAACTATTTTGAGCAAAAACTATGCTTTCACAAATTACATTTAAAAGATTTGGAACGTTTTGACTTGTACACGAATATGTGCTATTAAAGTTTCCTTATGAGCAAAACTTCGCTGACATATTCCACATTTGTAAGGTTTCTCTCTTGTGTGTACACGCATATGCACTGTTAAATGACCCGTTCGATTAATACTTTTCTGACATATTTCACTTTTGTAAGGTTTTTCTTTTGTGTACACGCACGCATATGCACTGTTAAATTACCCGTTCGATTAAAACTTTTCTGACACATTTCACATTTGTAAGGTTGTTTACCCGTGTGGGTACGAATGTGCTGTGTAATTACTCTTTACTGTAAAACTACGCTGACATATTTCACATTTGTAAGGTTTCTCTCTTGTGTGTACACGCATATGCACTGTTAAATGACCCGTTCGATTAATACTTTTCTGACATATTTCACATTTGTAAGAATTTTCCCCCGTGTGGGAACGAATATGCTGTTTTAAATTACTCTTAACTGTAAAACTACGCTGACATATTTCACATTTGTAAGGTTTCTCTTTTGTGTGTACACGCATATGCACTGTTAAATGACCCTTTTAACAAAAACTTTTCTGACATATTTCACATTTGTAAGGGTTTTACCTCCTGTGGGTGCGAATATGCTGTGTTAAACTACTCTTTTCTGTAAAACTTTTCTGACATATTTCACTTTTGTAAGGATTTTCCTCCGTGTGGGAACGAATATGCTTTTTTAAATTACCCTTACATGCAAAACTACGCGGACATATTTCACATTTGTAAGGTTTCTCTTTTGTGTGTACACGCATATGCACTGTTAAATGACCCGTTCGATTAAAACTTTTCTGACATATTTCACATTTGTAAGGTTTTTCCCTCGTGTGGGTGCGAATATGCTGTGTTAAACTACTCTTTTCTGTAAAACTACGCTGACATATTTCACATTTGTAAGGATTTTTCCCCATGTGGAAACGAATATGCTGTTTTAAATTACTCTTAACTGTAAAACTACGCTGACATATTTCACATTTGTAAGGTTTCTCTTTTGTGTGTACACGCATATGCACTTTTAAATAACCCTTTTGACAAAAACTTTTCTGACATATTTCACATTTGTAAGGTTTTTCCCTCGTGTGGGTGCGAATATGCTGTGTTAAACCACTCTTTTCTCTAAAACTTTTCTGACATATTTCACATTTGTAAGGATTTTCCTCCGTGTGGGAACGAATATGCTTTTTTAAATTACCCTTACATGCAAAACTACGCGGACATATTTCACATTTGTAAGGTTTCTCTTTTGTGTGTACACGCATATGCACTGTTAAATGACCCGTTCGATTAAAACTTTTCTGACATATTTCACATTTGTAAGGTTTTTCCCTCGTGTGGGTGCGAATATGCTGTGTTAAACTACTCTTTTCTGTAAAACTACGCTGACATATTTCACATTTGTAAGGATTTTTCCCCATGTGGAAACGAATATGCTGTTTTAAATTACTCTTAACTGTAAAACTACGCTGACATATTTCACATTTGTAAGGTTTCTCTTTTGTGTGTACACGCATATGCACTTTTAAATAACCCTTTTGACAAAAACTTTTCTGACATATTTCACATTTGTAAGGTTTTTCCCTCGTGTGGGTGCGAATATGCTGTGTTAAACCACTCTTTTCTCTAAAACTTTTCTGACATATTTCACATTTGTAAGGATTTTCCTCCGTGTGGGAACGAATATGCTTATTTAAATTACTCTTATTTGTAAAACTACGCGGACATATTTCACATTTGTAAGGTTTTTCCCTCATGTGGGTGCGAATATGCTGTGTTAAACTACTCTTTTCTGTAAAACTACGCTGACATATTTCACATTTGTAAGGATTTTCTTTAGTGTGTTCACGCAGATGCACTGTTAAATTACCCTTTTCATAAAAACTTTTCTGACATATTTCACAATTGTACAGTTTTTCTTCAATATCTAATCTTTGATGTCTATTTATATCACCGATGTCTATAGCATTGTTACAAAAATTATGTTCAGTTGGCATTATCAGGACTGCACTTGTATCTCCTAGATTTCTTCTTCGAATGTCTATTTTTGGTTTCTTCGCAGCGGTTGCCCCTGTTATTATAAATCTGGTTAGTAATAATAAAGTCTAGGTTGTTTGGTTGATACAACATGAATCAAAATAAAAGGAGTATGAAGTTACGTACATAAATGTAGGTACGTTTGAAAATATCACATAAGGTCTGAAGAGAAGCGTAAAGCAAAGGAACTTTTGATGATATGCCATTATTAGAGACCGGATTATATGCATTAGCATATTTGCATATCACATCACATCACATCATCAGCCTATTAATTGTTCCCACTGCTGGGACACAGGCCTCCTCTCTGTGGGAGGGAATTTTGGTTCTAGGATATGCATTATTTTTGCATATGCATTTGCATAAATACTCCCTTTTAATTTCTCATTTTTACTAAAACCGGCCAAGTGAGAGTCGGACTCGCGCACGAAGGGTTCCGTACCATTATAGGAATAAATCAAGTTTGTTGTATGGGAGGCCCACTAACATATAGTATTTGTTGTTATAGCAGCAACAGAAATACAGCATCTGTATTAATTTCAGCTACCTAACTATCACGGTTCATGAGATACAGCCTGGTGACAGACCGACAGACAGACGAACCGCGGAGTCTTAGTAATAGAATCCCGTTTTTACCCTTTGGGTACGGAATCCTAATATCGTGCACTTAACGGAGTAGGATCGACCAGTCTTTTCTTTTTTCCGCTTATAAAAATGTTATTAGCGATCGTAGAGACAATCTTACTAGGTACTAAACATTTGGAACAGTTCCTAATCGTTTATATTAACAATACTTAGATGCAATGTAATTTTGTATATTATATGTATGTATTTTTTTTTATCTTCTATACTTATATTTAGTTAAGGTATATGTGTAATTTATATATAATTAGTTAAGTTATTATAGTCTATTTTAGTTTCCTTATTCCTTTCTACACACTGTGTCTTCGTCTATCATCCAACTGTCCTGTCGCAGGTCTGCTGGAAGAAATTTCTATTGAAATAAGCAGTACCTTTGTGCTCTTCTATCTGTATTCTTTCTTTTCTCTGTAAAGTGTTTTGTGTGTACATAAATAAATAAATAAATGAATGCAAGTCATTAAATACTTTGTACCGATACAGTTATGTGAATTTAAGGAATAAAGAATACAATGTACAGATTCTATGTAGTTTTTGATAATAAAATTACTAATAATAATAGGTTCTTATTATTCGACGTTGCATATTTTAAGACTTTTTATTCATATTTTATGGGTTTCTCATGCATATTTCGAGCTTTCTATGTTGCATATAATCCGGTCTCTAAACTAATAAATCGAATTTGAGATCAAAAATGTAAACAGTCGCCGCTGCCAAAGCCTTCCTCGATAAAGGGCGGCTTGCCGTGGGCTTCAGTTCGGGTGTGGTACGGGCATTTGCATTCCAGCCCCTGCGGTGCTTCAGGTGCTTCGGCATCGTCCAACGTTGACAGGACGGTCAGCTGCTACCGCTGCGGCAAGGAGGGCCATAAGGCCGCCTCCTGCAAGGCCGCCACGCCGCACTGCGCGGTGTGTGCCGCCAGTGGCCGCCCGGCGGGCCACGTCATGAAGGGGAGGAACTGCAGTCCTCCCCCAAAGAGGGGCAAAGCGCAGGCGCCGACCCAGCCTGTCACTGACGCTGCCGTTCCAGAGGCTACGGCGGCTATGGAGGAGGGGGATGCGATGACTCTTGATGGATAGGGTCGAACATCGCATCCTTCAGGCGAACACCAACCACTGCAGAGCGGCCCAGGATCTGCTAATGCAGACCGTGGCTGAGTGGTTGGTGGACGTGGCGGTGGTCGCCGAGCCGTACTCGATAACTGGCCGTTGGCTGGGTGATCGAGACGGCTTGGTGGCGTTGGTCTCGCGGCCTGCCACGGACTCCCCTCCCCTCTCGCTATTAGAGAGGTGACATGGATACGTGGCCGCCGCGTGGGGAGATATAGCCCCTACCCCCTATTGGGGTCTATTTCTCCCCAAACCGCCCTCTACAGGACTTGGAGACTTTTCTCGAAGTCCTTACGGCAGTCGTCGGGAGGGCGGCACCACGTCAGGTCGCCGTGTTGGGTTACCTGAACGCCAAGACGGAGGCCATTTTTTTTTGTTCCGGGTGGGAAATACTCATTGGATGTCCTCTGCCCTGAAAAGGGCTGAGGGGGAGGGGATTCAATAGTGGACCTGGCCCTGATGTCACGAGCAATGTCCACGACTGGCGTGTCACCGAAGAGGTGGAGACCTTATCGGATCACAGATATATCCGTTTCGACGTCTCCACCCAGACCGCCGGCGGCCGCAGTTCGCCAGCCCCGCGAACGGACGGTTTGCGCTGGGCGCGCAAGCTCATCGTCAGGGAACTTCTCGAGGAGGCCACCATTGTTCAGGCCTGCATCCGGGAGTCGGCAATGACCGGACCCGTCGACGTCGAATAGGAGGCGCTGTGGTTCCGCGGGGCGATGACGCATTTCAGCGTCCATGCCACGGGTCCACGCACAGTCAGCGAGGCGTCAGGTGTACTGGTGGTCCGCCGAGATCGCACAGTTGCGTGCATAGCGGCCAGCCGCCAGTACACTCGATACCGGAGGAGACGTATCCCTGACGAAGAAGTCGCGCGGTATGAGGTGTACCGCGCGGCAACGAAGACTCTGCGGCTGGCCATCGGCGGGGCGAAGGAGCGAGTCAGGGAGGAGTCTCACGAACGTGTGGATCGAACCCCGGTTTAGGACGACCAGGCCAGTGGCGATTGCCCACTCTTCCAGCACCTCACCGCTAGCATCGGTTACTGGAGATCCCCACGCCGAATACTTGGCGTTGAGATCCCCTAGCAACAGCACAGGGCGAGGGTGGAGTCGGCCTACGAGGGCGCCCAACTCGACAAGGAAACTCTCGAAGTCGGCGAGACTCTTGTTGGGCGAAAAAATATGCACCAACTATGTCCACGCCGTCCGCGAGGGCGGCCACCCAGCCGTGACCTCGGGACGGGCTGACAAGAGCCCCGCCAACCCAACATCGAACACCGCGATCCACTTTCGAGGTAAAGCCCACTTCGCAGAAGGCGTACTCAAGACCTGGTGCGAGGACAACTTCACGCTGGCCTGGCTAAAGAGGATCACAACCAACATGACGTACCTATTACCGGGGGACAAATTAACCGTTTGGCCTCGCCGGAAATACCCAAAAAGTCGCTGTGCATGCTGTACGTGCCAGAGAACACAGAGGACACTCCAGCACTAGTAAAGCTCTTGTCGAGGCAGAACGCCAACCTCAAGATTAACACATGGACCCTGAAACACGGGAGGGTCAGACAGGAACCCCCGGGAACTTGTCTTTTCTTCCGTGTGCCGGAGTCCATAGTAAAGATCATTTAAGACCAGCAAAGGCGCGTAAGTCATAAGTCATAAGTCGATTATTTCTTAACAATATACATTGTGTAGAAAGTAATAAGGAAAATAGAGAAAACACCATAAAAAAAATCGAATCAAAAATACTGGTAAATAACAATATGTCAATAATTGAAAACAGTTATTCAACAACAAAAGAAAAAAAACATATAATAACAATAATCCAAATACCATTTTAAAATCATTGCAGCAAAAAAAAACAAGTTTTTTTAATATTAATATGTCGAAAATAAGATTCAAAAGTAAATATAAAAATATCAATAAATTCACATATGTAAACAGTAACAAAACTAAAAATTTAATAGAATTTATAAGCAAATAAATAATGTCACATATCCAAGGAAGAAAGAAAAATCATAATAATATTACAATAATCCAAATTCCATTTTCAAATCATTCCAGTAAATTACAAATTAAATGTCAACAATAAACTCAATAATGAATATAAAAAGATCAATAATGTCACATGAGCAATAACAAAATAATGATTATAATAATCCAAATTCCAAAAATACAAGTCAAAATAAAAATTATATAAAAAAAAAATATATATATAAGAAAGATTCAATGTCACATATTAAAATACAAAATAAAAATATTATAATCCAAATAATAATAATCGTTATGATAATAATCCGTATTCCAATAACATTATTGTCGTTTGTCCTCTAGAAACTCTTCAACACTGTAATAGCCTTTCCTCAATAAGTATGTCTTGAATTTGTGTTTAAATAGCTTTGCACTATTTAAGATTTTGTATTCTACGGGTAACTTGTTGTATAAAAAGACTGACTGATATCTGGGACTGTGTTGAACTACCTTCAATTTCGGTTGGATTACGTTAGGAAGGTCTTTTCTTCGAGTTTTGTGTCTAGCTTGTCTTTGCTCGACGGTTTCGAGTTTGTGCAAATTTTTAACCAAATTAGTTAGCAATACTAGTATATAGAGACATGGCACAGTCAAAATTGTATGTCTAATGAAATGGTCCCTACATGATTCCGTCTGTTTCACGCGGAGCATTGTCCTTAAGGCCCTCTTTTGAATTACAAATGCCGAGTGGCTATTGTACTTGTAACTGTTGCCCCAAAACTCAATACTGTACCTAAGCCTAGATTCAACCAAAGCAAAGTATACCATCCTGAGCTGGGCCATAGTTCTTCCCTTAGGCTACTGATAGCGTAGCATGCCGAGCTAATAGAATTCCTTACAGATGATGTTTCAACCTTCCAGTTTAGCAATGCGTCAATATGAACACCCAGGAACTTGACGTGGTCAACCACTTCGACTTTGTTACCGCAAGATAAAACCTCAAGACTAGCCTTGTTTCGGACGTTCGATTTGAATAAAACGCACTTTGTTTTATTTACATTGAGTTTTAGGTTATTAGTACCAAACCAGTGTTCGAAAGCTTTTAACATGTTATTAATTTTAGATTCTAGGTTATTTAAGTTGTCAGCAGACACTATTGCGTTGGTGTCATCTGCAAAAATAATTAGTTTTGCGTCTGTGATACGCTTTTTTATAAACTCAACTAAATCATTCAGGAATAGGATGAAGAAAATTGGGCCTAGAACCGATCCCTGAGGTACACCACGAAGTACTGTCATGAGATTGGAGTTAAATATTTTTTCTTCTCCATCCACTACAGACTTTATTTCTATAAATTGACGTCTGTTTTTTAAATAAGATCTAAATAGCTTTAAGACGTTGTCGCGTATACCATAGTGTTCCAGTTTGGCCAGCATCTACTACCTTATGGGGATCATCTACATTCGCTTCCTGGAGGAGAGTGTTCCCAGTGAGGGTGGCACAGCGCCATCAACCTCGTCAGAACCCGTCGCGACAGAACTGATGTTCGACACACCGGTACCAACGCGTTCCTCGTCGCCTCCTGCGATGGAGGGCGTTGAGGATCTGGTGGAGAAGGCGACTACCATGGCGATAACGGAGGTGGAGGAAACCTCAGATCCAACACAGGATCCCCCTCACCCGGGTTAACATCGGACGAGGACTGCTTTACAGCGGGGGAGGAGAGGGAGGAGTATGACAGGAGCCTCTGCTCTTCTCCCTTGCGGGACATGTAGGATCCTACAGACCAATCTTCAGCACAGCCAAACTGCGTCGGTCACTTTGCGCAGAGTGCTGGAAAACCAACAGCAAAAGACCATCGCCCTTATTCAAGAGCCGTGGATTAGGGCCGGCAGAATATGTGGTCTTGCGAACATCGGGGGTAAGTTGCTGCTTGACACCTCCGTAAGTAACCCCTACTAATTAGTATACAATACAAGGCTTTCCAGAACAGACCAGCAACTCCCGAACATCGTACTAGCCTCGGCTTACCTGCCAGGCGACGAGGACGTGCCTCTGCCTGAGCTCGCCTCACTGGTAGAGTACTGCGAAAAGGAGAAACTGGAGCTAATCATAGCGACAAGACTCCAACGCGCATCACACGCTCTGGGGTAATGTCAAAACCAACTACCGAGGTGAGGAAATGCTTGAATTTATTTTATTATATTACTTAACAAAGGCTCAGAACCTACCTTCATCAATGCAAGATCACAAACTATAATAGACCTAGCAATAGCAACCATAGGCATAGCTAACTCCATTCAGGACTGGCAGGTCTCCAACGAGATATCATGCTCAGACCACAGATGGATCCGGTACACCATCAACCTTAACCTACCTAAACCACAGCCAAGAAGGCCCCTCGAAACACAGACCAGTCTAAGATCTCTAGGCTTGTCAAAGCCGAGTTAGAAAAATTACCCTCTTTACCGGCCAAAATACCTGTAACCAACTTAGACGAACTTGTAAACAACATCACATCCATCCTTTTATCCAGCTATGAACAGTCTTGCCCCCTCACCATTCCTAGGCAGGGAGTTAGGTTAGGCAGTCCTAGTGGTGTCCAGAATTAGAAAGCCACCGTCACAGGCTGAGAAGGCTGTTCAATAGAGCTAGAAACACACGGTCGCCAGAAGACCGGAACTGTTACACTTCTATCCGTAAAAACTATAAAAAACCGGCCAAGTGCGAGTCGGACTCGCGCACGAAGGGTTCCGTACCATTATCGCAAAAAACGGCAAAAAAATCACGTTTGTTGTATGGGAGCCCCCCTCAATTTATTATATTTTAATTTAATAATTATTATTTTTTGAAGTGAATATACAACTAAATATTCCGTGAATATTTCAAGCGTCTACCTGTTGCTTTTATTAATATCGAGCAAAAAACGGCAAAAAAATCACGTTTGTTGTATGGGAGCTCCCCTTAAATATGTATTTTCTTCTGTTTTTAGTATTTGTTGTTATAGCGGCAACAGAAATACATCATCTCTGAAAATTTCAACTGTCTAGCTATCACGGTTCTCGAGATACAGCCTGGTGACAGACGGACAGACAGACAGACAGACAGACGGATCGCGGAGTCTTAGTAATAGGGTCCCGTTTTTACCCTTTGGGTACGGAACCCTAAAAACTAATCCGCCTCAGAGGTAGGACTAGTTGGAGGCGTTTTTTCACGAACATTGAAAACAACAACCAGGCAATTAGGGTAAAAACCTGTCTTGCTCAAGGAACAGAACACTCAATAGAATGCCTGAAAAAAAACAGACAACACATACACAAAAAACGACGCGGAAACCAGCAAGCTGCTTCTGACCAACCACTTCCCATGTTGCCAGATTGCTACCCAGAAATGTTGGGAACCAGATAGGGAAAGGGACACGAGTAGCTCAGACTGGGAAGTAGCTTCAAAGTTATCGATAAAGATAAATTAACATGGGCAATCAACACCTTCTTACCTTTCAAGGCAGCAGGGTTAGACGGTATCTTCCCAGCTCTGCTTAGGTGGAGCGGAGACTTTCTGGTGGAGTACCTCGTCAAGGTCTTTCGAGCCTGTCTAGCACACCGTTACATCCCTTTGAACAGGCGCGAAATAAAAATCATATCCATTCCGAAACCGGGTAGGGCTACACCCAGCCCAAATCTTTTAGGCCTATAAGCCTCACTTCGTTCTTCTTGAAAACGCTGGCGAGAGGGGGGGACAAGAAACCAAATCTCGGAACTGGTTCCTCTACACCCTAACAACACGCATACTGCGCAGGTAAATCAACCGAATCGGCACTCCACTGCGTAGTCGCACGCATTTATTTATTTAATACTTTATGCACACAAACGTACAGAGGCGGACTTAATGCCTCTTCATATCCTGTGCAACTCTTGTATCTTCTAGTTTTGTTCTTCAAATCTATTTTTGGTTTTGCAACAGTTGCCCCTGTGATCATAAATCTGGTATGTTCTAAGGGCATGTTATGAAATGGGCTTAAAATAACTTTGTTCTTGAACCACTAGTATTTGCCTTTTTTTTGTTAGGGAAAATTATTTAGGACTAGCTGATCCGACAAACTTTGTTTTGCCATAAAAACACCAAACATTCATCTACCCTACCTACCCTACTCTACCTGACCCACCCTATCCTACCTACCCTACCCTACCTTTTTTCATAAGAACCCTCTCCTAGCAATAACAAACACATCAAAAAAAGAATCAGCGAAATCGGTTCAGCTGTTCTCGAGATTTGCGCTTAGCAACACATTCAGCGATTCATTTTTAGGGTTCCCAAAGGATAAAAACGGGACCCTATTACTAAGACTCCGCGATCCGTCCGTCTTTTTTTTATCTTATATAGTCTCGCGCTTGACCACCATCTCACCTGATGGTAAGCGATGATGTGGTCGATGATGGAGCACGCTTGCCTAGAAGTAACCTATTCACTCTTGACTTAAAGACCCCTAGGTTGTAGCTATCGGGAAACACAGACGCCGGCAGGGAATTCCACTCCTTAGCTGTACGCATAATAAAAGTATTCTTAAAACGTTTAGTGCGTATGGGTGGGATGTCCACCATGTACCGATGGCGCATCGCCGTACGTCTGGTAGTCCGATGATGAAACGGGATGGGCGGAATTAGATCATGCAATTCCATCGCATACTCCCCGAAATGTAATCGATAAAAAACCGACAAGCTGGCAACTCGGCGACGATGTTCAAGGCTCTGGAGCTTTGACGTAACCAATGCCTCATCGCCGATGAGCCTCTTGGCCCGCTTTTCGATTGACTCCAGTGCATCAAGTTGGTACTTGGCAGATCCGTCCCAGAGATGAGAACTGTTCTGGCGTGAAGTAACTTCTTACCTTTGCAAGGATCCCCAGCTTCCTGGCAGCCAGCTAAGCCTTTGCCTCAATATATGGACCAAAATTGAGAATCGATGTCAACGTAACGCCAAGAAGCTCAAGATGGTCAGTTATTGGCACGGTCACACTTCGGAAAGTTGGAGCCGGGTGAAATTGACTCTTTTTAGCGGAAAAAAGACACGCCTGGGTTTTAGCAGCATTAAACCTGACCAGATTGGAATCGCCCCATTCGGAGACTGCCTGCAAGGACAGTTTCAAGCGATCCACCATGGCCTCCCGGAGAGACTGGATCTGAGGCCCGGTAGTACGAGCGTTGGACAAGTATCTCTCAGCAACAGTGCTGTCGTCTGCATACCCAAAGGTACCGGGTTTTAGCAGATCGTTAATGTGCAGCAAGAATAAAGTTGCAGAGAGTACTGACCCCTGAGGGACACCGGCATTAATATCCAAGTGGTCCGACGAGCAGCCATCGATAACCACTAGAATGGACCGATCTCTCAGGAAGTCTGCAATCCAATCACACAGACCACCGGGCAAACCGAATGAAGGAAGCTTACCAATAAGGGTTTCGTGCCAGACCCTATCAAAAGCCTTCGATATGTCGAGGGAGACGACAAGCGCTTCCCCATGCCTCTCGATGGCCTCACTCCAGATGTGAATGGCATACGCTAGAAGATCCCCAGTTGACCGATTTCGGCGGAAGCCGTTTTGGCGGTCACCTAGGATATCGTTAGTTTCTAGGTATGCCAGGAGCTTAATATTGAGTACGCGTTCCATACTCTTACAGAGTATGGAGGTTACAGATATGGGTCTGTAGTTTGCCGGATCAGCTCGGCTGCCCTTCTTGGGCACGGGCTGTACGTTGGCCTGCTTCCAAGCATTCGGCACTTTTTCAGCCTCATACGAAAGGCGGAATAGGCGTGTCAAGATCGGAGACAGTTCAGGCGTACAGGTTCTAAGAACAATTGCTGGTATTCCGTCAGGGCCGCTAGTCTTGTTCACGTCGACGTTGCGCAGCACCCTACGGACATCCTTTTGATGGATACGAATATCCGACATACTCGTCTCGCATCGTCACTCGCCTTACGCGATCGAGCGTCGACCCAAGCCAGGTACGCCTCATGTTTAAGCGCGTTGGCGCGCTTACGTTCGGCGCGCTTACGTTCGGCGCGCTTACATTCGGCGCCAAACCATGGCCGGTCTTCGCTAGACATTGATACGTCAGAGAACGGAATGTAGTACTCCATTCCCTGACGCAACACATCCGTCACGGCGTCACGCACGACGATGGATCAGTCGAAGAAAAGCAAGTAGGCTGGACGGACAGAGGGCCCGGGTGTGTCCGATGCCGAAGCACCTGAAGCACCGCAGGGGCTGGAATGCAAATGCCCGGACCACACCCGAACTGAAGCCCACGGCAAGCCACCCTTTATCGAGGAAGGCTTTGGCAGCGGCGACTGTTTACATTTTTGATCTCAAATACGATTTATTAGTTTAGAGACCGGATTATAAGCAACATAGAAAGCTCGAAATATGCATGAGAAACCCATAAAATATGAATAAAAAGTGTTAAAATATGCAACGTCGAATAATAAGAACCTATTATTATTAGTAATTTTATTATCAAAAACTACATAGACTCTGTACATTGTATTTTTGATTCCTTAAATTCACATAACTGTATCGGTACAAAATATTTAATGACTTGCATTCATTTATTTATTTATTTATGTACACACAAAACACTTTACAGAGAAAAGAAAGAATACAGATAGAAGAGCACAAAGGTACTGCTTATTTCAATAGAAATTTCTTCCAGCAGACCTGCGACAGGACAGTTGGATGATAGACGAAGACACAGTGTGTAGAAAGGAATAAGGAAACCTAAAATAGACTATAATAACTTAACTAATTATATATAAATTACACATATACCTTAACTAAATATAAGTATAGAAGATAAAAAAAATACATACATATAATAAACAAAATTACATTGCATCTGTCATTGTTAATATAAACGATTAGGAACTGTTCCAAATGTTTAGTACCTAGTAAGATTGTCTCTACGATCGCTCATAACATTTTTATAAGCGGAAAAAAGAAAAGACTGGTCGATCCTACTCCGATATGTGCACGATATTAGGATTCCGTACCCAAAGGGTAAAAACGGGATTCTATTATAAGACTCCGCGGTCCGTCTGTCTGTCCGTCTGTCACCAGGCTGTATCTCATGAACCGTGATAGCTAGGTAACTGAAATTTTCACGGATGCTGTATTTCTGTTGCCGCTATTACAACAAATACTAAAAACAGAATAAAATAAATAATTAAGTGGGGCTCCCATACAACAAACGTGTTTTTTGCGGTAATAGTACGGAACCCTTCGTGTGCGAGTCCGACTCGCACTGGGCCGGTTTTTTATATTATAGATGGACTAACAAAAACAAATAAAATATAAAAAGCACTATCACGTCACACTTATCACACTAATATAGTAAAAGCGAATGTTTGAGTGTGTTTGTATGTTTGTTACTTCTTCACGCTCAAACGATTGGACGGATATGGATGAAATATGGCACAAAGGTAGATTTTTGTCTGCAATAGCACATAGGATACTTTTTAGCCCAGGAATATGTTCCCTTGGGCGAATTTTCGACATTCACGCGGGCGAAGCCGATGGCAGAAGCTGGTAAATTAATAAGAAATCATACAGAGGAGCTTGTCGCAAAAAAATAACAGCCACACGGTACGATCTTCGAGGATAAGCAACGCTTGCTGAAGTCAGTACGAGGACCGACTTAAGTTACCTTTAGGTATTGCATACAAGTTCATTTCAGGTGGACTATTGCTCAGTTTGCTTGTCTTTTAATAAACTAACTTATACTTACTTTTCGTGTCGTTGGCTTTCCGTTTCGTCTTAGTTACTTCTTGCTCTTCTTCTACTTCAGTTTTAAACTTCATCAAAGGAACATCATCTTCTGATTCTGATTCAGAATGTTGCGGTGGTATATCTTCTGATTCATAATGGCGTACAGGTATATTATGTACATTTTCTATGTCTTGAAATTCATGTTCTGATTCTGACTCTGTGAATATAAAAATTAACAGATTTTTCAGCATTAATGGTTTTTAGTATTATTAAATTTTTGCTGTTATTATTCATTTTATTTCATAAAAAAAAATTAAAATTCTATAATCTCTCGATCACCAATTTCTTCAAAAATAAAACTAAGATGAAGAGCATACCAGTTTGATTATCACCATGTTGTTTCTCACAAACATCTGGCAATTCTTCTTTGATAACATCGCTTTCTGTTTGATACTCATCAGATATGCTGATGTGCACTGTTGGACTTATAGTATACCCACTAAACGCTAACTGGTCTTGGTTTACTTGAGATTTTGTCTGTAAAAGATTGTTAACATTGTTAGAAATAAGGAAAGTATAATAACAACTTAACTTGAATAGGAGCGCAAAGCGATGATAAATCAGTCTTGTTATAATAGTTTTGCTTTCAGGATAACTTTGAAATGGCTTATATATTAAACTACTGACTGCGTTGTTTTAGTATAATGTACAGAACTTCAAGTCTTAATAAAATGATTATTAATAACTTTATTTTTGGATGTCGGTGTCCATAACGCAAAAAATTTATACCTACCAAAGACACCGACTTCCAAAAATATAGTAGATTATTAACCTAGCGGGCGTAGCGAGGGTGTTAACAACTTAAATCACGAGCGAAGCGAGGGATTTAAGACGAGTCCTGAGTGTAGCGAGGGATTTAAGTGCACCCAAGACTAAGACAGCTTTATCACCGAGGAAAATACTCTAATTTTCGTACCATTTGCGAAAAAAATAACACAATAATATTATGAGATAAGCATTTATTAAAAATAATGACTTTTATTTGTTAAATAAAAGAAAGAATAGAATAGAAAATATTTATTCGACATAGATACAACACAACAACAACAATCACAAAGTAACAGAGAAGAATAGTAAAAAAAGTACAAACAAGGTTTAAGAATGACTGCGCCGAGCGTGCCCACACCGAAAGGGTTACCAACTCAGCATTTGCTGGGCACCAGACACCCAGCGCTGATTTTCAGTTGGCAACCCGCTAGTGACACACGGACGTGGGTAAATAAAATAGATACTTAAAATAATGTCATAACGTGAATATGTAGGTGCTTAACTTATAAACTTAATAATATGTAGAATAGATAATATAAAGTAATAGAAAAATATATTATGTATTATAATATAAAGTATAATAAGTGCTACAATATGATGGTTACATTTTTCCTCAAAAAACCCCAAATGATAGTGTTGCATAGACAACCGGCCTATCACATCCAGCCAACCTCTTCCCGACTCATTTCCTAGAAATATAGGCACACCACTTGATGGATTAAACTATTTTTAAATTATCGTGGATATTATTCATATTAAATAATATATATTGGATTGAATTAAATTAAAATAAGATTTGCGAACCAATGTTCTAAACCGCAATGCGTGCTTGACGCCTTCGAGAGTGCTAGGCCTAACCTAGGCCTGGTCACTCATCGCCATTTTGACATTTCTTAAAGTTGCGGCTCACAATCATACTGCTGCTATAAAACAAACGTGATTTTTTTGCCACTTAAATATTTATTTTATTTTGTTTTTAGTATTTGTTGTTATAGCGACAACAGAAATCAAAATCATTTATTTTTATTTTACATAGGCCTACATGGGCACTTATAAAACGTCGTCGAAAGGTGCACGGTTCGGGTTAGTCGTTTCCTATGGAGAATAGTGTTGCCCAAATTCAGTCTTGGTCTTGCAGTCTTGGTCTTGTTCTTGCGTTTTTGCAAGACCAAGACCAAGAACAAGACCGCGTATTTTTAGCAAGACCAAGACCAAGACTGATCGTGCAAGACTTGAGCAAGAACAAGACTAAGCCTGCAAGACTCTTGCGTCTTGCAGCTAGGACTTAGCGCTATTTCACGGAGTAGTTAGGTGTAACAGTTCGGTGTATAGGTACGCTTAGGAATTCTATGAGACGCAAAAAACTGTATCAAAGAATATGAAAAACTGGACCTATGCGCATTACGACTAATAGGTACCATAAACATACCTACATAGCGAATAAAAAAATATCCATTAAAATCAAACTGAGTGCATGCATAGTTATGTTTTAACCATCGGCACTTTGATAATGCAGCATCAAAGGTTTTGTACTTACTTCTCAAAGAAATTTGCCGCTTTTCGGAAGTACATGGTTATGATACACGCGCCGGCGGCTTCTTTTGAAATCATATACAACAATCGTTGCCGCCGCGCCGAAATCACAACATTTGACACTATTTGATTGCCGCCACAGGGCGTAGGTATACTCATGCAAAATAATTTCGAATTTTAAGAGTACCTACAGGTGTTCCAAAGAATAAATAAGTTTCAGAGTGCTTAGAATGAAAATGAATACATTATACTGATCACGCAAGCAGTATTATGATTAGGATAAAATGGTAAGGATAGGTAGTAGATGTCATAATAATTTATTCTAGTAAGTATATATTATAATATTGATTATATGGTTTTAAACTAATTACTTAGGTACTATTATTGTACATTTAGTCATTATATTTCTTAAGTTTTTACAAGAAAAAATACCAAAAAAGTGTTCAAATATCACCCGTTTGATAAATATTGTAGCCACTTTTAAATATACTTAAAAAGTGTAAAAAAATTCTACAAAACTAATAAAATAATATAAAAAGCGTAGGAAAAAACCTACTAAAAAAAAAAAGCCTGCGATAAGAGTTTTGTATTGCTTACCAGCCCGAATATCTCTGAGAGAGATGATGAGAGTAAGTATTTACTAGCAGTGTCCGCGACTTCGTCCACGAGGAATAGTAACTTTGGAGGTATAGTGACGTTCAGGATTTATTTATTTATTTTTAAACTTCTGTCATCAAACATACAAACAAACTCTTCAGCTTTATAATATTAGTATAGATTAGTATAGATGTACGCCAAAACATTCACTTATATGTAAAGAATAGTGATTGGCACTAATTCTTTACATATATTTTATTCAAGCGTCGCGTCTGTACAAGTAGGTAATAATCTGTGTTTGTACGCCGCACGCGGCATCGTTTGATTTGCGGCCGCATCCTTTTAATAGAGCCGGCACGTGGCGAGGCGGCGCGGTAGAAAGCAAGGAAACGTAGGTACTATAAATAAAGGAATTATTTTAATTCCAGTCATTTCCAATTGAGCTGTGCTTCGAGTCTAACTTAATAATTGTTTTTACTAATTCTTGTTGAAATAAATGATAAATCGTAAAACTCTTTTATTAAATTTCATATAAGTTGAGGGTTCAATCTCTTTCTAGACAGATATTGTTCTTTAAAATACAGTCAAGTTATTGTAATTAATTTGTTTTTTTTTACATGTTTTAGCAAATGTAAGCTTATAAGTCATAAATGTTTATTAAGAAACAGTTACTTCCATGGAAAACGACATGAAGGTCAGTTGATTTTTCGAATTTCTTATCAAATCTTCAGTTATTTATTAATCTGCTTGATCTTTACTATGGCTGTGTTAATTCAAGCTCACAATGTTCCAATTCTAATACGTTTTTCTAAGATTTAAAAACTTTAATAAATAGTAATAGACTGATAGGTAATTGCAAGACTTGCAAGACTCTTGCTGCAAGACCAAGACCAAGACCAAGACTGGGAGCGCAAGACCAAGACCAAGACCAAGACCAGGTGTATTGGCGCAAGACCAAGACCAAGACTGGCTTAGTCTCGTCTTGTTCTTGCATTTGGGCAACACTAATGGAGAAGAACCGGCAAGAAACTCCACGGTTACTCTTTAAAAGATATGGTTTGGTTTTACAATATTTCCATGTTACAGCATTAGTACGGATATGGGGGGACAACGTAGGCCCGACAATCAGTCGAATGAAATAAAATAATAAAAAAACTTTTTTACAAAAAAATACTACCGACTTCCAAATAAGAAAACTACAAAGTGAAAAATAACTTTATTTTTGGAAGTCGGTGTCCTTAACGCAAAAAAATTGTATCTATGAAAGACACCGACTTTCAAAAATAAAGTTATTTTTCACTTTGTAGTTTTCTTATTTGGAAGTCGGTAGTATTTTTTTGTAAAAAAGTTTTTTTATTTTTCACTTTTTAGTTGTACCTACCCTAACCTAAAAGGCGAGTTGTTTAGTAAGTTTCTTATAACGCCAGAATAGGTTACCCGAATATCATGAAACTTGAACAAAACCGATCAAATGAGAGATCTGCTTACCCCTTAAGAGCGTACTGGCGTGATGTTATGTTATGAAATGGTATAAACAACAAACAGACATGCAATTGCAGCAGTCTCTAAAGTTTTGCCGTTATTTATTGAAGAGTTCTGTTGTATATCTTCGAAGTTCTTCATCAGATCTTCACCAAATTAAAATGGGACCAATTTCGAAACATAATCTTTCAAACAAAAAAAGAATTTTCAAAATCGGTCCACAATTGGCGGAGATATCGGTGAACATAAACAAAAAAAAAAAAAAAAAAACATACAAGAAGTCGAACATAGAACCTACTCCTTTTTCGAAAGTCGGTTAAAAAAGTAAAACGAGATAAAAAGTTAACAAATGTTAAAAAGCATCTAAAAATCTAGAAGGCCTACAATGTTCACACATTCACAAAACAATCAGTAAAAAAATCTACACAAAAGTAAAAAAAAAAATAAAAAAAAATGTCTCACAACACAAAATTTAACATGTGGCACAAATGTTGTTATCAGTGCTGCATCTATTCTTAGCAAAGGGCTATAAAGATGATTGAAAGCTTGATTGATTATATAAAGTCTAATTAAAAGAGAAAATGAGATTGAGAATAGTTCGAGACATCCACATATTTGTGCTGTTTGGAAGCCGCATGCGCAGAAGGAGCTACGGCCAACATTTTTATCATCAACGTAGTCCTTGATTTTATAATATGCTTTTTTAATAAGGACACGTTTGATGTAGTTTCCATCGGTCAGTTCTATAACTGAATTTGGCAATCTATATCTATCTATACTTATTACGTAAATTTGTAAGTTTGTATGTAGGGAGTAATCTCTGGAACTAATGATCCAATTCTAAAAAAAAATTCACTGGTAGAAAGCTACATTATTGCTGAGTGCTATAGGCTAAATAACATCACGCTACGACCAATAGGAGCGGAGCATAAATGAAAAATGTTGCAAAAACAGGAAAGAATATTAATTTTTGAGGGCTTCCGTTGCGTGCGCTGCGTAAACGGTTTCAGTTATGCAATCATGTATGTAGGGTAGGTAGGGTAGGTGTAGGGTAGGTGTAGGGTAGGTGTAGGGTAGGTGTAGGGTAGGTGTAGGGTAGGTGTAGGGTAGGTGTAGGGTAGGTGTAGGGTAGGTGTAGGGTAGGTGTAGGGTAGGTGTAGGGTAGGTGTAGGGTAGGTGTAGGGTAGGTGTAGGGTAGGTGTAGGGTAGGTTTAGGGTAGGTGTAGGGTAGGTGTAGGGTAGGTGTAGGGTAGGTGTAGGGTAGGTGTAGGGTAGGTGTAGGGTAGGTGTAGGGTAGGTGTAGGGTAGGTGTAGGGTAGGTGTAGGGTAGGTGTAGGGTAGGTGTAGGGTAGGTGTAGGGTAGGTGTAGTGTAGGTGTAGGGTAGGTGTAGGGTAGGTGTAGGGTAGGTGTAGGGTAGGTGTAGGGTAGGTGTAGGGTAGGTGTAGGGTAGGTGTAGGGTAGGTGTAGGGTAGGTGTAGGGTAGGTGTAGGGTAGGTGTAGGGTAGGTGTAGGGTAGGTGTAGGGTAGGTGTAGGGTAGGTGTAGGGTAGGTGTAGGGTAGGTGTAGGGTAGGTGTAGGGTAGGTGTAGGGTAGGTGTAGGGTAGGTGTAGGGTAGGTGTAGGGTAGGTGTAGGGTAGGTGTAGGGTAGGTGTAGGGTAGGTGTAGGGTAGGTGTAGGGTAGGTGTAGGGTAGGTGTAGGGTAGGTGTAGGGTAGGTGTAGGGTAGGTGTAGGGTAGGTGTAGGGTAGGTGTAGGGTAGGTGTAGGGTAGGTGTAGGGTAGGTGTAGGGTAGGTGTAGGGTAGGTGTAGGGTAGGTGTAGGGTAGGTGTAGGGTAGGTGTAGGGTAGGTGTAGGGTAGGTGTAGGGTAGGTGTAGGGTAGGTGTAGGGTAGGTGTAGGGTAGGTGTAGGGTAGGTGTAGGGTAGGTGTAGGGTAGGTGTAGGGTAGGTGTAGGGTAGGTGTAGGGTAGGTGTAGGGTAGGTGTAGGGTAGGTGTAGGGTAGGTGTAGGGTAGGTGTAGGGTAGGTGTAGGGTAGGTGTAGGGTAGGTGTAGGGTAGGTGTAGGGTAGGTGTAGGGTAGGTGTAGGGTAGGTGTAGGGTAGGTGTAGGGTAGGTGTAGGGTAGGTGTAGGGTAGGTGTAGGGTAGGTGTAGGGTAGGTGTAGGGTAGGTGTAGGGTAGGTGTAGGGTAGGTGTAGGGTAGGTGTAGGGTAGGTGTAGGGTAGGTGTAGGGTAGGTGTAGGGTAGGTGTAGGGTAGGTGTAGGGTAGGTGTAGGGTAGGTGTAGGGTAGGTGTAGGGTAGGTGTAGGGTAGGTGTAGGGTAGGTGTAGGGTAGGTGTAGGGTAGGTGTAGGGTAGGTGTAGGGTAGGTGTAGGGTAGGTGTAGGGTAGGTGTAGGGTAGGTGTAGGGTAGGTGTAGGGTAGGTGTAGGGTAGGTGTAGGGTAGGTGTAGGGTAGGTGTAGGGTAGGTGTAGGGTAGGTGTAGGGTAGGTGTAGGGTAGGTGTAGGGTAGGTGTAGGGTAGGTGTAGGGTAGGTGTAGGGTAGGTGTAGGGTAGGTGTAGGGTAGGTGTAGGGTAGGTGTAGGGTAGGTGTAGGGTAGGTGTAGGGTAGGTGTAGGGTAGGTGTAGGGTAGGTGTAGGGTAGGTGTAGGGTAGGTGTAGGGTAGGTGTAGGGTAGGTGTAGGGTAGGTGTAGGGTAGGTGTAGGGTAGGTGTAGGGTAGGTGTAGGGTAGGTGTAGGGTAGGTGTAGGGTAGGTGTAGGGTAGGTGTAGGGTAGGTGTAGGGTAGGTGTAGGGTAGGTGTAGGGTAGGTGTAGGGTAGGTGTAGGGTAGGTGTAGGGTAGGTGTAGGGTAGGTGTAGGGTAGGTGTAGGGTAGGTGTAGGGTAGGTGTAGGGTAGGTGTAGGGTAGGTGTAGGGTAGGTGTAGGGTAGGTGTAGGGTAGGTGTAGGGTAGGTGTAGGGTAGGTGTAGGGTAGGTGTAGGGTAGGTGTAGGGTAGGTGTAGGGTAGGTGTAGGGTAGGTGTAGGGTAGGTGTAGGGTAGGTGTAGGGTAGGTGTAGGGTAGGTGTAGGGTAGGTGTAGGGTAGGTGTAGGGTAGGTGTAGGGTAGGTGTAGGGTAGGTGTAGGGTAGGTGTAGGGTAGGTGTAGGGTAGGTGTAGGGTAGGTGTAGGGTAGGTGTAGGGTAGGTGTAGGGTAGGTGTAGGGTAGGTGTAGGGTAGGTGTAGGGTAGGTGTAGGGTAGGTGTAGGGTAGGTGTAGGGTAGGTGTAGGGTAGGTGTAGGGTAGGTGTAGGGTAGGTGTAGGGTAGGTGTAGGGTAGGTGTAGGGTAGGTGTAGGGTAGGTGTAGGGTAGGTGTAGGGTAGGTGTAGGGTAGGTGTAGGGTAGGTGTAGGGTAGGTGTAGGGTAGGTGTAGGGTAGGTGTAGGGTAGGTGTAGGGTAGGTGTAGGGTAGGTGTAGGGTAGGTGTAGGGTAGGTGTAGGGTAGGTGTAGGGTAGGTGTAGGGTAGGTGTAGGGTAGGTGTAGGGTAGGTGTAGGGTAGGTGTAGGGTAGGTGTAGGGTAGGTGTAGGGTAGGTGTAGGGTAGGTGTAGGGTAGGTGTAGGGTAGGTGTAGGGTAGGTGTAGGGTAGGTGTAGGGTAGGTGTAGGGTAGGTGTAGGGTAGGTGTAGGGTAGGTGTAGGGTAGGTGTAGGGTAGGTGTAGGGTAGGTGTAGGGTAGGTGTAGGGTAGGTGTAGGGTAGGTGAAGGGTAGGTGAAGGGTAGGTGTAGGGTAGGTGTAGGGTAGGTGTAGGGTAGGTGTAGGGTAGGTGTAGGGTAGGTGTAGGGTAGGTGTAGGGTAGGTGTAGGGTAGGTGTAGGGTAGGTGTAGGGTAGGTGTAGGGTAGGTGTAGGGTAGGTGTAGGGTAGGTGTAGGGTAGGTGTAGGGTAGGTGTAGGGTAGGTGTAGGGTAGGTGTAGGGTAGGTGTAGGGTAGGTGTAGGGTAGGTGTAGGGTAGGTGTAGGGTAGGTGTAGGGTAGGTGTAGGGTAGGTGTAGGGTAGGTGTAGGGTAGGTTTAGGGTAGGTGTAGGGTAGGTGTAGTAAAAATAATCAACCAATATCCAGCAATTATAAATTAGGCTCGTTGACAAGAGATTTAAATTGAAAAAGGTTCTCAGAAACCCATAAATGCTGTAACATGTGTGGTTAATTCGTGATGTTAATCAAGTGTGACAAATTGTTTAACGCTTGGGATTTAAGAAACTGAAAGCAGAATTAACCGGCGATTATTCGTCGATTAAAGCCCGCTAACACTTAATAATTGGTCACTGTGCGTCGAGAACAATCTCACAAGTCCTAATTGAGTATTTTTCTCAGCTGAACATTCTGGAAAGTTCTTCATGTGTCTAGGGCAGTCTGGATGTGGTGTTTGACAGATAGTTGACACTTGACAGTTGACTGACAGTTGCTTATTACTACAAGTAAAGGTACCCCGGACTATATTTTCAAGCAACGAACAACCGCCTAAAACGCCATTATGGACGCCAAGTAAGTACATAACAGTGGCGACGAGATAAAAAACGTAAAATATAGTAGAAAAACCAGTGAAACTTTGGGAAAACTATATACATAGAATGGCTGATCTAAGATTCGAGACATTTGATATGAAAAGTGGCGATTGGGAATCATATAAAGAACGATTTGGTTACTTCATAATAGCACATGGCTTAATAGAACCTATTAGGCAAAAAGCGGTTTTTTTTGCATCTTGTGGTAGTGAGCTGTTTAACTTAGTTAAATCATTAGTGTTTCCGAATACTGTGAGCCAGGTTACATTAGCTGAAATAGATACAAAACTAAATAATCATTTTAGTCCGCGACCAAATGAGATCGTGGAATCATTTAAATTCCACAGTAGGAATCAGGGTAAAAATGAATCAATTCAAGTATACATTGCAGCACTTCGAAAAATGTGTAGGTTTTGCAATTTTGTAGATTTAGAAAGAACCTTGAGAGATAGACTCGTGTGTGGCGTAAATAATGCCAAACTACAAGAAAATTTACTGAGAAAGGCTAACCTT
Source organism: Orthosia incerta (assembly GCA_948252205.1). Lineage (NCBI taxonomy): Eukaryota > Metazoa > Arthropoda > Insecta > Lepidoptera > Noctuidae > Orthosia > Orthosia incerta. The sequence goes on from OX411767.1 coordinate 4,693,884, forward strand.
ACTTATGCAACAGCTGTGGAATTGGCATTGCAAGCGGAAAGATGTGTTGAAGACTTAAAAATCCTAAAAGTACCAGCCATTGAGGAATCATTAATCACCTGTTCTGCAAGTTCAAGTAGAGACAGTGAGGTCGAACCAATGGAGGTAAATGCAGTGGAAGAGAAGAAAAAGAAGCTATTCTGCTAAAGATGCGGAGGAAGCCATTTGTACCACAAATGTAAGTTTGTTTCTGCTAAATGTAATACATGCAACAAAGTAGGCCATATTGCAAAAATGTGCAGAAAAAATAAAAATGGAACTGGTGATATCAAAGAGATTCAAGAAAGGGATTATGAATTTATGAATAGGTTATACTGTGTAGGAAGAACATATCGTGAACCTGCCATTTATACAGAACTTTATCTGAATAAAAAAATTGTCAAGTTTGAGGTTGATTCCGGATGTTCATATACAATTATGGCAAGGGAGCAAGCAGAATTAATCTGGCCAGATGGATTAGATTTACAGGAATGCAGGCTAAACTTGCACACCTGGACTAATGCTAAAGTGCAGGTGCATGGCAGGACCAAAGTTTTTATTGAATATAAAAATTTTAAAGGTTACCTGCAAATAATAATTGGACAGGGGCGAGGTAATCTCCTTGGCAGAAATTGGTTCCAGCCTCTAGGGATTTCAGTTGAAGGTATAAATAACATCAATTCCCTGGATAGTGAAAAGGATGAATCTCTATTAAAAATACTTAAGAAATATAATAAATTGTTTGATGGACTTGGTGAATACAAAGGACCGGAAGTTGTGATCAATTGTAAGAAGGATGTACAGCCGAAATTTATGAGGAGCAGGTCAGTACCATTTGCGATAAGAGATAGAGTTTGTGAAGAAATAGATAGGTTGGTTAATATTGGAGTAATGGAACCAATAGCTTATTCAAATTGGGCTACACCAGTGGTTCCAGTACTAAAAAAAGATGGCAGTATTCGTCTATGTGGAGACTACCGATTGACTGTAAATTCAGCAACCGACACGGCTACATACCCGCAGCCAACGATAAATGAGTGTCTATCTGAAGTCGCAGGTGGTGTAATTTATACTAAACTGGATTTAAAAGAGGCATATACACAACTGAAAGTATCGGAGGAAACAGGTATGCTCCTGACAATTAACACAATAAAGGGATTATATAAGATGAATAGATTACCCTATGGTTTGAAGGCTTGCCCAGGTATATTTCAACGGATCATGTCAACAACATTGGCAGGTATTAAAGGAGTGACTGTGTTGCTAGATGACATTTTAATAAGTGGAAATAAGATACAGCATAATGCAAGGCTGGAAAATGTACTGGCGTGTCTAGAAGATGTTGGACTCAGACTGAACCGAAAGAAGTGTGAGTTTGCAACAAATAAAGTTGAATTCCTTGGTAATGTGGTGGATCAAGATGGTATTCATCCAAGTGACAAAAAGATCAAATTGATTATGAATGCGAGGAGTCCTAGAAATGTTAAAGAGCTACAAGCTTTTTTGGGATTGTTGAATTTTTATGACAGGTTTATGAAAGATAAAGCTATGTTATTGGAACCACTATATAGGCTTCTAGATAAAGATGCTATATGGAAGTGGGGCAAGTTAGAGACAGAAACATTCCAGAAGGCTAAATGTACACTGTCTAGTACAGATACTCTAATACATTTTGATAATAACAGAAAGGTAACATTAACATGTGATGCTTCAGAATATGGGGTGGGAGCCGTTCTATCTCATGTTATGGATGATGGATCAGAAAAACCGGTTGCTATGGGATCCAGAACTTTATCAAAATCAGAACGTAACTATGCACAGATCGATAAAGAAGCTGCGGCGATTATATTCGGTTTAGAAAAATTCAATCAGTATGTATATGGAAGACGTATAGTAATATACACCGATCATAAGCCATTGCTTGGGATTTTAAGCCCCAATAAAGCAATACCGAAAGTACTGTCACCAAGAATGATGCGATGGGCTTTGAAGCTGAACTCACATGATTATGAACTACAATATAAACGGGGCACTAGTATAGGGAATGCTGATGCTCTCAGTAGGTGGCCAATGGATACTACTGAAGATTGGAAGTCAGATACTGAAGATGTTGAAGATATATTGTTATTGTCGGAGACACCAAGCGCCGTTCAGTATTCAGTAAAAGACATTGCAGAACAAACAGGGCGAGACGATATTCTATCTAAAGTGAAATTCTGGATATTGCATGGATGGCCTGATAATGTAAATGACAGCAATATGAAATTATATTGGCTAAAAAGAAAGGAGTTATCTGTTACTAATGACTGTATAATATGGGGTCCCGAGTTGTCATACCGCCACCGATGCGGGAACACATGTTACAGGGTTTACATGAGACTCATGATGGCATAGTAATATCAAAATCAATTGCACGAAGCTATTTTTGGTGGCCAGGACTGGATCATGAGATTGAAGCGTTAGTGGCAAATTGTGATAGCTGTCAGATAAATAAAAATATGCCATCAAGCACGGGACATTCTTGGATCACCCCTTCTAACCCATGGCAACGTTTACATATTGACTTTGCTGGTCCAGTTGATAGAAGTAAAAGATACACGTAGTTTCGAGATTAGATGCAAACTATTTATTTTCAAGAACATAATGACAATCAGAATTATAAGTTATTTGGAAGTACCCACATGTATTTAATTTTACAATCACCCACACAATCAATATACACAACATACCTTCCCATCATAATCTTTAAGTAACAAACTAATTAATCAACCATTTATCCAGTAGCTTTCATCCATTTCTCTCCTGGTCTATAGTTGCGCTTCTCGATCCAAGCTTGTGAATCTCTCGGTGGATTTTCCTGAGATCTAACTGCTTGGCATGCCTCACAGCTTCCAATCATTCTCTCAATTTGTATTTCCATTCCTGACCACCACACATATCCTCTTGCATAAGCTTTTGTCTGGACTACACCAGCATGCGATGCATGCACTAATATCAGTACCTTCTGTTGTAAACTAGAAGGAATAATGACTCTATTGCACCACAATAAACATCCTTTACTGTGTGAAAGAGCCTCTCGTCGTGTCCAAAATGGCTGCAGAGTGGTGTCCGGATCTTTATTTGGCCAACCATGAAGAATGTGGAATAAAACCCGCTTCAACACCTTATCTCTCTCTGTTTCTGTGGCTAGTTTAGATATGTCTAAGTTCCAGCCGGCAGGTTGTTCCTCCAATAACAACACATCTCTAAGCGGCTTCACAGATATTTCAGAAATCTCAGGCTCAGTCCACCTACTAAGCGCATCTGGATTGCCAATCAATCTTCCAGCTCTATACTTGATCTGATAGTTGTAACAAGCTAGTTTAAGAGACCATCGCAACATTCTGGGGGAGATTTGATCAGGAGTTTGTTTGCTTGGGTTAAATAGACCCACCAACGGTTTGTGATCCGTAAAAATAGAAAATTTGCGACCCGCAAAAAATTCGTGAAATTTCTTCAACCCAAACATGATCGCTAGAGCCTCCTTATCAATTTGTACAAATTTTCTTTCATGAGGCTGTAAAGTTCGCGAAGCCATCATGACGGCTTTTTCGGATCCGTCATCCATTACATGTGCTATTACCGCTCCTAGTCCATAGTCTGATGAATAACAGATAAGTAATAACTCGCGTTCGACCTCATAACCAATTAAGGTCAAATCAGAAGCCAGGAGATCTTTTGCCTTATCAAATGTAGTTTGTTCAACCTCACCCCAATACCAAGGCTTCTTCGTCTCCAACAGACGGTACAGAGGTTCCAGCAAAGTTGCTTTATCAGGCAAAAACTTTCATAGAAATTGTACAAGCCTAGGAACGCACGTAGAGCCTGCTTGTTCGTCGGGGCTGGCTTTTCTTTAATTTCTTTGACTTTAATAGGGGATGGATGAAGCCCCTCAGCGTCTAGCATATGTCCCAAGAAATTAATGCTGCTGGAAGCAAACACACATTTTTCTAATCGCAATCTGAGACCCATTTCATTTAATTTCTGCAGAACTGCATGTAACCTTCTATCGTGCTCCTCAGTCGTCCTCCCCGACACGGCAATGTCATCCAGTAAACATGCCACGCCATCCATTCCTGCCAGTGCCGACGACATTACTCTCTGGAAAATTCCAGGTGCTGCATTCACTCCAAATGCTAGTCTATTCATCCTCATGAGTCCAAGAGGTGTATTTAATGTCAGCAGCATAGCTGTGTCGTCATCCACTTTCAATTGCATGTAGGCTTGTTTTAAGTCCAGTTTACTAAATATTCGTCCCCCACTGAGCTTAGCAAAACTTTCCGCCGGTAGAGGGTATGTATCAACATCAATCGCCATGTTCACTGTGGATCGATAATCTCCACAAATCCGAAGAGAACCATCATCTTTCTTCACTATCCTTAGTGGTGTAGCCCACCTGGAATATCTCACAGGAGTTAATATTCCCACATTAACCATATGAGTCAATTGTTCTTCCAGTTGTTTCTTCAAAGGAAATGGCACCGGGCGAGCTTTCATAAAACGCGGCTTGGCGTTCGCACGCACATGTAGTGAAACTTCTGGCCCCTTGTACTCTCCAAGATTTTCCTTAAATAAGTCAGGAAACTCTTTCAGCAAATCATGATTAACATCCGCAAGTGTCCAACAGATTCCAGTTACTTGCAGGTCTAACGCTTTAAATCAACTTCGACCAAGAAGGCTGGGTCCCTGACCCGATACTACAAACAGCTCACATTGAGCCTCTTTGTTGCCCAACGTGACATATACGTATGTGACGCCAAGGACTTGCAAGGTTTCACGAGAATACGTCACTAATTTAACATTGGTAGGCCGTAAAGGTGGAGGTTTGATCCACAGGCGTCGATAAGTAGCTGCCGAGATTATTGTTCGAGAAGCTCCAGAATCAACCTCCATTTCAATTACAGCACCATTAATTGTTACATCTGCCTTTATTGGAGGTGACTGACTTTCTGAACAAACATAGACACCCATCATATCTTCCTCCTTTTCCGTCTTTGCCTCTTCCGTTACATCTGCCACCTGGTGTTGCTTCTTACTTTTTCTATCACAGGCCGATGCGATATGCCCCTGGCGTTTGCAATAAAAACACCTAGCCTTCACAAAGGGACATCGTTCGCCTTCTCTGTGATGTCGCGCACAATGTTGACAATCCCCAGGACTAATCCTATCAATCTCCATAGGCTCAGTAACATCAATATGAGTTTGCTTCATACTGAGTTTAGTGTCTGGGTATATATCCAGTACAATCGCCTGATGATTAAGACATAGTTGTACAGCTGTTTCATAAGTTATATTTTTAGTTTTCAACAGCTCTCGACGCAAGCGCTGATCGCGCACACCCAGCACTAGACGGTCCCGCAACTGACGCTTCAGGTCCACAAAGTTGCACTTAGCACCTAACAACCCAATGGCCGCCACAAAGTCCTGCACGCTCTCACTATCAGTTTGTTTACGTGTATGAAATTTTCCGGCTTGAAGTATTTCATTTAATTCTGGTTCATAGAATTGGTCCAACACCGCAAGAATGTCTTTAAATGGAACCTCAGTTGGTCGTTTTGGCACTAACAGTGAAACAATTAATGAATATGTCTCTTTTCCACACTGAGATAAAAATATTGATCGAGCTTTTTCTAGGTTAACATTGTTCACACCAGCCACATCCAAAGAACACAATAATCTTTCCTTATATTCACACCACTTATCAGTCTTAGGGTTAAACTGCCCGGGAAACACGATGTTAGTTAAGTTACACGCCATTTTGATACTGATAATATCCTAATTTTCCTCGTCGCCATTAAAAGATACACGTAGTTTCGAGATTAGAAGCAAACTATTTATTTTCAAGAACATAATGACAATCAGAATTATAAGTTATTTGGAAGTACCCACATGTATTTAATTTTACAATCACCCACACAATCAATATACACAACAAGAAGAATATATCTAATTGTGGTGGATCCATACTCGAAATGGCCAGAAGTAAAGATAGTTAAATCAACCTCAAGTGACTGTGCAATTAAAGCATTAAGAGAAATTTTTGCCCAGCAAGGATTGCCACAAGTGGTAGTAACAGATAATGGAACAGCATTCACATCTGAACAATTCAAGGATTTTATGAAATACAATGGCATTCAACATATACTAACTCCACCATATACACCATCGTCAAATGGCCAAGCTGAAAGATTTGTGCAAACAGTAAAAAAGAAACTACATAGTTTGGCTGGAACTGACATGGATATTTTATTACCACGTCTTTTGTTTGGTTTGAGAGTAGCGCCAAGCTCGATTACTGGAAAGACTCCGGCAGAATTGTTGAATAGACGTCGTTTTAGAACACGGTTTGACATCATACATCCTTTCTCTACAAAACCTGTTGCTGAGAGACAAATTGAAAGTAATATAGAAGTGCCGGTGAGAGCATTTAGATTGAAGGACAAGATATGGCTGCGCAACTATGCAAGAGGGGAGAAGTGGGTGAAAGGAGAAGTCTTCAGAATCAGGGGTCCTGTCCGGTTTTTGGTAAAGATAAACGGTGGACCAATCGTTACACGACACATAAACCAGCTACGACGACGTGATTCTGATGAAGCTCCAGGTCCTAGTAATGAAATGCGTGATATACTCGGCATACCAACAGATGCAGTAGTAACTTGTGAAGGAGACAAGTTACAAAACAATTAAATAATATTAGAGAAATAGATATTAGGATAGTTAGGTTAGGAAAGTATAAAGATATTAGGATAGTTAGGTTAGTAAAAATATAGTAACTTGAGTGAAGTACCTAGAGACTATGGGGGAAGGCATGTGGTGTTTGACAGATAGTTGACACTTGACAGTTGACTGACAGTTGATTATTACTACAAGTGAAGGTACCCCGGACTATATTTTCAAGCAACGAACAACCGCCTAAAACGCCATTATGGACGCCAAGTAAGTACATAACACTGGAATTATCCAGAAACGTTTCCTGTACTATATAAAGGGTGATCAATTTCGTCGTGGGACAGTTTTGATTTGGAAGCGATTCAGAGCAACCAAGAGCAGAGTAATAAAATTGGAAAACTCCTTCTTTCAATCCATACCTGATAGTCCTCATTCAGCATCCGAGCATAGAGCTTTTCAGCTTCCAGACACTTTCGCTGCAGTCGCCCACATTGCTTCAGTTTAGTGCAGCAGAACAAACAAGCCAGTATAGGTCTACTGTCCTCAGTCACAAACTGTAACAAAACACGAAAAAACTATTTATTTATTTATGAATAAATGCTTCAGAATCAATCTACCTAGTCTTTGCCCAACTTTGTTGTGGAGGCCTACAGTCTACCAGTAATTAACAAGGTCAAAGTGTCTATCTGACCTCCACAATCTAGGAACTGGGAAACACAATACTCCTAGGCAAGCTTAATGTGCTTTCTGAGGCACGGAAGAATCTTTCTATGTTAAGATGACCAGGCACCATCTACTGTCGGACCTCGGCAACTGATGCTTAACCTTGTAGATTGACACATCAAGTTAAAAGATACTAGAGCGGTGGCGATGCAGGGTTTACCAGATGTACAACCTGGTGACTCTTGATGTAAGAGATGCGGTCCAAGGGCCTTATTAGACATTTGGTAAGAACAGTTGCATCTGCTTATTTGTTTAGAACTATGGTCTTTAAATTATTAGATAATCCACTTACTGGAACATCAGTCAGCTTCTCATATAATGCCTGCAGGTTCTTGTTGACAACCACATACATTCGAACATTTTCTACTAAACACAATCTACACATTGGCAGTTTTTCCATCTTCATAAACACTGCTGATTTTTACTATCTGGCTTTTAGAACAACTTCTTCTACATAGGCAATCTTCTTAAAAAAAAGCTTGGCAGGTATATCCTGTGCGCTTCCTTCGTGGATCTCAGTACGACAGACAAACAAACCCTCAGCCGAGGCTAGTATGAAATCTCTGCGGGTTGTTGTAAGGATTCAAAAATATTTACTAAAATTAGACTATAAGGTTATATTTATTTCTTGAAAGACACCGTTCACGTAGTATTTTATGGGAAAATCTGAAATAACTCCACAACAATCAACACAACACACTATACACAACTGTGTGGTATCTACATCTAAAAAAATAGAATGAAACAAATTGTGACAATGGTGATATGTTCTATGCAATGGTGACACAACTAGCACAACAAAACAGTTTTCCTACCATTGCAACAAAACCACAAAACATTATACAAATGTCAACAACGAAATGTCAGTAAAGTCACTGTCACGACTCACGTCCTCGTTGACAGATTTTTTGGCAATTTTTAATGACCTAGCTAGTAAGGCTTTTAAGTTTCTATACTATTATACATTCTTTACGTACCATTGCAAAACGTTAGAAGATAATGAAGCTATTATTTATACAATTTTGTTTTCGACTGTTTGTGTGTAGGTTGAAAACCAACTGGGTGAAAGTTTACCTGTCCAATAGTAATTTCTTCTTACTGCAGGCTATTAATCAAATTTATTTGGGGTCTGCCAAGAACTTCTGCGCCATATCGTAATAGTGTTAACACACGTACGGATTTGGTACGGCCGGAATGACTCCGCCCACAAATATTTCTCGCTTACACACGCTTGTGTGGAGCGAGACGGACTTAACTGTGTAGAGTGGTCCGCGGACATTATTATTATTAATTGATTCCATATCGGTCACTGATACGGCCGGACTGAATCCGCCCACAAATATTTCTCGCTTACACACGATTGTGTGGAGCGAGACGGACTTAACTGTGTAGAGTGGTCCGCGGACATTATTATTATTAATTGATTCCGTCTCGGTGCACACAAGCGTGTGTAAGCGAGAAAGCATTTGTGGGCGGAGTCGGTCCGGCCGTACCAAATCCGTACGTGAGTTAGCACTATAAGTTAAAACCTCCTAAACCTAAACCCAGGGTTCTGTACAGGCGTTGTTTTGCCAGGATGGACGTTGAGAAACTCAAGAAGGATGCATCTGTTATCGATTGGGAGGTTGTGACGGAGGCCTCTTCGGTTGACGATAAGGTGGCAATCTTTAACGATGTTGTAATCAACCTTTATAACCTCCACGCTCCCACCAGAAAAGTGAAACTGAAACGTCCTCCTGCGCCTTGGATGACAAGTGGCATAAAGATGGCCATGCGAGGCAGGTATCGCGCTTTCCGAAAATTTAAAAGGGATCGAACTGACGAAAACTGGGTGCTATTCAAGGCTGCAAGGAACAGATGAACCAGATGATACGCGATGCTAAACGCCGCCACATTCTGCAAAATATTTCTTCTTCTTCTTCTGCCGATATTTGGAAGTTCCTAGGAACCCTTGGTATCGGCAAACCGCGACATTTAGACCTTCCTAATTCTATCGACTTAGATGATCTCAACCGTCATTTCTCCACTGTGCCTACTATGGATCGCTAAGAAACAAACTCTGTCTCTTCTTTCTGGTCTAACGCGTCCTCACATTAATCCTTTTCGTTTCGTTCCAGTTGAACCGGGTGAGATCAAAAAGATAATTCTCGCCATCAAATCCAAAGCGGTGGGGTATGATAATATCACTCGTGATATGGTAATCATCGTCTTGGATCAACTTCTATCTCCCATCACCCATATAGTAAATTATTCCTTGTATTCCGGAGTATTCCCCTTTTTGTGGCGTAAAGCCTATGTTCGTCCACTGCCCAAAGTTTCCAATCCCACTCTTCCAACCCACTTCCGACCCATTTATATCCTTCCCTTCCTATCCAAAGTGCTCGAGGCCTGTGTCCACAAACAATTTTCAAACTTTGTGCAGAATAATTTACTCATTAGCCCTCTACAATCTGGGTTCAGGCCCGGTCATAGCACTGTATCGGCCTTTCTTAAAGTGACTGGTGATATAAGGGCGGGACTGGAAGATACCAAAGTCACTGTACTGGTGTTGGTTGATTTCTCGAACGCCTTCAATACCGTCAGTCACGAAATCCTGTTAGCCATTCTGTCCTATTTGATGGTCTCCCCCAAAGCACTGGAATGGTTCATCTCTTACCTTCAGGGGCGTCAGCAGTCGGTTCACGTTGGAGAATCTTCATCTCGTTGGTTTGATTTGAAAACTGGCGTTCCTCAAGGCGGCATTCTATCTCCTCTTCTGTTTTCTATTTTTATTAATTTCATTACTTCCGAACTTCAGTGTGCGTATCATCTGTATGCAGATGACCTTCAGTTGTATCGTCAAGGGAGTGTCGACGAACTACAGGACGTTATCGGCAAGTTAAATGGGGACTGAATAGCGATAAAAGCGTGGTCTGATAGGTTTGGCGTTGCTGTTCTTGAAGTTTGGTTTTCAATAAGGCACATAATCTTGAGTAAAATTTGTCATTTATTTAAATCATTTTTTCAGTACATACTATGACAAGTAAGATTTTTTACTCACTGACAGAACTTATTCTTTTCTTCTTAATACCACAAACAAACAATAAAACCTCAACAGTCCTCCTCAAATTTAACTTTAAGAATCAAACCTAAATTGAAATTTGCTACTTATAACTTCTCATTAATAGTAGCATAAACAAAAACAATGTTTAGTGACTTCAAAATGATTATCAAAAAACATTATTCCTTAGTACAAAATAAAAATAATAACATTAATAAAACTCCTCCTGAATCACTATAATAGTATTCACGCTAACACAAGAATTGATTAACAAAATTGTTAAATTTCTCTTTACATAAACTCTTTGTCATCAAATCTGCCAAATTATCATTTGAGTTTACATACTCAATACTGATGATGTTCTTTTCAACAAGATCTTTTAAATAATGAGCTCTAATGTCAATATGCTTAGTTCGTTTTGAACTTTCGTAACTCTTTGACATGGAGATGGCACTTACATTATCAACAAATAATATTGTATCACTGTTAATTCTTAGATGTTCGCATAACAACTTCCAACTAACTCTCGATAAGGCACGTCTAATATTTGCTCATCATTCATCTGTATATTATAGTTAATTTCCATAGGCGTTTTCGCTCCTTTACATTCATTCATGTTAAATTTCTTCAATATTTTCTCTATCAATGTAGTTTGTTTCAATATAAAACCATTTTCGTTTCTTTCTATCTCCATACCTAAAAATCTTTGTATTTCTCCCAGATCCTTTGCATTAAACTGCTTTTTTAGTGCTTTGATAGTATCATCTGCTCCGTTACCAATAATCAGAATGTCATCGACATATACCAGTATCCAATTATCTTGCTTGTGATACATGCAAAAATCATATTCCGATCTTTGAAATCCTTTACTTTTAATAAACATATCAATAGTTTCATTCCAGCATCTAGGGGATTCTGTTAATCCGTATAGTGCTCTTCTTAACTTTAAAACTGTGTCTGGATTCTTTGTCTTATATCCTTTAGGTACTTTAATATATACTTCAGATTTCAGTTTTCCATTTAAAAATGCTGTTGGTATGTCAAGTTGTGCAATTTTCATATCTTCGTTAATTGCTATGGATAAGAACATTCTTACTGTTGAATGTCTAGCAACCGGTGAATAATTGTTTTCAAAGAAATCGTCCTTCTTTTGTTGAAATCCTCTAGCTACTAATCTCGCTTCTTTTGTTCCTTCCTCTTTTACTTTAAAAATCCATTTAGTATCGATCGCTTTTTTTCCTTTTGGTAATTCTTTTTTTCCCATGTCTCTAATTTTTCAAGTGCTTGTAGTTCTTTATCAATAGCTTCCTTCCAATCCGTTTGACTTGCAGCTTCTTCAAATGAGCTTGGTACATTTGCACTCAAGCAAACAACTGTGTTATAAGTTTCATAATCGTAGAGATATATGGGACGTTTGACATTTCTTCCTGATCTAGTCCGATTTTCTTGTTCTAATATATCTTCAGTGGCTTGAATTTCGAAATTGTGTCTCTCTGTTCCTTCTTCTTCATTAAAATTTTCAGTGTTCGGTTCTGTTACTTTTTCCATCTCAATATGTTTTCTTTCTTTATTTTCCTCTTCTTCTTCAATATATTTCATTTCACCACTTTTCTCTTCTACTTCTTCTTTATATTGTATATCAGTCTCATCAAATCTCACATCTCTAGATTTTATAATGGAATTGTCTTCTGGATTCCACAATCTGTAACCTACTACTCCATATCCAACCATTCTTGTTGCTCTGCCTCTGTTGCTCAATTTATCTTGTCTTGGTATAATAGTGGCCCATGCTTTGGAACCAAAAATTCTCAATCTTGACAAATCTGTCTGTCCATATCTCATATAGCAGGGTGTCTCGAAATTAATTGCCCATGAAGGAGATCTATTTAATTGAAAAGCTGCAAATTGAATAGCTTCACACCACAAAAAACTTAGGGAGCTTAGTTTCTGCGAATAGAGTCCTCGTTTTATCACACAACGTTCGGTTTAATCTCTCTGCACATCCATTTTCTTGAGGACTATAAGGTAAATAATACTCTAAACGTATCCCTTTCCTTCTGCAAAAATCTTTAACTTTATTGGCGGTATACTCTGCGCCATTATCACAGCGAATCCTTTTTACTTTATTTCCAGTTTCCTTTTCAAGTTGTACTTTAAAGTTGATAAGCTTCTCTGTTGCCTGTGATTTACTAACTAGTGGATATACTACACAAAAATGAGAATAATCATCTAGTATTGTCATAAAATACTTCTCACCATTTAATCCACAATCCTTAATTGGCCCAGCAATATCTGTATGTAAAATTTCTGCCACTTGCCTTGATTTCGGTCTTGGTGTCTGTTTAAAGGGTCCTCTTGTAGCTTTCCCTTCCATGCATGCACTGCAAACTTTGTTAGACATTTTTAAATTCATCATTCCTAAAGATTTTCTATTTAAATGTCCTAACCTCTTGTGCCAAAGATCATCATCACATTGAATTTTACTACTATTACAAGTCTCATTACAAATATTAGCATACAATTTATACAGCTTGCTCTCTGATGTTCCCTCAAGATAACAATTGTTACTTTTAATGGTTACTTTATGATTATTAAATTGTACATTATGTCCAGCCTCAGTAATTTTGTGAACTGATAGTAAGTTATATGATATATCTTTAACAATTAATGCCTCAATGTTTATCTTTAAATTGTCACATTTTATTTTTAAATTACCTTTTTTGTTTGTTAAAGATATTGACCATTAGCAACCAGTATTTTGACACACTTGTCTAATATTATTACATCTGTCATGTATTTTTCAAACTTATTACTTACAATGTGTTGAGTACAACCAGAATCCACTATAAAAGAAATATCATAGTATCTGTCCTTTTCACTCCTTACGCTTAAAGCATTTTCACTTGCAATAAATCCAAATTCGCCATCCGTCATCATTGATGTTGCTCCTTGTCCCTGAAATCCTCGTCCTCTATATCCTTGTCCTTGAAAACCTCTTCCACGAAGTCCGCGACCACGTCCTCGTCGATTCTGACTATAAACTCGTCCTTGGCCTCTTGCCTTTGATGTTCCTCTGTCATTTGCATAACTACTGTTTATTTGACACTCGTATGACTTATGGCCATTCTTTCCACATCTATAGCAGGAAATATTGAATGCATTCTCTTCGCTGTACTGTGTTCCTTCTATTTTTATCTTAGTTTCAGCATCTAACAACCTTGCCTTAACAAAATCGAAGGCCAACTTTTTCTCCGCAGCCATTGTTTCAATCGAAGTGATAACATGATCATACTCTTTAGGTAGTGAGGATATATTAAATAGTGTGGTAACACTGAATTTACTTCCTCTTCCGTTCTGCCTTGTGTGTAGAGGAGCTGGTATGTCGGCCCTCTGTTAATAAAGAATTCATTACTAAAGAAACAGTGTTTGCATTCATCAAAAGAAGGCTTCGAACACAAGCATAAAGTGTTCAGGTTATGGGCCCAGTAAACGGAACTGCAAGAAAAACCAAATAGAACATGGATCATTACAGATTCAATAAATATGGTATTACGCCATTTGCCGGCGAAGAATTTACGAACTGGATTTTTCGTGTAAGGTTGGTTTTAGAAGAAAATGATCTCAAGGAAACGATGCAATGCAAAACATTAGAAAAGCTCTCAGAAGCTGAATTGAAGAAAAACTCAAAGGCAAAGAATATATTAATACAATGTATTAATGACAGCCATCTTGAGCTAGTCAAGGAATGTAACACTGCCTATGAGATAATTGAGAAGCTGTCCTCAGTATATCAAAGAAAAGGTATAAGCTCCCAACTGTTATTAAGAAAAAGATTATAAACTTTAAAATATAATGAAAACGAAACACTGAATTCTTACTTTATAAAGTTTGATAAAATGGTGAGAGAATTAAAGGGGACAGGTGCGGAGCCTTCTGAAGGAGAAATCATTTGTTACATTTTATTATCTATGCCTGAATCTTATAGTAATATTGTGACAGCAATAGAAACATTGTCATCTGAAAATTTGACTTTAGAATTTATTAAAAATAGACTTTTAGAAGAAGAAATAAAAAGAAAAGGTTTAAACGAAGGCTGTGAGAATCAACAGCAATCTCAGGCTTTTTATAACAAGAAAAGTGTACCAAAGAAATTCATATTATGAATGCTATAATTGTGGTAAAAAGGGACACAAAAAGTCTGAATGTAGATTTAAAGCAAAAAAGGTGTATCAAAACAAGAATTATGACCAAACAAAAGAATTTAATCTTGCAAATAAAGAAGAAGATCAAGGTATTTGTTTTATGGTAAACAATAGTACATGCCAAGAAAAAGGTCAGTCAAAATTAATCTATTTTTATGCCGATTCTGGTGCATCAGATCACTTAGTGAGTTCAGACCAATATTATGATCAATACATAGAACTTAAGAACCCTATCAGAATTAACATTGCCAAAAAGCAAGAATCACTGTATGCTACCAAAGTGGGAACAATAATAACAGAAAAGTGTACATTAAGAAATGTCTTATTTGTTCCTAACCTACGGAGTAATCTCTTATCAATAAATAAAATAGAACAAAATGGATATGGAGTTAAGTTTGAGAATAATAAAGTATTTATTTACAGAAACAGTACCATTTTGTTCCAAGGATTAAAGAAGAATAATTTATATGAAATAAAGTTTAAAATAAATGTAGTTTCAGCACAGAAAGCATACTCTATAACTACTTCTAATAATATTTGGCATAAAAGGCTTGGTCATGCCTCTGCAGATAAATTGTCTGAATTGAAGAGAAGAAAATTGATAAATAGTGAATTTTCAAATCAAGAAATATTATGTGAGCCATGTGTAAAGGGACGGCAGACAAGGTTACCATTTAATAACAGTGAGTACAAACAAACAAATAGAATTTTAGAATTGATACATTCTGATTTATGTGGTCCGATAAACCCAGTTACTCATGACAATAAGAAATACATACTAACTTTTCTTGATGATTATAGTCACTTTGCCATTGTTTATTTACTAGAGAATAAAACAGAAGTACTTAAATATTTTAAGAAATATATAAATATTGTAGAAGCAAAATTTAACTCTAAAATTTCAAGATTTAGATGTGACAATGGTACAGAATATTTGAACAGCCAGTTTCAGAGTTATTGTGAAGAAAAAGGTATACTGATAGAAAGTACTATTCCTTATTCACCACAACAGAATGGCAAGGCTGAAAGGTTGAACCGTACCCTAATAGAAAAGTCAAGAACATTAATAATTGATTCTGGATTTAACAAAGAAATGTGGGGTGAAGCCATATATGCATCTACCTATATAGTAAATAGATTACCTACTGTTAATAAGAAGATACCTGCAGAAATATGGTATAATACAGTACCTAACTATGAGAAATGTAGAATATTTGGTTCTGAAGCATATACTTACATAAATAAAGTAAATAGAGATGGTAAATTATCAGAAAAATCTAGTAAAATGTATATGATTGGTTATTGCGATAATGGATACAGATTGTGGAATGAAAAAGAAAGAAAAGTAATTAGAGCAAGAGATGTAATTTTTAATGAAGACAAACCTCTGAAAATATACAATTTAGAATTACTTGAATATACAATAGATGACAAGAAAATAATAGAAGAATCAGATTTCAAGGAAAAAGAAGAATGTGACAGTACACCAACACTAAAATGTGTTGAAACACCACTGCCGACTGCACCTGAAACAAAAACAAAAAGAATTATAAAGAAACCATCATACCTTAATGATTATAATTGTAATTTTAATGATTCTTTATTTACAGCTTTCAATGTGGATTATTTAATGGATGAGTTCCCTAAAACTAAAAAAGAAGCTTTGAAGTCGGAGGACAAAGAAAAATGGTTAAAAGCTATTGATGAGGAACTGATGTCATTACAAAAACATTCAACTTGGACTGTAGTGGAGAGGACTGATGATATGAAGGTGATCAACAGTCGCTGGGTATTCAGAATTAAAGGTAACAATACTTATAAAGCTAGGCTAGTCGCAAAAGGCTATGAATCTTCAGAATGGGGTGAAACATATGCTCCTGTGGGAAAAATAACAACTTTTAGAATACTTTTAGTTATTGCTAATCAAAACAATATGTTTATTGAACAAATTGATGTAAAGACAGCTTTCTTACATGGTATATTAGAAGAAAAAATATATATGTACTTACCTGAAGATATGAAAAATTACAAATATGTATGTAAATTGAATAAGTCATTGTACGGCTTAAAACAGAGCCCTAGATGCTGGAATAATGCTTTCCATAATTTCATGATAGAAAATAACTTTAAGTGTTCAAAATATGATACATGTTTATACATAAAAGATGAAAATTTCTTCTTGTTCTTGTTTGTTGATGATATTTTAATCTTTCATAGTGATAAGAATATTTTAACAGAATTTAAACAAAAATTGAAACAAGCTTTTGATGTAGTATTTTTGGGTGATATCAAGAAATATTTAGGAATTGAAATAGAAAGAGATTTTAAGAATGGTACCATATTACTACACCAAAGGAGCTATATTCAAGGTTTGTTAATTCGTTTTAAGATGGAAAATTGTAAAGGTATTTCTACACCAGTAGAAAAAGGTTTAAAATTATATAAAGAAACTGATGTTAGTAAACTCACTAAAGCTCCTTATAGAGAATTAATTGGGTGTCTTATGTATTTAGTAATGGCTACAAGGCCTGATTTGTGTTTTGCTGTTAATTTATTCAGTAGATTTCAGGATTCTGCAAATGACACTCTGTGAAGGCATAGGTCCTCTATGCCTTTAATGAACTCTATGGTCCTGCCGGTTACCAAGCAAAGTTTATTGTTGATTGTTTGACACTGTCAATGGATGTATAGAAAAAATATCCTTCCTAATAATCTTAATAAAGTATGTTTAATTTGCTCTCGTCTGTCTGTTTGCATTATATAGTCTACGACAAATAACACGGCAAAGTTTTCTGAAGAAAACTTCACATGGTAGCAGAGCGAAAAATGTAAGTTTATATATTTGCAAACCAAAAATTCAAATTACGAAAATGTCAAGCATAAAAATTCAAGCCTTAGGAAAAGATAATTACGACACATGGTGCATACACGCCAAAGCGTACCTAGTTAAAAATAAACTGTGGAAACATGTGAACAATTACCCTAAAGAAAATGCTTCACAAGACGAGGTCGACGAAGATGAACTGGCCAAATCAGAACTGATGTTGCTCATTGCACCTTCAGAACTAAAACAAGTAAAAAAATGTAAATATGCCAGAGACGTATGGATTACGCTAGAAGCAACTTATGCTAGTAAGGGTCCTACCAGAAAGGCTACCCTACTCAAGCAGTTGATCTTAGCCAAACTTGAGGAAGGCGAAGATGTCCGTGCACACTTAATGAAATTCATGGATACCGTTGATAAACTAAAAGACATGGATATTGACATTAACAATGATTTGCTGTCAATAATGATGCTCTACAGCCTTTCGAAAGAATTTGATACCTTCAGAACTGCAATTGAGTCTCAAGACTCCCTACCAGATCCTGAAAAGCTAAAGATCAAAATAATTGAAGAGAGTGATGCCCGTCGTCGTGATACACAAAGTACCAGCGCGACAAACAATAATGAAGAATGTTTTTACACTTTCTGCAAGATTTGCAAGAAGAAAGGCCACGATACGTCAAAATGCTGGTCAAAGAACAAAAATACTCGCAAGAAAGCAGAAAAGTCTAAAAGCAACTTTATCAAAATTTATAAAAATGATACAAACCTCTTCTGTTGCTATTTAGCAAATAAAAATTTTGAAAAAAGCTGGATACTGGACAGTGGATGTACGTCTCACATGACATATTCAGACAAGCCCTTCACCGAGATAAAACAAATTTCGAAAACACTTAAACTTGCGTCGAAGGACAAAACAGCTGAAATAAAAGGCACTGGCCCTGCTGAAATAGAAATTAAGGAAGGAAAAATCGGCATAACAAATGCACTGTATGTACCAAGCCTGTGTGCTAATCTTTTATCAGTTGGAAAGATGACTGACCAAGGACTCACTATCCTATTCAATAAAAAGAAAGCAATAATTAAAGATCACAAGCGAGGAGTACAAATGGAAGCAATAAGAAAAGATGATGGCCTGTACTATTTAGAAACCAAAAATAATGATGTTAACAGACACAAAGCCAATGCTGCAAAATGTAGTGATAATGATTGTACAAACTCTGAGTCGGATGATATTAAACAATGGCACTGTAAATTGGGACACATGAACGAAAGGGACTTGAAGCTCGCACTTAAGAACGAAAGCCTGATTGGACTAAACTTTAACAAGAATAGTTCTTTAGGAGAATGCGAAATATGCATACAAGGCAAACTAAGCAGAGTACCAAGTAAACCCAGCGACAAGAATACTTCACGTACGGCTCAACGCTTAGAGATCGTACATAGTGATGTCTGTGGTCCATTCAAACAACCCACACTTCATGGGAATAGATATATTGTCAGTTTCATCGACGACTACAGTAGATATTGTCGAGTATATTTCATTAAAAATAAAAATGAAGTATTACAAAAATTCATGGACTACAAAGCA
Source organism: Orthosia incerta (assembly GCA_948252205.1). Taxonomy (NCBI): domain Eukaryota; kingdom Metazoa; phylum Arthropoda; class Insecta; order Lepidoptera; family Noctuidae; genus Orthosia; species Orthosia incerta. Next base: position 4,712,990 of record OX411767.1, read on the forward strand.
GAAGTGGAGAACTTCACAGGAACTAAAATTAAATGCTTACAAAGCGACAACGGTACTGAATACCGAAATTTGAAGTTCGATTCATTTTTAAAACTAAATGGCATTACAAGAAGGTTAACAGCTCCGTACACGCCCCATCAAAACGGAATTGCCGAAAGAAAAATAGAACCATTATGGAAAAAGCAAGATGCATGATGCTGGAATCAAAAGCACCTTTGTATTTATGGGCAGAAGCGGTATACACTGCAAACTATTTGTCAAATCGAAGCATTAATCAGAGCATCGGCAGTCAAACTCCATTTGAAAGGTGGGTAGGAAGAAAGCCCTCTGTAAATCACCTTTATGTATTTGGCGCTAAGACATTCTTCCTAAAGAAAGGTAAACGTGGACACAAATTGTCTTCAAAAGCAATACCCGGGATGTTTGTCGGTTACTCAGAAGTTTCGAAAGCCTTCAGAATATACGAACCATCGAAGAAACAAATACTCATTTCCAAGGATGTTCGTATTTTAAATAAAATGTTCTACGAAGTTAGAGAAAATGGCACCTCTGTTCCGTTCCAAGAGTTGAATGATCACAAACAATCAAGTAATATAGAAACTGAAGACGAAGAAATGGAAATTTATTTTGAAGATATCAGAAAGAAAAATGTCAGTAGACCAACAGCAGTACAAGAAAATGTTATTGCAAGCTCTATCGATGCAACCGTACGAAACGAAACGGTAAATAGCAACGAAGAGTTTTATGACACCTTCGAAATCAACGAAAACAGAGGAATTAACGAAACTAATGAACCAAATGAAAATGAAGCTAATGAGTTAAATGAAAACAATGAATCAGACATAGAAGTTGATGCTTCGGTCCATGTTCCAGAAGAACGAAGGACATATAATCTTCGTGATAGATCCCGAATTGGTAAACCAAAAGTATTTGAAGATTTCGTAATGGCCGCCATGGATATGGAAAATGAAATAGAACCTCAAACATTTAAAGATGCTATGAATAGCAAAGATAAATCCAAATGGTTAGATGCCATGCACAACGAAATGACATCTTTGGTAGAAATGAAGACCTGGGAAATGGTTGACCCGCCTAAAAATCGTAAACCATTGCCATGCAAATGGGTATATAAAATTAAGAAAAATCCAGATGGTACAATTGAACGTTATAAGGCTAGACTAGTAGTAAAAGGCTTTTCACAAAAACCAGGCGTTGACTATTTGAAGACATTCAGTCCAGTCGCACGCCTTAGTACTATAAGAGCTGTTCTAGGAATAGCTGCTGAAGAAAACCTGGTACTTACACAATTCGATGTATCAACTGCGTTCCTAAATGGTGCTGTAAAAGAAGAAATATTTATGAAGCAACCAGAAGGATTTAATGATGGCACCAAGAAAGTGTATAAACTTAAACGCAGCCTTTACGGACTTAAGCAAGCCCCTTTATGCTGGAACACTTGCATATCAGAGTATCTCATCAACTCAGGATTCAAGCAAAGCACAAAAGATCCTTGTCTCTACATGCGTGAGCAAGTGATAATTGCGCTATATGTTGATGATGGTTTAGTGGCTTCAACCAATGAATATTCCGGAAGAAAATTAATTGAAGAGTTGAAAAGTAAATTTAAAATAACCACAAAACCAGCTTCATATTTTCTTGGACTTGAGATCAACAAAACAAAAGACGGTAGTATAACATTAAGCCAAAAGTCTTACACTAAGAAAGTACTCGAAAAATTTGGAATGGCTGACTGCAAAGCAGCTCCAACGCCAGCAGTAAAAGTCAGCAACGACGAAAATGAAGATGACGCGAATCCGAATTTTCCATATCGTCAAGCTGTGGGAGCCTTAGCATACCTAATGGTCGCTACAAGGCCAGATATAAGTTATGCTGTGAGCGTTGCGTCGAGGAATCTAGAGACTCCATCTAAGCAAGATGTCATGAGAGTCAAGCGAATTTTTAGATACCTCAAAGGTACTACAGACAAAGGACTCGTCTTCACAAAAAGCCGGGACAAGAAGCTGATGTGCTTTAGTGACGCTGATTTTGGAGGCGACGCAACGACAGGCCATTCAACGTCAGGGATGGTTTTCCTATTCTCCGGCCCGATAATGTGGAAGAGCCAAAAACAGCCAACAATAGCGATTTCTTCAACAGAGGCAGAACTCATAGCCCTGACAGAAACAGCCAGAGAAGCTTTGTGGCTAAAAGAGCTCCTAGGAGAATTAACGGACATAACACAGTTGAATGAAAAACCAACGATATATGTTGATAACGAGTCGACTATTAAATTGTCTGAGAACCCTCCTTACCAGTTCCATAGGAGAACTAAACACATAAAGCTAAAGCATTTCTTCATCAGAGAATGCATACAGAATGGAGACTTCACTGTGAAACAAGTTTCAACAGAACTTCAATTAGCAGATATGTTTACCAAGCCATTGTTCGGACCCAGACTAATCGAGTTGAGCTCTAGAATTGGACTTAAAGATTTGTCCAAATTCTAAAAAGTATCGTGGATGTGAAGGCATAGGTCCTCTATGCCTTTAATGAACTCTATGGTCCTGCCGGTTACCAAGCAAAGTTTATTGTTGATTGTTTGACACTGTCAATGGATGTATAGAAAAAATTCCCTCCTAATAATCTTAATAAAGTATGTTTAATTTGCTCTCGTCTGTCTGTTTGCATTATATAGTCTACGACAAATAACACGGCAAAGTTTTCTGAAGAAAACTTCACACACTCATTGGAGTTATTTGAAACGGGTTTTAAGGTATTTAAAAAGTACAAGTGAGATGTGTATAAAATATCGTAATAACTCAGTTGATAAGCATTCTGTTATTGGATATACAGACTCAGATTGGGCTGCAGATAGTGTAGACAGAAAAAGTGTATCAGGTTTTTGTTTAACTTTGTATGGGAATAGTATAATGTGGGCAACAAGAAAACAAAAAACTGTATCTCTATCAACAGCTGAAGCTGAGTATGTAGCCTTAAGTTCATTAGTTTGTGAATCTTTGTAGCTTAAAGGGTTATTGTTGGATTTAAATATTAATTGTCAATATATTCTTGTTTATGAAGATAACCAAAGTTGTATTCACATTGCTAATAATAGAGAAAATAGTAGTAGAGTAAAGCATATTGACATAAAACATCACTTTATTAGAGATGCTGTATTAAAAGGGGATATTGTGATAAATTATATTCCTACTAGTGAACAAAAGGCAGATATTTTTACAAAGAGTTTGAGTAAAGATATATTTTGTAAAAATAGATATAAACTTGGTTTGGAAACATTGTAATTTGAATGAAAGTCGATTGATGTAAGAAAAACTTTATTTATTTGAAGTAAATATTGTGTTATGGGGGAGTATTAAATAGTGTGGTAACACTGAATTTACTTCCTCTTCCGTTCTGCCTTGTGTGTAGAGGAGCTGGTATGTCGGCCCTCTGTTAATAAAGAATTCATTACTAAAGAAACAGTGTTTGCATTCATCAAAAGAAGGCTTCGAACACAAGCATTAAGTGTTCAGGATAACAGATAGCAAATCTGGTCTTCATCTTCCACTTTTACATCTATAGCCTGCAGTTGACTGACAATAGAACTAAATTTAATTAAATATGACTGTAACGGCTCTTCACATTTCATGGATATCAATTTTCGCTTAAGATGGAAACGATTGTATACTTACACTCTTTCTTTCAAAGATAGATCAAGTAGCTTTATCATATCCGTGGCAGTTTCCCCATCCTTTACCAATTCTATATATTTGTCCGACAGGCTTTGTGCGATAATCGACCTTGCTTTCGCGTCATCTTTCTTCCATTGTAGTTTCTCGACATCTTTTGACGTTAAAACATATGCAACTTGTCGCTCTTCCAAGATTAGTTTTACACGGAATTTCCACGTGCTAAAATTTTTGTTTTCAGTTAAACACGGTAACGCTAACGACGACACCGCAGCGCTCATCATTTTTTTACGTACGTGGATCGCAACCCAGTATCTTCTTATTTTTTATCCAAATAACAAGCTTTTACAACTGAACGCTCTGCTACCATCTTGAAGTTTGGTTTTCAATAAGGCACATAATCTTGAATAAAATTTGTTATTTATTTACCTAAATCATTTTTTCAGTACATACTATGACAAGTAAGATTTTTTACTCACTGACAGAACTTATTCTTTTCTTCATAATACCACAAACAAACAATAAAACCTCAACAGCTGTAAACCCCAATAAGTGCCAGGCGATCATCATCGGGAGTCCTCGCAGCATCGCTAAGGTGGATGGTGCAACTTTGCCACCTGTTCTGTTCAACGGTACGATTGTTCCATTTAGCACTGACGTGAAGGACCTAGGCTTGCGCATCGATAGTACCCATATCTGGCGTACTCAAGTTGCTAGTGTCAGTCAGAAGGTCACTGGAACTCTGCGGGCTCTGTACCGTTTAATTTTTTTTTTGCCGTCGAACACGAAGACAATGCTTGTGCAGACTCAAATTTTTCCTATCATCGATTATGGTGACGTGTGTTATTATGACCTGAATACAGATCTCCTCAACAAACTTGACCGTCTTCTAAATTACTGCATTCGATTCGTTTTCAATCTGCGTAAATATGATCATGTCTCTGCGCATCGGTCACTTTTAAAGTGGTTGCCCATACGTCAACGCAGAGAGTTAAGGGCACTAACTACCTTATTTTCATTTCTAACCTCTTCCAACACCCCTAGCATTTTTTTTTTTTTTTTTATCTGTATCTATCATTGTTATCTACCACAAAGGACAAACTTCGTCGGCTCATCTCACCGCGCTGTCGCCACTACATGAAACTGGAAGAATAGACAAAGTTTGACGGCTCGCCTCATCGCGCTGTCTTCTCTACATGACACCGAAAGAATAAGCACAGCAGCGTTGCCAGAACGTAACTTTTGTTACATTTTACGTAACTTTTGACCTTCTCATGTAACCTCCATGTAACCCGACTCAAAATGTAACTTTTACGTAACTTTTAGGACTTAATAAAAATATCGAATTATTTTCCAGCAAATAAAAAATAATCGTGAAACGGAACGCATCTAAGAAAGTTTTCGTTCGTCGTGTTGTCGCACCTGATTTTGTGAAACACAAATTGACGTTTTGCTTATTTCCTCACTCACTCACGTATTTTTTTAAATCTTCCATCCCACTTACTCCGGCGAGCGAGTGAGCGTCTAATACGCTTAGCACGCACTGCGATTTTTATTCGCGCGTATTTTTTTTCCGCCTATTCTGCGACCTATGGAATTATATGAAGCTGCACGCATTGCGGTAAAAAATTAGCGCGGAAATAATACTGCAAGAAAGCCATGTTTTGCCACAGAATCCACCGCAACGCGGATTAAATTCGCGCGATCATTTTAATCTGTATGAACAGTTGGAAAAAGACAATAATCGCGCGGAATTCCATCAGCAGTGCGTGTTAGTCAGATTCAGTACGCGCGACAAAAATTCGTGCGAAAAAAAATCGCTATGCGTGTTTAGCCTTAGTGTCATTTTCCACATAAAATAAGGCCACGTAACTTTTCTCATGAAAATGTAACTTTTTGAGATGTATCATGTAACATTTGACTATCTGTCACTGGCAAAACTGCGGTCGTTACATGCGATGCCGATGCCGGTCCGGCCGGCGGCCTGGGTGCGGTCCTAGCGCAGAAGCAGCCCGACGGCTCAGAGCGCGTGGTAGCCTATGCCTCGCGTACGTTGTTGAAATCCGAACTGAACTATGCGCAAATTCAGAAGGAAGCCACTTCAATTGTATTCGGGATTAAGAAATTCAATCATTATTTGTATGGTCGCACGGTGCCATTTGTATTGCGGACGGATCACAAACCGCTGTTGTCGATTTTTGGCAAGGAAAAAGGTGTGCCTATTTTAGCAGCGAATAGATTACAACGCTATGCTTTATTTTTATCGGCATATAACTTCATAATCGATTATGTAAAGAGTGAGGAAAATGTGGCTGATTTTTTATCGCGGTCTGTGCCTACCCAATCAAATGAGCTCGAAGGGGGTAAGAAAATAGATCAGTCACGGTATATTAATTTTATAAGTGAATCAGATTTACTACCTTTGACTTTGAACGACATACGAAATGAAACCAACCGCGATGAGGTACTGCAAATGGTGATAGGTTATATAAAGAATGGTTGGCCTTCTAAAGTGACGAACAAAAATTTACGTCCATTTTACTTATGTCGGTTGGATTTGGCCGTGGAGAATGAATGTATATTACGGGGCCATAAAATCGTGATTCCTTCATATTATCGTGAAAGACTTCTAAATGAGCTGCTCAATTCTCATTTTGGGGTAGTCAAAACCAAAACGGAAGCTAGAATGCGTATGTGGTGGCCCGGCATCGACACACTTATAGAAGAAATAAATTGTAGTTCTAAAAACTAAAAAACACGCTTTATTGGTAAGGATAATGGGACAAACTGTTTAAATTATTGCATTGTCATCGGTCCTTGATAAGTGTGCAAAGTTTCAAATCAATCCAACGTTTTGAAGTGGGTGAAAATCACGTTCAAAGATTCCGTTACATTGATACATTGTTACATTGATACATAGATACATACATACCAAGCTAATAAAAGCGTGTTAAAAATAGGTTCATGTAGTGTTTGTAACATGCTCCGAAATAACCCACCTAAACTGCCGTTAGCTCCGTGGCCGTACCCAGAGCGCGTTTGGGATTGCGCGTTCACTTAGATATGTTTATGTTAGGAGGTAAACAGTTTTTAATTGCAGTGGACGCTCATTCTAAATGGGTGGAATGTTTTATAATGCAAAAAACGTATAGTGAATCTATTATTAGTAAACTTTGCGAGATGTTCAGCAGATTTGGTTTAGTGCGAACTTTGGTTACTGGCAATGCTACCAATTTTTGTTCAAATGAATTTGAGACATTTTGTCGGCTAAACGGAATGCAACACTTGACGGGCGCGCCGTATCATGCTATATACGTAGTAGGTATCTCTAAGTATAAGTAGTCTGTGCATGCTATGTCGAATGGACAGGCAGAGAACAGTGTCAAAACCGTAAAAAATGGTTTAAAAGCCATTTTAAACAATAATGTAGCACAAAAAGTATTTCTGAAAGTTTTAAATAAATTTTTGTTCGATTATAGAAATTCAACACATTTAACTACTGGATTTTCTCCAGCCCAATTGATGTTTGGACGTCCTTTGCGGTGCAGACTCGATTTATTAAGACTTCCGTCACAAGGAATAACAACATCCTCGTCGTTCGTGGCCAAAGCGAACGTCATGAAAGCACAAATGAACCAATGTAAACAGTTTGGTGGGAAAAGAAGTGTGTCTTTCTCTGTAGGCGACAAAGTTTTACTTAAACAATATTTTAATAACGGTACTAAGCATATTTGGAAACAGGGGACAGTGAATGAATGTTTAGGATCACGAATGTTTTCAGTGTATATTCCAGATGAAAATATAAATGTAAAGAAACATGACGATCAGTTACTGGCGTACAAAGGAAACTCATCATTTGAACCGGATGATGATGTCAGTGTTTTTAGAGATTGCTCCCCTAAGATGAGACCGGTCAGTCAAACGAGCGTGATGCTGGTTTAGTATCTGAAGCGGTTCTGACATCACCGGAACAGATTTCTGCCTCCCCTACGTCTCCTGCGCGGGAGGATAGGGAAGAGGAAACGGGAACGGTCTCGGATGATGAGTTTTTGGACGCAGGTTTTCCTGACTCGAAGTCAGTCTGATTCAAGCAATAAATCTTATCAGGAACCTCAAGTTGTCCGCCGGTATCCGATAAGAAAAACTAGGAACCAGTTAAATTATAAGTTTTAATAATAAGTACCTATCTTTAAAATAGTGGTGGAGGAATGTGGGATATCTGATAAATACTTATATGTGGGTAGGTTTGTCAAAACCAGTTGGTTATTGGCCATTACACGAGTCTATGTGATTTGCAGTGTTTTATTCATATATCCTTAAATACAGAACACACCTATATCTGGGACTAACCATGTCTCAGTGAGCACAATTATATCGTCATTACTGTTTAGAATGTTCATGTATAATGTATGTAATTTTGTCATTGTGATAAAATGTGCACATGTACATATTTTCAAGCAATATAGGTTCAATCAGGCATCCAATCATGCAACGCACAGTACTGAAATGAAAAATTAAATATTGTAAAAATTTCCAACACACAATAGCGAACTCAGTCACACAGTAACACCTGGCCATGACGACACCGTATGAACATTCCAAAAGTGATGTATTACATGTAATAACAAGTATATTTGTAGCAGCATAAGTACAGATAATGCGGTATTTGACAATAAATGAAAATAAATTAATTAATATCAGACGGCTGCCAAGCAAAAAAAGGCCAAGTCTGTAATGTGTAAAAGCTATGTGAAACAATAATTTAATTCCAGTCATCCAGTAGCACAAGCGGGCAAAAGACAATTCCAATACGATTTCAGAATAGATACATAATTTAGACTTAGTATTATATGACAATTTTATGTGAGGTTTAAGATGGACAAACTGATATCCAAAGTGTTGAAATGATGAAAAAGGCAATTCTTTAAGATATATCAATAACAGACCCCTTGCAGTTTCAGCTTTTAGAAGTGTAAATATGTAGCATAACTCAAAAGATAACAAAATATTTCAAAAAAACATAGAAATAAAAGATACAATCGTGGTAGTAAAATGTGGCATGGGACAATATTTTTCGGTACAATAGTGAACTCTAAGTGCTGTTATTTTGAGCACCAAGTGGCGGACATTTATTTTCACTAATATCTTCCGGACGTCCGCGTCGTCCACTGACCGAATCGCAAAGGAAGATACTCCGTCTCGTTCACGTACAAGTATAGTTGAGTTTTTAACCCATACGAGTACATATTTAAAATTATGTTGTTTAGCGGCATCTATGCATTTCCGAAACTTTAATATTATTTACTTGTGATCATTCATCGGTTTGCTGCATCGACTATACAGCCTCTAGACGCCTAACAACAGGCGAGCGATGTCTGTCAACACATATGACTAAAATAATCATATACTGGTAATATAGGTCGCCACTCGACAATTTCGAATTAGTAGCGACCACTTCCGTGAGCCGTAAACACTGCCGCGTCAGGCAATTAAAAATTGGTAAAATAAATATTATAATGGCCCCTTGTACCGTACGTTGGTGTGGTAACAACAGCCAGAACTCGAGTTTCCCGAAAAATGTCTTAACATTTCATCGGTAAGTTAATAGTTACATAATCATAATCAGATTTATTTTCTGATATTATTTACCGGAGTTCATTTTGTACTGGTCATTATTGTAGGTGAAAACTGCAACAGCACAAATTTTGTCGCGCTCGTTGATGTCTTTTGTGTTTTCGTCTCTTTCTTTTTAATGTACTTTTTTATCTATCTCTTTTCCTCTATAATTTGGTACGCAAAACTAGTGATGCACCATATTCTATGACCAAATCTGTTATGGATAAAACTAGAAACCTACATACAATTATACAAAAAGAAACATTGAATTAAATAGTTTATTATTTGTTAAATTAATTGTGAAACGAATATTGATTTGTATAGTGGTTGAAAATGATTAGTATAGTGGTGATTTTTATTGCACAAAAAATAGGTGAATTCTCTTAGAAAATTTTTCTCTTACGGAGAAAAGGCCTCTGTTCCAGCAGTGGAAATATTGTAGACTGATTTTTGTATTTTATAGATAATTATTTTGATTTTAGAATTTAGGTATTTTTTCTATTGATTGTTTTTTTTTATTAATATTTAATATTATGAAACAACCGCCGAAAATAAATGGTATCTTTAGAATTTTGTTTTTCGTTTTTGCATTTTATGTTATTACTGTATAATTAATAATAAAAGTAGCTAACATTAATAAATAAAAATATTAAGTACACTAACAATTTAAAAAAATATTGATACCTTCGTGGTTTTATTTAAACCTCTCCCATCCCTAGTTCGGCGAAATGACGTTGGTAAGGACCAATCAGAGCGCAGTCGTCCCGTGCCTCATACCTCAGCTAGTTGACAGAATTATTTTGATGTATTCGATCAAGCTTTAGGCGTCTAGAGGCTGTATAGTCGATGGTTTGCTGGAACTATTTTATGTTGTCGTCACAGGTTGTCATAAGAGAATTCAAATCATATTTTATTGTTGGGTTTTGTAACGATCTTCTACCAAAAAAGCAGATTTTTTGGTAAAGGTCGTTACAAAACTAACCTCAAAACTGAACAGAAAATCAAAGAATTAACAAAAAACCCTACAAAATAAATGGATAATTTTTATTTCCTTTGAAAGTACGAACTCTCCCCTCTTTTATATCCAATTTATGCTACCATACAAAAAAAAAGCGCAACAGCGGTCCATAGAAAGATGGGCAATCTCGTTTGTAAGGTTATCCCTAGTGTGCACACGCATATGCGTTTATAAATGACCATTTTGAGCAAAACTACGCTTACATTATTCACATTTGTAAGGTTTTTTCACAGTGTCGCACGAATATGCTGTGTTAAATTACTCTTTATTGAAAAACTACGCTTACATAAATCACATTTGAAACATGTACACGAATGAATGGAACTCACTACCTGCGTCTGTGTTTCCGAACGCATTCAACCCGAATCTCTTCAAAGTTAGAGTGAACAGGCTTCTTCTGGGTAAGCTCACTCCATCGTCGACTCTGTCTCTGTCACCTATGACCTAGACTAGAGTCAAGAGCCCATCACAAAAAAAAAAAAAAAATTGTTTTTGAGCAAAACTTTTATGACATATTTCACATTTCTAAGATTTTTCTTCTGTGTGTACACGCATATGCCTTCTTATATTACCCTTTTGATTAAAACTTTTCTGTGTGTACACGCATATGCCTTCTTATATTACCCTTTTGATTAAAACTTTTCTGACATATTTCACATTTGTAAGGTTTTTCTTTTGTGTGTACACGCATATGCACTATTAAATTGCTCTTTCCATAAAAGCTTTTCTGACATATTTCACATTTGTATGGTGTTTCTTTTGTGTGTACAACACGCATATGCCCTCTTATACTATCCTTATGATTAAAACCTTTCTGACATATTTCACATTTGTAAGGATTTTCCCCCGTGTGGAATCGAATATGATGTGTTAAAGTACTCTGTGAAGGAAAACTACGCTTACATATTTCACATTTATAAGGTTTTTCCTCCATGTGGGAACGAGTATGCCGTGTTAAACTACTCTTAAATGAAAAACTACGCTTACATATATCACATTTGAAAGGTTTTTCTTCTGTGTGTACACGCATATGGCCTCTTATATTACCCTTTTGATTAAAACCTTTCTGACATATTTCACATTTGTAAAGTTTTTCCCCCGTGTGGGATCGAATATGCTTTGTTAAAGTACTCTGTAAAGGAAAACTACGCTTACATATTTCACATTTGTATGGTTTTTCTTTTGTGTGTACAACACGCATATGCCCTCTTATACTACCCTTTTGATTAAAACTTTTCTGACATATTTCACATTTGTAAGGTTTTTCTTTTGTGTGTACACGCATATGCACTGTTAAATTGCTCTTTCTATGAAAACTTTTCTGACATATTTCACATTTGTAAGGCTTTTCCCCCGTGTGGGCACGAATATGCCGTGTTAAATTACTCTTAAATGAAAAATTACGCTTACATATTTCACATTTGTAAGGTTTTTCCCCCGTGTGGAAACGAATATGTCGTGTTAAATTACTCTGTGAAGGAAAACTACGCTTACATATTTCACATTTATAAGGTTTTTCCTCCGTGTGGGAACGAATATGACGTGTTAAATTACTCTTAAATGAAAAACTACGCTTACATATATCACATTTGTAAGGTTTTTGCTCCGTGTGGGAACGAATATGACGTGTTAAATTACTCTTAAATGAAAAACTACGCTTACATATATCACATTTGTAAGGTTTTTGCTCCGTGTGGGAACGAATATGCTGTATTAAATTACCCTTAAATGAAAACCTACGCTTACAAATATCACATATGTAAAGTTTTTCTTCTGTGTGTACACGCATATGCACTCTTAAATTACCCTTTTCATAAAATCTTTTCTGACATATTACACATTTGTAAAGTTTTTCTTCAGTATATAATCTTCGATGTCTATTTGTATCACCGATGTCTATAACATTGCTACTAAAATTATATTCAGTTTGCTTTATCATGACTGCACTTGTGTCTCCTACAATTCTTCTTGGAGTGTTTATTTTTGGTTTCTTCGCAACGGTTGCCCCTGTGATTATAAATCTGGTAAGTAATAATAAAGTCTAGGTTGTTTGGTTGATACAACATGAATCAAAATAAAAGGAGTATGAAGTTACGTACATAAATGTTGGTACGTTTGAAAATATCACATAAGATCTAAAGAGAAGCGAAGGGCAAAGGAACTTCTGATGATATGCAATTATTAGACACCTGATTATATGCATTAACATGATTGCATATGCATTTGCATAAACACCCCCTTTTTATTGCAAATTTTTATTAAAACCGGCCAAGTGTGAGTCGGACTCGCTTACGAAGGGTGCCGTAGCATTAAAGCAAAAAACTGCGTCCGTAGTAGGGGAGCCCCACTTAAATATATATTTTATTTACTATTTGTTGTTAGAGCGGCAACAGAAATACATAATCTGTGTAAATTTTAACTGCCTAGCCTGGTGACAGACGGACAGACAGACTGACCGCGGAGTCTTAGTAATAGGGTCCCGTTTTTAGCCTTTGGGTACGGAACCCTAATATCGTGCATATATCGGAGTAGTCGATTATAATAAATACACATTATAGCAAATTATTAAATAACTTGTTTGATAGTTGTACAATGCCATTTTACAATTCAATTTATCGTAAAAAGCGTGGGGTGCCTGATCTCAACTGTAATTATTTTTTACTAGTTGTTCCCCGCGGCTTCGCTCCCGTGGACCACCTCACTGGACCCGTTTTCGGGATAAAAAAATAGCCTATATTACTCAGGGATAATGTTGCTTTCTATTGGTGAAAGATTTTTTTAAATCGGTCCAATAGTTTCGGAGCCTATTCGGTACAAACAAACAAACAAAAAAATCAGGGCCGCACGGGAAGGGAAGTGTCGGTATAGCGTTAGCCGCTCTCCCTATCCCCTGCAGCCGCAAATTTGTAGGTGGCGGGGCCATTGACCTTGACCCGTCACAGGGGGACCAAGGGTGCTATACACGGGGTCGTCTGGCGATGGTGATGGGGGGTACTCCCCCGAGGAGGGTCCGGTGACCGACAGCCGCGGCGGGTTCGCGGTGAGTGCTAACGCGTGCTCGTGTTCCCGCCATAAGCGGCACAGGAGGACACCGTGGAGTTTTAGTGGCTTAGAGTCCCACATAACTGCACTATCTCCCCGTGGTAGTGCAGTATGCATGAGTATTTCTCCAAACAAAAAAAAAAGTTGCCGGCGAATGGCTGCTTGAGGTGTCAGGCGCCTCTAGCGTCGAAAACCCTGAGGACGTCCGGCCGGGTGTCCAGGCCGATGAAGATGGCTGAGCTGCGTATCGATAGTCTGGACGACTCGACGACCCCAGCGGAGGTCGTGGCGGCCATCACCCGAGCCGGTGGATGTCCGTCCGAGGATGTGCGGACGGGCGAGATCCGTGCCGAAGGCTGCCGGGCTCGGCATGATTTGGGTGCGGTGCCCGGTGGCGGCGGCGAACAAGGTCGCTGAAGGTGGGCGACTGTTGGTGCGTTGGGTTTCAGCAAGGGTGAAGCTACTGCAACCCAGGGCATTGCGGTGCTGTCGTTGCCTGGATATTGGGCATGTCAGGGCACGATGCACCGCTGAAACAGACAGAAGTGAGCAGTGCTATCGCTGCGGTCAGCCCGGCCACAAGGCGGCCCAGTGCTCCGCGGCGCCAAACTGCAGCCTCTGTACAGCTGCAGGGAGGCCCGTTGGGCACAGAGCTGGCGGAAAGGCCTGTAGCGCACCCACGCAGCAGCAGAAGAGGAGAAGGAGGGCCAAGGTTGCTCTTTACCCCCGTCAGCCTGGTTGCTCTTCGGCCGAATCCCGGCCTAGGAATGGAGCGGAGGGAATGGATTGCGCATAATGGCGCTCTACCATTTCCTCCAGGGTAATATTAACCACTCTGCCAGAGCTCAGGATCTCTTGCTCCAGAGCATAGCAGAGTAATCGATTCACGTGGGTATGGTCGCCTAGCCGTATACGAATTACGGCTCGGCGACCCAGGGACAACTGGGTTGGAGACCTCGACGGTTTGGTGGCCATCATAGGCGGGGTCTTGTAAGCCCGTCCCGAGGTCGCTGCTGGATGGCCGCCCGCGCGGACGGCGTTGGCATAGTTGGTGCGTATTTTTCGCCCAACAAGAGTCTCGCCGACTTCGAGAATTTCCTTGTCGAGATGGGCTCCGTCGTAGGCCAACTCCACCCTCGCCCTGTGCTGTTGCTAGGGGATCTCAACGCCAAGTCTTCGGCGGGCCCGCCCCTGTGGAACATCGGGTACGACTGGGTGCTGAGGGGCGAACTCCAACCGGGCGTAGAACTGACGTGTTACGCGGACGATACGCTGGTCACCGCCCGGGGGAGTTCGTACAGGGAAGCAACGTTGCTGGCGACGGCTGCGGTCTCACAGGAAGGAGCCGCATACGGCGCCTTGGCCTGGAGGTGGCCCTCAACAAGTCGAAGGCCATGGTCTTTCATGGCCCCCGGCGGGCGCCACCACCCGATGCCCACATCGTCGTCGGGGGGGGCTCGAATCGCTGTCGAGTCAACCATGAAGTACCTAGGATTGGTGCTCGACAGCCGGTGGGATTTTGGCCCCCACTTCCGGCGACTGGCGCCCAAGTTGTTGGGCGCGGCTGGGGCGCTGTCAACGCTGCTTCCTAATTTGGGGGGCCCGAGCGCTGCCTGTAGGCGGCTCTACATGGGGATCGTGCGATCGATGGCCCTGTATGGGGCCCCAATCTGACGGCCGGCAGCATCGCTGTTCTGCGAAAGCCGCAGAGAGCGATGGCCGTCAGAGTCATCAGGGGGTATCGCACGATCTCCTACGAGGCGGCTTGTGCACTGGCCGGATCCCCGCCCTGGGACCTGCAGGCGAAGGTACTCGCGTCACTGTATCGGTGGCGCGAGGAAGCGCGGGCGCGGGGCGAAGGGCTGATGCAGCGACATATGGAGTTGCGTCAGTCTCAGCTTCGCGAGGTCCTGGTGGCGGAATGGCGGGACTGGCTTTCACGCCCTACCGCCGGCCGGCCTCATTACCATCGAGGCGGTCCGGCTAGTGCTCGAGCGCTGGCTCGGGAGGAGGCACGGCTTCCCGTCGTTTCGGGTGACGCAGGTGCTCTCGGGGCATGGTTGCTTCGGGAAGTACCTGTGTCGCATAAACAGGGAGCCGGACCCCCGGTGTCACCACTGCGTCGACTGCCGGGAGGACACGGCGCGGCATACGCTGGCAGAGTGTGCCGCTTGAGAGGAGCCACGCCGTGCCCTCATCTCTGAAGTAGGTAGTGACCTGTCGCTGCCGGCCGTAGTCGAGTCTATGGTCGGCAGCGAGGAGTTCTGGGACGCGGTGGTAATCCTTCTACGAAACAGTCGTCTAGCAGAAGGAGGCAACGGAGAGGGAGAGGGAGATTTCATCCGCTAACCCGATCCGCAGCAGACGCGTCGGGCATCGGCGGAGGGCAGACAATGCCCTCTTCCAGCCGCCCTAAATGGGTCCAGGGGCGACGGACTCGGGGAAGTCCGTCGTCCCCCACACATCAGGACCCGAGGTGGAGGCGCGAAGTGTTCCACGCGCGCTCCTTTTAGACGTCGCGGGGGGAGTCCAACACCTCACTCCCCCCCAACCCGAGGTCGTGGCCCGTAAAGGCGGGCCGGGGGTTGCCGGGGGTTGCGGAAGTATTGTTGTTCCCGCGACCCCAGCGTTGGTGTGAGATGGAACACCGGGGTGGTTTTTAGTCAGTATGAGTCTGACAGACCCCAATGAGGATTTTCAAACCCGAAAAAAAAAAAAAAAAGTGTAACCATCTTAAAATTGTGGACTGTAAGCTCAAGTAGCATATCTTTTGAGAAATTTACTCATACTTACTATTCGTGTCGTTAGCTTTTCGTTTCGTCTTAATTACTTCTTGTTCTTCTTCTACTTCAATTTTAAAGTTCATTAAAGTAACATCATCTTCTGAATCTGATTCAGAATGTTGTCCACCTTCAGGTTCAAAATCTTGTGCTGGTAAATTTTCAGATTCAGAATAGTGAGGAGGTATATCTTGTGTTTCAAGTGGTGGTGGTAAATATTTTTGATCTGAATAGCTATCTAGATATTCATGTTCTGACTCTGTGAAGATACAAAAACACACCTCTTAGTATTACTAAGTGGTCCTTAGTTTTATTAAAGAAAGCAACAAAAAATATTCAATTATCTCTCAATTGCCATGTTTAAAAATATAACAAAAAATTATTGCATTGTAATCTGTCCTTGATAAGTGTGCAAAGAATCAAATTAATCCGACGTTTTGAAGGGGGTGAAAATCATGTTCAAAGATGTCGTTACATTGACACATAGATACATATATACCAAGCTAATAAAAGCGTGTTAAAAAATTTAACCGACTACCAAAAAAACAAAACACTACAAAGCGAAAAATTACTTTCTTTTCCGAAGTCAGTGTCTATGGTACCTATTGTTTTCCATTGTTCAACACCGACTTACGAAAAGAAAGTTATTTTTAGCTTTGTAGTTTTTTGTGTTGGAAGATATTTTGTTTTTTTTTTGTTAAAATATTTTTTATTTACTATCTCTTTTTAGTTTTGGTAGGTAACTCCAATTACCATGAAAATGGTCTATAGCTAAAGTAAATCTCATGGCGATTCCAATAAGCCCAAACACGACTAGGATACATTGTTTTGTTTCGGCGTTACAGTGCCTTCTTTCCGGCTTCATCATCAGATCAGTTCGATGGTACCATTTTCAGCAGTACCAATTATTATTAAGTATTTGCTTCATCATAGTCGGTTAACTATATTTCATATACCTTATACCCCTGACATACTTAATTAGCATTAAGGGTACACTAGTCGACGGCACGAACTATTTTGTGCGCGGGGTTAAAATGCATTTTATGTCAACCGACAACACGTGCGGAAGAGATAGATGCTGTGATGAGCAGTAGGAAGCTAGTTCGCGTACGAATACACATCTTGCAAATTTTTTGCAAAATTGGTAATGATTTAGGACGAAACCGAGCGCGCGAAATATTATAAACAGACCTTAAGCAGTCTAGATATCATGAAAAAACGACTAAATCTATCTGTCCAAAATAAAATTATTTGCATTGTTGAACTACTAATCTATCCCTGTATGCAGGCCGTTTTGCAATTTTCAGTCTTCTTATGGTATTTATTCGCGCCCAAAAATGCGTTAAAATTAGTGTCGAAATGTGGAACTTTCGAAGCTCATAACTTTCAAATATTTTCTTTTTTGACTTTTTTGCTTCCATACAGGGCTAGATAATGATGAGACAAATTGATATCACTTTTTATTTTGAACGTACATAGTCAAACAGTGGAATAATCCCTAGACTACGTTTGTATGGAAGAATTTTCGACTAGTGTAACCTTAAGGTGTGCCAGTGGCCCTCTGTGGTCTTTTTCATCAGTTCCACTTCACCAAATGATACTTTCTAAGTGCAAATGATTGCATTGTTAATGAAAATACCAAAATCGCTATCTGTATGCCCATAATATTTGAGGACTTCCCTCGATTTCTCCAAGATCCCATCAACACATCCTGACCTAATGACCATGGGACCAACTGGGAACTATACCCTTTTAAACAAAAGAAGAATTTTCCAAATCGGTCCAGGTGGTCTTTGAGTAATCGTGGTAAATTATCAATAATCTCTCGATCACCATAATAAAATTAAGAACATACCAGTTGGATTTCCATAACCTTGTCCCTCACAAACATCTGGTAATTCTTCTTTGATGACATCGCTTTCTGTTTGACGGTCACCATATATGCTGATTTGCTCTGTTGGACTTATAATATACCCACTGAACTCTAACTGGTCTTGGTTTACTTGACGTTTAATCTGTAAAAGATTGTTTACTGTATTAGAAAGCAAGAAAGTAATATCGTTTGTTCTGCAAAAACAGGTAGGACCGCACGTTATGGTAATTTCGTATCTAATATGAAAACCGGCCAAGTGCGAGTCGGACTCGCGCACGAAGCGTTCCGTATCATTATCACAAAAAACGGCAAAAAAATCACGTTTGATATATCCCCCCACTTAAATATTTATTTTATTCTGTTTTTAGTATTTGTTGTTATAGCGGCAACAGAAATACATCATCTGTGAAAATTTCGACTGTCTAGCAATCACGGTTCATGAGATACAGCCTGGTGACAGACAGACAGACGGATCGCGGAGTCTTAGTAATAGGAAGTAAACCAACATTCTAAAATGTTCCTAACCAGCCGCACTGCGCGCTTGGCGCCTTCTTTAAGAGTCGGCAAGCGCTAGGCCTAACCAACATTCTAAAATATTCCTAACCGGCCGCACTGCGCGCTTGGCGCCTTCTTTTAGAGTCGGCAAGCGCTAGGCCTAACCAACATTCTAAAATATTCCTAACCGGCCGCACTGCGCGCTTGGCGCCTTCTTTAAGAGTCGGCAAGCGCTAGGCCTAACCAACATTCTAAAATATACCTAACCGGCCGCACTGCGCGCTTGGCGCCTTCTTTAAGAGTCGGCAAGCGCTAGGCCTAACCAACATTCTAAAATATTCCTAACCGGCCGCACTGAGCGCTTGGCGCCTTCTTTAAGAGTCGGCAAGCGCTAGGCCTAACCAACATTCTAAAATATTCCTAACCGGCCGCACTGAGCGCTTGGCGCCTTCTTTAAGAGTCGGCTATCGCTAGGCCTAACCTAATTGGCATTTTGATATTTCTTCAAAGTTGTGGTTCACAATAAAACTGCCATGTATGTGTAGTATTGTGTAACAAAACAGTTCGAAGAATCACGCCATAAAGTGACACATTGCCACAGATTAATTAATAGCGTTGCAGAGATATTTGAAGACAAAGACCTTAGACATATAAGTTGATGGATTACATCGCTGATAAAAATGCTTGGCTCAATGCTGGTCATGCTCTGCAACCAGTGAAAACACTAGGGACACAACCCAAATGTACCCAACTCAAAACGCACTGGGCCTGCTTGGTGGATTAAGAACCAATCTCTAACTCACAGAGATAACGCCAGTGTCCCAGCAGTAGGAACATTAAAAGGCTGATGATGATGATCCTATCTAGAGCTATCATGAGAAATTGTGAATGACAGTGATAAATTAAACAGATCTAAGGTTAAAATTCATTCACATGACATTGAGTATGTGAATGACTATACCTATTTAGGTCAAATAATTGCACCAAACTTGCAGATGGACAAAGAATTGCAAATACGGGTAAATAACACCTGGGCTCGCTACTGGTCGCTGAAAGAAATATTGAAGAACAAAAACACTCCAATGCCAATCAAGTGTAAAGTATTCAACATGTGCATCCTACCAATACTTACTTACAGGTGCCAAACCTGGGGCCTGACAAAGGCTCACAGTCAAAAATTAAAGGTATGCCAACAGGGGATAGAGAGAAGCATGCTACACATCAAGCTGAAAGACAAGTGGAGACTGACCAAAATCAGAAAGACCACAGGTGTGACAGATGTCTCAAAGAAAATCAAGAGACTTAAATGGCATTGGATTGGTCATGTGGTTAGATCTACCAAAGAAAAATGGACCAAAGAGGTCATATCCTGGTACCCCAGAGATGTAAAGAGAACAAGAAGACGTCTACTAAGAAGATGGGAAGATGACCTGCCACAAGGATGGCGCAGATCTGCAATGGACAGACATAAATGGCGAGTTCTAGAGGAGGCCTATGTCCAGGGAGGACAACCTGATGGATAATAATAAATGCTGGTGTTACCAATTTTTCTAGAACATAGTGTGTAAAATTGAATTAAGTATAAGCAATAGGAAAATTATTAATACGGCTAGTTAGTAAGAAATGTAAAAACAAAATCAGCGAATAAAGGCTATTTTTAACACGCTTTTATTAGCTTGGTATGTATCAATGTAACGGAATCTTTGAACGTGATTTTCACCCCCTTGAAAACGTCGGATTGATTTGAAACTTTGCACACCTATCAAGGACCGATGACAATGCAATAATTTAATCAAAGTCAAAGACAAATATATTTATTCAACTAGGCCAATAAGCGGCACTTTTGAAAGTCAAACAAAAATTATAATTTACAAGTAATAAAAGTTGATTCTACCGTGCACGTTTAAATTGTTTGTCCCATTAGTCTTACCAAGATCTTCAGGATTAGCGACTTTTTAGTTCAATTTACCATTAAAGAGTGTCTTTTAGTTATTAGAACTACAATTTATTATTATTTTATTTATTAAGGTTAATTTCTCTCACATTATACTAGAACGAAGCTTTTTGCAGTGGCTTCGCCCGTATGAAAGTCATCAATAATGCCAAGAGCACATAGCCCCGGGATGGAAAGAAATCTTTGTTTTAAATTCATCCAAATCCATTTTGGGTTAATCCAGTAATCAACCTTAGCATGGAGACTAATTATTATTATCATATGAGAACATTTATTATGTTGAAGACACCTTCAATCAGTCAATTCATACCTCATAGTCCTCATTTAACATCTGAGAATACAGCTTCTCAGCTTCCAGACATTTTCTCTGCAGTCGCCAGCAGTGAGTCAGTTTAGTGTAGCAGAAGAAACAAGCCAGCATTGGTCTACTGTCTTCAGTAACAAACTGCAATAAAACAAGAGAAAACTATTTGTTTATTTGTGAATAAATAGTTACTTCTGAATCAATCTCTTTTCTAATATAATTTGTTGGGATTGGCTTACAGTCTTACCATAAGCAGCTCAGTACCAGTATTTTAAATGGAACAACTTCCTAACAAACTCCACGGGTAACACTATACCCCTAGGGAAGACTGGTGTAGGAGTTCTTGGCTTCTGACTACCGGGACACTAACACTTAAGGATACACTAGTCGACGGCAAGAACTCTTTTGTGCGCGGGGTTAAAATGTTTTTATATCAACCGACAATACGTGCAGTAGAGATAGATGCTGTGATAGCAGTAGAAAGCTAGTTCGCGTACGAATACACACTTTTGAAAATTTGTAACGATATGGATAATGATTTAGGACGAAACCGTGGGTGCGAAATTTTATAAAAAAACCTTTGGCAGTATAGATATCATGAAAAAACGACTAAATCTATCTGTTCAAAATAAAATTATTTGGATTGTTGAACTACTAATCTATCCCTGTATGGAGGCCGTTTTGCAATATTCCGTCTTCTTATGGTATTTATTTGCGCCCAAAACTGCGTTAAAATTAGTGTCGAAATGTGAAACTTTCAACGATCATAACTTTCAAATATTTTATTTTTATACTTTTTCGCTTCCATACAGGGCTAGATAATGATGAAACAAATTGATATCACTTTTTATTTTGAACGTACATCATCAAACAGTGGAATAATCCTCAGACTACGTTACACAGGATGAATAATTACTTCTGTTTCAATAAATATAGTGACACAATCCCAATATACTGTCTACAGCGTCAAGTCAAAAGGTACTGGGGCGATGTGATGCAGCATTCGTAAGGCTTACAGGCGGATAACCAGGTGAGTTTTGATATAAGAGTTGGTCCTACCAAGGGACATTTTAGGCATTTGTTCAGAACAGTTACAATTGCAGTTGCTGCTTATTTGTTTAAAACGATGGTCTTCAAATTATTAGATAATCCACTTACTGGAACATCAGTCAGCTTCTCATATAATGCCTGCAGGTCCTTGTTGACAACCACATACATTCGAACATTTTCTACTAAACATAATCTACACATTGGCAGTTTTTCCATCTTCTTACACACTGCTGACTTTTAGAACAACTTCTACAAGTACGAAATCTCTTCAGGTTGTTGCAAGGATTCAAAAATATATACAAATAATCAAACTTATTGATTTTATTCCTAGAAAGACACCGAGCAAGTAGTATTTCACTGGCAAAGTGGCAAATACTAAAATAATAACCAGATATAAATAATAGAATCAACCATAACCAACACAAAACAATCAACAAACAAAGCCAATCGATGCCAATTTGTTTTTTTTTTTTTATGACCTTGTACATGGACCTTTAAGTCAAGTCTTATTTTATTTTCTTTTAACATTCTTTAGTATGCATTAGAATACGGATGTAACAGATTCTAATGTTTTTTTGGAATATTTGGCAGCAAATTGTATTGAGTCAGCCTTCCCAGTAAGCTTAGCGGAGGTAGTCAATACTACAATAAAATTCTCCGCTCTACTATCCTGAGATCGCTTCTGTCAATGATTTCACATATTGTCCAGTTGCGTAGACAGTTCAGACACAAAACTACACCAATTTTATATCACAATATCCACTAGGAATCAATTTGCAAATAATATTAACAGCCGCTGAACTTCACTCGAAAAAATCCCGCCAAAAACTCTCGATGCCAAAATTGCCAACAAAGAAATTAGGGATGTGTCCGATATATCAAAACAAAGTCAAAGTCAAATATATTAAGCGGCACTTTTGAACGTCATACATAAATGAATTAAAATTTACGAGTAATAAAAATTGATTCTACCGTGCATTCGGAAAAGTAGCTTGTTATGTAGAAGAACGCACAAGAAAATCCATAGTCCATACTTACTCTTTTAAAAAAATAGGTGTTTCACAATATTTACATATGCACATACATTAACAAATTACTATATGTATGTATGCTCCCAAAAATAGCACTATACTACGTACCGGTATAAAGAAATAAAAGCATTAACAGGTAAATAGATTAAATAGGAACATGGTTCTCACATACTTACAAATATTGCAAACATAGGTAAAATACCTAATTCAACAACAACGGAACAGTGTATGACTCAATTTCTAAAAAATAAAAAGGTAAATTAATACAATAACTATGAATAGGTATATAAATTAGCAAATTTGATTTTGTCTACACTAAAGATTTCCCTATAGAGCAGGACCAGCATGTTTCCAAGCATTCTTATCTTGAATATAATAATTTAGTTTGTAATATGCTTGTTTACAAAGTGTGCTTTTAACTAAAGTTATAAACTTTCATTTAGGTTTAATATATCACAAGGTATTTTGTTATAGAATTTAACACAGTACCCCATGAAAACGTAACTTATATCGGATATGGGGTTCGATATCATATCATATTGATATGGATCAAAATAACCGATATCACAAAAACTGCATTTATCGAATCAAAACTACTTGCGACGAACGAACGAATAACTCAAAACTTAAAACCGTAACAATCTAAAAACGTACGAACAAAACGCAAACTTCACAACCGATAGAAACCATATCGCTGTACTACTGATATCGATATCTGAGAACCGTTTTCAATATGGATATGAAAACTGTATATTTCGGTTTTTTCCCCGAAAACGCCCATCTCTAAATGAAATGTCAGTAACGTCACTGTCAGTACTGTCACGGTAGTAATAAAAACTCTCTGGTCGGTTACGGTCCACTGACTTAAAAATTTATGGACTTGCCATACCTACGAAATTAGCGTGAATACCTACATAAATCGGGCAATTAAGATGGCTGCCCATCGGCCAATATTTGCAACTGTTTGACAGCACAACTACACAGATAAACGTACATATACGGCACACAACTACCAATTTTACTCGGCAATCAACATGGCGACCGGTCACGCATAGACATGATTTTGACGTCACTCAAAAGTGTTCCAAGTTTAGTCCTTGACAAACATTTAGATGTCTCTCTTTTCATATGCAGCTCTTGGTGAGTTAAAAAGAGACAAAACGCTTTTTGACATGCGTGTGTCGATATTATAGATATTTGTATAACTATTCTTCATAATTATAGTAGAATATGCCGTCTCCATAGTTTTCCTACCTCATTGGTTACGGTCACATTAAGTGTATAGTCTATGACGGTCACCTCTGAATATTTTTTTTGGGAATTTAATGACCTGGCTAGTGAGGCTTTTAGTTACTTTACATACTATAAACACAGTAATAATATTTTTTTTAATATACCTCTAAGCTATCTACCGTTTTAAAACGTATAACATAAATTAAGCAATTTAAAAACACTTGTTTTTTTATATATTGTTATATAGGAAAAAAACACGCCTGGGTCTTAGCAGCATTAAAACTGACTAGATTGGCATCACCCTATTCGGAGACTGCCTCCAAAAACAGGTTCAAGCGCTCAACCATGGCCCCGGAGGGACCAGATCTCAGGCCCAGTAGCCCGTGCGCCAGACACGTATCTCTCAGCGACCATGCTGTTGTCTGCGTACCCAAAGGTTCCGGGTTTTAGCAGGTCATTAATGTGCAGCAAAAACAGTGTAGCCGAGAGCACCGACCCCTGAGGGACTCCGGCGTTAATACCTAACTGACAGAACGAGCAGCCATCGATAACCACTCGGATGGACCGATCCCTCAGGAAGTCAGCAATTCAGTCACACAGACCACTAGGCAGACCGAAGGAAGGAAGCTTACCAATAAGGCTCTCATGCCAGACCCTGTCGAAAGCCTTCGAGATGTTAAGGGAGACAGCAAGTGCTTCCCCGTGTCTCTCGATGGCCTCACTCCAGACTTGAATGGCATACGCTAGAAGATCCCCAGTAGACCAATTTCGGCGGAAGCAGTATTGGCGGTCACTGAGGATGTCGTTGTCTTCTAGGTATGCCAGAAGCTTATTGTTCAGCACACGTTCCAAACTCTTACAAAGAATGCACGTTACCGAGATGGGTCTGTAGTTGGTACGGTCAGCCCGGCTACCCATTTTGGGCACGGGCTGAACGTTAGGTTGTTTCCAAGCCTTCGGCACCTTTCCAGTCACTATCGAAAGGCGGTACAGGCTTGTCAAGTTCAGCAACAATTCAGGCGCACAAGTTTTTAGTACAATTGCCGGTATCCCGTCGGGGCCACTAGTTTTGTTCACGTCAAGGTTACGTAACACCCTACAGACCTCCTGATGGATGCGAATATCCTACATACTCGTCCCACATTCAACAGGAGACGCAGGGGGCCACGCGCCATCAGAGTTCAGACGCGAAGATTCCGCAAAGAGGGAGGCAAACAAGTTAGCCTTGTCCTCGGCGGAGTGGGCTAGTGACCCATCGGGTCTCAGCAGTAGTGGTAGTGAGGGGCGACAGAAGTTTGATTCAACCGACTTAGCCAGGGACCAATACGCTTTGCTACCAGCAGTATGAAGCTAGTTTGTTCCCGATTCTGCTAATATGTTTAAAACGTGCCCTTCGCATCGCCTTTTTGCAGGACTTGGCAGCCCTCTTGAAGGCTCTCTTCTTCTGAGTTACGTCATTCGCTTTGTGCACTCGAGCGTCGACCCATGCCAGGTAAGCCTTGTGTTTAACCGCATTTGCGCGGTTGCACTCGGCACCAAACCATGGTCGGTCAACACCAGATAGCACTACGTCAGAGAATGGAATGTAGTACTCCATCCCCTGGCGTAACACATCAGTCACGGCATCAGTGCATGACGATGGATCAGAAGCAAGTGGGCCGCCAAAGATAGCATGCGAAGAAAGATCGCATACCATCCCAATCTGCTGACCTGTACCGCCAAACCCGCCGGGTGCCTGTCGGGCTGGGATCCGGCGGTGCCGTCTACTCCCAACGGATACAGACTTCACCAGACAGTGGTCAGAACTACCCAAAGGTGATGAAATCGACACTGTGTATCGGTCTGGATCTGTTGTCAGCAGAAGTTCCAAGCAATTGGCCGTATGCGAATGGCACCCTCGTAGCCCCCTGCACCAGGTAAGATTAAGCGCTAGCGAAAGATTTTGCATCTCTCGTCCAGTATGGTCAGTGCACTGGTATGGGAAGAGCCACTCCTGATGGTGGGCATTAAAGTCCCCCAGTAACACTAATTGGGCGGCAGGGTACCATTGCTGGGCCACATCAGCCGCCTCACTCAGGTACTGTGTGATCCTGGTTGTCTTCAGATCGACGCTATGCGATCGGTAGACACAAGCATTGATAATCTTATCCGGACCTGTATCCACCAGGGCCCATAGCACTGGGTAGTTAGAGTCTTCAAGGTTACGGAGACGCCGATAGCAGATGTCGTCACGGGCGTACATGCATACACCCGCACGTGGCTTGAATTTGTGCTCCAGGGTAAATTCTGGGTCCCCCCCCGGTGGGTTCCCGCATTGTCGAGGCGGGGGGGCTTGGTCACCCACGGTGAAGCGAAGAGGAACCCGAGGAATGGCCGCTCGTCAAGGCTTTTGCCGAATAAGCCGACGACGTACCCCAAAAGGCACCCCGCCTCACGGCGTATAGATAACTTAACTTTTGCCCGCGGCTTCGCACGCGTAGTCTACATGCTTCTCCTTACCATATATTAACAGTGTGTTGAGAAAAAGTAAAAAATCATGATGATAAAAATAATGTAATGTGAAAGTGTTTCTTAGGACAGACTTATACTTATCTACTTTATCACCAATACGCTCTATTCTTGTCCCGTCCCTATCCCTTCACTATTTCTGTATTTATCCATGACTAATAATAAGTAATCATAATCACAAGTAAGTAATGAAATTAAAGTATTTCCTTATAAATATAAACAACATTTTTAACCATTTTGGATGTCGGCGCCAATTGTTACACGTAAATGTTTAAAATTGATAAGTTAGCATAGATAATAGGTCCTTATCCCGTCCCTATTTCATTCATATATTTATGCGTTGAGCCATTTTATAGTTACCAACAGACTTTAAAGACTTGAAAGTATTTTTAATAATTTTTCCTTTGTAAAAGAAGGACTTTTGTATACAACATTTCATCCTCCAAGGACGGAATTCCCTATAAACCTTAATTTGCGTTAGATTTTGATCCTCAGCCCAAACCCAAAATTCGAAGATCTTCAAAACTGACCGACTTTCACACAAACTTTCATCCCCTATTTCACCCCCTTAGGGGTGGAAAATCAAAAAATCCTATATTAGTGGATGCCTGCAAAATATATATAAAGTATCTATGTGCAAAACTTCAAGTCTCTAGACGATTTCATTATTCCCATGACTGCATCCCCCTTTTCACCCTCATGGGGGTGGAATCTTCAAAATCACATTAAAACGGTTCATCCCCTATTTCACGCTCTTAGGGGTGGAATTTCCAAAAGTCCTTTCTTAGTGCTCACCTACACTAACGAAGGAACCTACGTGCCAAGTTTCATGATTGAAGCTTCAGCCGTTTGGGCTGTGCGTTGATGGTCAGTGAATGAATCAGTCAGTCACTTTTTTATGTCTTTTATATGTTAACTAGCTTTTGCCCGCGGCTTCGCACGCGTAGACTACATGCTTCTCCTCAGCTTATTTTAACAGTATGTAGAGAAAAGTATAAAATATGATGATAAAAATAATGTAATGTGAAAGTGTTTCTTAGGACAGACATAAACTTACCTACTTTATCTTCAATACGCTCTATCCTTGTCCCGTCCCTATCCCTTCACTATTTCTGTGTTTATCCATGACTAATAATAAGTAATCATAATCATAAGTAAGTAATTAAATTAAAGTATTTCATTATAAACAACATTTTTAACCATTTTGGATGTCGGCGCCAATATCACCAGACTATTTGATGAGCTAACACGTGAACACGCTACATAGAACTGTCGTAGGCATCGACGCCGACTCCTCCAAGCTGTCTAGCTCGCTGAGGTCGACTTCGAGCTCCTGAAACACATCGGGCGATGTGACAATTGGAGCCACTTCCGGGGTCGTGACGACAGTAGACACTTTTGAGAACTTGGCACAGCTCGATAACATCTTAGCTCGTTTGAGCCGCTTTGCCCTTAGCGTCTCCTTCCCACACACTTCACAATAGCTCCTTTTGGGAGCTAGGATATGTTTGCACATATGTCACATCTCTAGTTCTCCCAGGAGCTCGTCGTATGACTGACTACATAGCTTAAAAAACCGTTGAGAATTGCCGTACTTACGATAATAGGTAATAATACCGAAAGAAAAACAAATAGGTTCTTATGACGTCCAAGCAGTTTTTTGTTGAATGTGGCCAATTTAGCATCTTAAACTTATATAAATTGATCATTTAGGTAACTGCTTTATAAAATGATATGTATTAACCTAACCATAATAAGTTTATACTTAACTATCACATTTATAAAGAGAAATTTAACCATCTAACCAGTTACTCTTACGTCCTTGCGTCACATTTATAAAGAGAAATTTAACCATCTAACCAGTTACTCTTACGTGCTACGTCCTTGCAAGGGTGATTCCACTTGATCTGAGGGCAGTGGAGTATCTTAAGCTGTACGAAATAAAAAGAGGGAGGCCTCTGGAAGAGCTGCCTGGCAGGACGATGGAACCTCGTGTGCATCCATCTGAGCTGCCACATCCTGCTCTGAGGACCGAGATCACGTTCCAAAACATCTCAAGCGAACAAGACCTACTGAACATCGAGAACGACTGGCCTAGACTGTACACCGATGGCAGCAAAATTGAGGGGAGGGTTGGCGCAGCGGTGTCATGCTGGGACCAGGATGGTGAGACCGTAAAATTTGAGCTCAGACTGGCAAACTACTGCTCTGTCTTCCAAGCTGAAATGGTTGCCATTCTCAGAGCACTCACATTTGCCAATGGCAAGAAAACCGCAACCTCAGCCAACATCCTCTCAGACTCGAGATCAGCACTGGAGTCCATCGTAGATACCTGCACAAGGAACCCGGTTACTCTGCAAATCCAGAACGCAATCTCCGAAGCCAAACGATCGGGTAGACAGATTAACCTCTTCTGGGTCAAGGCTCACGTAGGCATACCCGGTAATGAGAGAGCAGACGAACTGGCAAAGCACGCTGCACTGTTTAGGAAAACCGCACTAGCGTATGACAGATTCCCACTGTCCTACGCTAAGCGCACCATCAGGGACTCGACGCTGGACAGCTGGCAGGAGCGATATACTCTGGAGACAAACTCGGACCGTGGCATCAGGCTATTCTTCGGTGACGTTAGGAGGGCGTATAAAACCCTAGAAAAAGTAGGTAATCTATACAATCTTCGGGCCCAACTCTTCACGGGGCATGGAGGTTTCCGTGAATACCTACATAGGTTCAAACTGTATGGGACTCCAGCCTGTGTTTGTGATGATACATCTCATGAGACGGTCAAGCATTTAATCAGTTACTGTCACAGATTCTCACGGGAGAGGTATGATTGCGAACAGAGGCTGGGTCGCCCCCTGGAGACATTTGAGGACTTGATTGGTGACGACGATTGCCGTGTTCATTTTCTGGCTTTTGCAGAAATGGTGGTAGAGAAAGCAGCAAAAGCTAATGGCTCTACGCTTCCCTGACATATAGTAGATAGTTCTAACTAAATATGTATAGGTGTCATAGTTTTATAAGTTTTACAGTAATATAAGCTACAGTAATATTAGTATTTAAGGTGTTATCATTTTCGTGTGATAGTCTAATTTAAATTTTAAGTAATTTTTGTTTCTTTTCTCTAATTTTTGTTTGTTTGAAGTAGTCAACTACTGCAAGTGTGAGAGAGAGGGGGGTATGAGGAAAAAAAAAAAAAAAAAAAAAAAAAAAAAAAATGTTATAATATCCGGTGTGTACATAAGTTTATGTAGTAGTGTTAAAATTTTGGTGTGTCAAACTTATGTTTGAAGTACAATATAGTAGAAGAGACGGAAAAAAAAAAAAAAAAAAAAAAAAAAAAAAATATATATATATATAAATATTATTATCTATCTTTTCTTTAGTTCGTAAGTTGATAAACTAGCATAAAATTTACAATGTATAATGTTTTGTCATAGAATTAATTGCTGAACTGTAAATCAGCAATACAAGCATGTAAGGCAGGAGGTGTTTTTAGTCGGTTGGAGTCCGACACTATCCAGACTGGCTCGTACTGTGAGGCAGCCTGGGTGTAAGTCCGAGCGGATTTCCACCTCCTGCCAAAAAAAAAAAAAAAAAAAAAAAAAAAAAAAAAAAAAAAAAAAAAAAAAAAAAAAAAAAAAAACCAGTTACTCTTAAACCATACTGCCCGCAAGACGGGCAAAATTTGGCTTTTTTCTGAATCAAATATGTGTCTTCAGGCTGCAACATCATTAAATCATGATTATAAAAAAATATATGTAGTCGGTAGTTTGAATATCAATGTAATGGATCGGAAGGGTATGTAAATAAATATAATTAAATTACAGTTATATTTATTACTTACGATTTTTTGCATGTTTCTAATAATGTCAATATTTATGTAGGTGCACTGCGTACTCCGTTATAATACGTCCTTGTGGCGTAATCGTTTCCGATTAACTGAAGCGGTCACAATTATTATCGCATCTAAGAGGAATGCATCCGCAATGTAATGCATCTGACTGATAGTATGGTAGCTAGAGCTCACGTTGGGTGCCGCGGATTATACCTAGGTACACTTACTTATTTCCTATCACTGATTTATTTATTATGTAGTTAGAAATTAATTACCTACCTACAGAAGTAATGATTAGTTACTACATTCTTTTCAGAATACCTATTTTTATTTTGCTACACTGCTGACCCCTAATGCAACTGCTCAAATAAAATTAAAACGAAATAAACTAAAAATTATTTTAATACCGTTGTTACACGTAAATGTTTAACATTGATAAGTTAGCTTAGATAATAGGTCTATCCCTATCTATCCCGTCCATCATAATCTTACTCTATAATATATTATATTAATATAAGGGAACAAAGAGTATGCTTACTCATTAAAAGTGCTCAGAGACTAGCCATCGATCGGCGCGAGGTATATTCAAGTGCACAAGTGTGTGCATAAATACAGTTCCACTTTCTGTACCCGCGCTCTCAAAGTATCGGACGAAATTCGACACGACCGGAGAGACATCAGGCGAAGGACCCACAGTTTAACGTGCTTTCCGAGACACGGGGTATTCACACCGACAACTTCCATACTCAAGGCTGCCACTGAGAAATTACTGATGGACAAACCCATTAACACTTTTCCTGATCTGGGCAACAAACCCAGGACCTCACCCACGCGCAGCAGTCGCACTTAGCGACCGCGAGACCAAGGAGGTGGTATGGCTTTTGAAAAGAAAATGCTATTCGAAAAAAAAACTCGGGTTGTCACATACTTGTCACTTCCTCATGAATTGACAGTTGAGTGAAAAACAATGTATCGTTCATTTTTTGTTTTTACGCAAAAAGAAAATAATTATGTAGGCACAAATATTATTAGTGATAAGGGAATGGAGTAACTACGAAGTTTATAATAGGAAAGCGCTCGTGTAGGGCTTCCTTCACCACCGGCTGTCTGGAAGTTGTCCAATAATTTTCTCTGTGGTTTTCCAGTGCCTTGCTCCGGACGGGCGGTATCGAACCATCGAAAGGCAAAGGTCGTAATCTTGTGAATACGCCTGAGGAATAAGGCCCTGTCTTATTGATAGATCCACGAAGACGTGCACACGATACAAGCTTTGAATCAGTGCCCAAAGTTTGATTTCAACCGAACTAAGTCTCAAATGTTATTAAATTCAAATTCAATGGCTCTTGCTAGGAATATAAAATAAATGGGACTGAATAATTAGAGGATAATTGAAAACACATAATAAGATGGATAAATTGGAAAAACTGCCAATGTGCAAGATTTGTTTTGTGGAGAATGTGCGTATGTACGTGGTTACTGACAAGAACTTGCAGGAAATATATAAAAGGCTGACTGATACTCCAGTAAGTAGACGCAAATCTCTCCTTCTTCTTTTCTCTGATTCGACGGTACATTTAATTAAATTGTTTGGGCCCAGTAGGTGGCCACGCTTAATGCTGCGTCAGAAGCTCTGTAGGTACAGGTTATCCAGGCTGCATGGACAGCCAGGACACTCCAGCAAGTGGGACATTGTCTGTACGGGGGCACCTCACTTGCACCGGGTTGTTCATCATCATCACATCATCAGCCTATTAATGTTCCCACTGCTGGGACACAGGCCTCCTCTCTGTGAGAGGGAATGGGCCGTAATCCACCACGCGGGCCCAGTACGGACGACTCAATCTGCAATCGACCTCCGGTCTCCGGAGGGGAGTGATGTAGCGGCACCAACGCCGCCACTTATGAACCAATGACATGACGTCACACAAATCCTGCATCGCGCAAGTAAAGTTTGCGGCGCGATTTGAACACATACAACATTCCGACAGTTACCGTTGGGCAGTTGCCCGGACCAGACACAACACCCGTCTGGTTGGAGGATCCTCTCTTTTCTATGGAGGTTTGTGGGACTTTACACCCTGTTCCGCATACCCCCAAAAATGAAATTAATATTTGCAACGGCCTACTTGTGCACGTAGCCGATTCAATGTTCATGAGCGTGCGGCATATGTTACTTCCTAAGCAGACACATAGACCATAACAAACGGTTGACAACTGACGGATGGATAATTTGTGACAACTTGTTAGCTAATTCGAAATGTAACAAGCGGCCTAGTAACTGGGCCTTAGACAGCCAAGAGATGGCTTATAAAGGTGAACGCGCACCTATCCGCGCCGCAGGAGCCGCACGGGCCGCAGTCATTTTCTCAAGGCCCCGCGCAGTCCGCGCCGAACGCACCGCACGCATCTTATCCACTTCTGTACATCTTGAACAATATTTTCTATACGGATTCGGATGACGTCTCCGCGCCGTCCGCATCGCACTCGCCACAAGCATCGAACGCGCCGAATGCGGCGCGGATAGATGCGTGAGGCTGCATACGATTTCATATAAAGATTTATGAAGTGCGATGACTGCGGCGCGTGCGGGGCTCCTGCAGTGCGGCTAGGTGCGAGTTCACCTTAATTTAGTATCATATGGCTTAGTAGCTATCAAAAATCCAGCATGGCAGCCTAATTGCGTGATCGCAAACTCTTTTATTTTGACAAATTAACAGTAGGTTCCTATTCATTGCGTGTTACGCTGTCGAGCAGACGGAGTTTTAAACAAATCCGTCGTTAAGTAATCTATATATATAAAACAAAGACGGGTTTGTTACTACACTTATAACTCGAGATCGGCTGGATCAATTTTTTATGGTTTTTGTTTCGTTGGATTCTCTAGACTCCGCCCTGAATAGCAAAATATTAAACTGTTGTCTGTATTTTTTTTTATCAATTAAAAAGGTTGAAAAGGGTAGGTGTAGGGTAGATGAATGTTTGGTGTTTTTATGGCAAAACAAAGTTTGCCGGGTCAGCTAGTACAAGGATAAATAAAAATAAACATAATATGTTGCAATTAATTCTAATACCGCGCGTGCTTTGAGCTATCAAAAAATTTGGCTGCTGATCGGAGTCAATTTTTCATACATTTAGCAGATTTTGATCGTGAGAGAAAATTTCCAAAAAAAAGTTGAGGTTTGAATTTCGACATCAACCGAATTTTGAACGCAGGTTTTCGTTTTTCTATAGGGTCGCGTTTGACCACTATATCGCCTGATGGCAAGCGATGATCTGGTCTACGGGGAAGCACGCTTGCCTGGACGTAACCTATTCGCTCTTAACTTAAATACCTACCCCAATATGTTATAGCTATAACATTTTAAGTATTTTACCCAATTACCAACAAATCACGTTATATTTGTTGCAGTTTGTGGCGGAATACTGCAGTAGACCGATGCTCACTTGTTTCTTCTGCTGCACTAAACTGAAGCAATGCTGGCGATTCCAGAGACAATGTCTGGAAGCTGAGAAGCGGTTCGCGCAGATGTTGAACGAGGTGAGGGATTCATGAACAAACAACTATTCTCATAACTTTTGTCTGTTAAAGTGGATTTTGAATTTGCCTTCCTTTGAGGATCTCGTGGCCAAATAATAACAGCCGCACTGGTCAATCATCAAGGTCAAGCAACGCTTGACGAGATCGGTTCGTGGATGGGTGACCATTTCAAGATACCGAGTTTCCTCCGTGCCTCGGAAAGCAAGTTAAGCCGTTGGTCGTTACGGGTAGTCAGAAGCTTGAGATCTGACACCAGTCTTGCCAAGGGGTACCGTGTTACCTACTTACTGGGTTGTGGAGGTCAGATAGGCAGTCGCTCCATGTAAAACACTGGTACTCAGCTGAATCCGGTTAGACTGAGAGCCGACCCCAATATAGTTGGGAAAAGGCAAGGCAGATTGATTTTCTTCCATTCACTCAAATTAAAATTGTCTGATTTCATTTGAAAAAAATGATTTCAATAACAACATAACATCACACCCGTATTCCTCAATTAGTTAGGCAGAGCTATATACAGGGTGTTTGGAAGGGAGCTGTACATACGCCTAGGGTAGAAACTAGGGATAGTCTGCTACCTACCCCCGCCCATTATATTGACCTTGGCCTCAAGGTTTTTTTTTAATTTATTATTATTTTTTATTTGACTTTTTTATGATTTTTTGACTAAAACTACCTGTAGCTCAAAATCTATCCATGGGACCGGTCGGCTAATGGTCTTGTTTTAATCGTTAGTCTTAGGGTCCTGCAAAAAATTATTTTACACCAGAAAATTGTGGAGAAGAAAAGTTATGGGGCCTGAAGTACCGTAGTAAGGTAAAGAAATAATTTTAAGGGCAACTTTCTATGGGGTTTAAAAAAAAACTAACAGGGTTGGAGTTCTTCTGATTTTTTTAAAACATCCTCAGTCCATGCCCTTTCTAACGATATGCTAAAAGTGTAATTATCACTTTTAGTTTTAAAGTTATTAATTAATTTCCGCAACTAGGGCACTTCAAGCAAAAATTTCAACTAATGAAAATTAAATGTGTTCGATCGTAAAAGGATGGCAAATGAAACAAAAAATTTGGTAATGACTAATGTCATTAAATTACAAATTTTAATTAATTACTAATTTTAATTAATTACAAATTTTGTTCAAATTGATGACCATTGACCTGTAAACATGCTCGGCACCTCTTCCTCATCTCCACGGTCACCGTTCTAAGCAGCAGTTCCTCGCGCATTGTATCGAATGCGGCGTGGATCCTGTTAATTAGAACCTCCCTTGTTGGTACTTCTTCTGCGTACACCAACTCTTTCGCCCTTCCCCAGACGTAGAAGTCGAGTGGGGTAAGGTCAGGCGACCTTGGGGGCCAGGGAATTGGCCCACCCCGACCAATCCAAGAATTAGGAAAGCAGTTGTCCAGAAGCTCCCTCACTGCTAGGCTCCAATGAGCAGGACAGCCGTCGTGCTGGAAGACTATGGGCCGATCTTCGTCAAACACTTCTTCCGCTAAATCAGGCAAATCGTTTTCGAGGAAATCTAAGTAGTTTTGCCCGTTTAGGTTGTCTGGCAAAAAGTGCGGCCCTATCAACCGATGACGCCTGCCCATACGTTCACGGAGAACCTTCGTTGAAAACCTCTGTGCCTCTTGACTCTCGGGTTTAGCTAAGATGGGTAAATCTCGACTGACTAACAAAGACCCCAACGAGTTACCTGCCCGGCCCCGTCGACCCAAGAGCGAAAGAGACATGACATGACATGTTTTGTCTCTTACATGTTGCTCTCGTGTAAGAGTGAGACAACAAATTTGCCAACTGTAGGCCAAACTGGTTTAAATTCTGGAAATTACATTTGTCTTACAAATGTCGACTCGTGGTGGTAAAAGTGCCCTAGTTGCGGAAATTAATTAATAACTTTAAAACTAAAAGTGATAATTACACTTTTAGCATATCGTTAGAAAGGGCATGGACTGAGGATGTTTTAAAAAAATCAGAAGAACTCCAACCCTGTTAGTTTTTTTTTAAACCCCATAGAAAGTTGCCCTTAAAATTATTTCTTTACCTTACTACGGTACTTCAGGCCCCATAACTTTTCTTCTCCACAATTTTCTGGTGTAAAATAATTTTTTGCAGGACCCTAAGACTTTAACGATTAAAACAAGACCATTAGCCGACCGGTCCCATGGATAGATTTTGAGCTACAGGTAGTTTTAGTCAAAAAATCATAAAAAAGTCAAATAAAAAATAATAATAAATTAAAAAAAAACCTTGAGGCCAAGGTCAATATAATGGGCGGGGGTAGGTAGCAGACTATCCCTAGTTTCTACCCTAGGCGTATGTACAGCTCCCTTCCAAACACCCTGTATATAGTAGGTACCTACCTACACTCACATTTCGCGACTGTCAAACTTTATTTTGTTACAGCAAAAACCGTTAACGAACCGAAATCACTTAGAATTTGTGGGTGGGTTTATTATATCCCCCATAGAGAACATAAGTATAGGAGGTGATGGTCAAATAGAATGCCAAGCAATCAAACAAGAACTACCAGCTGTTTGTGAGGAACCATTTGATGCTGCGCTAAAAGTGGAACATCAAAGTGATGGTAAATATTCTGGCTGTATAACACGGTCAACTTTCCTGTGCACCTGGCGCAGTGTAATATTTTTGAAATTGAATCAGCACTAGCAGATACCACCTTTTACAAACATGTGTCAGCTTTTACATAAAAGACTAAAATCTTGTGTGGGTATTTTGGCGGGGATGGCGATGTAAATAAAAATGCTTAGAAAGGGTTTACTCACCCAGTGTATTCTCATATCAAATACACAGTCACACAGAACACAGTTTATGGAAAATAATTTATAGAACATGGTTTATAGAACATAGTTTATAGAACACAGTTTATAGAATACAGTTTATAAAGCACTTACCCTAATACTTATTAATGTAGCCTCGATCAAAAATAGACTGCCTTTGATGGCAAGAGCTACAATATTTATATTCTCGATATGGGCGGGAAACGAGAAGTGCAAGCTTGTCGTTTACCAACCTGACAAAAAACAGTCCATCTTTGTTGCAAGCATAAAAATATCAAACAAATTATTGCCAACATAGAAAAATCACTTAGTGTGCTCAATTAAATATAAAGATCGCTAACAGTCGGCCATCCGTTTATTAAGTACGACCTCGTACGTGACAAATAACAACAAGAAAGAAAAACTAAATATAAGCTTATTAGTAATAACATGTAAACAACATTAAAATCTACACACATAGAACACATTTAACAAATCTTTATAGATTATACTTTAAAGGCCTGAAACCTCTTTTGGCCTGACTATTCATTTCATTTATATATTTCCAAAAAATATTATATATTACAAAACAATCAAAATATATTGATTAATCAACCAAATTACTATCTCAACTATTTATTACTTTTATAATATTCAATTATCTCAATTAAAAATGTGAAGAAAGAGAAATATAAAATCAAATCAATTCAATTTGGATTCCACCAACACAAATGTCAAGAGTAAAAATATAATTCAATTCAATGCAGATTCTACCAATACAAATTCAATTCAATTCAGATTCTACCAATACAAATTCAATTCAATTCAGATTCTACCAATACAAATTCAATTTAGATTTCATTAATACAAATGTCAAGATTAAACATATAATTCAATTCATATTCCACTAGGTAATACAAATGTCAAAGGTAATAATACAATGTCAATTCCAATTCAAATTCTACCAATACAAAATTTCAAGCGTTAATATCCAGTTTCGATCAATATATTGACTAGAACTAGACTGTCCTCTTTGTGAGGATTTTCAAGGTTTCATTTTGCATTTACCACAACTGTGGATAAGGTCTCCCATTCTAAAATTTACTTAAGAGCTTAGATCCCAGCTCAGCAGTGTCTCAAGACTACTTCTGTCACTTATTAAAATTTAATGTTTATAAAATGTAGCATCCAATTATAATCAGGTATATATACAATGCGACTTGCAAGACATCGTGGTCACCATCAGTCATTATCAAAATTGTCTACCAGATTCTCTACAATTTCAGTCAAATTCATCAACTGCTGGTGAGATATCGGACACCAAATAAAATCTAGCTGCGCATGCTAATTTCATTGCGGTAAGATAAAACTAATCACACACGGCAAGTTACAGAATAATCAATTTTATATAATTCGATAGGCATCTTTACACCTGCTAAGACAAAAGTGCTACTTTTAAATAGACAATTCTTAGCCTCAAATTCAGGATCACTAGAATTTCAAGTTGCATCGTTATCAACTATTGCATTGTAATGACAAGTCTCATACAGAGTGCTGGATTTTTTTATCAAATTAACTTTTCTCTAATAAACTAAAATAATCTCAACGCTATGACCAAAGGTAAAATCATTTCTTGTATACCATTCTGATAGTAACTGACATTAAACACACAACAATACATAAACACCAAAGTAGTATTTATTAAACTGCTGTGTAAAAACAGTCTTGAGACTTAAACCAATATCTAGTAGCTGGTCATTAAAACCCTAACATCTGAAACCTGGTCATAATTCTAATTGATTCTAACATACACACATTTATTTATTATGTGCTTTATTTTACATTTTTCATTCTCTTTATCCCTAAAATCTAACTCTGTATATCGTAATCTGTATCAAACTATGTAAAGGTAGGTATAATAAACTCTCTACATATTATCTATATAAATAAATCAAACCCCCTATCTCTATGTATCAGACCCCCTATCTCTATGTATCAGACCCCCTATATCTATGTATCAAACCCCCTATCTCTATGTATCAATCTATCTCTATGTATCAATCTATCTCTATGTATCAATCTATCTCTATGTATCAATCTATCTCTATGTATCAATCCATCTCTATGTATCAATCCATCTCTATGTATCAATCCATCTCTATGTATCAATCCATCTCTATGTATCAATCCATCTCTATGTATCAATCCATCTCTATGTATCAATCCATCTCTATGTATCAATCCATCTCTATGTATCAATCCATCTCTATGTATCAATCCATCTCTATGTATCAATCCATCTCTATGTACCAATCCATCTCTATGTATCAATCCATCCCTATGTATCAATCCATCCCTATGTATCAATCCATCCCTATGTATCAATCCATCCCTATGTATCAATCCATCCCTATGTATCAATCCATCCCTATGTATCAATCCATCCCTATGTATCAATCCATCCCTATGTATCAATCCATCCCTATGTATCAATCCATCCCTATGTATCAATCCATCCCTATGTATCAATCCATCTCTATGTATGAAACCATCTCTATGTAACAATCCATCTCTATGTATCAATCCATCTCTATGTATCAAACCATCTCTATGTATCAAACCATCTCTATGTATCAGACCATCCCTATGTATCAAACCATCCCTATATATCAAACCATCCCTATATATCAAACCATCCCTATGTATCAAACCATCCCTATGTATCAAACCATCCCTATGTATCAAACCATCCCTATGTATCAAACCATCCCTATGTATCAAACCATCTCTATGTATCAAACCATCTCTATGTATCAACCATCTCTATACATCTCTATCTATCAATCTCTCTATCTCTATCTATCAATCTCTCTACCTCTATCTATCAATCTCTCTACCTCTATCTATCAATCTCTCTACCTCTATCTATCAATCTCTCTATCTCTATCTATCAATCTCTCTACCTCTATCTATCAATCTCTCTACCTCTATCTATCAATCTCTCTACCTCTATCTATCAATCTCTCTACCTCTATCTATCAATCTCTCTACCTGTATCTATCAATCTCTCTACCTGTATCTATCAATCTCTCTACCTCTATCTATCAATCTCTCTACCTCTATCTATCAATCTCTCTACCTCTATCTATCAATCTCTCTACCTCTATCTATCAATCTCTCTACCTCTATCTATCAATCTCTCTACCTCTATCTATCAATCTCTCTACCTCTATCTATCAATCTCTCTACCTCTATCTATCAATCTCTCTACCTCTATCTATCAATCAATATCAAACTCAATCAATATCAAACTCAAACAATATCAAACTCAAACAATATCAAACTCAATCAATATCAAACTCAATCAATATCAAACTCAATCAATATCAAACTCAATCAATATCAAACTCAATCAATATCAAACTCAAACAATATCAAACTCAATCAATATCAAACTCAAACAATATCAAACTCAATCAATATCAAACTCAATCAATATCAAACTCAATCAATATCAAACTCAATCAATATCAAACTCAATCAATATCAAAATCGATCAATATCAAACTCAATCAATATCAAACTCAATCAATATCAAACTCAATCAATATCAAACTCAATCAATATTTATCAAACTCAATCAATATTTATCAAACTCAATCTGTGTTTATCAAACGCAATCTGTGTTTATCAAACTCAATCTGTGTTTATCAAACTCAATCTGTGTTTATCAAACTCAATCTGTGTTTATCAAACTCAATCTGTGTTTATCAAACTCAATCTGTGTTTATCAAACTCAATCTGTGTTTATCAAACTCAATCTGTGTTTATCAAACTCAATCAGTGTTTACCAAACTCCATCTGTATTTATCAAACTCAATCTATATTTATCAAACTCAATCTATATTTATCAAACTCAATGTGTGTTTACCAAACTCAATCTGTGTTTATCAAACTCAATCTGTATTTATCAAACACAATCTGTATTTATCAAACACAATCTGTATTTATCAAATACAATCTGTATTTATCAAACACATCCGTATTTATCAAACTCAATGTGTGTTTACCAAACTCAATCTGTGTTTATCAAACTCAATCTGTATTTATCAAACACAATCTGTATTTATCAAACACAATCTGTATTTATCAAACACAATCTGTATTTATCAAACACATCCGTATTTATCAAACACATCCGTATTTATCAAACACATCCGTATTTATCAAACACATCCGTATTTATCAAACACAATCCGTATTTATCAAACACAATCTGTATTTATCAAACTCAATCTAAATTTATCAAACTCTCCACCTATATATATCTAATTCACTATCTATATATATCAAACTCACTATCTATATATACATCAATTATCAAACTCGCTATCTATATAATATCAAACTCACTATCTATATATCAAACAAACATTTTTCTTTTTTTTTTATACTTGTTCTATCTCTTCTAACTCTAATGCTGTTTCCAACTCTTCTAACTCAACCTCAAATATCAAAGTCTTTCAACTCCGTTTCGAACTCTTCTAACTCGTCATCAAACTCGTCATCAAACTCGTCATCAAACTCGTCATCAAACTCGTCATCAAACTCGTCATCAAACTCGTCATCAAACTCGTCATCAAACTCGTCATCAAACTCGTCATCAAACTCGTCATCAAACTCGTCATCAAACTCGTCATCAAACTCGTCATCAAACTCGTCATCAAACTCGTCATCAAACTCGTCATCAAACTCGTCATCAAACTCGTCATCAAACTCGTCATCGAACTCGTCATCGAACTCGTCATCGAACTCGTCATCAAACTCGTCATCAAACTCGTCATCAAACTCGTCATCAAACACATCATCAAACACACCATCAAACACACCATCAAACACACCATCAAACTCAACATCAAACACACCATCAAACACACCATCAAACACACCATCAAACTCAACATCAAACTCAACATCAAACTCAACATCAAACTCAACATCAAACTCAACATCAAACTCAACATCAAACTCAACATCAAACTCAACATCAAACTCAACATCAAACTCAACATCAAACTCAACATCAAACTCAACATCAAACTCAACATCAAACTCAACATCAAACTCAACATCAAACTCAACATCAAACTCAACATCAAACTCAACATCAAACTCAACATCAAACTCAACATCAAACTCAACATCAAACTCAACATCAAACTCAACATAAGAATTCAAATACGAATCCAAATCCAAACGCAATAATCCATTCCAATCAGACCATCTAAAAGGTACCTACCTTTTGGCCTTATTTATTTAAACACCCCGTAACTAAATATTGAAATAATTCCAACAGTATCC
Source organism: Orthosia incerta (assembly GCA_948252205.1). Taxonomy (NCBI): domain Eukaryota; kingdom Metazoa; phylum Arthropoda; class Insecta; order Lepidoptera; family Noctuidae; genus Orthosia; species Orthosia incerta. Next base: position 4,755,100 of record OX411767.1, read on the forward strand.
AAGAAATGGCAAGGTTATAAAGTTTATGTTAATTGATATTTTAAACTAATAACCAAGATGAGAACCTTAGCAAATCGACATAATCTATACACATCCTCGAAAGTAGGGCTATAAACCTCTACGAACGAAATGTCAAGGATCGATAGGTACGGTTTGATTAATTTATGACCCACCATAAGCAAATTTTTCCTACAGACATTCCTTTAGCAAGAAAAATCGATATAATAAATATCTTTTTTATTTTAATGTTTTCAATATCTAATTACTTAATAATAAGCTTCTGTAACCGACATTAGGTTCTGTACTTCCTTCCATAACCATACAACGTTGAACTACAGTTAATTTGAATCTTCATTTCTTGTAAAATTAACTCAATTTTTTTTTTTTATGATAAACATTAATATTTCTAAGGTGTTCTTAAAATGTAGCATCACCCACATTCTTAAAATCGAATACCTAATCGAAGTGTGGGGATCAGCCGCTAAATCTAATCTAAACCCACTACGAAGAACACAAAACAAAATTATTAAAGTATTATTTCACTACCACTATCTATATCCAACAAAAAAAACTATACGAAAAAACGAACCTGCTAAATCTCACACAACTTTACACATATTACACCTGCAATCTCATTAAAAAAAATCAACAAGAAGTAAAAACAAATTCCAACTAGCTTAGTATCTCATCATACTTACTATGGCTGCTGGTGCAGCTTACAACTGCGAGGCGTAAAGCCCGGCCATAAAAAGAATTAATTCTCTAATTTACTTCTTTTTTTTTTTTTTTTTGTAAATACAAATCGCTATTTCGTTTACGAAACTAACAGGGCAAAGCTCTTTTTTTTATTGTATACGAAACATAAAAACTAAAATACTTGGCTTGTTAAAATATAAACTTAAAAACAACGAATACCTTATTTCACACGAATATTTAGCAGTAGACGGTACCTACCAACAAGTTTTATTCTCTAATTTTATTGAGGTACCCTACTTCAATAAGCATTTTCTAACATGAGCCTAATAGTAAAGATAAATACATGTCATCACCATACCCGCACAGATTCTTACTTTTTAATTTACTAGATAGTCAAAGTTTTGCACCTTCAAATACCTTATAGAAGCTTATGAGTACGTAACCATACTTGTAGCAAAAATTAAAGAATTTAGATACGATTTCAAAGATACAATACGACCAAGACATATCCCGCGCCATTAGAGGGCAGCCCCGATCAAGCACACGATAAATCCAGTCGTAGTGTACATCATTTCGCGCTATGGTACTGCCAAAGAGTAGCCTCAGCCAAGCACTCACAAAAAGCTATACACCTGTGTATTTTACCGCACATCTTCAGGGAGTTACCCTGACTTAATATGCGGCACCCACATCAGTACCGAGAAATCATATTTATCGGCTGAGCTTGGCCAGACTAAAAATTCTGCGATATTGGAGGGTAGCCCCGATAAAGCACAGAATATATTCGCCTAGAATGTGCAATGATCTGCGTTATAGTACTACCCACACAGAATTACACACTATCTACACAAAACTACACACTATCAGGGAGTATCCTGAACCAATGTGCAATGTCATGCAGCGAACATAACAATATCAAACAAATTATCTCTATTCGTACTCATATTCCTCATTATAAAACTTTGAAAGTGAGCGTTTAGCAACCGTGTTATGTACAAAACACACAAAAAAAAATAATTGGGCTCATCCAACTTCTGAAATGTCAGCTTTTACATAAAAGACTAAAATCTTGTGTGGGTATTTTGGCGGGGATGGCGATGTAAATAAAAATGCTTAGAAAGGGTTTACTCACCCAGTGTATTCTCATATCAAATACACAGTCACACAGAACACAGTTTATGGAAAATAATTTATAGAACATGGTTTATAGAACATAGTTTATAGAACACAGTTTATAGAATACAGTTTATAAAGCACTTACCCTAATACTTATTAATGTAGCCTCGATCAAAAATAGACTGCCTTTGATGGCAAGAGCTACAATATTTATATTCTCGATATGGGCGGGAAACGAGAAGTGCAAGCTTGTCGTTTACCAACCTGACAAAAAACAGTCCATCTTTGTTGCAAGCATAAAAATATCAAACAAATTATTGCCAACATAGAAAAATCACTTAGTGTGCTCAATTAAATATAAAGAGTAAATAATGCACGGGTCGTAGTTATAGTTCTCGCAAAACTTCTTGGCCGCCCTGAAGTTGGCTACAATGGTTGCGCAATAGAAAATCTCGTACAAAACAGTACCGTTTCGTGCCCCGCGCATCCGGTAAACCAACTTCAGGGCGGCCAAGAAGTTTGGCGAGGGCTATAACTCCGTAGATACACTGATTTGCCGCAGATCATGGTTGTTTAGAGAAAGACGTTACAGTTAAATTCGCTAGTTGAATATATTTGACTTTAAGTACCTAAATAACAGTATTATATTTCTTTCTCAGTTATATAGCAACACGGCTATAAGATCACTATTGTCGGTGGTTGGTTTGTCATGTTATTTTATACGGTTGAATTATGATTATGACGCTCATGGTTGGCGTAAAGTAGGTTGCCAATAAGCACAAAATTACCGGTTATGAGACCGTACACATACAATTTTACCTCTTTTTAATAATAGTTAAGGGTCACACATTTAGATTATCAAGGGATTTGTATGAATAGAGATCAAGGGCTTGATCCAAAAAGCGGTACTCCTAGACACGGCTCGTATTGTTAGAAGGTTCCTCTCTCAGGAGCCCTGACCACCGGTAGCTTGGACCCTGTTCCCGATACCGGTGGGCTACTATTTTTGTATTTTTAAATGTTATTTTATTTTATTTTTTATAGAATGATATTTAAAAATGTAAAAATATGTAAATATAATAAATAAATGGAATAACAAAGAAAGTCGAACAAAACCGCCTCCTTCTTCGAAAGTCGTCGGTTCAAATAACATGGAGTAGGTATAACGTACAACAGCACAGTGCTTTTCTTACAAGGTTTTTATTAACTTGCAATGTACTCGTATGTATGTGTGTTCGGGTCAAATCTTGCAACAGGATTTTTAAAAAAGCTTTTTAATTGGAGAAATACAAATTTAAGAAGGAGATGTTTTTCGACTGACCCCGAGTTTCCGTGTTCTCTCGTAAAGCAGTGGTTGCCATAATTCATCGGTTAACTTTCACGAAAATCATAAAGTATAGTAAAATTGCGTTAACAGCCCATAAAGAGGCGCATCCAACAATCATGATAAGACGCTAAACTCTTGTACTTTTTTAAGAAATTCGCACCGACTCTGTCTCAATACGATTTGAGCCAAAAAATAACTTTCTAACTAAACTCTTTGATAACTAACTCTTTATTTACAGATTTTGATGTAGGCAATAGCCACTCAGATGTAGAAAATATATTTATACCAGATCAACAATATGAATCTGATACAGATGATGGTGAACTTTTGATGGAGTTTAAAGTAGAGAAAGAAGAAGAATATGACCTATCTGTGAAGAAACAAAGAGTGGAGAAGACAGAGAGTAAGTAGAACTCTCATAATCTTCGTGAAGATCACATCACGTCACCACCAATCACATGAGAAGCAATAGTACATTACTGCCGCGGTCTATAATGACTACAGCGAGGACAGCAAGGGCTGTAATGATGGCCAAGCTGAAAGGCCTAGAGCGTAGCTAGGCTAGCTCGAGGCTATCATAGCGTGACCAGCGAAGCAGTCATTTTGGGCCAAGGTTTGTATAGTGCTTTACTCAAAAATGCAAGTACCTAATCTAAATAAAACCAGCAAGTAATTTAAATAAAAAATATATTAATTAACTAGAATTATAATTTAAATGACAATTATGAAAAGTACAGTTACTAAAATTCAACACCGACTTTCCCGGTTTGATATTCTTAATAGTTTGCGGTAATTCTAATGCGGTGTTTGACTGCTGTATATTTCTTCATTTATTACTTCATTTATTTCATTTTTTTTTTCCTCGGGTTCTTGAGCAGATGTTCGCTTTGAGAGCTCATTTTTAGGAAAAAAGGAAAATTTTAACAAAATTTTCGCTGAACCGCGCTTTTGTTACTTTGTTTTTTTTGAGCAATGGTAGTTGGAACTATACAGCCTAATATGGAGTAAAATCTTTTTGTACCTATCTCTGATACAAACAGCTGTGTTTTAAATAAAATCTTTTTGGATTTGATTTTTTAAAACGTTGAAACGTCAAAATAGCCTGTTAGAGCGGCCAGCAAAACTTTGCCGGCCGCTCCTTGAAACAGAACGGCAAGGTCGACTTTGCTCAAACAAGGTTGTCAAAATAATGACCACATTACATGCATTTTTGAGTAAAATAAACTTAGGTAATTCACATACGAGTTAAAATCTGCCTGCTGTTTCCCAATTACCTACATTGGGGTCGGTTTCCAGTCAAATTGGATGCAGCTAAGTATTTTACATGGAACGACTGCCGATCGGTTGTTCAAGAATACATTTACCTCGGGCAAACTCTGCAGTTTGGTTAAAAAAAACTTTGAGAGGGAGGCTAGCAGAAGAATACAGCTGGGCTGGGCGGCGTTTGGGAAACTTCGTTTAGTCTTCTCGTCGCATATTGCACAGAGCCTAAAGACCAGAGTCTACAATCAGTGCGTCGTACCTTTTATGAATTACGGGACAGAGACGTGGACACTCAAGGTACGGCTGGTCCATCAGCTTAAGATCGCTCATTGAGCTATGGATAGGGCTGTGCTAGGAGTCTCTCTGAGGGATCAAATCTGGAACGAGGTAATCCGGCAGAGAACCAAAGTTGTCGACATAGCTCAGAGAGTAAGCAAGCTGAGGTTGCAATGGGCCGGCCATATTAGCCATAGAACTGATGATCGTTGGGGTAGACGTATTCTTGAATGGAGTCCAAGAACTGGCAAACGTAAGGTATCACGCCCTCAGGCTAGGTGGAGCGATGAACTTCGCAGGTTGGCCGGTAGCAGCTGGATGCGAGGAAATGGCATGCAGTTGAGGATGATGATGATGACTGCTGATCTGACATCCACAACCCAGTAATTAGGTAACAACTCGGTAAACCCTTTGACAAGACTGGTGTCGGGCTTGTGATGAAGATGTTCAAATGGCAGCCGGGACCAACGGCTTAACATGCTTTCCGAAGCATGGATGAGTCTCGGTATGCAATGTATGGGCACCCATCCACTCACCGACCTCGGTAAGCTTTGCTTAACATTGAAAGGAAATCATGCGGCTGTTATTAGCCACGACTGACACCTTCTCTTGCGGTTACTAACCACATTTATATTCACAGGGACGCTCGCGAAGAAACTGAAACTCGATAAACGAAGAGCTAAATTAGAAGATACAACGCATGCCGAACAAATGAAAAATGTACCATCTAACTCAAAAAATAATCGGAAAGCTAGAACTGGTGCGTCCAAACCTGAAATTTAATAAGTACACAAGAATTAAAGAAAGTATTATAAAGACAAATAAAAGGACATGGCTAAACAACTGCCCTTAGCATGAATAGAAATTGTTCACTAGCTCGTAACATTCAAATATTCATTAATGAATTATTACAGTTTTATTATTCTTCTACAAATTTCGCGAATTAATCAAATAATTAAAAGTTTTTGTTTGACAAGAAGCACATAAGATTCCGTTCTACGAAAAATTTCAGTCAATAAACCTACTTTTAAAGACATATGAAATCGAAACGAACAGTATTCATTGTTATTTATTTTTGTACCTTTCGATATACACTTTTGGGGTGGGTATGGGATCTACCTCCTAGCGGTCCACCCCGGGCAACGGCACCACAGGCTTGCCTGTGGTACGGCTGAACGATCCCACTTAAGCGGTGGTAGGCTCCGCAAGGGGCCGCCTGGCTCGCGACCACCATCCCACCGGAGTCCGGCGCCAAGCAGCTTGCTGTGTTCCGTCGGTGTGTGGGACTGCCAGTGCCTTTGGGGGAGAAGGAGGATGTCAGTTGCGCTGTTCAGAACCGGTCTTGGTCTCTGGGAAAAACTCGCCGGATAACTCATTTTGGAGGGTAGCGGGATCCGAAGCACGGTGCCAGCCGTTGGCCGACCGCAGTCAGTAGGGGGCCCAAGTAGCACGCCAGCCACGTGCCAAAGGCTGCCCCGCCAACTCGCGAAAAATCCCGGTATGCTCCACCGTGCCAGCTGGCGACTGGATGGGAGGACCCGGTGGCCATATCCGGGGGGGTTCGGGCGTCCCCGCAGTCTCCAAATGTTTGTGATTCGGCAGGGAATGGAGTATTTCATTCCTTTTTCCGACATTCCGCTCGGTCACAAATCCCGCCCTTGGTATAATGCAGAATGCGCCCACGCTGAGGCCCGAAAAGAGTCTGCCTACCAAGCCTGGGTCGGGGCCCGTGACCGCAAAGTAAGAGCACGTAGGGTTTGCGCGAGGAAAAGAGCCTTTAATTCTGCCGCCAAGTTCTGCAAGCGGGTTCTGCGTCGGGCACGTTTTGACCATATTGGACGTATTGGGGCCAAGCTGGCATCGCACCCTCCGGGTAGTAAACAGTTCTGGTCCCTGTCTAAAGCGGTTGAAGCGAATTTCTGTCGTCCCACTTTACCTCCAATGCTGAAACCTGATGGGTCGCTGGCTCACTCTGCGAGTGAGAAAGCAAATTTATTCGCATCTCTCTTTGCTGGCAACTCGCGTCTGGAGGCTGGCTCCAAGCAACCACCTACTATACCTCACTGTGACTCTTCGATGCCGGAGATCGCTGTGCACACTAAAGAGGTCCGGAGAGTATTGTCCAGTCTAGACGTGAATAAGGCCAGCGGGCCTGACGGCATTCCAGCGAGAGTGCTGAGGCAGTGTGCGCCTGAACTGTCTCCTGTATTGACACGCTTGTTCCGCCTCTCTCTTGTAAAAAGAACGGTGCCGAAATCCTGGAAGCTTGCAAATGTGCAACCAGTGCCCAAAAAAGGCAACCGTGCAGACCCTGCCCATTACCGTCCGATCGCCATTACCTCCATTCTGTGCAAAGTTATGGAAAGGGTACTGAACAGCAAGTTGCTGACCTACCTTGAAGACAATAATCTCCTCAGTGACCGTCAATATGGCTTTCGCCGGGGACGGTCAACTGGCGATCTTCTTTTTTTTTTTTTTTTTTTTTTTTTAAGATATTTTATTTTGCAAATATGGGTACAAGTCATGGTGGTACACAATAAATAAATACAGAAACAGCCATATTTTGCCAATTACAAGGCATGCAAAAGTACAGAGTTTAAAATTTAATACTATAATTCCATTAAATAATATAAATTTGGTTCATCATTTACTAATAATAATATCAATGTTCAACCATTCAATTCATTCAATAAATAAAATAATTCTATTTCATCATTCAATAATATCATTAATGTCGCAATTTCTAATAATTATTTAAATACAATATATAAAATAGTCAAACAATTTCTTTCTCCAATAAAAAATCTGCAACACTATAATAAACCTTATCTACTAAAAAATTCCGAAGTCTTTTTTTGAATAATGTCAAATTATATTCCTTCCAACAACTTGGTATTTTATTATATATCACCGGTGCCATGCAGCAGACACCCTTGCGCATCAGAGTTGTTCTAGCACTGGGGATACACAGACTAGTATTGTCACGTCTATTCCGTGGAAATACATCAGCCATTCGTGCGAAGCGCTCTGGGTTTAATTTAACAAATACTGCCATTTCTAAAATGTACAAACATGGTAGGGTTAAAAGTTTATATTGTTTAAAATATGGCACGCAGCTATCAGTACTTTTCAATTTAAAAATAGATCGTATGCATCTTTTTTGTGCCTTAAATGCCGTTTCTTTTTCTGTTGAGTTGCCCCAAAAGATAACTCCGTATCGCAGATGGCATTCAACTATACCATAGTACGCAGTAAGGCATGCATCCAGATTTACAATATACGATAGGGTATATAGAGCATATGCAGATGTACTTAGTTTCTTGCAAAGTAACTCAATGTGCTGTTTCCAGCTAAGTTTTTTATCTATTTCAAGCCCTAGAAATTTTGTACTAACTACCTCGCTAATTTTATTATCATTATATTTCACATTAAGATTGTCCATATCTGTCATGCGTTGGTTAAATTGAATTATTTTTGTTTTACTTAAATTGATTCTTAAGTTGTTTTCCTCTAGCCATTTTATAATAGTTTTTAACGAATTATTAATGTCACTTTGGTATGTATCAACGCTTCTCGAAGGTATTGTCACGGTACTGTCATCTGCAAATAGAGTCAATGGTTGTTCAATCCATTCTGGTAAGTCATTAATATAAATTATAAATAACAAGGGACCCAGCACACTACCCTGTGGTACCCCATAACTAACATTTCGCTCTTCTGATCTAAATATCTCGTCATGTTTATTAATTAAATTTATCCTGTTGATTTCTGTTATTTGCCGTCTATTTTGTAAATAGGATTGAAACAGTTCTAAAACATTACCCCTTATGCCATAAGCTTCTAGTTTTTTTAATAGTGTAGTATGGTGGACATAATCAAACGCCTGCGTCATATCGCAAAAAATTGCGCAGACTGGGTTTCGTTTATCGACATTATTTATGATATTATGAATAAAATCGTAAATCGCCATATTTATTGTTTTTCTTGGTCTAAATCCCTTTTGTTGCTCACACAGAATATTATATTTGTCAAGGTATTTAAATAGCTCTTTGTGTAGATATTTTTCAAATATTTTTGAAATAACAGAAATCAATGAGACTGGCCTATAATTTTCCACTAGCTCTCTATTTTCCTTTTTAAATAATGGTTTAACAATGGCAATTTTCAAAGCATCTGGGTACACGCCAGCACCTATACTGAGATTAAGTATATAACTTAAATGTACACATAGTTCCTTAGCCACTGATTTAATAATATTTGTGGAGATGCCATCGTAACCAACGCTATTTGTGTTTTTTAGTGACATTATAATTTTAAATATATCATCTGGTAAACTTGGTGCCATGAACATTGATTTGCATCTTGTGTATATCTTACGTTGTGGGTTAGGCTGGCTACAGTCATTAATTATGGGCTGTATTTTGTCAACAAAGTAGTTGTTAAACGTTTCAGAAATGTCTTTAGGATCTAATATATTATTATTATTAACTTTAATTTTATCAATTTGCTGGTTGGGAGTATTGAATTTCTTTCGGTTTATTAATTGCCACGTAGTTTTTGCCTTGTTTGCAGCTTTTTCTATTCGGTAGTTGTTTTGTGCCTTTTGTGTCAGATTTATTATTTTTTTATATAATTTAGAATAGTTGACCAACTTTATTTTATTGTCACGGCTCGGGTTTAATCTCAGTTGCCATAGAAGGTTCCTTTTCTTTTTACTACACAATTTAATACCCTTTGACACCCAATTACGTTTTTTTACTAAGTTAATTTTTACTCGAATAAGCGGGAAACACAAGTCATAAAACAACTTTAAAGTGTTGATAAATGCATTATAGGCTATATTAGGATCGTCTGTATCGTATATCTCTGAGAAAGAAATATTTTGCATACAGTGATTGAATTTAGCTATGTTTTCTTTATTGTAATCTCTTCTTGTCCTATACCAATAGTTTATGGCACACGCCTTTCTAACGGGGCACTGAAGTAGCTGTGCTGTGTGATCCGATAACGCAAACTCTAATACTTCACTTTTACATGTTTTACTAAAATTATGTGCAAAATTATCTATGCATGTCTTGCTGGCCATGCGAGTCGGTTGTTTAAATACTAGTTTTAAATTATAACTTAATAGTAGACACTCAAACGTAGCAGAATGTCTATTAGATTTTAGTAAATCTATGTTAAAGTCTCCTGCTATGACAATCTTTTTAGAAGTCGTCTTTGATATTATTCGTAAAAGTCTCTCAAGTTTATTCAAACAATCATCATAATTATTAACATTCGGCACCCTATAAATGCAGACGACAATTATCTTATAGCTTATAAGCTCAATGGCGCAACATTCAAAAATACCAGAAGTCGACAATTTAACAATTTTAGGCAGTTCTTTCCATTTGTGGCCATTTTTAACAAGAATACATGCACCCCCTCTTTTTTTCCCTTTTCTGCAATAAGACGACGCTAAACTATAATTAGGTACATACAACTGACTCTCGTAGCCTTCCATAATGAAATGTTCGGTGATGCATATTATATCAATACATATTTGATTATCAGCTAGTTGATCTAAACATACAGATAAATCATCCGATTTTTTTAACAAACTTGCTATATTTTGATGTAAGATATTAATATATTTATTCGAGAAAAAACAACTCTTTAGCATTTGACTCTGAGTTGTTAATGGTGTCAATTATTATCGGAAATAACTCTAAGTCAATTTTGATCCTATTCATTATATTTTTAAATATGAAATGTATTCCAGCTTTATTTAATATACCTGTTTTATGTGAAAACATGTCAAATTCAAATGTCAAGTCATAATTTGTGTCAAAATAGTATGCGCAGCTATGAAGTTGGAGGTTCACATAAAGTAGGTCATTAAATATCTCAACCTTATGGTTATATATAGGCGCTCCTCGTACATACGAAGGAGTGCATATTATAATATTTGTATGGGTTATCTGCGCCAAGCTTTCATTAATAACATTTATAGGATCAATAAAATTATGGCTACATTTAATGTCAGTTTCACCCATAAAAATTATACAATAATCATTCATACTGAAGTCTCTTAATTTCGATTTCAAATTAGCTAATAGTTGTTTTATCTTCGCGTTCGGGAATGAATAACTACAGAATTTAAATTCTTTAGAAAATTGTTCTTCAATAGCTTGCAGTATACCTCTTTGTGTGCTATTACTTAATACACACAATTTTCTATGTTTGGCTTCATTGGGTGCGCTCGTTCTTGAAGTTTTCGTCTCCGGTGTTGAATTTTTTATTGGCAGCGTCAATTTTATATCCTTGGGCGACATAGCTAGATTGATTGATTGATTTTTAGTACCCAATGCGTTATTGTTATTCGTCGCTTGTGCCTCCTCCACTTTATTCTTCACCTGTGTGCACGTGCTATTTCCAGTTGGTGAGTTTTGAACTTTCTGCATTTCCTCTACAGAATTGTCCACCAACGGTGTGCATGTTATTTCCTCAATAGGTAGTCGATTGCGTTTTTCTGGGGTCATATACTGTAGGCATGCGCTTTCTCTGTTGCTGTCATATATTTTATTTCTTTTATTTTTCCTACTCGAGGTTTTAGGGGAATTATCTATGGAGTCCAGTTTTTTGTAGACATTAATGATTTTCTGGCATTTTAACAATTCGCATTTCAAGTTCCGGATTTCTTCATGTAATGCATCAATTTCGTTATTAGCAGACTGTAGTTCGCATGTCAGTTGATTATTCTGTGCTTTGAGCACTTCACAGCATGAGTGGCTTACATCCAGAGATGTGCCTGGAAGACTTGTCATTGTTGAGTCAAGTATGTGAGAAGTAGATAAATCAGTCAATGATCTTGATTGCTGTAGATTTGTCCTCTTTCTTTGAGTTATGTTGTTGTAAGAATCCATTATAAAATTTTGAAGTTATAATTTTAATACAAATTTGGGTATAATTTATTAAAACCCAAAATTATTTGAAAATATCCCAATTTGGTAGAAAAATATTCCAGGCTTGCAACACTATGTAGTTTTCGATGCACAAAATAGTATTCTTTGTTGACCTGGAACGTTTCTGTCAAGTTCTGCTACTCACTGCTAGATGGCGGTAGATTACGTTGCACGATGTTAATTATGTGACACTATTTTAATTGTATGGCTGGAACGCGATCGTTGTTTGACCAATGTCGGCAATGTTATTGTTTTTATTTTGAAATTTAACGTTCACAAAAGTGCTCAAATTAGCATGTAAGCACTTTTAACACTTATTTATTGCGTCATTAAGTGTAACAAAGTTAGTTGAGATGAAATTGGTTCACTAATTGACTTTTTGTATCACATTTGCTGCTTTATTGCCGGTTTTGTAAACAAACACTAAGTTGTCACTTTTTGGCAATTTTCTCAACACAACGGAATCATTTCACTTAGCAAACAGTGTCACTAGTTATTTATACTACAATAATAATGTTTTTGTACTTTTTACACGATAATCATAGTTTAATAATTATTAATGAATTAATTAGCACGGACTAGTATCAAAGAATGTAAGTATACCCGCAAATGATATTATAATCATTCTTGTGTATGTCACGCACTGCTGGGGCGAAGCCATCGAGAGACACGGCGAAGCACTTGCTGTATCGCTTGATATCTCGAAGGCCTTTGACAGGGTCTGGCACGCGAGTCTACTTAGTAAGCTTCCTGCTTATGGCATCCCTGCTGGTTTTTGTAGCTGGATATCAGACTTCCTCAGTGAACGGTCGATCCGAGTAGTCGTTGACGGCTGCTCCTCTGACCTTATGGCTATTGATGCCGGAGTTCCTCAGGGGTCTGTTCTCTCTGCAACTCTTTTCCTGCTGCACATCAATGACCTTCTTCAGCCTGGTATTGTTGGGTACGCAGATGACAGTACTGTTTCAGAGAGATACTTGTCCAGCGCAAAAACCAGTGCGGATGAAGTTCGTTCCTTGAGAGAGGCTATGGTGGAGCGGACAGATTTGACCTTAAGCCTTGTCTCCCAGTGGGGTGATGACAATCTGGTCTCTTTTAACGCCACCAAAACACAGGCGTGTCTTTTTACCGCTAAAAGGAGTCTTTTCGATCAAACTCCTACTTTTCGGGGTGCGTCTGTTCCTGTGACTGATCGGCTCGAGCTCCTAGGCATGGAGTTGACATTCAGTCTCAACTTTGGCGCCTCCATTGAGTACAAAGCCCAAATTGCGGCCAAAAAACTAGGCATCCTAAATAGGGTGAAGCGATACTTTACGCCTGGACAGCTTTTAACCCTATACAAAGCGCAAGTCCGATCCTGCATGGAGTATTGCAGTCACCTTTGGGATGGCTCAGCTAAATATCAGCTTGCCGCGCTTGACTCGGTGGAACGCAGAGCCAGGAGGCTCATTGGCGACGTTGAGCTGGCGGGTGCCAGGCTTCACAGCTTGGCTCATCGCCGCAAGGTTGCCTGCTTGTCGGTCTTCTACAGACTGTACTTCGGTGAGTGTGCTGAAGAACTCCACGACCTCATCCCACCAGCCCCCTTCTACCATCGGACATCTAGACGTACTGCAAGTTATCATCCTTACCTTGTTGCCATTCCACCAATTCGCACCAAACGCTTCCAAACATCCTTCATAATGCGCACAGCGAATGAATGGAACTCGCTACCTGCGTCAGTGTTTCCGAACGCATTCAACCCGAATCTCTTCAAAGTTAGAGTGAACAGGTTTCTTCTGGGTAAGCTCACTCCATCGTCGACTTTGTCTCTGTCACCTTTGACCTAGACTAGAGTCAAGAGCAAACCCATCACAAATAAAAAAAAAAAAAAAAAAAATACATCTCAAAATCTTAGAGATAGAACCATAGATGTTGATTTCTTTAATTGCATTTATCTGATTTCTGGAAATTATTGGCAAAATCTGGAAAGAAACGGCACTTAAATAGGGCTGACACTAACTCACTTTGAACGAAGTTCCTTTCGCCGGGTATTAGGTATGTATTTTAATACAGAGCCAACTAGTATGGTCTAAAGTTTCAATTGCGTATTGATTCATGACATGACAGATCTTCAAATGAATCTTCAGTCGTCCATACTTTATTTAGCCATGTCCTTTTAAATAATGGTTATGCGAGTTAGGTACCGTATAAAAAATACAAAAAAAAAACCCGACATAAAATTAACAAGGGAGAAAATAATAAAAATTAAAATATGTATTGGCCTCGTAAGTATAAGAGTTGATGTGAGTATTTTTATTCAACCCCAACTCGCGTCGGGGACCAACAAAGTTAGTCCAGTCAATTTAGACATCCGAGGGTACAAAAACTCGCACCCAGCTGAAAATTGGCAGGATTGTTCAAAATACCATCGTAAATTAAATCTAAAAAGTCCTCATCGTTCCGACACCTGGAAAAAAATTACTCGGGGCAAAGGTCACAAAAACGGGTCTTTCGCGATTTTCTGCAAAACGGTAAGTTTTATCTTAAAATTAGCCCAGACAAAAATTGTAGATCGGATAAAAAAAGTATTGAGACATTTTTTATAGATAATTATCTTAATACTTAACGACTTGGTTGTCTCAATACTTTTTTTTCCTGAGAGTCACCGTTTTTGAGATATAACGATTCTAAAAGTTGAAAGAGTTGTTGTCGTCATAATATGCACAAGTTTTCACGCCACCTTTGAGATAGTGTACTTAGCGCGTTTTTTTTTAATGTGGTTGCCGCAGTAGACAAAGACAAAGATATTTTATTTCAAGTAGGCCACCAAGCGGCACTTTTGAACGTTAGGTACATTGAAATTAACAAGTTATAACAGTTGATTCTACCGTGCATTCGGAAAGTAGCTTGTTATGGAGAAGAATGCACAAGAAACTCCATACTTACTCTTTTAAAGAAAATGTTTTTTTACAATATTTAGTTACATAAGTACATACATTAATAAATTCATATATGTGAGGACAATGCACCCAGAATAGCACTACACACTATACTACGTACAGGCATAAAGTAATTAAAGTACTCACACATGTACTGTGCAGTTATATAATAGATGCTAGAAAAGCATTAACATCCGAAGCAGTTAAGTTATGACCAATCCCAACTGACGGCGTCCGTTCACGAACATGACGCATGAATGGCACCACCCAGCTCAACCATCATGAAGGGAACCGGATGATCCAACACACGCGCCACCATCAGAGAGACATTTGAGAGAGCATGACACACTCAACTGCCAGGGCACACACAAGTCAACGAACGACACACAGGTACAGTAAATGTTAGATTTACAGTTGGGTACATAGTACTCACACACGTGCCGTGCAGTTATACAATACTAAGGAAATTGAGTTTATACAATATCAATATATTCATTCAGTCTACAGCAGTTCCAACAATAATGTTCTGCATATCACTTGTTTTTGCGCCCTAGTGGATGTTGAGCAGGAATAGCATTTAGCCAAGCATTTTTATCAGTGATGTAATCCCCCAACTTATAATATGCCAGCCTGCATAGTGTGCGTTTTATACAAGTTTTAAATTTCGTCTCGTTCAGCTCAAGAATGTGGGGAGGAATTTTATTGTAACATTTTGTACAGTACCCCATGAAAGATGAAGCTACTTTTGCCAGTCTGAAACCTGGTTGAACTAATTGGTCCCTATTTCTAGTAACGTAATTATGTCTGTCGCCGTTTTTACTAAAAAGATGTAAATTCTTTCTCACGTACATGATGTTTTCATAAATATATTGACAAGGAACCGTCATGATGTTAATATCCTTAAACAGTTCCCTTAGAGAATCGCGCCGGCGAAGATTATATATTGCTCTGATGGCTCGTTTTTGCAGAATAAAAATTGACTCAATGTCTGCAGCCCTTCCCCATAGTAAGATACCGTAAGACATTATACTATGAAAATAACTAAAATATACCAGTCTCGCGGTATCCACATCCGTCAACCGACGAATCTTTCCAACAGCATAAGCCGCCGAACTCAGCCGCCCCGCAAGGGATACCAAATGAGGACCCCATTGCAACCTTGAGTCCAGCGTGATCCCCAAGAAAACCGTTTTATCGACGAATTCTAGCTTCTCCTTGTTTAACATAATGACACAATCAGTACTTTTGACATTCGGCAATGAAAATTTTACGCACTTGGTTTTTTTACCATTTAAAACTAAATTATTGGCTGTGAACCAATCCTGAACCTGCCGTAGCGCGTTATTTACGTCGTCAACCTGACAAGTACGTCTATTTATTTAAAAAATTAAAGATGTGTCGTCAGCAAATAACACCATGTTTAGTTTGTTTTCCAATAATAATAAATAGAGTTCACGGATCTGTTGATCTGTTGTCGTTGTCTGTTATGCAATTCCATCGCACACTCGCCGAAGTGTAACCGATAAAAAACCGACAAACTGGCAACTCGACGATGATGTTCAAGGCTCTGGAGCTTTGTCTTGACCAGTGCTTCATCGCCGATGAGTCTCTTGGCCCGCTTTTCGATCGATTCCAGTGCATCAAGCTGGTATTTGGCAAATCCATCCCAGAGATGAGAACAGTACTCCGTGCATGATCGAACTTGCGCTTGATACAAGTTAAACAGCTGTTCCGGCGTAAAGTACTTTCTCACCTTCGCAAGGATCCCCAACTTTTTGGCAGCCAGCTGAGCCTTTGCCTCAATGTTTGGGCCTAAATTGAGAGTCGATGTCAAAGTAACGCCAAGAAGCTCAAGATGGTCCGTTATTGGCACGGTCAGATCTCGGAAAGTAGGAGCCGGGTGAAATTGGCTCTTTTTCGCGGAAAAAAGCCACGCCTGGGTTTTAGTAGCATTAAACCTGACCAGATTGGCATCGCCCCATTCGGAGACTGCCTGCAAGGACAGGTTCAAACGCTCCACCATGGCCTCACGAAGAGACTGGGTCTGCAGCCCGGTAGCCCGTGCGTTGGACAAGTATCTGTCAGCAACAGTGCTGTCGTCTGCATACCCAAAGGTGCCGGGTTTTAGCAGATCGTTAATGTGCAGCAAGAATAATGTTGCTGAGAGTACCGACCCCTGAGGGACCCCGGCATTGATATCCAATTGGTCCGATGAGCAGCCATCGATAACTACTCGAATGGACCGATCTCTCAGGAAGTCTGCAATCCAATCACACAGACCACCGGGCAGACCGAATGAAGGAAGCTTACCAATAAGGCTTTCGTGGCAGACCCTATCAAAAGCCTTCGAGATGTCGAGGGATACGGCAAGCGCTTCCCCGTGCCTCTCGATGGCCTCACTCCATATGTGAATGGCATAAGCTAGAAGATCCCCAGTAGACCGATTTCGGCGGAAGCCGTATTGGTGGTCACTAAGGATATCGTTAGTTTCTAGGTATGCCTGGAGCTCTGTGTTAAGTACACGCTCATACACACACCCGCGCCCGGTTTAAAATTGTACTCCAGGGTAAACCCTGGGTAAGATAAGTACGACACGTCTGACGGACTCGCTATCTGCGTCTCCGTAAGAAAAAACAGCGCTGGTTTCTCAGCCTCCAGGTGGTAGTGGACTGCAGAGAGATTTGAGTGCAGACCTCGAATGTTGGTGAGGTGCATTTGTGGGGGAGGGGGTGCAGCCGCTGTTTTAGTCTAATATTCTTTTTCCTTGGCATCATTGTAGTACAGTGAATGGAGGTGAGGAAAAGGAAGTGAGACGAGGTTCTACGCTGCTAACCTACAGACACGCACTGAAAAGACGACATCATTGGGGCACTATTCCGGAGACTGCTGGGACGCCCGAGCCCCCCCGGAATATCCATCGGGCCTTCCCCATCTGGTCACCAACCAGCACGATGGTGCATTCCGGGATTTTTCGACAGTTGGCGGGGCAGCCTTTCATGAGTGGCTAGCACACTACTTGGGCCCCCAACTACCAGCGGTCGGCCAGCGGCGCACCGTGCTTTGGATCCCGCTACCCTCCGCGACTAGTCTCCCGATACGTCCGTAACAGCGCGCGTCAGACTGGTCTGCCAGCAGTGGAACAGCTGTCTCGACCCAACTCCTCTAGTTGGCTACACCGAGCATCGTAACCGGAACACGGCTAGGCCGCTTGGCGGTACGTCTTTGCCCGGTGGGTGGTCGCAAGCCTTCGGCCGAAACCTACCACCAGTCATTGTCACCTGATTTGCACCACCCGGGGACCACGTGTAGGGAACCAAAGGGTACACTCCTACGGACGTGGGTGACTCGGCCCCCACTCAGCTTGACCACTATCTCGCCTGATGGTAAGCGACACACTCTTGACTTAAAGATAGGTTGTAGCTATCAGGAAACAAATACTCCGGCAGGGAATACCCCACCTTAGGTGTATGCACAATGAAAGTATTTTCAAAACGCTATGTGCGTATGGGTGGAATGTCTACCAGGTTCCCTCTATCTGACAGAATCTTAATGCTCCGAAATTTAGTTGGCTTAACATATTTGGAATTAATATTTTTAAGGAATACAAATTATTTAATATAACCCCTCAAAAGCGCGCGGCCATTTTTTGCGCGGCCCGTTAGCCGGCACGCTACTTCTGGGTGGTCTCTTGCGATAAGATCGCGAATGACCATATCCTATCTAAACTATCCAAGGGAGCAGTTTGACTGTCCATCCGTCTTAAGAGACGTGCAATAAAATTATCTGCAACCATGCATTCACGTCCAGCATGATCCCGGTGCACTGACCTCTATGGGAAGAGCCACTCCTGGTTACTGAGGGGCCCACCGCATTAAAGGCTGCAGACAAAATTGGGCGGCAGGGTTTCGTTGCTGAGATCTGCCGCCTCACTCAGGTACTGTGTGAGCGTGGTTGTCTCCAGATCACCGTTATGCGATCGGCAGAAACAGGCATTACTAATCTTACCTAGACCTGCGTCCACCAGGGCCCATAGCACTGAGTAATTTCTAAGTCTTCAAGATCGCGGAGACGCCGATAGCAGATGTCGTCACGGGCGTACATGCATACACCCGCGCGTGGCTTGAACCCACAGAACAAAAAAAACGCCCACTACAATAGAAGTCGCAAGTGGGCGGGGCCCGCTTACCCCGAGTTTTGCACAGTTATGCATATGTTTCCTTCCGCGCACACACTACGCACATCAGTCTTGGTTCAACCGTCACGGTGACAAAAACTTGAAAAAAAATACAAAAATGCCTTAATGTGCTGTTTTAGAATGTAAACACGATAGCAGAACCAAAAATTTATCAAATGTAGGTATATCTTACCATCGGCAAGTCTTAATTTATTTTATTTCGATAAACATGTAAAAACAATATTTTATTAAACAAGACAAGTAAAAGTTTATTTTATGATGTTAAATTTAAGGTCTACTTTCTTTAAAACTCAAACATTGTTCTCGAAGATTCCAACTATGCACATGTCACATTCAGCTACTCAATTAGAGATTACCAATATCGATAATGAGTTATCGATACTTTAAATTTTTGTCTGTTTGTCTGTTTATTTGTGCACGCATCACGTGAAATGTACGAAACCAATGTAAATAACTTTTATACATAAACATTGTGCGTAACTTGAAGAATTACTTAGTTTTTAAGTCATCGCAATCGGTTCACTCTATCAAAAGTTAGATGAATTTAAAGTGTTCAAGAAGTAAAATTATCACAAAACACGCAATTCAGATACCTGGAGAGTTGAACTCGATTTTTTTTTTTTTTATCTTATATAGGCTCGCGCTTGACCACCATCTCACCTGATGGTAAGCGATGATGTGGTCGATGATGGAGCACGCTTGCCTAGAAGTAACCTATTCATTCTTGACTTAAATACCCCCTAGGTTGTAGCTATCGGGAAACACAGACTCCGGCAGGGAATTCCACTCCTTAGCTGTACGCATAATAAAAGTATTTTCAAAACGTTTAGTGCGTATGCCAAGAAGATTTTTTATTCGATATTCGATAGATGGCGTTTTGAATTTGAAGTCATTTTCTGAATCAGGGTGTTAAGTTTCTCCGCGAAAGATTGATGACTATAGAAACAAATATGGTCGGTAGGTAAGTAGGGTAGGCAGGAAGGTAAGTAGGGTAGGGTTGGCCAACAGATGACGGGCGCGAAGCCGCGGGCACAGCTAGTAATTAATAGTACACCAAAGACTACCTACAGTACTGTCTTTCCTATCATTTTTTAAATCCATGCAAAGGTTGTCTTGAAAAGATCGCTTTTAGCGATAAGGCCGCCCATTGTGTCACCCAGTGTAATGTTTTCTTCCTCTATACTTTCTGTAACTTATATGATGTACACAATAAAGAGTATTGTATTCTATAATTCTATTGATAGAACAAAAACACCACATACAAAGATACGCCCATCTTTGTATCAATAGAATCATTTTCAAAATCGGATCAGTAGTTTACCATAAAATATCTTATAAATATACTTTCTATAAATCGTAAGTGTTGGAATAAATTTATATAAAAACTTGATTACAAACATAATAATATTTATCGACTCTGAGTTATTGGGCGCACGGTTGGCGCAGTGGTTGAGCGATTGACTGCTGCGCTGCGTGTCGCGTGTTCGATTCCCGCACGGAGCAAATATTTGTATGATCTACAAATAGTTGTTCCGGCTCTGGGTGTTTGTGTATGTGAAATTATATGTTTGTAAACGCACCCACGATACAGGAGAAATTCCTAGTGTGGGGCAACGTTTTTTTTTTAAACTAATCTGTATTTTGTTAGAAAATAAAACGGAATGTCGATATATAAGTCAACGACCGTGGTACATCACTACAGGAGGACGAGTAGTAATGACCTCATTTCGCAAATATAAATCTTATCGGTTACGAAATACGGCTTTAAATTAAATGAATTTACTATAGTGACAACTAGCGACGGGTAGCGTAACTTGCTCATTAAACTATTCCGTGTGCGCTTTAAACGAAAAAAGTAATAAATACTCAAAAAGAGTAGACAATAAACTCTAATAGAGTTGTCTATTGTCATAAAGCTGTGGTTAATTTTCAAATAAGCGACGACTGACATATTTTCTACTTTCATCTAAAAATTAAACTACCAATCACACCAAAGATTTCTTAGTGTTATGAAATACAATTAATCTGTATATGTGTGAGTTTGGGTACGCTGGTTCCGATACTAATAAAGGTATATGCGATTTCTACTGTCTTCTCTGTTCTGTGCTTGAACCTATGCTACAGCGGGTATACACTCTGGGTAAGATAGGTACGCCACGTCCGACGGACATCCGATTTGCGTCTCCGAAAGGAACAAAAGTACTGATTTCTCAGTCTCGGTGGTGATGGACTGCGACAAGGTTCGAGTGCAGACCTCGGATGTTGCTGAGGTGCACCTTATGTGAGAGTGAGTGCTGCCGCTTTTCAGCATTGTTCCTTGGCATTATTGCTGTGAGTGAAGGAAGGAGAGGAGAAGGATGTGAGATGAGGTTCTACGTTGGCAGCCTACGGACACGCGCTGACAGGACGCCATCATTGGGGTAGTGGCCTGGAGGGGACGCACGAGCCCCCCCCCGGGAATGTCTATCGGGCACTCTCGTCTGCCAACCAGCACAATGTCGCATTCCAGGATTTATCGATAGATGGTGGGACAGCATGTCGTGTGTGGCTAGCATTCTACTTGGACCCCCAACTAACTGCGATCGGCCAGCGGCGCACTGTGCTTCAGATCCCGCCATCCTCTGCGACCAATCTCCCTAAACGTCCATAATAGCGCGAGTCGGTCAGCCTGCCTGCAGTGAATCAGCTATCTTGACCCAACACCTATAGTGGCTGTACCGGGCATCATACCGGAACACGGCTAGGCCGCTTGGCAGTATGTTTTTGCCCGATGGAGGGTCACAAGCCTTCGGTCGAAATCTACCACCAGTGAATGTACTACTTAAACTCAATAGTTAATTATCCAACTCATCAAACATACATTTGTCTGTTATACTTACCGCATTTACTATCACAGGGGCACCCGATATGAAGAAAGCTAAACTAGTCATGCGGAAAGCAAAACAAGAAGGAAGATTAAAGAAAAACAAAATAGCAGACTTGAAATTTTACCATACGGCTAAAAACCATACGTTTAAATCTAGTATAATCAAACAGTCTCTTTCTATCACTTCACCTACAGTTAATAGCACATATGTAGATAAAGGTATTTCAAAAGTAATAAATAGTAATATAAATAGTGTTACCGCTACTAATTATCGTAACAATAGCAACAAAGATGATGCCAGGAATACATCCACAATTCAAAGAAAGTATTTTGATTGTGATGTTTGTAAGCGTAGTTATACTACAAAAAGGATTTTGGTAGAACATTTTCGTATACACACTGGTGATAAACCTTACAGTTGTGATATATGTCAGAAAAAGTTTACTCGAAACAGTTATTTGAATACACATATTCGTACACATAGCAATGAGAAACTTTACAAATGCGATATATGTCAGCACAGTTTTGCTAGAAAATGTGCTTTGGATCGACATCTTCAAACACACACTGGTGAAAAACGTTTCAAATGTGATATATGTCAAAAAAAGTATACTCAGAAAAGGAATTTGAACCATCATTTTCTTAAACATACCGGTGAAAAACCTTACAAATGTCATATTTGTCAGTTAAGCTTTAACCGTAAAGATGTATTAAAGGACCATATTCGAACACACACTGGTGAAGAACCTTACAAGTGCGATATATGTCAGCGTAGGTTTACGCAAAAGCTTAATATGATACTTCATATTCGAACACACACTGGTGAAAAACCTTATGAGTGTGACATATGCCAGCGTAGGTTTATTTGTAAAGCTAGTTTGGCTCATCATATTCAAAGACACACTGGTGAAAAACCTTACAAGTGCGATATATGTCAGCGTAGGTTTACGGAAAAGCTTAGTTTGTCACTTCATATTCGAAGACACACTGGTGAAAAACCATACCAGTGTGACAAATGCCAGCGTAGATTTATTTGTAAACGTAGTTTGACTAACCATATTCGAAGACACACTGGTGAACAACCTTACAAGTGCGATATATGTCAGCGTAGGTTTACGGAAAAGCTTAGTTTGACACTTCATATTCGAAGACACACTGGTGAAAAACCATATCAGTGTGACAAATGCCAGCGTAGATTTATTTGTAAACATAGTTTGACTAAGCATATTCGAAGACACACTGGTGAAAAACCTTACAAGTGCGATATATGTCAACGTAGGTTTACGGAAAAGCTTAGTTTGACACTTCATATTCGAAGTCACACTGGTGAAAAACCATATCAGTGTGACATATGCCAGCGTAGATTTATTTGTAAACGTACTTTGACTTACCATTTTCGAAGACACGCTGGTGAAAAACCATATGAATGTGACATATGCCAGCGTAGATTTATTTGTAAACGTAGTTTGACTAACCATATTCGAAGACGCACTTGTGAAAAACCATATGAATGTGACATAATTATGCCAGCGTAGGTTTACTTGTAAACGTAGTTTGACCAACCATATTCGAAGATGCACTGGTAAAAAACTATATGAATGTGACAATTATGCTAGCGTAGGTTTATTTATAAACGTAGTTTGGCTTTTCGCGCGTTTGTCTTTCAATGCCCTTTGGTCGACGCATTCACTTAACGTCAAATGTATAAATCCCAAGAATCAACTATTACACTGCGTCCGAACCTCTCAAAAGGCATTATCAAAATTTTATATTGCGCTGGTAATTTTATTTTGCGTTTGGTTTTTTGTCGTCCTTTGGCTTCTGGCACCCAGAGCGATCGCTCCACTCACTCTAGCCCAGGGCCGGCGCTGCATATTCTGATACACGCTAGTGATAAACGTACAAAAGCGAAATATGTCACAAAAGTGTCAAACATTCAATGTGAATGAAAAGTCATCTTTGGGTGCACGTGGAATAAATATAGTTATTTATGCTACAAGTGCGGGAAGTAGGTGATTGCCGATGATCGGAAATCATCTTACGCACGTGTATCATACAACATTTTACTATGCATTGTGCGAGGAAATAAAAAAATATATCTGAACCAAGCAAGAAATTAATAAAATGGCGCTTATTCAAGGGCGCTCAGCCTATCCACAGATTAACTAATAGTTCATAGTTCTACTGCGCATGTGCAAATAGCTGTCATCGTAACGCAAAAAGGCACGAGCAAAATATTGATTCTGCCAAACATATTTAATGAATATTTAAAATTAATTTATTGATCAAAATCTAAATCCAGAGTAATTAAAAACGCCTTAAATGAAGTATTAGTTTTGTTTTACTTTTTATATGAATGATAATCTGTACTTAACTAATTTTAAAACTTTTCTCAAATAATAAAAACTCTATGCGGCGGGCTGACGTTGGAGTTAAAAATTAAAAAAAATACAGGAAAGTAAAAAGCACTAGTAAAAAAAAGTGACACTTTCCGCACAGTTTGGCTGCTTGGAAAACGCTCTTTTCGAGGACATGCATTGTAAAGTATTTTTCAATACAGTTGTTAAACATGGCGTACTTTCAGAGGCTATAATTATGATTCGAAAGTTAAATCTTACGCATAGGCATCTTTCTGTTACGCGGTCGTGACTTTTGTTTACGAGCTCGATCATTTTGTTTGCAGTTTAGTTTTAAATTTATAAGTCAATTTAAAAAAGTTTAGTAGCAAGGAGCTTTCAAACATAGAATATTATGGGATAGATTTTCCACGAGGAAAAATTAATGATTCCGTACGTTTTAGCATTGAATTCTCAAAAGTCTTATAAATGGTTGTTTAACATATGTAATTATCAGTTTTAATTTAATTATTTTCACATCAACGTTTGTCAAAAATCGAATAGGCTGTATAGGCTGTTTTCTTTGTAAAAAAATATGTCCAGTTGCAAAAACGCGACATATTGAAAATTTTATTTTTTGTGAATAAACAAATCTAATTCGTTGATTTGTTTTTCCTGTTTCTCTCAACTGTATTGAAAAACGTCGTGTGATACACGGGTGTGTAGGTTATTGCAAACTCGACAGCTCGTTTGCAATAACCTACTTTCCACCCTTGTATCACAATGTACTATTTCAATACAGTTGTTAAACATGGCGTACTTTCAGAGGCTATAATTATGATTCGAAAGTTAAATCTTACGCATAGGCATCTTTCTGTTACGCGGTCGTGACTTTTGACGAGCTCGATCATTATGTTTGCAGTTTAGTTTTAAATTTATAAGTCAATTTAAAAAAGTTTAGTAGCAAGGAGTTTTCAAACATAGAATAAAATGGGATAGATTTTCTACGAGGAAAAATGAATGATTCCGTACGTTTTAGCATTGAATTCTCAAAAGTCTTTTAAATGGTTGTTTAATATATTTAATTACCAGTTTTAATTTAATTATTTTTCATCAACATTTGTCAAAAATCGAATAGGCTATATAGGCTGTTTTCGTTGAAAAAAAAATGTCCAGTTGCAAAAACGCGCCATAAGTCAATTTAAAAAAGTTTTGTAGCAAGGAGTTTTCATACATAGAATAAAATGGGATACGATTTTATACGAGGAAAAATTAATGATTCCGTACGTTTTAGCATTGAATTCTCATGTTTTTTAAATAGTTGTTTAATATATTTAATTACCAGTTTTAAGTTAATTATTTTCACATCAACGTTTGTCAAAAATCGAATAGGCTGTATAGGCTGTTTTCTTTGTAAAAAAATATGTCCAGTTACAACGAGCCATATTGAAAATTTTATTGTTTGTGAACAAACAAATCTAATTCTTTGATTTGTTTTTACTGTTTCTCACAACTGTATTGAAAAACGTCGTGTGATACACGGGTGTGTAGGTTATTGCAAACTCGTGTCATTTAAAACCCTCACCTTCGGCTCGGGCTTGTTAATGCAGCTCGTTTGCAATAACCTACTTTCCACCCTTGTATCACAATGTACTATTGTTGGATCTTTCACGAGTCAAAAGCGCCCCCTGTCGGTGCACTGACACGTTCGAGTTTGTCTTACAAATGCACGCGACGGTCGCGTATTAGTGCGTTTATCGCTTTCTATTAGAATGACGTCATGAGACTAAATTTTACATCAAGTGTTTTAAAAAAAAGTAAGCTTGTCGATTTTTTTTTTAAAACATGTTATACAAGACCATTTATTTAATCATTTGGTTTGTGTTTTTTTATTATATTTGTACTTACCTGTAACATAGTGTAATTAATTTGTAATTTTTAAGTGTGGTTCAGTAGTGTTAGAAGGTTATTAGTTATGTTTTGTGTTGAGGTGTCACCTCCGCACAACCCTTCGGGGAAGCACAGGCGTGATGATAAGTTTATATTTTGCATATTTTTGTTATATTCATTGTTATGTATAACGCGGTCAAAAAAAAACGTCATTCGCACCAAACCTACCTGGCGTATTTATAAAAAAATTAAACCATCGCATGCACCATTTAATTATTTTGTATATTACAATTTAACATAATATTTTTGACGTGACAACGTCTAATAAATCGATGAACGCCGGCTGCACGCACGATAAAGGATGACTCAATGTAACGTTACGCTCATTGTTACGTTATAAACGTAACGTTACAATGACGTTAATTGTATCGTTATGTATATGACGTTGTCACGTTAAACTATTGACCGTAAACCGACTTTACAGACAACCAATTTTTTGTTTTGTACTTGGTTTGTGCTGATAAATAAAAAAATTTATTATTATTATCTCCTGTATTTATTTTTTATTTATTCTTATTTCATACATTTTTAAATATTAAAAAAAAATATTTAAAAATATAAAAAATAGGAGGCCAACCAGTAAAAGAGATATTATAGACCTTGGGCGACGATAGGTTATTTTTTTACTTATTATATACCTAGGTAAACAGTTGCATTTGTTAGCGTAAGGACAGATTAGCTTTACGCCAGATTTGTGTTACGTCAGATACGCGTTAAGACAGATTCGCTTTAAGACAGAAGTATAGTCGGATAAAAAGTAATTTCATTCATTCATACGAAATATCAGAGAAAATTAAATAAACCTTGCAGGTGTTAGAATCATGAATGGAACTCTATATAAAAGTATTGATATTTACCAAGATAGCAAGCTTTGAATGTCAAGATGGTTGTTGGTTATTTACTGTGTATCAGTGTTCCAATGTATGTGGTGTGTAAGGGAAGGGTTTTATGAATAAAAGCACAGAAAGACAGAACTAGGTATTTATTTAAATAAGGCTTGTCAATTAATTCATATTTAGAAGGCTCATCGAGCTTGCTGCCCGTTCGCTAGACCTAGTTCTCGTGGGGAAGAAGGGCAACAAACCCCACGGAAGCTCTTTCATAGATCGATATCGTTTACAACCACAAAGTGGTTACAATATTATAGAATCAAAATAAGAAGGATAAGGCAAAGGGACTAGCCCTTAAATCAATATTACATATTAGGAATAAAGGCCATATTATGATTTAAATACAGTTTCAACACAACCATTCGCAATAGTAAAGTTATAATATCAAATAACTTACGTTAGCCTTGTGTGATCTTCCACCAATTATTAATGATGAAGGAAATATAATAATACTAGCTGACCCGGCAAACTTTGTTTTGCCATAAAAACACCAAACATTCATCTACCCTACTCTACCTACCCTACCTACCCAACCCACGAGGCAATTAAAGAGCGCTGTTAAATCCTGGTCACCGCTGTGCGATCGGTATCGGTGGCTGGTGTGCTACTTGGGCCCCCTATTGCCTGCGGTTGGCCAACGCTACTCTCCAAAATGAGTTACCCGGCAAGTTTTGCACAGAGACCTATACCGGTTTTGAATCAGCGCAACTGACAACCTCCTTCTCACACAAAGGCACTGGCACTTCCACACACCGACGGAACACAGCAAACTGCTTGGCGCCGGACTCCGGTGGGATAGTGGTAGCGAGCCAGGCAGCCCCTTGCGGAGCCTGCCACTGCTTATGTGGGATCGTTCAGCCATACCACAGGCAAGCCCGTGGTGCCATTGCCCGGGATGGACCGCTAGGAGGTATCTACCTACCCATACCACCCCAAAGTATGACGATAATTTGTTCAAAATGTCGGAGAAAAGTCAAACTGCCTGAGTCAGATGAAATTAATAAAAAACCTAAAAACATGATGTGACTAAATGTATCTTGGCAAAGTATATATCTAATACCCGCAATTCACAGGCACATAAAAAAACCGTATTTTGTCTCGCACCCAAACTCGCACTCGTTATTATATTGCTTTTGTATTTATTTGTTGTTCTGTTATTTGTGCTGAATATATAGTTTCTTTCTTACCGGGACATTGCAGACCGTTGTCTCGGCACCTGATGAACCTCAACAGTTTATCTTCGTCGTCGGACTCTACTACTCTGCCCTGTGGCTACAGGGCAGAGTAGTAGAGCCGACGACGACGATAAAGTCGGGATGCAGCCGCATCCCCGGCTCCATAAATAGAGGACACACAAGGCCCACGCGATTCTAATTTCATTCACTGAAAAAATAAGAGCAAATTACTTGGCAATTAGTTAACCTTTAACTCTTTTAATCCATCTGTGTTTTCTGATAGCTAAAACCTGGGTGTCTTGACATCAAGAGTAAATAGGTTACTTCTAGGCAAGCGAGCTTCACCGTCAACCACATCTTCACTTACCATCAGTTGAACCGCTTACCAACGGTCATCGGTTCTACGGCTAGCACGGCCAGCCCATTGCTACTTCAGCTTGCTTGTTCTGTAAGCTAGTCCGGCGCACTACGCTGAATAGATATCGTTCACTAATCATATTCATTCTATATTACATTTAATTGACTTACTTTCATCAGTATGGGTGCATCCAAACATCCTCATGTGGTAAACAATGCTAAATTTGCGGTGTCTTCCATGTTGGCACTTCCCACAGGCCATTATATCACGTGATGGGCAAACAGTTGAACAAGCTGCCTTATATTGTACTGCAGTACAATAGCTAGACCGACTGCCACTGTCTGTTGTCTGTTGTTGTCGTTGTCTGCTGTCTGTTGTTGTTGTTTGTTGTCGACTGTCTGTTTGCCAAGCGGCCTTATATTGTACTGCATACCCGACTTTTTGTTTGGCATCTGTACAAGAATTTATTCGTTCGTGAGCTATCAGAAAAGTATCAGTTTACTGTCCAGAAGTAGATTTCTCACAATGTGCCGATTTTGGTCGTGAGGTACAATCTTCTTAAAAAAAACTAAAAAGTTATGGTAATTCGAAAACGTGATAGTGCGGAACTTGATATCAACCGTAGATAAGTAAAAGATGAAGCAAACGTTCGGTCGTCTGTATCTCTACTGATTCCATCTATGTCTGTGTTAGATACCATCGACTATTGAGCCGCTATACGCCACATTACATTAAAGGTGATCAGTTTCAGCCAACATATCAGGCTACTAAATCTGATGTTACGTCACAACATTCGACAGAGACGCAAAGAGCTAAACCACAGTTTCCCAGTTCTAAATAATCGGAGAATTAATGTGACAAATTGTCAAGCACGCGTTATCTGCTGTGATTTGTTGAATGAATTTTCAACAGCCAATCACAGCAGATAACGCGTGCTGTATCTGCGACTTTGTCTAAAATCTACACTGTTTTCTTTATATTCTGTTGACCTACAAGTATCATATTTTTAGAGCTCCTGCCGCCTGTAATGCAGGGTCACCTAGTACAGACATCTAACATTATGATACTAGTACACTAGTTATCTAAGATTCATTGTGTTTTGTAACTTTTAGGCTTTTGAAAAAAGATATTATTATTTTATATATCTTAGACAATCTCGGGTCTCTGGTCCCGTGTCCTTGAAATGTGTGCCAGGGACCGAAGCCAACTCGAAGAGGCCATGTTTCATGAAATGTGACACCAACCAACGATTATCACTGAATGCACTACCTAAGTGCACCCAAGAAAAATCCTCGGTTGGTGTAGGACTGTTGCAAAATATGGAGGCAAAATACATTGGCCTATGGGTTTGGAATTTGGATGGTTTAGTGGATCGTTTGCCTTAAACTATAGACGGACTATTCGGGACCAATAGTCTATAATAGCCTGACTAGTATTATTATTTAATTACTTTGCAGACGCAACCGAATGTAGTAGTGTCTTTGCCGAGTCCAGTCAATTAATCGGCAGGATCAATCACAGTGCAGTACCCCGCTTCCTCACACCGCGTCTACTTCATAGAATTGTTTTGAAGAGAAACATCTAAGATTAGGCGACTAGAGGCAGACGAGTGTCAGTACCATTGGTACCCTTATATAGGGAATATTAATAATCGAAGTAGAACATACCAACTTTTAAAAATAAAAAAAAAATATCTTTAAAATATCTTTGTCTTTGTCTTTTGTCTTTGTCTTTCCCAATGACTCTGTAAAATAGTTATTTATGCTACAAGTGCGGAAGGTAGGTGATTTCCGATCAAAGTGACACCCTTCTATTGCCGTCGAGGATTAAAATCACAGACATAAATCTAACTAGATAACGCAAGTTCCTCCATCTGTATGAAAACCAAGCGTGCCACTTTTTCACACACAATTTTAATAGTTATTTATGCTACTAGTGCGGAAGGTTGGTGATTGCCGATTAGTGGTATTTTTATTCACGAGCGAGCGAAGCGAGTGAGTGGATAAATCGACACGAGTCGGAAATCATCTTACGCGCGTGTATCATACAATATTTTAATATGCATTGTGCGAGGAAATAAAAAAATATATCTGAACCAAGCAAGAAATGAATAAAATGGCGGGCTTATTCAAGGGCGCTCAGCATATCCACAGATTAACTTTTACTGCGCATGTGCAAATAGCTGTCACGTCGTAAAGCAAAAAGGCACGAGCGAAATATTCATTCTGCCAAACATATTTAATGAATTTTTAAAATTAATTTATTGATCAAAATCAAAATATAGAGTAATTAAAAACGCCTTAAATGAAGTATTAGTTTTGTTTTCTACTTGTTAGTAGAAGTATTAGTCGCTTCTGTCAGGACGACGACGGGTGTCTATAAGTTGACCCGTTGTCCGCCTCTGTACTCTACCTTCTCAATAACTTACTCTGCCCCTGAATTCCTTCGTTGTTTTCCACCGCTTTTCTCTGACTTTTAGTTTTAATTTTATGAACATTACATTGAGCTTTCAAGCCGGGTGCATGTTCGCGCGACCTCTAGGTGCGCTTATTGTTTAGTTACCCACATTTCTGTTAATATTTTATCTACCCTTTCTTGTCAATTATCGCTGCATTAAACTACATGTTCGATTCTCGAACAGTCTATGTTCGGCCCTCATCAAGGGTAGCCTTACCGCTCGTAGTAGTCAACCGCTTGGCTATTCACCCTTTTTTTTTTTTTTTTTTTTGCGTGGAGAAATGCTCATGCATACTGCACTACCACGGGGAGATAGTGCAGTTATGTGGGACTCCAACCCACTAAAACTCCACGGTGTCCTCCAGTGCCGCTTATGGCGGGAACACGGGCACGCGTTAGCACTCACCGCGAACCCACCGCGGCTGTCCGTCACCGGACCCTTCTCGGGGGAGTCCCCCCATCACCAGCGCACCAGAACACACTGTACGCCGTGACCACCCCAGGGACCAAAACAGCACATGGGTGCCAGACGACCCCGTGTATGGCACCCTTGGTCCCACTGTGACGGGTCGAGGTCAATGGCCCCGCCACCTACCATTTTGCGGCCGCAGGGGATAGGGAGAGCGGCTAACGCTATACCGACACTCCTCTTCCCCTGCGGCCCCACCGCGTACGCCATCAGACGGTGGCGACCCCGTCTAGGCCGCGGAAGGTAGGGAGAGCGGCGCACCGCAATACCGGCACTCCTCTCCCGCCGCGGTCTCCAACCCTCAGCCGCGATATCGTATGGGACCTGGGAATCTCCATAAGACATCGCGGCCCGCCTCAGTTGCGATGTCGCCTGTTACCAAGCGGCACCGCAACCTACAAGTTGGCCGCTACGTCGTCGGCTTAATCGGCAAAAGCCCTGACGAGCGGCCCCTCCTCGGGTTCCTCTTCGCTTCACCGTGGGTGACCAAGCCACGGTTACTGAGCCCCCCCGCCTCGACAAAGCGGGAACCCACCGGGGGGGTGGCTATTCACCCTGGATTCCTTACCCGCTGTGAGATCCCACCACTGTTTCACCGCTTTATTAAACCGCATCGTCTGCGATCCAATCTCGTCGTCGTCGGATTCGTGGTGGTCACCTCTGATCATCACCTTGAACCAGCGTCACGTGGCTCGCCGTTCTACCGTGCCGCATACAGTCCACTCTCGCGTCAGCAAATTGTGCCAGTACCCAGGGAACTTCAAATCAAGACGTACAGTGGAACAGACAGGAGCGCTGCCAGGATTAACCAGAACGAGCACGAGGAAATCCGCCTCTGAGGTTAGTCGTAACTTTGTTTAATGCAACAATCCTCTCAGCATACCGACCCGTCTGTTTTCCCTAGGTCTAGCCTATCTACTTCTTGAACCTAGCGTGCTCCAGTGCTATTACTGCGCTGCCACGCCGATATAATAGTTTTGACTGGTCATGATAAAGCCCTTGGAGTATTAAATAAAAAAAACTAGCCAGGTGCGAGTCGGACTCGCGCAGGCAGGGTTCCGCACCATTATCGCAAAAAATGGCAAAAATATCGCGTTTGTTGTATGGGAGCCCCCCTTAATTTATTTTATTTTAATTTAATAATTATTATTTTTGAAGTGAATATACAACTAAATATTCTTTGAATATTTCAAGCGTCTACCTGTTGCCGTTATTAATATCGAGCAAAAAACGGCAAAAAAATCACGTTTATTGTATGGGAGCCCCCCTTAAATATTAATTTTAACCTGTTTTTAGTATTTGTTGTTATAGCGGCAATAGAAATACATCATCTGTGAAAATTTCAACTGTCTAGCTATCACGGATCATGAGATACAGCCTGGTGACAGACGGACAGACAGACAGACAGACGGATCGTGAAGTCTCAGTAATAGGGTCCCGTTTATACCCTATGGGTACGGAACCCTAAAAAGCAAAAAGCAGCTTGTACTCGATAAAATATTAGGATGAATGAAGTTGCACTTTTCGCATAGTTCTTAAATCTAACAAAATTAGTCGGTGGAAGTAAAACTATGTCTACGGTTCCTATTGTGACACGAGTAGACAAGTGAATGATAATAATGTGCTTGCAGCAATGTTTCTATGAGGCGTTCCCGCTAATGCTGTCAACATACTCGGTCAGATTATTTCACTGACTTATAAACCTATGGACTTGCCATACCTACAAAATTAGCGTGCATACCTACATAAATCGGGCAATTAAGATGGCTGCCCATTGGCCAATGAGGTAGGCCATTTGCAACTGTTTGACAGCACAACTACACAGATAAACGTACATTTACAGCACACAACTACCAATTTTACTCGGCAATCAACATGGCGACCGATCACGCATAGACATGATTTTGACGTCACTCAAGAGTCAAAAGTGTTACCAAGTTTAGTCCTTGACAAACATTTAGATGTCTCTCTTTTCATATGCAGCTCTTGGTAAGTTAAAAAGAGACAAAACGCTTTTTGACATGCGTGTGTCGATATTATAGATATTTGTATAACTATTCTTCATATAGTAGAATATGCCGTCTCCATAGTTTTCCTACCTCATTGGATTATTTGCCACTTGTTTGTACACCGGGTTAGAGTTTGGCATATAGCTCCACCCTGTGCTAGTAAACCGCCAAACGAACAGGATATAGGAATCTAGATGAAATCTTTAACATATTATGAACTCGTATGGTACTTATAACATACACAGATATTGTATACTAGTTGTATAACCTTCCTGAACGATTTAGGTAATGGTCACCAAACTCAGCTGAGACTGTCCATCGACGCGAGACAAGCGTGTTTGCTCACACAGGTGCACTCTCTCTTCCACCACTCACATGACTCGTAAAGCAGTATGCCGTTGGTCCTGCGCCTGATCTCTCTACGGCCATGACATACTGTAGGTGTGACGAAGTAAACACTTATAATATTCATATTTGAAAGAAGAAAAGAACTTACAAACAAATACCGTCTTCCAAATTAAACACAAAAATGTTCATAATTAATTTAATTTCGGCAGTCAGTGTTTCTGGTTTGGTAAATTGTTTTTGTAACCGAATATTGTTACCATAAATTATTATATCGATCTGTGTAATTCTAAACTTTCAATTGGTGGTACATATTGTCATACTTCCCAACATCGGGTTCTCGCTGCCTCTTTTTATGTATAGCCTGTGATTAACATTGTTTATGCTATAATAAGGTAAACCGTAACGTTTCTCTCATTTATGTTCACGAGACCGATGATGCCTTTTTGTCTGTTGTGTATCATATAGTTCCGGTCTGAGGTTCTTTATGAGCCACGAGCTCTTTCTGAATCGAAGGATAAGTTTCTGTTAAAGTAAAAAATCAATAAAAAACCGGTTTTGAGAACATGTGTGCCGGTGTAGTTACACGTGAGACAAGCTGCGATATCTCTGTATTGCAAATATCTTCAGATAGCGTTGACCACTTATCATCAGGTAAGATGTTAGCTAGTCTAAAGCAAATCTCGCCTTTAAAGCTTTGTTCACAGAGTCTATCAGTTTTTGACGTTGTCGTGTGTGTTTGGAATGTCTGTACGGTCTCAGAAAGTTATTTATGAGGCTGTTGCAGAGCCAATAACCATTTAAGGTAACTGAAATAAGAGAAAACACAACGTTATATGCTATAAAGAAATTTAAAAATAACATATACGCGCACATTCGACTTTCGAAATTTTCGAATTCGGTCGTCTGTGTTATCTGAATATAAATGTGAATTCTAATAAATATCTGAAAAAAAAAGCGTTGTGGATATAGGGGTCAATTTGATGTGCACATTACTAGAAATTTGCTTCGACTCTGCCTCAAAATACTTTAAAACTAATCAATCCTCTTCTGTTAACTGCCACGCCATCAATCATTTCCTTTCTATCAATTTCATTTCTCACATTTCATCTTCCCCTTCCAGGCCATGGAATGATGTATCACATTCCCCACTCCTTGTATTATTGTGTTTATGTCATTGAGATTACTTTAAGAAATTAAAACATCTGCCTACCGTTATCCTAATTTATTTGGCTTCGATGCAGCATGTTCTTTTATTTATTTATATCAGTCATCATGGTCCTTTTATAGCTATCCACGTTCATACTCACTTTTCCTGCCACATGCTCTCCATCATTATTATATACCATAACATTCAGTTCCTACTCATCTTTTCTATCACTTGCGCTAATTTCAAACTCTCTTTTACATAGGACGTGCATGGAGTGGTTCATTTGTTTGCCAGCAACGCACCCGTGCGTAGCTTGGCCGAGGCGAGTAATGGACGATCCCACCCTTATAGTTAAACAAAGGGTAGCTTAGCTGAGGCGCCTGTACCATTAGGATACGCTCCAAACTCTTTCAGGACCTCCAAGAGCTTTACTCCTTCGTCGTCATCATACAACTTCTCAGCACATTCGAGGATCGTGTTCACCTCTTCTGACAGCATCTGACGTCGCTGGCTGAGCATGTGGTGCAAATCAGCTGCTTGTTCTGTGGAAAAAAACATGGAAATATCAAAAGCTAGCTGCCTTTAGTACAATATAACAGGCCAGAATGTGGGATACATTACAAAGGAGTAAGCAGAGTTGTTTAATCCACTTTAAAGTTTTGACCCTTAAATGCGTAGCTGCAGAAACAAGACAAAATAATCACAATACTATTTTTAGCACAAAATATAACGGAAAAGCATGGAGGAAGTTATGAATATGTCAGAAGAAGAAGGCCTTCAACAGGGCTGCCAAGTCCTGCAAGATAGTGTTGCGAAGGGCTCGGTTCGACCACATTGGCCGAATAGGGACCAAACTTGCTTCTTACCCAGCAGTAGTAAAGCGTTTTGGTCTCTGGCTAAGTCGGTCGAGTCGAACTTCTGCCGAACCTCACTACCACCACTGCTGATACCTGACGGTTCGCTGACCCACTCCGCTGAGGAGAAGGCAAATTTATTTGCCTCTGTTTTTGCGGAATCTTCACGTCTGAATCCTGGTGACGCGCGGCCCCTCCTTTTCCTGATGGATGCGAGACGAGTATGTCGGACATTCGTATCCATCAAAAGGACGTCCGTAGGATGCTGCGCAACCTCGACGTGAACAAGGCTAGCGGCCCTGACGGAATACCAGCAATTGTTCTTAGAACATGTGCGCCTGAACTATCTCCGATCTTGACACGCCTATTCCGCCTTTTGTATGAAGCTGGAAAAGTGCCGAATGCTCGGAAGCAGGCTAACGTACTGACCCGGCTAACTACAGACCCATATCTGTAACCTCCATACTCTGTAAGAGTATGAAGCGCATACTCAATATTAAGCTCCTGGCATACCTAGAAGCAAACGATATCCTAAGTGACCGCCAATACGGCTTCCGCCGAAATCGGTCTACTGGGGATCTTCTAGCGTATGCCATTCACATCTGAAGTGAGGCCATCGAGAGGCACGGGGAAGCGCTTGCCGTCTCCCTAGACATCTCGAAGGCTTTTGATAGGGTCTGGCACGAAAGCCTTATTGGTAACCTTCCTTCATTCGGTTTGCCCGGTGGTCTGTGTGATTGGATTGCAGACTTCCTGAGAGATCGGTCCATTCGAATTCGATGGCTGCTCGTCTGACCACTGGGATATTAATGCCGGGGTCCCTCAGGGGTCGGTACTCTCAACAAATTTATTCTTGCTGCACATTAACGATCTGCTAAAACCGGCACCTTTGGGTATGCAGACGACAGAACTGTTGCTGAGAGATACTTGTCCAACGCTCGTGCTACCGGGCGTCAGATCCAGTCTCTTCGGGAGGCCATGGTGGAGCGCTTGAACTTGAAGTCCGCTAAAACAGAACCAATTTCACCAGGCTCCAACTTTCCGAGATGTGACCGTGCCAATAACTGACCATCTTGAGCTTCTTGGCGTTACTTTGACATTGACTCTCAATTTTGGCCCATACATTGAGGCAAAGGCTCAGCTGGCTGCCAAAAAGCTGGGGATCCTTGCAAAGGTGAGAAGGACACGCCAGAACAGCTACTCAGCTTGTATCAAGCGCAAGTTCGATCATGCATGGAGTACTGTTCTCATCTCTGGGATGGATCTGCCAAATACCAGCTTGATGCACTAGAGTCGATCGAAAAGCGGGCCAAGAGGCTCATCGGCGATGAGGCCCTGGTTAAGTTACCGTCGCCGAGTTGCCAGCTTGTCGGTTTTTTATCGATTACATTTCGGGGAGTGTGCGATGGAATTGCATGATCTAATTCCGCCCAGCCCGTTTCATCATCGGACTACCAGATGTACGGCGATGCGTCATCGGTACATGGTGGACATCCTACCCATATGCACTAAACGTTTTGAAAATACTTTTATTATGCGTACAGCTAAGGAGTGGAATTCCCTGCCGGAGTCTGTGTTTCCCGATAGCTACAATCTGGGGTTTTTTAAGTCAAGAGTGAATAGGTTACTTCTAGGCAAGCGTGCTCCATCGTCGACCACATCATCGCTTACCATCAGGTGAGATGGTGGTCAAGCGCGAGCTTATAATACTACGAATACACCAGGTGTGTTATTTATTTATTTATTTATTAACACACAATTTATGACACAGATCTCAGTGCAGCCCTGGCTCTTGTACTAGGAAATCCTGTATCACAAGAGCCAGACCTCTCCAAAAACAGGGAATATTATACAAAAGGCAGGAGCATGATGGACAGAAAAAAAAAATATGAAAAAAATAATAATAATACAGTTATAGCATGCACACATTATTAGGTATACAAACTAAGATTCAAACGGGAAATTGATATCCTTGAAATTAAAACATAGATAAAAATAAAAAGAGATAATCATTAAATAAATTAGAATTTTACATTGCATAAATTTAAATTATTAGCCATTAATACATTACAATTATTAGTATTTCCTAGATGAGAATAATTAACATTGTATAAAAGTAGAATGAAACATTGCATTCAAATTAACAGGGCAGAGTGTGCCACTCACCCCGAGTGTATGTGAGGGGTGTGGGTGTGGGGGGGTGAATGGGTGTGTAGTGTTTAATGTTATTGATTGGGAATTCAAGTTACGCTTCCAATTAAGTTTTCTATTTCCTCATAACAGAAACCGTCCAGCCACTGTGTAACCCTTTTCTTGAATTGGAAATTGTTGAGGTGTTTAAGGTGTTTCATACCCATATCTTTACCGATTTTGTTGTATAGTCTTGGTGCAAGATAGAAGTAGTGCCTGTCAGCGAAGACGCTCTCAGTCCTTTCAACTGGGCACCCGTCCCTACGCCCGGACGAGATTGGCAACCCAGGAACGACGTAGTGGTGATAACGGCGCAGACATTATTATACTATATAAAACTGCATTACCACTGACTCACTGACTCACTGACTGACTCATTGACATAATTGTTCTCCCAGATGGTGGAGGGGAAGGTGGGTATATTTTGACAGATTCGTAAACAAGTAACTCTCGCGAGTATGGGAAAAGTGCCAAACCTCCCCTTTTCCCCCCCCCCTCCTCCCCCCCTCTATCGTATCTCGGAAACTAAGGTACCCGTATTTTTTGTTTTTTACGGATTCGTTTAGAGGAGGCTCGGAAAAGTAAAAACCATTTTTCAAAATTGACCCCCTCGCCCCCCTTCTCCCCCCCTTTAAGCGGATCTCGAAAGTTGGAACATTTGGAACATTTCTTTTTTCAGATTCATATAAAGGGGCAATGCTATAGTCACAAACGAACCATTTTTCAAAGTTGACCCCCTTGCCCCCCTTCACCCCCCCCCCCCCCCCGTTTTGGCAAATCTTTTTTTTTTGTTTTTTTTACGGAATCGTTTAGAGGAGGCTCGGAAAAGTAAAAACCATTTTTCAAAATTGACCCCCTCGCCCCCCTTCTCCCCCCCTTTAAGCGGATCTCGAAAGTTGGAACATTTGGAACATTTCTTTTTTCAGATTCATATAAAGGGGCAATGCTATAGTCACAAACGAACCAGTTTTCAAAGTTGACCCCCTTGACCCCTTCTCCCCCCCCCCCCCCGTTTTGGCGAATCTTTTTTTTTTCAGTTTTTTTACGGATTCGTTTAGAGGAGGCTCGCAAAAGTAAAAACCATTTTTCAAAGTTGACCCCCTCGCCCCCCTTCTCCCCCCCTTTAAGCGGATCTCGGAAGTTGAGAGACTTGGAACATTTCTTTTTTCAGATTCATATAAAGGGGCAATGCTATAGTCACAAACGAACCAGTTTTTAAAGTTGACCCCCTCGCCCCCCTTTCCCCCCCCGTTTTGACGAATCTTTTTTTTTCGGATTCAGCGTAGGGATCCCGAGTGGAGCGAACCTACGAGACCGAGTGCAGCGCAGGGGGGAGGTGGCGAGCGAAGCGAGCCGGCGACCTCCGTAGCGTAACGAAGGTTGAGTGGGTGAAGCGAAACTCAGTGCCTGACGACGACAAGCAAACATTAGGGTTATGTTTTTTGGAACAAATTGTAGGGTAGGTGTATGGTAGGTGTATGGTAGGTGTAGGGTAGGTGTAGGGTAGGTGTAGGGTAGGTGTAGGGTAGGTGTAGGGTAGGTGTAGGGTAGGTGTAGGGTAGGTGTGGGGTAGGTGTAGGGTAGGTGTAGGGTAGGTGTAGGGTAGGTGTAGGGTAGGTGTAGGGTAGGTGTAGGGTAGGTGAAGGGTAGGTGTAGGGTAGGTGTAGGGTAGGTGTTGGGTAGGTGTAGGGTAGGTGTAGGGTAGGTGTAGGGTAGGTGTAGGGTAGGTGTAGGGTAGGTGTAGGGTAGGTGTAGGGTAGGTGTAGGGTAGGTGTAGGGTAGGTGTAGGTATACTTCTCAAAAACATGACAAAGCCGCGAGCTGCTTGCAGCTCGCGCACCAAGCAAATACTAGTTATATTATATAAAACTGCATTACCACTCACTCACTGACTGATTGACATAATTGTTCTCCCAGATGGTGGAGGGGGAGGTGGGTATATTTTGACAGATTCGTAAACAAGTAACTCCCGTGAGTATGGGAAAAGTGCCAAACCTCCCCTTTTCCCCCCCCCTCCTCCCCCCCTCTATCGTTTCTCGGAAACTAAGGTACCCGTATTTTTTGTTTTTTACGGATTCGTTTAGAGGAGGCTCGGAAAAGTAAAAGCCATTTTTCAAAGTTGACCCCCTCGCCCCCCTTCTCCCCCCCTTTAAGCGGATCTCGGAAGTTAAGAGACTTGGAACATTTCTTTTTTCAGATTCATATAAAGGGGCAATGCTATAGTCACAAACGAACCAGTTTTCATAGTTAACCCCCTTGCCTCCCTTCTCCCCCCTCCCCCCCCCGTTTTGGCAAATCTTTTTTTTCAGTTTTTTTTACGGATTCGTTTAGAGGAGGCTCGGAAAAGTAAAAACCATTTTTCAAAGTTGATCCCCTGGCCCCCCTTCTCCCCCCCTTTAAGCGGATCTCGGCAGTTGAGAGACTTTGAACATTTCTTTTTTCAGATTCATATAAAGGGGCAATTCTTTAGTCACAAACAAACCATTTTTCAAAGTTGACCCCCTTGCCCCCTTCTCCCCCCTCCCCCCCCCCGTTTTGGCGAATCTTTTTTTTTTGTTTTTTTTACGTATTCGTTTAGAGGAGGCTCGGAAAAGTAAAAACCATTTTTCAAAGTTGACCCCGTCGCCCCCCTTCATCCCCCCTTTAAGCGGATCTCGCAAGTTGAGAGACTTGAAACATTTCTTTTTTCAGATTCATATAAAGGGGCAATGCTTTAGTTGGAATCATTTTTCAAAACTACCCACTCTTCCCCCCTTCACCCCTCTCTTCACCCCTCCTCTCCCCAACCTCCCCTGACCAGGCAGCGTAGGGATCGCGAGTGGAGCGAACCTACGAGACCGAGTGCAGCGCAGGGGGGAGGTGGCGAGCGAAGCGAGCCGGCGACCTCCGTAGCGTAACGAAGGTTGAGTGGGTGAAGCGAAACTCAGTGCCTGGCGACGACAAGCAAACATTAGGGTTATGTTTTTTGGAACAAAGTGTAGGGTAGGTGTAGGGTAGGTGTAGGGTAGGTGTAGGGTAGGTGTAGGGTAGGTGTAGGGTAGGTGTAGGGTAGGTGTAGGGTAGGTGTAGGGTAGGTGTAGGGTAGGTGTAGGGTAGGTGTAGGGTAGGTGTAGGGTAGGTGTAGGGTAGGTGTAGGGTAGGTGTAGGGTAGGTGTAGGGTAGGTGTAGGGTAGGTGTAGGGTAGGTGTAGGGTAGGTGTAGGGTAGGTGTAGGGTAGGTGTAGGGTAGGTGTAGGGTAGTTGTAGGGTAGGTGTAGGGTGGTTGTAGGGTAGGTGTAGGGTAAGTGTAGGGTAGGTGTAGGGTAGGTGTAGGGTAGGTGTAGGGTAGGTGTAGGGTAGGTGTAGGGTAGGTGTAGGGTAGGTGTAGGGTAGGTGTAGGGTAGGTGTAGGGTAGGTGTAGGGTAGGTGTAGGGTAGGTGTAGGGTAGGTGTAGGGTAGGTGTAGGGTAGGTGTAGGGTAGGTGTAGGGTAGGTGTAGGGTAGGTGTAGGGTAGGTGTAGGGTAGGTGTAGGGTAGGTGTAGGGTAGGTGTAGGGTAGGTGTAGGGTAGGTGTAGGGTAGGTGTAGGGTAGGTGTAGGGTAGGTGTAGGGTAGGTGTAGGGTAGGTGTAGGGTAGGTGTAGGGTAGGTGTAGGGTAGGTGTAGGGTAGGTGTAGGGTAGGTGTAGGGTAGGTGTAGGGTAGGTGTAGGGTAGGTGTAGGGTAGGTGTAGGGTAGGTGTAGGGTAGGTGTAGGGTAGGTGTAGGGTAGGTGTAGGGTAGGTGTAGGGTAGGTGTAGGGTAGGTGTAGGGTAAGTTAAGGAATACTTCTCAAAAACACGACGAAACCGCGAGCTGCTTGCAGCTCGCGCACCAAGCAAATACTAGTTTATATTATATAAAGCTGGATTACCACTCACTCACTGACTGATTGACATAATTGTTCTCCCAGATGGTGGAGGGTGAGGTGGGTATATTTTGACAGATTCGTAAACAAGTAACTCCCGTGAGTATGGGAAAAGTGCCAAACCTCCCCTTTTCCCCCCCCCCTCCTCCCCCCTCTATCGTTTCTCGGAAACTAAGGTACCCGTATTTTTTGTTTTTTACGGATTCGTTTAGAGGAGGCTCGGAAAAGTAAAAAGCATTTTTCAAAGTTGACCCCCTCGCCCCCCTTCTCCCCCCCTTTAAGCGGATCTCGAAAGTTGGAACATTTGGAACATTTATTTTTTCAGATTCATATAAAGGGGCAATGCTATAGTCACAAACAAACCATTTTTCAAAGTTGACCCCCTTGCCCCCCTTCTCCCCCTCCCCCCCCCGTTTTGGCGAAACTTTTTTTCGTGTTTTTTTTACGGATTCGTTTAGAGGAGGCTCGGAAAAGTAAAAACCATTTTTCAAAGTTGACCCCCTCGCCCCCCTTCTCCCCCCCTTTAAGCGGATCTCGGAAGTTGAGAGACTTGGAACATTTCTTTTTTCAGATTCATATAAAGGGGCAATGCTATAGTCACAAACAAACCATTTTTCAAAGTTGACCCCCTTGCCCCCCTTCTCCCCCTCCCCCCCCCCCCCGTTTTGGCGAATCTTTTTTTCGTGTTTTTTTTACGGATTCGTTTAGAGGAGGCTCGGAAAAGTAAAAACCATTTTTCAAAGTTGACCCCCTCGCCCCCCTTCTCCCCCCC
Source organism: Orthosia incerta (assembly GCA_948252205.1). NCBI lineage: Eukaryota > Metazoa > Arthropoda > Insecta > Lepidoptera > Noctuidae > Orthosia > Orthosia incerta. Next base: position 4,797,542 of record OX411767.1, read on the forward strand.
TTTAAGCGGATCTCGGAAGTTGAGAGACTTGGAACATTTCTTTTTTCAGATTCATATAAAGGGGCAATGCTATAGTCATAAACAAACCATTTTTCAAAGTTGCCCCCTTGCCCCCCATCTCCCCCCTCCCCCCCCTCCCCCCCGTTTTGGCGAATTTTTTTTTTTGTTTTTTTTACGGATTCGGCGTAGGGATCCCGAGTGGAGCGAACCTACGAGACCGAGTGCAGCGCAGGGGGGAGGTGGCGAGCGAAGCGAGCCGGCGACCTCCGTAGCGTAACGAAGGTTGAGTGGGTGAAGCAAATCTCAGTGCCTGGCGACGAATGCAAACATTAGGGTTATGTTTTTTGGAACAAAGTGTAGGGTAGGTGAAGGGTAGGTGTAGGGTAGGTGTAGGGTAGGTGTAGGGTAGGTGTAGGGTAGGTGTAGGGTAGGTGTAGGGTAGGTGTAGGGTAGGTGTAGGGTAGGTGTAGGGTAGGTGTAGGGTAGGTGTAGGGTAGGTGTAGGGTAGGTGTAGGGTAGGTGTAGGGTAGGTGTAGGGTAGGTGTAGGGTAGGTGTAGGGTAGGTGTAGGGTAGGTGTAGGGTAGGTGTAGGGTAGGTGTAGGGTAGGTGTAGGGTAGGTGTAGGGTAGGTGTAGGGTAGGTGTAGGGTAGGTGTAGGGTAGGTGTAGGGTAGGTGTAGGGTAGGTGTAGGGTAGGTGTAGGGTAGGTGTAGGGTAGGTGTAGGGTAGGTGTAGGGTAGGTGTAGGGTAGGTGTAGGGTAGGTGTAGGGTAGGTGTAGGGTAGGTGTAGGGTAGGTGTAGGGTAGGTGTAGGGTAGGTGTAGGGTAGGTGTAGGGTAGGTGTAGGGTAGGTGTAGGGTAGGTGTAGGGTAGGTGTAGGGTAGGTGTAGGGTAGGTGTAGGGTAGGTGTAGGGTAGGTGTAGGGTAGGTGTAGGGTAGGTGTAGGGTAGGTGTAGGGTAGGTGTAGGGTAGGTGTAGGGTAGGTGTAGGGTAGGTGTAGGGTAGGTGTAGGGTAGGTGTAGGGTAGGTGTAGGGTAGGTGTAGGGTAGGTGTAGGGTAGGTGTAGGGTAGGTGTAGGGTAGGTGTAGGGTAGGTGTAGGGTAGGTGTAGGGTAGGTGTAGGGTAGGTGTAGGGTAGGTGTAGGGTAGGTGTAGGGTAGGTATAGGGTAGGTGTAGGGTAGGTGTAGGGTAGGTTAAGGAATACTTCTCAAAACCACGACGAAACCGCGAGCTGCTTGCAGCTCGCGCACCAAGCAAATACTAGTTATATTATATAAAGCTGGATTACCACTCACTGACTCACTGACTCACTGACTCATTGACATAATTGTTCTCCCAGATGGTGGAGGGGAAGGTGGGTATTTTTTGACAGATTCGTAAACAAGTAACTCTCGCGAGTATGGGAAAAGTCCCAAACCTCCCCTTTTCCTCCCCCCTCCTCCCCCCCTCAATCGTATCTCGGAAACTAAGGTAACCGTATTTTTTGTTTTTTACGGATTCGTTTAGAGGAGGCTGGGAAAAGTAAAAACCATTTTTCAAAAATGACCCCCTCGCCCCCCTTCTCCCCCCCTTTAAGCGGATCTCGGAAGTTGAGAGACTTAAAACATTTATTTTTTCAGATTCATATAAAGGGGCAATGCTTTAGTCACAAACAAACCATTTTTCAAAGTTTACCCCCTTGCCCCCCTTCTCCCCCTCCCCCCCCCCGTTTTGGCGAATCTTTTTTTCGTGTTTTTTTTACGGATTCGTTTAGAGGAGGCTCGGAAAAGTAAAAACCATTTTTCAAAAATGACCCCCTCGCCCCCCTCCTCCCCCCCTTTAAGCGGATCTCGGAAGTTGAGAGACTTGGAACATTTATTTTTTCAGATTCATATAAAGGGGCAATGCTATAGTCACAAACAAACCATTTTTCAAAGTTGACCCCCTTGCCCCCCATCTCCCCCCTCCCCCCCCCCGTTTTGGCGAATTTTTTTTTTGTTTTTTTTACGGATTCAGCGTAGGGATCCCGAGTGGAGCGAACCTACGAGACCGAGTGCAGCGCAGGGGGGAGGTGGCGAGCGAAGCGAGCCGGCGACCTCCGTAGCGTAACGAAGGTTGAGTGCGTGAAGCGAAACTCAGTGCCTGGCGACGACAAGCAAACATTAGGGTTATGTTTTTTGGAACAAAGTGTAGAGTAGGTGAAGGGTAGCTGTAGGGTAGGTGTAGGGTAGGTATAGGGTAGGTGTAGGGTAGGTGTAGGGTAGGTGTAGGGTAGGTGTAGGGTAGGTGTAGGGTAGGTGTAGGGTAGGTGTAGGGTAGGTGTAGGGTAGGTGTAGGGTAGGTGTAGGGTAGGTGTAGGGTAGGTGTAGGGTAGGTGTAGGGTAGGTGTAGGGTAGGTGTAGGGTAGGTGTAGGGTAGGTGTAGGGTAGGTGTAGGGTAGGTGTAGGGTAGGTGTAGGGTAGGTGTAGGGTAGGTGTAGGGTAGGTGTAGGGTAGGTGTAGGGTAGGTGTAGGGTAGGTGTAGGGTAGGTGTAGGGTAGGTGTAGGGTAGGTGTAGGGTAGGTGTAGGGTAGGTGTAGGGTAGGTGTAGGGTAGGTGTAGGGTAGGTGTAGGGTAGGTGTAGGGTAGGTGTAGGGTAGGTGTAGGGTAGGTGTAGGGTAGGTGTAGGGTAGGTGTAGGGTAGGTGTAGGGTAGGTGTAGGGTAGGTGTAGGGTAGGTGTAGGGTAGGTGTAGGGTAGGTGTAGGGTAGGTGTAGGGTAGGTGTAGGGTAGGTGTAGGGTAGGTGTAGGTTAGGTGTAGGGTAGGTGTAGGGTAGGTGTAGGGTAGGTGTAGGGTAGGTGTAGGGTTGGTGTAGGGTAGGTGTAGGGTAGGTGTAGGGTAGGTGTAGGGTAGGTGTAGGGTAGGAGTAGGGTAGGTGTAGGGTAGGTGTAGGGTAGGTGTAGGGTAGGTGTAGGGTAGGTGTAGGGTAAGTGTAGGGTAGGTGTAGGGTAGGTGTAGGGTAGGTGTAGGGAAGGTGTAGGGTAGGGTAGGTGTAGGGTAGGTGTAGGGTAAGTGTAGGGAAGGTGTAGGGTAGGGTAAGTGTAGGGTAGGTGTAGGGTAGGTGTAGGGTAAGTGTAGGGTAGGTGTAGGGTAGGTGTAGGGTAGGTGTAGGGAAGGTGTAGGGTAGGGTAGGTGTAGGGTAGGTGTAGGGTAGGTGTAGGGAAGGTGTAGGGTAGGGTAAGTGTAGGGTAGGTGTAGGGTAGGTGTAGGGACAACAACACGCGGGTGTAGGGACAACAACAAAAACAAATACTAGTTATATTATATAAAACTGCATTACCACTGACTCACTCACTCATTGACATAATTGTTCTCCCAGATGGTGAAGGGGGAGGTGGGTAAATTTTGACAGATTCGTAAACAAGTAACTCCCGTGAGTATGGGAAAAGTGCCAAACCTCCCCTTTTCCCCCCCCCTCCTCCCCCCCTCTATCGTTTCTCGGAAACTAAGGTACCCGTATTTTTTGTTTTTTACGGATTCGTTTAGAGGAGGCTCGGAAAAGTAAAAAGCATTTTTCAAAGTTGAACCCCTCGCCCCCCTTCTCCCCCCCTTTAAGCGGATCTCGAAAGTTGGAACATTTGGAACATTTATTTTTTCAGATTCATAGAAAGGGGCAATGCTTTAGTCACAAACAAACCATTTTTCATAGTTGACCCCCTTGCCCCCCTTCTCCCCCCTCCCCCCCCGTTTTGGCGAATCTTTTTTTTCGTTTTTTTTACGGATTCGTTTAGAGGAGGCTCGGAAAAGTAAAAACCATTTTTCAAAGTTGGCCCCCTCGCCCCCCTTCTCCCCCCCTTTAAGCGGATCTCGGAAGTTGAGAGACTTGGAACATTTCTTTTTTCAGATTCATATGAAGGGGCAATGCTATAGTCACAAACAAACCGTTTTTAAAAGTTGACCCCCTTGACCCCCTCCCCCCCCCGTTTTGACGAATCTTTTTTTTTTGGTTTTTTTTACGGATTCAGCGTAGGGATCCCGAGAGGAGCGAACCTACGAGACCGAGTGCAGCGCAGGGGGGAGGTGGCGAGCGAAGCGAGCCGGCGACCTCCGTAGCGTAACGAAGGTTGAGTGGGTGAAGCGAAACTCAGTGCCTGGCGACGACAAGCAAACATTAGGGTTATGTTTTTTGGAACAAAGTTTAGGGTAGGTGTAGGGTAGGTGTAGGGTAGGTGTAGGGTAGGTGTAGGGTAGGTGTAGAGTAGGTGTAGGGTAGGTGTAGGGTAGGTGTAGGGTAGGTGTAGGATAGGTGTAGGGTAGGTGTAGGGTAGGTGTAGGGTAGGTGTAGGGTAGGTGTAGGGTAGGTGTAGGGTAGGTGTAGGGTAGGTGTAGGGTAGGTGTAGGGTAGGTGTAGGGTAGGTGTAGGGTAGGTGTAGGGTAGGTGTAGGGTAGGTGTAGGGTAGGTGTAGGGTAGGTGTAGGGTAGGTGTAGGGTAGGTGTAGGGTAGGTGTAGGGTAGGTGTAGGGTAGGTGTAGGGTAGGTGTAGGGTAGGTGTAGGGTAGGTGTAGGGTAGGTGTAGGGTAGGTGTAGGGTAGGTGTAGGGTAGGTGTAGGGTAGGTGTAGGGTAGGTGTAGGGTAGGTGTAGGGTAGGTGTAGGGTAGGTGTAGGGTAGGTGTAGGGTAGGTGTAGGGTAGGTGTAGGGTAGGTGTAGGGTAGGTGTAGGGTAGGTGTAGGGTAGGTGTAGGGTAGGTGTAGGGTAGGTGTAGGGTAGGTGTAGGGTAGGTGTAGGGTAGGTGTAGGGTAGGTGTAGGGTAGGTGTAGGGTAGGTGTAGGGTAGGTGTAGGGTAGGTGTAGGGTAGGTGTAGGGTAGGTGTAGGGTAGGTGTAGGGTAGGTGTAGGGTAGGTGTAGGGTAGGTGTAGGGTAGGTGTAGGGTAGGTGTAGGGTAGGTGTAGGGTAGGTGTAGGGTAGGTGTAGGGTAGGTGTAGGGTAGGTGTAGGGTAGGTGTAGGGTAGGTGTAGGGTAGGTGTAGGGTAGGTGTAGGGTAGGTGTAGGGTAGGTGTAGGGTAGGTGTAGGGTAGGTGTAGGGTAGGTGTAGGGTAGGTGTAGGGTAGGTGTAGGGTAGGTGTAGGGTAGGTGTAGGGTAGGTGTAGGGTAGGTGTAGGGTAGGTGTAGGGTAGGTGTAGGGTAGGTGTAGGGTAGGTGTAGGGTAGGTGTAGGGTAGGTGTAGGGTAGGTGTAGGGTAGGTGTAGGGTAGGTGTAGGGTAGGTGTAGGGTAGGTGTAGGGTAGGTGTAGGGTAGGTGTAGGGTAGGTGTAGGGTAGGTGTAAGGTAGGTGTAGGGTAGGTGTAGGGTAGGTGTAGGGACAACAACACGCGAGCTGCTTGCAGCTCGCGCACCAAGCAAATACTAGTTATAATATATAAAACTGCATTACCACTCACTCACTCACTGACTCATTGACATAATTGTTCTCCCAGATGGTGGAGGGGGAGGTGGGTATATTTTGACAGATTCGTAAACAAGTAACTCTCGCGAGTATGGGAAAAGTCCCAAACCTCCCCTTTTCCTCCCCCCTCCTCCCCCCCTCTATCGTATCTCGGAAACTAAGGTACCCGTAGAATGTTTTTTTTACGGATTCGTTTAGAGGAGGCTCGCAAAAGTAAAAACCATTTTTCAAAGTTGACCCCCTCGCCCCCCTTCCCTCCCCCTTTAAGCGGATCTCGAAAGTTGGAACATTTGGAACATTTATTTTTTCAGATTCATAGAAAGGGGCAATGCTATAGTCACAAACAAACCATTTTTCAAAGTTGACCCCCTTGCCCCCCTTCTCCTCCCTACCCCCCCCGTTTTGGCGAATCATTTTTTTTTGTTTTTTTTACGGATTCGTTTAGAGGAGGCTCGGAAAAGTAAAAACCATTTTTCAAAGTTGACCCCCTCGCCCCCCTCCTCCCCCCCTTTAAGCGGATCTCGGAAGTTGAGAGACTTGGAACATTTCTTTTTTCAGATTCATATAAAGGGGCAATGCTTGAGCCGGAATCATTTTTCAAAACTCCCCACTCTCCCCCCCTTCACCCCTCTCTTCACCCCTCCTCTCCCCAACCTCCCCGAGTGGATCCCGCCTCAGTGCCTGGCGAAGAATGCAAACATTAGGGTTATGTTTTTTGGAACAAAGTGTAGGGTAGGTGTAGGGTAGGTGTAGGGTAGGTGTAGGGTAGGTGTAGGGTAGGTGTAGGGTAGGTGTAGGGTAGGTGTAGGGTAGGTGTAGGGTAGGTGTAGGGTAGGTGTAGGGTAGGTGTAGGGTAGGTGTAGGGTAGGTGTAGGGTAGGTGTAGGGTAGGTGTAGGGTATGTGTAGGGTAGGTGTAGGGTAGGTGTAGGGTAGGTGTAGGGTAGGTGTAGGGTAGGTGTAGGGTAGGTGTAGGGTATGTGTAGGGCAGGTGTAGGGTAGGTGTAGGGTAGGTGTAGGGTAGGTGTAGGGTAGGTTAAGGAATACTTCTCAAAAACACGACAAAGCCGCGAGCTGCTTGCAGCTCGCGCACCAAGCAAATACTAGTTATATTATATAAAACTGCATTACCACTCACTGACTGACTGATTGACATAATTGTTCTCCCAGATGGTGGAGGGGGAGGTGGGTATATTTTGACAGATTCGTAAACAAGTAACTCCCGTGAGTATGGGAAAAGTGCCAAACCTCCCCTTTTCCCCCCCCCTCCTCCCCCCCTCTATCGTATCTCGGAAACTAAGGTACCCGTATTTTTTGTTTTTTACGGATTCGTTTAGAGGAGGCTCGGAAAAGTAAAAACCATTTTTCAAAGTTGACCCCCTCGCCCCCCTTCTCCCCCCCTTTAAGCGGATCTCGAAAGTTGGAACATTTGAAACATTTCTTTTTTCAGATTCATATAAAGGGGCAATGCTATAGTCGCAAACAAACCATTTTTCAAAGTTGACCCCCTTGCCCCCCTTCTCCCCCCACCCCCCCCGTTTTGGCGAATCTTTTTTTTTCAGTTTTTTTTACGGATTCGTATAGAGGAGGCTCGGAAAAGTAAAAAGCATTTTTCAAAATTGACCCCCTCGCCCCCCTTCTCCCCCCCTTTAAGCGGATCTCGAAAGTTGGAACATTTGGAACATTTCTTTTTTCAGATTCATATAAAGGGGCAATGCTATAGTCACAAACGAACCAGTTTTCTAAGTTGACCCCCTTGCCCCCCTTCTCCCCCCTCCCCCCCCGTTTTGGCGAATCTTTTTTTTTTGTTTTTTTTACGGATTCAGCGTAGGGATCCCGAGTGGAGCGAACCTACGAGACCGAGTGCAGCGCAGGGGGGAGGTGGCGAGCGAAGCGAGCCGGCGACCTCCGTAGCGTAACGAAGGTTGAGTGGGTGAAGCTGAGTGGGTAGGTGTAGGGTAGGTGTAGGGTGGGTGTAGGGTAGGTGTAGGGTAGGTGTAGGGTAGGTGTAGGTTAGGTGTAGGGTAGGTGTAGGGTAGGTGTAGGGTAGGTGTAGGGTAGGTGTAGGGTAGGTGTAGGGTAGGTGTAGGGTAGGTGTAGGGTAGGTGTAGGGTAGGTGTAGGGTAGGTGTAGGGTAGGTGTAGGGTAGGTGTAGGGTAGGTGTAGGGTAGGTGTAGGGTAGGCGTAGGGTAGGTGTAGGTTAGGTGTAGGGTAGGTGTAGGGACAACAACACGCGAGCTGCTTGCAGCTCGCGCACCAAGCAAATACTAGTTATTATATTATATAAAACTGCATTACCACTCACTGACTGACTGACTGACTCATTGACATAATTGTTCTCCCAGATGGTGGAGGGGGAGGTGGGTATATTTTGACAGATTCGTATACAAGTAACTCTCGCGAGTATGGGAAAAGTCCCAAACCTCCCCTTTTCCTCCCCCCTCCTCCCCCCCTCTATCGTATCTCGGAAACTAAGGTACCCGTAGAATGTTTTTTTTACGGATTCGTTTAGAGGAGGCTCGCAAAAGTAAAAACCATTTTTCAAAGTTGACCCCCTCGCCCCCCTTCTCCCCCCCTTTAAGCGGATCTCGAAAGTTGGAACATTTGGAACATTTATTTTTTCAGATTCATAGAAAGGGTAAAGATAAAGATAAAGATAAAGATATATTTATTTGCTCAAACACGTGTATACATGCAGACATAAATAATAAGTGCATGCAGGATAACATAAAAAAGTACAAAAAGTTCAGACATGTTTGCCACATTCTATGGCGTGCAAATATTTTCAAAGTTATTATAATGAACAATTACAAAATATTAATTTAAACACAATCCTTACAAAAATGTCAACAATAAAAACTGAATATAAATAATAATCATGTCAAAATATACATGGAAATGTCAATTAATAATTGTATCTCACAAAATTATGTAAAATATCAAATTAAAAAATGTATGTCATTATCTGTGTCAAATATCTGCTAATAATGTCATGAACAATTACAAAAAAATGAATTAACATTTAATAATTACAAAATGTCAACAATCTTAAAAAATAAATAGGTAATAACAATGTTTTAACATTGTATCAAACAAATGTCATATGAAATGCATGATAGAAGAATATCAAATATATGTCAAAAATACTAAGTATGTCCAAGCTATGCAATATTCATCAAATATTAAAATATCAATAATAATCTATGTCAAACTAAATGATTCCGCCAGAAATTCGCTAACAGTGTAGTAAGCCTTTTTACTGAGAAACATTCTTAATTGTTTCTTCAATTGGACGTTATTTAGCTCCCTCCAACTTTTCGGTAACTTATTATAAATAGTAGGAGCCATGCAGAAGACACTTTTGCGCATAAGTGCCGTCCTACTTCTATGTAGACAGACTTGACTCTGATCACGCCTGTTTCTAGGAAATTTATCCGCCATTCGGGGAAATAAGTGATTATTCGTCCTAACAAACATTACAGTTTCTAGAATATAAAGAGATGCCAATGTTAATAGTTCATATCGTATGAAATAGGCCTTACAACTATCGGTGGTTTTTAAATTAAATATAGATCTAAGGCATCTCTTTTGTGCTTTGAAAGCCAATTCTTTATTAGTGGAGTTGCCCCAAAAGATAACCCCATACCTAAGAATTGATTCCGTTAGCCCGTAGTACGCGGTTATTCGCGCATCTATGTTAACCTTCCGTGAAAGAATGTACAAAGCGTACGCATTACTGCTTATTCTTTTAGTAAGGGTCTCTATGTGCGCCTTCCAGTTTAAATTCCTATCTATAGTCAATCCTAGAAACTTAGTTGTATTCACTGTGTCAATTGTTATATTATTGTATGTTATGTCAAAATTGGGAAGAGTCATTGCGCGTTGGCTAAAATGCATAATCATAGTTTTATTTAAATTAATTTTTAAATTATTATTGTCTAACCATCCTATAGTTTCTCTTAATGTTTTGTTTATGTCATCTTTATAAAAATCTTTTTGATTACACGGAATTGTAATTGTACTGTCATCTGCAAACAATGCCATCGGATGTTTGATTGCCTTTGGAATGTCATTAATATACAGTGTAAAAAGCGGTGGTCCTAAAATGCTTCCTTGTGGAACACCGTACACCACATTACGTTCCTCCGATTGAAATATTTCTTCCCTTTTAGTGCTTATATTTATTTTGCTTATTTCTGTTACTTGTTTTCTGCCACTTAAGTAGGATTTTAAAAGCTCAAGGACGTTACCTCTTACACCATAAGCATCCAGTTTTTTAAGTAAAATATTATGTTGAACGTAATCAAATGCTTGGGTCATGTCACAGAATATCGCACACACTGGAGTATTTTTGTCCATATTTGTCATGACAGTATGCAAAAAGTCATAAATGGCCATGTTAATTGTTTTATTTTTCCTGAAACCCTTTTGTTCGTCACAAAGAATATTATTTGCGTTTAAATAAACATTGAGTTCTTTATAAATGTAATTTTCGATAATTTTCGAGAATATTGGTATCAGTGATATTGGCCTGTAGTATTCCATTAATTCTTTATCTTCTTTTTTGAACAATGGCTTTATTACCGATTTTTTTAGGGCGTCTGGAAAAGCACCTTCGCTTATACATAAATTTATAATATAACTTAAAGGGCCAGAAATTTCTTCGGCTACCGCTTTGATTATTTTGGTACAGATGCCATCATAACCGACACTGTTCGTATTTTTTAGGGCTAAAGTTATTTTTAAAACGTCGTTTGGCAAACATGGAGCCATAAACATAGATGCCTTCCTGTTTAAAATATGCTTAGTGACTCTGTCGCCCGAATTAGTAATGGGCTGAATTTTATCAATAAAATAATTATTGAATAGATTTGAAATACAATTTGGATCCGAGATAATGTCATTATTATTAATTCTAATTTTATTAATGTTATTTTTAGGAAGATTTAATTTTGATTGATTTATGATTTGCCATGTCGTTTTGGATTTATTATTTGATGTTTTTATTTTATGATTGTTTTGAGCCCGTTGAGTTAAATTTATAATCTTTTTAAATCGTTTTGTGTAATTTTTAAACCGCATTTTATTATGTTGAGTTGGCTTTCTTCGGAACTGCCAGAGTAATTGTCGTTTTTTCTCGCTGCATTTTTTAATACCCCGAGATACCCATTTTTGTTTTTTATGAACGTTTACTGAAACGAAATTTTCAGGGAAACATTGTTGGTATAGTAATGCGAAGATCTCTGAAAACGTATTAAAAGCTACATTGGGGTCATTTGCTTCATAAACTGTTGAAAATTTCAGATTCCGCAGATAGCCCTTGAATTTATCAATGTTATCGTTATTATAGTCACGTCTTCTCCTACTCCACCGATTAAACGTACATACTATGCTTATTGGGCATTTCAGTAATTGAGCTGTGTGATCCGACAACGCTAACTCTAATACTGAAGCCTTACAGGACCTGTTAAAGTTATGCGCAAAATTGTCGATGCATGTTTTGCTCTTAAGTCGAGTCGGTTGATAGAGCACCAGTTTCAAATTAAAGCTTAATAGCATATTTTCGAATTCCATTGATTGATTAGTTCTCTTAAGTACATCTATATTAAAATCGCCTGCTAAAACAACATTTTTACAATTCTTTTTATTTAAAATATTTAATATTTGTTCTAATTTACCGATACATTCATTAAAATTATTGGTATTTGGTACTCTATAAATACAAACACATACCATTTTATGGTTAATCAATTCAATGGCGCAACATTCAAAGACACCACTTGTAGATATTTTAGCAATTTTTGGCAGATCTCTCCATTGATGACCAGATCTCACTAGTATGCAAGCACCACCTCTTTTGCTTTCTTTGCGACTGAAACAGGATGCTAAACAGTAATTGTTTAGATTCAGGTGTTTTTCATAACTTGCCATCATAAAGTGCTCCGTAATGCATAAGACATCCACGCCCATGTTTTTATCATTTAACTCATTGAGACAAACTGCCAGAGTATCGCATTTAGATAGCAAGCCTGCAATATTTTGGTGCAGGATGTATAGATGTTTAGTCAAGAAAAAAATGGTCTCCAGATTTATCAATGTCATTAGAATTGTGATGTATGTCAACGTTTTTCATAATAATTTCAGTCACTAAGTCCAGTAAATCCTTAAAAATAGTACGTAGTCCAAGTTTATTTATTTTACCAGAGTATTGATTAAACATGCTGCAGTCATATTCCAAATTAAGGTTACTATCCAAAAGGAACGCGTGTCCATGCGTCATAATATCTAAGTATACAAGATGATTAAATGTTTCCACTCTACAGTTGAATAAACTTGAGTCAAATGGATACTTATATGTTGGCAAACAAATTATAATGTTCGTGTGTTGCACTGCTTTAAGTACCTCACGTATATGAAAAATTATATCATAGTAATCATAAGTCCTCTTAAAGTCTTCTTCCCCAAGCAATATAATGCAGAAGTCGTTCATCGTATAATTTAATAACTTTTTATCTAGACTGCTTAAAAGATGTTTAGTATTTCCATGTGATTTTAAATAGTGACATAAACTGTAGTTTGTGTTAAAGGTACTTTCAGCTGTTGACAGCACGCCGTTTTTGCTATCAGTACTAAGTATACAAATCTTGCGTTTAGGTACTTGTTTAGTTTTTTGGTGGTCGCCATTTAAGACTGAGTAGGGATGTCCTCGATTAACCTTTTGTTTTTGCGATAATGAACGTTCCGGTTCCGCCGATGGATGTTCATTCACAGGCAGTGGTATTGAAGGTGACTTACATGATTTCGGAGTCATTGAGAGATATTTCTTTTTTACAGAATTCGGCTTTGGTGTACGTATAGTAGTTTCTGCTGTGCAGACTTTTTTATAATTATTTATGACTAATTTACATTTGTCTAACTCTTGTTTTAAATTTGTGTTTTCTAAGTTCAAGTTCGTTACTTCCTGGTTCGCAATTATTAATTCTTCCTGCAGTTGACTAATTTTTTCGCAAAGTTCTTTATGGTGTTGTGATTCGTTGATTGAGATGTTTTGTAAACTTAACATTGTCGCGTCAAAGAGCGACGATTGGTTCGACGATAAGTCACAAAGCGAGCTTGAGCGCTGTGGTTTTCTGAATGTGATAGTATCTCTTTGCTCATTCTCCATAGTCCACCACAGTATTGAAACGTTTCTAAAGAGCCAAAGTCGACGATATGAAATCTATAAGAAAGTTTTAAAAATCCAAAAACTCTCGTCCGTGGCTAGACGCGAACCTGCGACCTCTTGCTGCGGTGATACACTCGGCAGCCCCTAGGCTAGTTGAAACGTTGAGAAGCACCTTGAAATTGGACACCGCTTTCTTAGTGAAATAATTTTTAAATAAATGAAGTCGTTAGATAGTGATTCAAGCGAAGAACATTAAAACAAAGTGTCCTCCTGTTTTATTTTTGCTTATGCACCAAATTGTTTTTATTGCAGTCACAATACACTAAGTGTTACTTTTACTGCACTTTAACACAATATCTTCGAGTAGTTTATTGTTTTTGTTTACACTTAATAGTTGACAGTTCAAGTTTTGTTTTTCACTAATTTTTTAGTTTATTTTAGAGATATTTTAGAGATAACACTACCACTTCATTGTTGGACTATTAGGCATCGTTTTACTTTATTTTAAGGATGAATACAATACTTTTACAGAAAAATACATAAAAATTATATCGGAGCGTATTACTTTAGTTTTTGAGGAGTACCCTCGATTGGGGGCAATGCTATAGTCACAAACAAACCATTTCAGTACGGTCGTAGGCCCTGTTGTTTACGGTCGTGTTTTGGTTGAACCTACTAACGATTTATAAAGCTTGAACAGTGTTTCTCGAAGTTTGAAGTTGTTGCTGTTTATTGTTTTGAACAAATTATTTATAATATACTGGTACGACATGGAGAAAGCACGAATGTGTGGAGCCTGTGACGAATCTATGTCGGATGGAGTGCCTTGCACGGTATGTGGTCGTGAGTTGCATTTCCAATGTGCAGGCATTACAGAGGCCGGTTACCGAAAGCTTGGCGTTAGTAATGTTGGTGTTAGTAATGTTGATAGTGTTGCATTTATCAGTACGTTAGAAATTTCTCATTCTAGAGTACTGAAATTGCTCAAGTCCTTGGACCTTTCTAAATCAGGTGGCCCGGATCTCATACCCCCGGAGTTTATAGTACAATGTGCTGCTAGTTTGGTGGTCCCATTGTGTATCCTATTCAATCGATCTATTTCTGAGGGTGTAGTTCCTAGAATCTGGCAATCAGCATTCATCACCCCTGTTCACAAGAAAGGAAACAAATCTGATGTTACGAACTATCGCCCGATATCTAAGTTATGTCTATTTTCAAAGATCCTTGAGCGTATAGTGTATAACGATGTTTATGCGGCTATGGAAAGTAACTTCGGGGAGGAACAACATGGCTTCCTCAAAAAGAGATCCACTACGACTAACTTGGTGTTGTCGCACGACTTTATATCGGGTGGTATGGATCAACGTGCGCAGGTGGATGTCATTTATACCGACTACAGCAAGTGCTTCGACCGTATTGACCATCGTCTGCTGCTGGAGAAGTTGCTCAAAGCCGGTATACGCGGAGACCTTTATAGATGGTTTTCGTCTTATATTGAAAATCGGAGTCAGGCTGTGGTTCTCCAAGGTTACACTTCGGGATGGACATCGGTCCCCTCGGGTGTGCCACAGGGTTCAGTTTTGGGGACTTTGCTTTTCACTTTATTTATTGCTGATGTTGTAAAATGCTTCAAGCACTCTTACGTATTGCTATATGCTGACGACATGAAGGTTCACAAGATTATACGTGATATCTCGGATACTCACCAGTTACAAGCTGACTTGAATAGATTTGAAGAATATTGTAAACATAATTTGCTCCAATTGAATGTCTCTAAATGTTTTCAAATGACCTTCACGCGCCAGAAATCTATAATAAATTCAATATATAGTCTCAACCGACTTACCTTGGGCAAAGTTGACAGCATAAGGGATTTAGGTATTACACAAGATAGCAAATTACTGTTTGACCAACACATTGACAGTATTGTGGGAAAGGCTTCGAGGGCGCTAGGATTTATAATCAGAGCCTCAGCCTGTTTCCGTTCTCTGAAGCCTATCAAGGTTTTATACTGTTCGTTCGTACGCAGCCACTTGGAGTATGCATCGCAAGTATGGAGCCCTCAATATGTGATCCATAAGTCGCGCATTGAGGGCATCCAGAAAAAGTTTCTGAGATATCTCGATTATAGGGCGCACCAGGTATCTATAGATTACAGTCACCGTTGTAAGAGATACCATTTTCTGCCATTAGATCGTAGGAGGCGGCTCATTAATGATGTATGTTTTTTGATTAACTTAGCGAATGGCTTGATTGACTGCCCTGAGCTACTAACAAAGTTAGCATTTCGCACTAACACTATTGGATTACGTAAAAGGCCGCTTCTAGATGTGTCTTCTACCACTACTAATTATAGGCGTAATGCTTTTCTTATAAGAAGCGCTCGAAGCTTTAATGATGTGTCTTCTGAGCACGATATTGACTTATTTTGCACTAGGATAGGCACAGCAAGGACGCTCTTAGCCAAATCATTTTTTTGTGAATAATGCACCGGCTAGTGGTTCTTTGACTGATACGTAGCAACATGAATAAATTAAATAAATAGGAATAACCTTATTACTTAAGTATGCTATGAACTTAAACTGTTTGGCTTGAATTAATCGATATGTTATATATCTGTGGAGGCTTGTTATTAGCAACTTGATAATATGTTGTAGTTACCTATTAATAATTGTAATTAGACTGTAAGCCTTCTTAAAAGTAATAAAATAAATAAAATAAAATAAAATAAAATTTTTCAAAGTTGACCCCCTTGCCCCCCTTCTCCCCCCTCCCCCCCCCGTTTTGGCTTATCTTTTTTTTTTGTTTTTTTTTACGGAATCGTTTAGAGGAGGCTCGGAAAAGTAAAAACCATTTTTCAAAGTTGACCGCCTCGCCCCCCTTCTCCCCCCCTTTAAGCGGATCTCGGAAGTTGAGAGACTTGGAACATTTATTTTTTCAGATTCATATAAAGGGGCAATGCTATAGTCACAAACAAACCATTTTTTTTGTTTTTTTTACGGATTCAGGGTAGGGATCCCGAGTGGAGCGAAACTGAGTGCCTGGCGACGACAAGCAAACATTAGGGTTATGTTTTTTGGAACAAATTGTAGGGTTGGTGTAGGGTAGGTGTAGGGTAGGTGTAGGGTAGGTGTAGGGTAGGTGTATTGTAGGTGTAGGGTAGGTGTAGGGTAGGTGTAGGGTAGGTGTAGGGTAGGTGTAGGGTAGGTGTAGGGTAGGTGTAGGGTAGGTGTAGGGTAGGTGTAGGGTAGGTGTAGGGTAGGTGTAGGGACAACAACACGCGAGCTGCTTGCAGCTCGCGCACCAAGCAAATACTAGTTATACTATATAAAGCTGGATTACCACTCACTCACTGACATAATTGTTCTCCCAGATGGTGGATGGGGAGGTGGGTATATTTTGACAGATTCGTAAACAAGTGACTCTCGCGAGTTTGGGAAAAGTCCCAAACCTCCCCTTTTCCTCCCCCCTCCTCCCCCCCTCTATCGTATCTCGGAAACTAAGGTACCCGTAGTATGTTTTTTTTACGGATTCGTTTAGAGGAGGCTCGGAAAAGCAAAAACCATTTTTCAAATTTGACCCCCTCGCCCCCCTTCTCCCCCCCTTTAAGCGGATCTCGGAAGTTGAGAGACTTGGAACATTTCTTTTTTCAGATTCATATAAAGGGGCAATGCTATAGTCACAAACGAACCAGTTTTCAAAGTTGACCCCCTTGCCCCCCTTCACCCCCCTCCCCCCCCGTTTTGGCTAATCTTTTTTTTTTGTTTTTTTTACTGAATCGTTTAGAGGAGGCTCGGAAAAGTAAAAACCATTTTTCAAAGTTGACCCCCTCGCCCCCCTTCTCACCCCCTTTAAGCGATTCTCGAAAGTTGAGAGACTTGGAACATTTCTTTTTTCAGATTCATATAAAGGGGCAATGCTATAGTCACAAACAAACCATTTTTCAAAGTTGACCCCCTTGCCGCCTTTTTTTTGTTTATTTTACGGATTCAGCGTAGGGATCCCGAGTGGAGCGAACCTACGAGACCGAGTGCAGCGCAGGGGGGAGGTGGCGAGCGAAGCGAGCCGGCGACCTCCGTAGCGTAACGAAGGTTGAGTGGGTGAAGCGAAACTCAGTGCCTGGCGACGACAAGCAAACATTAGGGTTATGTTTTTTGGAACAAAGTGTAGGGTAGGTGTAGGGTAGGTGTAGGGTAGGTGTAGGGTAGGTGTAGGGTAGGTGTAGGGTAGGTGTAGGGTAGGTGTAGGGTAGGTGTTGGGTAGGTGTAGGGTAGGTGTAGGGTAGGTGTAGGGTAGGTGTAGGGTAGGTGTAGGGTAGGTGTAGGGTAGGTGTCCCGCGAGCTGCTTGCAGCTCGCGCACCAAGCAAATACTAGTTCTAATATAAAGATCTTCCGAACGCTAAGAACTTTGGCAGTTTCGTAAACTATAGTGGTGGGTGTCCGGAATCCCAGAGATAAAATAACTTTCAGGACAGCACGCTGCGCCCGTTCCACCTCAATCATATTGGTACTACCAGTGCCACCCCAGGCACAGACAGCGTATCCCAGGATACAGTGACAGAGGGCTTTATATGTTTGCATCAGAAGTTTGGAGCTGGCAACAAGTGTCAGGGTTTTAAAAATATGAATGAGCTTGCGAACTCTTTTGGCTGTGCCTGAGACAAAATAATAGATTAAAAAAGAAGTTCTGATGTATATCTCCGAAGTTCTTCATCAGATTTTCACCAAATTAAAATAGCACAAATTTCGAAACGTACTCTTCTAAACAAAATAAGAAAATTACCAAAATTGGTCCACAACTGACGGAGATATCGGTGAACACAACCAAAAAAAAATGCAAACATGAAGTGGAACATAGAACCTCGTCCTTTTTGGTAAGTCGGTAAAAAATTTACAAATCACATAGACGGAAATCAATATCGCGTCTTTCATTTGCTGAATTCACTTGCGCAATTAGGCTGCAGGACTCATTGTGCTTGTTCTACTAAACAAGTGATTTATTTATTTCTTTGGTTAACCAACAATTGTTTACACAATACGTTTACAGTTTCTTTGTACCTACATTTATAAGTGTAACAATTAATTATAGGCTAACACCACATGCACATTGTGGTTATACACATTATTACATTATTTTTACTGAAAATTTAAGAACAATTTGACAACAGAAATAAAAAACAATACAGTTTTTTAAATTAAAACAATACCAGATATTAAATTATAAAACAATATACAACTATAAATATATTTTTTTTATCTCTATTCCATTAAAAATAACAATTGAAATAATATTAATAAATAGATAAATTAAATTAAGTACATCACAACACATCATTAATATATTTAATTATAACTTAAATCAAATAAAAACAATAATAATAAAAGCAAGTAATGGATATCCCTGTTCCCGATACCGGCGGACAACCATTATTTTTTATATTTTTAAATGTTTTTTTTTTATGATTTGTTTTTATAAAGAAATATTTAAAAATGTAAATTTAAAATGTGTACATAATTAAATAAACGGATAATAGAGCAAGTAATATAATTAAATTCTATTGGATTTCTATTGGATTAGATGACAAAATATCACATTCTTAATATCACATTCCTAATTAATATCTCTTATCAATATTCAGTCATCATTGAATACTAGTATAGTACTCTCTAAGTATTTTGTAAAATTTGCTCAATTTGTCGTGGTGTATATCTATTAGATCACTGCAACTATTAAGCATTTTACACAGGCGTGGAATCGCAGAGTTTGCACCCAGAACCGTTCTGCGTGAAGGTGGGTGCAACGGAGTGATGGGGTTTCGCGGATATCGGGTTGGGGCACGAAACTTTAAAAGACTTAGAAGATTAGGTCAGTCGATTTTATTTCTTAGTAGTTTATAAAGAAACAAGACATCGATGATATCTCTTCGAGTTGATAACGACTGCATCTTGAAGTATTTTAAACGAGTGTTATAATAAATAATAATAATAATAAATTATAATAAATTTATTCAAATCAATAAAAGCATGTTAACATAAATCAATTATATCATTTGAGGGTTACAATTAGTTAACAAAACAGATAGGTGTTGCGACCAGCACCCTTGCTAAGTTATAAAATAACTCGTATTAAGGGCAATGGTACAAGCCCATACACAATAATTTAACCTTTTAATAAATTGCAGGTAGAGCAAGCGTTTGTTGAGATAAAGTTAATAAATTCAGAAAATAAATGAAATCAAAAAATTAAATTAGATTAAATTAAATTAAATTAGATTAAATCAAAACAAAATAAGAATGAAATAGGTACATTGTTTAAATTAGCATCAGAGTCAAAAGTGTGTGTGGTGAGTGGGTCCGAGTGTGTGTAAGTGTGTGTATTGTGTTCGTGTGCAAGATGTGTTGTGTTATGTTTTCGGTGGAGAGGTTTAGTAGGGATTATTCTCGGAAATAAGGAGGCGTTCTGTATCGGTATAGTTAGTTGCTAGGAGAAAGTTTGTTATGGCTTTCTTTAAGGACAAGGCAGAAAGAGAGTAAATTTTTAATTTCTTATTAAGTTTATTATATAATTGTGGCCCTTGGAAGCAAAAGAAACGTTTGATAAAAGAGTACTTGCATCTGTAGTGCTGACAAACATTATCCCTACGTCTTTTGGTGATTATAGCGTAAGGGGTATTTTTATGTTGTATTTGGACTGTACTAAGGATAAAAAGTTGTCTGACAGAAAGTACTCTGCAACACTTATACAATGTACGAGGGCAGCTGTTTGCTTTTCCCTTTCGAAAAAGCAAGATGCCAAAGAAACCGCTTTTGTACCCTCTCTAAGAGTAACGGTGATTGACAGACATACCTACATATTTTGAAAAGATTTTAGATTAGTACGAAGACACAAAATTATAAATTCAGGCTATATTTGTCTGTCGGAGACATTTATATTCTGCCAAGGTTAAGGAATAATACGAAATTTAAACAGCGGCTGCACTCCCTCCCCCACAAAGTGCACCTCACCAACATTCGAGGTCTGCACTCAAATCTCTCTGCAGTCCACTACCACCTGGAGACTGAGAAACCAGCGCTGCTTTTCCTTACGGAGACGCAGATAGCGAGTCCGTCAGACGTGTCGTACTTATCTTACCCAGGGTTTACCCTGGAGCACAATTTTAAACCGCGCGCGGGTGTGTGTATGTACGCCCGTGACGACACTTGCTATCGGCGTCTCCGTAACCTTGAGGACTCCAAATTCACAACGCTCTGGGTTCTGGTGGACACAGGTCTGGATAAAATTATCTACGCCTGTGTCTACCGTTCGCACAGCGGAGATCAGGAGACAACCAGGCTCACAGAGTACCTCAGTGAGGCGGCTGATGCGGCACAGCAGCGGTACCCTTCCGCCCAGTTAGTGTTACTGGGGGACTTTAATGCCCACCATCAGGAGTGGCTCTTCCCATACCAGTGCACTGACCATGCTGGACGGGAGATGCGTAAGCTTTCGCTAGCGCTAAACCTCACCCAGCTGGTCCAGGGGGCAACGAGGGTACCGGATGTTGATTCGCACACAGCAAATTGCTTGGACCTTCTGCTGACAACAGATCCAAACAGATACTCTGTGTCGATAGGTTCACCCTTAGGTAGTTCCGACCACTGTCTGGTGAAATCTGTATCCGTCTATTCCCCGCCCGATCCCAGCCCAAGAGGCACCCGGCGGGTTTGGCGGTACAAGTCAGCAGATTGGGATGGTATGCGATCTTTCTTCGCATGCTATCCTTGGCAGCCTACTTGCTTTTCTTCGACTGATCCATCGTCGTGCGCGGACGCCGTGACGGATGTGTTGCGTCAGGGAATGGAGTACTACATTCCGTTCTCTGACGTATCAATGTCTAGCGAAGACCGGCCATGGTTTGGCGCCGAATGTAAGCGCGCCGACGCGCTTAAACATGGGGCGTACCTGGCTTGGGTCGACGCTCGATCGCGTAAGGCGAGTGACGTGGGTCTGAAGAAGAGGGCCTTCAACAGGGCTGCCAAGTCCTGCAAGTTAGTGTTGCGAAGGGCTCGGTTCGACCACATTGGCCGAATAGGGACCAAACTTGCTTCTTACCCAGCAGGTAGTAAAGCGTTTTGGTCTCTGGCTAAGTCGGTCGAGTCGAACTTCTGCCGTCCCTCACTACCACCACTGCTAAAACCCGACGGGTCGCTGGCCCACTCCGCTAAGGATAAGGCAAATTTATTTGCCTCTCTTTTTGCGGAATCTTCACGTCTGAATCCTGGTGACGCGCGGCCCCCTCCTTCTCCTGATGGATGCGTGACGAGTATGTCGGACATTCGTATCCATCAAAAGGACGTCCGTAGGGTGCTGCGCAACCTCGACGTGAACAAGGCTAGCGGCCCTGACGGAATACCAGCAATTGTTCTTAGAACCTGTGCGCTTGAACTGTCTCCGATCTTGACAAGCCTATTCCGCCTTTCGTATAAGGCTGGAAAAGTGCCGAATGCTTGGAAGCAGGCTAACGTGCAGCCTGTGCCCAAGAAGGGCAGCCGAGCTGACCCGGCCAACTACAGGCCCATATCTGTAACCTCCATACTCTGTAAGAGTATGGAACGCGTACTCAATATTAAGCTCCTGGCATACCTAGAAACTAACGATATCCTGAGTGACCGCCAATACGGCTTCCGCCGAAATCGGTCTACTGGGGATCTTCTAGCGTATGCCATTCACATCTGGAGTGAGGCCATCGAGAGGCATGGGGAAGCGCTTGCCGTCTCCCTCGACATCTCGAAGGCTTTTGATAGGGTCTGGCACGAAAGCCTTATTGGTAAGCTTCCTTCATTCGGTTTGCCCGGTGGTCTGTGTGATTGGATTGCAGACTTCCTGAGAGATCGGTCCATTCGAGTGGTTATCGATGGCTGCTCGTCGGACCACTTGGATATTAATGCCGGTGTCCCTCAGGGGTCAGTACTCTCAGCAACTTTATTCTTGCTGCACATTAACGATCTGCTAAAACCCGGTACCTTTGGGTATGCAGACGACAGCACTGTTGCTGAGAGATACTTGTCCAACGCTCGTACTACCGGGCCTCAGGTCCAGTCTCTCCGGGAGGCCATGGTGGAGCGCTTAAACCTGTCCTTGCAGGCAGTCTCCGAATGGGGCGATGCCAATCTGGTCAGGTTTAATGCTGCTAAAACCCAGGCGTGTCTTTTTTCCGCAAAAAAGAGTCAATTTCACCCGGCTCCAACTTTCCGAGGTGTGACCGTGCCAATAACTGACCATCTTGAGCTGCTTGGCGTTACGTTGACATCGACTCTCAATTTTGGCCCATTCATTGAGGCAAAGGCTCAGCTGGCTGCCAAGAAGCTGGGGATCCTTGCAAAGGTGAGAAGGTACTTCACGCCAGAACAGCTGCTCAGCTTGTATCAAGCGCAAGTTCGATCATGCATGGAGTACTGTTCTCATCTCTGGGACGGCTCTGCCAAATACCAACTTGATGCACTAGAGTCGATCGAAAAGCGGGCCAAGAGGCTCATCGGCGATGAGGCATTGGTTAAGTCAAAGCTCCAGAGCCTTGAACATCGTCGCCGAGTTGCCGGCTTGTCGGTTTTTTATCGATTACATTTCGGGGAATGTGCGATGGAATTGCATAATCTAATTCCGCCCAGCCCGTTTCATCATCGGACTACCAGACGTACGGCGATGCGCCATCGGTACATGGTGGACATCCCACCAATACGCACTAAACGTTTTGAAAATACTTTTATTATGCGTACAGCTAAGGAGTGGAATTCCCTGCCGGAGTCTGTGTTTCCCGATAGCTACAACCTAGGGGTCTTTAAGTCAAGAGTGAATAGGTTACTTCTAGGCAAGCGTGCTCCATCATCGGCCACATCATCGCTTACCATCAGGTGAGATGGTGGTCAAGCGCGAGCCTATATAAGATAAAAAAAAAAAAAAAAAAAAGACAAAAGCGGCACCGCCCGCCGCTGCGACTACGAGAGGGCGACGACAGCGAGAGGGGAGCGCGGGACGAGACACCAACGAACAACCAAAGAGGGTGACAACATTTAAATACCTAGGTCACATCTTAAACGAGGATCTGCACGATGACGATGACATCAAGAGGGAACGGAGGGCGTTCTCAGCCCGATGCAATGTGCTGGCCTGCAGGTTTGCGCGATGTACTAGGGAAGTGAAAATTACACTTTTCAAGGTGTATTGCCAGACCTTCTACACGTGCAGCCTGTGGGTTAGACATGCGCAGAGGGCTTACAACGTGCTCCGGGTCCAGTATATGGTTGCAAAAGCAGAAACTGATAGCTTTCAGGCGATAATGCTTAAGAGGTCAGCATCCCTGATGCACAGGATGCGGGGGAGCGTAAACGGTATCCTAACAGTTATTGCGGATAAACCGGACTGCCCTTTCCTGGGGTACTGGACCCACTTGCACAGGGGCGGCTCCAGTGCAACGGGCAAAAGGTATATGAACTGAGTTGGATTATTTATTTGTCGTTTTTTTATTTTTTATTGTGTGTATGGATTATTGTTTTTATTAGGTTGACATTATTAAGTTATGTACATTTACTAACATAGTCATAAGTGTTAACTTAAAAATTATGGATCATGGTCCGAAATAAATGATTGAATGAATATAACTTACTCTTTGTGACATCTATCTCAGACTCCTTCAGCGATCTAGCGAGCTTCTTAGTGACATCTTTGAGCGGCTGACCGAACCACTGCAATTGTCTATTTTTATACAAACTGAAAAAAAATGCAACATGATACAACCATTAACGCTTCGAGACATTTATGTTAGAACGAATAAATAACCGGTCAGCTCGCCTTTTGGTAGGTAAGTGTTCATCTGCACAATAATATGGACATGCTGCAACACCTCATTTTTTACCCGACTTGGCTACATTAAAATTGGAAAATAGAAAAATGACGGATTTTGGGCGCCATATTGTGGGGGTCCAATATTTTTTACTTTTAACCTCATCGTGTGCGGTATCAAAATAAAGGGGTTTAAGAGATATTTTTATAAACATAAAACACCTAGATGTTTAAACTTACCTAGTTCGAAAAAAAAGTTAATACAAAAAATCAAAGAACCCGACTGCTTCAGAAGCGAAGTGATTTTTTTTTTGTTTTAAATGATTGTTTTAACTAAATTTTTGTGTTTTTTACTTTTCACTTTTTAGTTTTATCTACTTAATAGGCAAGTTATTTAGTAATAGACCAGGGTCGATCATTTTTGAAAAGGAAAAAATATATAATAGGATGAAACCATAGCCGGGCACCGTTAATCAAATAGTTAACTTCGTTAATCCGCTACAAAAAAAGTTAGCTTCGTTAAACGTTAAAGCGTTACATTTCGGAAGAATTAACGCAAGTTAACGTTAGTCGTTAATCCGTTAATATGTGTAAAATTGCATCTTTATATCGTTGCGTTAGTGAACTTATAAAACCTGTTGGTTTAGGTTCTGGAAGTTAACTGGTTAGGAACAAAACAAAATACTTGTATAATTCGAATGTGTAATTTAATCGTCGGGCATAAGGTGCATATTCCTGAACATTAACATGTTGAAGTTCTCGTCGAAAATGTGGCCATGGATTCTCATCAGGACCGCTGGAATCCGATCCGATTTCATGTCTTCCAACATCCATGATATGGTTTTATTTTAATTACTACACAGTACACTTTTTCTATCTAACTAAATTATACTGCACTCTTCTTTATCAATTACTAGCTGTTGCTTGCGGCTTCGCTCCGGTGGACCACCCCACAGGACCCATTTTCGGGATTAAAAAATAGCCTATGTCACTCAGGAATAATGTAGCTGTCTATTGGTGAAATAATTTTTCAAATCGGTCCAGTAGATTCGGAGCCTATTCGGTACAAACAAACAAAAAAATCTTTCCTCTTTATAATATTGGTATAGTTGAACACGCAAATGATCACTGACAGTAATTTATAATAAACAAACAAAACACTCGTCACTCTAAGCACCGGCGCTAAGTAATGAAATGATCAAACGAAACAAATCTCTTCGCAGTTTTTTTTCTCACTCACACGCGCATATCTAGTTTTGTTTTTGTTTCACTCGCTCCCACGCGCCGCCCGGCACTTGTCGGTGTCGTGCGGTAACTATTATGCATTGGATTAACGATAAAAGTTAATCCGTTAATCAAAATGTTAACTTCGTTAATTAACGATTAACTGATTAACGAGTTAATGCCCAGCTATGGATGAAACCCATTGGAAAAGGAAGAGAATATAACAAAAATTAAAGGAAAAATAATTTACGGGCGATCTGAGGTCAGGAAGTGCAAGGGGTGAATTTTTAAGCATTCGTTTTTTTTACATTTTCTGTGATCATTTACTATATTAATGTACATATTTTTAACACCATCAGAAAGTAGAGATTTTAACGATCAAAAAGCCGACTTTTTAAAAAAGCAGATATTTTGACGTGAGAATTTTCGATTGAAAATTAGGGTGCTTTTTCGATATTTAGTCAAAATCAAATAAAATAAAGGTGAAAAATAAATATTTTCCGCCAAATTCCATGAAAAATATTTTTTTCAACACACTTGCTCATAAAGTGGCTCTAATTTCACCGCAATTAGGCACATAATGACACCTGTAATCAAACTGACTTTTTCATTGCTTATTATTCACAAGTGAGTTATAGAGTTTTTTTTTAATTTTATTGGTTGAGTTGCTTTGTTCTTAAAAAAGTTTCGATACAAAAAAGATCGTGCTCAATAGTACACATAAATTAATGTAACTACCTAGTTATTGCTGCTTATTTCATGCAACTTCGTATTTAAATAGATCATTTCAACTTGCACGTGTTTAATAAATAAAACTTTCACTCAAATATAACTTTTGTTTTCTCTGTAATAAAGAAAACTTGAAATTCCGCATTTTGAACGTGGCTAAAACGCTATCCGTGAAAAGCCAAAAAGAGTTTTGGCGGGAACTTGATGGCGTCAATGTTGCTTCTCTGTTTTATTTTCCTAAAATTGTGTTAAATTGAATATTAATAGGGTAAAAATGGTGGTTTTTTATTCAATAATATTAGTGAACGTGCACGAGTGTTGGCAAGTAAAACACAGCGGTAGAACATGAGTTTGTACATGTTGTCGACAAAACTCCGTAGAAGCTTCCAATAAATTTACCGCCATTTTATTGGGGCATAACTAGGACATTGGACTAAACTCAAAAGAAACTAGAACATCTATTCTAAACATGACACTGGCTAAATGCACAAACCATGCGAAGCTAATAAAAAAATAAATAAAAAAAGCCAAAAAAAATAAACCTCATTCTTTTAGTCTATGGCCGATCACCATTGTTAGATGCGCGCGCATAGGAAAACTGATTAAATTTGGCCACCATTGCGAAAAAATTTTCATAACTCGTTTTCACTGTTGATAATGATTTTTTTGTATTATTTTCTTCACAAGTGTGTTGAAAAACGTCGTATGATATACGTGTGTATTGATGATTACCGTCCTCGGCTCTCTTAAGACCCTCACCTAACGGCTCGGGTCTTAAGGTTACACTAGTCGATTTTTTTCCATACAAACGTAGTCTAGCTATTATTCCACTGTTTGAAGATGGATGTTCAAAATAAAAAGTGATATCAATTTGTCTCATCATTATCTAGCCCTATATGGAAGCGAAAAAGTAAACAAAGAAAATATTTGAAAGTTATGAGCGTCGAAAGTTCCACATTTCGACACAAATTTAAACGCATTTTTGGGCGCAAATAAATACCATAAGAAGACGGAAACTTGCAAAACGGCCTCCACACAGGGATAGATTAGTAGTTCAACAATGCATATAATTTTATTTTGAACAGATAGATTTAGTCGTTTTTTCATGATATCTAGACTGCCGAAGGTCTGTTCATAAAATTTTTCGCGCTCGGTTTCGTCCTAAATCATTATCCATTTCGCTACAAATTTGCAAAAGTGTGTATTCGTACGCGAACTAGCTTCCTACTGCTCATCACAGCATCTATCTCTTCCGCACGTGCTGTCGGTTGATATAAAATGCATTTTAACCCCGCGCACAAAATAGTTCGTGCCGTCGACTAGTGTACCCTTAAAAGATAAAAATAAAAAACCAAAAACTTGGTTTTTTAAATTTTTGACATTAATTTTGAGGTTATGTGAATAGAGTTTAAATACAAAAGTTGTGGATCTTTTTATTACCTATAACTTTGCGATTTAACTTTTTCCATAGGACTTGTAGTTTTTCTGGCAATCGAGATAAACCGTTTTCTACCCTTAAAAACATCCCTTGCACTTCCTGACCTCAGGTCGCCCGTATATAATTTTTCTTTCATTTTTGTTATATTCTCTTCCTTTTCCAATAAGTTTCATCCTACTATTATTTTTTGTCACTTTTTACCATTTTCAAAGGCTTCGGCACTACGGTCTATAAGGTACCTATAATGCCTGAATAGATTACCCGAATATCATGAAACTTGAACATAACCGGTGAAATGAGAGTGTACCAAGTTGAACTGTACACATCTGCCCTGCATCGCCCTTTAGGGCGTACTGGCGTGATGTTATGTAATGAAATGGTATAAACAAAAAACAGAAATCAGTGAAAATATAAAATAACATAATGTCGAACATAGAACTTCCTCCTTTATGGAAAGTCGATTAAAAATGGTTTGACAAATGGTGGCTACTTGTTTAATTACTAGCTGTGCCCGCGGCTTGTATCCCGTTAACTGCCTACCCTATTTGCCTACCTACCCCATCATCATCATCATCAGTCACGACCGTATCCCATTTACTTGGGGTCAGCCCTCCTTATCCTTTTTCTCCATTGTGCAGTCTTGGACAGTACTGGTGTCCAAATTTACTTCTTTCAGGTCTTTTTCATTAGTCCGTCGTCAATCAAGTGACCTACCCAACCTACCAACCAATTTTTTTTAGGGCCACTCAGAAAATGGCGCCAAATGCACAAAGCCATCTATCGAATTTGGAGTTTAACTGTCCGAGTATCTCAATTGCGTGTGGTGTTTCAATATCCACTTCATAACCACTTTAAATTCATCTAGCTTTTGATAGAGTAAACCGATTGCAATGAAACAAAAACTAAGTACATGGTGGACATCCCACCCATACGCACCAAACGTTTTGGGAATACTTTTATTATGCGTACAGCAAAGGAGTGGAATTCCCTGCCGGAGTCTGTATTTCCTGTTGGCTACAACCTGGGAGTCTTTAAGTCAAGAGTGAATAGGTTTCTTCTAGGCAAGCGTGCTTCATCGTCGACCACATCGTCGCTTACCATCAGGTGAGATAGTGGTCAAACGCAAGCCTATCAATAATAAAAAATAAAAAAAGTAATACTTCAAGTTACGGAATTGTTTTATGTATAAAAGTTATCTTCACTACTTTCGTACATTTTATGTGATGCGTGCCCAAATCTATGCTAATATTATAAAGAGGAAAGATTTTTTTTGTTTGTTTGTTTGTACCGAATAGGCTCCGAAACTACTGGACCGATTTGAAAATTCTTTCACCAATAGAAAGCTACATTATGCCTGAGTGACAAAGGCTATTTTATTATCCCGAAAATGGGTCCCATGGGGTGGTCCTCGGGAGCGAAGCCGCGGGCAACAGCTAATAAACAGATAAACAGACAAAACACCAAAAAATGCTGGCAATTGGTTCTGTTGGTTATCCTTGAACACTGTTAGAATTGAAACGGAAGTAAAAATAAATCTTTTTAAAAAAGATTCGGGAAATCCTTTTTTAAAAGATTTATTTTTACTTCCTAAATAATAAACAATATATTTGGGGAAAATTCGGTATACGTCCCAACTCATTGAATGCCAAACCCGAACTGGCTGGAAACTGATGAGCAAAACAACGTGTTGGTGGTCCAATGCAGATTAAGCAATAGTGTCAGCATTTACTAATACAGAATAGGGATGTAACAACCCCCCCAACAAGATGAAAC
Source organism: Orthosia incerta (assembly GCA_948252205.1). Taxonomy (NCBI): domain Eukaryota; kingdom Metazoa; phylum Arthropoda; class Insecta; order Lepidoptera; family Noctuidae; genus Orthosia; species Orthosia incerta. Next base: position 4,826,086 of record OX411767.1, read on the forward strand.
TTATAATTTTTTTTTACTTATGTTTCAGGGAGATATGCGAAGTCTTGGGGCTGGAATTTCTTCTAATTCCTGAACTTCATCTGCTAAACTGTTAGATTCTTTTTTAGTTTTGAAAGTTGGATATTTACCGAACTTAAAAAAAAAAAAAAAAAGTTTGTAAAAAGTTGGCTATTTTTTTTGGAAATGTTTTCGATGTACAAAAACTACTTTTCTACAGATTTATTAAATGTATCGAGATTGATGATAAAAATTAATGAATAATACCCGCGTATAATCTGATCCGTGTGCTTGACCACTTCATATACTGCTGAGTTTTCCTTCTTCGCTAGGAGTCGCGTCAGTTCTAGTAGAAATGTAATCATGTGGGACTCTTGACGAAATTCTTTTATTTTATGGTGAGATTGCGTGGTCGAAGATGTGTTCAGGTGAGATTGCGTGGTCGCAGATGTGTTCAGGTGAGATTGCGTGGTCGAAGATGTTTTCATGTAAGAAATTGTGGTCGAAGCTGTTTTCATGTAAGAACATGTGGTCGGAGCCGGAAATATTGTATCTGGAAAGAATATGTTAGAAAATGTTCACATCAGAAAAAGAAGGAGGTCTGTAGTGAGCAGTGGGTGGAGCACGGCTCGAATGATGAATGATACTTTTTTCTGAGCATACCTTCGATCAATAATACACTAGATAAACAATCCCATACAAAACTTCTCTATTAAACTGACGCCAATTGTGTTTAGGTAATTCCAAGAATTGTAGTTAAAAAATAAATAATATATTAAAAAAACATGCTTTAACGGGAACCAAACTAAAATGTCAAAAATAATTTTCAATAAATTTTAATTAAGAATAGTGTAATGTAAATGTAAAAAGCGTGGGGTGCTTTTTAAGACATTTTCAAAATGAATACTTTTACCAAGATCTGTCAATAAAATACTATAACAATTAACATCAAGCACCCCACGTTTTGTTTTATTTTTAGTTTAATTTACCATTAAAGCGTGTTTATTAGTTTTTTTAATGCAACTACGTCACTGTGATGGGAGTTGGTAATTAGCGTGTCTACTGTGTCCGGAGCACTTAACTAATACGAGTACTTGGAGCAAGACAATACCGTGTAAAAAAATACAATAAAAAAAACTATTTAAATTTTTGCATTGTCATGGGTCCTTGATAAGTGTGCAAAGTTTCAAATGAATCCGACGTTTTGAAGGGGGTGAAAATCACGTTCAAAGATTCCATTACATTGATACATAGATACATACATACTTTATGAAAAGCACTTATTAATGATATAAACTTACCGAAAAAAGATATTCCTTCCAAAATCAAGGTGTTACGGTAGTTATTTGCACAATTTATTACCGCAAATTGCGGAATTTTTAACGTCTTAATGTTGGCTATAATTGGACTATATTAATTTGAAATAAGACCACTGTCGTAATTGTGGCCATATATATTATTCGGCCCGTTTTTGAAGCGCTGACCGGGCATCTAGTGTATTACTGATCGAAGGAGCATACATTAAATCTTCGAGCCCACATGAATCGCGATGTACCCCGTGTCCCGTTGCTGGGCAAAGACCTCCTACACCACTCTACATTCTCTATATAGATAGAGAATGATATTTATTTATTTATTTATTGAACAAGGCACACCAACGACTCATTTACAAATTAATATCACAAAATAACATTCAGAAGAGATCCTGTGCAAGCAAGTCACTTACAGGCATGCACATCACTGTCATAGTAGGTAAGTCGAGATCGTATAAAATAAAATAAGAATTTAAACAATCATAATGTAAAATCAAAGGACATAAAATAAATTGCATTAGAATAAAATAAAATGAAATAACACAAATTAAACCAAAATAAAATTAAATAACACAAATTAAACCAAAATAAAATTAAATAATACAAATTAAACCAAAATAAAATAATGTCAAAATAAAATAAAATTAAATCAACAATTGTATTAAGATAAATTTACATTAAAAACTAAATTATATAAAATGTCAAGTTATAACTTAAATCATTGTTAGGGCACATATACATTACTTAAAATTGCATTAACAAATCATATTACATTATTAAAAATAAAGTAAAATAAAAATTTGGAATAAAATAATATTACAGAATAGCAGCAGGAGTAGGCAGCTGATTACAGATCAATGTCCACGATTTTTGATTTAAATTTTGGCAGATATATATATATGATAGAGAATCCGACTCGAAGAATCAAATGTTGATATAGATCAACATTTGGTTCTTCGAGTCGGATTGTTCACCACGACGTAATAAATATGTTTAGCATATTTGTTTAACTGTTAAATTAATGGTTTTGTCATTTTGTGTGTACAATTGCTGAAGATTCATAGTAAAGTACAAAGGTTAGAAACATAACATATTAAAGGTACCAACGTCTGACAATGTGCTTGTGAGTAGTCTGCTCCGCTGCTCCCATCTGCTCCGATTGCTCTTCCGAATAACACTTCTTTTTCTTCATCGATGGTAGGTCGTGTACCCTCAAAATCCGTTTATTTTCATCACTGCCTGAAGTTATCTTCTTGAATTCACCGTTATCATCTGGGTTCCTATCGGTCCTCATTGTTGCCATGCCAAGAAGAAGATTAGGCTTCAGTCTTTGCTTGGTTCCAGTTGTGAGCGTCTGTGTGCCTTCGATTCTATGAGAGTCAGATTCTGTTGACTCTCTTGCACGGTCGTGCCAAGACGTTTTAGCTTCAGGCTCTAGGTTTCGTCTCTCAGATATATGAGGCACTGTAGTTCTCTGACGTACAATGGGTCGTTTCTGGGGTCTGAAGCGGTGGTTCTCAAACTGTCTGTAACCGATTTTACGTTGAGTTGTCTTTTGATTCCGTTTGTTTGCTAGTGGAAACTCATCAGCTGAAGATGAAAGGATTTTGATTAGTTATGAAGAGTTAGATTTATACTCGCTGTTGTTTTAGTATCTTAAAAACTATTTTCATTTTATTAGATGGCTAGTTATCTCTTGTGTATGAGTTTTGGGTATGAATGGGGATTGGCCATAAAAGGGCAAGATTAAAGAAAAGGTAGATGGCCTTTGTCAGGGATCATAATTTAAGGTGAGAAAGTGGTTTATTTCAGACATGGTGACTAATAAAGAAGTACGGAAGAAGACATGTTGCACCAACACCAAATCAATAAAGATAACAAATCATAAGAATGATGTAACTCTTGGCAATATTCAATAACAAAATACACCATCAGATTAATGGACCTACAATATTACAGTATTTTCAGTGAAACGCCGTTTTTTTGTCACTTACTTGTGATAAATTTTGCAGATCCTGCTACTTAAAAGTTCCTTAAATAACACCCTTATATTTATGACCGACCTAGAAAACAAACTCAGGGGGCGCCGATTTTGTTGCCTAAGGTCGGACAGTCACTCGTCACGCCACCATTTCGTTGAGTCAATCCACCACGACTCGTTTAACGAGTTAGTCTACATAAGAATTCTTGTAAAAAAGCCTTACTTGAATAATCATGGTCAAAATTTTGACCCGACTTCGGGACCAACAACTTCGTTGTATCTGCTGTCGAGGTCGCTATAACTTGCAGCCATTTCTTCGCGTGTTCTTCTACCGATAGATCCACAGTGGTTTCTGAACGAACAGTTGGTCTAAACACTGTTGGGTGTACAGTAATATGAAGTGCCGCCACATCAGGAGAAGATATAGATGTTCCTTTAGGTCCTGTAGGACTTGGTGTATAATATGTTGGATGTATAACGTCTTCGGAAATATTTGAGGCAGATATCAGACCAGGGTCCTGTGAATGTTTTGGTTTAACTTTAGGAGAGGTGGACATTGTAGGGTAATCTGGAACCTGAAAAGAGTGAATAGCTAAAGATGCGGGATCTATATCATGAGCATACGTTTCATTGCCGAGTGGGTTAGTGAGGTAGGAGTGCTGATGAGTGACCTGATTCGTTTGGACTGTTCCTGGGGCTCTGTTCAACAAGACGTCTGTGATGTTGTCGTTCATAAAGTTATCGTTTCTTCTCGCTTTGTGTTCGTGCTCTGTAAGAAAGGGTCTGTTGAAGTCAGCTGGAAATAACATTCTTGACAAGAGGATGCTGAAACCATGCTGATGCCAAGTTAGATGCTGCTAAGCATCTAACTTGGCTCGCGAGGTTGTCGACATGTGATCCCACATGTCGACGACCTCGCGATCCCAGTGTGGACACAGCGATCATTGTACCGGTAGTCGTGTCAGCCTGGCTTAAGGGTACACTAGTCGACGGCACGAACTATTTTGTGCGCGGGGTTAAAATGCATTTTATATCAACCGACAACACGTTCGGAAGAGATAGATGCTGTGATGAGCAGTAGGAAGCTAGTTCGCGTACGAATACACACTTTAGCAATTTTTTTGCGAAATGGATAATGATTTAGGACGAAACCGAGCGCGCGAAATTTTATAAATAGATCTTTGGCAGTCTAGATATCATGAAAAAACGACTAAACCCATCGGTTTAAAATAAAATTATTTGCAATGTTGAACTACTAATCTATCCCTGTATGGAGGCCGTTTTGCACTTTTCCGTCTTCTTATGGTATTTATTTGCGCCCAAAAATGCGTTAAAATTAGTGTCGAAATGTGGAACTTTCGACGCTCATAACCTTTAAATATTTTCGTTTTTTAATTTTTTGCTTCCATACAGGGCTAGATAATGATGAGACAAATTGATATCACTTTTTATTTTGAACGTACATCGTCAAACAGTGGAATAATCCCTAGACTACGTTTGTATGGAAGAATTTTCGACTAGTGTAACCTTAATAGCCACGAACCTCGACCAACACCTTAGGAGGCTCTCGTTAGGCGGATGGGTCAAGGCCCTTATTCAGAAAGCAGTACTGCTGGACACGGCTCGTATTGTTAGGACGTTCTTCTCTTTGGAGCCTTGACCACCGGTAACTTGGACCCTGTCCCCGATACCGGTAGACCTCTACTTTTTATAATTTTAAATGCTTTTTTTATTTATTTTGTTAAGAAATATTTCAAATGTAATTTGATAAGAAGAAACAAGAATAAAGAACATAATAATAAGAACACCACCGCAGTCTCTCTACGTTGACGTCGTGGTGGGGCTTGCGCGCTTCAATGATCCCTAGGTCTGTAGATTGTACCTTGCCGCAACATGCCTAAGGTGACGGGCAGACTAAGAGAGATACAATCCGCAGGGCAGCTTTGCGGCGAGCTGGTGGCCAGTGGCTGATCTCCAGGGAGAAGTCTTGTCCCTCGTCTCCAGCTTGCCTTTATTGGCCAGTTGGTGTGAACACTGACGGGGAACAGAGCGCCCACCTCTCTCTTGCCTTTATTGGTTGGTTTAAGTGGAGATTCGCAAGAAACGTGCTCGGAGGAAGGAAGTTAACCCAGTAAGATGCTGGTAGAGATCTTGACCGTACCGTCCTGATAGCCTCGGCATACCTCTTCACTCCTCATGCACCTCCGTATAGGTTGCCCTCTTGGCGCTACGTGACTAAAGTGCTAGCGACAGTTTATTGGGGGGGGGGGGGGGAGGGAGGGCATTAATTGAGTGTGCAAGTCAACCTCTGCCATTTTATAGCCGTGTAGATTAACAGTGGTCAGGCAGGGGCAAATAGTCCTATAGTTTTAGGTAATCGGTCCACGAAACCTCCAAACCCATAGGCCAATGTGTTTTGTCTCCATATTTTGGAATAGTCCTGCACCAGCCGGGAATTGTCCATTGGGTGCTCTTGCGTAGCGACTAGTGCATACAGGGCTAATCGCCGGTTGGTATCACATTCATCCTACATGTCAAACAAGGCCTCTGCGAGTTGGCTTCGGCCCCTGGTACGCGTTTTGAAGGTCCGGGTCCCGAGAATCTCAAAGAAAAAGTAATAAGAAATATAATACCAACCTTTCTCACAGTTGCCACTACTTAGTAAACCACAGTGAAAAAACAAAGTCAACAATGATAACAGCATCGTGTTTTATTCCATTACAATGAATGCATTACTATGTAGAACATAAAGTACTGTTATGCATATATTACAGTTTAGGAAGAAGCACACAGCACACAATAATCGTTCAATTATTGAAACTTTCACTGCATCGATATCATGTTTTTTATTTCACAATAAACGTACACTAGCCCCAATGTTTTGATACACAGTTGGTATTTTCACTTTAAATTCGTCATATTATTTTATGCAAGGTCAACAAACAACTTTAACTTTTTATCTTAATATTAATATTTCAGCTATATTATCGATTTAAAATTGACGATATGTCCTGATATTTTATTAGACTAGAAGAAAAATATTGCAATACCTATGTAGTTTTATGATGCCATAAAAATGTTAGTATTTTAAAGTTACAATAAAATATGCATTTGTTTTCTGTTCTTCAAGATATTTGGCGGGAATTATTTTATAGTTTGTTAGCGACCCGCCCCAGATTCGCACGGCTGCTATTCACATGTGGTGTAATTAGTATTTAAAAAACAATGTTTTAAAGTTTTAACACTTTGGTAATGTCTTTATAAGAACGCTTAGCAAGAACCTTTTTTTTATTTATTTAGTTTTGTAACGATTACCTAATATACGCTCGCTTTACACGGTTCGGAAAATTTTCTTGCTCTGTCAGAAATAAATCTTAATTAGAATTGATTTATTTTAATACTCTTGATATGTTAATAAGTGAAAGTCATTTATTAACATATAAACAATAGATTATTCTAAAAAACAAACCTATATACAAATACAAAAGAGAGACGGCAAAGAGCTCATTGTGCATCAAAAAATTCAAATTTGTCCACATCGATGTGAACGGGAAAAGTGCCCAGAACGCTGGCAGCATTGCCACGTTGGATGGCAATGCTGATTCTCTGGCCGAGGAAAAGGCCAGCCCTCTGGTCACGTGAAGAGTCGACGAGCTTTGTGCTAATTTCTCGAAAAAGTCGATGCGACTAATGGAACATGGACCTAATGTTTCAACCCCAAACGGCTCAAACATATAATTTCCAATAAGGTTGTTATATTTGCGCCGTTTTTTAATACTTCGTTTCAACTTCATCAGGCTTGAAAGTTGAAAATAAATATTGATTCTCTGCATTTCCTAACTAATAGTAGTGGTAGGGACTCCCGTTTCCACACTTAGACTCCCATTTGCGTGTGGGCAATGGCTAACATAGCCAGCCTAGCTCCATCTAAAAGCACAGAAGCTTCCTGGGGGCATCACAGACTTCACGGAGCGACCTCACTGTAGGTACCGAGGATTACTTCGCGTTGAGATAATACGGCCTCGCATTCCAGGATTACGTGGGCGGCTGATTCTTCGGCGTTAAAACAGCCCCTGCGAAGAGGGCCGTGTGAGTGTGTCCGTTGTGCTTAATGTTAAATAGATGTTTGTTAAGAAGGGTGGCCCGTTCATCATCATCTTCTTATCAGCCGAAAGACGTCCACTGCTGGACATAACTGCAGATCCCCGCAACCTTACCAGGTCATCGGCGCACCTATTGAGAGGCCTTCCAACGCAACGTCTTCCAGTTTCCGATTGCCACTACAGAACTTTTCTGCCCCATTGCTAATTGTCAATATCTGACATGGTGGCGTTGGACGTGGCGGTGGGCGTTTTTGTACAAACACTTCAGCACCTCGATGTACCGGTAGTCGATTTGGCACCGTTGGACAGACTGCAGTACAGCCCAAGTCTCGATCGAATCGAAGGCTTTCTTGTAGTACACAAACGCTAACATACGCTACGGTAGGTTATACTGTTCGGCCTTCTGTATAACCTGCCGTAGCGTATTTATGTGGTCTACGGTTCTAAAGCCTTTTCGGAAACCAGCTTGTTCGGGAGGATGGAAATCGTCAAACCTGTTTCATCAACAAAACAATCAATTGCAATCAGAAAGTATCATTTGGTGAAGTGGAACTGGTGAAGAAGACCACAGATGGCCAATGGAACTACTTAAGCTTAGTATGTTACGGTTATTAGATATATCGAATAGTTAAACTATGATGAAGCAAATACTTATAAATAAATAATACTGATGAAAATGGTACCATCGAACTCATCTGATGATGAAGCCGGCAGGTAGGCACTGGAACTCCAAAATAAAACAATGTATCCTAGTCGTGTTTGGGCTTGTTGGAATCGTCATGAGATGTACTTTGGCTATATATGATTTTATGGCAATTGAAGGTACCTATCTAAACTAAAAAGAGATAAATAAAAAACCTTTTAAAAAAAAATACAAAACAACTTTAAAAAAAAACCCTTGTTACAAGGTGAAAAATAACTTTATTTTCCGAAGTCGGTGTCGAAATACGTAAAACAATAGGTACCATGGACATCGACTTCTGAAAAGAAAGTTATTTTTCACTTTGCAGTGTTTTTTTTTGGAAGTCAGCTTGTTTTTTTTTTTAAATAAAAGTGTATTGCAAAGTAAAATTGCAATTCAACCGAGTAAAAATTGCTTCTACCAGTACAGGGGACGTTAAATTGAATTTTGTTCAAATAGGAGGCAAAGATAAGATGTTATTGTGGGCTAGCTATCAAAACTACTACCGGCTAAAAATAAATTGAGCTAAAAAAATCCTGCGATGCAATGCATCTGTGACCTTGAATGCCGAATTGAATTCAATATTAAGGGAAAGAAGTCATAGCGCACTTAACTATTTAATAAATTAAGTCATTGTGGCTAATATCTGCAAAAAACGATGGCGTACTGAGTGGAAATCAGTTCCTGGAATTTACGAGAGATACATGGAGGAATTTGAAAAATGATTCCGATTCTAGTAATAACTGTGGAGTACAGTGCGTACCTAATACCTAATATCTGTGACGTACAGTACTTATTGAGAAATGAAGAAGGAATGATGGGCGATCTGCCTGCGCTTTGTGTACAAAAAATATACCACGCACGAAGATCTAGTTTTAATATTTTTCTATGTCGAAATCTCTGAGGTCCGCAAGTTTTGAATTTGCCTCCTGTGGTAAAGTGTTGGCAACCAAAAAACTGTTCTGACAATGAGGTTTTAAAATGGAATAGAAAAGGCTTGCCGCCAACGCCACGTCATAATATCAAGACATCAGAAGAATAGTGCTTTAACATATTTTTTTGTTTTCTTATTCTACTAATATTCTATTGGCATTAAAACTCTGTTAATACTGAATAATGATAACGTTGGTAGTGGGAAGTAGTGTGGGGTAATTAAATAAAACTTCACATGACGACATTATTTCGAAAACTGGCTATTATTGAACAGGTGCGACCTCGGTAAAGTAGTGCTGAAAATTTTATTGTTGTAGTGACTGCCTCTGCGACGATCCTTATAGTAGGGGAGCCCACGATGCTAAATGGGGATTTACTCGAGCGTCATAGAGACCTATTGGGTTGCAAAGCTTAGACGATAAGAAGAAAAAAAATGTTATAAAATGTATACCTTTTCATCGGTGGGGGGAGCGGCTATAGATTTTCAAATATGTAAAACAATACTGTTACATGGACATACTCGAGCGCGTCAGATATTGATAGCGGGTGGTCGTACGTAAAGGATGAAAATTAAAAAAAAAAAAATCGGGCGCGTCAGATTTTCTAAGGGAGTGTTAAGTGAGCCTAAAAAATGCTCTCATTCAATAATCTGACGATTTCGATGCGACGCAAACTCACGGCCATTATTATAAAGTGCAAAAAAATCACCATTTTGAAATACTCAAGCGCGTCAGATTAAGATAGATTTGCTTCATCTTTAAGTCCTAGACGTGCTGTTTTATAATCTGTCGATTATCTAGAGGGATACGCCTAACTGGAACAAAAAAAAACAGATTTTTCAATCATATAACTAAGTTAATTGAAAAGCTCAGGAAATAGCATACAAATAAAAAAGTTTACGTTTTTTAAGAAGAATAGGTACTTGTATTTATAAGAACATAACTTTAAAAAATATTGCTCAAAAGAATTTGATTTTGTTTCTATTTTTTTTTATTTTTAAGTTACAGTTGTCTTTTTCTATTATTGTAATATGTTTGTGTACCAATACCATTTGTCTTTGCATGACCTGCCCTACTGAAGTTAAACTGACGTTATTTACTGTGCTCCGATATTGATCTATGCTCTAAGCGCATTAGGGGCCCTAAGAAAAGTCCTCGATAACTTGATCGATACTTTTATAAGTACAATATCTTTTTTCGATACTACGCATTAGTACAGTTTCGATACTTTGTATTCGATACCGTGTCCCTAGGCGTCATGGCAACAAAAACCAGAGTCGGGACGGAGTAAGAGAGTAATGGATAGAGAAAGAGTGAGAGAGGAATATAAACGCGGAGAGGGGAATATAGACATAACACAGCTGCAAGCATTAAGGGTACACTAGTCGACGGCACGAACTATTTTGTGCGCGGGGTTAAAATGCATTTTATATCAAACGACAACACGTGCGGAAGAGATATATGCTGTGATGAGCAGTAGCAAACTAGTTCGCATACGAATACACACTTTTGCAAATTTGTAGCGAAATGGATAATGATTTAGGACGAAACCGAGCGCGCGAAATTTTATAAATAGACCTTTGGCAGTCTAGATATCATGAAAAAACGACTAAATCTATCTGTTCAAAATAAAATTATTTGCATTGTTAAACTACTAATCTATCTCTGTATGGAGGCCGTTTTGCAATTTTCTGTCTTCTTATGGTATTTATTGCGCCCAAAAATGCGTTAAAATTAGTGTCGAAATGTGGCACTTTCGACGCTCATAACTTTCAAATATTTTCTTTTTTTACTTTTTCGCTTCCATACAGGGCTAGTTAACGATGAGACAAATTGATATCACTTTTTATTTTGAACTTACATAATCAAACATTGAGAATTATCCCTAGACTACGTTTGTATGGAAGAATTTTCGACTAGTGTAACCTTAAACTTTATCGACGAATTTTTGTTACTTAGACTAGTGGAAATCATCAGATTATATATTTTTCGTTATCCTTGAATTATTTCAAAAAAAATTAAAACATATTGCCACGCTCGAGAATGTCGAGATGATGTTTTTTTTTTAAACTTTGTAGCCCTCCTCTTTCTTTACGTCACTCTCAAATTGTCAGTTATGTGGAATATACACTTTTTAGCATGTAATTAATCACCCTACCTTAATTTGACGCGCTCGAGTTTTTCTGATGATCATTTTTTAGGGTTCCGTACCCAAAGGGTAAAAACGGGACCCTATTACTAAGACTTCACGATCCGTCTGTATGTCTGTCTGTCCGTCTGTCACCATGCTGTATCTCATGAACCGTGATAGCTAGACAGTTGAAATTTTCACAGATTATGTATTTCTATTGCCGCTATAACAACAAATACTAAAAACAGAATAAAATTATTATTTAAGGGGGCCTCCCATACAACAAACGTGATCTTTTTGCCGTTTTTTGCTCAATATTAATAACGGCAACAGGTAGACGCTTGAAATATTCACAGAATATTTAGTTGTATATTCACTTCAAAAAATAATAATTATTAAATTAAAATTAAATATATTAAGGGGGGCTCCCATACAACAAACGTGTTTTTTTTTGCCGTTTTTTGCGATAATGGTACGGAACGCGCGAGTCCGACTCGCACATTTCCAGTTTTTATACTAATCTGGGGGTGACCATAAACTCTTAGAGCGGTATCAATTTAAGATCGAGTAAGTGACGGATGTATACACGTCAGATACATCTGTCCCTTATTCGATTTCAAATTGATACCGCTCTAAGAGCTTATGGTCACCCCCCTGATCCTTTATCCTCGACACCACCGCCGCCTTTTAAATGGGGCTCATATTTGGTGGAGGTACTTAACAGGGTACAAGATATCCCCCTGTATAATAATCTGCCGCGCTTTAGTAAATCCCGAAATCTCTGCTTGGGCTCCCCTACTATTAAACAAATTGGAATGTATTACATCCACCTTCTAACACAAAACAAAGTTTTAAGGTGACCATAATTGTAATCGGGACTGAAAGGTCTCAGCAGCCACGTTAATAAATTTCTGAAAAACATTGTCAATTTGTACCTAATGACAATGAGAGTTTTTGGCGGGCTTTTTTCGAGTGAAGTTCAGCGGCTGTTAATATTACTTGCAAATTGATTCCTAGTGGATATTGTGATATAAAATTGGTGTAGTTTTGTGTCTCAACTGTCTACGCAATTGGACAATATGTGAAATCATTGACAGAAGCGATCTCAGGATAGTGGAGCGGAGAATTTTATTGTAGTATTGACTACCTCCGCAAAGCTTACTGGGAAGGCTGACTCGATACAATCTGCTGCCAAATACTCCAAAAAACATTAGAATACGTTACATCCGCATTCTAATGCATACTAAAGAATTCAAGAAAAATACTGATGACTAGGCAGCATGGTCTCAGACCTTAGCCTGTTCCGTAAGGAACAAACAAAAAAAAAAAAAAAGGAGTTTTTGGCGGGATTTTTTCGAGTGAACTTCAGCGGCTGTTAATATTATTTGCAAATTGATTCCTAGTGGATATTGTGATATAAAAGTGGTGTAGTTTTGTGTCTCAACTGTCTACGCAACTGGACAATATGTGAAATCATTGACAGAAGCGATCTCGGGATAGTGGAGCGGAGAATTTTATTGTAGTATTGACTACCTCCGCAAAGCTTACTGGGAAGGCTGACTCGATACAATTTGCTTCCAAATACTCCAAAAAACATTAGAATATGTTACATCCGCATTCTAATGTTACTAATGAATTCAAGAAAAATACTGATGACTAGGCAGCATGGTCTCAGACCTTAGCCTGTTCCGTAAGGAACAAAAAAAAAAAAAAAAAAAAAAAAAAAATCTAATGACAATGACAGCTGACAGTCATGTGGTTGACAGCTTGACAGTCTTTACCTTGTTTGATTATTTTTGTTTGTTTGTTGTTTGTTGAATCCAATCCTGTCTTCCGGTTCCTACCGATGGTGGAGTTAAAGTTAATTTCTTATAATTAAGTAGTAGTTTGAGTAGATGGTCCCCACAGAGTACATTTTAATGGTCCCATTCAAGAAACAAAACCAATAGAATTTTTATTAATATTATTATTGAAAGCTAGTTACAACCTACAGAGATATAAGTAATTAAGAGAGCTGAGTAAGAGCAGTAAGTGTAGCTCTCTAGGACTGCAACAACAGTACGTAGTGTTACATACTCTTTGCCGGCTGATGACCTCTCTTGCCTCTCTCTTACTGACATCCACGAAGGAAGCGATACGATATTAATCAAGCTTTTATTCGTAGAATGTTTTTGTAAATTAGGTACATTAATTCTTAATTACATAAAGTTAAACTAGTGTGTTTTAAAGATGAATAAGCCAAAACTGTCAATGTGTAGGATATGTTTAGTGACGAACGTTCGTATGTATGTGGTTTCCAATAAGAACTTGCAGGAATTTTATGAAAAGCTGACTGATGCTCCAGTAAGTAAATTATGTACAATTTTTTTAAGTGAAGGATATAAATGCATAAGATGGTTTTTTTTCCTTCCTTCAAGAGTCACAATCTCAAACAGCCCAATGCGTCTCACATCCAATGAATTCCTGTGACCTTCTCTTTTAGCACGCTGTCTTATCATCCATCCAGAACCTATTGATGCAATGCTTTGAACAGCATAACAATATATTTATGATATTCAAAGTATATTATTTATAATTAAACAAATAATTCAAGACTAGTCTTCTTGCAGTTAGTGACTGAAGACAGGAGACCGATGCTCGCTTGTTTCTTCTGCTGCAATAGACTGAAGCAATGCTGCCGATTCCAGCAAAAATGTTTAAAAGCTGAGAAACTGTTTGCTCGGATATTGAATGAAAACTATGAGGTGAGAATTATGTCAAAGTCAAATCATTAATTTCAATTAGGCTCTAAAGAACCACTTGCGCAAAAATCTTAATGCAGAGTTAGTTGTTATTAAGGTTACACTAGTCGAAAATGTTTACATACAAACGTAGTCTAGGGATTATTTCACTGTTTGACGTACGTTCAAAATAAAAAGTGATATCAATTTGTCTCATCATTATCTAGCCCTGTATGAAAGCAATAAAGTAAAAAAAAGAAAATATTTGAAAGTTATGAGCGTCGAAAGTTCCACATTTCGGCACTTATTTTAAAGCATTTTTGGGCGCAAATAAATACCATAAGTAGACGGAAAAAGGCCGTTTAGCAATTTTCCGTCTACTTATGTGTATGGATATAGGGATAGATTAGTAGTTCAACAATGCATATAATTTTATTTTGAACATATAGATTTAGTAGTTTCTTCATGATTTCTAGACTGCCAAAGGTCTGTTTTTAAAATTTCGCGCACTCTGTTTCGTCCTAAATCATTTCGCTACTAATTTGCAAAAGTGTGTATTCGTACGCGAAATAGCTTCCTACTGCTCATCACAGCATCTATCTGTTCCGCACGTGTTGTCGGTTGATATAAAATGCATTTTAACCCCACGCACAAAATAGTTTGTGCCGTTGACTAGTGTACCCTTAAGTATATGATGTTACGGATGTGACGTCAGCCTACGTGCAGTCTACCAATGCCGGCCATGCCTGCCTAAGCCATCCGCCATATTGATGCCTCCCCCCCAGCCAAGCCATGCCAAGTAGTGGGGATGTATCAATATAAGTAATTGCCAGTCATTGCCCTTTTCGATTGTGAATACAAGAACTAGACAGAACTCTGGCAATTTACATTTACCTACCCTTTAGACTCAGAACTGGCATTTACAAAAAATAAGCATTGTTTAAATAATGTATCCACGCCAAAAATAAAAAACAAAAGTAAAATCAAAGAAATTTGTGAGACCACTGACAAGATGGGATGACGACAAAGAAAATGGCCCAAAGTGGCGTGTTCCGGTGAAAGTGAATAAGTAGATACTTATATAATAAGTATATAGTAAATGTATTTAAACCGGAAATTAAATTATTTATATTTTTTTTTATATTGGATTCTAACTTGCTATAATATGCGTCTCCGTATGTGCATAATAAACAATATTTATACCTCACACCGTTAACAATCTTTTACAGATAAAACTTCAAGTAAACCATGACCAGTTAGAGTTCAGTGGATATACTATAAGTCCAACAGTGCATGTCATCATAACTAATGAAAGTCAAACAGAAAGCAATGTTGTCGAAGAAGAATTACCTGATGTTTGTGAGGGACAAGATAATAATAATCAAAGTGGTATGTTCCTATTTTATACTAATATTTTAAAGAGGCAAAATTTTTGTGACGTTGTAAGGGGTATAAGAACCGATTTAGAAAATTCTTTCACCTGTTAAAATCTGCATTATTCCTGAGTGACATAGGAAATAATTTATTTAAAAAAAAAGAGATCTTTATGAAAATTGCAATAATGTAACGCAAAGTAGCAAAATTATGCCTATAACATGCATTATTTGGTGTGCGCTGAGAAAACTATTGATGATACATAAAAATTATGTACTACATGATTAAAGTACACATTATTACCTACAAAAAAGGTTGCGAGAGAATATAGCTAACTATCATAGTTAAGTGGCGATTATGGCAAAACCCCCTCTATGAATAACACATATAAAAAATGGCCCTAAGTGCCCGGCAGCCTGCCTACCCTCAACTACGGTAGCGGTCGAGGTTACGGCATGGCAAGGGGAATCTCCAGACGAGATCCGGCTACTCCAACAATCACCGACGACTGGACCTAGCAACGTACAACACGCCCACACTTCGGACCAACGAGAAGATCACCGAACTCGAAGAGGAATTGAGCAGGTTGCGATGGAGTATTATAGGGTTATCTGAAGTCCGAAGAGAGGGGGAGGATTCAATAATGCTCAAATCCGGTATCCCGCTCTATTTCCGAGAGGGTGACCGGCAGTCCCAGGGTGGTGTCGGGTTTATCGTACACAAGTCCCTTGTAGGTGTACGAACCTTCTTGCTCAGACCACAGAAGAATCCGCTTTACACTAACTACAAACACTAAAAAACCCGCACCGAGGCGAAACCCGAGGCGCACAAATGTGCCCAGATATAAAAGTCTTCTGGCTTCGCTTCTAGCTAGACATCTAGCAATGGTAACCATAAGGGACCAAGCACAATTAGAATACACCGTAACAAAATTATCCGAATACCTAACCGAAGCTTACCACGCATGCTGTAAATCAAGAGCGCCACAAAGTAGGAACGAGAGGAACCCCTGGTGGAACGCTAAACTTGGTAAACTCAGAGAAACGCTACGTAAGCAATTTAACAGAGCAAAAAACACTAGACTCCCGGAAGACTGGGAGATATACAAAGAGACCCAATATGTATACAAAAAGCAGATTAGAACCGCCAGGAGATCGGCATGGCAGAAATTTTGTGAATCCATCGAGACAAATAACGAAGCCGCCAGGGTACGGAAGATACTATCAACCGATCAGGACCGAACTCTCGGCGCGCTGAAAAAACCCGACAACTCATACACACAAACTGACTATGAGACCAGTAAGGTCCTCCTCGAAACTCACTTCCCGGACTGTCAAATCATGGAGGACAGGACGTGGGAGGAGGGTACCGTATGGACTTCAACGGAACAAGATTGGTCAAGAGCCCACAATATAGTAACAGTAGACCGGATAAAATGGGCTATCAACACCTTTCAACCCTTCAAGTCGGCGGGGCTGGATGGCATCTTCCCAGCCCTGCTGCAGTGGTGGGTAGATCATCTAACACCGTGGCTGTTGGAGATCTATCGGGCATGCCTAGCACTCAGATACATACCTCTTGCGTGGCGGGAGGTGAAAGTCATCTTCATACCCAAACCTGGAAAAACTGATTACACACAACCCAAGGCGTATAGACCTATAAGCCTCACATCCTTCTTATTGAAAACCCTAGAAAGACTCTGCGATAGGCACATCCGTGATGGGCCTCTCCGAGTAAAACCACTTCATAGACAACAGCATGCGTACTCCACAGGCAAATCAACAGAATCCGCGTTGCACAACGTGGTTTCTAAAATTGAATGCGCAGTGGACCATAAATGCTCAGCACTGGCTGCCTTCATTGACATTGAGGGTGCTTTCGATAAGACTACGTTCAACAGCATAAACACGGCCCTCGACAGACACGGCATAGACCCGACCCTAGGAGGCTGGATCACCAACATGCTCAAACTGCGAGCGGTTCAAGTCACGGTTAACGACACTACAAGGGCCGTCGTTGCGAAGGGCTGTCCACAGGGGGGCGTCCTTTCGCCACTTCTGTGGAACCTGGTAGCGGACAGCCGTCATCAAAACACTCAACAATAAAGGTTATTTCACTGTTGGCTACGCGGATGACATAACAATAATAGTAAACGGGACCCACGAAAACACCCTATGCAATCTCATGCGTCAAGCCCTAAAACTAGTAGAGGAATGGTGCGGCGAGCACCAACTCTCAGTGAACCCAACAAAAACGGAACTAATTCTCTTCACTAAAAAGAGGAAACCAATGCCAATGCAGCTACCAAGATTCTTTGGAACAACCCTAAGCCTTTCAACCGAAACCAAGTACCTGGGAATTTACTTGGACAAACAATTGAATTGGGCGAGACACATGAACTATATTACCACAAAAGCCAGTATATCCCTGTGGCAGTGCAAAAGACTACTGGGCAGGAATTGGGGGATCAGACCCATAATCACCTACTGGCTATACACCACAGTAATTCGACCAATCATTACATACGGCTCGTTGGTCTGGTGGCCCAGGACAGACCTCAGCACAGCTCAAAAAGATCTTGAAAAACTGCAGCGGTTTGCTTGCGTTGCAATCACCAGCAGCATGAGAACCACACCCACGGTCACCCTACAAGCAATGCTAGGACTGCCACCTCTGCATCTTATCGTGCGGGAGGAGGCAGCTCTGGCCGCTTTTAGACTCCATCTATCAGGTATCCTAACTCAAGACTCCAGGGTCAAGCACACACGCATAAGAGAAGACGCGATCAAGCGAAACCCGATGCTAGCATCACCATGCGACAAAGCCCCAAAAACACACCACTTTCATAGGCACTACAACATAACACTTACTGAAGAACAATGTGATTACTCAGGCCCGAAGGAGATGAGAGTATACACCGACGGGTCGAAGACGAACTCCGGTACCGGAGTCGGAGTCTTTTCACAAGACCTAAATATAAATATGTCGCATCAAGGCTGGCCGATAGATTCAAACCATCGGGAAGTCGGGAAATATTCCCTTAGGTTAAGACATCGTGTGTGGGCAGGTCGGTGGGTGAATCGTGAATATGAAATCACACAAATTATTCGATACACTGGGTTTATTCAAATAGACACAAGTTACATTATTGCTTACTAATTTTACGGATCGACACTGATTCTACGACGTCTTAGCTCTACGGCTGTCTGTACTCAACTGTCATATTCCGCACCTCGCAAGTGCTTATAAAAGCGCCAATGCGTAGTTGCTATTGACTGCCGCTAGGGGCTTGCTTGTGATTTGTTTTGACGTCCGTACTATTGACTAAACCCGACACGGCCATCCTGCGAGACAGGCGTCCTCGTCTGTTCCTCATTGTCAGGTTTTAACAGTGTATCGAATCATGTGGAAATCCTCAATGGATGTCCTCAGCACTTGGGGAAAGCTGAGGGGTCTGTCAGACTTCTACTGACTAAAACCACATGGTGTTCTCTAGGCCGTAATTCCTCTTGAGAGGCGAGCGTGGAACACACACGTCGCCTTCTCGGGCCTCCCTCAGGTGACAGATCCCCAAATCTATCACCCGCAGGCTTCATCATCTTGTCCTTGCTCCATGCCATCTCATGGTAACCTCGTGTTGCACCACACGTCGTCTTAGTCCACTCCATCCTGGCAATTGCCCATCATACAAAGGAATGATTTTCTGAAACATACAAAATTTCCAAAACAGTATTCACTCGTCCAATCCTGACTCATACTACTACACTAGAGTGAGGAAACATTTTAAAACAATCAAACATGATCATTCAAATCTCTCAGTTCACTATTGCAAGGAACAAGTAATTCTATTTCCAATTTAAAGAAAATAGCAACCTAATCATCGATTTGGTACCTAAAAGCACCCAATCTTCGTGATTACAAAGTTCAAGTACCACTGATAAGTCATAAATCTCAAATTAAATCAAACAAAAGAAACAATATACCATGTTTCTTATTCACGATTTTAACCATCAGATAGCTCTACTAGCTATCTCATAGCTCTCTTAGCTATCTCAATTGCTCTACTCGCACATCTCCACGATGTCGAGTCAACTCGACTCTCTGAACTTAGACCTTGTTCACACAGAGATTTAGTACTTACTACTTTATCTACAATCTCAATTGGTACTTGAGCTTTGTGTGCCTTACCAACACGATCTACGCATAGTAACCAAAATTTGAAAACCAAAACTATTTCAATTTTCGTAATGAGGGCTTGACGATTCGAACGTCATTAACATGGTGACCTCACCTCTCGCATGACTATGTGAGTTTACTTTCTTTTAACCTCTTAACTCATTAGAATCTTTCTGTAAGGTTCCTAACACAAACATGAATTTTCACACCAGACATAGTTTCACACAGACTTCCAGTTGCCATACAGGCCTACAGTTGCCATAAAAGCCAACAGTTGCCACACAGGCCAACAGCTGCTGCACAGGCCAACAGTTGCCACACAGGCCAACAGCTGCCATTCAGGCTCATAGTTGCCACACAACGCTCGGCTACTCCTGACCAAACTAGATTATTGGGTTCATCAAAATAGGGAAATTTGAGAACTCTACTCTATATCCAAATCATTACCCTGGGCCATGTACCACTAGTCGCTCCAAACAAACTTTAAAACTCTACTGCAGCAACAACTGCCAAGCTTATAGAAACCCTCGAGTAAAACCTCCAACGCCATGGCTCTCTAGCCGACCAGCAATTATATTGCTCTCACAACGGTCTCTCGGTCTCTCTAGACCCCGACCTCCGCCAGAATCCACTGGTACGGTCAAACGTAATGCGTTCGATAGACTGAATTACTAGACACCTTAAGCTAGCTCATTATCATCAAAATCTTTTTGACATCAACATCGACTGGTACATGACCCGCTGGCATCTGCCCTAACCTACAGTGTGCATACTTGTAGGTTCCAAGCGTACCTATTTAAAGCTTTCGGTGTATAACGATCACCATCCTGTCGTAATCACCTATCGCGGACTTAATACAGGGCCTATTTAGTTTTCGTAAGAGTGTCCCACACAACACTATTCATTAGAAAAAGGTCCGACGATCAACAAGTTCAACAACTAAACAAAGTAATTGTAACAATGCTGTTACGGTTTGTGTATAATTCATAGGCAATGCATACTCAACTCATGAAACTTTTACTGTGATTTGTGCACCAACACAAACCAGAATCGTATCTACCAACGATTCTTTACATATCTGCCGCCACATATGCTACAACACATGAGGGGCTCTGTGCACCAACACAGACAAGAATCGCACCAACGATTCTCAAAAATCTAGCGCAATATGTGCTACAACACATGAAGCGCTCTGTGCACCAACACAGACAGAAATCGTATAAACGATTCACAAAAATCTAGCGCAAATGTGCTACAACACATAAGCGCTCTGTGCACCAACACAGACAGGAATCGCACCAACGATTCTCAAAAATCTAGCGAATATGTGCTACAACACATGAATCGCTCTGTGCACCAACACAGACAGAAATCGCACCAACGATTCCTTGTAGACCCATCGCCACATGTTACTCATGAGGTGCGGTCTAAAGTTTCGAGTATGAGTGTGCAAGCCATTCTTAATCAGATTTAGTTTCATTACCACTGTCATCAACTATGACGTCTAATTCTCAAGGAACTTGGTGATCGGGGATCCTTCGTACTAGATTCGCTCTTTTTACTCAAAGATATTGGAGCATACCGACTGTTAATATGAGGGTTACAATTAAGCCTGATAATATTTGCGTGTTAATAACTCGTGTGAAGGAACTTCACGAATTAACTCTGATCAATATCGTTAAAATCAAATTGTCAACAGTAACCCTTTACTATCGCACACTAACTCAGTTTTCATGTAAGGAAAACGATCGCGAGATCTACTGCTATCATAATATTACTTTGAAAGTAAGCAAGTGAATTCAGATCTAAAGACGGTGGTTGTAAATCGTTACAAAACATAAGATCTGTTCCGAATACACGCAAATGACCAGTACCGTTACTAACTCGATACAATTGCCTTTGCCCAACGACTTTACTAACTCGCTTTGCCACTGAAAATGACTAGTTGTTAAGTCACTTTGGATAGATCATCTTCTTCATCATCTGCCTAGCCTTTGCCCAACTATATGTGGGTCGGCTTCCAGTCTTACCGGATTCAGCTAAGTGCCAGTGTTTTACATGGAGCAACTGCCTATCTGACCTCCACAACCCAGTAACCGGGTAACACGGTACCCCTTGGCAAGACTGCTGTCAGATCTCAAGCTTCTGACTACCCATATCGACTGTCAAAGATCTTCAAATAACAGCCGGGACCAACGGCTTAACGTGCTTTCCGAGGCACGGAGGAAACTCGGTATGTTGAAATGGTCACCCATCCACGGACCGACCTCGTCAAGCGTTGCTTAAACTTGATGATCGACCCGTGCGGCTGTTATAATTTAGCCATCTTCTTATGGGATATTAAATCCTAAAGTTCGTACTGAACCAAATGTTGAAACCACCGCCAATAGGAAACTCATTAACTACTTTCTTACAAGTGTGTCTTAATTACCTAGTGATAGTGCTAGATGTAATCACGACCAACTCAGTGGTCAAACATGAACACTCTTAAATTTTGAAATAGCATCTCTTCACTAGAGAACATTTGACCTCACTATCGAAATAAAATAGAAGCGACTCACCGAGTATTCCATTCCAAACTTGCGCGCGCTCGTAAAGTTCGGCTACCACCTGTAAACTGCTAGCCTGCTGTCAGTCTCAACCTCTCAGATGTTGACAGTCGACCTTCGCATTCAGCATTTGAACCACTAGCCTGCAGCCGAGACTCCACTTCGTCGCAATATGGTATCTGAAACGTGAAAAACATTACGAGAGTATATGTTCAGTACCTTAACTGTACACAGCTTTGATGTAAATTAACCAGTGCAGCGGTGTAGTACCTAAACTAAATCGGCACAGCTAAATGGGCATGAACCACACATTACGGTGTCCCATGTGCCCGGGTAGGTAGATATATGGTCTTTATAGAATCCAATGAATGCCATAGCATTTTAAGTCGCAATTTCTAGGCCTGGCAGGGTTTACCACCTTTTAGACAGTCTGGCCCTCCGACGACCACTAAAGAAGAATACCATGCTTCTTCTTAGTTAATTCTCACTACATAAAACTATCACACTACAAAAGTAATCAGAATATTTCATTTGGAATTATCATAATTTCCAGACTGAAATGTAAGGTCACTGTCACTATATCGTTCTAAACAATGATAGTCAGCCAAGGCCAGCCAAGGGTTATTGTCAGTGATAGTAGAACAATAACTTCAATAACACCAAAACTTGACTATTGATTGTAACTAAAGTGAAATTATGAACTGACACCGGCCACCACGACGATCCACTGACCGCCATACCGTACACAAAATCAGAATTTTGAACAATGATTACTCTTGGCCACAGTCATAACAAAATGAAAACGACTCACCAGATTGGCATAAAGATCAGTGTGTATGTATCTTTCCACACGTCCACACGCTCCTCCTTGACCTGTCCAGCTCCTTGGTTGTTGCTAGCCTCCTTGTTGCTCCGCTCCAGACTGGTTTTTCATCATTTAAAACTGAGGGTAGTCGCAACTGACAACACGATTTTTTTTTTTGCAAGAATGTAACTGCCATTTTCACTAGCATTGTTTTTACGTGTGATCTCATTAGCACGATCGAATCCCACTTCTGATGTCGCATCAAGGCTGGCCGATAGATTCAAACCATCGGGAAGTCGGGAAATATTCCCTTAGGTTAAGACATCGTGTGTGGGCAGGTCGGTGGGTGAATCGTGAATATGAAATCACACAAATTATTCGATACACTGGGTTTATTCAAATAGACACAAGTTACATTATTGCTTACTAATTTTACGGATCGACACTGATTCTACGACGTCTTAGCTCTACGGCTGTCTGTACTCAACTGTCATATTCCGCACCTCACAAGTGCTTATAAAAGCGCCAATGCGTAGTTGCTATTGACTGCCGCTAGGGGCTTGCTTGTGATTTGTTTTGACGTCCGTACTATTGACTAAACCCGACAAATATATCCAGACCGCTAGGAGGTTTCAACACCGTCTACCAGGCGGAGTGTGTGGGCATCATACTGGCGGTCCATGCCCTAGAAGCCAGGAGGGTTACGGACACCCATATTCGTATACTCTCCGACAGTGCCTCAGTCCTCCAATCCTTACGGAAAAAATATATTACATCGAAATTAATACTAGAATGTCACAACGCACTAGAACAAATAACCTTATCTAGTCGTAACACGGTGACACTGCAATGGATAAAGGGACACAGCGGATCCTTAGGCAACGACGCAGCTGACGAGCTTGCGAGACGCGGATCCAGCACGGCGGTCTATGGACCCGAACCCGTCGTACCCATCCCCTTCAACCAAATACGTAGGTGGCTACAGGAATTCACCAAGACACAGGCGGGGAACTGGTGGTCCTCGGCACCAGGCTGTAGGCAGTCCAAAGAAGCTTTGCCATCTCTGGACAGTAGTCTTACCAGACGTCTGCTACGTCTGGACAGGAATGGCCTCCGCATGGTGACGGGGACCATCACGGGACACTGCTCACTTAACAAACATTTCCACACAATAGGCATAACGGACAGTCCTCTGTGCAGGGCATGCATGGAGACTGAGGAAACCGTCACACACGTTCTCTTTGAATGCAAAGGGATCACACAGATAAGAACACAAACCCTCGGGTCACCCAGATCTTACACGGACGTTCTAAAAAAACCAGGAGCCCTAATAAGCTTCTGGAGGGAGGTGGGCTGGTTGGAATAACCCATCCAACGGCCGCCAAGGCCCACGCACAAAGGTCCAACTACAGGACTAAGTGCGGAAACCGAACCCCATAACATAGAACATAGAACATAGTCCCTTGTGAACAACGTGGTGAAGATCGAGAGTGTGTCGACCAGGGTGGCGTTCCTTATACTCAGAATATCTTCAAGATATTCGCTAAAGGTCATACAGGTCTACGCCCCAACCTCGGTACACCCCGACGACGAGGTAGAGACCATGTATGAGGATATCTCCAGAGCCATGCGTGGTTTCAAAACTCACTTCACCGTTGTCATGAGGGACTTCAACGCGGGCAAACGAGACGAAAATGGGCAATTTGGAGTTGGACGACGGAACCACCGGGGTCACCTACTGGCCAGTTTTATGGAGAAGGAGGGCCTCTATATGATGAACTTCTTCTTCGAAAAGCGTGAACACAGGAAGTGGACCTGGCAAAGCCCCGATGGTGCAACAAAAAACGAGATCGACTTCATCATGTCAACCAAGAAGCAAATGTTCAATGATGTCTCTGTGATCAATTCGGAAAAACCGGGATCGATCACCGCATGATAAGAGGCACATTGAACATTAATATTAAGCTTGAAAGGTCTCGACTGATGAAGTCCACGCTCCGTCCAGCACAGATTTAGGTCCAAAACCCCGAAAGCTTTCAACTCGAACTCCACTCGACTCCACTTCTCACTCGTTTCGAGTGCCTAGGAAGCTCCATGGACGAATACAGCGACGGGTTCGTGGAAGCTGTCCATACGGTCAAGTCTAAGTTTTTCAAGACCCTTCGTACAGATAGAAACAAAAAGCTCTCTGATCCTACCCTCAAGCTTATGAAGGAGAGGCGAGATATGATCCTGCAGTCTTCAGATGAGGCGTGCAAATACCGGCAGCTCAATAGACAGATCTCTAAATCCTTGAAAAGAGACCTCCGCCGCTTTAATAACGAGCGTATTAAAGACGCGATTGAGCGAAATAAAGGCTCCAAGGTTTTTTCAAGGGATCTGGCTATTGGGCAGAGCCAGCTCACGAAACTGAAGACCGACAATGGTAGGATCGTATCCACCAAACCGGAGCTTCTGAGGGACATTGAGACATTCTATGGGCAGTTGTACACATCAATTAGCAAGCCCGTTGCGAGTCTAGCAAACGACCCAAGAGCTAGATTTACCCGACACTATACCGAAGATATCCCGGACGTCAGCCTGTACGAGATTGGGATGGCTCTGAAACAGCTTAAAAACAACAAGGCGCTGGGTGATGACGGAATCACGGCTAAGCTCCTGAAGGCGGGTGGCAAACCGGTCCTTAAAGCCCTTCAGAAGCTGTTTGATTCCGTCATACTCGAGGGCAAAACGCCACAGGCATGGTGCAGGGTGTGGTGGTACTCTTCTTCAAGAAGGGCGACAATGCCCGGCTGAAGAACTAAAGGCCCATCTCACTTCTTAGCCATGTCTACAAGTTGTTTTCAAGAGTTTTATGTTCTAAATTTTAATTAGAGACAAAAGTTGGTTATTAAAATAATTAGTTTAACAAATTGGTTGGTTAGGTAGGGTAGGTAGGTAGCCAGATGACGTGAGTGAAGCCGCGGGGGCCAGCTAGTGTTATTTTTAAAGATGTTATCGCGGGATTAATTTATTTATTGATCAAATAAAATTAAATATAACATAGTTAAAGTATAATAAAACTAAATACCACTGATGCTGAAAAGTTTGCTTTTCTATCATCACAGAGTCAGAAAATGAATTTCAAGATGTTGAAAACTTATGTATACCAACACACCATTCTGAATCAACAGATATACCACCACAACATACTGAGTCTCAAGATATACCAGCAAAACAATTCAAATCATATTTAGAAGATAATTATATTTTGAAGATGTTGAAAACTGAAACAGAAGGACAGGAAGTGCCTAAAAACAAACGAAAAGCTAACGTCACGAATAGTAAGTATTTGTTAGTTTATCAATGGATAAGCAAACTGAGCAACGGTTCAATTTAATTTTTTCATTCATGAAAAGTTCCTTGCGTAAGTACAAAGCGAGTCTTTAATGCTCTAGAGCAATAAAAATGTATGAAATCTCATTATTGAACAGTTTTTTTTAGTAGCACCAAAAGGTGCCAATCTCAATGGATTAGCTCTATTCAGCCAGCCGATATCAATACTTTTTTTTTTACGTACGTATTATTCGTTTCTATCCTACTTGTTCTAAATTTAAAAAATGATTGCTGCTAACTCTGATTTAGAAATGAAAGAAATTTAAAAAAGTGATTTGGCGGGAACTTTGTTAATTTTGCTTGACAATATTTTTAATTGAAAGAAAAGCAGATTATGCACCTCGCCTTAAGTAATTTATATTGCCCTCGTGCCTGTTAGATTAGAGCCCTCGCTAACGCTCGGGCTCTAAATCAGGCACTCGGTGCAATAATAAATTACTTTGTGCTCGATGCAATAATCTACTATTGTAGCTTTGCTCTACGCTTCTCTTCTGCCCTAATGAGAATTAGCAGTTTAGCATACGTACATAAACTCACGCCTTTTTGTCGTCGGGAAAGGCGTACCTGGGTAGGTACGCCTTTCCGAATGAGTATACGAAAATTCATAACCTTTTTAACACGCTTTTATTAGCTTGGTATGTATGTATCTATGTATCAATGTAACAATGTATCAATGTAACGGAATCTTTGAACGTGATTTTCACCCACTTCAAAACGTTGGATTGATTTGAAACTTTGCACACTTATCAAGGACCGATGACAATGCAATAATTTAAACAGTTTGTCCCATTATCCTTACCATTAAAGCGTGTTTTTTAGTTTTTAGAACTACAATTTATTTTATTAACACGCTTTTATTAGCTTGGTATGTATCTATGTATCAATGTAACGGAATCTTTGAACGTGATTTTCACCCCCTTGAAAACGTCGGATTGATTTGAAACTTTGCACACCTATCAAGGACCGATGACATTGCAATAATTTAGTCAAAGTCAAATGTATTTATTCAACTAGGCCAATAAGCGGCACTTTTGAAAGCCAAACATCATCTGCATAGCCTTTTTCCCAACTATATTGGGGTCGGCTTCCAGTCTTACCGGATTCAGCTAAGTACCAGTGTTTTACTTGGAGCGACTACCTATCTGACCTCCACAACCCAGTAACTGGGTAACACGGTACCCCTTGGCAAGACTGGTGTCAGATCTCAAGCTTCTGACTACTCGTAACGACTGTCAAAGATCTTCAAATGACAGCCGGGACCAACGGCTTAACGTGCTTGCCGAGGCACGGAGGAAACTCGGTATGTTGAAATGGTCACCAATTTTTTATTTTTTTTATTTATTGTTAGGCTCGCGTTTGACTACTATCTCGCCTGATGGTAAGTGATGATGTGGTCGACGGTGAAGCACGCTTGCCTAGAAGTAACCTATTCACTCTTGACTTGAAGACCCCAAGGTTGTAGCTCTCAGGAAACAAAGACTCCGGCAGGGAATTCCACTCCTTAGCTGTGCGTACAATGAAAGTATTCGCAAAACGCTTTGTACGTATGGGTGGGATGTCCACCATGTACCGGTGGCGCATTGCCGTGCGTCTTGTTGTCCGGTGATGGAAAGGGCTAGGCGGAATCAAATTGTGCAGTTCCATCGCACACTCCCCGAAATGTAACCGATAAAAAACCGTCAGACTGGCCACTTGGCGTCGATGTTCAAGGCTCTGGAGCTTTGGCGTGGACCCATCCACGGACCGACCTCGTCAAGCGTTGCTTAACCTTGAAGATCGACCCGTGCGGCTGTTATTATTTAGCCACGAGCTCCTCTTTTGAAAGCCAAACTCAACTTTTATTATCAAAATCAACTTTTATTACTTGTATTTTTTTTTTTTTTTTGAAAGCCAAGCAATAATTAATATTTACAAGTAATAAAAGTTGATTCTACCGTGCGCGTTTAAATTGTTTGTCCCATTAGCCTTACCAAGATCTTCAGGATTAGCGACTTCTTAGTCCAATTTACCATTAAAGCGTGTTTTTTTGTTTTTAGATCTACAATTTATTTTAATTCATGCTGTGTCCATCAAACAATTCAGACTTAAGTACTTATTAAATTTTTAAAACAGGGGCAGCCATTGCGAAGAAACCGAAAATAGACATTCAAAGAACAAAACTAGAAGATACAACTGTAGCCCAGAAAACTGAACAACCACGCTTGAAAAATACGCAACTCAGCGTTAATAACAGTATTAATGTTACTGCCGTGGGCACGAATTGTCGTAATAATAGTAACGAAGGTATGGACAATCGTGATATAAATATACATCAAAGATTATGTACTAAAAAAAAACCGTACAATTGTGAAATTTGTCAGCGTAGTTTTACTCGACAGAGTAGTTTAACTGCGCATATTCGTGTACACACTGAGGATAAACCTTACAAGTGTGAAATATGTCTGCGTAGTTTTACCAAAAAGAGTGATTTAACAAAGCATATTCGTGTACACACTGAGGATAAACCTTACAAGTGTGAAATATGTCTGCGTAGTTTTACCAAAAAGAGTGATTTCACAAAGCATATTCGTGTACACACTGGGGAGAAACCTCACAAGTGTGAAATATGTCTGCGTAGTTTTACCAAAAAGAGTGATTTAACAAAGCATATTCGTGTACACACTGGGGAGAAACCTCACAAGTGTGAAATATGTCTGCGTAGTTTTACCAAAAAGAGTGATTTAACAAAGCATATTCGTGTACACACTGGGAAGAAACCTCACAAATGTGATATATGTCTGCGTAGTTTTATCAAAAAAAGTGCTTTAACATCGCATATTCGTGTACACACGGTGGATAAACCTTACAAATGTGAAATATGTCTTCGTTGCTATAGTAGTAGGAGATATTTTTCAAAACATATGCTTTTGCACACTGGTGCTTTTGCAAATCTTACAAAGGCAAATAATGTCTTAGTTGTTTTGCACAAAAATCATATTGTAAAAAGCTGTTTTAAATACACTGATTAGTGTATAAGTTAGGGCCTGGACACATCACCACGGCACGGCGCCGTAACCCAGGAATGGCACGGCGTCACGCCGCGGCACGGTGTCGTGTACGGTGCACCCGTTCGGCAGTTGATGTTCCCCTGTCGCTAAGTCCGCAGGTGTTAGTCCAAGCACGGAGACGGCGCACAGTGGAACGAAAATGAAGCTCCATAGACTTAGCGTCGCTCAAAAACCAAGTACCCAATTTTGAAAAAAAAAACATGCCAGCTTATTCCTTTAATGAATAGCAATATTTTATGTAGTGGAACTTTTTTTGATAAAGCTGCTATTTAATAAATTATTTGCGATTTATTCACTTTTTTTTTTGTATGGATCTGAACCGATTTATTTTTATTTTATTCCTAATTCTTTAGATATCTTGTTATATAACTTTCCGTATCATAAAATACATCATATAAGCTATATAATCACTAAAGCTTGAATCTCGGAAACCTTCGAAACATTGACATTTTCAACTTTGAAAATAAATAAAAATATTGTATGCAAGCACGTCATTTAAATGTTACTAAATGTCCTTTCTTCCACACCACCTAACAAGGTAAAGAACTAGGCGCTTACTTTTTACAGTGTTGTCCCCAAGTGGCCTAATCTCACTCACCTTCTGTGTTTATACTATTTTGTTATTTGTTTTATTCTATTTTATTCCTAATATATTGTATGTTTCGTTTCCGTGAGTGTGTCCGTGGCATCAACAGTGGGCCCTATCAGAATATCAGCGCAGTGATATTTTCTTTTTAATATCGTTGCACATGCTGATATTATTGTTTGTGTTTTGCTTATCTCGTGTCTCCTGTGCGGGTCACAAATAAATATATATTTTTCTTTCTTTCTTTATTTCTAATCCACATAGAAGAATACAAAAATTATAGATGTTTTACGAAATAATGTTAGTGTGAAGCTGATAAGTGAAATAAGAAGATTTTGAGTGCAATGTTTAGTCAGAGTCACTTTCTGAACCGTAGAATTGATTAATATATTATACACAAAAAAACGAATTGAAATGGACGGTATTAGCCACTGCATAACCATTGTTAGACTAAATTTAACAGTAGGTAACGTACTACTAAGTATTCGATAAAAGATTTACAATAATTTCGTGAAGCCTCTTTCATCATATTCTATGCATGCTTAACTTAAATTACTTTAAGTTTCGAGTAATGAAAAATGACTTTTGATTAAATTAGGCATAAAAAACCGTTATGCTGGCAACATTAAGCACGCCACCCGTTGCGCGCACTTCTACTTCCGAGTTGTCGCTAGACATGTTTTTGAACTCGTGCTACCAAATTAACTTGACGCAGCATCAATTACAGTCCTACCAACTTATCTGTGAACTGAAAGAGGACGGCACCGTCGATTCAGTGTTGCTAATTAATAGAAGGTGCCCAACATTTAGTAAGTTTTCAAGAAGGAAATTTCACATTAGACATAATCGTTTAATAAGAATTACAGTATTTACAAATTAAAAAATGATACGTATAAAAAAAAAGTTAAACCAACAATGGGTGTATCTTAAAAGTAATCCAATGAAGTAGAAATTCAGCAGATAAAATGTTCCACGGGGGGGGGGATACAACTTTCATTTAATGCGAAGTTAAGTAGGTACCTACCCTGTAGAAGGTACCTGGATGCCTAGCATTTAGTTATGACCGTACCTAACCCCTAACACCAGATTTGACTAATTATAATCAGCAGTGGTACCTAGTGGTAGTGTAGTGTGATAAAAAAAACAAATTGCTTTACAATGATTTATTGAAAACCAGATTTATAGTAATTGTGATCTTTAGATGAACCTGCATACACAACTTCATCCTGGTTGTGAGGCCATACTCCGCTTATTTCCGTACCACTATCATCATTATCACTATCGCTTTCGGTTTCAGTGTCACTTACCACTTCTTTAATAAAAGGTTTATCTAAATACAAATCATGTTTTAAGTATTCTAACCTGCGAACGTGTTTACAATGCTGTGCTCACTCATGAACTGTAATAGCGTCAAAAGCTTCTCTAACTAGGCGGGGCATTTCAGCATTTTTGTGCTCAATATTTACATCAGCAACTTTTATTTTCATTGTGCTCCAGAGTTCAATGAGATTGAGATCACAGTGATAAGGTGGTAAATATATATACAAGCATTTGTGTCCATTGTCTTCTAATTTTTTTTCAATCTAATATACAGGTTCAGGCTTGTTTCTCTTAATTATTTCTAATTGCTGAGGTTTAGTCAAATTCTCTCCGTAGTCAATTTTATTTTGGGTCAACCATAATTGCATTTTTTTTTTTTAAGGAATTCGTATTTGGGACTTTATTCACACTTAAACGGTGATAAGAAGCATTATCCATCACTATTATGGATGGCTCTCGTAAATTAGGCACAAGTTTTTCAATAACCCACTTTTAAAGTTGTGTTGGGTAATTTTAGGTGACTCTTCAAGGAATCTCCAAAAATGCTGATATTTAGTAAAACATGTATTGTCTCGATGACAAACAAAAATGGAAGGGGCTAACGACAAGCAGTACAAAAATACTTACATCTAATTAAAACTAATTAACACGCAGCGTTGATTTGCTCATTCTAAACGAGCAGGCGTAGGCTCGAACAGTTGGTACTATTCATCTCGTCATGATAATCACCACTTTTTGAGTTTGATTTAAACACAAGTAATACATTAGTATCTCCTCCCGCATGAACAATAATATATCTTAGCCCTTTCGATACAGGCTCCAATTCTCCGTATTCACCCTCTCCTTGCCAATATTTACCCGATGTAGAGTGAATATAGGTCTCATCTAAATGAATTATGGGCCGGGGCTGGGAAGATTTATTATTTTTATCCACTGCTTGCATGTACTTAGCTCTCCAAGCTGATATTTCATTACGCTCCATAAAAACCTTCCGATTGGATTGAGATTTTTTTAAACCAAATCCCACCTTGTGAAGCATCTTTCGCAGACTCTCTCCCTGTCCTGTGTAATTTATTTCTGTCTTTAAGACCTCTAGAAGCTGTTTTACAGTAGGGACCTCTTTTTTAGCAGAATAAAATTCATGTACTTTCCTCCGTATAACTCCCATCTCAAAATCATCAACATGCACAAATCCACTTTTACGTTTTCTCTCCTTGCCTGGTGTCCGAATTTTTGTACCAGTTTCTTCTGCTGCGTGCCCTTCCTTAACTATTTTTGAAATTAGTCCTTGACTCACACCTGAAATATAAGATAATAAAATAAATGTTAGTAGAAATTTGAAATCTGGCAGGTTAGTTTGCTCACTCACTTAGCCGGTTACCTAATAGATGTACGTTACCCTTACGCTAACCTGCAGCAAGAATAGAAACGAATATTTCGTGGACTTAAATAATTAATTAAGTATCGGGTAATTTATAACAAGAAAGTTGACAACACTAACCTGTCGCTGCCAAAATTCGTTTGTATATTTGATTAAATGGAATAATCGGAGACCCCGCCCGAGCTTCTTCTTCAAAAAAGGTTTAACCTTTAGAATAATGTTCGAGCATCAATTTTAATAGCTTTCGGCATATTTAACTTTATGCGCAAACATCTAATACAAAAGTGCGCCGTAATACTTATAAAACCGCCAACTATAAATCACCTTAACAAACAGAATTGGTTAAAGTTCGAATGTTTATTAATACTCTAACTATTATAAATGGCTATCTTATACAATATTAATAATGACCTAGACCATATGAATTTCGTAAACTCATTTAACTGTAACCCTGAAGACTGTCCCAAATATATCAACTCAACCGGAAGTAATATAAATATACTACATTTAAACATACGTAGCGTAAACAAAAACTTTATCCAACTTCAAGTATTGCTGAATTTGACAAAACTCAACATTGACATCATTGTTTTGACGGAATCTTGGCTGAGTAAAGTCTATACACTACCTGTCCTTGATGGATTTCAGTCTTACTCGTCAGCGATCAACGCTAATCAAAACTAATCAACGGTTATGATTAAAAAAAAATAAAAACGATGGAGTTATAATATACACAAAAAATTAGGGTTACAAAGCTACGTTTGGGAGCCGTCTTTTGACGGGGGGAATTGCCTAGTATGTCAAATGGAAAACGTTATCTGTGGTCGCCGTTTATCGCTCCCCTTCTTTCAATACCAGAGAGCAATTCAACAATTTCACGACATGCCTGTGCGATGTTTATCAGAAAATATCCTCCTGCCCTAGTATCGTCCTTGTAGGAGATCTAAACATTGATATAAGTCCAAGTAATACGAACGACCAAAGCTTCGAATACCTTATAATTAACGCCTCGTATGGGCTGATGCCGACCCACCTTTTCCTTACTCGACTGGACCACTGCATTGATCACCTGCTCCTCAAATCTAAGTATCGATCTACCACACTTGTATTGGATCCCATGTAACGGATCACAGGCCTGTTCTGTTATCTATAGATCACGTTAGTCCAACAAGGAAAATAAATAATGTCACACCCGCCTAGATTACGAAGCCGAGCTGAGCTAGAAAACACGGACTTTACGATACTATACCAAATTGATGACGTAAACGTGTGTATGAATAGATTTATAGATCAGTAATTACAAAACATTCAAAACAGGTTAATGTGCTGAGAAGTTTTGTGATGACGACGAAGGAGTAAAGCTCTTGGAGGTCCTGAAAGAGTTTGGGGCGTATCCTAATGGTACATAGACTACAGGCGCCTCAGAGCAGCCCACAGCTAAGCTACCCTTTGTATGACTTTAAAGGTAGGATCGTCCATTGCGCGCCACGGTCAAGCTACGCACGGGTGCTGGCAAACAAATGAACCACTCCATGCACATCCTATGTAAGAGGGCATTTGAAAGTAGCGCATGTGATAGAAAAGATAAGGAGGAACCGAATGTTATGATATATACTCGTACTTATGATGGGGAGCATGTGGCAGGAAAAGTGAGTATGAAGGTGGATGGTTACTATAGGCCGGTCCAAAGAAAAGACGGTGTGAGATGATGACTGATAGAAACTAATTAAAGAAGAAGAGTTTTTTTTGGTTCGCTTTTTTTTTTTGATGGGTGACCTTGCTAGATGTTGTTAACCTAGCGGAGTGACTAGGATGGGTGATAAAAAAAAACTGGTGATGGTCACCCATCCAAAGACTGACCTTGGTTAGTGTTGCTTACCCTGGCGGGGTCACCTATCCATAAACAAGCGATCAAAAAAAAGTGGTCACCCATCCCAAGACTGACCTTGGTAGGTGTTGCTTACCCTGGCGCGGTCACCACCCCTGCCGCTTCCCTATCTAGAAACTGACCTTGGTAAGTACTAAGTACAGGGTACAGTCAACATGAATGCGCGAGAGGAAGGTTGGATTCCCATGTCGGTAACAGTTTGCTATTTTTATTTACATAAATACAAAAAAATACTATTTTTGATAATTGTTTCAAGTTTAGTAGTTTAGTGTATAGTTGTTTCGGTTTTGTGTAACTACACAAAACCGCGGTATTTTGACGTCACTCAAAATCTTTGCCAAGTTTAGTCCTTGACAAACATTTAGATGTCTCTCTTTTCATATGCAGCTCTTGGTTAGTTAAAAAGAGACGAAACGCTTTTTGACATGCGTGTGTCGATATTATAGATATTGTATAACTATTCTTCATATAGTAGAAAACGAATTATATTCGTTTCCATAATTTTCCTACCTCATTGATTGATACACGTTTAAGTTGCTTAATAAATAAATGTACAAGAGAGTTTGTAATTACTAGAGAGAACATGTTTAAGACGCAATTTCAATATCGGTATTCACTTTCGCACTAACAGAAAACGTCATAAGCAAAAAAAAATAGATATACTTTTGTCTATGCCATCTTTTGTGCCAGTGTGACCGAGGATGCTATAGATACTCATCTATAATCAGTACTAGGTCTGTGCCACTGTCATATCGATATTATCGAGTTTAGCTTAGGAGCGATCTACAAATTTGTTCAAATATCTGTAAAAATCGTCCCTGACTGCGGCTAATTTTTTCTATGTTTTTTTAGGGATTCTTTATAATTATTTAAAAAGTGAATGTGTACTCTTACAATGAGTGAACTTATCAGTCATTGTAAGAGTACAATTCCACTCTTTCGTAAATTTTATGCGCATTATACGCATTGTATAATAATGCTTATTCATACCTTGCGCAAAAACGAGGTACATCATGAGATGAATCGACGTCCTAAAAAAATGCCGAATTGTTCTGTTTTTTGCTGCAAAAAGAGATCTGCCACATCAAATTTACAAAAAGTTTACTTCTATAAAACTTAAAAATTACAATATTATCGGTAGTGACGTTTTGGATTTGTTTACCAACACAGGCCGCTCGCCCTCATACAATATGCGGATTGGTCGAGCGACTGATCCGAGTCTGTTTCCGAGTAGTCGCTGTCACCGAGCGAAAGTGTTGTTACCGGTTTGTTTGTAAATAGTTATCGATAAAAATGGCAAAGGAGTCTATAACCATACAGACATTTTTGAGATTAAGTTTTCTGATTTGTTTAAAATATTATATTGTAAGCTTTATTTTATTATACATAGTTGAATAATAAAATAAAGTTAAATAAAAAATAATACAATACTTACGAGTATTAACAAATATTATTAAAATTACTTAGTGTGAACTTCAACTATAATGGTTTTTAATTTATTTATTGCAGGTTTCCTAGAGATCCAAATTTAAGGGATACATGGAAGAAATTTTGTAATAATAGACTAACCTGGATTATATTATATTATTATTAATACAAAAAGCAGACCCACAAAAATATATACGTCATATTTATACAAAACTAATCCATTTTAAAAACCAGTGATAGATACAACTATCATGGTTTTTAAAATGATCTAAAAATTAAGTTTATTTGTTAGATGTTAATTATTGTAGTACATAATAAATAAAGTCAATCTTTATATAATATCTACCTTTGTATCACTTTGTAAACCTAATATCCCTAACCGAGTTCTTGAATTTATCGATAATGCGTATCGACAGTAGTTACAACCACGGCTGTAAGCATCTTGTCAGTGTAGTTGCGTTATCTCATTATACTGTTATGACACAGAAAGTATCTATGTGTGTGTGAAATTATTAGTATTTTTTTATTTTTATGTGTGAGTTTCGTAGTAACAGACGATTATTTTTGCGTGAGAATTTGAGAAAGTGTGGGTAGAGCAGATTTCCCCCCGCTAAAAATGACAGACAGTTTTGTATCATGGCGTCTCCCCTCCGGTCCGCCGGTGGTCCGTGTTGCTCTATGCGTTTATGTGCACTTGTTTGTTGAATCAAATAAAGATTGACACATACGTTTGTGTTCATTAAGTATAAATATAAAATGCACTTCTCGAGTCAAATGTACAAATTCAGCTATTTTGAGAACATAATATTTTGAGAATCTGCTATTTTGAGAATCTATTATTATGCGAATAAAGGATTTATGCCACATGCCTGGTCTCTTGAACATTGCGACGGCCTGTGTGTCTGCTGTGGATTGCTGAATTCGCTGCACAACGTCTGCTTATCAATTATCCCTAAGGCAAACTAGGTACGTGCCTAGGGGCGCGAGGTTACAGATTTTTTTTTGCTCCTTTAAATGTGAATTAGATAATTATGTATATTATGACCGCTAGAGGGGCGCCAATGAGGTGCTTGCCTAGGGCGTTCTCGACTTTTAATCCGCCTCTGGAAAAACTAATGCGATATTGCCCGTTTACTGCCACGAAATTGTAATAATATTACCTATTAAACACATTATTAAAAGTTACCCAGACATAACCCAGACATGACTGAATTTCTATTATTTTCGGCATTCTTGAACAAAAATTCTTGCACAAACTAATTCAGAAGATGACCCTGAATTAAACCAGATATTTTTCATTTAGAGTCGTAGAAATTTAATCGTAGCTAAAACAATGTATGGGTTTCTGCCATTGTCCTTTGCCGATGCTGTAATAATACAGCGTGTTTAATAACTAAATAATATTCGAAACATGAGTATGTACTCCTCGTAAAGTGTTCATTAATTATTTTTGTACTAACACTAATGGATAGACAATTTGATAACGAACATTTTGTAAGTTTTATATTTTTTCAGAAGACTAATATTCGATTTTATTCTATAATCAGGGCGTATTCACTACTGTAATTCATGCGTCACCAGTGCCGCTAGGCCAGTAGGAATGCTCATATCTCATGCTGATTTTTTGGTCAGGGTACGGCCTTAATGAACATTCTAAACCATTTTCCGTTCCAATTGCAACCAAACGAGATTTTAAAATTGGAATAAGACTCAAACCACAAACCTCGTAAATATCGTACCGTACCGTACTTTGTAAAACACAGTACAGTAAAAGGGTTTATCCTTTAGTTATATAACGGCAGGTTTGTAGAGTCGACCGAATCGCAACCAAACGAGATTATTTCAAAATCAAATATATTTATTTTACATAGGCCTACATGGGCACTTATGAAACGTCGACAAAAGGTGCACGGTTCGGGTTAGTCGTTTCCTATGGAGAAGAACCGGATATTAAAGTAGAATAGGACTTCAACCACAAACTTTGTAGATCAATTTATGTTATTGGGTATTTTAGAAAACATTCCGTTCCAATCGAAGCCACAAGAGATTTAAAAAGCAGAATAGCGCCCAAAACACACTGAAAAATATTATTGAATATTTTTAAAACTAGGGTAGGCGTAGAAATTATAAAAAAACTGTATAAACGCAATCGCTTATATTTCCTTGATTTTACAAATTATAATGACCCTCGTGCAAAGGCGCAATACGTTTTTATATGGCTGGCTGGCGGCGACTGTCACACCCCTTCACTTAGGCCCCGTGGTAGGATGTTACGTCATGGCAATGGCGGCTGGCTGGCAATTTAGTGGCGACAACTTTGGCAGGCGTTACAATATATTGAGTTTAAGAACTAAAATTGTGGAATAGGCGCCGAACCACTATTTTACTGCACTCTATAAAATTTCATTTAAATTATTGGGCATTCTATTCCACCTGTCGCTTCCTACGGCTCACACGGGCAATAGAATACCCAATAAATCACTACTAGCGCAATTCCGATCCTGCATGGAGTATTGCAGCCACCTTTGGGATGGCTTAGCTAAATATCAACTTGCCGCGCTTGACTCGGTGGAATGCAGAGCTAAGAGGCTCACTGGCGGATGCTAAGCTTCACAGCTTGTCTCAACGCCGCAAGATTGCCTGCTTGTCGATCTTCTACAGACTGTACATCTTTGAGTGTACTCAAGAACTCCACGACCTCATCCCACCGGCCCCCTTCTACTATCCGACATCTAGTCGCACTGCAATTTACCATCGTTACCTAGGCAACTAGTTACCATTCCACCAATTCGCACCAATTTCATAATGCGCACAGCAAGAGTGCAACGCGCTACCTTTTTTTTTTTTTTTTTTTTCCGGGGTGGAAAATCCTCATTGGATGTCCTCCGCCCTGGGGTGGCGGAGGGGTCTGTCAGACTCCTACTGACTAAAAACCACCCCGGTGTTCCATCTCACACCTACGCTGGGGGTCGCGGGAACAACGATACTTCCGCAACCCCCGGCTAGTGCCGGCCCGCCTTCGCGGGCCTCGATCTTGGGTCGGGGGGGAAGTGAGGTGTTAGACTTCCCCCGAGACGTCTAAGAGGGGCGCCACCTCGGGTCCTGATGTGTGGTGACGGACGTCCCCAAGTCCGTCACCCCTGGACCCATTTAGGGGGGCTGGAAGAGGGCGTTGTCCGCCCTCCGCCGACGCCCGGCGCGTCTGCTGCGGATCGGGTGAGCGGATGAAACCTCCCTCTCCCTCTCCGCAGCCTCCTTCTGCGAGACGACTGTTTCGCAGAAGGATACCACCGCGTTCCAGGACTCTTCGCTGCCGACCATAGACTCGATTACGGCCGGCAGCGACAGGTCACTGCCTACTTCAGAGATGAGGGCACGGCGTGGCTCCTCCCAAGCGGCACACTCTGCCAGCGTATGCCACGCCGTGTCCTCCCGGCAGTCGACGCAGTGGTGACACCGGGCGTCCGGCTCCCTGTTTATGCGACACAGGTACTTCCCGAAGCAACCATGCCCCGAGAGCACCTGCGTCACCCGAAACGACAGGGAGCCGTGCCTTCTCCCGAGCCAGCGCTCGAGCACTGGCCGGACCGCCTCGATGGTAATGAGGCCGGCGGTAGGGCGTGAAAGCCTGTCCCGCCATTCCGCCACCAGGACCTCGTGGAGCTGAGACCGACGCAACTCCATATGTCGCTGCATCGGCCCTTCGCCCCGCGCCCGCGCTTCTTCGCGCCACCGGTACAGTGACGCGAGTACCTTCGCCTCCAGGTCCCAGGGCGGAGATCCGGCCAGTGCACAAGCCGCCTCGTAGGAGATCGTGCGATACCCCCTTATGACTCTGACGGCCATCGCTCTCTGCGGCTTTCGCAAAACAGCGATGCTGCCGGCCGTCAGGTCAGCCGCCCAGATCGGGGCCCCATACAGGGCCATCGATCGCACGATCCCCACGTAGAGCCGCCTACAGGCAGCGCTCGGGCCCCCCAAATTAGGAAGCAGCGTTGACAACGCCCCAGCCGCGCCCAACAACTTGGGCGCCAGCCGCCGGAAGTGGGGGCCGAAATCCCACCGGCTGTCGAGCACCAATACCATTCAACCCGAATCTCTTACAAGTTAAACTGAATAGGATTCTTCTGGATAAGCTCGCTCCATCGTCAACGTTGCCTCTGTCACCTCTGACTTAGAAGAGCAAACCCATCTCAAAAATAAAAGTTATTTTCATGGTATTAATGTAATTTTTCATGAAGTATATGTCGCATCAAGGCTGGCCGATAGATGCAAACCATCGGGAAGTCAGGATATATTCCCTTAGGTTAAGACATCGTGTGTGGGCAGGTCGGTGGGTACAATCGTGCAAATGAAATCACATAAGTTATTCGATACACTGGGTTTATTCAAATAGACACAAGTTACATTCCTGCTTACCAATATAACGGATCGTCACTGATTCTACGACGTCTTAGCTCTACGGCTGTCGGTACTCAACTGCCATATTCCGCACCTCGCAAGTGCTTATAAAAGCGCGCCAATGCGTAGTTGCTATTGACTGCCGCTAGGGGCTTGCTTGTGATTTGTTTTGACGTCCGTACTATTGACTAAACCCGACACGGCCATCCTGCGAGACAGGCGTCCTCGTCTGTTCCTCATTGTCAGGTTTTAACAGTGTATCGAATCATGTGGAAATCCTCAATGGATGTCCTCAGCCCTTGGGGAAAGCTGAGGGGTCTGTCAGACTCCTACTGACTAAAACCACATGGTGTTCTCTAGGCCGTAATTCCTCTTGAGAGGCGAACGTGGAACACACACGTCGCCTTCTCGGGCCTCTCTCAGGTGACAGATCCCCAAATCTATCACCCGCAGGCATCATCTTCTTGTCCTTGCTCCATGCCATCTCATGGTCACCTCGTGTTGCACCACACGTCATCTTAGTCCACGCCATCCTGGCAATCTCCCATCAAACAAGGGATGTTCTTCTGAAAAATACAAAATTTTCAAACAGTATTTGCTCGTCCAATCCTGACTCATACACTAGAGTGAGGAAACATTTTGAAACAATCAAACATGATCATTCA
Organism: Orthosia incerta; assembly: GCA_948252205.1. NCBI lineage: Eukaryota > Metazoa > Arthropoda > Insecta > Lepidoptera > Noctuidae > Orthosia > Orthosia incerta. The sequence continues at coordinate 4,866,940 of OX411767.1, forward strand.
AATCTCTCTGTTCACTATTGCAAGAAACGAGTAAATCTATTTCCAATTTAAAGAAAATAGCAATTTAATCATCGAATTGGTACCTAAAAGCACCTAATCTTCGTGATTACCAAATTTAAGTACCACTGATAGATAAGTCATAAATCTCAAATTAAATCAAACAAAAGAAACAGTATACCATGTTTCTTATTCACGATTTTTAACCATCACATAGCTCTACTAGCTATCTCATTGCTCTCTTAGCTATCTCAATTGCTCTACTCGCACATCTCCACGATGTCGAGTCAACTCGACTCTCTGAACTCGACCTTGTTCACACAGAGATTTGGTAGTAGTAAGACTTTATCTACAATCTCAATTGGTACTTGAGCTCTGTGTGTCTTACCAACACGATCTACGCATAGTAATCAAAATTTGAAAACTAAAACTATTTCAATTTTCGTAATGAGGGCTTGACGATTCGAACGTCATTAACAATAACATGGTGACCTCACCTCTCGCATGACTATGTGAGTTTACTTTCTTTTAACCTCATAACTCATTAGAATCTTTCTGTAAGGTTCCTAACACAAACATGAATTTTCACACCAGACAGTGTCACACAGACTTCCAGTTGCCATACAGGCCTCTAGTTGCCATAAAGGACTACAGTTGTCATACAGGCCTATAGTTTCTATAAAGACCATCACTTGCCATACAGGCCAACAGTTGCCACACAGGCCAACAGTTGCCACACAGGCCAACAGTTGCCACACAGCGCTCGGCTACTCCTGACCGAACTAGATTATTGGGTTCGTTAAAATAGGGAAATTTTAGAACCCTACGCTTTAACTAAATCATTACCCTGGGCCATGTACCACTAGTCGCTCCAAACAAAGTTTAAAACTTATTCTGCAGCAAAAACTGCCAAGCTCATAGAAACCCTCGAGTAAAACCTCCAACGCCATGGCTCTCTAGCCGACCAGCAATTATATTGCTCTCACAACGGTCTCTCGGTCTCTCTCTAGACCCCGACCTCCACCAGAATCCACTGGTACGGTCAAACGTTCGATAGACTGAATTACTCGACACCTTAAGCTTGCTCATCATTATCAAATCCTTTTGACATCAACATCGACTGGTACATGACCCGCTGGCATCTGCCCTAACCTATCTTGTGCATACTTGTAGGTTCTAAGCGTACCTATTTAAAGCTTTCGGTGTATAACGATCACCGTCCTGTCATAATTACCTATCGTGTACCTAATACAGGGCCTATTTAGTTTTAGAACTAGAACCTCCCACAAAACACTATTCATTAGAAAAAGGTCCGACGATCAACAAGTTCAACAACTAAACAAAGTAATTGTAACAATGCTGTTACTCTTTACCATAATTCTTGCAATGCATACTCAACTCAAACCTCTTCGTAAACCCATCGCCACATGTTACTCATGAGGTGCGGTCCGGAGCTTCGAGTATGAGTAGACATGTCAATCATATTTGGTCTCACTACCAATGTCATCAACTATGACATCCAATTCCCGAGGAACTTGGTGATCCGGGATCCTTCTCACAAGATTCACGCTTTCTACTCAAAGATCTCGGAATATACTGACCGTTCATATCAGGGGAACAATTAAGCCCGATATTATTTGCGTCTTAATAGCTCGTGTGAAGGAGCTTTACGAATTAATTCGGATCAATATTCTTAAAATCTCATCATTAACAGTAAGCCTTTACTATCGTTCTCTAACTCAGTCTTTATGTAATGAAAACGATCGCGATATCTACCACTATCATAATATTACTTTGAAAGTAAGCAAGTGCATTCAGATCTAAAGACGGTGGTTGTAAATCGTTACGCAACACAAGATCTGTTCCGAATACACGCAAATGACCAGTACCGTTACTAACTCGATACAATTGCCTTCGCCCAACGACTTTACTAACTCGCTTTGCCACTGAAAATGACTAGTTGTTAAGTCACTTTGGATAGATCATCTTCTTCATCATCTGTCTAGCCTTTGCCCAACTATATTGGGGTCGGCTTCCAGTCTTACCGGATTCAGCTAAGTGCCAGTGTTTTACATGGAGCGACTGCCTATCTGACCTTCACAACCCAGTAACTGGGTAACACGATACCTCCTGGCTAGACCGGTGTCAGATCTCAAGCTTCTGACTACCCGTAACGACTGTCAAAGATCTTCAAATGACAGCCGGGACCAACGGCTTAACGTGCTTTCCGAGGCACGGAGGAAACTCGGTATGTTGAAATGGTCACCCATCCACGGACCGACCTCGTCAAGCGTTGCTCAACCTTGATGATCGACCCGTGCGGCTGTTATTATTTAGCCACGAGCTCATCTTCTTATGGGATATGAAATCCTAAAGTACGTACTGAATCAAAAGTTGAAACTATTCCGCCAATAGGAAACTCATTAACTACTTGCTTTTTACTAAGTGTGTCTTAATTACCTAGTGATAGTGCTAGATATAACCACGACCAACTCAGTGGTCAAACATGAACTCTCTCAAAGCTCGAAATAGCATCTCTTCACTAGAGAACATTCGACCTCATTATCGAAATAAAATAGAAGCGACTCACCGAGTATTCCATTCGAAACATGCGAGCGCCCGACTTCACAGCTGTGGTCGTAATGTTCGGCTACCACATGCGAACTGCTAGCCTGCCGTTCCTCTTAACCTCTCGGGTGTTGACACATCGGCCTTCGCATACACTATCTGAACCGCTAGCCTGCAGCTGAGGCTCCACTGCGACGCAATATGGTATCTGAAACGTGAAAAACATTACGAGAGTATATGTTCACACAGTTATCTTAACCATACTCAGATTTGATGGAAATTAACCGGTGCAGCGGTGTAGTAAACTAAACCAGCACAGCAAAATGGGTTATTGTGGACATGAACCACACATTACAGTGTCACATGTGCCCAGGTAGGTAGATATATGGGCCTCATAGAATACAAAGAATGCCATAGCATTTTAAGTCGCAATTTCTAGGTCTGGTAGGGATTACCACCTTTTAGACAGTCTGGCCCTCCGATGACCACAAAAGAAGAATACCATGCTTCTTCTCAAACTTAGTTAACTCTCACTACATGAAACTATCACACTACAAAACTAAACAAAATATTTCATTTAGAATTGTCATAATTTCCAGACTGAAATGTGAGGTAGGTACGTCACTGTCACCATATCGTTCCAACTTCCAAACAATAATAGTCGGCCAAGGCCAGTCAAGAGTTATGGCCAGTGATAGTAGAATAATAGCTCTTCAGCAACACTAAAACTTGATCAGCGATAACTAACATGAAATTATGACCTGACACGGGCCACCCCGACGATCCACTGACCGCCATACCGTACACAAAATCAGAATTTTGAATAATGAACACACTTTTCCATAGTCATAACAAAATGAAAACGACTCACCAGATTGGCATAAAGATCCGTGTGTATGGATCTTTCCACTCGTCCACACGCTCCTCCTTGACCTGTCCAGCTCCTTGGTTGTTGCTAGCCTCCTTGCTGCTCCGTTACGGACTGGTTTTTTCATTATTTTGTTTTCGAGGGTAGTCGCAACTGACAGCGCGATACTTTTTTTTGCAAGAATGTAACCGTTATCACTAGCATTGTTTTTACGTGTGATCTCATTAGCACGATCGAATCCCAATTCTGATGTCGCATCAAGGCTGGCCGATAGATGCAAACCATCGGGAAGTCAGGATATATTCCCTTAGGTTAAGACATCGTGTGTGGGCAGGTCGGTGGGTACAATCGTGCAAATGAAATCACATAAGTTATTCGATACACTGGGTTTATTCAAATAGACACAAGTTACATTCCTGCTTACCAATATAACGGATCGTCACTGATTCTACGACGTCTTAGCTCTACGGCTGTCGGTACTCAACTGCCATATTCCGCACCTCGCAAGTGCTTATAAAAGCGCGCCAATGCGTAGTTGCTATTGACTGCCGCTAGGGGCTTGCTTGTGATTTGTTTTGACGTCCGTACTATTGACTAAACCCGACATATATTTTTTTTTCAATAGACTATTTTCAGCTACAGTTGTTGAATGTCGTATAGATGATTTCAGCCGCTGGTTCCAGTTGTCATTCGTACATCTTTGAAATCGATACGGGCAGCCAGAAGCCAGTCTTGCCGAGGGGTATGGTATTACTCAGTTATTGGATTGTGGAGGATATGACGATACTGGTTTTCAGCTGCATTCGGTTGGATTGGAAGCCGACCCTTAGTACTATTTGGGAAAAGGCTAGCCAGATCGATTAAAGAAATAAATGAAGGCAATATGCGTTACGATTTAATTTATTTTTTTACTAAGACAGGATTCTGAAAAAGAAGTACATAAAAAACCAGTTCAGTTCAGTTTCTCAATAACATTATTTATATGTATGTATGTATCTAAGTATATATTTATATTAAATTGTTTTGTTTATATTACTTTTTCTATTTGTTTTCTTTCATTAGTTGCACCTGCCATAAATAAAATAAAATGACACACCTGAGATAAAATCTCTGCACCACCCTAAGGTCGACTGGTAGAAAATGCCTAAGGCATTAAGTCCGCCTTTGTACTTGTGTATAAAGTTTTATAAATAAATAAATATAAATAAAAACCAGCCAAGTGCATCCGTCGGACTTCGCACATTTGGGTTCCATACCAATTTATCAATATAATGGTGTTTGTTAGTAAAATATACGTAATAATAAACATTATCACCAAATTTTAAGTTCATAGGTCAATGGAAAGTAAAATCAAATCTTCGTCACAAAATGTGTGACAAACGGACACGTAAGTGGCAGCAATAGGGCTCCGTTTGGACCCTTCGGGTACGGAACCCTAAAAATCAGTCATAGAATTAAATACTAAAGATCCGAACATTTACTTAAACGCGTTCACCATACGACTCGCGCACACGAGCACTCCCAAAGATAACCCACCGCGTGGCAAGTTCGCTTCGGTCTAATCGGGCCTATGTCCGGCCAAATTGTGGCATCATTAAAATCACTAAAACAACGAGAAATTCTTTTACATTTTAAGGGTTTTACCCCGTGTTTACAAGAATAATATGCATTGTTAGAGCAAACTTTAGAATAAAACTACGCTGACATATTTCACATTTGTAAGGGTTATCCCGTGTGTACACGAATATGCCTGGTTAGAGCAATATTTTGTATACAACTACGCTGGCATTGATTACATTTGTAAGGATTTTCGCCCGTTTGTACATGAATATGCTTTGTTAAATCATCCTTTTTTTGAATAACTCCACTGACATATTTTACATTTGTAAGGTTTATCCCCAGTGTGTAAATGAATATGATTTGTGAAATTACACATATGAATAGAACTACGCTGACATATTTCTCATTTGTAAGGCTTTTTTCCTGTGTGTACCTACACGAATATGCTTTGTTAAACCACTCATGTCTGTAAAACTACGCTCACATATTTCACATTTGTAAGGTTTATCCCCAGTGTGTAAACGAATATGATTTGTTAAATGACACTTATTAGTAAAACTACGCTTACATATTCCACATTTGTACGGTTTATCCCCAGTGTGTATACGAATATGCTGTGTTAAATGATGCTTTTGATTAAAACTATGCTGGCATATGTCACATTTGTAAGGCTTTTCTCCTATGTGTACACGAATATGCTTTGATAAATTACTCTTTTGTGTAAAACTACGCTTACATATTTCACAATTGTAAGGTTTTTTTCCTGTGTGTACACGAATATGCGTTGTTAAACCACTCTTTCCAGTAAAACTACGCTTACATATTTCACATTTGTAAGGTTTTTCTCCTGTGTGTACACGAATATGCTTTGATAAATTACTCTTACGAGTAAAACTTCTCTGGCATGTTTCACAATTATACAGTATATGTTCATTTTTCATTTCCTGTGTAGCACTTGTATCTTCTAATTTTGTTCTTCGAATGTGTATTTTTGGTTTCTTCGCAACAGTTGCCCCTGTGATCATAAAACTGGTAAGTTCTAAAGGGCATGTAATGAAATGGGCTTAAAATAATTTTGTTTTTGAACCATTATCATTTGCGGTTTTTCTGATAGGGAAAATTATCTAGGATAGACTTACAAAAACAAATAAATTATAAAAAGCACCATTATTTAATAAATACATAATTATTTAAAATCCAGATCTTTATATCGTATTATTATTTTTGAATTGAATTGGACAGTTGATTGACATTCGCAATGACATTCAACAGAACAGTGTTGCCAAAATCAATAATGACTGTGGGTAGTTTTTTTTTTTGAAAATATAATATTTAGGAATGGGCGCTTTAAAAACCAAAATAAAAAATATACAGTCTCCTTAATTTATGTACTTTCATAAAAATATATAATCTCTTCTCTGTTCACAGCAGTTTCGAATAAAAGCCCAGGCTCCATACAAAAACATAACATGTCCTTTAGGTTTTTTGGTGGATATGTCGCCGAATTATTGCAAAATCTTGGAAGATCTAGAGAGAAGAACTCTCGATAAATTGTAAACTGAACATATCGATAAGAATAATACAACCAATCAGTGCACCAGTCTAAAATCTATCCATTTATGTGTGACAGTGAAATTGTAAACCGACCAATGAGGGTGGTCGGTTTACAAATACAGCTCACGTGAATGCCATGACGTTACAAATTAAAAAGATGTCCAATGCTGGTGGTCAGCAAGCAGCAAGTGGTAGGATACTGAGCACCAGGTGATTTAGCTTTTATCAAAATTGGGTTAAATTACGATCGTAAATATGTTAAGTCAACGAGTTCTATCCGCAGCGCTTAAACAAATCAAACATAAAGGAGATGACGGGTGCTTAGTTCGCTTACTACAGTACCCGTCATTCTCTTCGAATCTAAACTATCCGTGTCGAGAAGACCTTAGTGTAAATTACACCAGTTACAAAAAAAAACTGGTCAAGTGCGAGTCGAACTCGTGCGCCGAGGGTTCCGTACCTAACCATTATCCCGCCATAATAAAATATGTATAATTTTTTATTCAAGTCAACGGGAACTACCATATCGGTTTTCGACGATAGGGTACTTCCGGTTGACCTAGTATTGTAAATTTTGGTTGAAAGCAAGGTCTTACAGCACAAGTAAAGGGAAAATTCCGAAATATAAAAACGGTGAAAATTAAGGTAAATTTTGGTACTTACAAGTTTTCGCGAAAATCGAAATTTGCCCATATCTTTATATCGTGTTGGCCTTGATTTTTATACACCTAATAGGGACTATAAACCTCAGTATCTGGTATAAATTTCAACTTGCTAGGTCCACCCGTTCCTGCGAAAATCGGTGGTGACACACGGACAGACAGACGGACAAGAGAGTGATCATATAAGGGTTCCTTTTTTACTTTTTGAGGTACGGAATCCTAAAAACATCAACATCGGACGACGGGCAGTCCATTTAGTTTGTAACTGACATTCACGTGAGCTGTGTAAGTACTGGCACAAACCGACCCGTGATTGGCGTGTCATTGCCGGCTTCAAACAAAGGAGGTAATCAATTCTATTGTAATATTGTTGGCATTGCCCAATATTCCCATGTTACTCTATGTGGGCTTCTAAACGGTTTAGTCTAGGAATTAATAATTCGCGAAATGACTACAGAGTCTATAATTGACCAATTATTAGAAAGCGGTAATTGTCGTCAGATTCCAATTAGGTCAGATTCCATGTACGTCATTTTCCAGCTAGGTCAGATTTTGAGTTAGTAATGGTTTGGTACACTTATTCACATTATATTCATCGCACCACGTCTGCGAGACTTCTTTGGTGGCACGGACTCTATAGTCTAGAAATTAGTGACTTCCCTTTATCAAATTAGAAGCATTTTTCAGAGCTCACTATCTAGAGGAAAAGCCATGTAGGAAGGCGAGTTTTAATTTTTTTACCGACTTTCCAAACATGATAAGGCTGTGTCTACGCATGGCCTGCCTGCGATTGGTTGGAGGCGCGCGGGGTATGAGAGGGGGCGCGGGAGGCGTGGGCGGCGCTGGCACGTCTCCCGCTCCGAGCATCGCGCACTCAAATTCTTACCACGACGAAGACACTACATTTTAATTCGGATATTGTATTTTTGTAATTACACCAGGTTATTATAGTTCACGCTTTTTATTTATTCGCTCCTGTAACTGAGCAATCGACGTAGCATCGTCAACATATGGTCCTTCGCAAGTAGAACATTACAGCAGGAAGATTTGGCGTTTGCAAGAATACAAGACCTAGACGTTGGTGGACATTGAACCCGCGTCGCTTCGTTCGAATAAAGCAAGTCATCGTCGCCTACGGTTGAAGATTTGAAGTCGCATAGAAGATTGTGGATAAGGACTCGGATAACCGTGAGATCGTTCCAATTATTCCTTTTATCTGTCTATTTCCTAATCCATATTTTCAGTTTTTGTTTTTATAACGCTATTCTTTCTATTTCTTTCCAATTCATTGCCCTATTGAGTTAGTTAATGGCGATTTTCACTCTCTAAGTAGTTTTTTACTACGTCTTTCATCTTCATATGCAAAATATTTGCTCGCTTATAAGTAGCTTTTTTATAACGGTTGTGCGAGTTAGTGCAACGCATAGCGTGACCTTGACATATTTACAAGGCATCAGCTGTTCATTTTGTGCGTTGCTTAGTGCGCTGTATTCTGTATAGTTATCTTCGAGCTTATTTCATTGCATTTTTTTACCGTTATTTTTTTAACCGTTATTTTAAATTTGAATTTTTTTTTGCCGAGTCATTTTCACTTAACGGAAAAATGGCCGACAAATTAGTGAAAAAACGCAGTTCTATGAAGGCCAAGCTTACAAACTTTACGGCTCATTTAAATGTGCTTAAAAGCTGCGACAATCTTTCCAAGTTGCAAATAATCGAGCTAGAAACCCGCTTAGAAAAATTTGAAGCTATGTACACCGAATTTGACGAATTGCAGACAGAAATCGAGGTGTCGTCGGACAAGCCGGACGAGGCCTACGCGGCGAGAAGCCAGTTTGAGCAGCAGTACTACGTGCTGGCAGCGTTGGGGCGTAGTTTGCTATCCGGATCGGATGGCAAGCATCGCCGTAGTAATTCTGAAGGTACCGTGGCAGGGTCTGAGGAAATGTCAGGTGGGACTAAACATAATTTTGTTAGATTACCTAAAATAGATTTACCACGCTTTGATGGCAGTTATCAGTGTTGGCTAGAGTTTAGGGACACTTTTATTTCTTTAATACACGATAGCCCTTGTATCGACAGCATAAATAAGTTCCATTATTTACGCGCTTCCTTAAAAGGTCAGGCAGCCGAAGTTATTAAAAATATTGATTTTAAGGCGGCGCATTATCAATTAGCATGGGACTTATTGTGTGAAAGATACAATAACAGCCGTCTACTCATAGACAAACACATGCAGGCTTTATTTGATGTCGAACCAGTGGCGACTGAATCTAGTGTTGCTTTGCGTCGTCTTATAGATGAAACGAATAAAAATATAAGAGCGCTCAAGTCAATGGATGAACCTACTCAGCATTGGAATACTATCATCATATACATGATGTCAATTAAATTAGATTCCAATACGAGTAGATATTGGGAAGAGTATCGAAATACTTTATCTGGTACTCCCACACTTGCTCAATTTACTACATTTATTAACAACAAGGCTGACTTACTGGAAACATTGGAAGATAACAACAAGCATAGTAACAAAACAAACAATAATAACAATAAATCAAAAAGTTTTGCTATAGTTTCACAGAATTTAACAAATGAAGGTAATAATAACGCTAATTCTAGTTTAGAGAAAAATAAATTCAAATGTCCTATGTGTTCTGGCGATCATTTTCTATATGTTTGTGAGTCTTTTAAAAGGTTAACAATAGAAGAACGTAATAAAAAGGCCAAGGACCTCAAGGTTTGCCTTAACTGCCTAAGATTAGGTCATAATGAAAAAAGGTGCAGAATGGCCCACTGCAGGTACTGTGCAGCTAGGCATAACACCCTATTACACATGGAATGCACAGAAACCCCTCCCTCACAAAACCCAAGTATTGCTCTTTCTGCTAACGATTCCATCAATGTGCAACCAGATACTCGCTCGTATGTTTTGCTTTCCACAGCGATGGTGAAGGCGGTGAGCGCCAACGGTGAAAGGAGCGACGCAAGAATCCTACTGGATTGCGGTAGTACAGCCAATTTTATTACCGAGAACTTATGTGATAAGCTGCGTTTGTCCCGAAACGGCACGTGCTTCACGATAACAGGTATTGGCAACCAAACTAGTACTAGTGCACAATCTTGCAGTCTAACAATTGAGTCTAATTGCGGTGACTATTCGATTAACATTGACTGTCTAATTTTACCAAAAATCACACATCTTTTGCCGTCAACTCCAATTAGTTTAAAGCGGATAACCATACCGGTGGGTCTACAGCTGGCGGATCCGACATTTAATACACCATCAGCTATAGATATATTGGTCGGTGTAGATGTTTTTTGGAGCATCATATCAGCCAACCACATAAAGCTAGGCAAGAACCAACCAAGGTTATGTGAGAGTAAACTGGGATGGTTAGTTTCAGGCTCAGTAAGCTGTCACTCACGTACGTCCCATTCACATTTCTGTAATCTAGCTAAAACTAAGCCCAGTACAGATTTATCAAAATTCTGGGAACTAGACACAGTATCTGAAAAGCACTCCCTCTCTTTGGAAGAAAGGGTTTGCGAAGATAGTTTTTATAAAAATACAAAACATAAGGCCGACGGTCGTTTTGTGGTCACAATACCCTTTAAGTCTGCCTTAGGCGATTCATACGGTATCGCAAAACGACGTTTTTTGTCGTTAGAGAAACGATTTGAACGTGAGCCTAAGTTCAAGTCAATGTACTTAGACTTCATGTCAGAGTACGAAAGTTTAGGTCATATGACAGAAAATGATTCTAGTTTGAAGCTAGCAGGTGAGGTCAAATATTTTTTGCCTCACCATGGGGTCATGCGGGAGTCTAGTACTACTACTAAGTTACGCACCGTGTTTGATGCATCTGCAAAAACAACTACAGGTATATCACTAAATGACTTGCAGTTTGTAGGTCCAACCGTTCAGGATGATTTACTTGCTATTTTATTGCGGTTTCGACAGCAAAAATTTGTGATCTCGGCAGATATCGAAAAAATGTATCGGGCTATTGAAGTGAATCCTATCCAAAGGTCACTACAACAGATAGTTTTTCGTAAAAATCCTACGGAACCGCTAAAAACATATACATTAAACACGGTGACGTACGGTACAGCGTCGGCTCCATATTTGGCCACTAAGTGTTTAGTGAGCTTAGCTGATAAAGCATCGGATCTTTTAGTCAAGCGTTCTATTCAGAATGATTTTTATGTAGACGATTATCTTAGCGGTTCAGACACAATATCAGGTGCACTAGATTTGTGTAAGAACACGTGGGCTATTCTGGCGTCCGCTAAATTTAATTTAAGAAAGTGGCAGTCAAATAGCCCAGAAATTTTAAAAGAATTAGATAGTTCATATAACTCGAGTAGTTTGATATTAGATCTTTCAGACAACAATACTCCTTCTAAAACGTTAGGTGTACATTAGTTATGCGATTCTGATAAATTAGGGTTCTCAATTCATATCGAATCCAATAGCAAAATAACCAAACGATACATTTTATCAGTAATTAGTCAGATATTCGACCCACTAGGACTAGTGAGTCCCTGCATTGTCGAAGCAAAAATATTAATGCAGAAACTCTGGATGCACAAATGTGAGTGGGATGACGAAGTGTCGCAGGAGGTTGCAGATTCATGGCTAGTATTTGCGAGTACCTTGCCTTGTTTAAACTACATCAAAATTCAGCGATGGATTTCATGTAATAATTCCATAACCCATGAAATTCACGTATTCACAGACGCATCAGAAAGGGCTTATGGCGCATGTCTATACATTCGTTCTGTAACCAGTTCAGGTGCAGTCACTGTTCACCTGTTAACTTCCAAAAGCCGTGTGGCACCAATCAGGCCTACTACTACTCCACGGTTAGAACTGTGTGGGGCTCTGTTGGGTTCCAGGTTGTGCACAAAAGGTGTCCGTTACTGAGGCCAGATGTTGTCGAAAATGGTCATTTGAATCTTATAGATAATTAGTTTTGCGGCTTCTGTAATTGTTGCGCACATTTTTAAATTTGTTGCGCTTATAGTTTTTTAATTATTTCACAAAAACATTTCCTGCTGGGGTAACGTTACCCCAGCCAGACCTTTTTCTTTCTAATGGGAATATTTAAATAATTACTAGCTATAAAATTAGTTGTCTAGATGAAGTAAATGTTGTGCCTTATTTTGTATTTGTTCTTTCATCGGTTGCGAAGTTATTCGAGATTTTGCTGGGGTAACGTTTTTGGTTTTGCTAGATCTTTGAAATGGTTAAGCGGATTCTTATCATATTTTGTACATGGCTTCTTAGGAATTAGTTTAAATTTGTTCTGCAATAAAAAAAAACAAAATAATACATAGCTTAAAGGTTATTTCATTAAATAGAAAAACACTTCAATTGGTCCCAGCACTCTCAATAAGAGCTCTAAAGACTTACTTTAAACGTTATTTTAAAGCTTGTAACTGCCTTCAAATGTATGTGAAGTTTCATTAGTATCCTGTAAGTATTTAACAAGTTATGATGATATTGAGTTCTTCACGAGCACGGTCTTGATGCGCGCGGTGTTATTTGGCCACTGAATTGGATATATGAACTGAATGTTATGTTAATTATTAGTTTTTTAGTTCAGTTATATATCAGTAAAATTTCAGCTCAGTACATTGGATAATTAATGAGATAATACGATTAAAGTCATCAGGAAGTGAATGACCGTGGTAACCCGACCAAGTTTAGGTGGTTACGAAAAAGCGAAAACGCAAAACATTATGGTACCTTCTAAAATATGTAGGATAGTGTTACAAATTTAGTACAGACATGTACACAAGTTTAAAAAAAAACTACGTGATTATTAAATAATTTTTATTGACAGGTAATTTTGAAACTCGAATCGTCATCTATTTGCGAGTTTATATCAACGCGAGTGTCGCAACAAGGTAATTATGGATTTCTTAAAGTCTACGTGTCCAAGGAGTTTGTGGAAATAAATAAATACCTACCTGTTGCGGTAGTCCCGACTCCCGACATTGATAACGATAAAAATCGGTCGCTAAGTCATGAATTTCATTAATCATGTTTCAAGTCATATTTTGACAATATATACACAAAAACCTTCCACTTGAATCAATCTATCTATTAAAAAAAACTGCTTCAGAATCCGTTGCGTAGTTTTAAAGATCTAAGCAAACAGGGACAGACAAACGGGAAGCGACTTTGTTTTATAGGTACTATGTAGAGAAGGATACATAATATATGTCGTTATCATTGTTGAGAATTCCAGTCTAGGTAATAATTAAGTACGAAAGAAAAGAAAATAATAAGTTCTTAAATTTAAATATTTAAGCCTTAAAAAAATACAGTTTTAGATAAGTACCTAACAACATGTACCTACATATTAATAATAATTTTGCTACTATTTCTGTAGTTACATTATACAAGCTTACCTTGTTCGTGAATTCATCAAGCAGCCTGCACCATAACTATGATCATCAATAGAAGCACTCCACATTAGCAGTAATTCGCCACACTTATTATTTTACATTAGCTCTCACGCACTCTATAAATATTTGCAAAAACAGGAAACGGAACTGCCGAAACGCATGCGCACTCTACAAGTTGAATTATGTGATTACGGAGCATGTTTAGTGCGATATGCAAACAATGCGCCCCTTCACCCCACCCCTTCCGCGTCCCACCGAACGACATGTTATATCAGTGATTTTTGATAAGTTTGTGCAACTGGAAGATAATAATTATGTTTTCATAGTACAGATATTATTATATTATTAATGTATTTAACAGTGTACGCGTCTGTACCGAAATTGTAAGGTGTATTATACTAAACATTTCAAAAGATAGTATAATGTTCTGCGTTTTCGCTTTTTCGTAACCACCTAAACTTGGTCGGGTTACCACGGTCATTCACTTCCTGATGACTTTAATCGTATTATCTCATTAATTATCCAATGTACTGAGCTGAAATTTTACTGATATATAACTGAACTAAAAAACTAATAATTAACATAACATTCAGTTCATATATCCAATCCAGTGGCCAAATAACACCGCGCGCATCAAGACCGTGCTCGTGAAGAACTCAATATCATCATAACTTGTTAAATACTTACAGGATACTAATGAAACTTCACATACATTTGAAGGCAGTTACAAGCTTTAAAATAACGTTTAAAGTAAGTCTTTAGAGCTCTTATTGAGAGTGCTGGGACCAATTGAAGTGTTTTTCTATTTAATGAAATAACCTTTAAGCTATGTATTATTTTGTTTTTTTTTATTGCAGAACAAATTTAAACTAATTCCTAAGAAGCCATGTACAAAATATGATAAGAATCCGCTTAACCATTTCAAAGATCTAGCAAAACCAAAAACGTTACCCCAGCAAAATCTCGAATAACTTCGCAACCGATGAAAGAACAAATACAAAATAAGGCACAACATTTACTTCATCTAGACAACTAATTTTATAGCTAGTAATTATTTAAATATTCCCATTAGAAAGAAAAAGGTCTGGCTGGGGTAACGTTACCCCAGCAGGAAATGTTTTTGTGAAATAATTAAAAAACTATAAGCGCAACAAATTTAAAAATGTGCGCAACAATTACAGAAGCCGCAAAACTAATTATCTATAAGATTCAAATGACCATTTTCGACAACATCTGGCCTCAGTAACGGACACGCACAAAAGTAAGAGATTCTCTCACGTTACCTATCCACCGATTTCACTATTGGTGTGATTCCACAATAGTGCTGGGATGGTTGTCTACACCTGCCCAGCAGCTAAAGCCTTTCGTTAGAAATCGTGTCAACGAGATACAAGAAAGTAGCTCGGGTACTAAGTGGAGATACGTGCCGTCTAAGGACAATCCGGCGGATCTTGTCTCTCGTGGACTGAAGGCTGATCTCATCAGCGATTCTGCACTTTGATGGTCAGGCCCTCGGTTTTTATTGAATAATGAAAATGCTTGGCCACAACAGCCAAATAAATACGTGAAACAAGATCTACCAGAAGTAATTTGTAACTTAGTAGATAGTCATAATAGTAGTAATACTAGTTCGAATCTAACTTGTAGTTCAATCATACAACAGTTAACTCACAAACATTCTAACTTCAATGATTTACAACGCGTCGTAGCTTACATTCTAAGATTTATTTACAACTTACAAAATAATAATTCTAAAATAATAGGTTCCCTTTCTGCTGATGAACTTAGAAAGGCCTTGTTTCTTATATTACGTGTAGCTCAATCTGAAATGTTCCCAAATGAGTACGCTGTCCTCAAATCCGGGCAGTCATTGTCACTTAAAAACAGGTTAACTTCTTTGACTCCCTTTTTAGACTGTGACAATATTATTCGTGTAGGGGGCAGACTAGATAACTCCCCGTATGAATACGACGTAAAACATCCAATTTTACTCTGTAGTAAGCATCATTTTACGAGATTATTATTTCAAATGCAACATCAAAAACTACTACATGCAGGTCCACAATTGCTTTTGTCGACTATTCGCCAAACTTATTGGCCTCTGGGGGGCAGAAATCTTGCTAAGGTAACTGTGAACAAATGCTTAAAATGCTTTAGATTTAAAGCTCAAAATGTGCAGCCAATCATGGGACAGTTACCTAACACTAGAAGCACCTTGGAGTTTCCTTTTCTTAATAGTAGCGTCGACTATGCTGGGCCCATACTGATATCTGACCGGAAAGGTCGGGGATCTAGATTAATAAAGTCCTACCTGTGCATTTTTATATGCATGGCTACCAAAGCTGTGCATCTCGAGCTTGTCACGGACCTATCTAAAGAAGCTTACAGAGCTGCTTTAAATCGTTTTGTCGCACGTCGCGGCAGGCCACGTACTATCTTGTCCGATAATGGTACAAATTTTGTCGGAGCAAGTAATGAACTATATAAATTTTTGCAGGGTTCTGATGTTGCACATGAAATGGCTCAGGAAAGCATAGAATTCAGGTTTGCACCGGCTTATTCTCCACACTTTAACGGCCTCGCTGAGGCTGCGGTTCGTTCAACGAAACATCATTTAAAAAGAATCTTGCAGCTTACTCATTTTACTTACGAGGAAATGGCTACGTGCCTAACTCAAATAGAGGCAATTCTAAATTCAAGGCCCCTTACTCCTCTTTCCACTAATCCTCTCGACTTCTCTGCCCTTACTCCTTCTCATTTCCTTATTGGACGCTCACTAATGTCGGTTCCAAATCCACAGATCACCGACGCCAACATCAATCGTTTGGAGCGCTACCAGCGTGTGGAATGCATCAAGCAACACTTTTGGAAAAGGTTTAATCTCGAATATATTTCAAATCTACAGCAGAAAACGAGATGGCCTGCTTCTACCAACGGTGACATAGCGTTGGGATCGCTTGTTCTTGTGAAGGACAAGGCGCTTCCGCCACTCTGCTGGTTGCTGGGACGCGTCGTGCAGGTGTACCCCGGCAGCGATGGCGTCACGAGGGTCGCGGATCTGAAGACGAAGAGAGGGACGATTCGGCGCGGCTTCAACAACATCTGTCCACTTCCTCTTTGAAGTCCACTTCAACGCGGGGAGCATGTCTACGCATGGCCTGCCTGCGATTGGTTGGAGGCGCGCGGGGTATGAGAGGGGGCGCGGGAGGCGCGGGCGGCGCTGGCACGTCTCCCGCTCCGAGCATCGCGCACTCAAATTCTTACCACGACGAAGACACTACATTTTAATTCGGATATTGTATTTTTGTAATTACACCAGGTTATTATAGTTCACGCTTTTTATTTATTCGCTCCTGTAACTGAGCAATCGACGTAGCATCGTCAACAGCTGTATGTATGTTTATTTTTTGTTTATGTTCACCGATTCCTCCGTCGTGGACCGATTTTGAAATTACTTTTTTGTTTGTTAGAGTAGGTAAGTATGTTCCTGAATTGGTACCATTTAAAGGACAATGGCAGAAGCCCATACACTGTTTTAGCTGAGATTAAATTCCTACGACTCTAAATGAAAAATATCTGGTTTAATTCAGGGTCATGTTCTGAATAAGATTGTGCAAGAATTTTTATTCAAGAATGCCAAAAATAATAGATATTCAGTCAAGAACTTTTGTAGGTTATGTCTGGGTAACCTATAAATAATGTGTTTAATAAGTAATATTATTCAATTTCATAGAAGTAAAATGGCAATATCGCATTAGTGTTTCTCTTTCCTAGTTATAACAGCATGAAATGAAAAATATACTCTTTGGAAAGAGTACTATAATATACTAAAACTAATATTATAAAGAGGTAAAGTTTGTATGTAGGAGGTAATCTCAGGAACTACTGGTTGGAATTGAAAAATTCTTTTTGTGTTAGATAGTCCATTTATCGAGGAAGGTTATAGGCATTATAACATCACGCTACGACTAATAGGAGCGGAGCATAAATGAAAAATGTTGCAAAAACGGGAAAGAATATTACTTTTTGAGGGCTTGCGTTGCGTGCGCTGCGTAAACGGTTTCAGTTATGCAATCATGTATGTAGGGTAGGTAGAGTAGGTTTAGGGTATGTGTAGGGTAGGTGTAGGGTAAGTGTAGGGTAGGTGTAGGGTAGGTGTAGCGTAGGTGTAGGGTAGGTGTAGAGTAGGGTAGGTACGTAGCCAGTAGACGGGAGTGAAGCCGCGTGGGACAGTTATATTATAAAGCTGAGGAGTTTGCTGGTTTCTTTGTTTGAACGCGTTAATCTCAGGAACTACTGGTTGGAATTGAAAAATTCTTTTGTGTTGGGTAGTCCATTTATCGAGGAAGGTTATAGGCTATATAACATCACGCTACAATCAATAGGAGCCGAGCATAAATGAAAAATGTTGCAAAAACTGGCAAAAAATATCCTTTTTGAGGGCTTCGTTTTTTTTTTTTTTTATATCCTATAGGCTCGCGCTTGACCACTATCTCACCAGATGGTAAGCGATGATGTGGTCGACGGTGAATCACGCTTGCCTAGAAAAAACCTATTCACTCTTGACTTAAAGACCCCTAGATTGTAGCAGTCGGGAAACACAGATTCCGGCAGGGAATTCCACTCCTTAGCTGTACGGACAATAAAAGTGTTCCCAAAACGTTTGGTGCGTATGGGTGGGATGTCCACCATGTACCGATGACGCATCGCCGTAAGTCTGGTAGTCCGATTATGAAACGGGCTAGGTGGAATTAGATCATGCAAATCCATCGCACACTCGCCGAAGTGTAACCGATAAAAAACCGACAAACTGGCAACTCGACGACGATGTTCAAGGCTCTGGAGCTTTGTCTTGACCAGTGCTTCATCGCCGATGAGCCTCTTGGCCCGGTTCGTGCGCTGCGTAAACGGTATAAGTTACGCAACAATAATGTATGTAGGGTAGGTGGGGTAGGGTAGGTAAGGCAGATGGGTAGGTAGGTAGCCAGTTGACGGGAGCGAAGCCGCGTGGGACAGCTAGTTTATTAATACAAAAGGTCGTCGTCAACAACCAAGCTATATTTTTTTTAGATTTGGTTGCTAGTCTTTTTGCCTATCATTAATGAAAGTACATACACTACAGTATTCTTACCTTTCGCCAAGGACACCTACACTTAGACATAAGCTGTATTGTTAATGAATTTACTCCGTTTTAGTATTTAACTCACTTTCAGACGCTCAAATTTAAGTCAGCTAAGATTTCGCCATTGTTATTTAGTGATGATCTGATCTGAAAGTACTTCGGAGATATATAACAGGACTCTTTAATAAAAGACGGCAAATCTCTCGGGATTGCTGCAATCGCATGTCTGTTTATTGTTTGCACCATTTCATAACACGTCAGTAAGCTCTAAAGGGGTACAGGTCACCCTGGTACAACCTCTTTCCACCGGTTAGAATTTTCTGCCAGTCTACCCGGGACCACGGTCGTTGCAACACAGTCGGGTCGGGTTAAATCGGTAAATAAATAATCGAAACCATCACGTTAAATTCCCGTGATATATTGCTTCTTATTTGATAAAGGGAAGTCACTCATTTCTAGACTATAGAGTCCGTGCCACCAAAGAAGTCTCACAGACGTGGTGCGATGAATATTATGTTAGTAAGTGTACCAGAAACAATTAATAACTCAAAATCTGACCTAGTTGGAAAATGTCCTAGCTGGAAAATGACGTACATTACCGCTTTCACCGATTCTACAATTGACTGATTCTACAAATGACAGTTTTTTTCCTTCGGCTGAGTGTACCGACCCCTGAGGGTCCCCGGCAATGATGCAACATTTTCCAAATACAACATTTTGGGAACCAACATTTTGAAAATTCAACATTTTGGGAATTGAACATTATGCAAATTCAACATTACGGTCTGAAAGAATTTTTTTATGTATGTACAGTAGTACTTTGAAATGGAATATAGTACCGTAGTACAGTAAATAAAATGCAATATCTTTTTCTCAAAAAATAAACCGAGAGAAACAAACTAAAAAGAGAAAATAAAAACATTTTCCCAAAAAACAAACAGACTACTGAAACAAAAGTTATTTTTACACTTTTCAGTTTTTTGCTATGGAAGTAGGTTTATTTTTTGAGTAGTTTTCATTTTCCTGTTTTAGTTTTGGTAGTCCATCACTAAAAAGTGTGCAGGTTATAGTAAGGTACCTAACGTTTAAAAAAAAAAAAAAAACTGATAAAATACTCATAATAACTCAATTTACACATTCGTGCTATTTGTCGTTAGTGAGTTCGGTTGTATTTTCCATATCTTGAAATCTGCTGAACCGATTTTGATGAAACTTGTACTGTTCTCAAAGTTGAGAGCAAGTTCATTTCAGGTGGACTGTTCCTCAGTTTGCTTATCTTTTAATGAACTAACTAATACTTACTATTTGTGTCGTTAGCTCTCCGTTTCGTCTTAGTTACTTCTTGTTCTTCTTCTACTTCAGTATTAAACTTCATCAAAGGAACATCATCTTCTAAATCTGATGCAGACTGTTGTGGTGGTAGATCTTCTGATTCAGAATGGTTTACAGGTATATGTACATTTTCTATGTCTTGAAATTCATGTTCTGCCTCTGTGAAAATAAAAATTAAACAGATTTTTATAGTAGGGGATTTACTCAAGCGTGGCAGAATAACATAAGGGGGGATAGCTTGTACCCGGTTAAGTACCTCAATCAAATATGAGCCCCATATATAAGTCCGCCCGTCAAGGATAAAGATTAGTAAAAAAAAATGATCATCAGATATTCTCGAGCGCGTCAGATTAAGGTAGGGTGTTTAGTTAAGACAAGACAATCATATAATCTGACGATTTCCACAAGCCGAAGTAACAAAAATTCGTCGATAAAGTTTAATGCGTGCAGCTGCGTGATGCCTATATTTCCCTCTCCGCGTTTCTATTCCTCTCTCACTCTTTCTCTATCTATCACTCTCTCACTCCGTCCCCACTCTGGTTTCTGTTGCCATGACGCCTAGGGACACGGTAAGTAAATAACGTCAGTTTAACTTCAGTAGGGCAGGACATGAAAAAACAAATGCCAAAAACTCATTGAGTACAAAAAAAACTTTTTTGCAAAAAAATACTACCGACTTCCAAATAAAAACTACAAAGTGAAAAATAACTTTATTTTTGGAAGTCGGTGTCCATAACGCAAAAATATGGTACCTACGAAAGACACCGACTTCCAAAAATAAAGTTATTTTTCACTTTGTAGTTTTTATTTGGAAGTCGATAGTATTTTTTTGCAAAAAAGTTTTTTTATTTTACCCTTTTTAGTTGTACCTACCTAATAAGCAAGTTGTTTAGTAAGTACCTTAACGGCAGAATAGATTACCCGAATAACATGAAACTTGAACATAGTCGGTGAAATGAGAGATCTGCGTACCCCTTTCGAGCGTACTGGCGTGATGTTATGTTATGAAATGGTATAAACAATAAACAGACATGCGATTGCAGGAATCCCGAGAGATTTGCCGTTATTTCTTGAAGAGTTCTGTTGTATATCTCCGACGTTCTTCAACAGATCTTCACCAAAATAAAAAGGGGCCAATTTCAAAATATGCTCTTTCAAACTAAAAAAGAATTTTCAAAATTGGTCCATACTTGACGGAGATATCGGTGAACACACACAAAAAAAAAAAAAAAACGTACTTGAAGTCGAACATAAAACCTCCTCCTTTTTGGTAAGTCGGTTAAAAAGTATCAGTATCGAATGAAAATGTACTGGATACCAGAAAGTATCAATACTTTTTTCGTGTCCCTAATGACGCCATCACAGCTGACCACACAGACTCGTTCGTGGCATGATATTATTAACAACTTATTTCAAACGTTTTGGCGTTATTTTGTTATTTTAATATAAGTTATGTGAATTAAAGTTTATAAATAACTTTAGAAGAGCTAGAGACTGAGCTGACATTTTCGACGGTAAATAGTGATAACGTATGTCCTGAAGATATTCTACACGGAACAGAAAAAACAGTGGAAATGCAAAGTGGGCGTGGCACGCGTGTCACTAATAAGCGCATCCACGCATAACTGATTCCAGTCGTGTTCTAACATCGCGTCGAGTTGCTAGTCTCGCGACAAATTTATTTTTCCGGAACTATGCCGTTTTATTCCATTTTGGAGTGCAAAAATGATACTAGGAGAAAGAATCTTAAAAATGCAGTTGTTTCGTACCATCGACGTAAAAACGATTTAATTTTTTTTCTAATAAAATCTTAGTATATTTAAATTTACTAATAATTTAATAAAACGTCTTGTTAAAATCAACCTTACGCGATTAAAATAAAGTTTATTTTGAATTGAATGTGTTCACTGTTTCCGTTCTCGAAAGTTCTTCGCTACTCAATAGGGAACTATCCGCAAAGCTGCGCTCAGATGGCGCCACAGGTTTCTGCGTAAACAAACTAGAGAAGGGCGTTTTCGGTTTTTTGCGTATGTGTTTTCATATCGATATCGAATACGGTTTTCAGATGTCGATATCAGTAGTACAGTTTGCAAAAGTTAAAATGTTATTTAGATGAGCAAAATAACAACGAACACGAAATAATACTTAGAAAGATAGGTAGCGCATATGGTTCCTATCGTTTTTGATGTTTGCATTTTGTTCGTAGTTCGTACGTTTTCGCATTGTTACGGTTTTAAGCATAGAGCAACACGGACCACCGGCGGACCGGAGGGGAGTAGCCATAGCGTTTTTTCCCGATACAAAATTGTCTGTAATTTTTTGCGAGGGGAAATCTGCTCTACCCACACTTTCTCAAATTCTCACACAAAAATAATCGTCTGTTACTACGAAACTCACACATAAAAAAAAATACACTAACAATTTCACACACATATAGATACTTTCTGTGTCATAACAGTATAATGGGATAACGCAACTACACTGACAAGATGCTTACAGCCGTGGTTGTAACTACTGTCGATACGCATTATCGATCAATTCAAGAACTCGGTTAGGGATATTAGGTTTATAAAGTGATAAAAAGGTAGATATTATATAAAGATTGGCTTTATTTATTATATACTACAATAATAACAAATAAACTTAATTTTTAGATCATTTTAAAAACCATGATAGTTGTATCTATCACTGGTTTTAAAAATGGATTAGTTTTGTATAAATATGACGTACACATTTTTGTGGGTCTGCTTTTTTTATTAATAATAATATAATCCAGGTTAGTGTATTATTACAAAATTTCTTCCATGTATCCCTTAAATTTGGATCTTTAGGAAACCTGCAATAAATAAATAAAAAAACATTATAGTTGAATTTCACACCAAGTAATTTTAATAATATGTGTTAATACTCGTAAGTATTGTATTTTTAATTTAACTTTATTTTATTATTCAACTATGTATAAAGCTTACAATATAATATTTTAAACAAATCAGAAAACTGAATCTCAAAAATGTCTCTGTATGGATATAGACTCCTTTGCCATTTTTATCGATAACTATTTACAAACAAACCGGTAACAACACTTTCGCTCGGTGACAGCGACTACTCGGAAACAGACTCTGATCAGACGCTCGACCGATCCGCATATTGTATGAGGGCGAGCGGCATGCGAGCGGCCTGTGTTGGTAAACAAATCCGAAACGTCACTACCGATAATATTGTAATTTTTAAGTTTTATAGAAGTAAATAGTAATAATGTGATTAAAAATTACTTACATATGAAAGGTAACGACATCTTTTTGTAAATTTGACGTGGCAGATCTCTTTTTGCAGCAAAAAACAGAACAATTCGGCATTTTTTAGGACGTCGATTCAGTCACGTAACTAGATTTAGTCTACTGCGCAGTTGGGCTGCAACTAGTTTTATTGTACGCATAGGACCGCGTGGTCTTGTACTTTGACAGAGGGGAACGCCTGCGTATGGCTACTCCCCTCTGGTCCGTGTTGCTCTATGGGTTTTATATTTTGAATAATTCGTTCTCACACGCTAGTAAGGTTTTTATTAGATACAGCTTTTGTAATATCGGTTATTTTGTTATCGATATCGATATGATATGATATCTAACACATATCCGATATAAGTTACGTTTAGATATAATAATAAAATAAATAAATAATAATATGTTTTTGAACACAAGTTATCTTAAAAACAGTAAAAAAGAGTTCGGTAACCACAAACAGTAGTAGACGCCATGTTGTTATGTTTTTGTTTACTCAGAGCCGTCAAGCGCCATCTGGCGGGAGCAATTGGCAGTAAGGTAAGTTAAGGTAAGGTATTAGGTTTGTAGTCGGGTCGGCTATTGATTTTATAGATAGATATCGATAATAGAAAATAGGCACCTATATTTTCTTTTATATTAGGTGCATTAAATATTTCCAAAAAAATGGAAGTATGCTGTATTACATGCATAATAATTATTACAATGATTGTTTGTGCAGCAATTTCTTGAAATCACTAAATGAAAAATCCCTCTGATTTTTAGATTTCCCAAAGAAGCTAGCGTCAAAGAGAAATGGATAGATGCAACGGGTAGAGTTAATTAGATGCCATCCAAATCAAACACGATATGCTCTGAACATGTTTTAGAAGTTGGTTTATTAAGCCGTTTTTGAGTTTTAGCGAGACTAACGAAAATTAATATATTTTTATACATAGAATATTTTATGTTTACGCAATACTACGCCATTCATCCTACAGTTTTACTGAAATCAACAAAGTTTATTTTTTCGAATGAAGAAATCGGGAATTTATCGATATCGATAATGTAATTAATAATGTAATGTTACTTCCATGGTTGAGTAGCCGAAGATATCAACCTATGACATGAATGTAAACCTTACATCATACGCAATAAAGATACGCATATCTTACTCCAATTAATGAATCTCCTAGAATTGAGTCAGGATCACCTACGATCTAGCTATTGCTCGCACTAGTTATAGTATTGAAGCTCAAGAATCTCCAAGATTTGACAATGTTTTTCTTCATTTAGGGGCCTTTCATATTGAAAGTGCCACCTTCCTTAAAAAGCCTTTCAAGGCAGGTGGCACTTTTATTGAAGATTGTGGACTGAGCAATATCATGATTGCATGTGAATTGATCGCTAATGGTTCAGTTCCAGGTTTTTTTGGCGGTACAAATTATAACTGATGTAAACGGTTACATTCTCCCGTGGCGATGGCATTGCAACAATTACATTTCGAAGCATTTTTGGAAAACCAACTATTGACAGCTGGCGAATCAGTGTTAGAATATCTCACCACACTTTTGGCTCATTAAGATGTCTCCTCAAGTTCAGCATGCAGAAACACAACGTCTCATTCAATCTTATGAGGAATATACAGAAGACACATTAGACGGCAAGCACGGAAGAACGGCGCAAATTTACGCAATGTACATCGATTTTATAAATCTTTACCATTTATTCATTAATCGTCTTATTAATAAACGTGGACTAAGGTGAGAATAACTTTATTCCAAGCATTAGGTTGGCACTAACAAATTTCCGTATTAATAAACACGGAATAAGGAGAGATTATACTAATATGACTCCAGTCTTGGACTAAAAGTTATTCCATGGTGCTAGCTAGTTTAAGGTCGGATTAAGGTTGGATTAAGAGTGTATCCATGGCGACTACATTTATTATTTTTGATTGACATTTTGTTGGTTGTGATTTGATGATGAACATTTTTAGTTTAATATAAATATATTGTAATAGACAGGAAACTTTATTTCAGGAATTGGCATGAAGATGTGTTTAATACTTAGGTATTTTACTAACATTAGTATGAGAGATACACTCGTCATCAGATCTATCAAAGCACTACGAATATTAAATACTAGCTGTTGCCCGTGAATGTCGCGGAATTTTTTTTAGAACTTTTAAAGAAGAAAAATTCCATCATATATTATATTTGCGTAACTTAAACGGTTTACGCAGCGCACGCAACAAATGCTCTCAAAAAGAAATATTTTTGCCCGTTTTTGCAACATTTTTCATTTATGCTCGGCTGCTATTGGTTGTAGCGTGATGTTATATAGCGTATAAACTTCCTCGATAAATGGACTATCAAAAAGAATTTTTCAATTCCAACCAGTAGTTTCTGAGAGTAGCGCGTTCAAACGAACAAACAAACAAACAAACTCTTCAGCTTTATAATATTAGTATAGATTTGCAACCTCGCGCTATCCACCGGAATTTTCCCAAAGACCCTTAAAAAGCCATCGTCCACCCTATCTGTAAAACAGGTGATAGAGGCAGTGTTGACAACTATCGCCCAATCTCTGTGCTTCCCGCAATATCAAAAATACTGAAAAGAATCATTCACAAAAATCTCCTGCAATATCTGAACAAATATAAAATCACTAGCTGACCCGGCAAACTTTGTTTTGTCATAAAAACACCAAACATTCATCTACCCTATTCTACCTACCCTACCCTGCCTACCCAAACCTACCTTCCCTACCCTACCTACCCTTAAAATAAAGAAAAAAAACTTCACATAAACCATCTACTAAATAGTCCGAACAAAGCCTAAACATTCGGTTTGGATAGGTGAGCCCGTTCTTGAGTTATAAAATTACAACGAAAAGTGGCATTTCTTGATATATAGATTGTGGAAAACCAGTACGGCTTCAGAAAAGGTATATCGACAGAAGATGCTGTCGAAGCACTACTAGACTCCATTGTAAACAAAATCGACAACAAATACAAATGTATATTCACATATTACATATGTCTCTGTCCCTATTATATTCAGAAAGCTGGAACGAATTAATATGTGGCTTAACCTTCAAATTGCTGCAGAACTTTTCACAGAACGGACCCAGTGTGTTAGAATAGGCGACCACATCAGTGATGAGTAATAAGTATTGCATGCAAGTTAAGTTCATTCCAGGTGGACTGTTCCTCAGTTTGCTTATCTTTTAATAAACTAACTAATACTTACTATTTGAGTCGTTAGCTCTTCGTTTCGTTTTAGTAACTTCTTGTTCTTCTTCTGCTTCAGTTTTAAACTTCATCAAAAGAACATCATCTTCTAAATCTGATGCAGAATGTTGTGGTGGTAAATCTTCTGATCCAGAACGGTGTACAGGTAAATACACATTTTCTATGTCTTTAAATTCATGTTCTAACTCTGTGAAAATAAAAATAAAACAGATTTTTCAGCACTAATAATTTTTAGTTTCTGTCACCAATTTCTTCAAAAATAAAATTAAGTTGAAGAGCATACCGGTTTGATTGTCACCATATTGTCTCTCACGAACATCTGGCAATTCTTCTTTAATAACATTACTTTCTATTTGACATTCATCAGATATGCTGATGTGCACTGTTGGACTTATAGTATATCCACTAAAGTCTAACTGGTCCTGGTTTACTTGTGGTTTTATCTGTAAAAGATTGTTAACATTTTTTGAAATAAAGAAAGTAATATAATTTAGAATTCAATTACTATAATTTAGAATCCAATATAAAAAGTAGTGAGAATTGAACCAACATTCTAAAATGTTTCAAAACTGCCACACTGGGAGTGCTAGGCCTAACCTAATTGGCCTAGCCACTCATCGCCATTTTGATCATACTGCATGAATAGTAGGCACTACACCTATATCTTTGTGCCATAAAATGACACGTTGCCAAGATATTTGGAGTCAAAGATCTTATATAGGAACTTTACCTCTTCTTCAACTTCGGAAGTCATGTTCCTGTTTTCGTTTCTTAGTATTTTGACACTGACTTCTGAATATTCTGAAAAGTTCTTGACGACCGCACAGACGATTTCGTTGTGACGCAGTTTCAATATGGAAGCAATTCAGAGGGACCAAGAGCAAAATAGAGCAAAGTAATAAAATAGTAAAACTCATTTATTCTGGTCAATCCTTACCTGATAGCCCTGATTCAACATCTGAGCAAACTGCTTTGCAGATTCCAGACATTTTCGTTGCAGTCGCCAGCATTGCTTCAGTTTAGTGTAGCAGAAAAAACAAGCCCGCATTGGTCTACTGTCTTCAGTCACAAACTGTAAAAAACATGAAAAAACTATCTATTTATGTACGATTTAATACTTCAGAATCAATCTACCTAGACTTTTTCCTACTATGTTACGGTGGCCTACAGTCTACCAGTATTTTACATGGACAAAGTGTCTATCTGACCTCCACATTCCAGAAACTGGGTAACACGGTACCCCTAGGCAAGACGTGTCGGATTTCTTGGCTTCTGACTACCCATAGTGGTTGCCAAAGATTTACAAATAACAGTCGGGACCAACAGCTTAATGTGCTTTCCGAGGCACGGACGAATCTTGCTATGTTATGAAGACCACGCACCCATCTACTGTCTGACCTCGGCAACCGATGCTTAACCTTATTATATAGCTACTTCCGAACCTATATAGTGACACAATCCTATGATATTTATACGGTCCATAGCATCAAGTTAAAAGATACTTACTGGAGCGGTGGCGATGCTGCAGCATGCGTTAGGTTTACAAGGCGCATAACCTGGTGACTCTTGATGTAAGAGAAGGGATACTTGTTAAGATACAGTTGCATATGCTATTAGACATTTGTTAAGAATTATGGTCTTCAAATTATTAGATAATCCACTTACTGGAACATCAGTCAGCTTCTCATATATTTCCTGCAGGTTCTTGTTGACAACTACATGCATTCGAACATTTTCTACTAAACATAATCTACACATTGGCAGTTTTTCCATCATTATAAACCGTTTATAAACACTGCTAAAACTTATACTATCTGGCTTTTAGAACAACTTCTTCTACATAGACAATCATCTTAAAGAAAGCTTGGTATATCGTGTGCGCTAAGCGCTTCCTTCGTGGATCTAAGTAAGAAAGACAGGTCCTTTATTTAGTAAGTATGAAATCTATGCGGGTATTGTAAGGATTCAGAAATATTTACTAAAATTAAACTTTATGGATTATGGTTATATTTATTTTTTGAAAGACACCGTCCACGCTGTATTATATGGGAAAATCTGAAATGCCTCCACAACAATCAACAAAACACAATTAACTAGTAGATTGAGATTCTATGATTTCTATGTTGTCACTTCACTTGTCAGAGCTAAAGACACAGAGTACATTTTAATATACTGCTAAAGGTGAGACCACAGACTACTTAGTAGAGATGTGCAACTCGAGTTACTAACTCGAGTTAACTCGAGTTGTGCCTGACTCGAGTTGACTCGAGTTATCCTACGAACTCGAGTTACTATCAAAAAACCTAAAATAAAATTAAAACATGAGAAAGTTTATTTTTTTACTCGATCGAAAGCTACAAATGTATAAGTCAGTATTAGCTGCATACAAAATTATTTGTTGTGATTGTGATAATTTGTGAAAGCTGCTGTATGAGTATAACTAGTTTTGTTGTTGATTATATTATATAATTATAATTGTATAAAATAAGTCAGACTAAAATCAAAAATGCAGATATGTGATTTATACTAAAAATAAGCTCTATTATTTTAATCCTACCTACTTAATCTTATTTTATTTTCTTAGCCTGTATTATCCCACTCCTGGGCAAAGGCTTCCCCCATTCCTTTCATTTCTTTTGATGTTTTGCCTCATCTCGCCAATTCTCAAGGAAGTCATCCAATTATCTGTCAAATTTGTAAAAAAGTGATTTTTAACCAATAAATAATTAATTCTAACTTAACTTCCTTCGTTCTGCTAACTCGAGTTGCGTAACTCGAGTTCAACTCGAGTTATGAGAATTTCAACTCGAGTCGTACTTATCCCGAGTTGGCCCATCACTACTACTTAGAGATAGTACAGGTGAGACGTATATACTGGAATAGTTTTTTGGCCGGACGTGTAAAGAGTTAAAGACTTATTCCGTGCGCACCACATAACGCGCCTCGAGTATTTAAGCGTATGGCGATTGACACGTATTCACGAGTCTGGCAAACGAAAGTAGAGACTGAAAAAGCGCGGAAAATTTTAAAAATATCAGCATAGCAACCCCAAAACTATTATGACATACCTGGAATAATCTAATTTGATACTTTAGAATTATTTATTTTATTTCGTTATAGAAAATTGAATAAACTATCGTTGTTATCATTCCTACACTAATTAGTAACGCCTCTGAAGCCGCTTATTGAAGTGATAACGCCAGTACTTTGATTTTAGTGGAAAACAAAAACATCCGACCCAAAAAGTCACCGGGAATCGCGACGTCACAAACGGTTTTTCTTAGACTGTGATTACTGGCGAAAACGCCCGAAACGCCCTTCGGTTTCGGGTCGGCCGGGAAGTTTCGCGCGCTTTCGCTGCGCGCCACATAAACGCCGTTATCTCGAAAGTTTCGTGAGCTATACATGAAACTTATGTTGTTGTAATATCAATGATCTATTCTATCAGGTTTCAAATTGGGCGCACGGTTGGTGCAGTGGTTGAGCGATTGACTGCTGCGCTGCGTGTCGCGGGTTCGATTCCCGCAAAGAACAAATATTTGTATGATCTACAGATAGTTGTTCCGGCTCTGGGTGTTTGTGAGTTTATATGTTTGTAAACGCACCCACGATACAGGAAGAAATTCTGTGTGGGGGAACGTTTAAAAAAAAAAAAGATTTTTCATGTTTGGACTTGTTTTGTATTTGCTAAAAATGTGTAAAGTCAACGGAAGGGATTTTGTCCCAGTTTTGTATACAAAGGTAGTTAGAAATGAAAAAATAAACCATTATTTCAATAAGTTTTTATTTTATTTACAAATGAACACCCTATTTTACATAAATTAATCATTAGATCACACATCCCCATACATATTTTTCAAAACACAAGCTTTACAAAATTACGCCTCAGGTACTTGACCTGGCCACACAAAAATTTACACTTCGGTTCCGAGAATTCTGTGAGCTACATGGCTTGGAATAGTATCCAATTACATAGTTTGGTACATAGTATTATCGCAGACAAAGGCTTAGGTGATAGAATTGTTTAGTTTACGAACAATGAGTCACAATGCAAACACTTGAAAATGACCGCAAAAAAAGCTCTTTCGTAATTTGGACACATTAGTAGTAGTATTGTATTTCTTTGAAATATTACTTCACAATGTACATGATGATGATATTTACTAATGAAAATACACAAAACAAAGGCATGTTTTTATAAAAAAAAAATAAAAAAAAATGAAAACATAAAACATAGGTATTACAATGTCACGGTCACGGTTGCGGTACATGATACATGTCACGGTACAACGTAAAACAATGGAAACAAAAAAAAATGGAAAAAAATAATTAGGCTGCAAACAAAGACATCACACCTAAGCAACCGAAACAGAAAATCAAGTGGTAACGCTACACCGTACGCTCTGCGAACGAGATAGGTATCTAGAGCACAAAACATAACAAAGTGGATGAACAACATCACAACGCAGCCCCATGAAACGTACAAAGTGTGGCCAAAGAAATATATACAAACTAGCTTTTCCCGGCAAACTTTGTTTTGCCATAAAAACACCTACCCTACACCTACACCTACCCTACACTTACCCTACACCTACCCTACCCTACACCTACCCTACACCTACCCTTTTCAACCTTTTTTGTTTTTTTTTTTTTTTTTTTTTCTTTGCTTTAAACCTCACGGAGCCCGAGACCTTTCCAAAGAATGCAAAACCGTGGAAATCGGTTCGTGCGTTCTGTAGTTATAGCGTCAGGAAGGAAAACCCGACTTATTTTTATATTCTTCTTGGTCGCATTCTTCATTACTGAAGGTCGTGTCCCTGAAAGGCCCTCGTAGCTTTATGCACGATGTTCTTCCACTTCAGTCGGTTCTCAGCTTCTCTCAGGGCGGTTGTAACAGAGAGTCCAGTGAGGGCGGTTACCTGGTCTGACCAGCGGTTAGGTGACCGGCCGCGAGGTCTTTTCCCATCCACCTTGCCCATTACCACCAACTTCTCCAGATTGTCCGGATCCCGACGGGCAATGTGACCAAAGTAGCTGAGAATCCTTCGGTAGCAGAGCGTGGTTAGTCTGTCTTGTATGCCTAGTTGATCAAGGATAGATTTGTTCGTTCTCTTGGCGGTCCATGGTATGCGGAGCATTCTTCGCCAACACATCTCAAAAGCTTCTATCTTTTTCCGTTCTATTGCCCGAATCGTCCACGACTCCGATCCGTAAAGGAATATCGAGAAAACCAGTGTCCGGACTAGTCTCATCTTGGTGACATTGGAGACCTTTCTGTCCAGCCAAATACGTGTCAGCTTACTCATCGCAGCTTTGGCCATTTGAGTCCTTCTCCTGATCTCTCTTTCGCTTCCTCCCTGGTCAGTAAGTAGCGATCCGAGGTATATAAACTCGCTGACAAATTCTAAGTCCGCGAGTTCTTTCGTTCTAGAGAGTTGACCGGTTCTGTCAATAAGCATGACTTTTGTCTTAGACTTATTAATGGTGAGTCCAACCATTCCACTCTCATATTCCACTCTACGAAATAGATCTGCCAGCTCCTTTTCTGAAGCCGCAAAGAGTGTAGTGTCATCCGCATATCTCAGGT
Source organism: Orthosia incerta (assembly GCA_948252205.1). Lineage (NCBI taxonomy): Eukaryota > Metazoa > Arthropoda > Insecta > Lepidoptera > Noctuidae > Orthosia > Orthosia incerta. The sequence goes on from OX411767.1 coordinate 4,899,123, forward strand.
TGCTGATCTTTAGTCCCCCGACAGATACACCTCCCTCCCATCCTTCTAAGGCTTTCCTCATTATGTATTCACCATATAATATTAAAGAGAATAGGAGAAAGAATACACCCCTGTCTTACCCCTTTTTCTGGCTTGAAAGGGCCTGAGATGACGTCATTAACCCTTACCATGGATACCCCGTCTTGGTACAGATTAGCGATCAACGAGACGAGGTGTTGAGGTACGCCCATCTCTTGAAGCACAGTCCACAGGCAACCCCATCTGACGCAATCAAACGCCTTCGAGTAATCGATGAAACACATTAATATCGGCGTGTTGAACTCTCGGCTTTTCTCAATTATTTGCCTCACATTCACAATCTGTTCTTTTGTGCCTCGACCTTTCACAAAACCCGCCTGTTCACTGGGTATCTGCCACTGAAGGTACGATTGCAGTCGGCCGTTGATTACGTAAAGCATTATCTTGCTGGCATGAGAAATAAGTGCAACTGTCCGGTAATTCCCGCATGTTCTAGTGGAACCTTTCTTGTGCAGAGGAATTATTAGTATTAGTAGTATTTTTATATATATACAAATATATAGATAATACAAAGAAATATATAAATAAAAATGTACGCGTGGAAGAGGGTTGACATTATTGTTATGTCGCGAAAGAAGAGATTTTACAAGACTAATACGGAATTTACGATGAGTAAGAGTAGAAGTGCGAGATGATGCAGCATTTGCGCGATGAATTACTAAGGAGTTTAATACGGAGACGTTCAGCAGTCTCCGGAACAGCTTCTTGTACCACACATTTGCACGTTTCTTCTCGACCGGGTATATGGCCAGTATCTGGTCTTTTTTGTCCACCCCACCCATCATGATGTTGTAGTCATGAATCAGGATGGGTTTGGTGGCTCCTCGGACGGTGGCGACGCCGTTGCCATGTTACGTAGAGGTCGTAGCCACTCGGTTAGAATCTCTCCATATCATGACATCGACGTCCCCGGAGGTAAGAACAGATAAATCACCGGGGCGCATTCGCCGCTTGGTAAGGGTGTGCAGGGCCTCCGGCAGAAACTGGCGATTCGTCCGGAGGGTACCGTCACAGTCAAAACCCAAGTCCTTTAGGCGTCGAGCAAGAGCTGGTAAGTTACATAAATGGTCCATCCAAAGTGTGTATCCTTTGTACTCCAGGCCTTGCGTAAGCCGCAGCACAATTGCCGGCGTAGATTTATCCATCGGATTTTCTGGTTCCGGCTACAGCCTTGTGGCTGTGAACCTCAAAACGCCCCAAATAACCAGTTCGAGATTCACAAACCAAATGTTTTGATGCCTTTGGTTGCAGCCTTATGAGGGATCAGCTGGCCGATGTCCAGCCAGCCTTTCCACATCAAAAGACTCCCGTCTAGGGCGTTGTTCTGTTCAAGTACATATAACTCTCTGAATTTTGAGTTCAGGTGCGCTTATATAAGATTCGCCCAGTACTGGACGTACTGGGCGAATCTTATATAGGCGAGCCTCGGAGACGTCCAGGTTTACCGCACACATCCCGTCGTTGTCCACGAAATGTAAGCACTTTTGTAATAGTTTGAATCTATTGATGGACATGTGTGCACTAAACCTTGGAGTATAGAATATGTCAGGGGTGGCACCCCAGTACTCCTCGAGCCGTGATTTAACCACAATCCCCATCGCCAGGATTATATCAAATAAAGGTGTATAGCTCATCAGCCGTGGTATCGAACCAACGGCTGATGCGGCTCGTGGGATGGAGGCTGTGGTCCTCAAGCATCTGGGTTGCCACCTGCTGAGTGTTATATACGATAGAATCGAGAAGAAAAACGAATTGCGTTTTTTTTTTTGTTGGCTTAAAATTGCTGTCTTTTTTCCTCAGTGCCCTGTTACGTACACTCCAACTCCAACCCAGTCCCGCAGCTAATTGCATAAGTGAGTTCGGCAGGGTAAAAGGGTATGACGCCATGAAAGAGAAATATGCATGGAATAATTATAAAAAATACCTTTTTATTTTTTCCTGCAGTTTTTCTGATGACATAGATTGGACCGAAGTCCGATCGTCTCTGATGAATGTCTGATTGTCCCGATTGTTGTGTTGCTCGCTATCATGTATTTTTTATACTTCGTAACCAGGTCATTGGTGGCCCCTTTTTATGTCTTCTATGTTCATAACTCTTTTAGTCATCACATGTACGTTCAAGCAAGCGCGGATCCAGTGTGGCTGACTCTGGCTTGGCCATCATCAGGGATTTTAATGTTGATAACACAAATATTTAGTCGCTAATTAGTCGAATTTATTCGCCAATTATCAGATTTACTCGGTCACTGGTTCAAAAGTTAGAAGGGTTGTTAGGTGGCCAAACTGGAGAGACTCCCCGGCTTGGCCAAATTTATATCTCAAAAACTAGGGCACCTAACGAAGATCTGTTTTCTGTCCGACCGTCGAATGGATGCGCCTTCGAAGTCTCAAAAGTCGACACATACGTATGTGAATACTGACTCCACGTAATCTTGTCTGCCCTACCCCACTGACCTCTAACATACATGTATAATAGAGGTCAGTGGCCCTACCCCTAGTGTTATTTAAAATGGCGTAGGAGCGGAGGGGCGTGGCGGCCCGCGAGCTGAGGAGCAGGTGTTTTTAACGGGTTCCCTCTATCTGGCAGAATCATGATAGGTACTCTGAAATTTATTTGGCATAACAAACTTGGCATAATCTTCTTTAAACGAATATTCTTAAGGCATAATTTTTTTTTATATAATTATTGTTTGGCCGAATGTTTCTATGTCCGAATTCACAATGGCTAACTTTTAAGATGGCAGAATATTATTTGGCATAATTTCACTTGGCATAGGTATTATGAAGATGGCAGAAACTCATTTGGAATAATTTTATTAGACATATCCATAAAATAGCATCTTTAACCTTAAATTAAAATTGAAATACTGTCTTAAATAGTCAATATGTTGTGTTACAAAAGTTAGTGACAGAAACGAATCGCTGCAAAACCGATTCCACGTAGTCTTGTCTGCCCTACCCCTAGAGTGTAATTTAAGCCCGCGTAGGCGCGTAGGGGCGAGCCGGCCAGCAAGCCGAAGCTGCGGTGGTGAGTGTTAAACACATCTGCGACGAGCAGCTAGCGTTGGATCGCCGGAACCCCGCAGCGCTGGAGCCATTACAGAATCCATGCCTGCTGCATGCATGGTGTATGCTTGTTAATGAATTGCAGGGCAATGATTTAGTTAAAGAGTAGAGTTCTAAAATTTCCTTCTTTTAACGAGCCCAATAATCTAGTCAGGAGTAGCCGAGCGTTGTGTGGCAACTGTTGGCCTTTATGGCAACTGTAGGCCTGTATGTCACCCACTGGTTGGTTCCCGCATTGTCGAGGCGGAGGGGTTCAGTAACCGTGGCTTGGTCACCCAAGGTAAAGCGAAGAGGAACCCGAGGAGGGGCCGCTCGTCAGGGCTTTTGCCGATTAAGCCGAGGACGTAGCGGCGAACTATTAGGTTGCGGTGCCGCTTGGTAACAGGCGACATCGCAACTGAGGCGGGCCGCGATTTCTTATGGAGCGTCCCAGGTCCCATACGATATCGCGGCTGAGGGTTGGATGCCGCGGCGGGAGAGGAGTGCCGGTATTGCGATTTTATTGAGTAGGCGAGCGTTGTGTGGTAACTGTTGGCCTGGGTGGCAACTGTTGGCCTTTATGGCAACTGGAGGTCTTTGTAGAAACTATAGGCCTGTATGGCACCTCGAATTCATGTGTGTGTAATGAACCATAACAGATAATAATAACCAGAGAGAAGGTTCCAGTCAAGTAGAGGTTAATACAAAGTAAATTTTCAGTCTCGCCTGTAGAGAGATCACCATAATTATCGTTGATGACGGTCGAATCGTCAAGCCCTCATACAGAAATTTAAATAATTTCGGTATTCTTATTTTGATTAATATGCGTAGTTAGTAAGATACACAAAGCTCAAGTACCAATTGAGATAGTAGATGAAGTAAGATGACGAATTGATGTAAAAAACGACAGGCTAAATGTCTGTGTGGAACAGGTTCATTTGGGGGCCGAGTCACCCACGTCCGTAGAAGTGTACCCTTTGATTCCCTACACGTGGTCTCCGGGTGGTGCAAATCAGGTGACATCTGGTGGTGGGCTTCGGCCGAAGGCTTGCGACCACCCACCGGGCAAAGGCGTACCGCCAAACGCCCTAGCCTAGCAGGCTGACCAGCCTGACGCGCGCTGTTAGGGATGTATCGGGAGACTAGTCGCGGCGGGCAGCGAGATCCGAGGCACCGCAATGCGCCGCTGGCCGACCGCAGGTAGTTGGGGCCCAAGTAGTGTGCCAGCCACACACGAAAGGCTGCCCCGCCAACTGTCTGTGTGTCTGTGCTGGTTGGCGACCAGATGGGGCCCGATGGACATTCCGGGGGGGCTCGGGCGTCCCTGCAGTCTCCGGACTAGTGCCCCAATAATGGCGTCCTTTCAGTGCGTGTCTGTAGGTTAGCAGCGTGGAACCTCGTCTCACTTCCTTCTTCTTCTCCTCTCATCCATTCTTTTTTTTTTTTTTTTATTTGAAATGGGTTTGCTCTTGACTCTAGTCTAGGTCATAGGTGACAGAGACAGAGTCTACGATGGAGTGAGCTTACCCAGAAGAAGCCTGTTCACTCTAACTTTGAAGAGATTCGGGTTGAATGCGTTCGGAAACACAGACGCAGGCAGTGAGTTCCACTCATTCGCTGTGCGCATTATAAAGGATGTTTGGAAGCGCTTGGTTCGAATTGGTGGAATGGCAACAAGGTAAGGATGATAACTTGCAGTGCGTCTAGATGTCCGATGGTAGAAGGGGGCTGGTGGGATGAGGTCGTGGAGTTCCTGAGCACACTCACCGAAGTACAGTCTGTAGAAGACCGACAAGCAGGCAACTTTGCGGCGATGAGCCAAGCTGTGAAGCTTGGCGTCCACCAGTTCCACGTTGCCAATGAGCCTCTTGGCTCTGCGTTCCACTGAGTCAAGCGCGGCAAGCTGATACTTAGCTGAACCATCCCAAAGGTGGCTGCAATACTCCATGCAGGATCGGACTTGTGCTTTGTATAGGGTTAAAAGCTGTCCAGGCGTAAAGTATCGCTTCACTTTATTTAGGATGCCCAGTTTTTTGGCCGCGATTTGGGCTTTGTTCTCAATGGAGGAGCCGAAGTTGAGACTGGATGTCAACTCCATGCCTAGGAGCTCGAGCCGATCAGTCACAGGAACAGACGCACCCCGAAAAGTAGGCGTCTGATCGAACAGACTCCTTTTGGCGGTAAAAAGACACGCCTGTGTTTTGGTGGCGTTAAAAGAGACCAGATTGTCATCACCCCACTGGGAGACAAGGCTTAAGGTCAAAACTGTCCGCTCAACCATAGCCTCCCTCAAGGAACGAACTTCATCCATGCTGGTTTTTGCGCTGGACAAGTATCTCTCTGAAACAGTACTGTCATCTGCGTACCCAACAATACCAGGCTGAAGTAGGTCATTGATGTGCAGCAGGAAAAGAGTCTCATCCATTCACTCTTCAATTATGTTCATGAAAAGGAATAAGAATACTGGCGCTTAACAGCAGCTGCACTCCCTCCCCCACAAAGTGCACCTCACCAACATTAGAGGTCTGCACTCAAATCTCTGCATTCACTACCACCTCGAGGCTGAGAAACCAGCGCTGTTTTTTTCTTACGGAGACGCAGATAGCGAGTCCATCAGACGTCTCGTACTTATCTTACCCAGGGTTTACTCTGGAGCAAAATTATAAAACACTCCCGTGACGACACTTGCTATCGGCGTCTGCGTAACCTTGAGGAGTCCAGATTCACTACGCTTTGGGCTCTGGTGGACACAGGGATATAGGATAAAATTATCTACACCTGTGTCTACCGTTCGTACAGCGGAGATCAGGAGACAACCAGGCTCACAGAGTACCTCAGTGAGGCTGCTGATGCGACACAGCAGCGGTACCCTTCCGCCCAATTAGTGTTCAAATTCAAATAATTTATTGTGGATCATAGGTATTTGTATTGGTTATAGGTAGATCTGCTATGTCCCGCCATTAAGGCATACAAAATCATAACATCAGGCTATTCAAAATACAAATCATAAAATTGTCATGCAAGGTAAATAAAAATTAAATAAGTACAATATGAAATGTCAAATTATTAATGCTACAAAATAGTAAATTCAATTAAATAGTGTCACTTCAGTTTGTGAGTAATAGTTTACAAGTTCATGCGTATGCACCCATTGGTTTGTTGTAATAAGCCGGCTATTTCAGTGTCTTGTCACTTAGAAATTCTATAATCGAGTAATAACATTTGATTATCAATTATTCTTGGAGGTTTTTTTTAAAGGCATTAATATTGCTCATAGTTCTGAAAAACGGCGGCAGATTATTATAAATACGTGGGCCCATACAAAAGATGCGTTGGTGCAAAAGCTTTGTTTTACTGGCAACTGTGTCCATCACGTCTTTGTGTCTGGTCCTAGTACAAAACTCAAATAAGTTGGGGTTTGATTTAATGAACATAACAGTTTCATATATGTATACGCTAGGTAGTATTACTGGGGGACTTCAATGTCCACCACCAGGACTGGATCTTCCCATACCAGTGCACTGACCATGCTGGACGAGAGATGCGTAAGCTTTCGCTTGCGCTAAACCTTACCCAGCTGGTCCATGGAGCAACGAGGGTGCCAGATGTTGATTCGCACACAGCCAATTGCTTGGACCTTCTGCTGACAACAGATCCAGACCGATACTCTGTGTCGATAACTTCACCGTTAGGTAGTTCCAATCATTGTCTGGTGAAGTCTATGTCCGTCTAGTCCCCACCCGATCCCAGCCCAAGAGGCACCCGGCGGGTTTGGCGGTACAGGTCAGCAGATTGGGATGGCATGCGATCTTTCTTCGCTTGCTATCCTTGGCAGCCTACTTGCATTTCTTCGGCTGATCCTTCGTCGTGCGCGGACGCCGTGACGGATGTGTTGCTTCAGGGAATGGAATATAATAGAATAAGAATAGAATAATGATTTATTTGCACAGAAAGTAGGTACAAGATACAGATGTTATAATATTAGGTGATCCTTATTATACTTTCTACCTTAACTAAGGCATGCAAAACAGTTTTATAAACATAATCGAAGTTAATTAAAACAATTCAGGCATAACACAAGCATAGTACAAGCAGAATGTCAAAATAAATTAAATTAAATTTATAAATATACAATTCTTAGGAAGAATTCTAGTCGATAGCCATATCATTTCAAGTCAGTCATCATCATAGTTACAGAAATGTCAGGATTAATCTAAGTATTCATCGTTTAAAAATTCGCAAATCGAGTGATAACATTTATTAGTCAACAAATCTGTCAATTTCTTTTTAAATACTGGAATAGCCTGTATTTTTATGTTATCAGGTATTTTATTAAATATGATCGGGCCCATACATAAAACACTTTTCTTTAATAAGGCGGTGTCATAACTACCAACATGTAGCATGTTTCTATATTGTTTTCTTATTGGCCTGTTTCTATTATTGGATACTTTATTAAAAAGATACATATTTGATTTAACAAAGACAGATAGATATAAAGAGATGGTAACGTTAGTAATTTCAGGGACTTAAACATAGGTACGCAGCTATCTGTTACTGTTAAATTACACATTGCCCTAAACATCGTTTTTGAGCCTTGAACACCTGTTCCCTCAGGCTACAATTGCCCCAAAATATTAAGCCGAATCTTAAAACAGACGCAACCAACCCATGGTATGCAACTAACCTTGTGGCCATGCTCACTTTTTTAGACAGCTTAAAAAGCACATATGCAGCTACACTTAGTTTTTTGCACACTTCTTCTGCTTGTGGCTTCCAAGTTAGTTGACTATCTATCATTATACCTAGGAACTTAGCAACCGTTACTTGGTCAACTTTTTGTCCATTATGATATAGATGCAAGATTTCTGGTGCAAGTCGTTGATAAAAATGCATAACATTAGTTTTTGGAATATTAATCAATAAATTATTTTGGTCAAGCCAGTGTATAATATCCGTTAACGTATTATTTATGTTCTCTTCATATGTATTTCTTTCAAAGCATTTAATCAAGGCAGTGCTATCGTCAGCGAAAAGAACCATAGGATGTTCAATGTGTCGTGGCAAGTCATTAATGTACAGTAAAAATAATAAAGGGCCCAGCACACTGCCCTGTGGTACACCAAACCTAATTATTCTAACTTTAGATATAATTTTTTTCTCACTCTTAGTTTTGAGGCATATTTTTGTGATCTCTGTATGCTGCTTACGGTTGCTGAGGTAGGATTTTAAGAGTTCAAGTACATTTCCTCTGATTCCTATGGCATTTAATTTATTTACTAAGATTTCGTGATCAACACAATCAAATGCCGTCGTAAATAGTGCACAAACTGGTACTTTTTTATCAACATTTTGCATAATAACATTTATCAGATCATAAACGGCCATATTTATGCCTTTATTCTTTCGGAAACCCTTTTGTTCTGCACATAAAATATCATATTTAGATAGAAAATTATTGATCGAGTCATAGAGGATTTTTCCATAACCTTTGCAAAAATTGGTATTAATGCAATTGGTCTACAATTTGCGAGATCCTTCTTATCGTTTTTTTTTTAAAGAGGTTTGACTATTACTGTTTTTAAGTTGTCCGGAAATACACCAGAGCTAATAATACATTTAGTATGTGACTTAAATGTGAGGCAATATCAACCGATACGAATTTTACGACCTTCGTTGATATACCATCATATCCAGTGCTATGTTTATTTTTTAATGATTGTATCGCTCTTAAAACATCTTGCGGTAATACTGGATGCATAAACATTGAGTTTGGGTAACTTGTCAAATTCTTAGTGTCTAGTGGTGTCGTCATATTTTTTTTGTGTTTGGTCTATAATATAATCATTAAAAGCGTTGGCAAATTCTGTCGGATCAGTAATGGTCTTATTCTGTATTTTGATTCGGGAAATCGGTTCGGTAATTCGGTATTTATTATTTATAACCTGCCAAGATGCTTTAGATTTATTGCTTGAGTGAGGTGTTAATAAAATAATTATTTTGCGCTTTTTGCGTTAATTTAATAATTTTCCGAAACCTGCGCGAGTAGTTTCTGAAGGTGATTTTATTAAAAATTGATGGTTCGCGTCTGTATTTCCATAGTAAACATCTTTGTTTTCTACTACACACTCGGATGCCACGTGAGACCCATTTAATGTTTTTATTTATCCTAACATTTACCAATTTATATGGAAAGCAAAGATCGCATAACCAGCGAAACTATTCTAAAAAATAATCGTATGCTTTATTAGCATTATTGGTTTGATAAGTTTCAGTAAAAGAAAGGCATATAAGGTAACTTTTAAACCTAGTCATATTTTCAATGGATAGGTCTCGTTTTTTTATCCGCCAAGAATGTATTCTATATGATTTCATCACCTTAACTTCTAATAGTTGAGCAGTGTAATCAGACAATTCTAGGTCCAATACTTCTGATGTACACTTTAATTGAGAGCTGCGTGCAAAATTGTCTAAGCATGTATTGCTGCCGAGCCTGGTGGGTTGACGAAGTTTTAATTTTAGATTGTAGCCCAATAGAAAGTATTCAAAGTCCAAAGTCAAGCTATTTCTTTTTAACGTGTCTATGTTGAAGTCCCCACACATGACTATTCTTATCAGATTTGTAACATATTTTTTTCAAAATAATCTCTAATTTATCATAAAATACATTTAAGTTATTAAACTTTGGTGGCCTGTAAATACATGTCGCATCAAGGCTGGCCGATAGATGTAAACCATCGGGAAGTCAGGATGTATTCCCTTAGGTTAAGACATCGTGTGTGGGCAGGTCGGTGGGTGAATCGTGAAAATGAAATCACACAAATTATTCGATACACTGAGTATATTCAAATAGACACAAGTTACACTCCTGCTTACTAATATTACGGATCGACACTGATTCAACGACGTCTTAGCTCTACGGCTGTCAGTACTCAACTGCCATATTCCGCACCACGAGTGCTTATAAAAACGCGCCAATGCGTAGTTGCTCTTGATTGCCGCTAGGGGCGTGCTTGTGATTTGTTTTAACATCCGTACTATTGACTAAACCCGACATACATATTATAATTAAATTATGGTCTTTTAATTCAATGCCGCAGCATTCAATGACATTAGCTATAGAATGGTGCGAAACATCCGAAAGTTCTTTATATTCCAGACAGTTTTTAATCAGAATACATGCTCCTCCACGTTTCTGTGATCGTCTTGAATAAGTTGCTCCTAACCAAAACGATTTACTACCTGCTGGGTAAGAGGCAAGCCCCTATTCGGCCAATGTGGTCGAACCGAGCCCTTCGCAACACCTTGCAGGACTTGGCAGCCCTGTTGTAGGCTTTCTTCTTCTGATCCACGTCACTCGCTTTGCGCGATCGAGCGTCGACCCATGCCAGGTACGTCTCATGTTAAAACGCGTCGGCGCGATGGCATTCGTCGCCAAACCAAGGCCAGTCAACGCTGGACATCGTTATGTCAGAGAACGGAATGTAGTACTCCAACAGATACTTCGTTAACAATCGTTTGACAAACAAAACATAAACAAAAACAGTGCAAAAGTTTATTATCAAAATGTGAAACATAGTGAGGAAAAAAAACTAATAATTTAAACTATAACCGACTTTTTTAACGAACTTTTACACAGAGGAGTCTTGTGATTAACAATTTCAATCAACTTCGTTACTGTCGCGGTGGCGTTGGTATCTAATGATTACCCCTTGCAGACCGTGACCCGAGTTCGAATCCCACAGCCGATTTCCTTTTTTTGGATTGTTTGTAAAATTGTTAAAACAATCTTAATTGAGAAACAAGCTAAGTAAATAAGTACACGTCCCACATTAAGTAATAATACCTGCCTTTTCCTATAATTGTATTAAAATGAACTTCCTCGAAAATATTACGTCCCGTCGCACGCAAACAACATCTGACTCCATGTCAAATGTTATTGAAGTAGTTAATGAAACCTTAGACGAAACAGCCAATAGTCTGCCCGATACTTCTATCGACAGCCGCAATGAAGAGGTGTTGAGATTAAAATATCGAATAAATAAACTTAAGCTTGAATTAAATAATGCTCATCAGGCAAAAGAATCTCTTTCTGCAGAGAATAACAAAAACATAAAACAAAATATAGAAATATTAAAGAAAGCTGATTCGTACGATAAAACGACCCGCAGTCCAGAGTCTTCTACAAAAAACAAAGCCCGTTCCCCATTGAAAAATGGACAAGGGAAGAAGATCATCTACACAACCACAAAAAAACCACTAAATAAGTTTGACAGTATCACTGTCAAATATTATATAAATAGATAGTGATTCCCAGTGCAAAACCGAAAAAAAATACATAGTGGCTGTTCTGAGGAAAAAAAAAGGCCAAGAAAACGAAAACTACACATTATTAGCAACTGTAATTACTTAGGCGCACTAGAAAATATAGATAATACTTTTCGAGAACATTTTGACTACTGTCAATAACGGACCATCTTGAGCTTCTTGGCGTTACGTTGACATCGACTCTCAATTTTGGGCCATACATTGAGGCAAAGGCTCAGCTGGCTACCAGAAAGTTAGAGATCCTTGCGAAGGTGAGAAGGTAATTCACGCCGGAACAGCTGCTCAACTCCAGGTTCCAGTAGGAGTCTGACAGACCCCTCAGCTTTCCCCAAGGGCTGAGGACATCCATGCGGATTTCCACTTGATTCGACACAATGTTAAAACCTGACAGCGAGGAACAGACGAGGACTCCTGTCGCGCAGGATGGCCGTGTCGGGTTTAGTCAATAGTACAGACGTCAAAACAAATCGCAAGCACGCCATCTGGCGGCAAAGCAAGAACAACTACGCATTGGCGCGCTTTTCCTAATCACTTGCGTGGTGGGGACAGCAGAATATAGCAGTTGATTACTGAAAGCCTCAGAGCTAAGACGTCGTAGAATCAGTATCGATCCGTAATATTAGTAAGCAAGATTGTAACTGTGAGTTGTGACTATTTGAATAAACCCAGTGTATCGAATAATTTGTGTGATTTCATTTTCACAATTGTACCCACCGACCTGCCAACACACGATGTCTTAACCTAAGGGAATACATCCTGACTTCCCGATGTTTTACATCTATCGGCCATGATGCAACATATAAAAGAAGATATGTCCATTATATGCGACGAGACTTCGAAGAAATAAATTGTAGTTTTAAAAACTAAAAAACACGCTTTAATGGGAAGGATAATGGGACAAAATGTTTAAATTATTGCATTGTCATCGGTCCTTGATAAGTGTGCAAAGTTTCAAATCAATCCAACGTTTTGAAGTGGGTGAAAATCACGTACAAAGATTCAGTTACATTGATACATTGTTACATAGATACATACATACCAAGCTAATAAAAGCGTGTTAAAAAGACGCTAGTATGACTATGTAAATAAAGGTTTGACATTCAATCAAGTGTATATCGTTTAAGTGTGGGGCAAAGTTTTTTCTTAAAAAAAAACTTTAATCCAAAAATATAGTGAGACGAAAACAAGAATCACTTATATATCATTACTTCTTGTACAGAAATTATTAGTAGGTACATAGATACATAATAAAATTAATACCAAATCGTTTTTGTTTATCTTCTTTATTTTCCTACGTTTACGGGGTATAAATAGATTTTGAGTTATTAAGATGACAAAAGTGGCTCCAAATGGTTCGTGTAATATTACACACAGCAGCTACGTTCCTTTTTTGCTTGAACTTAGCTTGACACATTACCGCGTGTCTAGATCTGCATAGAAACTTAGGTGCCGGTCACACAGAGGCATGACGCTACACACACTTATTAAGATAGTGATAAAATACAGAGCTTTGTTTAGAATGAATTCAAGTTTCCAATTGCTCTGTCTGTGATACAATTCTCTCACTGGAATGACTTTTATTGCGTTGTAAAAGAAGTTCTATAATGTCGCGTCATATCTTGTGTGAGCTGACCCTTAGGTTCTATACAAATCAGTGTGAATAAGGACATGTTTTTACAAATATGCTGTGTTAAATTACTCTTTAATGAAAAACTACGCTTACATAATTCACATTTACAAATGTTTACATAATATGTACACGAATATTATTTATTAAAGTTTGTTTTTGAGAAAAACTTTTCTGACATATTTTACATTTGTAAGATTTTCCCCCCGTGTGGGTACGAATATGCTGTGTTAAAGTACTCTGTAATGGAAAACTACGCTTACATATTTCACATTTGTAAGGTTATTCCTCCGTGTGGGAACGAATATGTCGTGTTAAACTACTCTTAAATGAAAAACTACGCTTACATATTTCACATTTGTAAGGTTATTCCCCCGTGTGGGAAGGAATATGCCGTGTTAAACTACTCTTAAATGAAAAACTACGCTTACATATTTCACATTTGTAAGGTTATTCTCCCGTGTGGGAACGAATATGCCGTGATAAACTACTCTTAAATGAAAAACTACGCTTAAATATATCACATTTGTAAGGTTTTCTTTTGTGTGTACACGCATAATATGTCCTCTTAAGGGTACACTAGTCGATGGCACGAACTATTTTGTGCGCGGGGTTAAAATGCATTTTATATCAAGCGACAACACGTGCGGAAGAGATAGATACTGTGATGAGCAGTAGGAAGCTAGTTTGCGTACGAATACACACTTTTGCAAATTTGTAGCGAAATGGATAATGATTTAGGACATAACCGAGCGCGCGTAATTTTATAAACAGACCTTTGGCAGTCTAGATATCATGAATAAAATTACTAAATCTGTCTGTTCAAAATAAAATTATTTGCATTGTTGAACTACTACTCTATCCCTGTATGGAGGCCGTTTTACAATTTTCTGTCTTCTTATGGTATTTATTTGCGCCCAAAAATGCGTTAAAATTAGTGTCGAAATGTGGAACTTTCGACGCTCATAACTTTCAAATATTTTCTTTTTTTACTTTTTCGCTTCCATACAGGGCTAGATAATGACGAGACAAATTGATATCACTTTTTATTTTTTACGTACATCGTCAAACAATGGAATAATCCCTAGACTACGTTTGTATGGAAGAATTTTCGACTAGTGTATCCTTAAATTACAACTTTTCTGACACATTTCACATTTGTAAGATTTTTCCTTCGTGTGGGAACGAATATGTCGTGTTAAATTACTCTTAAATGAAAAACTACGCTTACATATATCACATTTCTAAGGTTTTTCTTCTGTGTGTACACGCATATGCCCCCTTATATTACCCTTTTGATTATGACATATTTCACATTTGTAAGGTTTTTTTTTGGGTGTACACGCATATGCACTGTTAAATGGCCCTTTTGATTAAAACTTTTCTGACATATTTCACATTTGTAAGGTTTGCCCCCCGTGTGGCAACGCATATGGCGTGTTAAATTACTCTGTAATGGATAACTACGCTTACATATTTCACATTTATAAGGTTTTTCTTCTATGTGTACACTCATATGCACTGTTAAATGGCCCTTTTGAATAAAACTTCTCTGACATATTTCACATTTGTAAGGTTTTCCCCTCCTGTGGTAACGAAGATGCCGTGTTAATTTTCGCTTAATGGAATACCCACGCTTACATATATCACATTTGTAAGGTTTTTCTTCAATATCTAATCTTCGATGTCTATTTATATCACCGATGTCTATAGAATTGTTACAAAAATTATATTCAGTTGGCATTATCAGGACTGCACTTGTGTCTCCTAGATTTCTTCTTCGAATGTCTATTTTTGGTTTCTTCGCAACGGTTGCCCCTGTGATTATAAATCTGGTAAGCAATAATAAAGTCTAGGTTGTTTGGTAGATACAAAATGAATCAAAATAATAGGAGTATGAAGTTACGTACATAAATGTCCGTTTGAAAATTTCACATAAGGTCTGAAGAGAAGCGAAGGGCAATCGACCAGTCTTTTCTTTTTCCGCTTATAAAAATGTTTTGAGCGATCGTAGAAAACAATCTTACTAGGTACTAAACATTTGGAACAGTTTCTAGTCGTTTACATTAACAATACTTAGTAGCAAGTCTTTAAATACTTTGGTCCGATACAGTTTTGTGAATTTAAGGAATAAAGAATTCAATGTACAGATTGTATGCAGTATTTGTAAATAAAATAACGAATAATAATAGGTTCTTATTATTCGACGTTGCATATTTTAACACTTTTTATGCATATTTTATGGGTTTCTCATGCATATTTCGAGCTTTCTATGTTGAATATAATCCGGTCTCTAAACTAAGAAATCGAATTCGAGATCAAAAATGTAAACAAAGGTGTTGTCAATTTTAAATAACAACCTCAATTGTGCAATTTGCCGAAAAGTACTAAAATTGTAGACATATCTTAAACTGTTAAAATAAAATAGGTGCTCATAGGAGGATTCCTATGAGGATTTTCCAGCCCGGAAGATAAAAAAAAAAAGGTTGGCAGCGGATCTCCCCCGGTGGGTTCCCGCATTGTCGAGGCGGGGGGGCTCAATTGCCGTGGCTTGGACAACCACGGTGAAGCGAAGAGGAACCCGAGGAGGGGCCGCTCGTCAGGGCTTTTGCCGATAAGCCGACTACGACGTAGCGGCCAATAAGTAGGTTGCGGTGCCGTATGGGCGCCATCGCAACTGAGGCGGGCCGCGATGGAGTATGATAGGCATCGCGGCTGAGGGTTGGAGGCCACGGCGGGAGAGGAGTGCCGGTATAACGGGGTCGTCTGGCACCCATGTGGCTGTTTGGTCTCTGGGGTGGTCACAGCGTGCAACGTGTTTTCACACGCCGGTGACGGGGTTACTCCCCAAAGGAGGGTCCGATGACGGACAGCCGCGGCGGGTTCGCGGATGTATGCTTCCGCGTTCCCGTGTACCCGCCATAAGCGGCATAGGAGGACATCGTGGAGTTTTAGTGGGTTCTCCCCGAGGTAGCGCAGTATGCATGAGCATTACTCAAAATAAAAAATAAAAACGTGGCGGCGGATGGCTGCTCGAGGTGTCAGGAGGTGCCTCTAGCGCCGAAAAGGCAGACATTTACGCCGCCAAGCTGCGGAAGGCCCCTTAACCCTGAGGACGTCCGGGTGTCCAAGCCGATGAAGACGGCTGAGTTGCGTATCGACGGTCTGGACAACTCGACGACCCCAGCGGAGGTCGTGGCGGCCATCACCCGAGCCGGTGGATGTCCGTCCGAGGATGTGCGGGCGGGCGAGATGCGTGCCGACGCTACCGGGCTCGGCATGATTTGGGTGCGGTGCCCGGTGGCAGCGGCGAACAAGGTCGCTGAAGGTGGGCGACTGTTGGTGGGTTGGGTTTCAGCAAGGGTACTGCAACCCAGGGCATTGCGGTGCTATCATTGCCTGGACATTGGGCATGTCAGGGCACGATGCACCGCTGAAACAGATAGCACTGCTCGCTGCGGTCAACCCATTGCTCCGCGGCGCCAAAATGCAGCCTCTGTACAGCTGCAGGGAGGCCCGCTGGGCACACACAGAGCGGGCGAAAAGGCCTGTGGCGCACCCGCGCAGCAGCAGAAGAGGAGGAGGGCCATGTTTGCCGGGGGCTCTTAACCTCCCCGTCAGCCTGGCTGCTCTTCGGCCGACTCCCGGACTAGGAATGGAGCGGAGGGAATGGATTGCGGTTAATGGCGCTCTACCATTTCATCCGGGCAATATCAACCACTCTGCCAGAGCTAAGGATATCTTGCTCCAGATCATAGCAGAGTGGTCGATTCACGTGGGTATGAATCGACCACTGGCGATGACGCAAATCAGCGATCCGTCCATGCCCCGGGTCCACGCACAGTCAGCAAGGCGCCAGGTGTACTTGGGGTCCGCCGAGATCGCACAGTTGCGTGTCGCGTGCGTAGCGGCCAGACGCCAGTACACCCGATACCGGAGGAGTCGTCGTCGGGTCCCTGACGAAGAAGCCACGCGGTATGGGGTGTACCACGCGGCGACGGAGGCTCTGCGGCTGGCCATCGGCGAGGCGAAGAAGCGAGCCAGGGAGACTCTAGACGGGGATCCTTGTGGGCGCGCTTATCGAGCGGTTCGAGGGAAATTTCAGTCTCCAACCCGAGCTGCTGGAGGAGGTAGTCGCAGCCCTCTTCCCGGCGAGAGCGGAGCATATCCCGCCGCCGATGGCTTTGCCCACTGCCGCAGAGTCGACAGAGGAGGACGCCATTAGCGTCCCAGAGGTGACACAGGCAGAGATGGGGGCGGCCGTGATGCGGCTCCGGGCCAAGAACGTGGCTCTGGGGCCCGACGGAATCCACGGCTACGTGCTAGCCCTCACTCTGAAGGAGCTAGAGCCCTGGCTGAGGACTCTTCACAGCGTGCCTTAAGCGGGGCCAGTTTCCCACTCTCTGGAAATCTGGTCGTCTGGCCCTGCTCATGAAGGCGGGGCGCCCTGCGGACTCACCCTCCGCGTACCGGCCCATAGTGCTGCTAGACGAGTTAGGTGGGTAAGCTGTTTGAGCGGATAATCGCTGCCCGCCTAAGAGGGGCGCGCGTGGAACCCTACGCGCGCCGCTCTTAGACGTTGCGGGGGGAGTCAAACACCTCACTCCCCCCCAACCCGAAATCCAGGCCCGGAGGTGGGCCGGCACTAGCCGGGGGTTGCGGAAGTATCGTTGTTCCCGCGACCCCCGGCGTAGTTGTGAGATGGAACACCGGGGTGGTTTTTAGTCAGTAGGAGTCTGACAGACCCCTCCGCCCAGGACATACAATAAGGATTTTCCACCCAGGACAAAAATGGGGGCTTTTGTGGCTGTATGGGGGCTGAGTCACCCGCGTCCGTAGGAGAGTTACCCCTATTGTTGTTACCCTACACGTGGTCCCAGGGTGGTGCTAATCAGGTGACACTTACTGGTGTTAGGCTTCGGCCGAAGGCTTGTGACCACCCACCGGACAAAGACGTACCGCCAAGCGGCCTAGCCGTGTTCCGGTACGATGCTCGGTGTAGCCACTAGAGGAGTTGAGTCGAGATAGTTGTTCCACTGCATGCTGACCAGTCTGACTCGCGCTGTTTTGGGCGTATCGGGAGACTAGTTGCGGAGGGTAGCGGGATCCGAGGCACGGTGAGCCGCTGGCCGACCGCAGGTAGTTGGGGGCCCAAGTAGTATGCCAGCCACACACGAAAGGCTGCCCCGCCAACTGTCGAAAAATCCCGGAATGCGCCATCGTGCTGGTTGGCGACCAGATGGGAGGGCCCGATGGACATCTCCGGGGGGGCTCGGGCGTCCCCGCAGTCTCCGGACTAGTGCCCCAATGATGGCGTCCTTTCAGTGCGTGTCTGTAGGTTAGTAGCGTGGAACCTCATCTCACTTCCTTCTCCTCTCCTTTCACTCTTTTGACTCTTTGAATGGCACGTAATAGAAAGAAAACTGGAGTAAAACAGCGGCTGCACCCCCTCCCCCACAAAGTGCACATCACTAATATTAGAGGTCTGCACTCCAATCTCACCTCAGTCCACCATCACCTGGAGACTGAAAAGCCAGCACTGTTTTTCCTTACGGAAACGCAGATAGGAAGTCCGTCTGACGTGTCGTACTTATCTTACCCAGGGTTTACCCTGGAGAACAATTTCAAACCACGCGCGGGTGTATGCAAGTATGCCCGAGACGACACTTGCTATCGGCGTCTCCGTAATCTTGAAGACTCCAGGTTCTCAGTGCTGTGGGCTCTGGTGGACACAGGGCTGGATAAGATAATCTACGCCTGTGTCTACCGCTCGCACAGCGGAGATCAGGAGACAACCAGGCTCACAGAGTACCTCAGTGAGGCGGCTGATGCGGCACGGCAACGGTACCCTTCCGCCCAATTAGTGCTACTGGGAGACTTTAATGCCCACCACCAGGAGGGGCTCTTCCCATACCAGTGCACTGATCATGCTGGACGAGAGACGCGCAAACTTGCGCTAGCGTTAAATCTCACCCAGCTGGTCCAGGGGGCAACGAGGGTGCCAGATGTTGATTCGCACACAGCCAATTGCTTGGACCTTCTGCTGACAACAGATCCAGACCGATACTCAGTGTCGATATCTTCACCGTTGGGTAGTTCCGACCACTGTCTGGTGAAGTCTGTGTCCGTCTACTCCCCGCCCGATCCCAGCCTTAGAGGCACCCGGCGGGTATGGCGGTACAGGTCAGCAGATTGGGATGGGATGCGATCTTTTTTCGCATGCTATCCTTGGCAGCCCACTTGCTTCTCTTCGGACGATCCATCGTCATGCGCTGACGCTGTGACTGATATGTTGCGTCGGGGAATGGAGTACTATATTCCATTCTCTGACGTAGCAATATCAAACGTCGTTAAACACAAGGCCTACCAGGCATGGGTCGTCGCTCGAACGCGCAAGGTAAATGACGTGAGTCAGAAGAAGAGAGCCTTCAACACGGCTGCCAAGTCCTGCAAAAAGGTGATGCGAAGAGCACGGTTTGACCACATTAGCAGAATCGGGAACAAACTTGCTTCATATCCAGCGGGTAGCAAAGCGTTTTGGTCCCAGGCTAAGTCGGTCGAATCAAATTTCTGTCGCCCCTCACTACCACCACTGCTGAAACCTGACGCGTCACTGGCCCACTCCGCTGAGGAGAAGGCAAACTTGTTTGCCTCCCTTTGTGCGGAATCTTCGCATCTGAATTCTGATGGCGCGCAGCCTCTTCCCTCTCCTGATGGATGTGTGACGAGTATGTCAGACATTGATCCATCAAAAGGACGTCCGTAGGGTTCTGCGTAGCCTCGATGTGAACAAAGCGAGTGGCCCCGACGGGATACCAGCAATTGTACTTAAAACCTGTGCGCCTGAATTGTCTCCGATCTTGACACGCCTGTATCGCCTTTCGATAGAGACTGGAAAAGTTCCGAAGGCTTGGAAGCAAGCCAACGTACAGCCCGTGCCCAAGAAGGGCAGTCAAGCTGACCCGGCCAACTACAGACCCATATCTGTAACGTCCATCCTCTGTAAGAGTATGGAACGTGTACTCAACGGTAAGCTCCTGGCATACCTAGAAGCGAACGACATCCTCAGTGACCGCCAATACGGCTTCCGCCGAAATCGGTCCACTGGTGATCTTCTAGCGTATGCCATTCACATCTGGAGTGAGGCCATCGAGAGACACGGGGAAGCGCTAGCCGTCTCCCTCGACATCTCGAAGGCTTTCGACAGGGTCTGGCACGAAAGCCTCATTGGTAAGCTTCCTTCCTTCGGTCTGCCTAGTGGTCTGTGTGATTGGATAGGAGACTTCCTGAGGGATCGCTCCATCCGAGTGGTTATCGACGGCTGCTCGTCCGGTCAGTTAGATATCAACGCCGGAGTCCCTCAGGGGTCAGTGCTCTCGGCAACATTATTCTTGCTGCACATTAATGATTTGCTAAAACCCGGCACCTTTGGGTACGCAGACGACAGCACTGTTGCTGAGAGATACGTGTCCAGCGCACGGGCTACTGGGCCTCAGATTCGGTCTCTCCGGGAGGCCATGGTTGAACGCTTGAACCTGTCCTTGAAGGCGGTCTCCGAATGGGGTGATGCCAATTTGGCCAGTTTCAATCCTGCGAAGACCCAGGCGTGTCTTTTTTCCGCTAAAAAGAGCAAATTCCACCCGGCTCCTTCTTTCCGTGGTGTAACCGTGCCGATAACGGACCATCTCGAACTTCTCGGTGTTACGTTGACATCAACCCTCAACTTCGGTCCATTCATTGAGGCTAAAGCTCAGTTAGCTGCAAAAAAGTTGGGGATTCTTGCTAAGGTGAGACGGTACTTCACGCCTGAACAGCTGCTCAACTTGTATAAAGCGCAAGTTCGGTCATGCATGGAGTACTGCTCTCACCTCTGGGATGGATCTGCCAAATACCAGCTTGATGCACTTGAGTCGATCGACAGACGGGCCAAAAGGCTTATTGGCAACGATGCACTGGTCGCCTCAAAGCTCCAGAGCCTCGAACATCGACGCCGAGTTGCCAGCCTGTCGGTTTTTTATCGGTTACATTTCGGAGAGTGTGCGACGGAACTGCACAATTTGATTCCGCCTAGCCCTTTCCATCATCGGACTACAAGACGTACGGCCATGCGCCATCGGTACATGGTGGACATCCCCCCCATACGCACAAAGCGTTTTGCTAATACTTTCATTGTGCGTACAGCTAAGGAGTGGAATTCCCTTCCGGGGTCTTTGTTCCCTGATAGCTACAACCTTGGGGTCTTTAAGTCAAGAGTGAATAGGTTTCTTCTAGGCAAGCGTGCTTCACCGTAGACCACGTCATCGCTTAACATCAGGCGAGATAGTGGTCAAACGCGAGCCTATAGATTATAAAAAAAATAAAAAAAAACAGGGTGGGCACCGACAAGCAAAGTTAGCAGGCTTACTGCGCGCTCATCAACCCGCAACAGAAAAATCGTGCTCAAGCTCAAGAACGTGGATGTTCACACGAGGTTTCTTGTAGGATAATTAGCATCAGTGATGTTGACTCAGGTGGCGGCGAATAAGTAATTCATATACCATCGATGGAACCCACAAGCCAAGTCAGTAGGCTTACTGCGCGCTCACAATAGACAAGCTTGGTGAGCTTTCTTGTCGAAAGCCCTTTCTTCATGGACAATACAAAAAACGATCGCCAAGTGCTCGGCGGCTCCAGGTGGGAAGCTCGATAGCTTCCCCCAGGACTATGATGAGAATCATCATAGTTTCGTGTGTCGCGTCATCTATGGTGTCTATGTGATGGCGTCATGGGTGGGGCGAGGTTCTTAAACTGTCAAACGAACACGGCCAGCAACAAGGACTCAGATAATCTTAATATACTAACGTATAACGTCCGCACTCTAAGAACCGAGGAGTGGTTAATTGGAAATGCCCTTAACTATATCAAATGGGACATCGTGGGCCTATCAGAGGAGCGAAGGGAGGGTGAAGACACCTTAGAGAGCAACAACATTTTTTCTATAACGGTAACAGTGGAGGTCAGTCGGGTGCATTGCTAAAGTTCCGTATCATGGACAAGAAAACTTTGTCCATCGAACAAGTTTACGCTCCCACGTCATCACATCCAGATGAAGAAGTAGAGGAATTTTTTGACCGCCTAAATATGTGATGACCACAGAGGAACATGGACCATGATATTAAGAGACTTCAACGCCAAACTGGGCAGTGGAGAGCACAGCGTTGATAAAAGCATTTTGGGGTCTCACGGTCTGGGAACTGGGAATAAACCAGGCGAGCGTCTATTGCAATTTGCCTTCGGACGTTAAGCGTCGGCAATAGCTTTTTCTACAAAAACCTCACCGCCGCTGGACCGTGTTTTCTTCTGATGGGGTAACAAAAAACAAAATTGATTTCGGTCTGTCTTCTAACAAACAATTTATTACTAAATTCCAAGTTATAAACAAAATTCGCTATACTTCCGACCACCGCCCAGTCCCACTAAGGGTGGTGGCGACCTTCATCATAAAATTTACAGATCCGTAATAGTATCAAAAAACTAAATAAAACCTCATTAGTGATCAATAGAGAAAAAATCATAGTACTCGATAATAGCCTTAATTTATTAAAAACACCAGATTAAGATGATTAAAAGTGCGAGTTTAAAAATTAAACCCTTAAAAAAAAAAAACTGAGACTCAGTGAAGCAACTCTCAAATCAATAGAAGACAGACATAATCTTGCTTATAATACCCCAGAGTTCAGGAAAATGGATCAACAAGTCAAAAGGATCATTCGGAGAGAGAGATTATATTCAAGATAAGAATGCTTGGAAAAATGCTGGTCCTGCTCCATAGGGCAATCTTTAGTGTAGACAAAATCACATTTGCTAATTTATATTCCTATTCATAGTAATTGTATTATTTTCTTTTTTTTTTTAATTGACTCACACACTGTTCCGTTGTTGTTGAATTAGGTATTTTGCCTATGTTTGGAATACATATTTGTAAATATGTGAGAACCATGTTCCTATTTATCAATTTAATCAATTTACCTGTTAATGCTTTATACCTGTACATAGTATAGTGTGTAGTGCTATTTTTGGGAGCATCGTCATGAGAGCCCGTATTGCTTCCGCACATCACCAATTTATTTAACACAATACTGGAAAGCGGTTTATTTCCCTCTCAATTCTGCCATTCCACAGTCATTCTGCTGCATAAAAAGGGCGACAAATCTGAGATCGGTAACTATCGTCCCAACAGCTTGGTGTCACTCTTATAATACATTTATAAAAGTGATCGAGAACCGTACCTTCGTCGTCCTATTTTCAATTTCGGCAGCTGAATTAAACGAAATGCTGAATGACTTTAATAATGCAAGCCTTGAGATTGGACTTCGAATGAATATGTCGAAGACGAACCTCATGACTAACAGCGTCCAAGTGTATATAGGTTATTCGGGGATTGCATATGTCCCAGAATACATCTACCTCGGCCAAATAGTCTCGTTCCAGGTGAGACAGCATAAAGAAGTTGCAAGACGCACTGATAACGCCTGGAAGAGCTATTGGCCAATGAAGGCTCTGATGAAAGGAGACCATCCCATTGGCCATAAACGCAAATTGCATTCCCCCTATCCTAAAATACGGCGCTCAAACCTGGTCTATAACAATTCAGCAGAGGTTCAAGCACGAGGATTGCCAGCGAGATATGGAGCGCAGCATTCTTGGAGGCAGACTAACTGAACGTATTAGGAATACAGTGCTGCGCTCAAAAACACAAATCGCCGACATCACTCGAAAAGCAGCCAAGCTCAAATGGGATTGGGCCGGCCTCGTTTGCCGCATGTCGAACGAGTCATGGGCTAAAGCTTCCACAATATGGGTCCCAGAAAATGTCCGGCGACATCGCGGCAGACCCAGGCGACGATGGCGGGATGAGCTTGACACCTACAGAAAGGACTGGTCTACTTGTCCAAAACCGGGAGCAATGGAAAGAGGAAAGCGAGGCCTTTGCCCTGCAGTGAGACAATACAGGCTAAAAATAAAAAATATTTTTATGTTACTGGCAAAAAGGCAGTAGTCTTAAACATTTGGACTTCATTTAGTGTTTTCAACTAGCGAAACGCCTCGGCTTCGCATGGGTGCTTTTTACTAATGAAATAAATAAGAATTTTCTTACACACAAACCTCGTCTTGACAATTATGAACAGAAAGAGAATAAATCATAATATTATATAAACCCTAATTTCAAATAAACATGAGCAACTTGTTCATTACAATATAAATCTTTTATTTTAATTTCGTTTACCTTACCTATAATATAAGGACTTACGTTAGGCTATATTTTTAATTTAAACACGCTGCTTTAGCGTTCTTTCAAAAACACTAATAAAAAAGAAAACTTAATTTGAATTACTAGGGAAATGTTGACTACCCCTGAACTGTCACTTTGACAATGACATTTCTTTGTTTACATATTTTATTTCTGGGTTTAGCAATTATACACTTATTATCGCCAAGATTAAAGAAAGCGTGCCCGTCCTCGTCAAACCTGGCGTCGCACTGTGTTGGCAGAACCGACGAGCATCATGTGAAGCGAATTGGGCTTAAAATTAACTAAATATCTTCAAAGGAGCTCATGGCTTAATATAATAACAGCCACGCAGTTCGATCTTCGAGGATAAGCAACGCTTGCTGACTTCGGTATGAGAAAGGGTGACCATCTTTAAGTACTTACCTTATAGTATTGCAAGCAACATTACGTCAGGTGGACTGTTGCTCAGGTTTATAATCTGTTGATAACCTAACTAATACTTACTTTTCGTGTCTTCAGGATGTTGTTTCGTCTTAGATACTTCTTGTTCTTCTTCTACTTCAGTTTTCAATTTCATTAAAAGAAAATCATCTTCTGAATCGGATTCAGAATGTTGTGGTGGTACATCTTCTGATTCAGAATGGCGTGCTGGTATAAATACATTTTCTACGGCTTGAAATTCATGTTCTGACTCTGTGAAGAAACACAAACCGACTCCTTATTCTTAATTATTTTTTGTACACAAAATGGCAATGTTGTATGAAAAAAGTACGAGTACACGAGAACCCTACGCGCGACGGATTTTGGTTGACTGACGATGACTGGGTGAAGCACGGAGTGGTACCGCGCGGGGGTGACTCATGCGCCGAGTGCAACGCGGATGGCTTGACAAAGGTACGGTAGCAGACACGCACTCGCACTTTATTGTTACAACTATTTTTAATTTTAGTATTGATTAATTTAGAAGTCGTAAAATTACATTGGTTTTTCAGAGTTTTAAACTTGATATTATGTCCACATTACGGTATATATTTCATAGCAGTAGACGTATAACACCACTTTCGGATTTTTGAACACAGACGGCATGAATACGCCTGACTTGCACGAACGCTCGGCGTGGAGTAATCAATCATCATCAATACATATAATAAATCTGTAGAAAAGTAATTTTTGTACATTGAAAATATTTCCAAAAACAATTGCCAGGGTGAAAGATAACCAACAGAACCTATTGCCGGCATTTATGGAATTTTTGTCTGTTTATTTGTGCACGCATCACGTGAAATGTACGAAACCAATTTAAATAACTTTTATACATAAAAATTGTTTCATCGCAATCGGTTCACTCTATCAAAAGTTAGATGAATTTAAAATGTTCAAGAAGTAAAATTATCACAACACACGCAATTCATATATCAATACTCGGACAGTTGAACTCGATATTCGATAGATGGCGTTGTGCATTTGAAGTCATTTTCTGAATGGCGGTGTTAAGATTCTCCGCCAAAGAATGATGACTATAGAAAAAAAATGGTAGGTTGGTAAGTAGGATCGGCAGGAAGGTAAGTAGGGTAGGGTTGGCAGACAGATGACGGGAGCGAAGCCACGGGCACAGCTATGCTATAATAAACGTATGCTCATGAACCATGTAAAAATTTACAAAAATATTATCATAACATCCTTAGTAATAATGATTTCTAAATTAATAATTTTTAAGCTCGAATAACGCATTGGAGTGGCCGGAGTCGTTGGAAGTACCGGTCCGTAGTCCATACGGCGCATGCGAGTGGGGGAGTATATTTTATGTTAGTACAGAAGTATTTTCGACGTTTTGTAATCTTAAGTCAAATTATATTCGATTGCCAAGAAAATTACTTATTTTCTTTTGTCGATATCCATCTATAAAGTCAATATTAGACCCGAGTACATCACTAATTGAGTAGCGAAAATCTTTCCTGAACGAAATAGTGAATACCGCAGATTAGAGGTGTGTGATGAATACATACGAAATTTTTCAAATGCCGAAAGAGAAATAAACAAGGAGTGTGCGTGCAGGTATCCAGGAACGAAACATACCATTCCCCGTAGCTCTAACGCGCGCTCGTATCGGCTCCTTTCGCAATTGGCACCTGCGGTGGTACTCAAATAGATAATATTTTTTCTAACTTTAGTTGCGAAGTCGGATTTTATAACTCCTTCTTCAGTTACCAGTCAGTCCTTTAGTTTACGTCAAGAGTGAATAGGTTACTTTTAGGCGAGCGTGCCTCACCGTATGCCACATCATCGCTTACCATCAAGCGAGATAGTGGTCAAAGGCGTGCATATAGATTAAAAGAAACATCATCCTATGTGGGTCTGTTTTTAGAAGTTGTGTGTCGCATTATTATGCAACTTCGGAACCCTATTACTGCGCGTGGCCCGACACGCACTTTGCCGGTTTTTTCTGTTTTATATTCGAGATTTATGGCAGAAGAAAAATATTGATAGCTAAATAACCCCATGGATACTTCACAAAAATGAGTTTACATCTTTATAAAGAGTGTCGCAGTAAGAGTGCACTTTTAAAATTGTTTTTTTTTTTCATACAAGTGGCAACTCTGAAATTTGACAGCTGTCACCTCTTTTTATTCCGATTATTAAAAATGGAGCGCTTTTCGAAAGAACAACGCGTTATAATTGTGAAAACTCATTACAAAAATGGGGAAAGTTACGCTGAAACCGCTCGCAAACTTCGCCAAATATTCAGCCGAGAAAGTGCACCTAATGTGTCAACCATTCGAAGAGTGGTCAAACAATTTGAAGAAACTGGGTCAATTATGGATAATAATAATCCTTTGCGTCAACGTACCGGTCGGTCTCTTGAAAACATTGCTGCTGTAAACGAGAGTGTCGCCGAAAACATCAATTCGACATCGTTCTCAACAACTTCAAATTTCACGAAGCACTACGCAGCGAATTTTGACTAAAGACCTCCACCTTGATGCGTACAAGATTCAGTTAACTCAGGAGCTCAAACCAGCAGACCTTTGCGCCGGCAATTCGTTCAATGGGTAATGGAGCAAAGTGAAGTCGATGCCAATTTTTCGAAAAAAGTCGTTTTCTCTGATGAAGCGCATTTCCATATGAATGGCTTCGTGAATACATAAAATTGACGAATTTGGGACTCAGAAAATCCTCATGCAATCCATGAGAAACAAATGCACCCACAACGAGTAACTGTCTGGTGCGGATTTTGGTCAGGCGGCGTGATTGACCTAACTTTCGAAAATTTCATGAAAAGAGTAATGGCCTGTCATCGGAGCTGAGTCATTTGCTGGATATTTTATTCTATACTTAATCGGCACATGTCTTCTTTACAATACAATAAAAATATCACAAATCTGTCATAAAATACTTGTTTTTATTTTAAAATGAAAAAGTGCACTCCTACTGAGACACCCTTTATTTAGCGAAGGACAAGTATATTCAAAGTGATCTCATCTCTGTTGGTGGGTGAGCCCAGGCTTCATACATTTTTGACCATGGTCCTTTGTATTTTAAAACATTTTGGTACAACGAAACTGCAAAAACTTACAAAATAAAACTATAAAACAAATCGTCACTGTGTTTAAAGAAAAAAATAGTCACGAACCGAGAAAACCCATTTTACTTGCAAGTCGCTGCTAACACCATCTATAGCCGTGGAACGGAACCGAACGCGATCCAAGTATTCAGAAAAATAATCAATCATCTTAATCAGACAAAAAACGCTAGTTACTTCGGCACGGGTTCTTTGTATGGGATGAGGCATCTGTATGCTAGTATTATATTATCTGTGCCCAGGCGTTTCAATAAACCATTTATGTAAAGCAATATGGAACCATGTATTTCCTACCACTTATGACCCGTCAGCCTTCAAAATAAAAGTGACTCTCTCGCTTCATTGTAGACCTCTCATCTCATCTATCGCTTACTGATAGGCAAGATCGAGATACGTCTGCAGTAGGGTATGCTATATCGCAAGGTTCTCAATTCCGGAACTAAGTTCCAATACTGGAGATCTGATTCCGGAATTCCACGGGTGAAAATAGAGAAAACGATGTTTTCTAAAAATTAAACCTAGCTAAATCGATTTATCGCCCCCGAAACCCCCTGCATACTAAATTTCATGAAAATCGTTGAAGCCGTTTCCGAAATTCAATTTATATATATATACATATACAAGAATTGATCGTTTAAAGGTATTAGACAATCTTTTATTATTATTTTTTTAGTAACTAATTAAACATATTTGGTCATCTTTCTCAGTTATTACTCTAATTAAACATTTTAAACCGTAAAATCAACAAGGCTTATCTTCTTGTCGCTGGCACGACAGTCTTTCAAATTTGTTTGGCCCAAAACTTTGCCAACTCCACGACGTCGTTTGTGACAGCACAAAGATCACCCTGGTTGCATGGTTTGTGGCACAGAGGACAGGACAGGAGGTGGAGCATGGTTTGCGACTCAGCACCATATGCACACCCTGCCGCTATTCCGCCGAGGTAACCCCATTTTGCAAGGTTGGTTTGACACCTTCCAATCTGGGTTCTGAGGTGGTTCAGGGACTTCCATGTAGACCACAGAAGGTTAAAACCTGTGGGAAGATGCTCGCTTGGAGGTAAATAATATGTTGGTGGGGGAAAAATATACTGCCACAGTCAGCAGCGGGCGTCGGCCGGGTCTCCTGACAGGGAAACCACCGTTTTCAGGCAGCTGTGTCTGCTTTTCAGCCGTTGCGTCGGTAGTTGCGCACCGAATGGTGGGTGTCTGGTGTCACGCTCCTGCTTTTGTTTCTCGACTGCACTCGCAACTTTCCTTCGGACGTGGTGATCTCGGCTGTGGGGTATAGTACGATGATCGGGGTTGGTTTGAGGCAGCCGGTAATTGTACGGCATGTGTCGTAAAGAGCAACATTTACTTCCATGGCGTGGGTGAAACGGTGCCACACTGGACACGCATATTCGCCAGCCGAGATGCAGAGTGAGGTGAAGCTCCCCAGTTGGTTGACGTTAGGCGTCTGAGTAAGTTGTTGCGGGACCCGATTTATCACACAATAGAATTACATCACAACATGAATAAAATGAATTAAAACACACGATATTTGAATCGCAGTATGTATCACGTGTCACGTACATTTCATACCACAGTCATTTTCATAAATAATAATCAAAATATCAAAAATTTATGAATATCGGAATTACTCTTCTCAATTCCGGGATTGAAATATTAGAAAAATTGTTACGGTTTTTCGGATTTACGAAATGCTGGAATGCCCTTGTCTGCAGTGTGTCGTGTGTTAAAAATCGTGACCACAAATCGTGTCGTGCGGTGCCTCGTGAACAAACGACCTAACTGGAAGATCTCGGGACAGGTTTTTGCCTAGCAAAAGATTATTTTCAGCTCGTTTTATCCAACTGCAATCTGCAGGGTAAAAGCTACCTTTCACCTTTCTTATCCTCTACTTTTCCCCAATGTGGATCAATCCTACCTATAAGCGTCAAGCTCGTACCGCCAGCTTCGCCTGAGGATGCCGCAATATCGTTAGACCTAAGAAAAAATATCTGCAAAAAAAATTGTAAAACATACCAGTTTGATGTTCCTCCTGTAACTCAACAATATTATCTTGTC
Source organism: Orthosia incerta (assembly GCA_948252205.1). Taxonomy (NCBI): domain Eukaryota; kingdom Metazoa; phylum Arthropoda; class Insecta; order Lepidoptera; family Noctuidae; genus Orthosia; species Orthosia incerta. The sequence goes on from OX411767.1 coordinate 4,929,122, forward strand.
TCTCATAATCATCTGGTAATTCTGTTTTGATAACGTCGCTTTCTGTTTGACATTCAGTAAATATGTTCATGTGCTCAGTTGGACTTATAGTATACGAACTGAACTTTAGCTGGCCTTGGTTTCCTCCTGGTTTTCTCTGTAAAAGATTGTCAATATTGTTAAAAATGATCTCAGGTTTAAACAAATGCACATTATAGTTAGTGTCCAACCGTGTCATCATCGAAAAAATAGCTTCTTCAGCTTCGGCCATAGTTTCAAAAAAAATTTCAACCCACCCTCAATTTTTAATCTTATTACTTATGTAATTTCAAAATGTCATATGACATCTAGAAAAGGAGTGTTGCCAAATAAAAAAATACATTTCTTACCAACAAGAATATGAACGCATCCAATAAAATCTTAACTCAATAAATTTTTCATCCTGGGTCTGTTCAACAGGCCCAAATCGTCATCTCAATCAGAAAACGAACAACAACCCAAAACCTACCACTGAATGCCAACAAGGCGATACGAGCCTAATTAATGTCAACCGCCCATGATCGTGGCACCAGTACCACTTTCCTGGCAGAAACTGCCACCGTAAAAGCGCAAGCGGATACCGATCCCCCTCCTAGTGTAATCACCCCAACTGCAAATAGTTTTGGTGATCTACCCCAAGACTCAGAAGAAGAATTTGCTACAGTGAGCTTACAACATAGGGAGCTCATATATAAAGTCGAATCCCGGCCACCGAAGGCGCAGGCTTGCGGACATCGAGTAATGGGTAGCTTGATAGGGAACAAGCTCGAGTAGACGGCGCCTAGTGTTCCAAGCGCGCCTCAATTACTCAGTGACAGTGCTAGACTGATGATGTCAGTAAAAACTGACGGGGTCCACTAGGGCCGATGCCTGTCAAGGTCGAGGATAGATTTGAAACAGAGTTACCGCGGCCCTGGCTCAAGCAAATGAACGATCACGGGTGGGTTTTTGTTAGTAAAAGTTTGACACGCTTTACCCAGAGCGGGCGAAGTCATTGCATGATGTTCCAAGCCAAAAAAAAAACTGCGTGAAGCACCAACAAAGCAACAGCCAGAGAAAAACAGCCAGACAATAATGAAGGATTGTTACTTAACAAATGAAAAAGCTAAAAAGTCACATGAGATCAATAATGGGACTTATAAGGAAGTTCTACATAATGAAACCCATCAACCAGATGTGGAAGTAGTGCAAGAACTACTTATTAAAAACTCTGAAAAAGTTGATATGCTGGTACAAAAATAAGCAATTTATGGGGCTTATGACAAATGAAGTAGAATTACTCTCAAAGTGCCACACAACTTCAACATACTTTTAATTTCAGAAACCCATTTTACCAGCAGAAGTCCAATCACAGTGCCCACCGCGACGGCACTGCCCACGGAGGTACTGCTTTTATTATTAAGTCCTCAGTGAAACACTACCAGCTTGCCAGTTATCAAACAGAGCATATTCAAGCTACAACGTTGAGCATGGAGGACTAAATAATTGTGCTTTGGGACCTAATACAAATAACCCCAAATATCGCCCTGTTTCGTTTGATCCATGATTTTATGCCCACCCTGAATATCCACAACTGGAATTTATTGACAAAATCTATATTTATATGAGCGAAGCCACAGCCAACAGCTAGTCTATACTTTAATATATTATAAAGAGGAAAGATTTTTTGTTTGTTTGTACCAAATAGGCTCTGAAACTAATGGACCGATTTGAAAATTTCTTTCACCAATAGAAACCTACATTATTCCTCATAGACATAGGCTATTTTTTTATCCCGAAAACGGGCCCTGTCGGGTGGACCACGGGAGCGAAGCCGCGGGCAACAGCTATAATGAATAAATCTTAATATTTCAATAACCAAATATAATCAATCATATTTATTATATTATCACCTATATATTTTAGAACTATATTTTTAAATATCTATAAGTATTGGACACAAGTATTGGTTAAAATTATTTAAGACTAGCTGACCCCCGCGGCTTTGCTCCTGTAAACTGGCTATCTACCCTACCTACTTACCAACCTACTCACCTGCCCTACCGATCAACCTACCTACCCTACCCTATCCTACTACATCCCTACCTACCCTACATATCTACCCTATCCTATCTACTTACCCTACCGTACCTACCTACCAAATTGTTAAAAATTTGGTAGGTAGGTACGGTATAATAAATATAATTTGAATAAAAATTACTACGATACGAATGTAACCAAATTTTGTTTCTACCAGCGATCTAATTAAATTTTAAAACACAAAAGCTGCTATTGTGACTCAACTATGATAGTGAGCTACATTTTCTTGCAGACTCCTTTATAGTTAATGAGTACTTTAATCATGTAGTACATAATTTTAATGTGTTATCAACAGTTTTCTCAGTGCACACCAAATATTGAATTTTATAGGCAAAATGTTGCTACTTTGATCATTTTCATGATGAGATTTTTGTATTGTTAACATAGACAACCCGGGACTATTCCAAATGTTCAATAAAAAGATTGTATCTTTGATCAATCAAAACATACTCCAAAATATAGATCATCACTACTTTTTTGTATAAATATAATTATGTATGTTCATATATAATGATATGAGAACCGTTGTATGTTGAAGACTGTCATTCAGTTAATCCTTACTTGATAGTTCTTATACAACATCCAATCAAACATATTTTCAGCTTCTAGACATTTTCTCTGCAATCGGCAGCATTGCTTCAGTTTAGTGATGCAGAAGTAACAAACGAGCATCGGTCTACTGTCTTGAGTCACTAACTGCAACAAAACACTCTTGTTGATTTATGAATAAATAAAATACTTTCAATTATATTCGAAAAGGTTCTAAAGCAAAGAAGCTACTAGGCACCGATAACTGGTGAAGGTCACAAGAAGTAGAGAACCGTTTGATGAGGCAAGGAAAGAGGGCCAATATTAGTGTCGTCCTCGGCACTTGTTCGACCTGCCACCTAATTATAAAATAAAGTCTTTAAATAAATTACTTACTGGAATATTAGTCAGCCTCTCATACATTTCCTGCAGGTGCTTGTTGACTACCACGTACATGCGTACATTCTCCACCAAACATATTCTACACATTGACAGTTTTTTCGTCGTCATATTGAAAAACAGTGCTGAATTTTATTATCTGGCTTTTAGAATAACTTCTTGAATAAACGCTTGGTAATACAAATATCGTGGGAGTCATAGACTAATATAATTATAAATGTGGGAGTTTCTTTCGTGGATCTCAATTTATGAGACAACACTTTATACTACGTATTTAGAAAGGCAAAACACAATGAAGGAAGAACTCTGAAGAACTGAACCTGAAGTCACTGATTCACTGAAGCACTGACTACTTAGAGAATTTAGAGGACAGATACACTGAAGAAGACAATTTGTCAAAATGACGAACAAAACAATAAAACCGGCAAAGTGCGAGTTGGACTCGCGCACGAAGGGTTCCGTACCATTACCGCAAAAAATGGCAAAAAAATCACGTTTGTTGTATGGGAGCCCTACTTTAGACATGTGTAATAAGTAATGCGATTGACATATTACGCGTAATATTACCCGACCGAGTAATATAACAGTACTTATTACTCGACCAAATTAAACATGACACATGACATTACCATAGCGCAAGTCCTGTCCTGACTGCGCGCGGCGCGGCGCAGGCTCTGTTCTTGATCGGTTGATTTCGTTGTTCGTTCGGTCCTATTCGGCAGGGTTCGAATCGAACTATGTCTTCTACGCATTGCACACATGTTCCCTCTCATTCTCGCACGCCGCCGCGAGGCGCTCTGACTCGAAGTCTGGCCGCGCCGGACTCGACTCTGGACGCCCGATTTAACAATACAACTTTGATAGTATTGCTCATTCAATAAGGTTTAAATTTATTTGGCACCGCCCCGTTCCTAATGCCTGCAATAGTGCTATGTTTTCTCGCGCCAAAAAGTATTGTTGTAATGTTTATGAGCCGAACTGTCAGTGATTATTACATCCTAACATGCCACCAGTACATACATCACAGAAGACCGTCGCATAGCACGACATTCGGCGACATGTCAGCCATGTCAGGTAATGTTCGAAGTAATGTTCGAAAGTAATATTACGCGTTATGAAATGTAATGCCATAACATTACTTTCAAAAGCACTGTTTTGCGCATGTCTACCCTACTTAAATATTTATTGTATTCTGTTTTCAGTTATAGTTATTTGTTGTTATAGCAGCAACACAAATACATCATCAGTAAAAATTTGAACTGCCTAGCCATCACGGTTCATGAGATACAGCCAGGTGAGAGACAGACAGACGGACCGCGGAGTCTTAGTAATAGGGTCCCGTTTTTACCCTTGGGTACTGAACCCTAAAACCGGGACTAGAGATGAAGCGTATATACTAGAACCGATCCAGGGACTAGGTATTTAACGAGACTAGGCTGCACCTATTCTAACTTCTATAATACTCGATCATGAAGTTATAGGTAAAGATGGAGGCCACACTTAGAACAAAATCTTGAGGCAAATACCTACGTATCTCCATCTCGCTTTCTGTGGGCCGACCTCTCTTTCTAGTGTGGACTATAGTATTGCTATCTTCTTATTTAAATCTCCTAGAAAATTCTTAGAAATAGTCACCACACTAGCCCAACTAGAAGTTAAACACTGTCAAATTATTTACCTATAAATAAATACTTGAACTAAGATTAGTTTAATAATTGAAAATCCTAAAATTGTAGGTCACAGCATATCTGGGTTGGCAAATCAACGAAATATAATCCCATTTCTTAAAGATTCGGTAATGTGGCAACATTGGCCCTATATGCCAAAATAAATCAGGCCAATATGGCGGTTGTTTACTTTGCGGTTTACAGCTTCGTTTGAGATTTTTCGATATTTTACATTGTTATAATTCAAAAATTGGTGCAAAATTGTGTTGTGAGTGGTTGTCATAGTACGTGGTGTCCAAAAGGTGATATAAGATTTCAAGCGTAAGTGTTTAAATCGTGATTTATTACATTGAATCATTGTAAACATATTTCTTTGTATTTTCACATAATTTCCTCTTAAATCGATTAACCAGTCTTTACAAAATAATTGTAAATGATAACTATGTAAAGATCAAAAACATCTACATTGAATTTCATTGATTTTGTGCAATTTAATTTGTTTTGTTTACATGAAGTCGTACTGCAGTAGTGTGTCCATATTGAGGATATATCTGGGACAAAATTTTTCAACGAGCTAAATTGATGGGCCAACTTAGAGAAATTAACACAGAAAAAAAAATGTCGTATCACAATATTTTACTTCTCTGTTGCAGGTAATGGTTAACCATCCCATCACGGACTACATTGATTGTAATGATTTGCATGAAACTAAGATAGTTAAGCAAATAGCTAATTGGTTATTTTTCATGCGTATACGTGCTCACTTAAAGAGTCATAAAGAAAATATTTTCAGTGATTTACGTGGTAAGAGACAGAAACTACACAGAGCAATAATATTTAGTCATGTATAATAAATAGAAAAGTTATAAAATATATGATTTTAATTCAGTAAGTGTTTTTGTTTCCTTTTTGTTTTTTTTTTAATATATTACAGTTCCTATTATAGTCCCGTATAATATATATACGTAATATTAAAAATAGAGCACCTGAATACTCTCCTTATCACCCTTGCTCCTTAACACTGACTAACCCAGGAATCTGAAAAAAAAACAGCTGTTCATTATGTTTCACTATCAGCAAAATTAATGAAACATCTGATTTATTTTTCGCAATTTCTGGGTTGGTCCCTTAGTACCAGTTGTTGAAAAATGATGTGTACAATGATGCCTCTTTCTCGTGCCCGCACAAATCTCAGTCATTCATTTCGTATTGCCACTGTAACTGATGATCTATTTCTTCGAAAAATTCTGTCCATGTGGACCCTAAACTTTCTGCGTGATTAGATAAATGACAAAGAGCCAAATTTACAAACTCGGAAACATCCAAACTTTCACACTTAAACAAACAGCTTCTTTCGTAATTTATTATCATCATCATATCAGCCGAAAGACGTCCACTGCTGGACATAGGCCTCCCCCAAGCGTCGCCACATATTAATTATTAATTTATTATACGCATGCATAATTATCATGATCTATAAAATCTTTAGGGGCTCGGTCTTAGTATTAATGAGAAGTAGATAATTGTATAAATATTATTGTAAACCATAGACAGCAACAATTATAGCGATGTCCTGGGAAAAATAAAATGAAGGTTACCCTGCTTAGACAGAGAGGGACTGCCCACAGAGAGCGAGATAGTGGTTATGCTTCAAGTAGGTATTCGAAGTGTGTTCTCCATATTTATCTATACCTTCATGTACTCGATCCACCTAGTCTCACACTCCTACTGTGCCTACGTAGTGCACGGCACCCGCGGCCTGCGCGAATCAAAGTACCGACGACGCGGCGAAGCGAGTGTACTTTGGCAATACTCGTTGCGAATGAAGACTATATGATGCAGTCTAGTATCAAGTACGGACTCATGCGAATGTGATCTCGCTTGACGCATTGATACCTACTAGACGTCGCAAACACGTACTATCGGACTTATTTAGTGGGATCGGTTTTCGTAACGAAATTGTGATAAATTGTTAAAGAACAAAGACAAAGACAAAGATATTTTATTTCAAGTAGGCCACCAAGCGGCACTTTTGAACGTTAAAATAATAATAATTGATTCTACCGTGCATTCGGAAAGTAGCTTGTAATGGAGAAGAATGCACAAGAAACTCCATATTACTCTTTTAAAAAAAAAAAATACAATATTTAGGTACATAAGTACATACCTTGATGAATGAAATTGAGTTTATACAATTACAAATATACTTATACAGTCTTCAGAAGGTCCAACAATAATTCAAAACAATAATGTTCCGCATATCACTTGTTTTTGCGGCCTAGTGGCTGTGGAGCTGGACTAGCATTTAGCCAAGCATTTTTATCAGTGATGTAATCCCCCAACTTATAATATGCCAGCCTGCATAGTGTGCGTTTTATGCAAGTTTTAAATTTCGTCTCATTCAGTTCAAGAATGTGAGGAGGAATTTTATTGTAACATTTTGTACAGTACCCCATGAAAGATGAGGCTACTTTAGCCAGTCTGAAACCTGGTTGAACTAATTGGTCCCTATTTCTAGTAACATAATCATGTCTGTCGCCGTTTTTACTAAAAAGATGTAAATTTTTTCTCACGTACATGATGTTTTCATAAATATATTGACAAGGAACCGTCATGATGTTAATGTCCTTAAACAGTTCCCTTAGAGAATCGCGCCGGCGAAGATTGTATATCGCTCTGATGGCTCGTTTTTGCAGAATAAAAATTGACTCAATGTCTGCAGCCCTTCCCCATAGTAAGATACCGTAAGACATTATACTATGAAAATAACTAAAATAGACCAGTCTGGCGGTATCCACATCCGTTAACCGACGAATCTTTCCAACAGCATAAGCCGCCGAACTCAGCCGCCCCGCAAGGGATACCAAATGAGGACCCCATTGCAACCCCGAGTCTAGCGTGATCCCCAGGAAAACCGTTTTATCGACGAATTCTAGCTTCTCCTTGTTTAATATAATGTCACAATCAGTACTTTTGACATTCGGCAAGGAAAATTTTACGCACTTGGTTTTTTTACCATTTAAAACTAAATTATTGGCAGTGAACCAATCCTGAACCTGCCGTAGCGCGTTATTTACGTCGTCAACCTGACAAGTACGTCTATTTATTTTAAAAATTAAAGATGTGTCATCAGCAAATAACACCATGTTAAGTTTGTTTTCCCATAAACGGGGTAAATCGTTAATGTACACTAAAAATAAGAAAGGACCTAAAATTGAGCCCTGGGGTACACCCCTTTTAACGTTTAACCCGGACGAATTCACACCGTTTATTTGAACTAATTGCTGTCTATCATTCAAATAAGATTTAACCAAACTTAACGCTGATTGACCTAGCCCGTAATGCTCAAGTTTCAGAAGTAATGTTTCATGATTAACGCAATCAAACGCCTTCGACAGGTCGCAGAAGATACCTATGGCATCCTGCGAATCTTCCCACGCATCAAAGATGTGTTTTAATAGAGCGACACCAGCGTCAGTTGTACAACGTCCTCTGGTGAAACCATACTGTCTATCATGCAAGATGTTATTCGTATTAAAATGAATGAGCATTTGATTTAGCATTATCCTCTCAAAAACCTTGCTGAAAACCGGCAACACGGATACTGGTCTATAATTATTTGTGTCTTTACTGTCCCCGGATTTAAAAAGTGGTATAACCTTACTATATTTCATTAGATCCGGAAAAACGCCTTGATCCACACACAAATTGAAAATCAACGCTAAGTACGGCGCTATAGTCTGAATTATGGAGGTACAAGCTTTGATGGACATTCCCCACAGATCTTCAGTCGGTTTGATCTTGATTTGCTTAAAAGCTTTTATTACTGTCATGGGGTTTATATGTGAAAAGTTAAATACAATCGGGCAGGCTGAAACGTTCGCGTTTAATAATCCAAAAGCAAGCGAGGGCGAAGAATTTAAAGTTTCAGTAGTTTTAATTGGGATGTTGGTAAAGAAATTAACAAATTCTTGCGCAACTTTTTTGTTATCTCTAATAAGTCCGTGTGTGGTCTCAAGCGTGTAATCACTACTATTTCTTTTATTCCTATTTGTTTCATTGTTTATAATCTTCCAAACCGTCTTGATTTTATTTTCTGCTAATTTAACCTTATTGCTAATGTACAAGACCTTAGCTGCCTTGCAAGTATTTTTAAAAATTCTTGAGTAAGTAGCAACATACTTATTAAACGTTTCAGTGTTAATACAGGGCTTAAGGCCATATAGCTCGTAAAGTCTTTCCCTACTTTTTCTAAGTCCTGTAGTCGCCCAGTCACTGAATATTAAATAATAATAAACATATATCTATTCTTTATTACGAGATTAATTCATGCGTTTATTGTTTTAAAAAGTGGTTCCCAAAGGTAGTGCATTAAAAAAAAAACAAAACAATAACAAAAAAAACTAAGTGCTCTGCAAAAATAATAGAAATCTTTTAATTACGCCAACAATCTTCAAAGTAGATAAATCTTTACGTTGATAGTCCTAAGTACGCCTGTGTAAAGTATGAAGGGCATTACTGCGTACGTGCGTATCTGTACACGTATCGGTGGTACGCTAAGACCATAGATATATGGCTAAGATTAAGCATCTTATGCGTATTTCATGGACTAGGTGGACTCGGTGGAACAAGTATTTGGATCATGTATTTGTACGCCTAGTCCAAAATTCACCTAGTACGACCCATCTCTAACCGGGACGGTCACTCATCACTGTTAGTGTCACTCCATCACGTTCCGTGTCTGTCAAAATCACATTTCCGCCCCTGCACGCAATGCGGAAAAAAATCGCGCTCAATTAAGGCTTAACACGCATTGCGATTTCTGTTCGCGCGAATAAAATTCGCGCGTATTTTTTACCACCTACTATTTGAGCGAGATTTCTTTTCCGCAATGCGTGCTGCTTCTTCGTTTTCCATAGGTTACAGAATGGGCGGAAAAAAATCGCGCAAATTAAAATCGCAGTGCTTGCGTGCTATGCCTTACCAATGAAGCACATCAACGTGTTCATTTTCATGGCCAATCGGGCTTTCGTCGCGCTAATAAGGCTTAGCACGCACTGCGATTTCTACTCGCGCGAATTTCTTTTTAGGTACTATTGTGACGTAAAATGTAATATTTATTTGTGTATTAAGGTGATCTTTAGTGTCCATGCAACTGGACCATAACAAAATGTGGAATTATTGACACAAGCTTAAAATCTGTTTTTATTGTTTCAATGACTAACTACCTCTTCTAACTAAGGCTGACACAATATATTTGCTACCAAATACACCAAAAATGTAATACATGCGAAATCGAAATCGTCGTTACCAGTTGAACGCCAGCTGAGCCTAAACACGCGCGCGAGCCCTTCGCACCTAGTCACAAACGTAAACGTTTAGTACTTATTTGTTATTAAAAAACTTAACATCCGTGGTTTATTTTAAATTTCATGCAATTTAAATACGGACAGGAGCTTTTTACCCGACTGCCGAAGGTGTAAAAAGCTCCTGTCCGTATTTAATGTGTTTATCAGTCTATGTATGTATATATGTATTTATCTATGTATGTATGTCTGTTCCTATGTGGCGTTCTAGAGACCGAACGCGTTGGCCGATTTTGATTATTCTCACGTGGATCGATTCGTCATAACCCTGCGAGAGTCACTTACCCAGCCAGAATTGAAATAGGAAAATACGAAAATGGCTCGCCATTTTGTGGGGGCCCAAATTTTCTTTTCTTCCAAACCCATCGTGTGGGTTATCAAAATAAAGGGTTTTAAAGGTGATTTTAAAATATATCACACTTGCATGTTTGAATGTACCTAATTAGAAAAAAAAAACGAAAATTTATAAAAACTTGAGAGGTGTCAAGGGACACCCGGATGGAACGAAGTTCCTTTAGTATATATATGTCGCATCAAGGCTGGCCGATAGATGTACACCATCGGGAAGTCAGGATGTATTCCCTTAGGTTAAGACATCGTGTGTGGGCAGGTCGGTGGGTACAATCGTGCAAATGAAATCACATAAGTTATTCGATACACTGTGTATATTCAAATAGACACAAGTTACATTCTTGCTTACTAATATTACGGATCGACACTGATTCTACGACGTCTTAGCTCTACGGCTGTCAGTACTCAACTGCTCTATTCTGCACCACGCTAGTGCTTATAAAAGCGCGCCAATGCGCAGTTGCTCTTGATTGCCGCTAGGGGCGTGCTTGTGATTTGACTTTACGTCCATACTATTGACTAAACCCGACACGGCCATCCTGCGAGACAGGCGTCCTCGTCTGTTCCTAATTGCCAGGTTTTAACAGTGTATCGAATCATGTGGAAATCCTCAATGGATGTCCTTAGCCCTTGGGGAAAGCTGAGGGGTCTGTCAGACTCCTACTGACTAAAACCACATGGTGTTCTCTAGGCCGTAATTCTTCTTGAGAGGCGAGCGTGGAACACACACGTCGCCTTCTCGGGCCTCTCTCAGGTGACAGATCCCCAAATCTATCACCCGCAGGCATCATCTTCTTGTCCTTGCTCCATGCCACCTCATGGTCACCTCGTGTTACACCACACGTCGTCTTAGTCCACTTCATCCTGGCAATCTCCCATCATACAAGGGTTGTTTTTCTGAAAAATACAAAATTTTCAAACAGTATTTGCTCGTCCAATCCTGACTCATACACTAGAGTGAGGAAACATTTTGAAACAATCAAACATGATCAAATCTCTCTGTTCACTATTGCAAGGAACGAGTAATTCTATTTCCAATTTAAAGAAAATAGCCACTTAATCATCGATTTGGTACCTAAAAGCACCCAATCTTCGTGATTACAAAGTTCAAGTACCACTGATAGTCATTAATGTCACATTAAATGAAACAAAAGAAACAATAAACCAGGTTTCTTATTCACGATATTTAGCTATCTCATAGCTCTCCTAGCTATCTCATAACTCTCCTAGCTATCTCATAACTCTCCTAGCTATCTCAACTTAGCTCTCTTAGCAATCACAATTGCTCTACTCGCACATCCCCACGATTTCGAGTCAACTCAACTCTCTGAACTCAGAACTTGTTCACACAGAGATTTAGTACTTACTACTTTATCTACAATTTCAATTGGTACTTGAGCTCTGTGTGTCTTACCAACACGATCTACGCATAGTAATCAAAATTTGAAAACCAAAACTATTTCAATTTTCGTAATGAGGGCTTGACGATTCGAACGTCATTAACATTAACATGGTGACCTCACCTCTCGCATGACTATGTGAGTTTACTTTCTTTTAACCTCAAAACTCATTAGAATCTTTCTGTAAGGTTCCTAACACAAACATGAATTTTCACACCAGACATAGTGTCACACAGACTTACAGGTGCCATAAAGGCCAACAGTTGCCATAAAGGCCAACAGTTGCCACCCAGGCCAACAGCTGCCACCCAGGCCAACAGTTGCCACCCAGGCCAACAGTTGCCACCCAGGCCAACAGTTGCCACCCAGGCCAACAGTTGCCACTCAGGCTCATAGTTTCCAGTCAGGCTCTCAGTCGCCACACAACGCTCGGCTACTCCTGACCAAACTAGATTATTGGGTTCGTGAAAATAGGGAAATTTGAGAACTCTACTCTTTAACTAAATCATTACCCTGGGCCATGTACCACTGTCATTCCAAACAAACTTTAAAACTTCTGCTGCAGCAAAACCTGCCAAGCTTATGGAAACCCTCGAGTAAAACCTCTAACGCCATGGCTCTCTAGCCGACCAGCAATTATATTGCTCTCACAATGGTCTCTCGGTCTCTCTCTAGACCCCGACCCCCACCAGAATCCACTGGTACGGTCAAACGTAATACGTTCGATAGACTGAATTACTCGACACCTTAAGCTTGCTCATTATCATCAAAATCCTTTTGACATCAACATCGACTGGTACATGACCCGCTGGCATCTGCCCTAACCTACCTTGTGCATACTTGTAGGTTCTAAGCGTACCTATTTAAAGCTTTCGGTGTATAACGATCACCGTCCTGTCATAATCACCTATCGTGTACCCAATACAGGGCCTATTTAGTTTTAGAACTAGAACTTCCCACAAAACACTATTCATTAGAAAAAGGTCCGACGATCAACAAGTTCAACAACTAAACAAAGTAATTGTAACAATGCTGTTACTCTTTGCCATAATTCTTGCAATGCATACTCAACTCAAACCTCTTCGTAAACCCATCGCCACATGTTACTCATGAGGTGCGGTCCGGAGCCTCGAGTATGAGTAGACATGTCAATCATATTTGGTCTCACTACCAATGTCATCAACTATGACATCCAATTCCCGAGGAACTTGGTGATCCGGGATCCTTCTCACAAGATTCACGCTTTCTACTCAAAGATCTCGGAATATACAGACTGTTCATATCAGGGGAACAATTAAGCCCGATATTATTTGCGTCTTAATAGCTCGTATGAAGGAGCTTTACGAATTAATTCGGATCAATATTCTTAAAATCTTATTATCAACAGTAACCCTTTACTATCGCACACTAACTCAGTTTTCATGTAAGGAAAACCATCGCGAGATCTACTGCTATCATAATATTACTTTGAAAGTAAGCAAGAGACGAAACAAGATCTTTTCTGAATACAGGTAAATGACCAGTACCGTTACTAACTAACTCGATACAATTTCGTTACTCCACGACATTCCCAACTCGCTTTGCCACTGAAAATCACTAGTTGTTAAGTCACTTTAGATAGCTCATCTTCTTATGGGATATTAAATCCTAAAGTTTGTGCTGAAACAAATGATGAAACTATACCGCCTATAGGAAACTCATTAACTACTTGCTTTTTACTAAGTGTGTCTTAATTACCTAGTGATAGTGCTAGGTATAACCACTACAAATTCAGTGGTCAAACATGAACACTCTTAACACTCGAACTAGCATCTCTTCACTAGAGAACATTCGACCTCACTATCGAAATAAAATAGAAGCGACTCACCGAGTATTCCATTCCAAACTTGCGCGTGTTCGTAACGTTTGGCTACCGACTGCGAACTGCTAGCCTGCCGTCGGTCTCAACCTCTCAGATGTTGACACGTCAACCTTCGCATTGAGCATTTGAACCGCTAGCCTGCAGCAGAGGCTCCACTTCGACGCAATATGTTATCTGAAACGTGAAAAACATTACGAGAGTATATGTTCACAGTTATCTTAACTATACACAGATTTGATGGAAATTAACCAGTGCAGCGGTGTAGTAAACTAAACCGGCACAGCAAAATGGGTTATTGTGGACACCAAATGTGAGTGAAGAGTCCCTGTCCAGAATATGAAACATTACAGTGTCCCAAATGTCCAGGTTATGGGCTTTAGAGAATCCAATGAATGCCATAACATTTTAAGTTGCAATTAACTAGGCCTGGTAGGGTTTACCACCTTTTAGATAGTTTCCGACCACAAAAGAAGAATACTATGCTTCTTCTCAAACTTAGTTTCATGTAGAAACTATCACACTACAAAACTAATCAAAATATTTCATTTGGAATTGTAATAATTTCCAGACCGAAGTGTAAGGACGTCACTGTCACCATATCGTTCTAACTTCCAAACAATAATAGTCGGCAATAGTCAAGGGTTATGGCCAGTGATAGTAGAATAATACTTGACCAGCGATAACTAACATGAGATTATGGACCTGACATGGGCCATACCGTAAACAAAACCAGAATTTTGAATAATTAACACACTTTTCCATAGTCATAACAAGATGAAATCGACTCACCAGATTGGCATAAAGATCAGTGTGTATGGATTTTTCCACACGTCCACATGCTCCTCCTTGACCTGTCCAGCTCCTTGGTTGTTACTAGCCTCCGTGCTGCTCCGTTGCGGACTGAATTTTGATTATTCAATACCGAGGGTAGTCGCAACTGACACCACGATTTTTTTTTGCTTTTTTGCAAGAATGTAACCGACATTATCACTAGCTTTGTTTTTACGTGTGATCTCATTAGCACGATCGAATCCCAATTCTAATGTCGCATCAAGGCTGGCCGATAGATGTAAACCATCGGGAAGTCAGGATGTATTCCCTTAGGTTAAGACATCGTGTGTGGGCAGGTCGGTGGGTACAATCGTGCAAATGAAATCACATAAGTTATTCGATACACTGTGTATATTCAAATAGACACAAGTTAGTTATGCAACCTGAACCGCAGCGAGTGATCACTGTGAGAGCATGAAATGCACGATTGCAGTTTAGGGTGGCCCTTCCAGACACACACATGCATTTATGTTAATTTAGCATTTTAAGTAGCTGTAAGTCGTAATATGTAACCGATAGGATTAGATCAATACACTAGAGCATCCGCTTCTGCTCACACGTATTCACATTATTTTATTTAAACGTCATAACGCTCCCAAATACTTGACTGGCGCAGCCGGTAGGATCGCCGAATATAAGCTGCGCCGTCCTTCGCGTTTTTTCGGAATAAAACTTTTTCGTGTTACGCGTTCGGGTGGCCTTGAAGGCAGCTGTGGTGATTCTACGAACCAAACAAGTTTGTCAAGGCGGAGCTGAAAATGAGAAAGGCGAGCTGGTGAGTCCAAATTTTCACCTTCCTTTCCCATTTCCTTTTTGTTATCTTGCGATTAGAAGTCTCGCGTTATAACGTTATCTGGTTTTGCATAAAATCTGTAAGGCTAGTTTTTAATATATAAAAGTTATTTAAAGTCATATTACAATTGAAATATTGTTAATGAATTATAAAAAATATTTTATACAGATAAATTGTTTAAAGTTCTACTTGATTAATGATTACTATTTTATACTTAAGAATTATTTTTGTTTTAAGAAGTGTTTAAAGGCACTCAATACTTTTTGCTTTTGTACTTTATATTATTTTTGTGTGTTAATTAATAGTGTTAAAAATGGAAGATCACGTAAAAATTGTTATGATTCCAAATGAAATGATTAAAATTATTCCACTTTTTGACGGCGATAAGCGCCATTTAAATCTTTTCATACGTAAAAGTGAATATATTATAAATAAATACAGGGGAAGTGACGAGCAAAACTTGTATGTAATGCATGCCATAACGAGTAGATTAGCGGGGAATGCAGCCGCGCTTATCAGTGAGCGCGAGGATATTGTTACATGGGAAGAGTTTAAGGAGTTATTAATACAACATTTTGGAGACCCACGAAGTGAAGAATGTTTAGCTATTAAATTGGAAACTATGCGTATAAGAAATGGTGAATCATTTTTGGATTTTTGCAATCGTATTCAATCAGTGCGTAGTATTTTAATATCAAAAGTTAATAGATTATCGAGTACTATGCGTGAAAGTAAAATAACTATTTATAATAATACGTCATTAAACGTGTTCCTTTATAATCTACCGGAAAATATGGTGCGTATTGTGAGATTAAAATCGCCCTCCACTTTGGAACAGGCTTTATCTTTCGTGTTAGAAGAGGTAAATTTCCATGACCAATATAATGCCCGAAATAAAACACTGCTGACGTCCTCCAGTAAACATGCTATTCCAAATAATACACAAACGTTTAAATTCGGCACAAATAATTATAGTAAGCCTATTAATAATGAAATGCCTATTTTTTCGCAACCAAATATACAACCCAAATTATATTTAGGTAACTCCCAAGGTCAACAATTTGGGACGCGTACTCCACAATTTGGATTTCAAGGCCAAACATTTGGTTATCGCCCACAACAAATTGGGATGCGTCCGCAACCGTTTGGGATGCGTCCGCAACAATTTGGGATGCGGCCGCAACAATTTGGGATGCGCCCTCAACAGTTTGGGATGAACCCTCAACAATTTGGAAATCAACAACAATTAAATATTAAATCCTTACAACCATTTGGCAACCAGAACCCATCGTTCAATAGACCTTCACAGCCGTTCGCTATTCAGCAACCTAAATTTCAATCTAGTGACGTCACTATGCGCACGGCGCCTCCGGCCCAGGCCTATATAAAAGGATTTAAATTAAATGAGCTTGACCTTGATCATTACGATGATAGTCAGTTATCCTGCGATTACCAAAGTAACGATGAATATTATCACGATTATTACCCTTTTACCGAAAATGAGAATTATTTGGAAGAAGTTAACGAAAAAGTTTCAACAGAAAATAATGAGGATTTTCAATCAATAGCCTCGGAAAACATAGAGAAATGATACAATTAAATTGCGATTCATGCCTTAAATTGCCATACATATAATATATACCCGAAATTGATGCCAAATTTATGATAGATACGGGCAGTACTAAATCATTTATAAACCCGGAAAAGGCATATAACTATTTTTACGATTATATTTATTATGATCCATTTGAAGTTAGAAGTACCCACGGACCCAACCCAAAGTAACCCAACACGAAGAAGTACTTGCCATACCAGCATTTCCGATTTTTAATGTTAATCAAACTCACAAATTTCATATTTATGAAGTCGACCCTAGCTTCGATGGTTTACTAGGTAATGATATTTTACATAGTGTAGAGGCACTAATAGATTTAAAAAACGAGGCCTTGAAAACTAAAACCACGGTGATACCAATTATGCGCGATAAGAATAAACATATAATAGAGTTGGCACCTCGGTCAGAACAAAGAGTTAAAATTCCTGCAAATTATCATTCTGGTAATGCTTTAGTGGATTTCAGAGAATTTGCGGAAGGCGTGCGTATGCCCAGCGCTTTAGTTAAATGCAAGGACGGTTACTTCACTACCATAATTCAAAATACTCTTGACAAACCAATTAAGTTAGCCGTAACTAAACCATTCGAAGTAGAACCGTATGAAAGTAACGTAAATGATTGTGATGTTAATAATTTTAACGAAACTGAAAATATTGAAATAGTAAAATTATTGACAGATAACTTACAAAAGCTTCGTCTGAATCATATGTCAGCTGAAGAAAGTAAAGCCATTAGTACATTATGTTTAGAATATAAAGATATATTCTATTGTGATGGTATTCCATTAAGTTTCACGAACCAAGTCAAACATTGTATTAGGACAAAAAACGAAGATCCTATTTACGTCAAACCATACAGACAACCCCCTAGTCAGTCGCAAGAAATAAGAAATCAAATCGAGAAGTTACTTAAGGAAAATGTAATTCAGGAATCTCATTCACCTTGGTCAGCCCCAGTTCATTTAGTCCCAAAAAAGAAAGATGCATCAGGAGAAATAAAATATAGAATGGTAATTGACTACAGACGGTTAAACGAAATAACTGTTGACGATAGATACCCACTTCCCAATATCACTGATCTGTTTGATAAATTAGGTAAAAGCACATACTTTACGACATTGGATTTAGCAAGTGGTTACCATCAGATCGAGATTAACGAAAAAGACAGAGAGAAAACAGCATTCAGCACTGAAAACGGACACTTTGAATTCTTAAGAATGCCGTTTGGTCTAAAAACGGCTCCAGCGACCTTCCAGCGAGCAATGGACAATGTTCTAAGAGGGTTGCATGGAATCCATTGCCTGGTTTATTTGGATGACATTATAATCTTTTCAAATTCACTTGCAGAACATATCCAGAAGTTAAGAGCAGTTTTTGATCGTTTGAAGTCAAATAACCTTAAAATTCAACTTGATAAGTCCGAATTTCTCCGAAAAGAGGTTCTATACTTAGGTCATGTTATAACTGAGGATGGCCTTAAACCTAACGATGATAAGATTAAAGCAGTTCTTAACTACCCATTGCCAAAAACCGTGACGGAAATTAAAAGTTTTTTGGGCTTGATAGGCTATTACAGGCGATTTATTAAGGATTTTGCGAAAGTAACACAACCATTAACTAATTGCTTAAAGAAAAGGAACAAAATTATTATAAATCAAGCGTACATAGATTCTTTCCAAAAATGTAAAGAGCTTCTAACTAACGCACCTTTACTTCAATATCCCGATCCCGATAAGCCTTACATCCTAACTACAGATGCATCGTCAAATGCCTTAGGGGCAGTACTATCGCAAGGCGTCGTAGGGTCTGATAAACCAGTAGCTTACGCCAGTAGAACTTTAAGTGATACAGAGACCAGATACAGTACTATAGAACGTGAACTTTTAGCGATCATTTGGGCGGTAAAACACTTTCGACCCTACCTATACGGAAATAAATTCATCATTTATACAGACCATAGGCCCTTAGCCTGGCTCTATTCCCTTAAGGAGCCGAATAGCAAGCTTACCCGTTGGCGACTTCGTCTTCAAGAATATGATTTTGAAATAAAATATAAAGATGGCAAGCAGAATACAAACGCTGATGCCCTGTCTCGTATTAAATTAAATGCATTAGGTTCCGATAAGGACGGATTATCTATGAAAGTTAATGTAGATGAAAAAGAACAAAAAAAACAATCTACTCACAAAATAGAAAAATTAATTGATTACGATAGTGATGACTCTAGAACAATTTCCATCTCGGATTTGTCTGCTACTCTTACAGCCAGTTCTGAATGTGATACAAATGAACTAATTCCGCTTGACCATGCGATAGATAAAACATCTACAGTACATTCAGCTGAAGACATGGAATCAAACGGTATACCAATATTACAAGAAGCAATAGACACTAAACCCAACCAGATATTAGTTTTTACATGGCACAAAAACGATATCCAAGTTACAGATCTTTCCCGTGAAAAACAAAAAATTCTTGAAGTATTTTTACCAATAAATAATGAGGAATTAATTAAACAGTTTTTAAAATAATATGTTAAATATAAAATTAAATACTTTATATATTTTGAAAGCATAGAGCATAGGAAACAGTTTAACAAAGTTATTATACAGTTATTTAAAAAGGGAATGGTAGAATTCATGGAATGTTCAGAGCGTGTAGTTTTTGTTGAAGATGAAAACGAACAAAAAGAAATCATCTTACAACATCATGAAGGGAAAACGTGTCATAGAGGTATAAAAGAGACAATGGCAAGGATAAGAAGAAATTATTTTTGGAATAACATGCAAGAGACGATATCAGCCGTAATAAATAATTGTGAAGCATGCCGTAAAACCAAGTATGACAGAAAACCCATAAAGCCTTTTCTACAATTAACACAAACACAAAATGCACCATTTCAGGAAATTTTCATAGACATTTTTGCTGTAGAATCTGTATATTATCTTACATTAGTCGACGCGTTCAGTAAATTGGGCCAAGCAATACACATATCGAATAGATCTACACCCGAAGTAATACGTGCGCTTATTAAATATTTTTCCATTTACGGAACCCCCAAAAAAATTAGTTGCGATCCGGGCAGTGAATTTAATAATGAACTATTGAAGGAATTAATGACAATGTACAATATACAATTACATATCAGTACACCTAATAACCCTAATTCAACAGGCATAGTAGAGCGTTTCCATTCGACTATTATAGAAATATACCGTTTAGCTAAATATGATCGAAAATGCACTGATGCAGCCTCCGTTATGACCTACTCAATAATGGCTTATAATCATACCATACATACAACTACAGGTTTGACACCATTTGAAGTTGTTTTTGGTCATACTGATTCAAATTCTATATTAAATGCAAATTTCGAGAAAAACTATACGCAGCAATTATTAAAAGATCATGCAAAGCGTACTAAACGACTCTATAGTTACATATCTGATCAGATGATAGAAACAAAGCAAAAGATTAGAAATAGCAAGGGTGGTGAGATAAGCAAAAAGTTTGAAATAGGCGACACAATTTATGCAAAAGAGGTTAATACCAGATTAAGTAAAGACAAGCCACGTTATAGGAAGGCAAATGTTAGCGGTGATGTAGAACATAATGTAATCCCTGTTACAATTGGAACTAGAAACACAAAAGTCCCAATTAAAAATATTAAACGTCCTCCGCAGGTGGTGCCTCACGCTATTGGCAGTAGCGCAAGTAACATGGGCCCTCCAACTTCAAAAGGTTGAGAAAAACCCCGGTATCCTTCCCGTGAAACAAGGGCAGGCGTTTAAACAAGTAGATAAGTGGTTAATTATAAAACTTTTAAATTTAGATAGCTTAGATAAGGATCTAGAATTAAGTTTAATTAAATATAATGAATTCAGTAAATTAGTAGATGTTAACAAACCTTACAGCCATGAGTTTTTAGGTATTCGTACTCAAACAGATTATCTAAAGAATAGGACTATCGAAAAATTTCAGCAACTTGTACCAGCTAAAAGATTTAAGCGAGGATTAATTGATCCACTTGGATCCATGATAAAAATCGTTACAGGTAATTTAGATCATAGTGACGCAATTCGATATGATTCTCTCATCTCTCAGTTGAAAAGCAACCAATTTATATTAGATAGTAAAGTAACTTTGGTCTCCAAAATGTTAAATTGTTTTGTTAACAGTACAGAAATCTTACATAACAATACATTAATTCTAGATGAACGTTTAAAAAGGATCGAGAGATTAGTTAAAAATATGATTACAAAAGAAGAAAATTCCATTTACGCTACTTACATTTTAGGAATGTTTAATATGTTTTTGACTAATTTTCGAACAATTAATATAATTTTAAGTGAGATTGAAACGGCCTTAGCCTTTAGTAAGGTGTCTGTACTGCATCGAGCGATTGTTAATTCTACTGAATTACTGCACATGTTACAAACTATAGCCAAAACTGAAAATCTGTTATATCCTGTGAATGAAAATAATTTAGTCAAATTTGAAGATTGTTTCACTGTTAAAGCTTTTATTAAACAGAACCAGATCACGTTCATAATAGAGATCCCACTTATTGAAAACAGTACTTACAGTTATTTTAAACTTTACTCTTTACCTATTTTTAACACAGATTTAAACGAAACTGTAATAGTCGTTCCTAAATATCCCTACCTGTTGGTGAAAGACTCAGATTACTTACCAGTCGTGAGAGCCTGTGTACAGATAACGATAAATGACAAATTCTTATGTACCGATGATGATGTGTTAACCCATCAAAAGCCATTATGCGAAGAACAGTTGATGAAGTTCCACTCTAATATGAGTGCATGCGAGCAGCATACAGTCGACATTGAAGACTTGAAAGTTCAACGAATTGGCCGCAGAAGTTGGATTCTATATACAAAGAATAACATTATAGCTAGTAGAAAATGCTATGACGATGTCATGACCCACGAGTCTCTTCAAGGAACATATATAGTTACCCTGGACGATGCTTGTAAAGTTAACGTTGGGCACATACATCTACAAAATTACAAATTTTCTCTTACACACCTGAATTACCCAATAACTCCAATCATTACCCTACCAGAGATGAAGCCTGAAAAACGTACTAACAGTGTCAGTGCAGTGAATATGAAAGGTATAAATCTAGACGAGCTGAAAGAATTAGCTCAAGTGGTGAAAATGAGCAAAGTGAAATACGGTGAAAATGATAGTGCGGTTGACATGAAAAATATTAGTTTAGGTACGGTAATTCTATATGTAATTCTGCCTTTAGGATTTATGATCTTTCTTGTTTTTAGGTATAAAATCATATTGTTAAAATATCTGCGAAATCATCAGAATCCTAACAACTCTGATAATTTCGTACTTGAGGAGGGAGGAGTTATGCAACCTGAACCGCAGCGAGTGATCACTGTGAGAGCATGAAATGCACGATTGCAGTTTAGGGTGGCCCTTCCAGACACACACATGCATTTATGTTAATTTAGCATTTTAAGTAGCTGTAAGTCGTAATATGTAACCGATAGGATTAGATCAATACACTAGAGCATCCGCTTCTGCTCACACGTATTCACATTATTTTATTTAAACGTCATAACGCTCCCAAATACTTGACTAGTTACATTCTTGCTTACTAATATTACGGATCGACACTGATTCTACGACGTCTTAGCTCTACGGCTGTCAGTACTCAACTGACTCAACTGCTCTATTCTGCACCACGCTAGTGCTTATAAAAGCGCGCCAATGCGCAGTTGCTCTTGATTGCCGCTAGGGGCGTGCTTGTGATTTGACTTTACGTCCATACTATTGACTAAACCCGACATATACATATGTGTATACATATATATACACTACATATACATATTTATAGTACATTTATTACATATTTATAGTATATTCTAATCTGTTGTCAGATTTGGCATATCTCCTCCCGTTTCCGAGATACAATTTTATTTCTTAAATTAATGTTTTTTAATTCCAGCTGATGGCGACAGATGGCGCTAGGTGACGGTTAACAAATTTGGATTTTACAATTTGAATAGTTGGTTCGGTCGTTCGTATATTTTCGATCTCACCTAAAAAATGTTTTAAAATTATTTTATGAAAAGGATTTCGAGTAAATGTGAGCGGGTGAGGGGGGGAGGGGGAGGGTGAGGGGGGAGGGGGATCGGTGAGGGGAGTAGGGGTTTGTTGCACAATTTTATAGACTTTTCATATTGATATTTTAGAATGGGGTAAAAAAAAAATGTGGGGGGGAAGGTGAACAGTTAAGGGGGGGGTGGGTTATCCTATCTTGTTCTCCGGCCAGAAGCGCCGCGGAGCAGCGGGGCAATTTTTTACTCAGAATTGAGCTAGCTCCAACCGTTTCTAGATTTTTTTCCGTCTAGCCCCACTGACCTCTAATATACAACTTGTTTGTTAGAGGTCAGTGTCTAGCCCCCTTTCGCAACGCGCGATAAGGAACTTCGTTCCAATAAAAAAAGTTAATTCAAAATCAAAAACCCGACTGCTTGAAAAACTAACTAAAAAGACGTAAACAAGGAGAAAATCATGTTGTGCCGTCGGAGGATTAATCTGGTTTTGGTCAGCCAGCTCGCGAATATGTATCCTGCACAGCATGATTTTCTCCTTGTTTACGTCTTTTTAGTTCGCTTTTCAAGCAGTCGGGTTTTTTTTAAGATTTATAGATATGTACAAGTGCTGGGCTACTGGGGTGGCTGCTGCTGGTGCAGAAAATTTTTAACCGAGCAAATAAAACAACCATTTTGGGAATTATACGGTTAAGCCGTCTGACTTTGAAACATTAGGTCCATGGGGACCGAGTGCTCATAGTTTTTTTATAAACATCATTATACAGTTAATCAACTGTTCAAGTTACCAGAGGACAGGGCTTTTCTTCGGCCAGACAAAAAGTATTGCCTGATTGCCATCGTGACAATGCTGCCAGCGTTGTGGGTGCAGTGGGCACTTTTCTCTTTGACAACGATGTGGACGAAATTTTGGACGCCCAATAAGCTCCATCCCCTCCCTCCTTTTTAGTCATCCTTGTCCTTGTTGTTTTTTGTCCATCCTTAAAGTTTGGTTTTACGTTATGTATATATAGATGATTTTTGGTTGCAATCTGTACCTAGTAAATAATAAAAATAATAGTAAATCTTACCGTCAGGCGAGTTAGTGGTCAAACGCGAGCATACCGATAAAAAATAAATTGTATTTCTAAAAACGAAAAAACACGCTTAAGGTTACACTAGTCGAAAATTCTTCCATACAAACGTAGTCTAGGGATTATTCCACTGTTTGACGATGTACGTTCAAAATAAAAAGTGATATCAATTTGTCTCATCATTATCTAGCCCTGTATGGAAGCAAAAAAGGAAATAAAGAAAATTTTTGAAAGTTATGAGCGTCGAAAGTTCCACATTTCGACACTAATTTTAACGCATTTTTGGGCGCGAATAAATACCATAATAAGACGGAAAATTACAAAACAGCCTCTAATACAAGGATAGATTAGTAGTTTAACAATGCAAATAATTTTAGTTTGAACAGTTAGATTAAGTCGTTTTTTCAAGATATCTAGACTGCCAAAGGTCTATTTATAAAATTTCGCGCGCTCGGTTTTGTCCTAAGTCATTATCCATTTCGCTACAAATTTGAAAAAGTGTGTATTCGTACGCAAACTTTTTGCGAGGTCGTGTGGATATGACTTTGGGTTATTCTTCGGTTTTATTGAAACTCACAAAGAGACGAGACGACATATTATTTATTAGAGACTGTTTTTTACAAAGCACTGTTTTAAAAGGTATAACATTTTTCTAGTCCGCCATATTTGACACTTGGGTTAGGTACTTGGACTGTCATAGACTTTGCCATAGATATAAAATACGTTTCATATTTTGTTGGTTTATTTACGTTTCTAATAATTTATTATTTACGATAGATACACAGATCACAGAGTATAACAGAATGTCTAATTTCCAACATAAAAAAAAGATAAGCTTATTTAGATTTTTTTCGATAAAGAACCTAACTAAATATTAGTAGTGACATCTATACTAAAAAGGTGATTCGCAGGAACTAATTAATGTTGCCAGCCTATATTTTTGCAAAACTAGCTTCCTACTGCTCATCACAGCATCTATCTCTTCTGCACGTGTTGTCGGTTGACATAAAATGCATTTTAACCCCGCGCACAAAATAGTTCGTGCCGTTGACTTGTGTACTCTTAATGGTAAATTGAACTAAAAAATCGCTAATCCTGAAGATCTTGGTAAGGCTAATGGGATAAACTATTTAAACGCACACGGTAGAAACAACTTTTATTACTTGTAAATTTTTTTGTTAGACGTTCAAAAGTGCCGCTTAAACTCTTCAACTTTGTTTAAGAGCTCTTTTTGCGATGGATGGACATGGAATGAACCCAAATTAACTCCGGAAAAGTTGCAATACATATTTTGAGCCGTCAGGTCTGTTTGCACTTCTGCCAAATGTTCGTCTTTAAGGACTACATCATCGGCATATTTATGTGACCACGGAGCTGGTTTTTGTATATCCGAAGTGATATGAATGGACCGTTCCATTAGCAGATTGAATAGTAGAGAGTTCCTTAATGAACACATACTCTGACCTCAAATGCTTCACCCGTTCCTGCTGGTGCACCACTCTGGTAGTTACCTACTAGAGTGTTCCTTCTACCATTGTGGTATAGATCTTAACGTAGCTCGCTCGTGCGCCGGCGTTAGTTGGGCTCTCAATGCTTGCCAGATAATCTCTCGCGGAACTTTGTCGAACGTCTTTTAGAGGTTGATGAAAAACATGTGGTGGTCTTGTTTGCGAGACTACTTTTACGCGTATCTTTACAGAGAGAATCAAGTCTCTGGTGCATACACCGCAGGTATAGTGTTCCCAAACTTCTGGGCTGCCCTGAAGTTGGCTTTCCGATGCGCAAGGCACGAAATGGTACTGTTTTTGTATGAGATTTACTACTGCGTAGCCATTGTAGCCAACTTCAAGGCGGCCAAGAAGTTTGGCGAGAACTATAAATCCGCACTGAGTGTCATTCTGAATTTCGACAGTTAATTATTTCGACACGGTCCCAATTTAGAAAAACAATAGTTCGACTACTTATTGCTTCGACAGAACATATATTCGACTAGCATTAGTTCGACAGAACATACTTCGACAACACACATCTTCGAAAAACACTACTTCGACAGAACCCTTCTTCGATATGCACTTATTCGGCGGATCTCTTTTTCGACGGAACATACCTTCGACATAATACTACTCTGAAATGTGACAATAACAATAGAACAAGTCTGTGATCGCAGCCGGTATCAAAACTGATATTAAGTCCTTTGGGACTGTATCTTAAGTCCCAAAGGATTTAATATCAGGTTTGATATAATGCAGTGGTGGCCCAGTGGTATCGGTTGCGACTTACAAGTTGTAGGTCGTGGGTTCGAGCCCAGGCAGGCACTTTACTTTGTGTAAATTATTGCATCACCATTGCTCTCAAAATGGTGAAGTAAAACATCGTGAGGAAACCGGCATGTCCTAGAACTAAAAATTCGAAGACATGTGACATCCACCAACCCGTACTGGGCCCGCGTGGTGGATGACGGCCCATTCCCTCTCAGAGAGGAGGCCTGTGTCCCAGCAGTGGGAACATTAATAGGCTGATGATGTGATGTGTGTATCTTAAATAAGGATTCATCACGAAAAGCCCCCCTCTCTTTTTAAGAAGTTGACAAGTGTATAGCGGGCAACCGGTATGATTCCTGCTACCAAACCCGTAGGATCCTACTACCTAATCACTGCAATTGTGTACTTCCACTTTGACGTCATGATTCCCCATGAGAACGCTGTAGCTCTGAGTGGTGGAATGCAAGGCCTTGGAAATTCCCTCAAACATATCCTTCACTTCATCACGTGCTTCATCGTTCACTTCGTCACTTCACGTGGCGAGGTCAGTACGTAATCCTGTACAACTTTGAGGCACTTTCCCAACCTCTCTCGGTTAGGTTAATTATGAGGTACGCTACCTTGTTCAAGACACTGGAGACTTCCACAACGTTGTCACAGACGAAGTTGTTAACCAGGAACCCCGCCGCAGGACGCCGCCTTGGGATAGCGGTTCTCTCGGAAATGCATAAGGTGGCCTGATTTGAGGATTATTGTGTCCTCCTCCCTCTCGGGTGTCATTCTGAATTTCGACAGTTAATTATTTCGACACTGTCTAAATTTCGAAAACCAATAGTTCGACAACACATTGCCTCGACAGAACATATGTTCGACTAGCATTACTTCGACAGATTATACTTCGACAACACGCATCTTCGAAAAACACTACTTCGACAGAACCCTTCTTCGATATGCACTTGTTCGGCGGATCTCTATTTCGACGGAACATACCTTCGACATAATACTGCTCTGAAAGGTGACAATAATAATTGAATTTCGCTTTATATGAAGCTATCAAAAACTTGTGGGCAGCCAGATACCAATCAAAAAGAAAGAAAACAAAACCGATGCGGTTTTATTTGTGGCGTAGGAGACTGGGTACGTTTGGAACCATTTTGCTTTGAACGCCCGTAGCACAGACATTTTGAAACATAACAAACACCACATCACATCATCAGCATATTAATGTTCCCACTGCTGGGTCACAGGCCAGCTCTCTGTGAGAGGGTATGGGCTGTAATCCACCACGCGGGCCCAGTGCGGGTACCAACCCGCACTGGGCCCGCGTGGTGGATCCAAACATTCGATGACATGTGACATCCACCAGGATGTCACATGTCTTCGAACGTTTGGTTCTAGGACATGCCGGTTTCCTCACGATGTTTAGCTTCACCGTTTTAAGAGCAGTACTGCTGAAATAATTTACACAAAGTAAAGCGCTTACCTGGGCTCGAACCCACGACCTACAACTTGTAAGTCGCGGCCGATACCACTGGGCTACCACTGGGCCACAACAAACACCAAAACATTTAAAATGACAGAATAGACCTTTGTCTTCAAATACATCTCAGAATCGGCTCAACTGCCATATTTACTAGATAGGAAGGGATTTATAAAATAATATAGAAATAATAATAATAATATTACGTCATTCCGAAAGAAAATGATTCTTCATTTTCCTCTTTAAGACATTCAGAGAAGGGCTGTCGCGTAGGGAATGTGGTAGAGAGTTTCAGAGACGCACTGCTGTAACAGAGAAGGAGCCATCATAGCGGCTGGAAGTGTGACGTGAGGTACGAAGGAGATGACAAGTGTTAGTGCGACAGGGTTTACGCCTCGGGACAAAGGATTGTGTAGGATAGTATAGAGAAGAGATAGGATATGGGTATCTCGACGACGCCGAATCGGCAGCCACTTCAATTTAGTACGAAACTCCGACACGTGATCGTATTGTCACCCCTTTCAGATCAGTATTATGTCGAAGGTATGTTCTGTCGAAATAGAGATCCGCCGAACAAGTGCATATCGAAGAAGGGTTCTGTCGAAGTAGTGTTTTTCGAAGATGCGTGTTGTCGAAGTATAATCTGTCGAAGTAATGCTAGTCGAACAAATGTTCTGTCGAGGCAATGTGTTGTCGAACTATTGGTTTTCGAAATTGAGACCGTGTCGAAGTAATTAACTGTCGAAATACAGAATGACACCCATAGTTGTTGTTAACAAATACTCCGTGGCTAAACTGAGTACAGATGTGATGGAATGTTTTACATAGTTAGTAGTGAACTTATCACTTAGGAATTTACCTCTTTTTGGATTACAAAGTAACACATTCGTATAAGCAAGTTTATCCAAGTAAAAATATAGAATTGATTTAACTCCTAATGGGTCCTTAGCATTATTGCCACACATAATTACGACATAATCAAACTTATTAAAGTCTTTACACAGGTCTAGTGTCGATTCGAGTAGTTTATCCGTAGTTGCACCAGGTTTGCTAAAAGATGACACGAAAAATTTGATCCGATCAGATTTTGTAGTGTGTTTCTCATATGTGTATGTTCGTCAGAGAATATTAGAACCCTATTTCTGTAGCCATTGGATTTATCTACGATTATTTATGTTCTTCCTTCCTGGGAGATATTTACTTCATTTATTATTTCCTGATTCATGATATCTAAAGGAGTATTATTTGAGATAATTATATCATTTAGCTTCATATTTGTAGTAGAAGTCCTCTCATTCTGTTGCAAGAGACTAATCGGAGTCTCTATAGTGGTCTCAAGGTTGATATGTAAATCGCTATAATTTTCATTCAAATATGAGTTACGTTTCGACTTCGTAGATTTCCGTTTTTTGAAGATACTGAATTGTTGTTAATAATCCTGCAAGAATCCGTACATAGCAGTTTATACTTATCTATTTTGTTTTGTTGAGAAGTAATTATTTTTTGAAGGGAATTGTTTTCCGAGTTTAAATTATCTACCTCGTTCTGAGATCTTTCTAAATCCATTTTAAATTTCATTATTTCATTTCTCAACTCTTCTACTTCATGGTTAAGCAATACTTTCGATATTAAATAATACGTCTGTCTCGTTCGTCGTTCCGTGCACAGCTCGTCATCTTCTCATTCTTAGTCTGTCCCTTTCACTCTTATACCCAATGAGGTAGGAAAACTATGGAGACGGCATATTCTACTATATGAAGAATAGTTATACAAATATCTATAATATCGACACACGCATGTCAAAAAGTGTTTTGTCTCTTTTTAACTAACCAAGAGCTGCAAATGAAAAGAGAGACATCTAAATGTTTGTCAAGGACTAAACTTGGTAACACTTTTGAGTGACGTCAAAATCATGTCTATGCGTGACCGGTCGCCATGTTGATTGCCGAAAAAATTGGTAGTTGTGTGCCGTATATATACGTTTATCTGTGTAGTTGTGCTGTCAAACAGTTGCAAATGGCACTACCTCATTGGCAAATGG
The DNA here is from genome assembly GCA_948252205.1 of Orthosia incerta. Taxonomy (NCBI): domain Eukaryota; kingdom Metazoa; phylum Arthropoda; class Insecta; order Lepidoptera; family Noctuidae; genus Orthosia; species Orthosia incerta. Next base: position 4,958,976 of record OX411767.1, read on the forward strand.
GCAGCCATCTTAATTGCCCGATTTTTGTAGGTATGCACGCTAATTTCCTAGGTATGGCAAGTCCATAGGTTTATAAGTCAGTGCTTATACCTTTCACTCACACCTATGGATATGTTCGTTACACTCAAAACTCATTCCACACTCGGCCATCCTACACTGTGTCTGCCCTCAGACACAACGTTTCAAATGCTACTTACAACTACACTAGAAAATGTGATCTTAAACAACAATCTCAAACAAACATATACTTTAGACCATTAACAATTATACAAAATAAATTACAAACTTTTTATATTTTTATAGGAATGTATTTACTGAACTCTTATTACCTAACAACATAACCGTTAACTTATTATTTCTTTAAAAAAAAATATATACTCTGGTTACAAACACTAAACAGTTTAATCTTGGCATTTTATTACATTATTACATAACAAAAAAAAAAAGACACCTTATGACCAATTATAATTTACTTGGCATGTTTACCCTTAACAACTCTGTGTAATCACGAACCTAGAACATAACAAAATAGAGAAAACATACATAAAACAATATTCCCTAATACCTATTACTTTCATGCAGTCAACAAACATACTTCATGAACCTCACATACTTACTTGATCTCTTACTCCTTGTCATCTGGCCATTTTTTCATATGATCAGCAGATGTTGTAGTTTTGCCTGGACTTTCTGCCATCACATCTACTTTCTTCACGTCGTATCTGTCGTTTCGTTTGGTTTTGGTGACCTGTGTGCTTAGTGCGAGTTTTTTAACGTACTCACTCATGTTAACGTAAACGATCTCTTATGTCAAAATATATACAAAAAAAGAGGTTTTGCCTTGCCGTCACCAGATGGCGCTTATCCAGTTTCAATACAAATTGGCGTTAACGTTAACGCAATTGAGCGTGAGTAAACTCGCACTAAGGCCTCGGATGTCTTAGTGCGAGTTTTACTCACGCTCAATCGCGTTAAAGGATATTTGGCTGCTACGATATGTCTGGCTGACAAAAAGTTTCGAAATACTGCCCTGAGTATCATGTACAAAAATCAAGATGAGAGTCTGGCAAACGAAAGTAGAGACTGTAAAAGCGCGGCAAATTTAAAAAATATCAGCGTAGCAACCCCAAAAGCTAGTATGCAATACCTGAAATAACCTAATTTGATACTTTAGAATTATTGATATTACTTCGTCTGAATAAAAATACTATAGGTACATTTAGGTACCAGCAACAGCATTCTATAATAATTTTGGTTTATTCACTATATTGGGCCACCACTATTTCTCATTTACATTAATGATTTGCCACAAGTGACACAACAACAAATGATTTTATTTGCAGATGATAGCACTGCCATAGTAAAATGCAAAAATTTAAATACCTATCAATTTGACATTAACAATACACTTACTGACATTATCAATTGGCTTAATATGAATAATTTATTAATTAACCTTAAGAAAACTAAAGTAATGCATTTTCACTAAAAAACAAATACACCAAAATTATGTGTTAACTATAACGATAACGAAATAGAAGAGGTAAAAGAAACTGTGCTTCTAGGTATCCATATAGACAACCATCTTAATTGGAAAGCACATATAGAACATTTATGTAAAAAAATAAATAAATCTGCCTACACACTCCTTCAACTATCGAAAAAAGTAAACAGAGATGCGTTACTGGTTGCCTATCACGGTCTAGTAGCTTCGATTTTGCGATTCGGCATTATTTTTTGGGGCAATTCTTCAGATAAATTACTAATATTTAGGTCACAAAAAAGATGTATTAGAGCCATGTGTGGTCTGAAAACAGATGATAGCTGTGCACCTTACTTTAAATCATTAAAAATACTTACATTGCCGGCGTTATACATATTAGAAATTAGTATCTTCGTCAAAACAAATCCAAACCTTTTTGAAAAAATATCTACAGTACGAGATGTTCCAATTCGTAGTCAATACAAAAATTCCTTGTGTAATCGCAAATGTAAAACTGCATTAATAAAAAAGAGTATGTATGTATGTATGGCATGGTATGGCCCCACTTATTTACAATAAAATGCCAGATGCCATAAAAAAATTAGATTTAATAAATTTCAAGAAAAAAAATTAAATTATTACTTGTTGATAAATGTTATTATACTGTTGACGAATACTTAGATGACAAATTAATTTAACATGACATTACTATATTGTTATTATATTCATTTTTTCTTTTTCAATATGTAACTACTGTAAATATAACTTAAAATAATTGACACTAAACGTACCTTCTTTTATATTGACATTTTTTATTTTTATTGAATTAAGTTTTTAACTATTTTGTTTTACATCAAATTTGAACAACATATTTGTACGCCTCCTGGCATAACATAGCGCTCTATTCTATGTAAGCTAAGATCAGGGGGGTGACCATAAGCACTTAGAGCGGTATCAATTTGATATCGAATAAGGGACAGATGTATATGACTTGTATACATCTGTCACTTACTCGATATCAAATTGATACCGCTCTAAGAGCTTATGGTCACCCCCCTGTATTTATATAAACACCTATGTTAACAAATAAATGATGATTATGATTATGATTATCAATCAAAATCTGAATCTAAGACTTTCATGTGAAAAGATTCATAAGAGTCACATGAATCATTGTTTTCTACATAAATAAGGAAAATTTTTAAATGATTAAATAGAGAAAATGTTTTAACAAAAATATAAATAGTGATTACGAATTAAAACAAAGTATCAACTTAGTAGCGTCATACGGAAAATTGGGGTTGACATTAGTTTATCATTGCCATATAAAAAGTTTGCAAATAATTCCAGTGTCTACTTTCGTTTGCCAGACTCTATACTGAGGAAGGTCACGGGGTCCCAGCGTTAAGAAAGAATATTGGTTCAAATAATCTCACTAGAGGGCGAGTTTCTTTTTATTTTTCTTTATAATTAAGAACAAAATTCTTAATAGTTAATTACAATCTAGCCTAAAAGACTAATAAGAAATTTAACTCTAACTTAATATTTTACGTGATAGATTATGTTAAACTAAGAATAATGTCCATTTGCACTTTTACACAAGTTCTTAGTCTGATATAATTTAAAAAAAAACACTATGTTCATGTGTTATATGTATAGCACGGCGTTGTCACCATTATTCATTCACTTTACACTACACTAATTCAAAAGGTTTAGTTCTTTTTAGCCTACGCACTAAGTCTGTATTGTCTAGCAGCTGGATAGCCTCAACTAAACTAAGATGGCACGATATGCACCGATTTGTTATTAAATTGAGTGTAAAATTAACATTTTCTGGCATTGAACATTAAAATTGTATGTTCTTGTTTAATCAACTCTCCTAAGCACAAAATTGTGGAATATTGGGCTCTTAATTCACATTTCAAAGATTATTTGAAAGAATAATTTAAAATTGATGACACTAGTCGGCGCGGTTTTAAATTTCTGAGGCATTCCACTCGATTGTTTAAATTTGTATTGTTACAAATTTTGGTGCAATGAAACTGTAAAAGCGTGAAAAAAAACTAGTATAAAACAAATCGTCACTGTATTTAAAGAAAGAAATTTTCACGAAGCGGGTAAACCCTTCATCTACCGCCGTGGAACGGAACCGAACGCTATTTACAAAAATTATCAGATAAAAAACGCTATTTACGTCGTCGACACGGTTTCTTTGTATGGGATGAGGCATCTGTATGCTAGTATTATATTATTTGTGGTAAGGTTATCTGCATAGAAACTAAGGTGCCGGTCGTGACTACTGTGCCGAAAACAAAGCTAAGTTTCTAGACTGCATGCGTAATCTTAGTTTTGACGAAATCTACAAAAGTACAGACCCTGAGACAGCTTTCAATTTATTTCACGATACGTTCCAATTATTCTATGATCTATGTTTTCCTTTTTTAAGAAAAAAGATTACTATTAAAAAAAAATCCCAAGTGGCTGTCTAAAGGTATCCGAACCTGCAGTAAGCGAAAACGAGATATACTTTGGCAATATAGGCGATCTCCGACTCATGATAATAAGTTATTACTAAAACAATATACAAAACGACAAAAAAAAATTATATACTTAACTCAAAAAGCACAAAATAATTATCATATAAATAATGCTGAAAATAAAAGTAAAGCTACGTGGAACGTAATCAATAATTGCAAAACAAACTTTACTTCAGAACCTTTGAATAAAATAAATATTAATGGTAAAATAGCTCATGATCCCTCAGAAATCACTACGGCTTTTAATGACTACAATATAGATTCAGTAAAGCAAACGTCTTGTAATAAAAATAGCAATAGCTTCCCAAGCCAAACCTATTACCCTAAATCGTTGTTTATGGCACCTACTGATCCTCGAGAATTATATGAAATTATAAATTCATTAAAAAAACACGAATAGTACGGGTTACTACGGTATTTGTACAAAAATATTAAAACTAGTATCAAATATTATAGCACCCGTACTGAATCATATAATTAACTTGTGTATAGAAAACGGTCACTTTCCAAGTAAGTTAAAATTGACAATAATAAAACCGTTGCATAAAAAAGGTGATAATACAGCTATTCAAAATTACCGTCCCATAGCTCTAATCCCAGTACTGTACAGTAAAAGTATTCGAAAAAGTCATAAACAAGTCTTTATATTCTTTCTTTGAATCACAAAATATACTAACTAAAGAGCAATTGGTTTTCGTAAAAATAAAACAATAAATAAGGCAGTCTTTGAATTACTCTCAAAAATCATAGTCAATATTGACAAAAAAACACCGATCGCAGCCATACTAATGGATATGTCAAAGGCATTTGATCATGTAGATCATGAGTTATTACTACGTAAGTTAGAAGGTTATGGCGTAAGGGGCAATGTATTAAAATTAATTAAATCCTACTTATCTGACAGGAAGCAAGTCACTGTCTTAAAAAAGGTTTGCCCCAAAACAAAAGTAGAAGATACCTATACGTCGTCGACTAGATATGTTACATGTGGAGTTCCCCAAGGAAGTGTCCTCGGGCCCTTGCTATTCATTGTATACATAAATGATTTACCAAAATGTATTAAACATCAAACCGTTCTTTTTGCAGATGATAGCACTGTCATAGTCCCATGTAAAAACATACATACTTTCGAAAATGATATTAATAGTTCCCTTCAATCCATAATAAACTGGTTAGAAATAAATAAATTGAAAGTAAACTTAGAAAAAACCAAAATAATGTTATTTTATCAGCGAAAAAATCAAGTGCAACTTAATATTACTTACGATAATAAAAGGATCGCTGAAACTAATACTGCTACTTTTCTAGGATTACATTTAAACAATCACCTATCATGGAAATCCCATATTGAAACCGTGGCCAAAAAGTTAAATCAATATGCATATGCCCTATACAATTTATCAAAAATGGTAAATGAGTCTTCCGTTCTAGTAGCGTACAATGCATATGTAGTTTCTACACTACGGTTCGGCATTATGTACTGGGGAAATTCCACTGATAGACTCGTCGCTTTCAAAGCGCAAAAGAAATGCCTTAGATCACTTTTTAAATTAAAATCAACTGACAGCTGCCTACCATATTTTAGAAAATTTAATTTACTTACCATGCCTTGCTTATATATTTATGAGATAGCTTTGTTCGTGAAAACTAATTCGGAAACATTCAAAGCTGTAAAATCTAAACGCCGTAATATGGACATTTGCTCCTACTCACACAAGACTGCCCTTTATAAAAAAAGCATGGTATGGCACCCAAAATATACAATAAAAAACCCAGGTGCATCAGAGAATAAATGAGTTAAATGAATTTAAAAAATCGCTGCTGAAATTCCTGACACAAAAGGCATATTACTCAGTACAAGAATACCTAACCGATGATAATTTAAATAAATATTCAAATAAATTGTAGATAAATATGTGCTTTAACAATATTAATAATATTAGTAATATTTTAACATTTTCGATTTAATAATAATGTAATTATGTGCATGTTAATCATTTAATATTGTGATACTTATTCTTTAATTTAGTTGTAAGGACATTATATATAATTAATATTTGTATGCCGCTATCGGCTAGACATGGCGAACTTATATTTTATTATGTACACCTTGTATATTACCTATGCTCTACAGATAAACATTTGATTTGATTTGATTTGTCACACTGAGGCATGACGCTACACACACTTATTAAGATCGCTATAAAAAGCTTTGTTTAGAGAGAATTCAAGTTACAAATTCCTCTGGCTGTAATAGAATTCTCTCACTGGAATGACCATTTTTGCCTTGTAAAAGTTCTATATTGTCGCGTCATATCTTGTGTGCGCTGACCCTTAGGTTCTATACAAATCAGTGTGAATAAGGACATATTTTTTCAAAAATACTATTCGGGCAAATCATTTTTGCCATTGTTAACATTTACATTTGTAAGGTTATCCCTAGTGTGTACACGAATATGCGCTATTAAAGTTTCCTTATGAGCAAAACTTCGCTGACATATTTCACATTTGTAAGGTTTTTCCCTCGTGTGGATACGAATATGCTGTGTTAAATTACTCTTTACTGTAAAACTACGCTGACATATTTCACATTTGTAAGGTTTCTCTTTTGTGTGTACACGCATATGCGCTGTTAAATGACCCTTTTGATAAAAATATTTCTGACATATTTCACATTTGTAAGGTTTATCTTTTGTGTGTACACGCATATGCACTCTCATACTACCCTTTTGATTAAAACTTTTCTGACATATTTCACATTTGTAAGGTTTTTCTCCCGTGTGGGTACGAATATGCTTTGTTAAAGTACTCTTTAATGGAAAACTACGCTCACATATATCACATTTGTAAGGTTTTTCTTTTGTGTGTACACGCATATGCACTCTCATACTACCCTTTTGACTAAAACTTTTCTGACATATTTCACATTTGTAAAGTTTTTCTTTTGTGTGTACACGCATATGCACTGTTAAATGGCTCTTTCCATAAAAACATTTCTGACATATTTCACATTTGTAAGGTTTTTCCCCCGTGTGGGAACGAATATGCTGTGTTAAATTACGCTTTACTGTAAAACGATGGTGACATATATCACATTTGTAAGGTTTTTGCCCAGTGTGTACTCGAATATGGTTTGTTAATATATACTTTTGGGTAAAACTATGCAGACATATATCACATTTGAAAGGTTTTTCTCCTGTGTGGGTACGAATATGCTTTGTTAAAGTACTCTTAAATGAAAAACTACGCTTACATATATCACATTTGTAAGATTTTTCTTTTGTGTGTACACGCATATGCACTCTTATACTTCCCTTTTGATTAAAACTTTTCTGACATATTTCACATTTGTAAGGTTTTTCTTCAATATATAATCTTCGATGTCTATTTATATCACCGATGTCTATAACATTGTCACTAAAATTATATTCAGTTTGCTTTATCAGGACTGCACTTGTATCTCCTAGATTTCTTCTTCGAATATTTATTTTTGGTTTCTTCGCAACGGTTGGCCCTGTGATTATAAATCTGGTAAGTAATAAAAAAGTCTAGGTTGTTTGGTTGATACAACATTAATCAAAATATAAGGAGTATGAAGTTACGTACATAAATGTAGGTACGTTTGAAAATATCACATAAGGTCTGAAGAGAAGCGTAGAGCAAAGGAACTTTTGATGATATGCAATTATTAGAGACCGGATTATATGCATTAGCGTGTTTGCATATGCATTTGCATAAATACCCCCTTTTTATTTCACATTTTTACTAAAACCGGCCAAGTGCGAGTCGGACTCGCGCACGAAGGGTTCCGTACCATTATATAAAAAAATCACGTTTGTTGTATGGGAGCCTTGTAGGTTGATATTTTTTTTAATCTGTTTTTAGTATTTGTTGTTATAGCAGCAACAGAAATACATCATTAATGAAAATGCAACTGCCTAGCTATCACGGTTCATGAGATACAGCCCGGTGACAGACGGACAGACAGACGGACCGCGGAGTCTTAGTAATTGGAGCCTGTTTTTACCCTTTGGGTACGGAATCCTAATATCGTGCACATGTCGGAGTAGGATCGAGCAGTCTTTTATTTTTCCGCATATAAAATGTTATGAGCGATCGTAGAGACAATCTTACTAGGTACTAAACATTTGGAACAGTTCCTAGTCGTTTATATTAACAATACTTAGTAGCAAGTCTTTAAATACTTTGGTCCGATACAGTTATGTGAATTTAAGGAATAAAGAATACAATGTACAGATTGTATGTAGTTTTTGTAAATAAAATAACTAATAATAATGGGTTCTCATTATTCGACGTTGCATATTTTAACACTTTTTATGTATATTTTATGGGTTTCTCATGCATATTTGCATGCATATTTCGAGCTTTCTATGTTACATATAATCCAGCCTCTAAACTAAGAAATCGAATTCGAGATCAAAAATGTAAACAAAGGTGTTTACATTTTTGATCATGTTTTAAAAAATAAAAACAATTGTGCAGTTTGCCGAAAAGTACTATAACATAGTGCTAAAATTGTAGACATATCTTAAACAGTTAAAATATAATATTGCACACAGTTTTCAACCTTAACGTGATGTAAACTAGGATCCAAAAATAAAATATAACTGTTTGAAATAAAATCGTGCAAATTATTTTGGGTGTAAGGGGTAGCGGTAGCACACAACAAACGGACTTCCTAAATGTCAACATCACCTGCACGTGGTGAACCCTGCTGCTAACTAACGAGGCTCTGGCGACCAAAAATAGCGGGATATCCATTTAACACCTACAAATGAGCTCAAGAACGTGGAAGTTTACACGAGGTTTTTTTGTAGGATAGTTAGCATCAGTGCAGGATGATGAGTCAGGATGGCGGCGGATCGGGCGTCGGCGGAGGGCGGACAACGCCCTCTTCCAGCCCCCCTAAATGGGTCCAGGGGTGACCGACTCGGGGACGTCCGTTGCCTCCAACACACATCAGGATCCGAGGTGTCGGCGCGTAGTGTTCCACACGCGCACCTCACTCCCCCCCCAACTCGAGATCGAGGCCCGCAAAGGCTGGCCGGCACCAGCCGGGGGTTGCGGAAGTATCGTTGTTCCTGTGACCCCCAGCGTAGGTGTGAGATGGAACACCGGGGTGGTTTTTAGTCAGTAGGAGTCTGACAAACCCCTCCGCCACCCCAGGGCGGAGGACATCCAATGAGGATTTTCCAACACGGAAAAAAAAAAAAAAAAAAAAAAGGATGGCGGCGGATCCTCAACCCTGAGGACGTCCGGATGTCCAGGCCGATGAAGACGGCTGAGCTGCGTATCGACGATCTGGACGACTCGACAATCCCAGCGGAGGTCTTGGCGGCCATCTCCCGAGCCGGTGGATGTCCTTCCGAGGATGTGCGGACGGGCGCGATCCGTGCCGACGCTACCGGGCTCGGCATGATTTGGGTGCGGTGCACGGTAGCGGCGACGAACAAGTTCGCTGAAGGTGGGCGACTGTTGGTGGGTTGGGTTTCAGCAAGGGTGAAGCTACTGCAACCCAGGGCATTGCGGTGCTATCGTTGCCTGGACATTGGGCATGTCAGGGCAAGATACACCGCTGAAACAGACCGCAGCAAGCAGTGCTATCGCTGCGGTCAGCCCGGCCACATGGCGGCCCAGTGCTCCGCGGCACTAAACAGCAGCCTCTGTACAGCTGCTAAGGCTCGCTGGGCACAGAGCGGGCGGAAAGGCCTGTGGTGTACCCGCGCGGCATCAGAAGAGGAGAAGGAGGGCCAAGGTTGCCGGGGGCTCTGAACCCCCCGTCAGCTTGGCTGCTCTTCGGCCGACTCCCGGCCTAGGAATAGAGCGGAGGGAATGGATTGCGTATAATGGCGCTCTACCATTTCATCCAGGGCAATATCAACCACTCTGCCAGAGCTCAGGATCTCTTGCTCCAGAGCATGGCAGAGTGATCGATTCACGTGGCTGTGGTCGCCGAGCCGTATTTCGTCCCACCCAGGGATAATTGGGTTGGAGACCTCGACGGTTTGGTAGCCATCATTGGCAGTACTCTTGTCAGCCCGACCCGCAGGCTTATTACGTATCTTTTGCAAGAGCAAAACGATAGCGATTTTCGCGCAATAATTGCTCTTCAATACAAAAGTTTTAGAGTTGTTGGCGGTTTTTTTTTAAATTATTGTCTTTGACAAACAGCGAGCGATTAGCAAACGATTGTGTAGGACCTACCACACCTACACTGCAGGTAATTCCGACATAAAGCGTTTGATCGCTATCGTTTTGCTCTTGCAAAAGATATAATAAGCCTACCGAGGTCGCAACTGGGTGGCCGCCCTCGCGGACGGCGTTGGCATAGTTGGTGCGTATTTTTCGCCCAACAAGAGTCTCGCCGACTTCGAGAATTTCCTAGTCGAGTTGGGCGCCGTCGTGGGCCGACTCCACCCGTACCTTGAGCTGTTGCTAGGGGATCTCAACGCCAAGTCTTCGGCGTGGGATCTCTGGTAACCGATGCTAGGGGTAAGGTGCTGTAGGAGTGGGCAGTAGCCCCGGTTTAAGATGACCAGGCCGGTTCATCTTAAACCGGGGCTCGGTTTACACGTGTGTGCGACAGCGGGGCGGGTCAGTGGTGGACGTCTCGTTCGCTAGCCCTGATGTCGCGAGCCGTGTCCGCGACTGGCATGTCGCCGTGGAGGTGGAGACGTTATGGGATCACCGATATATTCGTTTCAACGTCTCCACCCAGATCGCCGGCGGCCGCAGTACGCCAACCCCGCGAACGGACGGTCCGCGCTGGGTGCGCAAGCGCATCGACAGGGAACTTCTCGAGGAGGCCACCATTATCCAGGCCTGGATATATAAATAACGGTAACAGTGGAGGTGAGTCGGGTGCCTTGCTAAAGTTCCGTATCATGGACAAGAAAACTTTGTCCATCGTACAAGTATACGCACACACGTCATGACATCCAGATGAAGAAGTAGAGGAATTTTATGACCTCCTGAATAAAGCATGTAATGACCACAAAAGAACATCGACCATGAGAGAGGAGACTTCGACGCCAAACTGGGCAGTGGAGACCACAGCGTTGATAAAAGCATTTTGGGGTAAAACGGTCTGGGAATGCCTTCGGGCAAAGTTTAAGCGTTGGCAATAGCTTTTTCTACAAAAACACCTCACCGCCGCTGGATCTGGTTTCCTTTTGATGGGGTAACTAAAAACGAAATTGATTTCTGTCCAACAAACAATTTATTACTAAATTCCAAGATAGAAACAAAATTCGCTATACTTCCGACCACCGCCCACTAAGGGTGGTGGCGACCTTTCATCATTAAATTTACAGAACCCAAATGATCCGTAATAGTATCAAAAAACTAGATAAAACCTCATTAATGATCAAAAGCGAAAAATTCATAGATCTCGAAAATAGCCTTAAGTTATTAAAAACACCAGATTCAAATGACCTCGAACAGCAATACAAAAAAATCAAAACAAGTATTAAAAGTCAATCTTAAAGTATTAAAAGACAAACCAACGAATGTAAAACTTTTTGGTTCAGAAATAAAGATCTTTTATTTTGAAAAAAAAAAAAAAAAATTTGTATTTTTGTATTAAAAGTGAGAGTTTAATAAAATACTGAAACTCAGTGAAGCCAACTCTCAAATCAATAGAAGACAGACTGAATCTTGCTTATAAATACCCCAGAGTTCAGGAAAATGGATCGACATGTCAAAAGGAGCATTCGAAGAGACGTACGACACTTTAACGATAAGCTGGTACAAGTTGCTCTGGAAGGTAAAAGATCTTTAAAACTAGCGCTAAGAGGCACAGAAAAAGGTAGATCCACCATCACCAAAATCAAAGACCACTTAGGTACTACCCACACCGAAAAAGACAACGTTTTGAACATCTGCACAGAATTTTATAGAAGTCTTTACTCGGTGGAAAGTGCAGCACTTTGTCCTCTTCCCAGGCACACAATAGTGTTTCCCTCTCACAGCATTTACCACAGATTTTGCCCAACATCTCAGGTTTTGAGGTACACTGCGCTTTGCGCAGTCTGAAGTACAGTAGAAGCCCGGGAGAGGATGGCATCACCACATAAGCTCTAAAAATCGGAGCGCCCGTATTACTTCCGTACATCACCAATTTATTTAACACAATACTGGAAAGCGGTTCAATTCCCTCTCAATCCTACCATTCCACAGACATTCTGCTGCACAAAAAGGGTGACAAATCTGAGATCGGTAACTATCGCCCCATCAGCTTGGCGTCACACTTATAATAAAACATTCATAAAAGTGAACGAGAACCGTATCTCAGGCCAACTTGACTCCCAGCAGCAACCAGAATAGGCAGGATTCCATCGAGGACTCTCCACCACAGACCACCTACAATCCCTCAACCAAATTATTGAGAAATGTACTGAGTTTAAATCCCCCTCCATCTGGCTAAGCCGAGTATGCAAAAGCCTTTGATAGCCTCCATCTCGACTCTTTATTCAAGGCACTCCTTAGTCAAGGTATAGATTCCACCTATATCAATCAACTACGAAATATACGTCACTCGAAAAGCAGCCAATCTGAAATGGGATTGGGGCGGCCTCGTTTGCCGCATGCCGAACGAGTCATGGACTAAAGCTTCCACAATATGGGTCCCAGAAAATGTCCGGAGACATCGCGGCAGACCCAGGCGACGATGGCGGGATGAGCTTGACACCTAAAGAAAGGACTGGTCTACTAGCCCAAAACCGGGAGAAATGGAAAGAGGAAAAGGAGGCCTTTGCCCTGCAGTGGGCCAATACAGACCGAAAATAAAATAGGTAATAATAAATAAATTATTTTTATGCTACTGGCAATAAGGCAGTGGTCTTAAACATTTGGACATCATTTAGTGTTTTTAACTAACGAAACGCATCGCATTTTCAACTAGCGAAACGCTTCGCATTTTCAACTAGCGAAACGCTTCGCGTTTTCAACTAGCGAAACTTCGCATGGGTGCTTTTTACTAATGAAATAAATCGGAATTTTCTTACACACAAACCTTGTCCTGAAAAATATGAACAGAAAGAGAATAAATTATAATATTATATAAATACTAATTTCAAATAAACATGAGCAACTTGTTCATAACAATATAAATCTTTTATTTTCATTTCGTTTACCTTACCTATAATATTAGGACTTACGTTAGGCTATAATTTTTTAATTTTGACACTCTGCTTTAGCGTTGTACAAAAAAATTAATTTGAATTACTAGGGAAATGTTGACTACCGAATTGAACTGTCACTTTGACAATGACATTTCTTTGTTTACATTTTTTTTTTCTGGGTTTAGCAATGATACACTTATTATCGCCAAGATTAAAGAAAGCGTGCCCGTCTTCGTCAAACCTGGCGTCGCACTGTGTTGGCAGAACCGACAAGCATCATGTGAAGCGAATTGGGCTTAAAATTAACTAATTATCTTCAAAGGAACTCATGGCTTAATATAATAACAGCCACGCAGTTCGATCTTCGAGGATAAGCAACGCTTGCTGACTTGGGTATGAGAAAGGGTGACCATCTTTAAGTATTTACCTTATAGTATTGCAAGCAACATTACGTCAGGTGGACTGTTGCTCAGGTTTGTATCTGTTGATAACCAAACTAATACTTACTTTTCGTGTCTTCAGGATGTTGTTTCGTCTTAGATACTTCTTGTTCTTCTTCTACTTCAGTTTTCAATTTCATTAAAAGAAAATCATCTTCTGAATCGGATTCAGAATGTTGTGGTGGTACATCTTCTGATTCAGAATGGCGTGCTGGTATAAATACATTTTCTACGGCTTGAAATTCATGTTCTGACTCTGTGAAGAAACACAAACCGACTCCTTATTCTTAATTTTTTTTTGTACACAAAATAGCAATATTGTATGAAGAAAGTACGAGTACACGAAAACCCTACGCGCGACGGATTTTGGTTGACTGACGATGACTGGATGAAGCACGGAGTGGTACCGCGCGGGGGTGACTCATGCGCCGAGTGTAACGCGGACGTCTTTCTTGACAAAGGTACGGTAGCAGACACGCACTCGCACTTTATTGTTACAACTGTTTTTGATTTTAGTATTGATTAATTTAGAAGTTATAGGTCGTAAAATTACATTGGTTTTTCACAGTTTTAAACTTGATATTATGTCCACATTACGGTATATATTTTATTTTATAGCGGTAGACGTATAACACCACTTTCGGATTTTTGAACACAGACGGCATGAATACGCCTGACTTGCATGAACCATCGGCGCGGAGTAATCAATACATATAATAAATCTGTAGAAAATATTTTTTGTACATCGAAAAAAAAAAAAAAAAATAATTGCCAGGGTGTTAAAGGATAACCAACAGAACCCATTTCTAGCATTTTTGGAATTTTTGTCTGTTTGTCTATTTATTTGTGCACGCATCACGTGAAATGTACGAAACCAATGTAAATAACTTTTATACATAAAAATTGTGGGTAACTTGAAGGATTACTTAGTTTTTGTTTCATCGCAATCGGTTCACTAACAAAAGTTAGATGAATTTAAAGTGTTCAAGAAGTAAAATTATCACAATACACGCAATTCAGATACTCGGACAGTTGAACTCGATATTCAATAGATGGCGTTGTGCATTTGAAGACATTTTCTGAATGGCGATGTTAAAATTCTCCGCGAAATAATGATGACTATAGAAAAAAAATTGGTAGGTAGGTAAGTAGGGTAGGGTTGGCAGACAGGTAACGCCCACAGAACAGAGAAGACAGTAGAAGTCGCATTATAGCTTCATTAGTATCGGAACCAGCGTACCCAAACTCACACATATACAGATTAATTGTATTTCATAACACTAAGAAATCTTTGGTGTGATTGGTAGTTTAATTTTTAGATGAAAGTAGAAAATATGTCAGTCGTCGCTTTTTTGAAAATAAACCACAGCTTTATGACCATAGAGTTGGTTTATTGTCTACACGTTTTGAGTATTTATTACTTTTTCCGTTTAAAGCGTACACGGAATAGTTTAATGAGCAAGTTACGCTACCCGCCGCTAGATGTCACTATAATAAATGCATTCAATTCAAAGCCGTATTTCGTTAACGATAAGATTTATATTTGCGAAATGAGGTCATTACTACCCGTCCTCCTGTAGGGATGTACCACTGTCGTTGGCTTATTTATCGACATCCCGTTTTATATTCAAACAAAATACAGTCAATAACTAGAGTCGATAAATATTATTATGTTTGTAATCAAGTTTTTATATAAATTTATTCTAATACTTACGATTTATAGAAAGAATAATTAAGATATTTTATGGTAAACTACTGATCCGATTTTGAAAATAATTGTATGTGGTGTTTTTTTCTATCAATAGAATTATAGAATAGAATACTCTTTATTATGTACACCATATAAGTTACAGAAAGTATAGACCAAGAAAACATTACACTGGGTGACACAATGGCGGCCTTATCGCTAAAAGCGATCTTTTCAAGACAACCTTTGGATGGATTTAAAAAATGAAAGGAAATACAGTACTTTAGGTAGTCTTTGGTGTACTATTATTAATTATGCGATAGACTACACTACAAATGCAATACGTCCTACTGATATGGGAAGCTTACGCTTTCGGCTGCGGCTACACTCTTATTATGATTAGCTTGACTAACTCCTTAAGGGCCTACATACGCTTTAGTGCCGTAAAACGGCAACTTTCTAAAGCATACTCCTTAGTAACGGCTAGGTTAAAAGGTATGAAAAAAAAAATTACTGATTCATGTACATAATTTTGAACACAAGGTTTTTACGTGTAACTAATAGTTTTGCTTTAAAAAAATTATTAACAACACGATAATTTTCGCAACTTTTGGAAACTCCTCCATAACGACTTGGATGTTTAAAAATATTTTTACACAGAAAAATTGATGGCTGGTATTTCTTCATAACTAACATAGCATATCGTAAATCAAATAATATTTTGCAAACAAAACTGTTCAAAAGGAGGTTCAATTTTGATATTTTGGACTCGAGCGGGCGCACGGCCAGTACTGCGTTAGCATTGGGGTGTATATATCGCCTTATCGAACTGTTGAAATTTTGGTCTATACACCAGTAGATCTTAAATTTCAGACTAACACATAAGCCACTTTTTAACTGACTTAAAAAAAGAAAGAGGTTCTATATGTTCATGTGTTATTATTATTGCAATTTGTAGATTTTTAACCGACTTCAAAAAAAGGAGGACGTTCTCAATTCGTCGTAATCTTTACTTTTACACGGCTGCAAGGAAAGGGTTATGATTTTCGCGCGTAAGAAGATTTTTTCGAATATTGTAAGTTTAAAGTATCGATAACTCATTATCGATATTGGTAATCTCTAATTGAGTAGCTGAATGTGACATGTGCATAGTTGGAATCTTCGAGAACAATGTTTGAGTTTTAAAGAAAGTAGACCTTAAATTTAACGTCATAAAATCAACTTTTACTTGTCTTGTTTAATAAAATATTGTTTTTACATTTTTATCGAAATAAAATAAATTAAGACTTGCCGATGGTAAGATATACCTACATTTGATACATTTTTGGTTCTGCTATCGTGTTTACATTCTAAAACAGCACAATAAGGCATTTTTATATTTTTTTTCAAGTTTTTGTCACCGTTACGGTTGAACCAAGACTGATGTGCGTAGTGTGTGCGCGGAAGGAAACATATGCAGAACTGAGCAAAACTCGGGGTACGCGGGCCCCGCCCACTTGCGACTTCTATTGTAGTAGGCGTTTTTTTTGTTCTGTGGTAACGCCCAAGTAACACATCAAAGCAGTATAACGGCTGATTTACAGCATTTCTGTATCGTTTTCGCATTTTGAGTTAGTTCTATAGTAGCATTACAAACGATTATTCGGCTACTGTAATTCTTATTTGGGCTCAAATTATACGGCTTTAGATCCTAAATACGTTAACAAGAGTTTTTTAATTGCATTACAGGCGCATTATATTAGCATTATTGTGGTCAATGAAGTTGCCCATCGCATTAAATAAGCTATATTACGGTCAATGAAGTTACCAATCGCATTACAGAAGCATTATACTAGCAATATTATTGATAATGGAGATGTTAATTGCATTACAAAAGTATTAGACTAGCATTAGAATGGAGTAAAAGAGTTATTGGAGCTATTTAAGTGTTCACAGTTAGAACTTAATTAAACCCTACATTATTGCAAAAACATCTCTAATACCACGGTACAAATGTTATAATAAATTATCGTTGTAATTTAACTACTTGGTCTCGCAATATAATATGGACGAACAGGGTCAAAACTGTGGGAGTGACACCATATTTGTTTTGCATCAAAACAAAATGTATAATACTGTTTAAGTTTTTGACTCTTTTGTTATTTCATGCCTTCAAATATTACTGCGCAAAGTAGTTTACTGTAAATGTCTATATTAGTTTCATTTAAAATTGTCACGCGCCTTCGATATTTTGTGTTTTTGTTAAAAAATGTTATTTAAATATATGTGTGAAATAACCAAAACAATTGTGTATTCCTAGTATAGAACGAATTTTGCACAATTAACATAATAGTATTGGTTGGACAGTATTTAATTAAGTTATTTTATTACTATAAAGGCCTATTGCTTTGATAAATAGGTCCGAATGATAATACATTTTGGATATAAAATATTTACAAAATGGTGTCGGTCTGTGGCAGCCCGGTCAGCCTTTATCATGGCTAATTAATGCCGCCAGCAGTATAAATACTCACACGTGAACAATTGTTAAACCCATAGATTTAGAATTTTTTTTGCTACGCAAAAAGATACACGAAGCGTGCGAGCGAGAAATCCTAATCAAGTACAAACCACCCAAGAGAAAAAGAGAGCGTGAATGACGTACCGATATGTCATGTTTTTCGCGAATAAGTAAACCTAGCGGACAATCTGTTTTACACCGCGGTGAATTTCTTGCATTTAAATAATAATCTTTAGATTTAAATTGATAATATTAATTATACAATTATGGTGACTTGTTCTGTGAGTGAATGTGACGTTACAAGACGAAATAACCCCAATAAATACACGTTTCACAGGTAAATACAATTTTGTCCTTGGATTGTTTTGAACCATATTTTGACGAATTTCTGCTAGTAATCGGCTCAGAAAAAGATTCTTACAATAGTATATTGATTTCCAATGTTATATATAAGTATATTTCGTATATATAAACAAAATTGGAGAAAATATTATGTAAAAGAGTAAATTGTTTGTTTACGCTAGGGCTTGACAAAGCGGTGACGTCATGAGTATCGATAAAAACTTAATCGTTTTTAGTGACATCATGACATGAATACAAACTTATTTAGTCAGGTTTTGTTAAAATAGATTTAAGTTACGATTGAGAAGATGTTTTTATCGAAACTGTACTTAAAGTTGCATGTTTATTGTTGCCTTTATTTTTCAAAAAAAATCGGAGTGTTTTGATGTTTTGTTACTTTGAGTAGGTTTAGGAATGTCATTATATTCTTCTCCTTAGCGTGTCGATGGCAAATATAAAAAGTTAAATATTGTGTTTGGCCCAGAATTCAGCCACGGCAATACCATTCGGTGACGCAGTCATAAGGTCTTCGTAAGTACAGGTGACAGGGTATGCTGCGCTCTCCGTGAGATGGGCCATGGTCTGCGGAGAGATGCTGTATAAGCACTGAAGACTAATGCCATCAGAGAACCCCCACCTGAGGAGGTTGTCCTTGCTGCGGCCAACCCGAGTGCGGAGTCTATTTAGGATCATTATAATTGTATGCATTTATTAGTTTTACAGTGGCTAGAATACATCAGTGCTCTGCTCATCAGCAATTTTTTCTGTTGTGTAAATAATAATATATAATATTTATGTACCTACAGATTCCCAAATAATTCTGTATTAAGAGAAAAATGGATTCGAATTTTAAACAGAGATGGATGGTCTCCAAATAAAAACTCTACAATATGTAGTAAACATTTTGAATCGAAATACTGCATACAAAGAAAACATCGACGACTTCTAATGAAATAATCTATACCTACTTTAATTGTGCCTGTAAGAATGACGCTTCCTATCGTATGGTTAGTTAGTGGCCAACCTAGTGTTAGTTTTCAAACCATCTAGATACCTCTAACAGACCTCATCTACTTTTATAAAATATGTAAACGTGTTTGTACAAACCAACTTACAGAAATAATATCATTTATCATTAAACTATCTGCAGGCCATACAAATATTTGTTCCGTGCGGGAATCGAACTCGCGACACGCAGCGCAGCAGCCGATCGCTCAACCACTACGCCAACCGTGTCGTCAATTTCAAATACCTGACTGCGGTATTTTTTTATTAGTACTTCAAATACTTGTGGCTTCAAAATACATTCAGCGATTTTATTAATAGATGCGTTCTGCAGAAAATAGCGCTTGATAGCTTTCATAAGCAAAATGGCGACCGCGTACGTCAAATTTTCAAGTACCTTGTAAATTATCATTTTCATTTCAAACGGTTATTTTCACCGAACTTCTGTGTATTGATTAAGTTTATTAGTACGAATGGCACGATGAATGACCAATGAATGAATATTTTGTTATTTGTATTTTAAATAAAAATAGTTAAAATACTGTACTTTACATTTTAAATACACGACTTAAAAATATTTTGTATTTCGTATTTTAAATACATGCGAGATATTATTTTGTAATTTGTATTTTAATTAAAGCAAAGCATGGTTTTTGCCCAGCAATCGTGTTTCTTAAGGTGTTCACCAAGTATCGATATCGATATTGAACATGGACTTTTTATCAACACTTTTTTAACTAACACATGGACAAATTCCCTCACACATAGATTTTATATTTTCGGTTTCGTTTTCCATCTGACTCTGTGTATCTTGTACATACTATATCTATGGTTAAACCAGAGACCAGAGAGAAGACTTTTTATGAACCACTGTAGTGCCATTGTCTGTAAAGTAGTTCTATATGGGTTCACCAGTATATCAGTAGACTTGATGTAGACTGAAATAGTGCTATTACTTGAACGCAATTTTGGGGATCCTTGAGCAAAACAAAAAAAACCGTTTCTACAATTTGTATCCGTTTGTCAACAGTCTGCTGATAAAATAGCTTTCTGAACGCATGATCTCCTTATGCCTGTGCGTGGCTTATAAAAATAATTATGGTGCCTTCAACAAAAAATAGCATGTTTATAAGCCATGTAGTGCTTTTCCTCAATATGGCCGACAAATGGTTTTACGAATTTAGTAAAATGAACCTATATACAGCTTTACGCATTACAATAACTAACGTGTAATTGATTAAAGAGCTGCCAGCTATACAACAGAACTCAGTTGATCTTTAAAAATGCTAGCATTATATTGATTCACGTTTATGCTGCTCTGCAGGTCTAGGCTTTTACTAACCACTTAAAAGTGCTATTAAACAAGAAAGGGCACCAATAATAGCTCAAAGCTGTATAACGGATTTACGGTGCATAATAATGGCACAAGTTTATGCTATTAAGCAGCATTAGGCATTATCTTACTACTTAAAAATGCTATTGTAGACCCAGAGGCACTAAAAACAGCTGAATGCTTTATAGCGGATTTACGTGGCATTATAATGGTTCATGTATATGCTATTAAACAGCATTAAGCATTTATTTACTACTTAAAAATGCTATTGTAATTCCAAATGCACTAAAAACAGCTGAAAGCTTTACAGCTGCGTTGTGGTTTGCTGCACTAAAACTAAAGGCTTTACAAAAGCATTTTGATATGCCATTATCCAAACGTTCAGTGTAAAGCATCATAATGGTTTAAAAATGCCAATATAAAGCGTCAGGATGCTCGGTGAGCTTAAAGACTTTATACGGACCTTAAGTTCTACATAAGTTTACTATTCGTTTGTTAAAATGCTTCCTGTGTTACTTGGGGGGAGCGAAGCCGCGGGCACAGCTACTTTTTATAATAACTGATTTTATAAAATTGCTAGCAGAGGAAGACTTGCCTGGGCTAACAATTAATTCGATTTTTATGAAATTCCTTGGGTCATATCAAATCGAACTTGCTAAGTCATATGCAGCGAACATTTACGCAATGGTTTATATACGACTAGCTGACCCGGCAAACTTTGTTTTGCCATAAAAACACCAAACATTCATCTACCCTACACCTACCCTACACCTACCCTACACCTACCCTACACCTACCCTACACCTACCCTACACCTACCCTACACCTACCCTACACCTACCCTACACCTACCCTACACCTACCCTACACCTACCCTACACCTACCCTACACCTACCCTACACCTACCCTACACCTACCCTACACCTACCCTACACCTACCCTACACCTACCCTACACCTACCCTACACCTACCCTACACCTACCCTACACCTACCCTACACCTACCCTACACCTACCCTACACCTACCCTACACCTACCCTACACCTACCCTACACCTACCCTACACCTACCCTACACCTACCCTACACCTACCCTACACCTACCCTACACCTACCCTACACCTACCCTACACCTACCCTACACCTACCCTACACCTACCCTACACCTACCCTACACCTACCCTACACCTACCCTACACCTACCCTACACCTACCCTACACCTACCCTACACCTACCCTACACCTACCCTACCACACAATCAATCATGAATCAATAATAATGTCGTTCAGATGACCCACCGGCAGGTCATCTAAACGACTTTATTTTTGATTTATGATTAATGTTACTAAAAATATTTCACACACGCATATTCGCCAGCCGAGAAGCAGAGTGCCGAGAGAACGTAAGGTGGGGCTCCTCAGTTGGTTGACGTTAGGCGTCTTAGTAAGTTGTTGCGGGACCCGATTTATCACACAATAGAATTACATCACAACATGAATTAAATAAAAAATAACACACGATATTTGAATCGCAGTATGTATCACGTGTCACGTACATTTCATACCACAGTCATTTTCATAAATAATAATCAAAATATCAAAAATTTATGAATATCGGAATTCCGGCATTACTCTTCTCAATTCCGGAATTGAAATATTAGAAAAATTGTTACGGTATTCCGGATTTACGAAATGCCGGAATGCATGCCCTTGTCTGCAGTGTGTCGTGTGTTAAAAATCGTGAACACAAATCGTGTCGTGCGGTGCCTCGTGAACAAACGACCTAACTGGAAGATCTCGGGACAGGTTTTTGCCTAGCAAAAGATTATTTTCAGCTCGTTTTGTCCAACTACAATCTGCAGGGTAAAAGCTACCTTTCAACTTTCTAATCCTCTATTTTTCCCCAATGTGGATTAATCCTACCTATAAGCGTCAAGCTCGTACCGCCAGCTTCGCCTGAGTATGCCGCAATATCGTTAGGCCTAAGAAAAAATATCTACAAACAAAATTGTAAAACATACCAGTTTGATGTTCCTCCTTTGACT
Source organism: Orthosia incerta (assembly GCA_948252205.1). Classification (NCBI taxonomy): domain Eukaryota; kingdom Metazoa; phylum Arthropoda; class Insecta; order Lepidoptera; family Noctuidae; genus Orthosia; species Orthosia incerta. Next base: position 4,981,492 of record OX411767.1, read on the forward strand.
CAACAATATTATCTTGTCTCTCATAATCATCTGGTAATTCTGTTTTGATAACGTCGCTTTCTTTTTGACATTCAGTAAATATGTTCATGTGCTCTGTTGGACTTATAGTATACGAACTGAACTTTAGCTGGCCTTGGTTTACTCCTGGTTTTCTCTGTAAAAGATTATCAATATTGTTAAAAATGATCTCAGGTTTAAACAATTGCACATTATACTAACATTATAGTTAGTGTCCAACCGTGTCATCATCGAAAAAATGGCTTCAGCTTCGGCTATTGTTTCAAAAGTTTTATCAACCAACCCACAATTTTTAATCTTATTACTTATGGACGCTGTTACATTTTCGACGAGCTCAAATTTAGGTACAGTACGACATTAAAGAGTAGAAATTAAATATTTGGGAACTAATAGTTTTCATTTTCTGGCAACATCTAAAATGAGTACTTTAGTTGTCAATGTATCTCGATCGGATTCGATTTTCGTAAGAATTTTGGTTTTTGTGTGATATTTCTGAGTGTGGACAGAAAAACAGTGGCAAATCATGAATAAGGTAATTCGTGGAGGTGCCCGTGATATAGTTTACAAAGTTTATATGTGGTGTATAGCCGAATTCCAAGCTGGGAAGCTTCTATGCAACTTAGAAGATGTTTACCATCGTACAGCAGATTTTACTGGTAAGTAACTATTGAAAGTTACGCTGAACGTTAATTACAAACGATTAATACATTCAGGGAGCAAAATTTTCGAGCCACATATCATTTACAAATTATTTGTCTACAATTTTTGAGGTTATGCTAAGGTAAACAAATACCGTTGTAGTAATAGCGCGACTTAACAACGTTGATAGTAAGGCAAAAACAATTAATGTAATTTATTGCGGATACGACTTTTTTTTTCCTATGCCATATTTGTTGATGCAATCGACTAAATGGAAAGAAACAATTTTAAAATATATTCACGTTTATTTACCGCGGAACTTCTTTCGTCGGACTGACAGTGATTCTTTTTTTTGCTTGTTTTAGGTGTTTCTGTAAGCACAGTGCGCAGAATCGTGCAACACGGTATTGAAAACGGTGGGAAATTCTCAACACCAGCTAAACACATGAAGGGTCGTCCCATGGTGCAGACAGCAGTGACGATGAGAGTGGTTCAGAAATCAGTGACGAATCAATACCAGAGCTTAAAATAGACTACACGAACTTAAGTGATCCCTTGGAAGGTGTTGAGTATTTAGATTTTGATTTATTAGATTAGTTTATTTTATTAATTTTAGTTTATATCTGAGTTTATATGGAAAGCAATTGATTATTAAAAGTACTTATTTTCTGTGAAATTGTTGTTTTATTTCTACTACATATTAAATATTTAATAAATATACTTATTTAATGTATTTACTCATTTTTTATACCCAATAAATAAATAATACTATTCAAGTATCAAGATCAGCTAGGTCGTTCTAACTGGGTTGCTATCTGAGCGATTGTAGCGCCCTCATTTAATTTCTACTCTTTTATGTTGCACTGTATCTAGTTGCACACAGCAACATTACGCGTACGCACACATTGAAACTACTGAGCGCTCGATTTTATACGTCACTGAAATAATGTTGGTCCTTGATATTATTTTTAATTTTATTGTTGTTTATTCAGGAAGGTTAATTGGCACTTTGAAAATGCTTATCTTTTACTTAGAACCGTCGTCGTGATAACTATTTTCAACCGACTTCAAAAAAAGGAGCGAGGGTGCTCTATCTATTCGACCCGTATGTATGCGCGATTTTCTTAAAAACTACTTAGCCGATATTGATCGGGTTTTCGTCGATAAATGTATGTGTTTTTAGGCAAGGTTTTTTTAACACATTAGGATCTGATAAAGATCTTCGGAGATAGACAATGGAACTCTTCAATAACAAACAGCAAATGACCTGCGATTACTGTGACCGTATGTTTATGTATTGTTTTTACCATACCATAATATCACGCTAGAACGATTTTAGGGGGTAAACAGATGTATTTAGTACACCTAATATGGGGTACCAACCAAAACTAAAAAGAGACAAATAATAACTTTCCTGAGTCGAAAAACGAAAAACAATAGGTTTTCATTTTAATGTAGTAAGTAGGTATTTTAAATAAAACGCTACGTAAAATAAGTAGATACTTAAAACAAAATAGTTTCCGGCCACAAGGATTAAAAAATTACTTAAACATTTTGCATTGCGCTACATGGAACATATAAAATATCACTATCAAACATTTTAGGAGCATTACATAATGAGCATACGTAACATATCAACTCCTTTCGATCACGACAAACGACGACGATACGACGCGCGGCGGTACTCACACGCATGCACACTACAATATTTTATATTACATTTATCGTATTTATTTTTTGCGAGAGAGCGATACACCTATCCTTCTGAGAGCGTTTCCGAGCGCGGAATGAATGATGAACCGCGAGTCGCGAGTGCAAAATGTATGAAGTCGGCAAGTGTTTTTATTTTAGCTAATATTTTAAAAATGAATTGAGTTAGGTAAAAAATAATTAGCTGCACCTGTAAAGGACTATGTATACCGCAATTTCTTATAATTTTGATGATTAAATATGATGTACATTTACCTAAACCTATACCTATTCGGACCCTACTTTTTTCATATTTTTGCGATTATTGTGATGGGAAAAACGTATTTTTGCGAAAATTTTGTATGATGTCATACAATTTTTCTGATGCCAATCTGGAGCTGAATATATTATCTTTAAATTAAGACCATATCATGGTGACCATGTGACAAAGCCCCAAAAACACACCACTTTCATAGGCACTACAACATAACACTTACAGAAGAACAATGTGACTAATCGGGCCCGAAGGAGATGAGAGTATACACCGACGGGTCGAAGACGGACTCCGGTACCGGAGTCGGAGTCTTCTCACACGACCTAAATATAAATATATCCAGACCGCTAGGAGGATTCAACACCGTCTATCAGGCGGAGTGTGTGGGCATCATACTGGCGGTCCACGCCCTAGAAGCCAGGAGGGTCACGGACACCCACATACGTATACTCTCTGACAGTGCCTCTGTCCTCCAATACTTACGGAAAAAATATATTCTATCGAAATTAATACTAGAATGTCACAACGCACTAGAACAAATAAGTGTATCTGTCGAAACACGGTGACACTGCAATGGATAAAGGGACACAGCGGATCGTTAGGCAACGACGCGGCTGATGAGCTTGCGAGACGCGGATCCAGCACGGCAATCTATGGACCCGAACCTGTCGTACCCATCCCCTTCAACCAAACACGTAGGTGGCTACAGGAATTCACCAAGACACAGGCGGGAAACTGGTGGACCTCGGCACCTGGCTGTAGGCAGTCCAAAGTAGCTCTGCCATCTTTGGACAGTAGTCTTACCAGACGTCTGCTACGTCTGGATAGGAATGGCCTGCGCTTGGTGACGGGGACCATCACGGGACACTGCTCACTTAACAAACACTTCCACACAATAGGCATAATGGTCAGTCCTCTATGCAGGGCATGCATGGAGACTGAGGAAACCGTTGCGCATGTTCTCTTTGAATGCACAGGGGTCACACAGATAAGAACACAAACCCTCGGGTCACCCAGATCTTACATGGACGTTCTAAGAAAACCAGGAGCCCTAATAAGCTTCTGGAGGGAGGTGGGCTGGTTGGAATAATCCACCCAACGGCCGCCATGGCCCACGCACAATGGTCCACCTGAAGGACTAAGTGTGGAAACCAAACCCCATAGCATAGAACCTATAATTCAGTAAATTTTAATTTACTCGAAATATGTCTCTTTGTGCTGTACCAGGATATACCCACCTCGGTGTTCACTAATTGCCCAAAACTTCAACGCTAAAAAAAACTGGGAAAAGGCTATACATATTTATAGGTTACCCATTACGTTTACCTGTCAAAGTAATTTTTATTATGTTGCTTGGTAATGTTCGGCGATATAGGGGAGCTATTATCGTGTTGATAAATTTCTACAACAGGAGTGTCATTTGCTTGGCTATCAGAAGCTTGAGGGGTTTGATTGCCGAAAATAAAATAAAACTTCTAACCTAAAACGTAAAGAATACCAACACATTAATCATTATAGGCGCCTTTTTGGTCTCGCACGGGGTTATTTACTTTTATGTTTTATTATTGTTTGTGTTAATACTATGATATGAATGTAACCAAATTTTGTTTCTACCGGCGATCTAATTAAATTTTAAAATACAAAAGCTGCTATAGTGACTCAACTATGATATTGAGATATATTCTCTTGCAGACTCCTTTGTAGTTAATGAGTACTTTAATCATGTAGTACATAATTTTAAGGGTACACTAGTCGATAATTCTTCCATACAAACATAGTCTAGGGATTACTCCACTGTTTGACGATGTATGTTCAAAATAAAAAATGATATCAATTTGCCTCATCATTATCTAGCCCTGTATGGAACCAAAAAAAATATATATATGTAGGAGGAAGGTAAATTACTAATAACAATCTAGAACAAAGAAGTATGACGCATTTAAACTTATTAATTCAGTTTTGTTTAATTGGCAACATTTAGCCTACGATTCAATCTCAGTTCGATTTTATTCGATTGACAACACTTTATTTGGCTTATGTCAAAATACTCGATTTTGATTGGATGTTAAAAGCTGTGAACTTTGCCCGAGGTGTTCTTAAACCAATGAAAGCAGGGTAGCCAAGGATAATGGCGACCTGAGCGAGGTCGGCCCGCCATATTTGGTCGGAAAAGGGTTAGAAAAGGAACGCGCGGGAGCGCGTTTGCAAAAAGTTGGAAAACAGAGTTGTGAGAGAAATAATTGAGAAGTAGCCTAAAGTGTGGCGTTATAAACTTGAAAGTGTGTTTTGTTGAGAGAAAGCGAAACGAATAGGTGGCCGAATTCGCTGCTTTGATAAGATTGGAACAAGAACTATCTCCAAATCGGCATAAGTTACCTGCTTTGTAGCATGCATATACCCACGAAAGCCCACAAGATCGAGTGTTTATCCAAAATAGCCCTCGTATTTCCGATATCAGAAGCCCGGGATCAGTGCAAATACAAAGCGATGATGGAGAATGGACCAAATGAGACGAGTAATGGCTGGCGCGCTCTCTTTGGTGCGCAAGAAAATGGCATGGAAGTAGCTCGAGCTACCTACTTATAGAGACGTTTCGCAACTCGTCGGCTACTGGCGACAGGAATTCATGTTGCCCGAATTCAACCGTATAGTGTGGCCTATACTAGACAATGTGCGAAGTCGGGCTGCAGATAATGTTGATGATGACATCGATGCCCAATCCTGACTAGATACTGAGGAAACGCAACTCTGAAGTATTCTGATAATAATAAGTACCTACCTAATGTCTTGTGAAGTTTAGCCGCAATATTGTTAGTTTAGCTTGGTGTAAAGTGGCTAAAATTTAAAATAAAATTCTATTTTCGTTATGATGCTAAATGAAACTCAGTCAGTTTCATACCGTCAGCGGAGTTCGCAAGAGATTAAGACGACTTGTGCAAATACAATGCAAGATAGCAAACATCCTAAGCTACAGCTTGATTTAGCAAAACATCATTATGATTATGCTTGTGGAACACTTATTCATAGACATGAATTTTTCAGCCATTCGCACAACATGCAACAGATAACAGGGACGTCTGAGCCCTTAAACATTGCTGTGGATACCAAAGGACCTGTTGTGACCAGCTGCGTGTGGTGAAACAAGTGCGGAGCTCGGGTTCCAATTCAAGAGGCAACACACAAACTGCAACCTACAGCGCTATGAATAAGGAAATTTTGTGGTGTTATACATGCCGCTGCGGTGATCAATCAATTTGATATTTTCTGAAAGCAGCTAGGAGTCTGGACAAGTGCATGGTCAGTGACAAAATTTTGCTTTTGTGCCTGGTGTACTAAGCGCTGCTGCCTGACCTTCCCGTGAGTACAGGCTTAAAGGTATGTGACTTTGATCTGCATTCAACTATCTGTGCATCGGCATACATTTGTGGCAGCCGAAGTATGTATTGGGTTTGGAAGTACCTATCTTATCTTATGGAGGGGCCGAGAAATAACTCGGGGCACTTCGACCCATTGGGATCTATTGTGGTTTGGAAGTACCTAAGTTTTATAACTAATTGCTGTTTTCATTGCAATTTATAACTATTGCATTATTTTATTTCATGGAAATGTGTAAGGTAAGTTACATTAAAAGAGTAGAAAATTCAAACAGCGCCATCTATGTAATGGTATTGATACTGTGTTTCTTTCAATAATCATCGAAATTAGCTTCGGGACCCCATTTTGCCGTAATATGCTGCTTGGAGGAACTTATTGAATAGGTGCATGTATTTTTTAATGATCAATTTAAAAACGAACATAAACAGAATGAGAAGTTGGTGCATGTCACGCCATCTATTTAAATCTATGTTGTGTTCGAGCTTTGAAATATTTTGCTACAAATATTTTAATCGTTTTGTTCACCAACAAAACAAACAACGAAACGATTTTCGCAATATTATCTTTAAAATGTACCCGGAGCATTGAAACGTGAGTACAAAACGCAAAGAAATCAAATTTCATTATGTTATGTTGCATGATGTTAGAACAATATACGGTTTTGTGACCACTAGTGCTGTCACAAGCGTACATACAGATTATTAAATAGGTTGTTAGTTTGCTGAAAATCGAGAAGTGAAGATATTAGCAATCCGTTTTTCTTTTACTTGTTTGAACACTAGCAATTTCAGCCATGCATTATTTTTTTGTTATCAATAGGTGTCACTTCAGATTTCCCGTAAATATTACTACCACTGAGGTTGTTGTTGATTTGATCACCAAGGGAATTTGTGAATATACTTTTCTTTGAAATTAACTTACTTTCTAACTATTCGCGTTGGTATTTTTTAATGCAAGTGTGAATACAGTTACGGAACGCAAAAAGAAAAATCGTAATAATAGCCGATCTTTAAACATCTTTGGCGGATCAGGGTTGTTTTCACAACTAAATTAAAGTATCAGGTATAAGGGAAAGATATTTGTTTACGTTGAATTCACTTAAGTTTGTGTAATACATTAAATTATTCTTAAATAATATTTTGGTTCATATCATAACAGCAAAATCTAATCTCGATTTTGTAGGGTGAAATATCGATTCGCTGAATCGATTCAGTACTAAATATCGGTTGGAAAATTGTTTATATTTTTTTTGTGCTTTAAATCGATTCGTCGATTAATCGATAACAGATCGCCATCCCTTGCCCATCTCTATCAGAGAGTGACATTAAGTGTCAACATTGAAAAAAAGTTTGACGAAACAAAACAAATAACTTGTGATATGATTTTTAACTTATAAGTTACTAGTTATAGACTAGATTATTAATAAATCGATACAAGGTGTGAGTCAATGTGAGGATTAAACTTTTGTTTTGTTCCAAAGACTTGCGATAACTTTCAGTTAAGAGTTATATTGTGATCAAGATTATTTTCAAACCGGTGTTTAAGTTTAGTGAAATAGTTTGTTGTTAGACTCGATTTGCAACCTTAAAACCCGAAAATATCACGAGGATTAACGTGACTATAGCCTAGAGAGTTGGCGTTTAGTTTTGTTGCTACCAACGGTTGAATAAAGGTAAAGTTAATGTCTGTAGTTGTTATATACCGCATTGTAGAGAACTAACCAAATAATAACATGTCATTCTAACGATACCTACAAAAAATAATGATTTAAATTGACTACGGCGAATGAAAGTGCAACTAGACATTTAGATGGTGTCTAGCAGATGTATTTAGGTATTATGAGATGCCCGAGGGCCAATAACTGTTGAAGTTGTGGCTGGAGATGAGATAAATGTTCAATTGGCAACATTTTAATTTACATAGAACAGTTTCTTAGTTTCATGGGTCAGAGAGCTGACGGTGTCAAGAGTTGATTCGGCAATTAAGTTGAAAGTGCATTCTGTGTAGCGAGTTAATTCTGCGAATGTATTTACTAAGTTATTGTGGATTGTGGACACTTGGGTTTTATTTTATTTACTTGGTACAGGAGTCATTTTTTTGGAGGAAACTTGGAATGGTTTTCTTGTTCTGCGTTGTTCAACGATGCTTGGCCTCGGTAATTTTGAACATTGTTCAAAAGTTTTAATAATTGTAACATCTCTTTAAAATAAAGGTGTGAATTTGTGAATTGTGTGATTGTGTGGTGTCATGTAGGAAGTCTAGTACCTACCTAACTTGAATAATAAATGTGGAATTTAAAGTGTCAGTAATGGTTGTGGTGTTCTAACTTTTTGAATGTTCTGTGCTGGTCATTGTGAACATACCTAACTTAATTTTGTGTTATTTGCTATCTGACCAAGCTGGATAAGATAATGTTAACACAGATGTAAAGTCGGTGACATGAGGTACATGATTTCATTTTCTTTTTATTTTGCAAAATTGGTAATGTTTGATGATGGTAGTTAGTTGGTAGATTATACCTATCGCACTGAGGGTTTGGTATGAAATCATGAACATAAAATGGAGTTCTTGAAAATGCTTTTGGCTGGGTAAGAAATCCTGAATGTGAGGTTGCTGTTGTATTTTGTACTGAGAATAATGTATGAAATAACAAATTTTGTTATGGTTTAAAGGTGCTGTTTATGGTTATTGGAGTTCTGAATGGTCGCAACTATGTGTTGAATTAAAGGCTTTGTTTGGTTTATGATGAGTTAGAGAAAAGCTGAAAGAAAAAGTACCCATTGATGTAACTGAATGTACTATGTTGAAGACTGATTCAAATCAATCTAGCAATGGTGAGGTCGGTGTGTACGGTCAAAAGACTGACTGTACGGTGAGGTGTGTACGGTCAAAGGACTGACTGTACGGTGATGAGTAGTCACTGCGGTGACTGCTGTAACCAAGGAGGGTTACGAAGTGTGAGTGGTCAAAGATGACTGCTGTAACCAAGGAGGGTTACGAGGTGTGAGTGGTCAAAGATGACTGCTGTAACCGAGGAGGGTTACGAGGTGAGTGGTCAAAGATGACTGCTGTAACCGAGATGGGTTACGTGGTGAGTGGTCAAAGATGACTGCTGTAACCGAGGTGGGTTACGAGGCCTGGTCAGGATGACTATGGTTGCAGGATGGTCACAGGGTTGACCATCGGGAGCCACAGCGATTGCTGTGGGACCAAGAAACATTGCTGGATATGTGTGGGGGGGAGCCTGGTCCCTCTGGGGCTTAGGTGACCTGTTGTATGTCTGGGGAAGCCTGGTCCCTCTGGGGCTTCGGTGACCTGTTGTTTAGTGTATGTGGTATGGGTATCTGGCAGTCTTGTTGCTTCGAGAGGACCGGTTGTCTGGGGGAGCCTGGTCCCTCTGGGGCTTCGGTGACCTGTTGTCTGGGGGGAGCCTAGTCCCTCTGGGGCTTCGGTGACCTGTTGTGTGTCTGGGGGAGCCTGGTCCCTCTGGGGCCTCGGTGACCTGTTGTTTGGTGTATGTGGCATGGTATGTTGTGTTGGGCGTTTGGATGGTTTCTGGCACACTTAGTGCTTCGAGACCGAATGGACGCCTGTTGGGAACCTGGTACCTCTGGTGCTTCGGTAACCGTTTAGAATGTGGTAATATGGTTGTCTAAACGGTGAGGTGGCTGTTTCGATAGTACGAAGATGGTTGTGTACGGTGTACGGTGTGGAGACCTAGATTTACAAGGAGAAAACAAATGAACAGTGTGAAAGCTATGAGAATTCCGTTTTTATGAGTTAAGAAGTACTTGATTTTTGTTATAGGCTGGTAATATAGGGTGTTGATTGAAGGTTTCACGTAGAAGGAAGATGTCACGACCACGTTATTTTTTTTAATTTGGTCAGGAGCGGCCGAACTTAACCTATTACTTATTTTTTTATTGTTGTTCTGTCTCTCTGTCTGTTTTTTTTTTTATTAAAATTGAGTAACGTTTTCTCTCGTCGCTCAAACGTGGGACCGTTTGTCTGTCAGAATGGCCGTGTAGGAGGAAGGTAAATTACTAATAACAATCTAGAACAAAGAAGTATGACGCATTTAAACTTATTAATTCAGTTTTGTTTAATTGGCAACATTTAGCCTACGATTCAATCTCAGTTCGATTTTATTCGATTGACAACACTTTATTTGGCTTATGTCAAAATACTCGATTTTGATTGGATGTTAAAAGCTGTGAACTTTGCCCGAGGTGTTCTTAAACCAATGAAAGCAGGGTAGCCAAGGATAATGGCGACCTGAGCGAGGTCGGCCCGCCATATTTGGTCGGAAAAGGGTTAGAAAAGGAACGCGCGGGAGCGCGTTTGCAAAAAGTTGGAAAACAGAGTTGTGAGAGAAATAATTGAGAAGTAGCCTAAAGTGTGGCGTTATAAACTTGAAAGTGTGTTTTGTTGAGAGAAAGCGAAACGAATAGGTGGCCGAATTCGCTGCTTTGATAAGATTGGAACAAGGACTATCTCCAAATCGGCATAAGTTACCTGCTTTGTAGCATGCATATACCCACGAAAGCCCACAAGATCGAGTGTTTATCCAAAATAGCCCTCGTATTTCCGATATATATATTTGAAAGTTATGAGCGTCGAAAGTTCCACATTTCGACACTAATTTTAACGCATTTTTGGTCGCAAATAAATACCATAAGAAGATGGAAAACCATACAGGGATAGATTAGTAGTTCAACAATGCAAATAATTTTATTTTTAACAGATACATTTAGTTGTTTTTTCACGATATCCAGACTCCCATAGGTCTGTTTATAAAATTTCGCGCACTCGGTTTCGTCCTAAATCATTATCCATTTTGTTACAAATTTGCAAAAGTGTGTATTCGTACGTGAACTAGTTTCCTACTGCTCATCACAGCATCAATCTCTTCCACACATGTTGTCGGTTGATATAAAATGCATTGTAACCCCGCGCACAATATACAGGGTGTTTGGAAGGGAGCTGTACATACGCCTAGGGTAGAAACTAGGGATAGTCTGCTACCTACCCCCGCCCATTATATTGACCTTGGCCTCAAGGTTTTTTTTTAATTTATTTTTATTTTTTATTTGACTTTTTTGTGATTTTTTGACTAAAACTACCTGTAGCTCAAAATCTATCCATGGGACCGGTCGGCTAATGGTCTTGTTTTAATCGTTAGAGTCTTAGGGTCCTGCAAAAAATTATTTTACACCAGAAAATTGTGGAGAAGAAAAGTTATGGGGCCTGAAGTACCATAGTAAGGTAAAGAAATAATTTTAAGGGCAACTTTCTATGGGGTTTAAAAAAAACTAACAGGGTTGGAGTTCTTCTGATTTTTTTAAAACATCCTCAGTCCATGCCCTTTCTAACGATCACTTTTAGTTTTAAAGTTATTAATTAATTTCCGCAACTAGGGCACTTTTACCACCACGAGTCGACATTTGTAAGACAAATGTAATTTCCAGAATTTAAACCAGTTTGGCCTACAGTTGGCAAATTTGTTGTCTCACTCTTACACGAGAGCAACATGTAAGAGACAAAACATGTCATGTCATGTCTCTTTCGCTCTTGGGTCGACGGGGCCGGGCAGGTAACTCGTTGGGGTCTTTGTTAGTCAGTCGAGATTTACCCATCTTAGCTAACTTACGTACTTGCCGTTACGACGCTCCACTGTTTTCGTTAATTTTGTTGAGTTTGTTATTACTTCGTTTTTGTTAAGTTTTGTTATTTGTTACCTTGTTGTTGGCAAAATGGCTGGATTTACCAGTGAAGAGTACACCGACATGCTGGTGGTGTATGGAATGGCTGATTGCAATGGGCGCGAGGCACGGAGGATTTATCAAGAACGGTATCCTAACCGGCGAGTGCCTAACCACCAAACGTTTGGCTCAACTTATCGGCGTCTGCGAGAAACCGGAAATTTAAATTTCCGGGAACCAGCCGTGAACAGATTTCAACCAAATTTGGCTGCGGAAGAACGCATATTGGCTGAATTTGAGGAAGATCCGACCAGAAGCGTAAGAACCGTAGCCCGGACGCTTGGTTTAAGCGTGTGGAAAGTCTGGTCGGTTCTTCGCGAAAATGGACGTCATCCTTTCCACTACACCCCTGTTCAAGGTAATTTTTTACATAAAGTTTTTGTTTTTAGCTCTTATGTAATGAACTAGCATGTGAATTTCATAGGCAATTTTTAAATTAACATGAGCATGTGTGTGAGAGAGAGAGAAATGGAAAGACAGATAGCAATCAATGTTACATAGCTACTAATTCATAAGGAAACCGCTAACGTTGATATTTTTATTGTTTTAGGCTTAGAGGATAACGACTATGCAAGAAGGGTGGAGTTTTGCCGCCACTTGCTCCATACGGACGTGGAAGATATTAATTTTTTACGGAGTATTCTCTGGACTGACGAGTCCAAGTTTGACAAGGAAGGAATTGTAAATTACCACAATCTCCATCACTGGGCACCCAGAGATCAAAACCCGAGAGTCAAGAGGCACAGAGGTTTTCAACGAAGGTTCTCCGTGAACGTATGGGCAGGCGTCATCGGTAATCGGTTGATAGGGCCGCACTTTTTGCCAGACAACCTAAACGGGCAAAACTACTTAGATTTCCTCGAAAACGATTTGCCTGATTTAGCGGAAGAAGTGTTTGACGAAGATCGGCCCATAGTCTTCCAGCACGACGGCTGTCCTGCTCATTGGAGCCTAGCAGTGAGGGAGCTTCTGGACAACTGCTTTCCTAATTCTTGGATTGGTCGGGGTGGGCCAATTCCCTGGCCCCCAAGGTCGCCTGACCTTACCCCACTCGACTTCTACGTCTGGGGAAGGGCGAAAGAGTTGGTGTACGCAGAAGAAGTACCAACAAGGGAGGTTCTAATTAACAGGATCCACGCCGCATTCGATACAATGCGCGAGGAACTGCTGCTTAGAACGGTGACCGTGGAGATGAGGAAGAGGTGCCGAGCATGTTTACAGGTCAATGGTCATCAATTTGAACAAAATTTGTAATTAATTAAAATTAGTAATTAATTAAAATTTGTAATTTAATGACATTAGTCATTACCAAATTTTTTGTTTCATTTGCCATCCTTTTACGATCGAACACATTTAATTTTCATTAGTTGAAATTTTTGCTTGTAGTGCCCTAGTTGCGGAAATTAATTAATAACTTTAAAACTAAAAGTGATAATTACACTTTTAGCATATCGTTAGAAAGGGCATGGACTGAGGATGTTTTAAAAAAATCAGAAGAACTCCAACCCTGTTAGTTTTTTTTTAAACCCCATAGAAAGTTGCCCTTAAAATTATTTCTTTACCTTACTACGGTACTTCAGGCCCCATAACTTTTCTTCTCCACAATTTTCTGGTGTAAAATAATTTTTTGCAGGACCCTAAGACTCTAACGATTAAAACAAGACCATTAGCCGACCGGTCCCATGGATAGATTTTGAGCTACAGGTAGTTTTAGTCAAAAAATCACAAAAAAGTCAAATAAAAAATAAAAATAAATTAAAAAAAAACCTTGAGGCCAAGGTCAATATAATGGGCGGGGGTAGGTAGCAGACTATCCCTAGTTTCTACCCTAGGCGTATGTACAGCTCCCTTCCAAACACCCTGTATTTCGTGGCATTGATTAGTGTAACCTTAATGTATCATCAACAGTTTTCTCAGCGCACACCAAATAATGAATTTTATAGGCAAAATATTGCTACTTTGGTAATTTTCATGATGAGATTTTCTACAATGTATTGTTAACATAAACAACCCCGGACTATTCCAAATGTTCAATAGTAAGATTGTATCTTTGATCCCCTGACAGTTGATTTTTGTACCAAATCAAAATGCCCCACTCGAGGTTCTCAGGAACTAAAATTGACACATTTAGAGATATTTTAATACCGATATTTCTCAAGATTAGGTAATACTAATATATTCGCCTGGAAATATTATATTATTTTAACTAATACGAGTATATGAGTATTAGTAATATTTTTAAATTACACTAATATCAAAATAGTAGACTTGGCAAGGCGTATCACTCATATACTGTATTGACTTCACATAATATGTTGCAACTAAATATCTCATATTGGTATTAGTGATGAATGTTATATGAATGCCTAATAATCAGTAATAATATGTTAAAAGGCTATGTGTAATACTAAATTCTGGAATCATCATCATGATCATCCACAGTCCGACTTCGCCCACTGCTGAGCACAGGCCTCTCTCTTCTTGTATCAATCACCTCGTTCCTATCTGGAATTAATTCCAGAATTAATATCATGATAATTATAATTGTACTAACAAATGTTTTTAAGTCAAACAATTTATATCTGCATCTGAAACAGAGTTGAAAACTGATATAAGTCTTCACGTCGCTGGAATGCGATGTCACTTTTATTTGCACCTTAACACTACAGAAACAGGATCTCAGCGATGAGAGCGAGAAATTTGACCGTTGTGAATTATTATCCATCTCATTCGTACGCAAATATTTGTATGAATGATGTTCCAACCGAGTGAATCCAAACTATTGTAAATGTAAGTATTAACTAACTAGTATACTTGAGCGAGCAGATACTTGCTCAAATATACTAGTTTTAAGAATAAGTTGTTAGCCGATCCCCATATTTAAATCTCACTGATCTGACAGTAATGCGCTATAACTTTAGTAGCACACTATCCACTAGTTTATAGCTTGCAATCTGATTGAAAGTATTTTTCAGTTAACCTTTACAGCAAGTTTTCTATTACTTAGAAATTAATCTCAATTAAAATAATTGGGATTTTCTTTTTCTCTTACGTATTAAATTATTCTCACGTATTTTTATACCGAAGGCTATGTCCCATCTCTAATATTAGTTCCATGGAATCTCACGTTAAGTCACGTTGCTATCAGCGCCAAAATGGCGAAAATCAAATGTCTTAATTTTGTCATCGATAATATGAAGTCCAGCGTACTTGTATATTAGAGGTCAGTGCTTTGATCACTCAAAACATACTCCAAAATATAGATCATCACTACTTTTTTGTATAAATATAATTATGTATGTGCATATATAATGTTATGAGAACTGTTGTATGTTGAAGACTCTATCATTCAGTTAATCCTTACTTGATAGTCCTTTTTCAACATACAAGCAAACATCTTTTCAGCTTCTAGACATTTTCTCTGCAATCGGCAGCATTGCTTCAGTTTAGTGATGCAGAAGTAACAAACGAGCATCGGTCTACTGTCTTGAGTCAATAACTGCAACAAAACACTCTTGTTGATTTATGAATAAATAAAATACTTACAATTATATTCGAAAAGGTTCTGAAGCAAAGAACTAGGCACCGATTACCTGGTGAAGGTCACTAGAATTCGTTGAAAGCAGAAGTAGAGAAACGTTTGATGAGGCAAGGAAAGACGTCCAATATTATTATCGTCCTCGGCACTTGTTCCACCTGCCACCCAATTATAAAATAAAGTCTTCAAATAAATTACTTACTGGAATATTAGTCAGCTTCTCATACATTTCCTGCAGGTGCTTGTTGACTACCACGTACATGCGTACATTCTCCACCAAACATATTCTACACATTGCCAGTTTTTTCGTCGTCATACTCGTCATATTGAGAAACAGTGCTGAATTTTATTTTCTGGCTTTTAGAATAACTTCTTGAATAAACGCTTGGTATTACAAATATCGTGGGTGCTCCTTTCGTGGATCTCAATTTATGAGACAGACAATACTTATACGAATATACGAAAATAATAATAAACAGAAAGTAGAAAACAGATGAAGAGAGAGAAACAATGAGGTAGGAAAACTATGGAGACGGCATATTCTACTATATGAAGAATAGTTATACAAATATCTATAATACCTACACACGCATGTCAAAAAGCGGTTTGTCTCTTTTTAACTAACCAAGAGCTGCATATGAAAAGAGAGACATCTAAATGTTTGTCAAGGACTAAACTTGGTAACACTTTTGAGTGACGTCAAAATCATGTCTATGCGTGACCGGTCGCCATGTTGATTGCCGAGTAAAATTGGTAGTTGTGTGCCGTATACGTACGTTTATCTGTGTAGTTGTGCTGTCAAACAGTTGCAAATGGCCTACCTCATTGGCCAATGGGCAGCCATCTTATTTGCCCGATTTATGTAGATATGCACGCTAATTTCGTAGGTATGGCAAGTCCATAGGTTTATAAGTCAGTGGAGAGAAACACCACAGAGCCACAGACTACTTAGAGTTAAAGATATCAGATCACAGATAACTATATACTAGTCAGATATGAGAAACAAAGAGTAGGGTTACTCGAACTCGAGTTAATATCAAAAAACATAAAATAAAAAAAAAACCATTAGAAAAAGTTTTTTTAATAAATAACTCGATCGAAAGCTACAAATGTAAAAGTCAGTATTCGCTGCAACCAAAATGATTTGTTGTGATATAGGATTGTAAGATAAGATAGCTGTGTTAGAATTAAATTCGCGCGAATAATAATCGCAGTGCGTGCTAAGCCTAATACTTAAATATGTATTTTATTATGTTTTTGGTATTTGTTGTTATAGCGGCAACAGAAATACATCATCTGTAAAAATTTGAACTGCCTAGCCAAGTAGTCATCACGGTTCATGAGATACAGCCAGGTGACAGACGGACCGCGGAGTCTTAATAATAGGGTCCCGTTTTTACCCTTTGGATACTGATCCCAAAAACCGGGACAGTAATTAATGTAACTTCCGCCGCGTTCCGTGTCCGTCAAAACACATTTCCGCACGCATTGCGGAAAAAAAATCGCACTCAATTAAGGCTTAACACGCATTGCGATTTCTATTCGCGCGATTTTTTTAGTACTATTGTGCCGTAAAATGTAAAATTAACAAGGAACCCTTATAGTTTCGCTCTGTCCGTCTGTCCGCCCGCAGCTTAGCTCAGAGAATTTAAGTACTAGAAAGCTATAATTTGGCATGGATATACATATTAATAATGCCGACAAAGTGGTAAAATAAAAGATTTTCGGGTACCTCCCATAGACGTAAAGTGCGGATGTATTTTATTCCCCATCTGTCCTATGGTTTGGGGTATCGTTGGATAGGCCATTCAAAAATATTATGGGTTTTTAAAACCATTTTTCGATTCCGAAATCCGTTTGCGTAAAATTAAGCTATAAACTGCAAATTTATGTTAGAGTCAAGTGTCCCCCCCCCTGCCACCGAAATGGTTACTCTGAAATGGCTATGTGAAAAAAATCACATCAGTAGTAAATATAACGAAAAAACAGAGTAAATATATGCTTATGAACCATGTAAAAATAAACAAAAATAAAATCATAACAGGCTTTACAAGTTTACGAGTAATAGTTGACCAACTTATGAAATGTACTTGGCACAGTAAAATTTTTGTACAAATGCCATTGAAAAATTACATAAATAACGTTGTTAGCTGTGTAAAACAGAAAGTAAATTTAAGCTTATGAACCATGTAACGCATTGGAGTGGCCGGTGTCGTTAGCAGTACCGGTCCGTAGTCCATACGGTGCATGCGCGCGGGTAGTCTATTTTGTGTTAGTGCAGAAGTATTTTCGACGTTTTGTAATCTAAAGTCAAATTATATTCGATTTCTAAGCAAATTACTTATTATCTTTTGTCGACATCCATCTTTAAAGTCAATATTTGACCCGACTACATCACTAATTGAGTAGCGTAAAACTTTCCAGAACGAAATAGTGAATACCGCAGATTAGAGGTGAATACATAGGACATTTTTCCGAAAGAGAAATAAACGAGGAGCGTGCGCACAAGGATCCAGGAACAAGCCATACCATTCCCCGTGGGTCTAACCATGAAGGTATAGATACATACTTCATGGGTCTAACGCGCGCTCGTATCGGCTCCTTTCGCAATTCACACCCGCAGTGGTACTGAAATAGATAATATTTTTCTAACTTCTGTTGCGAAGTTGGATTTTAAAACTCCTTCTTCAGTTACCAGTTAGTCCTTATTTAGTTTAAGTCAATACTGAATAGGTTACATCTAGACAAGCGTGCTTCACCGTAGACCACATCATCGCTTACCATCAGGCGAGATAGTGGTCAAACGCGAGTATATAGATTAAAAAAACAACATCATCCTATGTGGCCCGTTTTTAGACGTTGTGTCTGCTGAAACCGTTTTAATGTTCATGAAACAACAACAAAACCCCCTTCTTAGTCCACATTATTATGCAACTTCAGAACCCTATTACTGCGCGTGGCCCGACACGCACTTGGCCGGTCTTTTTTTACTTTTGCTCTGGATATATTCCTCCTGATTGAAATTTCAAATTATTATTCCAATATTAAAACCTGGTAAAGATCCTAGTGATCATTGTTCCAATAAACCAATTGCTCTATCGTCCATACTAATTAAACTCTTGGAACACCTTATTAAAAACCGTCTGGAATAGTTTGTGGAAAGCAGGAAATTGCTACCAATGACTCAATTTGGCTTTAGGAAAAGTCTGGGTACACCTGATAGTGTGGGTCAACATCAGAGATCCGGCTGGCCCTCAGTAGGAATGAGTCTGTGGTAGCCGTTTTCTTAGATATTTCAGCTGCATATGATTCTGTCCTCATCCCTGTTCTCAGGCAGAAAATATAAGAGCTGGGAAATCCGCAAAAAATACGTCGGATCACATCAAATATGTTTTCAGACCGTAGTCTTAAATTAAGAATTCCTGGGGAGGAGTCTGCACCAAGGTTAGCTTGGCGGGGCCTTCCTCAGGGATCCGTTCTTAGTCCCCCTTTATACAATATGTATACCTGCGATCTACCTTCCTGTTTAAATTTTAATTGTAAATTCCTCCAGTATGCTGATGATATTGCGTTATTGGTCTGTGGCAATTCCATCGTGGATGCTGCTCAATCTATGAATGTTTATTTGTCCTCATTAAACCAATGGCTGTTAGATCATGGGTTATCTTTAAGTGCTCCAAAAAGTACATCAGTTTTTTTTACTCGCAGACATATTATTCCTCAAGTTAACATTTATATTGATGGCCAAGCTATACCAGTCAAGGAGAAGGCTAGGTTTCTGGGAGTTATCCTGGATTCTAAATTGTCGGGTGTGGATCACATTAATAATACAGTTATAAAATGTGAGCGCTCAGTTTCCATTCATAAGGCTCTGGCAGGTGTCTGGTGGGGCGCTCACCCATACACCTTAAAACTTGTTTACAATGCTCTGGTCAGAAGTGTGTTGGATTACTGTAGTTACTTAATCGAGCCATGTAATAAAGAAGCCTTATGTAAACTTGATGCTGTCAGGCCAAATGCCTTAGAATCGTAATTGGCGCCATGAAATCTTCTACCATTAACGCTCTCCAGGTCGAATGTGCAGATCCTCCCCTTACCCTTCGTAGACAATACTTAGCAGATCGTTTTTTGTCAAAAGTTTTCGCCCTCTCATCCCATCCCTTACTTCCCATTTTGGAGCAAATGAACCTTTACGGTAGAATTAACTTTTACTACTTGTAAATTTTTATTCATATATGTATGACGTTCAAAAGTGCCGCTTACTGGCCTAGTTAAAATAAATATATTTGACTTTGACTTTCTTTTAATGTCTCTTGTTACTGGAATAATAAATGTATTCCATTGATGAATAGGTCTAAGGAGCTTAAACTACTCTCTTCTACTGTTTGTCAATACCCTTTTCTTCCAGTATTTGCTGCCGCATATGAGCTGGTCGAAGAAGAATAGAAGAGCTGTTTCATCCTTGTGTAGGCTGAGACTCGGTCACTGCTGTAGTCCAGTATTCCTTAATAAGATCCGTGTTCGTGACACTTCCTTGTGCGAGTGCGGCCTTGATGATGGTACGTTAGACCATAGATATAGTATGCGTAGCAAAAAAAAATCTAAATCTATGCGTTAGACCGTTAGACAATCACTATTTTTCATGTCATTCGAACTCCTTTGACTTGTATCATAATATGCTTCCCTACATTAAAATCTCCCCTATCAACTTCCATTCATCAAACAGTAGTTTTTTTTCTATCTTTGCTATCTACCACAAACACTGACCTCTAACATACAAGTACGCTGGACTAAATATATTAGATGAAATGACAGTTGATATTTTTGCCGATTCATAGCGCCCCGCTCGAGGGTTTCAGGAACTAAAATAGACACATTTAGAGATAGGTTAATACCGTCATTTCTCAAGATTAGGTAACACTAATATATTCGCCTGGAAATATTATAATATTGAAGTATCAGTATTAGTGGTATTTTTAAATTACACTAATATCAAAATAGTAGACTTGGCAAGGCGTATCACTCATCTACTGTATTGACTCCGCGTAGTATGTTGTAACTAAATATCTCATAATGGTATTGGTCATGAATGTTACATGAATGCCTAATAATCAGTAATAATATGTTCAAAAGCAATGTGTTAATTCTGGAATCATCATCATGATCATCCACAATTCCACAGTCCGACTTCGCCCGCTGCTGAGCACAGGCCTCTTCTTGTATCAATCACCTCGTTCCCGTGCCTGGAATTAATTCTGGATTAATATCACGATAATTATAATTTTATTAACAAACTAGCTTTGCCCGCGGCTTCGCTCCCGTCATCTGTCTGCCAACCCTACCCTACTTACCCTCCTGCCTACCCTACTTACCTATCTACCAATTTTTTTTCTATAGTCATTAGACTTCAAATGCACAACGCCATCTATCGAATATCGAGTTCAACTGTCCGAGTATCTGAATTGCGTGTGTTGTGATAATTTTACTTCTTGAACACTTTAAATGCATGTAACTGTTGATAGAGTAAACCGATTGCGATTAAGCAAAAACTAAGTAATTCTTCAAGTTACGCACAATTTTATGTGTATAAGTTATCTACATTGGTTTTGTACATTTCACGTGATGCGTGCACAAATAAACAGACAAAAATTCCAAAAATGCTGGAAATAGGTTCTGTTGGTTATCCTTTAACACCCTGGCTATTTTTTTGGAAATATTTTCGATGTACAAAAATTACTTTTCTACAGTTTTATTATATATATTGATGATGATTGATGATGTTTTGAAGTCAAACAATTTATATCTGCATCTGAAACAGAGTTGAAACTAAGACTTCACCCCGCTGGAATGCGATGTCACTCTTATTTGCACCTTAACTCTACAGAGACAGGATCTCAGCGATGAGAGCGAGAAATACGTACGCAAATATTTGTATGAATGATGTTCCCTTTACGAATCCGATGGGCGCCAACCGAGTGAATCCGAACTATTAACTTACTTGTGTACTTGAGCAAGGAGATACTCTTTCAAATATACTAGTTTTAAGGATAAGTTGTTAGCCTATCCCCATATTTAAATCTCACTAATCTGACAGTAATACGCTATAACTTTAGTAGCACGCTATCTACTAGTTTATAGCTTGCAATACGACTGAAAATATTTTTCAGTTAACCTTTAAAGCAATCTTTCTATTACTTAAAAATGAATTACAATAAAAATAACTAGGTAATTTTTTTCTCTTACTTATTAAATTATTCTCACGTATTTTTTTACCGAAGCCTGTGTCCCATCTCTAATATTAGTTCCATGGACTCTCACGTTAAGTCACGTTGCTATCAGCGCCAAAATGACGAAAATCAAATTTCTTCATTTTGTCATCGATAATATGAAGTCCAGCGTACTTGTATAATAGAGGTCAGTGACCACAAAGGACAAAGTTCGTCGGCTCTCATCTCACCGCGCCACTGACTTATAAACCTATGGACTTGCCATACCTACGAAATTAGCGTGCATACCTACATAAATCGGGCAATTAAGATGGCTGCCCATTAGCCAATGAGGTAGGCCATTTGCAACTGTTTGACAGCACAACTACACATATAAACGTACATATACGGCACACAACTACCAATTTTACTCGGCAATCAACATGGCGACCGGTCACGCATAGAAATGATTTTGACGTCACTCAAAAGTGTTACCAAGTTTAGTCCTTGACAAACATTTAGATGTCTCTCTTTTCATATGCAGCTCTTGGTTAGTTAAAAAGAGACAAAACGCTTTTTGACATGCGTGTGTCGATATTATAGATATTTGTATAACTATTCTTCATATAGTAGAATATGCCGTCTCCATAGTTTTCCTACCTCATTGCATCGCGCTGTCGCCTACTACATGACATTGGCAGAATCATCGGAGTATATTATTATACCATGGGCAGAATAGTCGGCATCGGCTCAGTAGCAAAAGTAGAAAAAAAAAAAAACTTAGAGTTTTTGGCGGGATTTTTTCGAGTGAAGTTCAGCGGCTGTTAATATTATTTGCAAATTGATTCCTAGTGGATATTGTGATATAAAATTGGTGTAGTTTTGTGTCTCAACTGTCTACGCAACTGGACAATATGTGAAATTAGTGACAGAAGCGATCTCGGGATAGTGGAGCGGAGAATTTTATTGTAGTATTGACTACCTCCGCAAAGCTTACTGGGAAGGCTGACTCGATACAATTGGCTTCCAAATACTCCAAAAAACATTAGAATATGTTACATCCGCATTCTAATGTTACTAATGAATTCAAGAAAAATACTTATGACTAGGCAGCATGGTCTCAGACCTTAGCCTGTTCCGTAAGGAACAAAAAAAAAAAAAAAAAAGGTTTTTGGCGGGATTTTTTCGAGTGAAGTTCAGCGGCTGTTATTATTATTTGCAAATTGATTCCTAGTGGATATTGTGATATAAAATTGGTGTAGTTTTGTGTCTCAACTGTCTACGCAACTGGACAATGTGTGAAATCATTGACAGAAGCGATCTCAGGATTGTGGAGCGGAGAATTTTATTGTAGTATTGACTACCTCCGCAAAGCTTACTGGGAAGGCTGACTCGATATAATTTGCTGCCAAATACTCCAAAAAACATTAGAATACGTTACATCCGCATTCTAATGCATACTAAAGAATTCAAAAAAAATACTGATGACTAGGCTGTATGGGCTAGATCCCTTTGCCTTCCCGAAAGGGAAAAGAATTAAAAAAAAAAAAAAAAAAAAAAACTTATTGACGTTTTGTATTTTGTTGTTGATAGGTTCTATTATAGGTATCTAATATTTATGTTGTTGATAAATGATAATAAAATTAATCATACACATCTGGTGCAATTCATCCAAGAAGTGAAGTAAAGTGATGATAAAATTTGTTTTAGTTTATTATAATAAATACTGCGTGGACGGTCTCTTTCTAGAAATAAAACCAAATAGTTCGATTATATTAAATATTTCTGATTCTTAACAATAACCTGTAAAGATATTGTAAGTGTGGCTCTCTAGAACTGTCCCGAAGAGGGCCTGTCTTACTGAGACCCACGAAGGAAGCGCACACGATATACCAAGCATTTATTTGAAGATTGCCAATGTAGAAGAAGTTGTTCTTAAAGCCAGATAGGAAAAGTCAGCACTGGCGCCCCAAAGACGACCCACTGACCGGTTTTTTTAATATGAAGATGGATAAACTGTCAATGTGTAGGATATGTTTAGTGCAAAATGTTAAAATGTATGTGGTTGCCAACAAGATACTTCAGGAAATATACGAGAAGCTGACTGATTTTCCAGTAAGTGGATTATCTAATAATTTTAAGACCATAGTTCTTAACAAATATGCAGATGCAACTGTTCTGAACACATGCCTAAAATGACCCTTGGACCTATCCTCTTTCCTCGCCAAGTTATCCGACTTGTAGTACCTTTTGACTTGACGCTGTGGACAGTTGAACATATTTTTATGTGATTAGAAGTCATCATCATCATTTTAGACCATAAGATGTCCACTCCTGGACATAGACATCCCCAAACATCATCACAACAAATAGTTTTCCCTTGTTTTATTGCAGTTTCTGACGGAAGATAGCAGACCCATGCTCGCTTGTTTCCTTTGCCACACTAAACTGAAGCAATGCTGGCGACTGCAGAGAAAATGTCTGGAAGCTGAGAAGCTGTTTGCTCAGATGTTGAATGAGGACTATGAGGTAAGAATTGGCTGGACACCTTCAGGAAATATACTAAAGCTGAAGCTTTCATAACTTTTAGGAAACCATTAGCTTCAGCCAGCACTTTGTGCTATTTTGGCTGAAGTTGGAATTTCTGGCTGAACGAACACTTATGTTAGTACAGGGTGTCAAAGAATGTTTTACATTTTTGATACTTAAAGAAAATTCATTAGAATTAGTTCAAGCATGTTTTATTTACTGTTTAATTAAACAGCAGTTTTTGAATTTTGTTTATAAAAACAATAGTTGTATATGCGCTCCACCATACGCCATCTGACACTAATGTAGTCCGGACCCAAAATTTTTAATTTTTCGCTGGGAATCATCACTCATGGAATAGCTCAGGTTTCATCTGTGAGTCTTTGCATGCCTTGAAACATTCAGGTTAGGTAGCAATGGGTTGTAAAATTTACTTTTTAAGTAGCTCCAAATGAAAACAAAATAATTAAAACTAGGCAATCTGGGCTGCCATATTTCAAGTCATGGAACTATCGGCACTTACTGTTTTGAGGATGCTCCAGCGAGTAATTAAAGATTTTGCTTACAGGCTAAATGAGTGACTGCAGTTTTTATGATTAAAATACAAAAACTGCTCTTTTATTTAACAGTAAATAAAATGAGTTTAAATTAATTCTAGTGTTTTTTTTAAGGGTACACTAGTCGACGGCACGAACTATTTTGTGCGCGGGCTTAACATGCATTTTATATCAACCGACAACACGTGCGGAAGAGATAGATGCTGTGATGAGCAGTAGGAAGCTAGTTCGCGTACGAATACACACTTTTGCAAATTTGTAGCGAAATGGATAATGATTTAGGACGAAACCGAGCGCGCGAAATTTAATAAACAGACCTTGGGCAGTCTAGATATCATGAAAAAACTACTAAATCTATCTGTTCAAAGTAAAATTATTTGTATTGTTGAACTACTAATCTATCCCTGTATGGCGGCCGTTTTGCAATTTTCCGTCTTCTTATAGTATTTATTCGCGCCCAAAAATGCGTTAAATTAGTGTCGAAATGTGGAACTTTCGACGCTCATAACTTTCAAATATTGTCTTTTTTAGGGTTCCGTACCCAAAGGGTAAAAACGGGACCCTATTACTAAGACTCCGCGATCCGTCTGTCTGTCTGTCCGTCTGTCACCAGGCTGTATCTCATGAACGGTGCTAGCTAGACAGTTGTAATTTCAATTTCACAGATGATGTATTTCTGTTGCCGCTATAACAACAAATACTAAAAACAGAATAAAATAAATATTTAAGTAAACATACAACAAACGTGATTTTTTTGCCGTTTTTTGCGTTTATGGTACGGAACCCTTCGTGCGTGAGTCCGACTCGCACTTGGCCTGTTTTTTACTTTTTTGCTTCCATACAGGGCTAGATAATGATGAGACAAATTGACATCACTTTTTATTTTGCACGTACATCGTCAAACAGTGGAATAATCCCTAGACTACGTTTGTATGAAAGAATTTTCGACTAGTGTAACCTTAATTATCAAAGTCAAAAAAAACATTCTGAGAAATATATACGTGAAAGTGTTTTAACCTGAGATCATTTCTAATGAAGTTAAAGAGAAAATATTTATTTATAAACTTTTACAGATAAAACCTCTACTAAACCAAGACCAGTTAGAGTTCAGTGGGTATATTATAAGTCCAACAGTGCACATCAGCATATCTGATGAATGTCAAACAGAAAGCAATGTTATCAAAGAAGAATTACCAGATGATTGTGAGAGACAAGATAATATTGTTGAGTTAAAGGAGGAACATCAAACTGGTATGTTTCGCAATTTTGTTTACAGATTTTTTTCTTATTAGACAGGAAAAGGCTTAACGACAGCGGCTCAGTGGTACGAGCTTGATGCCTTTGGGTAGGATTGATCCGCATTGGCGAAAACTGGAGAGGATTAGAAAGGACGCTTTTACCCTGCACTGGGACAAAACGCGCTGAAAATAATATTGCTATCGCTAGGCAATAACCTGCTCTGAATCCTTCCAGTCACGCTTCGCCCGCGCCATTTCAAACCAGATCTTAGGGTACTTATCCACCAAACGTGTGCGAGGTAGCTATAAAACCGAGTGCTGTAGCGATCTGGTGCGAGGATGCGTAGCAGACACTGGTCTTAGCGAAGCGAGACGAGATCATGCACAATTAAACATACAATACTAGCAAGAAACGAATAGACCGCACACATTCTTTGCTTGATTCAATTCAATTCAATTTATTCATTTACAATATACATTGTGTTCGAAATTTTAACATCATAAAACATAACATTAACATTAAAAGTAAACACTAAGCTTAAATTAAATACATTAAATTAACATAATAAATAACATGCAAACATAAGTATAATAATAATACGATTATAATGAATTAATTGGCAATTGCCATCACAAAATAACGCAAACCTATATTTATTTATTTATTATATACTTTATTGTACACCACAAAAAATAAATAAAGGACAAACATTCACAAAAACATGTGTACAATGGGCGGTCTTATCGCACAGGGCAATCTCTTACAGACAACCTTTGGATGGACTGTACGTTAGGAGAAGAATTTAGGGCTGTCAGTGTACAAAATTACATACTTAAATAATATTACTTAGACATAATAACATAAAATACATACATACAATATTATATAAAAAACATACTAATACATATGAAATATATAACAGAGAAAGGAGAAGAATAAAAATTATAGTGACAGGTAATGCTCTTTTACCATTTTCTTAAACATTGGCAGTGTTTGAGCATGTCTTATTTCGATTGGTAATACATTCCACAACCGAGCCGCTTGAATCGTAAAAGATTTGTCAAAAAAGGAAGTGGAATGCATACGAATACTTAATTTTAGATTCTCCGATGATCTCAAGGACCTAGAATGGGTGTCACAAAGGAACTGAAAGCGTTCTTTGAGATAAAAAGGAGTAAAAGGATTAAATAGGACGTTATAAAGCAAAGAAAGTATGTGGGCATTCCGGCGAAGGCGAATAGGAAGCCATTTGAGCTTAGTACGAAATTCAGAAACGTGATCATACTTGCGCAAGCCAAATATGAATCTGATACAGAGATTTTGAAGTCGCTCAAGCTTGTCCAATTGGTCTTGGGTGAGATCAAGATAGCTGGCATCAGCATAGTCCAGGATAGGGAGAAGAAGAGATTGTGCTATCGCAATTTTAGTGGTGATGGGAAGAAAATTACGAAGTCGTCTCAGGGAACCCGCAGATGCAAACAGTTTTCGACTGACTTCCTGCAGTTGTTTGGTCCAGGATAGAGTACTGTCGATAAAAATCCCCAAGTTCTTCACAATATGATTTATCTATAATTAAT
This sequence comes from Orthosia incerta, assembly GCA_948252205.1. Taxonomy (NCBI): domain Eukaryota; kingdom Metazoa; phylum Arthropoda; class Insecta; order Lepidoptera; family Noctuidae; genus Orthosia; species Orthosia incerta. Next base: position 5,008,895 of record OX411767.1, read on the forward strand.
CTACTGAGTATAACTATTTTTGCAAAAGAAATGCCTTAAGCTTTGCTTTGAAAGAGCCTGTGTACGTCATGAGGTAATCTATTAAACGCTTTAACGGCCTGATATTGTGGACTATGTTTAACAATTCCAAATTGAGGTACTATTTTATTTCCAAAGTCTTTCCTTCGTGTATTTTCCCTTATCTGCCTTTTTTTTTATATATGTATTTTTTAAAGGTGTTTAATAGAACTAATATGTATAGGCTAGGGACTGTCAAAATGCCAAGTTCTTTAAACAATGGTCTACAGCTCTCCCATTGAGGAATGCGGACAATAGTACGAATCGCCCTTTTTTGTAAAACAAATGCTCTCTGACAGTTATATAGATAGCTGTTGCCCTAAAACTGTATGTTATACCTTAATTTGGACTCGATCAGGGCATAATACACCATCTTAAGATGTGTAACGCTAACCTCGTCCCTTAGGATTCTTAAAGCATAGCAAGCAGATGACAATGATGAATCCAGTGCCGCTAGTTCTCTTTTCCAATTTAAAAGTTCATCTAATTCTATATAAATGCCAAGAAACTTAACTTCCTTAACAAGGTCAATTTTAACTCGATCCAGTTCTATATTCATTTTATCATCGTTACGCGCAGTTGTTTTAAATAGCATTACGTTTGTTTTAGTAATATTTATTTTGAGCATATTTGCACTAAACCAAGAATGAAAGGCAGCCAGGACTGTATTCACCTTTACAGTAAGCTCTTGGATGTCGTTAGCTGCTACTACAGCATTGGTGTCAACCGCAAAGACTACCAGTTGAACGTCAGGTGAAAGATTTTGAAATTAAATTGATGGGGTCATTAATAAACAAGACAAACAATAATGGGCCCAAAATTGATCCTTGGGGCACACCAGTTGCAATATTCAACATAAATGACCTGTAGTTCTTTTTTAAACCATTCATGTGGGTAGAATCAACTTCAACAAACATTTTTCTATTTTTTAAGTATGATAAGAAGAGTTGTAAGGCTTTACCTCTAACACCATAATGTTCCAATTTTATGATGAGCAGGTTATGATCAATCGTGTCGAAAGTTGAGCTTAGGTCCATGTAAATACCAGCAACTCTCATTTTACTATTCAATTTATTAAGCACATCATTTAGTAAGGTATAAATAGCATCTCCTGTACCGACGTTCCTCTGATATCCAAATTGTCTTAGATTTATTACTTTATTTAAACCAAGATGTCTACCTAAGCGATCTTTTAAAACTTTTTCCAAATTTTTGCGAGGGTGAGTAATAAAGAAATGGGCCGATAGTTTTTTGGATCTGTTTTCGTGCCCTTTTTATGAATTGGGACGATTTTCGCAATTTTTAGTTGGTCTGGAAAAATGCCTTCTTCAATGCATTTATTACAAAAAGTCGAGAGGGGTCCAGATAATACTGGTAGATTATCCTTAATAACCGATATTGGTATTTCGTCAAAGCCACAAGATTTCTTATTTTGCATATTATTTACAATTTTAAGAATTTCTTCCGGGGTAGTAAGCGAGATGACCATTTCGTTTTCCACTCTTCCCGTACTTTGTTGAAGAAAGTCAACAGCTTGTTGGGTATTGTTACCAGGCATAATACACTTGTTGTGGAACTGGTTTACCAGAATGTCAGCAACTTCCTAAGGATTATCTGTTATTTGGTTATTGATTTTTAATCTAATATCCCCCCGCTTTGCTTTGATCCTATTTGTACTCCTATTGATTACCTTCCATATTTCTCTACTTGAATTATTAGATTGATTTATCTTATTACTGATCGTAATTTTTTTGGCACTTGAAATTACCCGTCTATAAATTTTAACATACTTATTTTTGTAGTTAAGAACACTAGCATCAAGTTTATAACCACTGGAGCATAAGAATCGTTTCATTTTGCTTGATGTTTTCACACCTTTTGTTACCCACTTTAATTGAAATTTACCTCCTGATTTAATTTTTTGTTCCCGTTTCCTAAAACTAAACTGAAATGCCCACAGATTACCTCCCAATAGATTCCGCATAGAAGACAACTTACGCGCACCACACACAATCAGTTTATTTAGGCTGATATAATTCAGTGCACGGTATGATCTCTTTAGTATCGACCAGACATTAGAGCTGTAGGGACGCAAGCGATTTCTAGTTTTAATTCTGTTTAAAAAATAGTTATCAACGGTTTGCCTTAAAAAAAAGCCGAATTGTGCAGTAAAGAGGTGTGGAAAATCAACCAGCCCTTCAAGTTCAAAAAAAGATGGGATAGCATTACACCGGTAGGCAAAGTTATAAATATTGAACAATCTAAAAAAGGTCAAGTTATAATGGTTAGCAAATCAAAATTGCACACTTTACAGTAGCGCTCGTTGATGTCTTTTGTGAAAGTCCCTTTCACTCATACGGAATTACTATATTGGTATCTTTTCCCACCGAAGTAAAAAAATTGAGAAAATACGTTTTTTGCTTATCGAAAAGTATCGATGATCGATATTTAATTAGGTATATAGGAGAATAATAGTACATTATGGTACAAGTGTGAAAAGTTGCTGATTACCGCTGAGGCGCCATTGAGACCCGAGCCGTTAGGTGAGGGTCTTAAGAGAGCCGAGGATGGTAATCATCTATACACACGTGTGTCATACGACGTTTTTCAACACACTTGTGAAGAAAATAATACAAAAAAATCATTTCAACAGTAATAAGGAGGTGTGAATTTTTTTTTCGCAATGGTGGGCAAAATTATTCAGTTTTTTCTATGCGCGCGCATTTAACAATGGCGATCGGCCATAGACTAAAAGAATGAGGGTTCTTTTTTTTCGTTGATAGTGTTTTAGCCACGTACAAAATAGGGAATTTCATTTTTTCTTTATTACAGAGAAAATAAAAGTTATATTTGAGAGAAAGTTTTATTTATTAAGCACGTACAAGTTGAAATTATCTATTTAAATACGAAGTTGCATGAAATGAGCAAGCAATAGGTACATTAATTTATTTGTACTATTGAGTACGATCTTTTTTGTATCGAAACTTTTTTAAGAACAAAGCAACTCACCAATAAATAAAAAAAAAAAAACTATAACTCACTTGTGAATAATAGCAATGAAAAAGTCACAGTTTGATAACAGGTATCATTATGTGCCTAATTTCGGTGAAATTAGAGCCACTTTATGAGCAAGTGTGTTGAAAAATAATTTTATACCATCCCCCCTCTAAAAAGCTTATTTTATTCACTGAAAACAGTGAATAAAAAAAAAATGAATAAATAATAAATTTTTCTCACTGTTTTGGTGTTTGAATTTAGAACACACCAACATATATTCGACGTCCATCTCAATGCTATACAACCTCCTTGCGCTTAAAATACTCGATACAAACTCCTTGTGCAAAGAATATTCGAATTTCAAACTTCTTCATCGATTTAATTTTCAGTTTGTTAATATTTAGAATTTCAATAATGATTTTCATGATTTTGATTTTAGTCTGGGATGTTTAGTGAATACTTATTTGTATTGTAATTCTAATACTAATTGCATTGGTGTTTAATTAATTATAAGTATGTAACGTAACGGAGGCGGTCACTTGCCCCTGAAACACAGATGCTGTTACCTAGCTCAGGTTCAATTTACAAAAAATGTGAAACCCTGAGTTTTCAAATTTTTTGTAAATTTTGAAGGTAATAAAACATTTATTTATTATTATTCCTTGTGATTTTCGCTTAAATCTTTCTTTTTCTCGTAGTCATGGTATAAAATATAGTATGCAACTCTTGAATAAAACGGATTTATATCGAGGGCCATGAATCACTCGCGTCGCTCAGGATTCTAACACTTGAATCACTCGCTATGCTCGTGATTCAATCATCATGAATCACTCCCTACGGTCGTGATTCAGTTGATAGAATCCTTCACTTGTTCGTGATTCATCTATGGCCCTCGCTTTAAAACCGTCCTTTATTCACTAGTTGCATAGTATACTATTACTATTATTCAAATTGATTATTTAAAAATTTACAATTTAGTTTATTTTAACTTTGAACTAATTGTGCTCTACTCCTAGCAAGAGCTCAGTGTGACCCTGTTTACATAGGATTAAAATTAAATTAAATCACTTCTGGCCAAAATCAAAATCTTTTCTCGGTCGATGTGTTTTCTTTATTATTATTAAAGTAATTATAAAATCGCCGCCTAAGAAATTTCTGTAAAAATATCGATATGTTTGAAAAATATCGATATTTTTATCGACATTTAATGCGTATGTCCCATCACTACGACAGGTACCGTGACCTTGAATAGCCAATCACGGCGCACTTATCACTCCCCGCGCAACCCGTTCCTTCCGCCAAATTTGGTGAACTCGGAATCAAACAAAACAGTAGGCAAGCGGTATCTATCGGGAGGTTATCTATGGAAATGCCTTACCAAAAGTCTTATGAAATGTATTAATACCCATAGCGCTCCAGTTATTTTAAAGTATTCGTTGCCTAAAGATTACACCGTTCTTTAAGTTAAAAACTCTCTTATATATCACGATATGATTGTTACTGTAAAAGTTATCAGTAACATTTTCCATTGCGACTTCACCTAATAGTGCCCCGTGCCCGTCTGCCAAACCGTTATGATCTACTTCACATCGCTCTACATAGTCCTCAGGCAAGTTGGTTATGATATTATCAATGCACGAAATAGAGCCATTGCGTATGAAAGTATGAGTATTTATAAGAAATCTAAAGTTAAAGCATGTCAAAAGGCTCAAGAATTCAGTACGTTTTTTACTCTCAGTAAGCACATCAATATTGAAGTCTCCACAAATAACACACTTTCTGTTAAATAATTGCTCCAAGAGATTTTCCATGCTTTTCATGAACTTGTCAAATATTTCACATCAGGATTTCTATAGTAGCAACACAGATAGAGACCGGTATTAATATCTTTTATACAGCAAATTTCAAAGCTCTCTATGCTGTATAATCTTTTTATTGCATCTACATCTTGAACTTGTCTGTCAATGCATCCCATGATCAAAGTTCCGCTCCCTTAACTTTTTAATCCTTACTTTGTAAGACACAAGATTGTAATTGTCTATATTACATAATTTTACAGACTTATCATGTAAGAAATGTTCACTAATACACACATAATCTGCTGATTCCCTCGCTCTGTTTCCTCGCACACATACACGAGATCCTATACATGTATACACGCGCGCCTTTTTCTATAGGTCATCATAGATGTCATCTCTTCTTGCCGCATCCAACATTCACTTTCATAATTATGCGTTGGCACCAGCACACTGTTGAACAGCGAGACGAGGCTTTTTGTACATCAACTGGCTGACCACAATCGCATGTATAGCATCATGCACTTTATTGCCTGCATTCACACTTCTTTCTACATCTATGTACAAGTTGAGCAGCCTGTGTGACGCTACACAGCCCACTGTAACATCCCTTGATATGCAAAACCAGTTCGTGTGTGCCCCAATAATCTGGATGGGTCTACCAGACTTCTACTGACCAAAAATTTCCATCTCACACTTACGCCAGTGGTCGCGAGAATGTACGGAAGGGTCGGCGGGGTAGGGAGTTGTTTGACTCTCTCCCCGCGACGTCTAGAGGGGCGCACGTGGCACATTACGCGCTGCCACCTGTCCTGATGATCGCCCCTTGACCTATTTAGGGGGACTGGATGAAGGCGTTGTCCGCGCTCCGCTAACTCCCGTTGCGTCTGCTGCAAGCCGTGTGTGTAGACGAGATCTTCCTCTTCCTTTCCGCAGCTTCCCACTGCGAGACGACGACACGGTTGGCTGGCGTGGTGGTTAAGCGAACTGCTGCTGTCTGCTTGTGCGCAACGGTTCGACCTTCGACTCGACTATGCCCCTTAATCCTAACATAATGGTTCACCAATGTGATCTCAATGGTGGCACTTCCTTCCACCAGGTTACCTCGCTCATGGTGGTAAAGCACCTGTTTCATCACTAGTCACCAAGTAGTATTACAAAAGTCGCTGTTTTCCTCTGTCTTTTTCCCCCGCTTACTCCACTGACTCCACTGACTTATAAACCTATGGACTTGCCATACCTACGAAATTAGCGTGCATACCTACAAAAATCGGGCAATTAAGATGGCTGCCCATTTGCACCCGTTTGACAGCACAACTACACAGATAAACGTATATATACGGCACACAACTACCAATTTTACTCGGCAATCAACATGGCGACCGGTCACGCATAGACATGATTTTGACGTCACTCAAAAGTGTTACCAAGTTTAGTCCTTGACAAACATTTAGATGTCTCTCTTTTCATATGCAGCTCTTGGTTAGTTAAAAAGAGACAAAACGCTTTTTGACATGCGTGTGTCGATATTATAGATATTTGTATAACTATTCTTCATATAGTAGAATATGCCGTCTCCATAGTTTTCCTACCTCATTGGCTTACTCCTTCTAAACCAAGCAACGGATTTCGATACAGTTTTCACTAATGAAAAGGTAATTTAAAAAAAATTAAAAACCCGACTGCTTATGAAGCGAACTAAAAAGACGTAAACAAGAAGAAAATCTGGAGCTAGCTGACTGACCAAAACCAGATGTATCCTCCGACTGCACAGCATGATTTTTTTCTTGTTTACGACTTTTTAGTTCGCTTCTTAAGCAGTCGGGTATTTTTTTTTTTTTTTAATTAGCTTTTATTAATTAACATATTTTTTTTCGATGTAGGTCTCGGTTCATTTAAACATATAAGTGATTTATATTTTTGAAATCACCTCCTAAAACCCTTTATTTTGATACCCCACACGATGGGGTTGGAAAAATTCAACTTTAATTTAGCCAGTGAGACTCGCATCGCAAGGTTATGACGAATCGATTGACGTAAGAATCATCAAAATCGGCCAACGCGTTTGGTCATTAGAACGCCACATAGGAACAAACATACATACATATACTGATAAACACATTACCCTCCTTCTGCAGTCGGATAAAAAAGAGCGATAAATGATGAAGGTTTGTGTGTATAATTTATCCTGTGTAGCACTGGGACGGGTCGGCAGTTGTTAAATAACCAAAAAGATGGCAAAGTTGCACTCTGACTAGAAATTACAAGAAAAATTGTTGCTTTTTATAGATTTTATAGTTAAACTCATCTTTACGCGCGGTGCCATGTGTGCGTGTGCTTGTAATACACACGTGTTACTCTTATGTGGCTCGTACGTCGACTGCCGCGTCACTACCACACAAATTAAAGCTGTGAAATTACAAGGGCACGCACACTTGGCGCCGCGCGCAAAGATGAGTTGAACTATCTATACAATATTTGTTTGTTTACAGATCAAAAAAACGAATGTGAAGACATTGAATATGTAGAAGTTGATTTACCAGCACTACATTCTGAATCAGACGCAGACGATGATGTTCCTTTGATTGAGTTCAAAAATGAAGTGGAACAGGGACAAGAAATATCTCAGAAGAAACGAAAAGCTAACGACACGAAAAGTAAGTATTATATTCCGTCCATCGTTTTGTGATAGATGGAACTGGTTTTCCAAGATGCAAGATGAGTATTTTTTTCACAAACTACTGCCCCCAGACGTTTGTGAGAAATATACTCGTTCTCTTAAAAACTCCTTAATTTATTGAATATGTTCTATACATAATTATATTTATTTATGATCATATATGATGACATATGTTCCAATGAGCAGATTCTCAATTCAAATTCTCTATAGAAGTTTTGGATTAAGAATCTGCTGATCGGTTCTGAAACTAATAATATGATAAAAAGATCATATAAATAAGGCCCAATGTGTTTTATTATTTTCGGCTCTACTGTGAACCATTCAATTACATTTATTTTGATTCATGTCCATCGCCTAACTCTACTTCGAGTTTACTTATAGAATTACTTTAATTACAGGGGCGGCTGTCGCGAAGAAACCAAAACTAGATTTAAAAAAACTAAAAGATACTATTCCAGCCAAGCAAACGGTGAATGAACTGTCAGACCCGACAATTTTCCAGACGACTGAAACTCGTACGTCCGAATCTGTTACTACATTCAAAAAGCCTATCAATATCATGGCTGAGCGTACTCTTGATGGACTTTACAAATGTGGAACATGTCAGCGTACTTTTAGGAAGCCAAGACTTTTAAAAGAACATATTCGATCGCACACTGGTGAAAGACCTTACAAATGTGATGAATGTCTGCGTGGTTTTAGTGCTAAGCGTAGTTTACGAAAACATATGAGAATACATTCTGATGATAAACATTTTCAATGTGATGATTGTGGGCAATTTTATAGGGATAAGAGTGCTTTGAAACAACATACTCGAACACACACTGGTGAGAAACCGTACATATGTGAAATATGTCAGCGTTGTTTTGGTCGATCAAATCATTTAAAAAGACATATGCGAACACACTCTGGTGAAAAACCGTACAACTGTGATATATGTCCGCACAGTTTTATTTCTAAGACTAATATTGATAATCATTTTCGAACACATTCTGGTGAAAAGCCTTTCAAATGTGATATATGTCAGCAATCCTATTGTGATAAGGGTAATTTAAAATCGCATAGTCGAACACACACTGGTGAGAAACCTTACAAATGTGAAATATGTCAGCGTGGTTTTGGTCGATCAACTCATTTAAAAATACATATTCGGAGACACGTCGGTGAGAAACCTTATAAATGTGACATATGTCCGCAAAGTTTTATTACAAAGTTTCATTTAGACAGGCATTTGCGAACACATTCTGGTGAAAAGTCTTTCAAATGTGATGAATGTTCACGCAGTTTTTCTACTAAGTTTCATTTAGAAAGACATTTGCTAACACATTCTACTGAAAAGTCTTTCAAATGTGATGAATGTCCGCGGACTTTTGCTTCCAAGGGTAATTTTCAAAATCATGTTCGAACACATTCTGGTGAAAACCCTTTCAAATGTGATATATGTCAGCGAACTTACTGTGATAAGACTAGTTTAAAACATCATACTGGAATACACACTGGTGTACAACCATACCAGTGTGAAATATGTCCGCGCAGTTTTAATTCTAAGGGTAATTTAGTAAATCATAGTCGAACACATTCTGGTGAAAAGCCTTACAAATGTGAAATATGTCAGCGTGGTTTTACTCGTTCACATCATTTAAAGGAACATATTCTAAGGCACACTGGTGATAAACCATATACATGTGAAATATGTCAGCGTGGTTTTGTCAAGCAGAGTTATTTAAAAGTACATATTCTAACACACACGGGTGAAAAACCTCACAGTTGCGTTGTATGTCAGCGTAATTTTACTCGAGCAGACAATTTGAAGCAACATATTCGGACCCACACTGGGGAGAAACCTGTTAAACGTGTAGGTAATACAGCGCAGGTTGATTCCATCAAGTAATTTAAAATAACATTAAATGCGTGTATTGAGTTTCAATGATAACTATAATCGTGACAATCTGTAAGTGGTAAAAGTCAAAGGGTAAGTGCTAGGGCATGTAATATCGGAAGTTGTTCAATTCCTATATTGATTTCCGATATTAGATCTCAATATCGGAATTCCGATATTAATCCTAATTTAATTACTGTCTTTAAGAGTCTGATTATATGTGATACAAAAAACTTTTTTACAAAAAAAATATTTTTATTTTTCACTTTTTCGTTGTACCTACCTAATAGGCAAGTTGTTTAGTAAGTTTCCTTTAACGCCAAAATAGATTACCCGAATATCATGAAACTTGAACAAAACCGATCAAATGAGAGATCTGCTTACCCCTTAAGAGAGTACAGGCGTGATGTTATGTTATGAAATGGTATAAACAATAAACAGACATGCGATTGCAGCTATCCCGAGACAATTTCCGTTATTTATTGATGAGTTCTGTTGTATATCTTCGAAGTTCTTCATCAGATCTTCACCAAATTAAAATGGGACCAATTTCGGAACATATTCTTTCAAACAAAAAAAGAATTTTCAAAATCGGTCCACAATTGACGGAGATATCGGTGAAAATACATTTAAAAAAAACATACAAGAAGTCGAACATAGAACCTCCTCCTTTTTCGAAAGTCGGTTAAAAATACCAGTTTAAATGTTTAATTTTAACAAGTTTATTCATATCCAAAAAAAAAATTAAATAAAATTCAATGCACTTGTTTTTAGAGATTAGAGGCAGGTTTAGGATAAGTTGCAGGTTTAGGATAAGTTGCAGCAATGTACAGCGAAACTGAAGTGGTGGCAATGACTTCCCAGTCACCGCCGGTGGCGACTGGGAATTTTTATTCCCATTTGCCTCCAGTGGCAACCCAAGCAACGCATAAGCCAGATAACAGAATAAAAAGTGTACTAATAAGCTGTTTAAACCTTTATTACATAGTTATTAAAGCTTACGGGACAGAAATATGCTGTGTTGAATAGTTTTTGGGCTATTATTACTCTTTCAGCTTAATAAAGTCTTTGTAACACTGATTCCCTTTTTTGAGGCTTAATATTGGTCATGAACAGAACTATTAATGATAGGCTATTCAGTTTAAGACATCCGAGACCACTGAATGCTGAATAATAGCTGAATTGATAGCATTTATCTGTATAACTTTGGTATTAATTTTCATTGTACCGCTTGATGCTGAATAACCTATGTTCTGTTCTCTTCAAGCTGTATAATTTCATGCTTTATAATTGAAAATGAGTAAGCTCTTTTAACTAACTTAAAGCGCTTAGCGCACTGTTATCATCATATGCAGCTAATAGCGTTAACAAATATGAAATGAAGATTTTTATACAGAAGATAACTGGATATTGAAGAGTCATAAGGCTGTTATAGGAAACCATGACAAAATTTCGCCGTGTTAAAATATAAACAAACACGTCTTCAATACATGGAAAAACAGGAAAATAATGGAAAGAATAAAACTGCGTTTGAAATGAAACTACGTTTAATTAATTTTGTTTTTGCACACTGAAATTCACAAAAGCATTGAAGCCTTTTTACTCGTCATACCTAGCCTATTATAAAACGCTTTTTTATCTCTTCAATGGTAGCATTATCTTGTGGCGCTTAAAAAATTTACAGTTAAGATATATGTATATTTACAATAATGTTAAGACGGCGCAGAGCGAACGAGGCGCGCGGCAATTAGGTATTTGCTACAGCGCGCTAGTCGTGTGCGTCGTCACACACACAATCACAAGTTCGCTCGAGTCCCGCTTGCAGTTGCTCGACAAAAGTTGGTAACTTAGGATTTTTAAAATTTGAGGCGTTGTGTTGAGTGACTTGAAAAGGCGAATATTGATTATTTAGATGTTTTTGTAGGTACATAAAGCCAATAATTAAATCTAATAATCTATATTATATTGAAAATAATGTTTGTTTGTACTACCGTAATACATTATCCGTTCCGTTACTATTCATCCGATTGCGATGAAATTTTGGCGTTGTGGATTGTACGCCCGGGCATTTTACTGGGTAAGTAGGTAGGCTAGGTGAGTTGCTAAGTAAGTTAGATGGGTAGGTGTATTGTATAGTAAAACCAGTCTGTAATAAAAAATCTTTATTTACCTAATGTAATAGCTTGCGTGTTTTTCCATTTTACAAAATCTTACACAAACCCCAGGAAAACGTGGTATATTTATTATCAGAGTGTAACAGAAACGTCTTATTTTAAAAATTGCTTCTAATTCTGTAAATGAACAACTATCTCCAGGGAAGTCAAAGGCATTGCCCAAAAACTAATGGAAATGGAAAAGAGACAAGAAGGGTAATATCATTCTCATTTAAAACATGATTGTTATTTTCAATCACTGGTGCATTATGGAAGAACGTGTTACGTGTTCATGCGATATGTTGCATTTGTTTATCGAGGTATGCGAAATCTATTATTCTATTGCCATTTATTATGATCTCGGCTTTGTCTTTAGTTTCTTCTTCTACCAAAATGTTTGAATATGAATCCGTATGTTTTGAAGAATCCTGAAATAAAATAAGATAATTGTAAGTAGTCCCTAATCCACGGGCAGAAACTAGTACTAAGGCACATTTAAAAATGTATCTAAGAACAATTAACTTACATCGAGATTGTTGAATGGAATATCATCACTAACTAAAGGTTTTCACCAACGTATAGGCAAGGATCTTTATTGGTCAGCATTTCCTAAAAACGTAATAAAATATAGTTATTGTAAGTTATTTAAGAGAATTGAGAGCAGCGGTGGCCCAGTGGTATCGGCCGCGACTTACAGGTTGTAGGTCGTGGGTTCGAGCCCAGACAGGCGCTTTACTTTGTGTAAATTATTTCATCACCACTGCTCTCAAAACGGTGAAGGAAAACATCGTGAGGAAACCGGCATGTCCTAGAACCAAAAATTCGAAGACTTGTGACATCCACCAATCCGCACTTGGCCCGCGTGGTGGATTACGGCCCATTCCCTCTCACAGAGAGGAAGCCTGTGTCCCAGCAGAGAGAACATTAATAGGCTGATGATGATTCAATAAAATTATTAAATTGACGTAGTTATCAGATGTATTATCAACCTAACTCTTAAAATGTTGTGAACAGACTAAAAGAAATATAGTATACATAATACATAAACATTTCCCCATGTAAAAGACTTGCCAGCAAACACTAGCAACAAAATAAGTATAATGAATTTAAAATTTCGTGGTGACCCCTTGGCCTCACTTCTCGTGCTTGAGGTCCTGGGTTCAAATCCAGGCAATGCGTCTTTTTCAAATTATTTTTTACTTTCCAAGTTTATCTTGGACATCACTGACAACGGCGAAAAAAAAAATCTTCCATCGTGTATTCTAAAATAAATGTCAGAATAGCAATCGGCACCCCCAAATACCCATTACACGATACCCATATCGAATGTTTGCGAAAAAGTTGCATCCGCCATCTTGGATTTTAAAATAATGTCAGATTTGCAATCGGCATCCCCAAAAACCCATTACACGATACCCATATCGAATGTTTGCGAAAAAGTTGTATCCGCCATCTTGGATTTTAATAATAATGTCAGATTTGCAATCGGGATCCCCAAAAACCCATTACACGATACCCATATCGAATGTTTGAGAAAAAGTTGCATCCGCCATCTTGGATTTTAATAATAATGTCAGAATAGCAATCGGCACCCCCAAATACCCATTACACGATACCCATATCGAATGTTTGAGAATAAGATCCATCCGCCATCTTGAATTTTAAAAATAATGTCATATTTGTAATCGGCATCCCTAAGAACCCATTACACGATACCCATATCGAATGTTTGCGAAAAAGTTGCATCCGCCATCTTGGATTTTTAAAATATGTCAGTTTTGCAATCGGCATCCCCAAAAACCCATTACACGATACCCATATCGAATGTTTGCGAAAAAGTTGTATCCGCCATCTTGGATTTTAATAATAATGTCAGATTTGCAATCGGCATCCCCAAAAACCCATTACACGATACCCATATAGAATGTTTGAGAAAAAGTTGCACCCGCCATCTTGGATTTTAATAATAATGTCAGATTTGCAATCGGCATTCCCAAAAACCCATTACACGATACCCATATCGAATGTTTGCAAAAAAGTTGCTTCCGCCATCTTGGATTTTAAACATAATGTCAGATTTGCAATCGGCATCCCCAAAAACCCATTACACGATACCCATATAGAATGTTTGAGAAAAAGTTGCACCCGCCATCTTGGATTTTAAAAATAATGTCAGATTTGCAATCGGCATCCCCAAAAACCCATTACACGATACCCATATCGAATGTTTGCGAAAAAGTTGCATCCGCCATCTTGGATTTTAAAAATAATGTCAGATTTGCAATCGGCATCCCCAAAAACCCATTACACGATACCCATATCGAATGTTTGAGAACCAATTGAAAAAAAAAACGATTACATGCGCCATTATGTTAGATAATTTTTTTTTACAAAAAAATACAACCGACTTTCAAATAAAAATATTACAAAGTGAAAATAAATTCAATTTCGGAAGTCGGTGTTCCTGTTTTTGAATCTTCGTTTTATGACACTGACTGACGAAATTAAATTTATTTTACATAATATTGTAGTGTTTTGATTTGGAAGTTGGTTGTTTTTTTGGCAATAAAGTTTTTATTTTACACTTTTTAGTTGTGTACATAATGGGCAAGTTCTATAGCCTAAATGAAATTAGAGTGTACCAGGGTTTACTGTATTCATCTGCGTACCCCTTTAGAGCTTACCGGCGTGATGTTATGTTATGAAAATATGGTGTAAACAATAAACAGACATGCGATTCCAGCACTCCCGAGAGATCTGCCGTATTTGTTGAGGAGTTCTGTTGCATATCTCCAAAATTCTTCATCAGATCTTCACCAAATTTAAATGGAACGTAATCTTTCAAACAAAAAAATAATTTCTAAAATCTGTCCACAATTGATGTAATCGGTGAACATACACAAAAAAAATCCTCCTTTTTGGAAAGTCGGTTAAAAAGGAAATAACGTCACAAAATAGAAATATGTACTTTTTATGAGAACATTCTTTTTCGGAAATGAGCGCCAACTATCTTCTTATAATATGTTTCCTTACGCTTTCCCAATATAACTAAAACAAACATTAAAAAAAAATGTTACAGAAATATGCATTGAATAGTAAAAACAAAAAGTAAATGTTAGTTATGCATAAAAAGTCATACTCAAAAAACAAAATATATAACTTACCTTATTCAACTATTTGCAGCAAGGTATACGTACACAAAAGATCGCGAATTATCGTTATCGGCGCGTCGCTCCACAATGAGACGTGACCACTCTCCGAGCTCTCGTGGACGACTGAATTGCCGACCGGTTTACGTTTCATATGATTCAAAACAGCGCAACAATTAAGAAAAAAAATAAAACTAAAATAACCGAGTGTCATTTCGAAAATGTTAAAACTATAAATTGTGGTATGACAATTAGAGATTAATATGAATTAAAGTTTGTGAAAAAATTCAACAGTTTACTATAAATATTCAATAAAACACGAGCATGCTATTTTAATGTTTTTGTCCAACTTTACGTATTTTTGTTATTTAAACTAAACAATATTTTTGGTTTTTGCCAACATAGAATCGTTAACACATTCATTGTGGTGTTCATTACATATTTTTTATGGTAATTATGGTAATAATATTGATTAAATCCCTATAACTGTGACGATCGTTTTGGAATATTTTGCTCGGCACAGTCTTAAATGCGCAGTAATAATTCACTTGCCTTTAACATAAATACACAAAAAAGTTTACTCATAAAAATTCTATAAATAGGTACTCATTGCAGATTTTGATGTGTTGATAAGAATCACAAATGTTGAAATTATAACTATAATTTTATAATATCTCCATAAACGTACAAAAATAATCTAAATACTGAATAATGACTGACTAACTAAATTTGAAAAGCTTTAACTAGTTAAAAGAGTTGTAATAGCTGTTAAAAAGGTACATCAGCGATTATACAAACAATATTAAGCTTGTTGTACATTTATTCAGCTACTATGTTGCGATTATATTGCTATTATACAAATTAAAGCACTTTATTTTGTGCCCAAATTGCTTGAATAACATCTGTGTAAGCGCAACAATTAAATAAAAAAACATTTTTACAAAAAAATACTACCGACTTCCAAATAAGAAAACTACAAAGTGTAAAATAACTTTATATTTGGAAGTCGGTGTCTTTCGTAGGTACACATTTTTTGCGTTATAACTTTTTAGTTATACCTACCTAATAGGCAAGTTGCTTAGTAAGTTTCCTATAACTCCAGAATAGATTACCCGAATATCATGAAACTTGAACAAAACCGATCAAATGACAGATCTGCTTGGCGTGATGCTAAGCTATGAAATGGTATAAACAATAAACAGACATGCGATTGCAGCAGTCCCGAGAGATTTGCCATTATTTATTGAAAAGTTCTGTTGTATATCTTCGAAGTTCTTCATCAGATCTTCACCAAATTAAAATGGGACCAATTTCGGCACATTATCTTTCAAACAAAAAAATAATTTTCAAAATCGGTCCACAATTGACGGAGATATCGGTGAACATACATAAAAAAAAACATACAAGAAGTCGAACATAGAACCTCCTCCTTTTTCGAAAGTCGTTTAAAAAAGACATTAACCAGTCAACTATGTCAGCTTCAAGTTTACAGAAACGCTTTTATACAATGATTATTCAGCCAACCTGTGTTGCTTGGGAATCTCCGCGGAGGCGACTGACTGGGAACAGGAAAAAATGCAATCCAACAGTAGTTATTATAAACTAGCTGTCCCACGCGGCTTCGCTCCCGTCAACTGGTTACGTACCTACCCTATCCTACCTACCCTACATCTACCCTACTACACCTACCTTACACCTACGCTACACCTACCCTACACCTACCCTACACCTACCCTGCACCTACCCTACCTACATGATTGCATAACTGAAACCGTTTACGCAGCGCACGCAACGGAAGCCCTCAAAAAGTTATATTCTTTCCCGTTTTTGCAACATTTTTCATTTATGCTCCGCTCCTATTGTTTGTAACGTGATGTTATATAACCTATAACCTTCCTCGATAAATGGACTATCTAACACAAAAAGAATTTTTCAATTCCAACCAGTAGTTCCTGAGTTTACCCCCTACATACAAACATACATACTTACAAATTTTACCTCTTTATAATATTATTAGTAATTAGTATTAGTATTAGTATAGATAAACAAACATGAATCTTCTGCCTCAAAATCTGTGACAAACATTCACAAACATATTTTTTAACAAATCTTCTAATCATTATAAGCCTATATAGGCCCTAGCCTAGCCTAGTTAACATTATTTAATTCCAGGAAAATGTAAAATATATTTAAGTACGGTATATCAGTATAAAAATTAAAAACCAGTATCTCTAATTAACTAGGTAACAATAATTGTAAACTTTACTTAAAATTTTATCATCATCATTCATCATTTCAGCCGAAGGACGTCTACTGCAGGACATAGGCCTTCCCCGCGTGTCTCAACCTCGATGGGTGCAGCGCGGTTCGCATCCCGTAGCCCTGACAAAAGTATCGCTCCGCCTAGGCTAAGGCTTTCCAAAGCTGCTTTTTCGATACGCGGTCGCCACTGCATAACTTTTCGGTCCCATTGACCACCCCTTCTGCAAGCAAGCCCACTGCCACTTAAGTTTGGCAATCCTTCCGGCTATGTCCGTCACCCTGGTTCTCTTGCGGATGTCTTCATTTCTGAATCGATCATGCAAGGTAACTCCGAGCATAGCTCTCTCCATTCCGCTATGGGTGACTTTAAGCCTTGATGAGGGCTATTGTGTGCAACCACGTCTCAGTGCCATATGTCATCACTGGCAACACACACTGGTCATAGACTTTCGTCTTGAGACACGGTGGTAAGTTGGACGAGAAATAACCGCGCAACTGCCCGCACGCCGCCCAGCCGAGTCGGAATCGGTGGTTGACCTCTTTCTCGAAGTTTGAGCTGTCTAACTGGACCGTTTGCCCCAGGTAGACATAATCGTTTGCAATTTCGAGTGTAGAGTTCGATTTTGATATGAGTGGGTTTTACATAGGCATTAAACATGACCACCGTTTTGTCCAAGTTCATTTTAAGACCCACTCGAGGTCATACAAGCATTGCACTGAGGTCCTCCACAGTCTCAGCTATGACCATCTATATCGTCGGAAAACCAAAGGGATTGAAGTTGATGCCTAGCCCTCTCCAGTTTAGAACCTTGAAGACATCCTCCAGTGCAGCGGTGAACAGTTTCGGAGATATGACGTCTCCCTGTCTCACACCTCGCTACATAAGCATAGGTTCCGAAGTCTGATTCTGAAGTCGGACTGACATGTTGGTGTTTTTGTACAAACACTTCAACACCTCAATGTACCAGTAGTCGATTTGGCACCGTCGGAGAGACTGCAGTACAGCCCAGGTCTAGATCAAATTGAAGGCTTTCTCGTAGTCCATTTACGTTAAGCAGAGGGGCAGGTTATACTCTTCGGTCTTCTGTATAACCTGCCGCAGCGTATGTATTTATGATATGTGTCACTGGTCATTGTGAATTGTACTTACCATTACTTATGATTAATGTTTGGGTAGGTATGTAACTTTATGGGAGCATAATTATATATTTATTGACTGCGAAGTGTCTGTAATACTGTATTGGGTTATTGAGTTCTGTATTTTCTAGTATGGCTTAAGTGTGCCTACCTACCTGTAATTTAATTAATATAGCACTGATGTGTGACTTTGTTGTTATGCCTATAGTGATATTGTGTAAGGCGACCCGCTTTGTGTTGGTTCCTTTTTTAAATGGTGCCATCTTGTACAATACCGTGGACTGAGGGGTGATACTTATTTTTGGCAGAGTAAGTGCATTTTATGGCCACCCTTAACCTTTATCTTTGTCTAAATGTTTCAAAACAAAGTCGGGCTCAAGAAACAGTTCCGCATTGCAGCATAATGCATTCAGGGTGTGTCGTGCGCCTCTGCAGCGTTACTTTTGTTTGTATAAGTGTTTTGAAACAAAGTCGAGCCGGGGTAGCAACTCTGCAGAGCAGCAGAATGCTTGGCAGGGTCTGTATGCATTCTGCCTCTGTAATGTTTCTTATGTTTAAGAACACCTTAATAATTGTTTTAGTTATTAAGTCACATGATTATGGATGTATGGGAGTTAGTCTAATGAGATGCATTGTTTACCTTGCGAACTGAGTTTATTCAGTTTCCTTTCTTAGGAATAGGCAAATAAAATTCATTGTTTATTATGTGAACAAAATTTATTCAGTTTGTTTCCATTGGTGTTACTCAAATAAAATGCATTGTTTATTTTGTAAAGCGCCCGTGTGCAATCATTACCCTAGCGCCCTCTAGTAAGAGCGCGGTCAACATGGAATGGGTACAAATAACAGTACATTACCACAAACTGTCAAATTTCCCTCATGGATAATAAACTCCATAGTTTGGAGATTAAATTGAATAAGTATCTATTGAAGAAATTTGACTGTTTTGGATGCCATGATGTGCAGTTGACTGTATTTAAAATTATACGGGGTGTTTACCAAACACCTTGTATTTTCAACAGTGAACAGAGAACCGGGTGCAAAACTACAAATGGTGTAATTTTAAATGATGTAAACAACAGATACACACAAAAACACTAACACAAATACTGGGCCTCGCATCAAGCTTCCCACATCTGTCAATTTTTATCATTCTAAGGGTTCTATCAGATAGAGAGCCGTCACGCGGTTAACCTTTCAAGACAACACAACGAACGCGTTGTGTTGTATTACGTTACATAGATATACCCACACAGGAGGCAATATGACCGCGTCGTCCTTTTCCGTCTTGATGCTGTTATTGACTACAAAATCATGATTTCGTCGTCCGATGAAGAACTATCGTCAAAAAACATGGTGACAATTGGTGGTACCGCGTAGACCTTCCAACAGCACGCAACTGACGTCTTGAACGCATGACCGTGTGACTAGAGTACGCGCAAGATAAGTCTGCGCGCGGCCAAAATTGGAACTAATCGTTTGTCATTTATGTCAGGTGTCAAGAGAGTGTGTTATATGCCGTGTTTTTATTCGTTTCCAAAGTAAATAATCGCCATCATTATGCCAAAAGTAATTTAAAGTGCGGGCAGGGATGTTATCTTGAAGTGAACAAGACAATAACGGGCCTACGCTACCGTTTAACAAAGATAGAACCCGCGTTGCTAATTTGACAGGTAACTTTTAGGAATACCATTATACTAAAAATTCCCTAAATTTTCGTACTACCGGTGCCTGTCAGTATTGGTTGTTGGGTGGTACATAAATATACCAGCGGGACAGGACCGGCATCATGTAATATAATGCATCATTGTTATTTTGATTTAGGCGTTTCTGTCGTGGCAGCAGCTTCTTCAAAAATTGTTGAAGAAGACATTAAAAAAGAATTGAAATTGAAATGGACGGTATTAGCCACTGCAGGACCATTGTTAGACCAAATTTAACAGTAGGTACTACCAAATATTCAATAAAAGATTTACAATAATTTCATGCAAGTAGAAAAAGCTAGTAATTAATTATGCTTAAATTAAATTACTTTAAGTTTCGAGTAATGAAAAATGGCTATTGATTAAATGAAGGAAAAATATCAGTTATGCTGGCAATATTAAGCACGCCACCCGTCGCGCGCAGACTTATCTTGCGCGCACTCTACTCTCTGTTTGATAGAACCCTAATTACGATCTCATGTCATACGTAAAGAGTTCAATATCAATTGGGACATTTGACAGATTTGGGAAACTTAATGCGAAACCCACTGTACACGGGTAAAACGTATTTTAAGGTAGGTAGGAGTGACAAGAATAACAAAATACAACTTTGTGGTTATTTAAAAGCTCTGACCCCGGTGAAAGCCGCAACGGTTGTGGCAGCTAATAAGAAATCTTACTTAATAGGCATATTTTAATCAAAAGAAAAGCCGATTTACTTACTTATTTACATGTTTACTCAAATATAATACTTAATCTATTGCGTCAAGGCTTCTTTGCGAAATTACGCGTACACACGCCTTTAAGAAATGCCGCGCGCGTGATGTTCGTCCATAGCAATTTGAACTTTATTTTTTATTCTAAACAACCGAATTCAGGATTCGCAATATAATCGTCGGCGTGATTTTAAACGAATTAAAACAGGTGCCGGCACGCCCCTTTGGTAGCGATGCGACATTCACTACTAAACCAATAAAATCTGTAATTATCTGTTTTTAGATTTATTTCATGTTGAAATAAAAGTTACTAATGTAAAAGCCGCTCGAGGCGCGCCGCGCGCCTTGCTTTGCTGTAATTCGACATATATAAGAAGAGCTCCAGATGCCATACAAAATGTATGCAAACCGGAGCTCTTATTACGTGGGTCATTGATAGTGCCGCGGCCGGAGGGCGCGCGAGTTGCGCTTCGCGCCCCCTAGGGCGCTGCGCCCGAGTGCTACGCACACCCTGCACTATAGGTAAAGCCGCCCCTGATTTTATGCGATTTTATTTTAAGGGCTAACTTGTAATGATAATGTGAATTTCCACTTAGTTTTTTACTTTTGGATTTGAATTTGAACATTTGTGTAAGAGTTCTCTGATATAGTTTTTTGGTTTCCTTTAAATTTAACTGATGTATTGTAACTACAATGAGAATTGATGTAGGTACTGTCTATCTGCCTGGGGCGGCAGCATGTTGATGGCAACACAAAGTTATTTATATTTCCAGTTTTTAGTTAAGACTGTGCCGAGCAAAATAATCCAAAACGATCGTCACAGTTATAGGGATTTAATCAATATTATTACCATATTTTTCCATAAGAAATATGTAATGAACACCACAATGAATGTGTTAACGATTCTATGTTGGCAAAAACAAAAAATATTGTTTAGTTTAAATAACAAAAATACGTAAAGTTGGACAAAAATATTAAAATAGCATGCTCGTGTTTTATTGAATATTTATAGTAAACTGTTGAATTTTTTCACAAACTTTAATTCATATTAATCTCTAATTGTCATACCACAATTTATAGTTTTAACATTTTCGAAATGACACTCGGTTATTTTAGTTTTATTTTTTTTCTTAATTGTTGCGCTGTTTTGAATCATATGAAACGTAAACCGGTCGGCAATTCAGTCGCCCACGAGAGCTCGGAGAGTGGTCACGTCTCATTGTGGAGCGACGCGCCCATAACGATAATTCGCGATCTTTTGTGTACGTATACCTTGCTGCAAATAGTTGAATAAGGTAAGTTATATATTTTGTTTTTTGAGTATGACTTTTTATGCATAACTAACATTTACTTTTTATGTTTTTACTATTCAATGCATATTTCTGTAACATTTTTTTTAAATGTTTGTTTTAGTTATAATGGGAAAGCGTAAGGAAACATATTATAAGAAGAAAGTTGGCGCTCATTTCCGAAAAAGAATCTGTTCTCATAAAAAGTACATATTTCTATTTTGTGACGTTATTTCCTTTTTAACCGACTTTCCAAAAAGGAGGATTTTTTTTGTGTATGTTCACCGATTACATCAATTGTGGACAGATTTTAGAAATTATTTTCTTGTTTGAAAGATTACGTTCCATTTAAATTTGGTGAAGATCTGATGAAGAATTTTGGAGATATGCAACAGAACTCCTCAACAAATACGGCAGATCTCTCGGGAGTGCTGGAATCGCATGTCTGTTTATTGTTTACAATATATTTTCATAACATAACATCACGCCGGTAAGCTCTAAAGGGGTACGCAGATGAATACAGTAAACCCTGGTACACTCTAATTTCATTTAGGCTATAGAACTTGCCCATTATGTACACAACTAAAAAGTGTAAAATAAAAACTTTTTTGCAAAAAAACAACCAACTTCCAAATCAAAACACTACAATATTATGTAAAATAAATTTAATTTCGTCAGTCAGTGTCATAAAATGAAGATTCAAAAACAGGAACACCGACTTCCGAAATTGAATTTATTTTCACTTTGTAATAGTTTTATTTGAAAGTCGGTTGTATGTTTTTTGTAAAAAAAAATTATCTAACATAATGGCGCATGTAATCGTTTTTTTCTTTCAATTGGTTCTCAAACATTCGATATCGGTATCGTGTAATGGGTTTTTGGGGATGCCGATTGCAAATCTGACATTATTTTTAAAATCCAAGATGGCGGATGCAACTTTTTCGCAAACATTCGATATGGGTATCGTGTAATGGGTTTTTGGGGATGCCGATTGCAAATCTGACATTATGTTTAAAATCCAAGATGGCGAAAGCAACTTTTTTGCAAACATTCGATATGGGTATCGTGTAATGGATTTTTGGGGATGCCGATTGCAAATCTGACATTATTATTAAAATCCAAGATGGCGGATGCAACTTTTTCTCAAACATTCGATATGGGTATCGTGTAATGGGTTTTTGGGGATGCCGATTGCAAATCTGACATTATTATTAAGTTTCAAGATGGCGGATACAACTTTTTCTCAAACATTCGATATGGGTATCGTGTAATGGGTTTTTGGGGATGCCGATTGCAAATCTGACATTATTTTAAAATCCAAGATGGCGGATGCAACTTTTTCGCAAACATTCGATATGGGTATCGTGTAATGGGTTCTTAGGGATGCCGATTACAAATATGACATTATTTTAAAAAATTCAAGATGGCGGATGGATCTTATTCTCAAACATTCGATATGGGTATCGTGTAATGGGTATTTGGGGGTGCCGATTGCTATTCTGACATTCATTTTAGAATACACGATGGAAGATTTTCTTTTTCGCCGTTGTCAGTGATGTCCAAGATAAACTTGGAAAGTAAAAATTAATTTGAAAAAGACGCATTGCCTGGATTTGAACCCAGGACCTCAAGCACGAGAAGTGAGGCCAAGGGGTCACCACGAAATTTTAAATTCATTATACTTATTTTGTTGCTAGTGTTTGCTGGCAAGTCTTTTACATGGGAAAATATTTATGTATTATGTATACTATATTTCTTTTAGTCTGTTCACAACATTTTAAGAGTTAGGTTGATAATACATCTGATAACTACGTCAATTTAATAATTTTAATAAATCATCATCAGCCTATTAATGTTCCCTCTGCTGGGACACAGGCCTCCTCTCTGTGAGAGGGAATGGGCCGTAATCCAACACGCGGGCCCAGTGCGGATTGGTGGATGTCACAAGTCTTCGAATTTTTGGTTCTAGGACATGCCGGTTTCCTCACGATGTTTTCCTTCACCGTTTTGAGAGCAGTGGTGATGAAATAATTTACACAAAGTAAAGCGCCTGTCTGGGCTCGAACCCACGACCTACAACCTGTAAGTCGCGGCCGATACCACTGGGCCACCGCTGCTCTCAATTTTCTTAAATAACTTACAATAACTATATTTTATTACGTTTTTAGGAAATGCTGACCAATAAAGATCCTTGCCTATACGTTGGTGAAAAACCTTTAGTTAGTGATGATATTCCATTCAACAATCTCGATGTAAGTTAATTGTTCTTAGATACATTTTTAAATCTGCCTTAGTACTAGTTTCTGCCCGTGGATTAGGGACTACTTACAATTATCTTATTTTATTTCAGGATTCTTCAAAACATACGGATTCATATTCTAACATTTTGGTAGAAGAAGAAACTGAAGACAAAGCCGAGATCAATAGAATAATAGATTTCGCATGAGGTATGCGAAATCTATTATTCTATTGCCATATAAACAAATGCAATATATCGCATGAACACGTAACACGTTCTTCCATAATGCACCAGTGATTAAAAAAAACAATCATGTTTTAAATGAGAATGATATTACCCTTCTTGTCTCTTTTCCATTTCCATTAGTTTTTGGGAAATGCCTTTGACTTCCCTGGAGATTTTTTTTTTTTTTTTTTTTTTTTTTTATTTATCGATAGGCTCGCGTTTGACCACTATCTCGCCTGATGGTAAGCGATGATGTGGTCGACGGTGAAGCACGCTTGCCTAGAAGTAACCTATTCACTCTTGACTTGAAGACCCCAAGGTTGTAGCTATCAGGAAACAAAGACTCCGGCAGGGAATTCCACTCCTTAGCTGTGCGTATAATGAAAGTATTCGCAAAACGCTTTGTACGTATGGGTGGGATGTCCACCATGTACCGGTGGCGCATTGCCGTGCGTCTTGTTGTCCGGTGATGGAAAGGGCTAGGCGGAATCAAATTGTGCAGTTCCATCGCACACTCCCCGAAATGTAACCGATAAAAAACCGACAGACTGGCCACTTGGCGTCGATGTTCAAGGCTCTGGAGCTTTGAGGCGACCAGTGCATCGTGGCCGATAAGCCTCTTGGCCCGTTTGTCAATCGACTCAAGTGCATCAAGTTGATATTTGGCAGATCCGTCCCAAAGGTGAGAGCAGTACTCCATGCATGACCGAACTTGTGCTTTATACAAATTGAGCAGCTGTTCAGGCGTGAAGTACCGTCTCACCTTTGCAAGGATCCCCAACTTTTTTGCAGCCAACTGAGCCTTTGCCTCAATGAATGGACCAAAATTGAGGGTCGATGTTAAAGTAACACCAAGAAGGTCGAGATGGTCCGTTATCGGCACGGTTACACCACGGAAAGATGGAGCCGGGTGGAATAGGCTCTTTTTTGCGGAAAAAAGACACGCCTGGGTCTTAGCTGCATTGAAATTGACTAGATTGGCAGCGCCCCATTCGGAGACTGCCTCCAAAGACAGATTCAAGCGCTCAACCATGGCCTCCCGGAGAGACCGGATCTCAGTTCCAGTAGCCCGTGCGCCGGACACGTATCTCTCAGCAACCGTGCTGTCGTCTGCGTACCCAAAGGTTCCGGGTTTTAGCAGGTCATTAATGTGCAGCAAAAACAGTGTAGCCGAGAGCACCGACCCCTGAGGGACTCCGGCGTTAATGCCTAGCTGACCGGACGAGCAGCCATCGATAACCACTCGGATGGACCTCTCCCTCAGGAAGTCAGCAATCCAGTCACACAGACCACTAGGCAGACCGAAGGAAGGAAGCTTACCAATAAGGCTCTCATGCCAGACCCTGTCGAAAGCCTTCGAGATGTCAAGGGAGACAGCAAGCGCTTCCCCGTGCCTCTCGATGGCCTCACTCCAGACGTGAATGGCATACGCTAGAAGATCCCCAGTTGACCGATTTCGGCGGAAGCCGTATTGGCGGTCACTGAGGATGTCATTGTCTTCTAGGTATGCCAGGAGCTTATTGTTCAGCACACGTTCCATACTCTTACAGAGGATGGACGTTACCGAGATGGGTCTGTAGTTTGCCGGGTCAGCCCGACTACCCTTTTTGGGGACTGGCTGAACGTTAGCTTGCTTCCAAGCCTTCGGCACCTTTCCAGTCACTAACGAAAGGCGATATAGGCGTGTCAGGATCGGAGACAATTCAGGCGCACAAGTTTTCAGTACAATTGCCGGTATCCCGTCGGGGCCACTAGCTTTGTTCACGTCAAGGTTACGCAACACCCTACAGACCTCCCTCTGATGAATGCGAATATCCGACATACTCGTCCCACATCCAACAGGAGACGGAGGGGGCCGCGCGCCATCAGAGTTCAGACGCGAAGATTCCGCAAAAAGGGAGGCAAACAAGTTTGCCTTGTCCTCGGCGGAGTGGGCCAGTGACCCGTCGGGTCTCAGCAGTGGTGGTAGTGAGGGGCGACAGAAGTTTGATTCAACCGACTTAGCCAGGGACCAAAACGCTTTGCTACCAGCAGGGTATGAAGCTAGTTTGTTCCCGATTCTGCTAATATGGTCAAAACGTGCCCTTCGCATCGCCTTTTTGCAGGACTTGGCAGCCCTGTTGAAGGCTCTCTTCTTCTGAGTTACGTCACTCGCTTTGTGCACTCGGGCGTCGACCCATGCTAGGAGATAGTAGTTCATTTACAGAATTAGAAGCAATTTTTAAAATATGACGTTTCTGTTACACTCTGTATAATAAATATACCACGTTTCCCAGGGTTTTGTGTAAGATTTTTAAAAATGGAAAAACACGCAAGGTATTACATTAGGTAAATAAAGATTTTTTATTACAGACTGGTTTTACTATACAATACACCTACCCATCTAACTTACTTATCAACTCACCTAGCCTACCTACTTACCCAGTAAAATGCCCGGGCGTACAATCCACAACGCCAAAATTTCATCGCAATCGGATGAATAGTAACGGAACGGATAATGTATTACGATAGTACAAACAAACATTGTTTTCTATATAATATAGATTATTAGATTTAATTATGGGCTTTATGTACCTACATAAACATCTAAATAATCAATATTCGCCTTTTCAAGTCACTCAACACAACGCCTCAAATTTTAAAAATCCTAAGTTACCAACTTTTGTCGAGCAACTGCAAGCGGGACTCGAGCGAACTTGTGATTGTGTGTGTGACGACGCACACGACTAACGCGCTGTAGCAAATACCTAATTGCCGCGCGCCTCGTTCGCTCTGCGCCGTCTTAAGATATATTATTATACTATATAAAACTGCATTACCACTGACTGACTGACTCACTGACTCATTGACATAATTGTTCTCCCAGATGGTGGAGGGGAAGGTGGGTATATTTTTACAGATTCGTAAACAAGTGACTCTCGCGAGTTTGGGAAAAGTCCCAAACCTCCCCTTTTCCTCCCCCCTCCTCCCCCCCTCTATCGTATCTCGGAAACTAAGGTACCCGTAGTATGTTTTTTTACGGATTCGTTTAGAGGAGGCTCGGCAAAGTAAAAACCATTTTTCAAATTTGACCCCCTCGCCCCCCTTCACCCCCCCTTTAAGCGGATCTCGGAAGTTGAGAGATTTGGAACATTTCTTTTTTCAGATTCATATAAAGGGGCAATGCTATAGTCACAAACGAACCAGTTTTCAAAGTTGACCCCCTTGCCCCCCTTCTCCCCCCCCCCACCCCCCGTTTTGGCTAATCTTTTTTTTTGTTTTTTTTTACGGATTCGTTTAGAGGAGGCTCGGAAAAGTAAAAACCACTTTTCAAAGTTGACCCCCTCGCCCCCCCTTCCCCCCCCCCCCCCCCCCCCCCGTTTTGGGGAATCTTTTTTTTTTCAGATTCTTATAAAGGGGCAATGCTTTAGTCGGAATCATTTTTCAAAGTTGACCCCCTTGCCCCCCCTTCACCCGTCCTCTCCCCAACCTCCCCTACCTAATATCGGTCGACGAAACCAGTCCGGTGGGAGAGAACCAGGCAGCGTAGGGACCCCGAATGGGGCGAACCTACGAGACCAAGTGCAGCGCAGGGGGGAGGTGGCGAGCGAAGCGAGCCGGCGACCTCCGTAGCGTAACGAAGGTTGAGTGGGTGAAGCGAAACTCAGTGCCTGACGACGACAAGCAAACATGAGGGTTATGTTTTTTGGAACAAAGTGTAGGGTAGGTGTAGGGTAGGTGTAGGGTTGGTGTAGGGTAGGTGTAGGGTAGGTGTAGGGTAGGTGTAGGGTAGGTGTAGGGTAGGTGTAGGGTAGGTGTAGGGTAGGTGTAAAGTAGGTGTAGGGTAGGTGTAGGGTAGGTGTAGGGTAGGTGTGGGGTAGGTGTAGGGTAGGTGTAGGGTAGGTGTAGGGTAGGTGTAGGGTAGGTGTAGGGTAGGTGTAGGGTAGGTGTAGGGTAGGTGTAGGGTAGGTGTAGGGTAGGTGTAGGGTAGGTGTAGGGTAGGTGTAGGGTAGGTGTAGGGTAGGTGTAGGGTAGGTGTAGGGTAGGTGTAGGGTAGGTGTAGGGTAGGTGTAGGGTAGGTGTAGGGTAGGTGTAGGGTAGGTGTAGGGTAGGTGTAGGGTAGGTGTAGGGTAGGTGTAGGGTAGGTGTAGGGTAGGTGTAGGGTAGGTGTAGGGTAGGTGTAGGGTAGGTGTAGGGTAGGTGTAGGGTAGGTGTAGGGTAGGTGTAGGGTAGGTGTAGGGTAGGTGTAGGGTAGGTGTAGGGTAGGTGTAGGGTAGGTGTAGGGTAGGTGTAGGGTAGGTGTAGGGTAGGTGTAGGGTAGGTGTAGGGTAGGTGTAGGGTAGGTGTAGGGTAGGTGTAGGGTAGGTGTAGGGTAGGTGTAGGGTAGGTGTAGGGTAGGTGTAGGGTAGGTGTAGGGTAGGTGTAGGGTAGGTGTAGGGTAGGTGTAGGGTAGGTGTAGGGTAGGTGTAGGGTAGGTGTAGGGTAGGTGTAGGGTAGGTGTAGGGTAGGTGTAGGGTAGGTGTAGGGTAGGTGTAGGGTAGGTGTAGGGTAGGTGTAGGGTAGGTGTAGGGTAGGTGTAGGGTAGGTGTAGGGTAGGTGTAGGGTAGGTGTAGGGTAGGTGTAGGGTAGGTGTAGGGTAGGTGTAGGGTAGGTGTAGGGTAGGTGTAGGGTAGGTGTAGGGTAGGTGTAGGGTAGGTGTAGGGTAGGTGTAGGGTAGGTGTCAGTTTCCGTTGCGCTTACCATACCATTATTACCATATCCAGTTTCCGTTGCGCTTAATAGATGCGCAACGGAAACTGGATATGGTGCAGCAGAATATTTCAATAATATAATTTATACCTATCCATTATTATTATTGTGATGTGGATGACTGCGGTCATCTGCTGTTGCTCGCCCGGGTAGGTAGTGCGCTCCTTTGGGTGCCTGTCGTGTCCCCTGGTTTGGTGCTGGAGGTTACAGTTGCGCTGCCCGCAGTGACGTGCCGTCGCGGAAAGGAAACCTACCCAAATATAAACAAATAATTAATATAACATATTTTTAACACCACAAATATTGACAAATAATTATTATTTTATCATCTACTTACCCAACGTGTCTTGCTTTCTTGTTTCCGTGACGTACCGGATCGGGGTTGCGCGGTGTAACTCTGTCCAATCATCCAAATGCGGGATACATGGATGGTCTTCGTATGCATAATGAGATTTTAGTTCCACTCCATCAAAGAACTGAATAAGAAGAAATATAATAGTTAGTACTGTGTAAAATGATACACCCACTTGTTTCGATGTAGATACTTTACTTGTCATAAAATGTAAGATCTTTATAATGTAATAAGCACACTCACCTCGTATTATTTCATTCATGTATACTTGTTTGTTTTAATTACATGTTATATTTCACTGTAATCTAGCACCTAATTAGTTTTTTTTATAGAAAGTAGGTACCTTATAAAATACAAAATAAAGAACAAATTATCCGTTTGTTTTGTCTTGCACCGATGCACGCGGCCGCTCGCAGTGACTGTGTGCGCCGCGTGTGGCGGGGGTAATGCACAAACTTAATGCATCTCCCGCGGTACGCCCGTTCGGTTTGTATTTTGTAGGTACTTCTTATTATTATTATTTATGCATAGTTTTTAGATAGTGGTTATTGATCGTAGAATATTATTTCAAACTCATACGACAATAACAGATTTATGTAAATATACAGGACACATTACTTATGTTTGTATGTTCACCTCTCAACCAGGTCCTGTTGAAAATCAGCGTCAGGCAACGCCAGTTGTCTGACATATTGCTGAACAGGGCCTGATTGGCACTGCCGTGAGTCACACAGTATGATTGTTAGTTTTAAGTTTTATTTTTAAGTTTATTTTCATAATTGTGTAGGTAATTTAATTTGTGGTACGTGCCAATAAACGATTTTTCTTTCTTTCTTTTCTAGGTGTAGGGTAGGTGTAGGGTAGGTGTAGGGTAGGTGTAGGGTAGGTGTAGGGTAGGTGTAGGGTGGGTGTAGGGTAGGTGTAGGGTAGGTGTAGGGACAACAACACGCGAGCTGCTTGCAGCTCGCGCACCAAGCAAATACTAGTTATATTAAATAAAACTGCATTACCACTCACTGACTCACTCACTCATTGACATAATTGTTCTCCCAGATGGTGGAGGGGGAGGTGGGTATATTTTGACAGATTCGTAAACAAGTAACTCCCGTGAGTATGGGAAAAGTGCCAAACGTCCCCTTTCCCCCCCCCCCCTCCTCCCCCCCTCTATCGTTTCTCGGAAACTAAGGTACCCGTATTTTTTGTTTTTTACGGATTCGTTTAGAGGAGGCTCGGAAAAGTAAAAAGCATTTTTCAAAGTTGACCCCCTCGCCCCCCTTCTCCCCCCCTTTAAGCGGATCTCGAAAGTTGGAACATTTGGAACATTTATTTTTTCAGATTCATAGAAAGGGGCAATGCTAAAGTCACAAACAAACCATTTTTCAAAGTTGACCCCCTTGCCCCCCATCTCCCCCCTCCCACCCCCCGTTTTGGCGAATCTTTTTTTTACGGATTCAGCGTAGGGATCCCGAGTGGAGCGAACCTACGAGACCGAGTGCAGCGCAGGGGGGAGGTGGCGAGCGAAGCGAGCCGGCGACCTCCGTAGCGTAACGAAGGTTGAGTGGGTGAAGCGAAACTCAGTGCCTGGCGACGACAAACAAACATTAGGGTTATGTGTGGAACAAAGTGTAGGGTAGGTGTAGGGTAGGTGTAGGGTAGGTGTAGGGTAGGTGTAGGGTAGGTGTAGGGTAGGTGTAGGGTAGGTGTAGGGTAGGTGTAGGGTAGGTGTAGGGTAGGTGTAGGGTAGGTGTAGGGTAGGTGTAGGGTAGGTGTAGGGTAGGTGTAGGGTAGGTGTAGGGTAGGTGTAGGGTAGGTGTAGGGTAGGTGTAGGGTAGGTGTAGGGTAGGTGTAGGGTAGGTGTAGGGTAGGTGTAGGGTAGGTGTAGGGTAGGTGTAGGGTAGGTGTAGGGTAGGT
The DNA here is from genome assembly GCA_948252205.1 of Orthosia incerta. Lineage (NCBI taxonomy): Eukaryota > Metazoa > Arthropoda > Insecta > Lepidoptera > Noctuidae > Orthosia > Orthosia incerta. The sequence continues at coordinate 5,040,168 of OX411767.1, forward strand.
GTAGGGTAGGTGTAGGGTAGGTGTAGGGTAGGTGTAGGGTAGGTGTAGGGTAGGTGTAGGGTAGGTGTAGGGTAGGTGTAGGGTAGGTGTAGGGTAGGTGTAGGGTAGGTGTAGGGTAGGTGTAGGGTAGGTGTAGGGTAGGTGTAGGGTAGGTGTAGGGTAGGTGTAGGGTAGGTGTAGGGTAGGTGTAGGGTAGGTGTAGGGTAGGTGTAGGGTAGGTGTAGGGTAGGTGTAGGGTAGGTGTAGGGTAGGTGTAGGGTAGGTGTAGGGTAGGTGTAGGGTAGGTGTAGGGTAGGTGTAGGGTAGGTGTAGGGTAGGTGTAGGGTAGGTGTAGGGTAGGTGTAGGGTAGGTGTAGGGTAGGTGTAGGGTAGGTGTAGGGTAGGTGTAGGGTAGGTGTAGGGTAGGTGTAGGGTAGGTGTAGGGTAGGTGTAGGGTAGGTGTAGGGTAGGTGTAGGGTAGGTGTAGGGTAGGTGTAGGGTAGGTGTAGGGTAGGTGTAGGGTAGGTGTAGGGTAGGTGTAGGGTAGGTGTAGGGTAGGTGTAGGGTAGGTGTAGGGTAGGTGTAGGGTAGGTGTAGGGTAGGTGTAGGGTAGGTGTAGGGTAGGTGTAGGGTAGGTGTAGGGTAGGTGTAGGGTAGGTGTAGGGTAGGTGTAGGGTAGGTGTAGGGTAGGTGTAGGGTAGGTGTAGGGTAGGTGTAGGGTAGGTGTAGGGTAGGTGTAGGGTAGGTGTAGGGTAGGTGTAGGGTAGGTGTAGGGTAGGTGTAGGGTGGGTGTAGGGTAGGTGTAGGGTAGGTGTAGGGACAACAACACGCGAGCTGCTTGCAGCTCGCGCACCAAGCAAATACTAGTTATATTAAATAAAACTGCATTACCACTCACTGACTCACTCACTCATTGACATAATTGTTCTCCCAGATGGTGGAGGGGGAGGTGGGTATATTTTGACAGATTCGTAAACAAGTAACTCCCGTGAGTATGGGAAAAGTGCCAAACCTCCCCTTTTCCCCCCCCCCTCCTCCCCCCCTCTATCGTTTCTCGGAAACTAAGGTACCCGTATTTTTTGTTTTTTACGGATTCGTTTAGAGGAGGCTCGGAAAAGTAAAAAGCATTTTTCAAAGTTGACCCCCTCGCCCCCCTTCTCCCCCCCTTTAAGCGGATCTCGAAAGTTGGAACATTTGGAACATTTATTTTTTCAGATTCATAGAAAGGGGCAATGCTATAGTCACAAACGAACCATTTTTCAAAGTTGACCCCCTTGCCCCCCTTCTCCCCCCTCCCCCCCCGTTTTGGCTAATCTTTTTTTTTTGTTTTTTTTACGGATTCGTTTAGAGGAGGTTCGGAAAAGTAAAAACCATTTTTCAAAGTTGACTCCCTCGCCCCCATTCTCCCCCCCTTTAAGCGGATCTCGGAAGTTGAGAGACTTGGAACATTTCTATTTTCAGATTCATATAAAGGGGCAATGCTATAGTCAAAAACAAACCATTTTTCAAAGTTGACCCCTTGCCCCCCTTCTCCCCCCTCCCCCCCCGTTTTGGCTAATCTTTTTTTTTTGTTTTTTTTTACGGAATCGTTTAGAGGAGGTTCGGAAAAGTAAAAACCATTTTTCAAAGTTGACCCCCTTGCCCCCCTTCTCCCCCCTTCCCCCCCCCCGTTTTGGCGAATCTTTTTTTTTTGTTTTTACGGATTCAGCGAGTGGAGTGAACCTACGAGACCGAGTGCAGCGCAGGGGGGAGGTGGCGAGCGAAGCGAGCCGGCGACCTCCGTAGCGTAACGAAGGTTGAGTGGGTGAAGCGAAACTCAGTGCCTGGCGACGACAAGCAAACATTAGGGTTATGTTTTTTGGAACAAAGTTTAGGGTAGGTGTAGGGTAGGTGTAGGGTAGGTGTAGGGTAGGTGGAGGGTAGGTGTAGGGTAGGTGTAGGGTAGGTGTAGGGTAGGTGTAGGGTAGGTGTAGGGTAGGTGTAGGGTAGGTGTGGGGTAGGTGTAGGGTAGGTGTAGGTTAGGTGTAGGGTAGGTGTAGGTTAGGTGTAGGGTAGGTGTAGGGTAGGTGTAGGGTAGGTGTAGGGTAGGAGTAGGGCAGGTGTAGGGTAGGTGTAGGGTAGGTGTAGGGTAGGTGTAGGGTAGGTGTAGGGTAGGTGTAGGGTAGGTGTAGGGTAGGTTTAGGGTAGGTGTAGGGTAGGTGTAGGGTAGGTTTAGGGTAGGTGTAGGGACAACAACACGCGAGCTGCTTGCAGCTCGCGCACCAAGCAAATACTAGTCTATATATATAAAAATGAATTGCTGTTCGTTAGTCTCGCTAAAACTCGAGAATGGCTGAACCGATTTGGATAATTCTTTTTTTGTTTTGTTCGACAGAATACAGGGAAGGTTATAAACAAAAAAAAATGGGGAAAAAGGGTAGGGTAGGTGTAGAGTAGGTGAATGTTTGGTGTTTTTATGGCAAAACAAAGTTTGCCGGGTCAGCTAGTCTTATGATAATTTGTGATCTGTTCCCAACCCAACAAATCTAGCCATTTGTTGATGACCTAAAAGAGTACTGAAAATTTGAAAATTTTGGTCGTTCTACCAAAATCAATCGTTGCCTCAGGAGAGTAAAAACCTGGTTAAGAAGTACTATGGAGGAAAATCGCCTCAATGGTCTGGCCATGATGAAAGTGCACAGAAAACTTATAAGATTTACATAATTACGTGGTCGAGAAGTTTACCCAAAGTCCCCGATGATAGAGCTCGTGGAACGTTACCCATTGGACTTTATATCTTTCTTATAACAATCGCCGTAGGGGTAAGACTCGCACTACCAGTTTAAAGCTTCATATGCTTTTGATTGTACTGTATTTAACATTCATACTTTTCCCATCCTCTATATATCAACTTGCCCCCCCCCCCCCTGGTCCATCGTCTGGCGACGCCCTTGTATGGGTTCCATACATATGTAGGTTCGTTTTGACTTGTTAGAGTAAACACCCTGTATAATTCTAAATACACAGCACATCATTAAATAAATAAAATATTTTATTCGTTAACAAAAGTTGGTTTAACTATTGAGGTTGACTTATCCTTTTAAGTGTGAAAACACCTGTGCCAGGAGAGGCCGCTCTCCCATAACTTGATTACATTTATGTATCTAAATAACTTATATTAAATCTATTTGATTGTGTTAATAGAACAATTTTTTTTTAATTTATTGATAGGCTCGCGTTTGACCACTATCTCGCCTGATGGTAAGCGATGATGTGGTCGACGGTGAAGCACGCTTGCCTAGAAGTAACCTATTCACTCTTGACTTGAAGACCCCAAGGTTGTAGCTATCAGGAAACAAAGACTCCGGCAGGGAATTCCACTCCTTAGCTGTGCGTACAATGAAAGTATTCGCAAAACGCTTAGTACGTATGGGTGGGATTTCCACCATGTACCGGTGGCGCATTGCCGTGCGTCTTGTTGTCCGGTGATGGAAAGGGCTAGGCGGAATCAAATTGTGCAGTTCCATCGCACACTCCCCGAAATGTAACCGATAAAAAACCGACAGACTGGCCACTTGGCGTCGATGTTCAAGGCTCTGGAGCTTTGAGGCGACCAGTGCATCGTGGCCGATAAGCCTCTTGGCCCGTTTGTCAATCGACTCAAGTGCATCAAGTTGATATTTGGCAGATCCGTCCCAGAGGTGAGAGCAGTACTCCATGCATGACCGAACTTGCGCTTTATACAAATTGAGCAGCTGTTCAGGCGTGAAGTACCGTCTCACCTTTGCAAGGACCCCCAACTTTTTTGCAGCCAACTGAGCCTTTGCCTCAATGAATGGACCAAAATTGAGGGTCGATGTTAAAGTAACACCAAGAAGGTCGAGATGGTCCGTTATCGGCACGGTTACACCACGGAAAGATGGAGCCGGGTGGAATAGGCTCTTTTTTGCGGAAAAAAGACACGCCTGGGTCTTAGCTGCATTGAAATTGACTAGATTGGCATCGCCCCATTCGGAGACTGCCTCCAAAGACAGGTTCAAGCGCTCAACCATGGCCTCCCGAAGAGACCGGATCTCAGTCCCAGTAGCCCGTGCGCCGGACACGTATCTCTCAGCAACCGTGCTGTTGTCTGCGTACCCAAAGGTTCCGGGTTTTAGCAGGTCATTAATGTGCAGCAAGAACAGTGTAGCCGAGAGCACCGACCCCTGAGGGACTCCGGCGTTAATACCTAGCTGACCGGACGAGCAGCCATCGATAACCACTCGGATGGACCTCTCCCTCAGGAAGTCAGCAATCCAGTCACACAGACCACTAGGAAGACCGAAGGAAGGAAGCTTACCAATAAGGCTCTCATGCCAGACCCTGTCGAAAGCCTTCGAGATGTCAAGGGAGACAGCAAGCGCTTCCCCGTGCCTCTCGATGGCCTCACTCCAGACGTGAATGGCATACGCTAGAAGATCCCCAGTGGACCGATTTCGGCGGAAGCCGTATGATCACTGAGGATGTCGTTCGCTTCTAGGTATGCCAGGAGCTTATTGTTCAGCACACGTTCCATACTCTTACAGAGGATGGACGTTACCGAGATGGGTCTGTAGTTTGCCGGGTCAGCCCTTTTTGGGGACTGGCTGAACGTTAGCTTGCTTCCAAGCCTTCGGCACCTTTCCAGTCACTAACGAAAGGCGATATAGGCGTGTCAGGATCGGAGACAATTCAGGCGCACAAGTTTTCAGTACAATTAGCGGTATCCCGTCGGGGCCAATAGCTTTGTTCACGTCAAGGTTACGCAACACCCTACAGACCTCTCTCTGATGGATGCGAATATCCGACATACTCGTCCCACATCCAACAGGAGACGGAGGGGGCCGCGCGCCATCAGAGTTCAGACGCGAAGATTCCGCAAAAAGGGAGGCAAACAAGTTTGCCTTGTCCTCGGCGGAGTGGGCCAGTGACCCGTCGGGTCTCAGCAGTGGTGGTAGTGAGGGGCGACAGAAGTTTGATTCAACCGACTTAGCCAGGGACCAAAACGCTTTGCTACCAGCAGGGTATGAAGCTAGTTTGTTCCCGATTCTGCTAATATGGTCAAAACGTGCCATGGCCTTTTTGCAGGACTTGGCAGCCCTGTTGAAGGCTCTCTTCTTCTGAGTTACGTCACTCGCTTTGTGCACGTGAGCGTCGACCCATGCTAGGTAAGCCTTGTGTTTAACCGCATTTGCGTGATTGCACTCAGCACCAAACCATGGTCGGTCAACGCCGGAAAGCGCTACGTCAGAGAATGGAATGTAGTACTCCATCCCCTTTTTTTTTTTTTTTTTTTTTTTTTTTTTTTTTTCCGGGGTGGAAAATCCTCATTGGATGTCCTCCGCCCTGGGGTGGCGGAGGGGTCTGTCAGACTCCTACTGACTAAAAACCACCCCGGTGTTCCATCTCACACCTACGCTGGGGGTCGCGGGAACAACGATACTTCCGCAACCCCCGGCTAGTGCCGGCCCGCCTTCGCGGGCCTCGATCTTGGGTCGGGGGGGAAGTGAGGTGTTAGACTTCCCCCGAGACGTCTAAGAGGGGCGCGCGTGGAACACAACGCGCCGCCACCTCGGGTCCTGATGTGTGGTGACGGACGTCCCCAAGTCCGTCACCCCTGGACCCATTTAGGGGGGCTGGAAGAGGGCGTTGTCCGCCCTCCGCCGACGCCCGGCGCGTCTGCTGCGGATCGGGTGAGCGGATGAAACCTCCCTCTCCCTCTCCGCAGCCTCCTTCTGCGAGACGACTGTTTCGCAGAAGGATACCACCGCGTTCCAGGACTCTTCGCTGCCGACCATAGACTCGATTACGGCCGGCAGCGACAGGTCACTGCCTACTTCAGAGATGAGGGCACGGCGTGGCTCCTCCCAAGCGGCACACTCTGCCAGCGTATGCCACGCCGTGTCCTCCCGGCAGTCGACGCAGTGGTGACACCGGGCGTCCGGCTCCCTGTTTATGCGACACAGGTACTTCCCGAAGCAACCATGCCCCGAGAGCACCTGCGTCACCCGAAACGACAGGGAGCCGTGCCTTCTCCCGAGCCAGCGCTCGAGCACTGGCCGGACCGCCTCGATGGTAATGAGGCCGGCGGTAGGGCGTGAAAGCCTGTCCCGCCATTCCGCCACCAGGACCTCGTGGAGCTGAGACCGACGCAACTCCATATGTCGCTGCATCGGCCCTTCGCCCCGCGCCCGCGCTTCTTCGCGCCACCGGTACAGTGACGCGAGTACCTTCGCCTCCAGGTCCCAGGGCGGGGATCCGGCCAGTGCACAAGCCGCCTCGTAGGAGATCGTGCGATACCCCCTTATGACTCTGACGGCCATCGCTCTCTGCGGATTTCGCAAAACAGCGATGCTGCCGGCCGTCAGGTCAGCCGCCCAGATCGGGGCCCCATACAGGGCCATCGATCGCACGATCCCCACGTAGAGCCGCCTACAGGCAGCGCTCGGGCCCCCCAAATTAGGAAGCAGCGTTGACAACGCCCCAGCCGCGCCCAACAACTTGGGCGCCAGCCGCCGGAAGTGGGGGCCGAAATCCCACCGGCTGTCGAGCACCAATCCTAGGTACTTCATGGTTGACTCGACAGCGATTCGAGTCCCCCCGACGACGATACGGGCATCGGGCGGTGGCGCCCGCCGGGGGCCATGAAAGACCATGGCCTCCGACTTGTTGAGGGCCACCTCCAGGCCAAGGCGCCGTATGCGGTTCACCACCTGTGAGACCGCAGCCGTCGCCAGCAACGCTGCCTCCCTGTACGAACTCCCCCGGGCGGTGACCAGTGTGTCGTCCGCGTAACACGTCAGGTCCACGCCCGGCTGGAGTTCGCCCCTCAGCACCCAGTCATACCCGATGTTCCACAGGGGTGGGCCCAAGACCGAGCCCTGTGGAACACCGCACGACATTTGATGCTGGTTTTCGACGCCATCACGTCCCACGTAGGTGACACACCTCTCCGCCAAATAAGCCCCGATGATGCGGCGGAGGTAGGGAGGCACTCGATGATACCGCAGTGCCTCCCGAACACAACTCCAGGGCAGGGTGTTGAAGGCGTTGGAAATGTCCAAGGACACTGCCAACATCACCCCACCCCGGGACACCGCTTCCTCCGCCAGGACTCTCACCTGCGATATCGCGTGGATGGTGGAGCGCCCATGCCGAAAGCCGAACTGGCTTTCGTTCAGGTCCGGCCCCTCTCTGTACAAGTGGCAGACGAGGCGGGCAGCGATTATACGCTCGAACAGCTTACCCACCTCGTCTAGCAGCACTATGGGCCGGTACGCAGACGGCGAGTCCGCAGGGCGCCCCGCCTTCCTGAGCAGGACCAGACGACCAGATTTCCACAAGGTGGGAAACTGGCCCCGCTCAAGGCACGCTGTGAAGAGTCCTCTCAGCCAGGGCTCTAGCTCCTTCAGAGCGAGGGCTAATACTTGGCCGTGGATCCCGTCGGGCCCCGGAGCCACGTTTTTGGCCCGGAGCCGCATCACGGCCGCCCCCAACTCTGCCTGTGTCACCTCCGGGACGCTGACGGCGTCCTCATCTGTAGACTGTGCGGCCGTGGGCAAAGCCATCGGCGGTGGGATGTGCTCCGCTCTCGCCGGGAAGAGGGCTGCGACTACCTCCTCCAGCAGCTCGGGTTGGAGACTCTCCGTAAGCGGAGGCGCGGCGGCTCGAAGTTTCCCTCGAACCGCTCGATAAGGGCGCCCCCACGGATCCCGGTCTAGAGTCTCCAACATCTCCTCCCTGGCTCGCTTCTTCGCCTCGCCGATGGCCAGCCGCAGAGTCTTCGTCGCCGCGCGGTACACCTCATACCGCGCGGCTTCTTCGTCAGGGACCCGACGACGTCTCCTCCGGTATCGGGTATACTGGCGTCTGGCCGCTACGCACGCAACACGCAGCTGTGCGATCTCGGCGGACCACCAGTACACCTGGCGCCTCGCTGACTGTGCGTGGACCCGGGGCATGGACGCGTCGCTGATTTGCGTCATCGCCCCGCGGAACCACAGCGCCTCCTGTTCGACGTCGACGGGTCCGGTCATTGCCGACTCCCGGATCCAGGCCTGGACAATGGTGGCCTCCTCGAGAAGTTCCCTGTCGATGCGCTTGCGCGCCCATCGCGGACCGTCCGTTTGCGAGGCTGGCGAACCGCGGCCGCCAGCGGTCTGGGTGGAGACGTCGAAACGGATATATCGGTGATCCGATAACGTCTCCACCTCCACGGCGACACGCCAGTCGTGGACACGGCTCGCGACAGCAGGAGTAGCGAAGGAGATGTCCACTATTGAACCGCCCCGCTGCCGCACGCACGTGTGGACCGAGCCCCGGTTTAGGACGACCAGGCCAGTGGTGATTGCCCACTCTTCCAGCACCTCACCCCTAGCATCGGTTACTGGAGATCCCCACGCCGAAGACTTGGCGTTGAGATCCCCTAGCAACAGCACAGGGCGAGGGTGGATTCGGCCTACGACGGCGCCCAACTCGACAAGGAAACTCTCGAAGTCGGCGAGACTCTTGTTGGGCGAAAAATACGCACCAACTATGCCAACGCCGTCCGCGAGGGCGGCCACCCAGCCACGACCTCGGGACGGGCTGACAAGAGCCCCGCCAATAATGGCCACCAAACCGTCGAGGTCTCCAACCCAGTTATCCCTGGGTGGGACGGAATACGGCTCGGCGACCACAGCCACGTGAATCGACCACTCTGCCATGCTCTGAAGCAAGAGATCCTGAGCTCTGGCAGAGTGGTTGATATTGCCCTGGAGGAAATGGTAGAGCGCCATTATGCGCAATCCATTCCCTCCACTCCATTCCTAGGCCGGGAGTCGGCCGAAGGGCAGCCAGGCTGACGGGGGGGTAAAGAGCCCCCGGCAACCTTGGCCCTCCTTCTCCTCTTCTGCTGCAGCGCGGGTACGCCACAGGCCTTGCCGCCCGCTCTGTGCCCAGCGGGCCTCCCTGCAGCTGTACAGAGGCTGCAGTTTGGCGCCGCGGAGCACTGGGCCGCCTTGTGGCCGGGCTGACCGCAGCGATAGCACTGCTCGCTGCGGTCTGTTTCAGCGGTGCATCGTGCCCTGACATGCCCAATGTCCAGGCAACGATAGCACCGCAATGCCCTGGGTTGCAGCAGCTTGACCCTCGCTGCAACCCACCCCACCAGCAGTCGTCCGCCGTCAGCGACTTTTTGCGCCGCCACCACCGGGCACCGCACCCAAATCATGCCGAGCCCGGTAGCGTCGGCGCGGATCTCACCCGCCCGAACGTCCTCGGATGGACATCCGCCGGCTCGGGCGATGGCCGCCACGACCTCAGCTGGGGTCGTCGAGTCGTCCAGACCGTCGATTCTCAGCTCAGTCGTCTTCATCGGCCTGGACACCCGGACGTCTTCAGGGTTGAGGACCTCCCGCAGCTTGGCGGCCAGAATGTCTGCCTTTTCAGCGCTAGAGGCACCCGACACCTCGAGCAGCCGCGCCCCCGTAATCGCCGGCCTCATTTTGAAGCCGGACGGTGTTCCAAGGTCGGGGAACGCGACTTTGGCCCTCGCCTCTGTCAGGACCGCCTTGTAAGTGACGCCCCTTTCTATGGCTCCGGGCTGCAGCGTAATCACTACAGCCGCGGAGCGTGGGGCTCTGACCTTAGACGGTCCTTCAGCCTTATTTGATGCCGGTGCGGGTGCTCCAGTGATTGCCGGCGGCGCCGTTCTCTTCTTTCGACGGCGGCCCCTCTTGACCACCGTCGTCCAAGCCTCCGTAAGGGGGCCAGGTGGTGTTGGCGGAGTCGCAGCCACCGGCTGAGAAGTGGGCGTGGACCTACCCTTAGCGGGCTTGCCGGCCTCTTGCCCGATTCTTCTCTGTTCGACCGCTGCGGCCGCCGGGCCCGGTTTTGCGGGTGCCTCCTTTTTCCGCTTATCCGCAGCGAGCGGTGGACGGAGGTTTTCAGCCGGCAGTCTCGCCTCTATGGCCTCTAACCGGGCACCCACCATTTGACCGCACTGCATCATGCAGATGCGTGCGATCTTTTCGATCTCTGCATCCGCAAGTGCAGAGGCCGACGATGGGGCCGGGGATTGAACCGACGACGGGGCCAGCGATGGGGCCGTGACGGACGAACCGGCAGCTGCCTTCTGAGCAGCAAACTGCCGCTTGAGGTCCTCCAGCTCGGAACGGAGACGGCTGTTCTCCTCCCACAACTTCGCCGTCTCCTCCGTGGTTGTGCGGCTACTGAGGACCTCAACCGCCTCCTGGATGCTGTCCACCGCGTCCTTCAAGGCACGCGTGAACGTGCCCTTCAGGTTGCCCGATTTAGTGGCAACCTTCAGGACGACATCCAGGCCGTCTCTTACTTGGCAGCTGAGCGCCACCGCTGATGCATCCGCCGTCCGAGCCAAGCGCCGCTCTCGGGCCTGTCTGGCCAACTCACTGACCTCGTCAACCGCGACAGCCCGTTGTTGCGCCCGCTTTGCGGCATTCGCCTCCGCCTTGTTTGCCCCTAGCAGGGACGTAGTGGAGCCACCGCTCTGGTCCGCACTCATGTGCCCAGGGTCGCTGTGCACGCACTCTGCAGGGGCAGGCGTGTCGGGCCGAGGCAAGAAGCGACCCCGCACGTCGCGTTCCAGCACCCGAGCGGTGGCCCCCACCGCGCGACCCCGCCCTCTCCGTCCCGTTGATACCTTCGGGGCGGACAGGTTCTCCTCACTTGAGCTGAAACCCAGCGACCCCGAGTCCTTACTGCGCGGACGCTTCCTCCAAACTTTGGAGGGGCCACGCGAGTCCTGGTCAGACAAGTTGCCTCCAGGATCTGAGCCTCCTCGGCTCTTGTTGCCGCCGACAACGGCAAGAGGTACCTCCACATGGGGACTTGAGCCTCCTCGGCTCTGGTTGCCGTCGGCGACGGCAAGCGGTGCATCCACGTCGCGCAGTTGCTCCAGGTGACCCTGGTGCTCCTTTTCTCGCTCGTGGCGCAGGTCAGCGGTGTTCTGCCGGCCTGCGAGACTATTGGTGCCCCCCTCAGATACGATGGGGCTGCCCTCTAGGAAATCCATAGAGGGGCGGGATTCGCCCTTGCGTTGCGCAAGGGTACCCGCCTGAGGATTTTTTTCCTTTAGTCTTTTTTCCATTATTATTTTTTTTCCTTTTTAAGGGTGAGGTCCCTTTCCCTGCGCTAGGGACCGGATACAAACCCTCCGGCCATTCATCCCCTCGGCACGCGAGACCTTGGGATTGGGTTCCATCTCCACTGCACGCGCACTCGACCGTCCCTCTGTAAGCAGAGGGGGGAGTAGGCGTTAGATGGCCTCCGCAGCAACGGACTAGCCGTCCCGCCTCTAGCCCGGTTCCCTTCACAGACCATCATGGATGATGATCTGTGTTTGGAACCGTGACCTTTCCTCGTGCGTTGAAATTAGCCGCCCGCCCCAACTGTCCACCCAACGTGGGTGGACAGTTGGAGCCGACGTTGCCCAGGGTGCGCCGCGTGGAGGCTTTCAACTTGCACCCCAGTACTCCATCCCCTGGCGCAACACATCAGTCACGGCGTCAGCGCATGACGATGGATCTTCCGAAAAGAAGCAAGTGGGCTGCCAAGGATAGCATGCGAAAAAAGATCGCATCCCATCCCAATCTGCTGACCTGTACCGCCAAACCCGCCGGGTGCCTTTCGGGCTGGGATCGGGCGGGGAGTAGACGGATACAGACTTCACCAGACAGTGGTCGGAACTACCCAAAGGTGATGAAATCGACACTGAGTATCGGTCTGGATCTGTTGTCAGCAGAAGGTCCAAGCAATTGGCCGTATGCGAATCAACATCCGGCACCCTCGTAGCCCCCTGCACCAGCTAGGTGAGATTAAGCGCCAGCGAAAGATTTCGCATCTCTCGTCCAGCATGGTCAGTGCACTGGTATGGAAAGAGCCACTCCTGATGGTGAGCATTAAAGTCCCCCAGTAACACTAATTGGGCGGAAGGGTACCGTTGCTGGGCCACATCAGCCGCCTCACTCAGGTACTGTGTGATCCTGGTAGACTCCAGATCACCGATCTATGCGATCGGTAGACACAGGCCATAGATAATCTTATCCAGACCTGTGTCCACCAGGGCCCATAGCACTGAGTAGTTAGAGTCTTCAAGGTCACGGAGACGCCGATAGCAGATGTCGTCGCGGACGTACATACATACACCCGCACGTTGCTTGAATTTGTGCTCCAGGGTAAATCCTGGGTAAGATAGGTATGCCACGTCCGACGGACATCCGATCTGCGTTTCCGTAAGGAACAAAAGTGCTGGTTTCTCAGTCTCAAGGTGGTGATGGACTGCGACAAGGTTCGAGTGCAGACCTCGGATGTTACTGAGGTGCACCTTATGTGAGAGTGAGTGCTGCCGCTGTTCAGCTTTTCTCTTTTTGTTCCTTGGCATTATTGCTGTGAGTGAAGGAAGGTGAGGAGAAGGAAGTGAGATGAGGTTCCACGCTGGCAACCTTCAGACACGCGGAGGCCGGACGCCATCATTGGGGGACTAGTCTGGAGACTGCAGGGACGCCCGAGCCCCCCCGGGAATGTCCATCGGGCACTCTCGTCTGGTCGCCAACCAGCACGATGGCGCATCCCGGGATTTTTCGACAGTTGGCAGGAGCCTTTCGTGTGTGGCTGGCACACTACTTGGGCCCCCAACTACCTGCGGTCGGCCAGCGGCGCACTGTGCCTCGGATCCCGCTACCCTCCGCGACTAGTCACCCGATAGGCCCATAACAACGCGAGTCAGGCTGGTCAGCCTGCAGTGGAACAACTATCTCGACCCAACTCCTCTTGTGGCTACACCGAGCATCGTGCCGGAACACGGCTAGGCCGCTTGGCGGTACGTCTTTGCTCGGTGGGTGGTCGCAAGCCTTCGGCCGAAACCTACCACCAGTTAGTGTCACCTGATTAGCACCACCCGGGGACCACGTGTAGGGTAACAAAAGGGGTACTCACCTACGGACGCGGGTGACTCAGCCCCCAGAAATTTACTAAATGTATGTGAGTACGCATGCAATGGTGCGCACGTGTGTGTGGAAGTGTGAGTGTGAGTTAGGGTGTGCGTGAGTGTGCAAGTGTGATTGAGAGTTAGGGTGTGCGTTTGTGTGTGAGCAAATATATAACGAGATATATATTTATTTATTTAATGTTTTATACATACACTCATTATTCATATTTTAATATATATATACACACAAGTAGACATATTACATACAAAACATTACTACTTAATAATTTGAACAATCATATTTTCAGTATTTATATAATTTAGAGTTTTCATCCACTCTGTCACCATCTGTTTACATTCCAAGGTAGTTTTTGTATATATTTTAAGAATTTTATTAATAGAGTTATATAAATGCGAAGACTGATTTGAATATTGGTGTCTAGCGAAGTATGTTCTACATGCATGTGTTTTAGCTACTATTATTTATTTATTTATATATGCTTTATTGTAGGTACACCAAATTAAAACATATAAAAGGAAACTTAAAACTAAAATACATACAACGGGCGGCCTTATCGCATACCGCGATCTCTTCCAGGCAACCTGGAATGGACAGTGATAGCCTGGACATGAAATGGGGCTGACATTGGTGTAACACATAACATTGCGAATATTTACTTTAAACACACAATAATATTATTATAGATACACAAATACATACATATGTTCTATAATAGATACATAAATACATACATACTCAATATATATAGGCAATGAAAGTGAAATGTTGACTAACGACAATCACAGTGACAGGTAGTGTTCTTTTACGAGTCTTTTAAATACAGGCAATGACTGGGCGCGTTTTATTGGGTCAGGCAATGCATTCCACAGACGAGCAGCTTGGACAGTAAAAGCTTTATCCAAGAAAGTAGTGGAATGCATTGGCATTTTAAGTGATATCATATATCCAGATCAAATATCCAGGCAACAGTTGACAAGATCAAGCGCTTCGTCCAGGTCTGGGGAGGGTAAAAGTTTAGTATCGGTTAGCAGGAGGGGGGTGGGGGGGAGTGGTCCCCGCCACCCCCGGCACCACTCTCATTACAAGGCACGCACCGTTCCTGAGAAAAATACATTATTGTAACCTAACCTCAAAACACTAAAAAGTTGCTTCTGTATCGTCTCCGGCGCTGCGGGAAGTGCAACCCCTTCGCCCTTACGTAACAAAGGATAGGCACCCATGCTCACCTCCGCAGCTTCGGCTTACTGGTCGCCTCCGGCGACCTGCCTCACCCGCTTCGCGCCTCCGGTTTTTATAAACACCAGAGCAGCCAAAAGACTACGTTAGGTCGGGGTGCCCCGGTTCGGTTTTGGAACAGATTCGACCTATTTTAACTATGAAGTGGGGGTACACTAACTTACTTTCTGAGCAGGCTTTCTAGGTTAAAAAAAAACCATCAAATCACCAAGAAACACAAAAAGCACATTCACGCGACTCGGGGCGAAACGGAATGAACGAAAACAAATGACACTGACACACGCAGGTTGTCAATCGCCCATTTTGTCGTTCGTTTTCACTGTTTATCTGATTGAAGTTAGAAACATTTTTTGTTATTTTCTCGAAAAATATGCAATACCTTGTAATGAGAGTGGTAGTGTTTTAATCAGGAATCCATCCCCTACCTGCTTTAACCACTTTTAACCCTCTCCTCCTGCCAACCGATACTAAACCCAAGCCTCAAATTAGGGTTAGAATAGAGTCAGTCAGAATCACATAATTTTGTATAGTGGCCAGGGGTGTGACCACAAGCTCTTAGAGCGGTATCAATTTGAGATCGAATAAGACAGATGTATCTGACGTGTATACATCTGTCACTTACTCGATCTCAAATTGATACCGCTCTAAGAGCTTATGGTCACTCCCCAGGTCATTTAACAGTGTTGCCATATGTACGGATTTGTCCGTACACGTATGGAATTTGGACTAGTACAAACGTAACGTACGGATACAACTTGCGTTCGGATTTATATATACATGAAATTCACCAAAACATCAATGTATCGATATTTTTTTGGCTCTCGACATCCATAAAAGAAAATATGTATTTAAAAAAAATAATGTACGTGGTTTTCTATGACAGGGAATTACCGTTTCATGTTTCATCTCATATATTACGCTTTGTTTTGCTTGCTTTTTTGTTTATAGCAAATACATCTTGTTTTGATTTGAATGTTGACAATGATATGTTAAAAAAAAATTAATAAAGACATGTATAAGTAATTTTTGAATTAAATTTAGGTTTCTTTTATACGGATTTCGTACGGAGTTTCAGATTTATTGCACGTACGGACTTTGTTTGGCTTCGGATATTTTTGGTTTGATGTACAGATTTTTAGCCCCAACAGTATGGCAACACTCAGGTCAGAATTCAGCAGCGTTGCCAATCTGTGGGGAATTCCCTAAACCGCGGGGATTTTCAGTCCGAATGGGTAATTTGTGGGGTGAGCGATTATGTGGGGATAATGCGGGGAATTTAGACATTTACAATAGAACTGAACTCAGATGTAATAAAAGTAGCACTAGAAGTATTTATATACATATTTAATTTAAGCTAAACCAATCTTATCAGGCAGGAAGGTTTTAGAGTTTATTTTATGGAAAAATTCATGTCCACCAAAAGCTAAAAATGAGCCTATTGCTCGTTCTACCTTTCTCAAACGCATCTGTCGAAATAAAAGTTAGCGTCTTAAAGAATATGAAAGCAGAGCATCGTAATCGCCTACACACTGACACTGTAGTAGCGCTTATGGCCACTATAGAAGGTATTAAGAAGAAAGGAGGGAGCTTGAAATATGATCCTTCAAAAAATATGATTAACAAAAAAATATGGCGTAATGAGAACTGCACAAAGTAGTATTTCTTTTTCTTTTTTTTGGATACGCTCGTTCTTGACCACTATCATAATAATTTGAAGATTTTTGTAATAAATATGTTTGATTATATGAACATTAATTACTTATTTCATAAAATTTGTGAGGAAGATGTGGAGAACATTGATTTTATTTGCCCCAAATTTGGGGATTTTCAGTCAGATTTTTGGGAAATCCAGACCATGGACGTTGGCAACACTGGAATTCAAATAATTTATAACCACCATTTCTATATCTATGATAACCACAGACGACTTAGAGATAAGAGATAACCTTAAGTTCTGACACTTCTGACATGGGGTCTCAATTCAAAAAAAATATAATTAGTATAAAAAAAAAATATCATAGATAGCAGCATAGGTAACAAATGGGAAAGTAACAATCACTTAAACATATTAAACAGCATATTTTGGCTGAAATAAGTTTAGTAAAAATCAAAACTTGCTTCTTTAATGTTAATTTATCAATTTACACTCATTAATCAGGTTTTTTGAACGAAAAAGATAAGTGAAGACTTTGTATATTAAATTAGCTGAAAGTAGCTATCGACTTTTCGTTTTGTTTTGAGTTCTTTGCAATAGATGGCGTTTTTCACAATTTTTCCTATTCTATATATCCATCGTAAGAATCATTTTGTAAGACAGTTATTATTTATTATAGGCCTAATTTAAAAGATGTTATTTATCATAGGCGTAATTTTAAATATTAAAGTATTGGTATATTAATTAAAATCACTTTTTGTGAAGCTTGTTTACAAATCGAATTAACTAGATACCTCGCTGGAACAGGACTCGGATGGCGCTAGGGCCTACTCAAATCGCACGGGTTATAAAATAAGAGATAACGCGACGCGTGTCCCGCTTGCCGTCCGAGTTTACGCGTCGCATAGTAGGTACAGTTTGATTCAAACTTAATGGACGGCTCGAAACACTTCGTGAGCCACTACACGCTAGCAATTTCATATGAGAGCGGGATTGAGGGGTAGGGTAGGTACTGCGCAGCGAGTAGGGTTTTTTTTAAAACATTATTAAGTTTGAATCGACGTCCCGTTAGTAAATACGTAAATAATAACATAAAGTAATGTTTGTCCTTGTGATTACACGGCTCCACTACTCGTTCAGTTCGATTCAAACTTAATGCCAGCTTGGAACACTCGTATGAGTCACTGCGCACCCATAACCACCGCTGGCACAATTAATTTTACCCGACTGCCGAAGGAGGGTAATGTGTTTATCAGTCTATGTATGTATCTATGTTTGTTCCTATGTGGCATTCCCAATGAGGTAGGAAAACTATGGAGACGGCATATTCTACTATATGAAGAATAGTTATACAAATATCTATAATATCGACACACGCATGTCAAGAAGCGTTTTGTCTCTTTTTAACTAACCAAGAGCTGCATATGAAAAGAGAGACATCTAAATGTTTTTCAAGGACTAAACTTGGTAACACTTTTGAGTGACGTCAAAATCATGTCTACGCGTGACCGGTCGCCATGTTGATTGCCGAAAAAATTGGTAGTTGTGTGCCGTATATATAAGTTTATCTGTGTAGTTGTGCTGTCAAACAGTTGCAAATGGCACTACCTCATTGGCAAATGGGCAGCCATCTTAATTGCCCAATTTTTGTAGGTATGCACGCTAATTTCGTAGGTATGGCAAGTCCATAGGTTTATAAGTCAGTGGGCATTCCAGAGACCAAAATAGTTTATTTTTTTTTTTTAAATGCTGTTTCTGTTGCGAATCGCCATTAAGTTTGATTCTAGTCTACATCAAATTAGTTCAAGTAGCCCGTATGCTACGTCCTAACTAAAGTATTAAAAGTAATTTCATTTTTGTAAAAACATCCTGTTCTTTCTAAGTAGGTACCTACATAAAATAAAAAAGGATAACCCTTATAGTGAATAATAAAATGACATGAAGTAGGTACCAAAATTATGTCATTCCGTTGCCGTGCCGCGGAAGCAAGCTACCTACCTACATTTCATTCTACAAGGAATTCTTTAGATTGATTTGGAATATTCGTAAATATTGTGAAATTCGCTACACAATGTCGCATGTTGTGTAGCGAATTTAACTTAGATTTTAGAAGTTACCGCGGTCTGAGCGGAGTATGTCCCGATCATACCTAATGTTATTAATACGAATACGAAATAAGCGTTCAAGGACAACTGGCAAATAACGTCTCTGAGTACATGATGCGATGCCTCGCTCAAATTGCCATATGATTTAGTATCTTGGCAAACTACTAGATGGCGTTAGAAAACCACAGTCTCGGGCTATTAATGAGTCACTGGTGCTGGCGCCTGTTAAAAATATGAAGAAAGAAAAAATAGCCCGACTTAAGGAGGTGACATTTCTTTGTATGGGATTGGGTATCTGTACTGTAGTATTATATTATCTGTGGTTCTGAGAAATACGAAAACGTAAAGATTTTAGAAGTTTTATTTTACAGTAGATGAAAACTCTCAATACTCAAATTTTTAAGTGCCCTTTCCACAGCTTAAGAATAAGATTGTAGATTTTCATGCGTTTTCAGCTCGTCTATATCTTTAAGTAACATTAGTTATCTGTGTTGCAAAGATTACTTGTTTGGGTGCAACCATGAATTTATAGGTAAAGATGGAGGCCACACTTAGAACAAAATCTTGAGGCAAATACTTACGTATCTCCATCTCGCTTTCTGTGGGCCGACCTCTCTTTCTAGTGTGGACTATAGTATCGCTATCTTCTTATTTAAATCTCCTAGAAAATTATTAGAAATAGTCACCACACTAGCCCAACCAGAAGTTAAACACTGTCAAATAATTTACCTATAAATAAATTCTTGAACTAAGATTACTGTTAGCTCGTGGATGAAGAGATGAGTGGACTGTATAAAAAGGCGGTTGGTTTTAAAGCCGTTATATTCAAGTTACAATAACTGTCCCGAACAAACAATTAGTTTAGGAAGCGAGAGGTGTCGACTGTCCCGGTGGAGTCCGTGGTAGCGAGTGTCCTCGACCCGCGCCGTGCTGCGTTGATGTCGCGCCGCTCACCCACACATCGATGCCGCGTGGGCCGCGCGCGAGTGTGCCAACTGCAGACGGCGCGCGCTGGCCGCGAGTGTTGGGTTCAAATCCCAACAATTACTTCCATAATTGAACATCCTAAAATTGTAGGTCACAGCATATCTGGGTTGGCAAATCAACGAAATATAATCCCATTTCTTAAGGATTTGGTAATGTGGCAACATTGGCCCTATATGCCAAAATTAATTAGACCAATATGGCGGAGGCGGTTGTTTACTTTGCGGTTTACAGCTTCGTTTGAGATTTTTCGATATTTTACATTGTTAAAATTCAAAAACTGGTGCAAAATTGTGTTATGAGTGGTTGCCATAGTACGTGGTGTCCAAAAGGTGATATAAGATTTTAAGCGTAAGTGTTTAAATCGTGATTTCTGACATTGAATCATTGTAAACATATTTGTTTGTATTTTCACATAATTTCCTCTTAAATCGATTAACCAGTCTTTTCAAAATAATTGTAAATGATAACTATGTAAAGATCAAATACATCTACATTGAATTTCATTGATTTTGTGCAATTTAATTTGTTTTGTTTACATGAAGTCGTACTGCAGTAGTGTGACCAAATTGGGGTTATATCTGGGACAAAAGCTAAATTGATGGGCCAACTTAGAGAATATAACATAAAAAAAAAAAATATGTCGTATCACAATATTTTACTTCTCTGTTGCAGGTAATGGTTAACCATCCCATCACGGACTCCATTGATTGTAATGATTTGCATGAAACTAAGAAAGTTAAGCAAATAGCTAATTGGTTATTTTTCATGCGTATACGTGCTCACTTAAACAGTCATAAAGAAAATATTTTCAGTGATTTACGTGGTAAGAGACAGAAACTACACAGTCAATGGAGTCAGACAATAATATTTAGTCATGTATAATAAATAGAAAAGTTATAAAATATATGATTTTAATTAGGCAAGTGTTCTTATTTCCTTTTTGTTTTTATTTAAAAAAATTAATGTTCCTATTATAGTCCCGTATATTATATATACGTAATATTAAAAATAGCGCACCTGAACTAAGGAGGGTTCCTTACCAACCTTGCTCCTTAACACTGACTAACCCAGGAATCCGAAAAAAAAACAGCTGTTCATTATGTTACACGTTGGTTTGACGATTTCCAGCCTCCCGAACAAGCCGGATTCCGAAAAGGCTTTAGCACCGTAGACCACATACATACGCTGCGGCAGGTTATACAGAAGACCGAAGAGTATAACCTGCCTCTCTGTTTAGCGTTTGTGGACTACGAGAAAGCCTTCGATTCGATCGAGACTTGGTCTGTACTGCAGTCTCTCCAACGGTGCCAGATCGACTACCGGTACATTGAAGTGTTGAAGTGTTTGTACAAGAACGCCACTATGTCAGTCCGTCTTCAGGATCAGATCTCGAAACCAATTCTTCTCCAGCGCGGCGTGAGACAGGGAGACGTCATTTCTCCGAAACTGTTCACTGCTGCGCTGGAGGATGTCTTCAAGGTTCTGGATTGGAGAGGGCTTGGCATCAACGTTAATGGCGAGTACATCACTCACCTTCGGTTTGCCGACGATATAGTGGTCATGGCTGAGACCATGGAGGACCTCAGTGCGATGCTCGATGACCTCAGTAGAGCTTCCGAAAGAGTGGGTCTTAAGATGAACATGGAAAAAACCAAGGTGATGTTGAATGGCCATGTTGCACCCACTCCTATCAAGGTCGGGGACTCTACACTCGAAGTTGTGGACGATTATGTCTACCTGGGCCAAACGATCCAATTGGGTAGGGCCAATTTCGAGAAAGAGGTCAACCGTCGAATCCGACTCGGCTGGGCAGCGTTCGGGAAGTTGCGCGGTATCTTCTCGTCCAACTTACCACAGTGTCTCAAGACGAAAGTCTATGACCAGTGTGTGTTGCCAGTGATGACATATGGCTCTGAGACGTGGTCGCTAACAATGGGCCTTATCAGGAAGCTTGCAGTCACTCAAAGGGCAATGGAGAGGGCTATGCTCGGAGTTTCCTTGCGTGATCGAATCAGAAATGTGGAGATCCGCAAGAGAACCTGGGTTACCGACATAGCCCGAAGAATTGCCAAACTAAAGTGGCAGTGGGCAGGGCACATTGCTCGAAGAACGGATGGCCGATGGGGTCGAAAAGTTCTGGAATGGCGACCGCGAACCGGAAGACGATACGTTGGAAGGCCTCCCACCAGGTGGACCGATGACCTGGTTAAGGTTGCGGGAAGGCGCTGGATGCGAGACGCACGGGATCGGTCAATGTGGCGACGCCTGGGGAAGGCCTATGTCCAGCAGTGGACGTCTTTCGGCTGAAATGATGATGATGATGATTATGTTACACTATCAGCAAAATTAATGAAACAACTGATTTATTTTTCGCAATTTCTGGGTTGGTCTCTTAGTACCAGTTGTTGTACAATGATGCCTCTTTCCCGTGCCCGCACAGATCTCAGTCATTCATTTCGTATTGCCACTGTAACTAAACCCATGTCCTGGTCATGATCAATTTCTTCGAAAACTTCTGTCCATGTCGACCCTGCAATTTCTGCGTGATTAGATAAATGACAAAGAGCCAAATTTACAAACTCGGAAAAATCCTAACTTTCACACTTAAACAAATAGCTTCTTTCGTGGTTTATTATCATCATCATAGCCAAAGTCCACTGCTGGACATAGGCCGCCCCCAAGCGTCGCCACATATTAATTTATTATACGCATGGCTAATTATCATTATATAATCTTTAGGGGCACGGTTTTAGTATTTTGGAGATGTAGATAATTGTATAAATATTATTGTAAACCACTAAATGGACAGCAACAATTATAGCGATGTCCTGGAAAAAATAAAATGTAGGTTACCCTGCTTAGACAGAGAGGGTCTGCCCACAGAGAGCGAGATAGTGATACATAGGTTTTGCTTCAAGTATGTATTCGAAGTGTGGTCTCCATATTTATCTATACCTTCATGGCTGCAACAAACAAGGGTTTTTGGCGGGATTTTTTCGAGTGAAGTTCAGCGGCTGTTAATATTATTTGCAAATTGATTCCTAGTGGATATTGTGATATAAAATTGGTGTAGTTTTGTGTCTCAACTGTCTACGCAACTGGACAATATGTGAAATCATTGACAGAAGCGATGTCAGGATAGTGGAGCGGATAATTTTATTGTAGTATTGACTAGAGCTGTGAAAGTAACGAAAAAAAGCATACCCGTATATATTCGTTATTTTAATTCATAGTACTCGTTACAAACGTATCCTTACTCGTTACTTTCGTTAAATCTCGCTTCGAATTGCCTTGCCTCACGCTTTCGTTACTGACAGCTGTATCGAAAAATTTGAATAGGTAACAGTGTCCACATCTAGAACAGTATAATGGTCAATGCCTGGCTATTAAGATCGCAAAAGTATACAAAAACGTGTCGAGTTTAAGGGCTTTTGTAATTCTCAGAAACAAAATACACGTGCAAGCAATATAATCACGTCACTTTTTTTTATGTACAACTGAAGCAGAGGAGTTTATTGATGATTTGATGAACTTAAATAAGTCTATTGCAATTTGTGACGAACAGGCAAACACTGAAGAACAATATACAGTGCAGACTTTGAATGATGGTCTAATCTCAAGTTAGTGTATTACGAAAGATTGTTCTTTGTATTGAAAACTTTCACATACAGGGCAATATGACGATACACTAATTAAAATCCAGACGTGTTCACTTCGCAAAACAGACTAAAATTACAGATTTTATGAATACAGAAAAATGATTATACGTTTTATGTACTTAATAAAAAAATAATATGTAACTAACATATCTATATCTATAAAAGCGAAAGGTGACTGACTGACTGATCAATCAACTCACAGCCAAAACTGCTAAGCCTAGAAGCATGAAATTTGGCAGAAAGGTTCCATAAAAGCGAAAGGTGACTCACTGACTGATCAATCAACGCACAGCCAAAACTGCTAAGCCTAGAAGCATGAAATTTGGCAGAAAGGTTCCTCAAGTGACGTAAGTGTCCACTAAGAAAGGATTTTTAGAAATTCCACCCCTAAGGGGGTAAAAAGGGGGTTGAAAGTTTGTATGAAAAATCTAATTCTTTCGGCCAAAATTCTTGAAACTTTGCACAAATAGTATTCTAAGTAAATGATAAAGATTGACATTATTAGTTTTTCGAAACTACCCCCAAATGATGATTTAGGGGGTACCTATTGAAGTTTGTAAGGAAAAATCTGATTTCTTGGGTCAATAAACTTGAAACTTGCAACAAATACTGTACTAAATGAATGATAAAGGTTGTTATTAATATTTTTTGAAACTACCCCCAAAAGACAATTTAGGGTGTTAAAGTTTTTTTGAAGAATCTTATTACTTCAGTTAATAAACTTGAAACTTAAAATAAATACCAATCTAAATAAACAATAAAGGTTTTCATTGTTAGTTTTTCGAAACTCCCCCAAATGAGGGGGTGTTGAAGTTTGTATGGAAGAATCTGATTTCATGGGTGAATAAACATGATACTTGACATAAATACCAAACTAAATAAACAATAAAAGTTTTCTTTATTAGTTTTTCGAAACGACCCTTAAAATACGATTTCAGGGTGGTAAAGATTTTAGATAACGTTTACGTTAGCTTCTTTTTTATGATGTAAGGGAGCACTTAGGAGAGATTTTTGTAAATTCAACTTTTTAAGGGGTTAAAAGGGAGACATTTATTTGTATGAAAAATCTTATTCTTTTGGCATAATAATAAAGGTTGGCATCATTAGTTCGGAATTACCACCAGTTGACGATTTAGGGATGCCAAAGTTTTTATGAAGAATCAAATGGCACTAAGACTAGGACCTCTACATCGATTTGGAACTACCGAACTGGACCGTTTGTCTCAGGTAAACATAGTTGTGAGTGACGTTTTAGTGTTGTGCAATTTACGCTGTGTAAGATTTTTGTGTTGTGTCGCGTAATTTACACAGCATTCGTTTTCATACAAAAGTAATTGGTCCACCCGAAATTATTCGTCTCAAAAAACCGGACCAGTTTTCTGCTCTTCGGATCCAGCAGACTCGCGGACGAAGTCGCGGGCAAAAGCTAGTAATACATAACTTTGCCTTTGTCACTCATTTTATACTACTTGCCGGGCTACCTGTTCCTAATATTATATATCCGAAATGTAGTCTATTAACGTTTACTAAACAATAGCCATCCAAATTTACAAAAAAAGCACTTCATGGAAAAAAAAATCTTTGCGTTATATCGCTCGGTACAATCTTCGAAACAAAATTTGTAACGAATGAATTCAAAATATCAAAATGCGCGCTTTTAGAATCCGTATCGAACCGAGTCGAGTCGACCGCACGATTCATTCATCGCATCGCCGAATCGCCACGTTCCGTTCAAGGTATACACTATTATACAGATGTATGACGTCGTACAGTCATCTCGTGCCGAATACCGACAAATGCGAGTAACGAAACATATTTGAGAGTACCGATTCGGTACTTCGGGTCAGGCGGTATACTCGTTACTCAGTAACGAATACATACGGATCGACACAGCTTTAGTATTGGCACGGGGTCTGATTGCTAAGGAAGAAAATTTGGTTCAAATAAATCTCACTAGATGGAGCGACATGTTCACACAATTAAATTGAATTGTGTGTAAAATTAACATTTACTGGAATTGAAACAAAATAAATGAGATAGCAACTACAAAATTCTTAGGCATGTCAATTGATTGTAATTTGAATTGGAAGACACATGTTGATACCTTAAATCAAAAATTAAATAAGCAATCATACGCCCTACATATGCTGGCAAAAACGGTAAATACCTCTGCTGTACTTGCAGCATACCATGGCTACGTGGGATCCTTGATAAAGTATGGTATTATATTCTGGGGTCATTCCACCAATAAGGATATGGCATTCAAGGCGCAAAAGCGGTGTATTAGGGGTATGTTTAATATCAACCAGACTGATAGCTGCAGGCCATATTTTATCAAGCATAATATATTAACTTTGCCGTCTGTCTACATTTATGAGATTGCTAGCTTTGCAAGAACTAACAAACATCTTTTTGATAATTACAGAAGTAGGCGGCATAGTGATAAAATTTGTTGCAAATCTTATAAGACAGCCTTATATGCCAAAAGCATTTTCAGTATGGCGCCGCGTATATACAATCACTTGCCAAAGTCCATACTAGAAACTCCATCCATCGATGAATTCAAAAAGAAATTAAAAAGATTCTTGCTGTGTAAATGTTATTATAGTATTCAGGATTACTTGAAGGAGGATGTAAGGACATATTGTTGATGTGACTGGTGCACAAATTTTATTATTAATATTATTACTTTGATTTTACTTTGACATTTATTTACAAATATATCTTGACGTTCTCATTTAATACCTGACATTTAATTATTAATTGATCTAGTGACATTGTTATTTGGTTCATGATTGTTGTTGTGTTTTGTTATTATTGCCGTGGTGAAATTACCAAATAATGCACTAATTTAATTATTATATATTATTTCTTGATATTCTCATTTTATGCCTGACATTTAAATTTTAATTAATCTGATGATATTACCATTTCTTTCTTGATTGTTGTGTTTCAGTATTATTTGCCGTGGTGAAATTACCAAACTAATGCATGAATTAATTATTATACACATTACCTTGACATTTTCATTTAATTTAAGACATTTTAAATTTAATTTTTCTAGGGACATTATTGATTGCTTCATTTGTTGTTTCATTGTTATTTGCCACGCGGTGAAATTGAAAAGGTAAAATAGATTGTGCTGTTAATTATAAATTATATTTACAAGTAAATGTGTGTTATCAAGCTTGTGATTTGCATGCCTTAAGGTGTAATATGGTTGGACTGTGCTATATTTTTAACAACTTTATGTAATTACCCATATTAGCAAATAAATGATTATGAATTATGAATTAAATTGTTTAATCAACTCTCCTAAGTACAAAATTATAAAATATTGGGCTCTTAATTCACATTTCAAAGATTATTTGAACGGTTCATTTAAAACTGATGCCAATAGATGACGCATTTTTTAATTTCTGAAGCATTTCTCTCGTTTGTTAAAATTTGCATTGTAACACATTTTGGTGCAAAAAAACTGTAAAAACGTGCAAAAAAATACTGTAAAACGAAACTTCACTGTATTTAAAGAAAAAAATGTTGACGAACCTAGTAAATCCTTTTACTTGCAAGTCGCTGCTAACACCATCTATTGCCGTGAAACGGGATCGAACGCGATTGAGGTACTTACAAAAATAACAAGATTAATCAGATGAAAAACGCTAGTTACGTCGTCGGCACGGTTTCTTTGTGTGGGATGAGGCATCTGTATGCTAGTATTATATTATCTGTGGTATTGGATACCACCGCTAAGCTTACTGGGAAGACTGACTCAATACAATTTGCTGCCAAATACTCCATAAAACATTAGAATCTGTTACATCCGTATTCTAATGCATACGAAAGAATGTTAATTAAAATTGCACTGAAGACTAGGCAGCATGGTCTCAGACCATAGCCTGTTCCGTCAGGAACAAATACAAAAAAAAAAAAAAAAAAAAAAAGGATTTTTTGGCGGGATTTTTTCGAGTGAAGTTCAGCGGCTGTTAATATTATTTGCAAATTGATTCCTAGTGGATATTGTGATATAAAATTGGTGTAGTTTTGTGTCTCAACTGTCTACGCAACTGGACAATGTGTGAAATCATTGACAGAAGCGATCTCAGGATTGTGGAGCGGAGAATTTTATTGTAGTATTGACTACCTCCGCAAAGCTTACTGGGAAGGCTGACTCGATACAGTTTGCTGCCAAATACTCCAAAAAACATTAGAATACGTTACATCCGCATTCTAATGCATACTAAAGAATTCAAGCAAAATACTGATGACTAGGCAGCATGGTCTCAGACCTTAGCCTGTTCCGTAAGGAACAAAAAAAAAAAAAAAACAAACGTAGTAGTAGTATCTCTACTCTAAGTAGTCTGTGGAAACAAACAAGTACCTAATCTTTGAAACAGAGCATAGCACCCGACTTAGGGTATATACCTATGTTCTGTGCATAGCACAGACTACTTAGAGATACTACGTACCTATATAGATTGAAACAGAGTACAGAGTACTTTTTTATGTTTATTGTGCTTGATTTTTACTTTTAGCAAAGAGTAGTTTAAAATATACTCCCTATCAGTATATATATAAGTAATCTTTGTTTGTAGTGTGTTGTGGAGTTATTTAAGATTTGCCAATAAAATACTGCGTGGGCGGCCTCTTTCTTGGAATAAAACCAAAAAGTTTTATGAATCCTAACATTCCTAACAATAACCTACAGATATATCGTAAGTGTAGCTTTGAAGGCCTGACCTGCTGCGGGCCTGTCTTTCTGAGACCCACGAAGGAAGTGCACACGATATATCAAACTTTTTTATGGAGATTGACAATGTAGAAGTTTTCTAAAAACCCGATAGTAAGAGTCAGCAGTTTCTGTGTTTATAAAGATGGAAAAACTGCCAATGTGTAGGATATGTTTAGTAGAGAATGTTCGGATGTTTGTGATTGCCAACAAGAAACTGCAGGAAATATATGAGAAGCTGACTGATACTCCAGTAAGTAAATTATGTACCTAGAAATTGTAAGTGAATTGAGTAGCAGGTGATACAAGTGCATAAGATGGACCTCTTATCTTACTTCAAGAGTCAAAACATCGAACAGCTCTGTGCTTACCACATCCAATGAATTCCTGTGACCTCCAGGTTATTATGTCCGCCTTGTGGGGACCCTATGCACAATGAGATTCGAAGTATTTTATTCATAAATAAACAAATAGCTTAAGACTAGTCTTCTTGCAGTTACTGACTGAAGATAGGAGACCGATGCTCGCTTGTTCCTTCTGCTGCAATAGACTGAAACAATGCTGCCGATTCCAGCGAAAGTGTCTGGAAGCTGAGAAGCTGTTTGGTCGTATATTGAATGATGCGGACTATGAGGTGAGAATTGAATCCTGGCAGGTCATTTTTTTTTTTTTTCTGTTTAATCTTGCGATCAGTCTTTCAGACTATGAGCAGATGAGATTGTTCGGATGGCATGTTAGGCGCTACTCCCAATGGAGCCTGGCCCATCTTTACAAAGTCATTCTTCTGGCTGACTGTTCTGGTTGAATATATCCCGCCGCTTTTTTAGTCGGCGGATGCTTTCTGGGGAAGTTCCTGGCAGTTCTATGGCAGTTTGTTTCAGTTTGCAAGTGGCACTACGCAACCTAGCGGTGCTCTTAGTCAAAGGAGCAGTGGTTACAGCTGTGACTTATGAAGTTGTAGGTTCTAACTTTGAGAGGCACTTTACTTGGTGTGATTTATTTCATCACCACTGCTCTCAAAATGGTGAAGGAAAACATTGTGAGGCAACTTTGCCATCCTCAAGCTTGCTTTGGCAAAGCTTTGACCGAACACTGTCAGGCACAAAGCACACTGACAGATTCGAAATAGACACTTGCATGCAATTCGAAGGTCAAATGTGCCTGTCTTCTTTGTTGTGACCTTATTATGTACATAAGTTGTTAGACAGGAAAGAATTAAGAAAAAAAAATATTTGCATTATTATACATTCGTTCCAATTCTGCATAATATGCTGTAACCCTTAACAAACTTTTACAGGTAAAACCTCTACTAGACCAAGGCCACTCAGAGTTCAGTGGATATATTATAAGTCCGACAGTACACATAACTATATCTGATGAATGTCCAGCAGAAAGTGGACATGTCATCAAAGAAAACATCCCAGTTAATCAAGAGGGACAAAATGACATTCTAGAGCCAAAGGAGGAACATCAAAGTGGTATGTCCTTATACTTTTAAATGTAAATGAGAGTGTTTGCATGAAAGGTCACTAGCAAAAGGTATTTACAAGGCCAAGGTGAGTGGAAAGGCCGGGAGGGAACGCCCTAGAAGGACATATACGGTTCTTCAGAAAGACCAGCAGCCTTATTGGGTATAATAGTCACAGCAGATCTTTGTGTCTCTGAAGTTGGCTCTGCCAACCATTGCACAAGAAACAGTTTGTCGTCGAGTACACTGCATAGAGTAAGCGAGATAGGACGATGCGACAAACGTAAGCGAGTGAAAGAGACAGTTATACAATGGACACAAAATAGCGACTGCGCAGAGTCGTGCAGCCAATTCAGAGACACAAAGATCCTTTGTGAGTGCTGCATTAGTCATAAAGTGTGCATGTATGACCACTTGTATTAATAACATTAACATTAAAAGCGGGATACTTACCATGTTTAATGTTTGTTGCGAGTTCCCGATATTTCGGTGCTGTTTCAAGCACCATGATCACATGATAAACTGAAAGTCATTGCGGGTGGGTGTTTATGAGGAGACAAAGCGGTCTACCCTCTTTCTTGTTCGTTTTTTGCACTCAGTATTTACCATTGTCACTCACAACTCGATTCTGTTCCCGACACGTGAAACACGCTGTGTCCGATCGAATTTTTTCGGCACTTTTTCGGGTTTTACACAGCTGAACGGAACGGGAGGCTGGATTCCAAGTTCTCGACAGTTGAAACCCATCCTCCCGGTTGAAATTTTTATATTTGGTAATTTCGATAGCTTCCCTCAACAGTCTAAGGATATAGTGGCGTTCTGTCGAAATGATCTGAGGGTTATGTAACTCAATCCAGTGGTTCAATCCTGATTCCAAAAGATGTTGAGCTATAGCCGATTTTTGGGTGTCGTTGTTCTTTACCGCCCTGATATGCTCTGAAATTCGACAAGCAACCGTACGCTTCGTCTGACCGATGTATGACTTACCACAACTACAATCTGCTTTATAAACACCGGGCTTTTCCAGCGGAAAGTTGTCCTTTGGCGAACGCAGCATCTGTGACACTTTTCTGAAAGGAGTGAAGACAGTCTTTACGGCGTATTTCCGAACAATGTTAGCAACCTTATCTGTCACTCCCCTTACGTACGGCAAAAATGCTGGCTGCCTCTCAACCTTGCACTTCGGTGCTTACAACCAGTTTCTTGTTTAGGTTGTGCAGTCTTCCCCGTATATCCGTTTCTCTGTAGGACCCTTTGCACATGTGTTAGTTCAGCACGTAAATGTTCCTCGTCGCATAGATCACATGCGCGGTTTGTAAGTGTAGTCACTACAGAGTTCAGTTGTCGCGGGGATGGTGGTGAGAATCAGCGTGTAGATACCGATCAGTGTGAGTAAATTTTCTATACACTGTGTGACTCAAAGAACCGTCAGCACGGACCCCTATTTTCAACAGTAAACATGGTAAATATCCCGCTTTTAATGTTAATGTTAGTGTTAGTGACCATGACAGTTTAAAAACTTATACTAGTATTAAAGTTCTTTTTTTTTTTTTTTATTATTATTTTTTTGTGGCTTCTTTGCACTCTGGGTGACTATGTGCCTAATAGGAACAAACAAAAGTAGTGTAACCAATACTATGCGCGCGCTGCACAGCGATTCTGCCATCAGCCGGTACACTACCAGTATCTACTCACAATTCTTTTATTCTTTTCTCTCATTCCTTTCTTTCCCTCTCTCATCTCTCATTCCTTTCTCTCACACATAATTTCAAAAAGGTATAAATACTCATGCATTGTTTAGACAAAGGTCGGCCTAACGTCGCATTGATGCCCCCGTTAAAAAGATCAATATTTGACAATAACTTCCGTCTCAGGTCACAATATCGATCACATTCCAAAAAAAAACATGCATAATATCCTCCGGCTTGTGGCACTGGTCACAGAATGGCGATGATAGATCTCACGCCCATAAGAATTTAAAACCTGACCAGCCCGTAACCGGAGGGCCACAACCAATGTCTCCCTAGAGAGGCTGGCACACTCGAACCAGGCCACTGAGCTTGGTGTATCTTGTATGGTGTAATACCAAGCACCCTTAGTCTGCGAGGACTCCTTAAAAGCTTTTTCCCACTTTCCTTTACACAGACCTTTAGCATATGGAATTATTTCACTACCATAGGGCCAGTTCAAATCATCCACACCATCGTCTGCTGCGTTGCCAGCCAGCTGATCTACCACCTCATTCTCAAATACGCCAATATGCGACGGTATCCACTGAAACTCGACACAGACATTTTGATTTTGTAGCCTGTGCAATAGCCCCAGCGCATCATAGGCTATCGGCATACCTCGGATACCCGAGACACACCGAGCGAAAAGCTGTAGGGCACTTTTCGAGTCCGATAAAATTACTATTTTTTGCTCCCCAACAGAACTTGCATAAGATAATGCCTCCGTGATCGCCGTTAACTCAGCTCTCATCACAGAGACATCCACATGCAACCTGAGCTGCATCTGTACATCCAATTGTGGGTCCAGGAATGCCGCCCCAACCCCTCGCGGGCCCCTTGAGCCATCCGTGAAAAGTTTATAGAATCCTCTATATCTGTGTCGAATATCAGTCATAACCCTTTGTCTAAGATCTAAAACATTATATCCCCGCTTAGGCTTATCCATGCTGTCACAAGAGTCGTGAATGTTGGATTTGACATTAATATTTGAGATCCATGTATCCAAGGCAAACATCTCCAATTGGGGACTCTTATATATAACCTTACTAGCTGTCCCACGCGGCTTCGCTCCCGTCAACTGGCTACTTACCTACACCTACCCTACACCTACCCTACACCTACCCTACACCTACCCTACACCTACCCTACACCTACCCTACACCTACCCTACACCTACCCTACACCTACCCTACACCTACCCTACACCTACCCTACACCTACCCTACACCTACCCTACACCTACCCTACACCTACCCTACACCTACCCTACACCTACCCTACACCTACCCTACACCTACCCTACACCTACCCTACACCTACCCTACACCTACCCTACACCTACCCTACACCTACCCTACACCTACCCTACACCTACCCTAAACCTACCCTACACCCAATAATTTTTGCCCGTTTTTGCAACATTTTTCATTTATGCTCCGCTCCTATTGGTCGTAGCGTGATGTTATGTAGCCTATAGCACTCAGGAATAATGTAGCTTTCTACCAGTGAAAATAAATTTAGAATTGGTTCATTAGTTCCAGAGATTACCTCCTACATACAAACAAGCAAATTTTACCTCTTTATAATATTAGTATAGTATAGATTAACTAATGCCTTGTGTACCTCTATTAAAACTGGGTTCCGTCTTTCCCCTCCAATGTCCTTCTAAACTAACCAGATCCTCAATTAAACCTATAGTATCATGTTCAGTGTCAATATATCCCAATATGCCGATGATTTTGTTTTATATAAGTCTATAGAGGCTAGGAATTCGGAGGATGTTGTAATGTGTTTTAGAGAGTCCTTACAGATCATGGTAGGAATGCTTGGAGATGTGGGACTAATTATATCAGAATCTAAGACCAAGTTGTGTATGTTTAATAAAACAAGGCAGAAATACAATATTTCTATAGATGTAAATACAATACAAATGAAGTTTTACAATAAAATGTATTATTACATAATTTAAATTTATTATTAATATCATTACTGGGTCTGCCGACGGTCTTTGCACCGCTACCCACGCTGATTTTAAGTTATATTCCGTAAACATAAGGATGACGTAAAAAGCATAAACCTGTTACCAAAACCAATTGTTTACTACAGCTACCATTTGTCGTATCACCAACGCAATAGAAGTCAAAATCGGTTGAACGGGCTGTAAAATGGGCTAATTTAAACGTCTATTGTTATCGCAAATGGAGTTTAGAAGATGCCAAGTGTCTGTAAGATGAAAACTAAAAATAAAACTAAGAACTACTAACGTGCAGTATTTAATTGCAAGATAATGACAAACAGATACAATGACTACTTATTGATAAAATATTATATCACAATATGAAATAATAACATGTGCTATGTTATTATTTCATTTTGTGATATGTTATGCTATCAAAATTATAAACAAGAATGTTGCTTTTTCTTCATAGAGTCAGAACAGGAATTCCAAGACATAGAATATCTAGTTCATGAAAATTTACCACCGCAGCTTGAAACAGAAGATAAACCAGCTCACCATTCTGAGTCAGATTCAGAAGATAATGTTCCTTTGACGAAAATTAAATCTGAAGTGGATGAACAACAAACAGAAAAACCGGCACTAATTTCTAGATTAAATTTCGAAGATCCTTTGATGGTGTTTAAAACTGAAGTGGAAGATGAACAAGAAGTACCTAAGAAGAAGCGACAAGCTAAAAAGACGACAAGTAAGTTTTAGTTAGTTAGTCAACAGAATAGATGAGTGAATTGTATTAGGACGGACTATGGAGGTAATAACTGAAAGCTTATCCTTGAGATGGCAGCACTATTATGATCATGGTGTTCTTTAGAGTTTTACCTTTTATTCCTTTTTTTTACGGTTTTTCTTTTTTTGCTTGTGTTGGTATGTTAATACATTCAAAAAATATTTGTTAAAATGTTTTTAGTAAATACGGCCGTGCATGCCCTAAAACGCAGTAAGAGGTCGTTTAACGTTTTTATAGTTGAATATTGAATTTTAACGGGCATGCTATCAGGAATACATTGGACTAATCTAGTTTTTGATTCGATGATTTACACGATAATAAAACTAAAAGACATGGCCAGAATTTGTATGGAGCTGTGCCCTAACAAAAAATATTCATGTACATTGACATACAGTACGTCGTATTAAAACTTAGAGGTATGGCTTTACAATAGTTTAAGTTTTATGATCAGAAAAGAAGCGAGAGACACTATAAAAAAGATAACATCGTGATAAGATCAACGCAAGACTGCACCACAGACTAGACTGCAGCAGTGCAGTCTGTGCAGTGCGCGCGCGTAGAAACGTCAAAATGACTAAGACGTTCGGATACACAGTCTGGAATATATTGTCGATGCTTTCAGCATTATGACATGACGCTTGGCATCTCAAAAAATGGTGTCTGCGATAATCATAAAACCTTAACTTATTTTAGAGGTATTCACCTTAGCAATACGTTCTTGCAGTTGTCGTTGTTTTATATTTTAATCTGACCTTCAGGCGTACTTCAGAAACAGTGTTTGTCTTATGCGTGTATCCAGACGCAAATGCATTGCATAGTAACCGCACATAAACAATTAACACATATTTTTTTGGAATTTTTTGTCGTCTGTTCTAGACAAATGTAATCTTTGCGGTTAATTTTTATTTATTTTACAAGTAATTTTCACATATTCATAATTACTGTACGTTTATGTATTCTGATTGAATCGGAGGGCAGAATCTGGCCATGTCCTTTGTGAAAGCAGTAACTCAACATCGCATGTCAAAATATAATGTAATACTAAATAAAATACAGTTAAAGCAGTTACGTCAACAACGACCCGTCACTTCACCAAATTAAACGCAGTAAATAACTTTATTACCACATAAAATCGGTAAACAACTACTAAAAAAATATTTAGGTATATAAACTAAAACGCAGTTTTTGTACCAAAGACATAAAAAAACCTACTTATATCTTAATTCTATCATTTTATTATGAAGTTATCATGCAGTTACATTAAATGTGAAAAGTTGATAACATTTACCAATTAGGTGCGCGTGTTTCTCTAAGAGATTTTTTTAAAGAGATTGGTATTCTCACAGCGGCTTCACAGTACATATTCGCCAACATTTTATATATTAGGCAGAACATTCATTTGTACAGTAACAATAGTGATATTCACAACTTTAACACCAGAAATAAGGACAAATTACGAGCTCCCTTTCATCGACTTCATAAGGTGCATAGTTCATTCGTTGGGGTTGGTATAACTTTTTACAACAAGTTACCGTCTTCTTTTCTAGATTTGCCACTTAACGCATTTAAAGCAAAGGTAAAAGCTAATCTCTGTTCTAAGGCATACTATTCTATTAATGATTATTTAGATGATAAGCATAGTTGGTCGCTGTGTTGAACTCAAGACAATGTTCGTGTTCTTTTACCAAAATTAGCTTGCTGTCAGGTTAAATATTATTATTTTTTAATTTCGTTTTTATGTGTATTTTTTAAATTTTATTTTTTGGTAAGACTGTCGTAGGTATCGTTTACTGTTATTGTCGGAGCTGATGAAGATTGCTACTATCTTTGCATTATATAGAGTTAATCTTTCTAGTATTATATAGCAGCATAGCCAGCATTGTGTGAGTACCATGTACTTCAGAGCTATCATTGTCTAGATACCTACGTCTTCTATTGACTTGAATGACTCCGGTGGTTGAGAGTATGTCATGCCCACTCAAATGTCTTGCCGATGGTGGCGCGTGTGTCGGATCATTTAGCTCCCTTCAAAATGGTTGAGCTGAATGGTGCTGATACATGTGTCATGTTCGTGAACGGGCGCTGTCGGTTGGGACTGGTCATCTCTTAGCTGCCATGGTTTATTTTAATTGATTCTAATTTTATTTCTGAATTGTCTTTTTATATTTACTATGGACACTTTTAACTTGCTACATCGTTCTCACATAATGTGTAATCTCAACATGAATGATGTAACAAATGATTTGTAATAATTACCTAATTGAAAAAGAGTGTCCATGGAGTTTCTTGCCCGTTCTTCTCCATAGAGATCTACGCCTTGGAATGGGCATCTACGGTATTTTCACAGTTATTATGTCTTGTGACTGGGACTGTAGCACCATAATTTTGTAATGTTTTATTTTGTCTTTTGACAATTCAAAAGTGCCTGTAACTGGCCTACTTGAAATAAAGTGCTTTGACTTTGAAAGTGAGCGCTTGCTTTGAGCTCCGAGAACGTCTGAAAGTAAAGGGCCGGTGTGTTAATGATAGTTCAACTTTGCAATTCTAAATCCTTTGCTGTTCCGGTTTCTCTACGGTCCCAGTGTGATGTTTCAAACATACTTGATTTGTAAATTACAGGGGCAGCTGGCGCGAAGAAACCTAAACAAGGCAGACAAACAGCTGCAGACTCCAAAACTCACCAGGACATAAAAAAAACTACATCTTTACACACAAGAGTTAAATCTTACAAATGTGATATATGTCAGAAAAATTATGGTGCAATATGTAGCTTAAAAAGGCATATTCTTTTACACACTGGTGAAAAACCTTACAAATGCGACATATGTCAGCGTGGCTTTATTGATAAGGGTTATTTAATAAACCATATTCGGGTACACACCGGTGAAAAACCTTTCAAATGTGATGTATGTCAGAGAAGTTTTGCTAGAAAGAGTGGTTTAAGAAGACATTCTCGTGTGCATACTGGTCAAAAACCATACAAATGTGACTTATGTCAGCGTAGTTTTAATGATGTGAGTAATTTAAAAACTCATATTCTTTTGCACACTGAACCGGAAAAACGATTAAAATGCGATGTATGTCTGGGTAGCTATAGTGACAAGAGCAAATTAAAAAGCCATATGCTTGTGCACACTGGTGAAAAAAAATTCAAATGTGACGTATGTCAGCGTCTTTTTTTAAAAAAATCAACTTTAAAAACTCATATGCGAGTACACACACCAGTGGGTTTTCCAACAGATAAACTCTACAAATGTGAAAGTTGTCCGCGTAGTTTCAATTGTAATACTTATTTGAGTAGGCATTTAAAATCACACAGTGACTTAAAGCCTTACAAGTGTGATTATTGTCAGCGTAGTTTTAAATTTAAGCAGTCTTTAAAAAATCACATTCTAGTTCACACGGGTGAAAAACCTTTCAAATGTGAACTATGTCAAAAATGTTTTAATTCATCAAATTCTTTAAGATGTCATATTCGACTACACACAAGTGAAAAGCCATACCAATGTGAAGTGTGTGCGCGTCGTTTTAATGAAAAGGGACATTTGGTAAGACATGCACGATTACACACTGGTGAAAGGCCTTACAAATGTGAAATATGTCAGTGGGGCTTTAGTGATAAGAGTAACTTGCAAAAACATGTACGATTACATGCATAAGGGAGAATCGTGTAAATAAATATTATCGTGAGGAAACCTGCAGCCTTATTGCGCAAGTGATTAAAAAGTATGTACGTTCACAAAAATTTATAATAAAGTTGTCAAAAAATAAAAGGCACGTTTTGACAGCTATAAAAATACTTAATAATAATTAAACTTGATGCTTGCGAATGATACTCGTTGTTATGGTGTATGGGTAACATAGTTATACATTAGGATTAAGAATTTGACTTTTCAATTTCTTACGTAGAAAGTTATAGCGGCAAGTAAAATGAGAAACGTCAACGGACTTCTTAGATTGTGACGACTTTACGTGCAGTAGTATAATTTCTAAAACAATGGTATAAATAGTGCTTAAGTATATGTAAAGTATAACTAAAATATTTTATTACAACTGCAAGATTATAAGCAATGGATTTTTGGTAGGGACAGGGACCTGCCCGATTTAGGTTCTTTCAAACCTGTGTTGCAGGCCATCACTTAACATCGAGCAATAATTGGGCCAGTTAAATTATTAAATAAAACTAGCTGACCCCCGCGGCTTCGCTCCCGTCAACTGGCTACCTACCTACCTACCATAATTACCATACCCACCTACCCTACTCTACCTACCCTACCCTACCTACCTACCCTACCCACCTAACCTATCTACCCTACTCTACCTGGGTAGCTAGGGTAGGGTAGGGTAGGTAGAGGTTAGGGTTAACCTACCTACCAATTTGTTGAACTATTTATTTGAATAAGAAATAATATACTACTATACGAATGTAACCAACTTTTGTTTCTACCGGCGGCGGCGATCTAATTAAAATGTAGAACATAAAAGCTGCTATTGTGAGTCAATCTTAAAAAATAGACATAATGCTGTCGTGGACTTTTTTTTGAACTTTTAAAGAGCAACAATTCCATCATACATGATATTTGCGTAACTTAAACCGTTGACGCAGCGCACGCAACGAAAACTCAAAAAGGAATATTTTCGTTTCTGCAACATTTTTCATTTATGCTCGGCTCCTATTGGTTGTAGCGTGATGTTATATAGCCTATAACCTTCCTCGATAAATGTACTATCCACCACCACCAGTAGTTTCTGAGATTAGCGCGTTAAAACAAACAAACAAACTTTTCAGCCTTATAATATTAAGTATAGATATAGATTAGTCTATTAACAAACATAAAAATATATAAATTGGAAAAAACACAAAAAAATATCAAAAAGAAAAGTAAGCCGCCATCAATCAAACAATCACATGCGAGATGAAAGACGCGATGCGGTTTTCCGTCTCTGTGATTGGTCGATTGATGGCAGTCAAACCCTTTGCCTTGCTGAATTCACTTGCGCAATTAGGCTGCTAGACTTATGGTTAATATTAGTTTGAAATTTCCAACCCGTCGTTTGAATGTTCGTGTCTTCTCTGTATGAGAAGAGGACTTTGCCCCGTAGTGGGGTAGTTACAGGCTAGTATTATTATATTCTTGTTATTATTTTAAGTTAAGTATGTAGATGTTATTTTCCTACGGATGCCTAATATTTAAGTTCGTCTTCTTCGTGGCGCTGGCACGACTGTGCCACTTTCCCGACATCGTCGGTGGCAGCGCACAGATCTCTTTGGCTGATCACGACTCAGCGTAGTCAGCACACACATCCTGCTGCTGTTTCGTTTAAAATAAGTTTTTTTTTTTAATTAGTATGTGATATATTTGCAATGCGAAAGAAACTGTCTGTGTACGTATTATTTATTATTGATTAGCTGGCTGTGCTCGTGCACTCCCGTCAGCTGCCTACCCTACGTACCCTATCCTACCTACCCTTTAGTAGGGTACTACATAACCTTTTTTTTTGTTCCGGGGTGGAAAATCCTCATTGGATGTCCGTCGCCCGGGGGAGGAGGGGTCTGTCAGACTCCTACTGACTAAAAACCACCCTGGAGCTCTATCTCATACCTACGGCGGGGATCGCGGGAACATACTAACCTTCCGCAAAGCCCGGCTGGTGCCGGCCCGTGTCCGCGGGCCTCTCTCTTGGTCTGGAGGAGAATGGTGTTTGACTCCCCATGCGATGTCTAAGAGGGGGGCGCGTGGAACACAACGCGATGCCACCTCGGGTCCTGATGTGTGGACCCAGGGCGGAGATCCGGCCAATACGTAAGCCGCCACATAGGAGATCGTGCGATACCCACTGAGGACTTTGACGGACATCGCTCTCTGCGGCTTTCGCAGAACAGCAATGCTACCGGCCGTCATGTCAGCCACCCAGGTTGACGCCCATACATTGCTATCTATCGCACGATCCCTACGTAGAGCAGGGAAGCAGCGTTGAAAGCGACCCAGCCTCGCCTTACAACTTGGGTCCGAAATCCCACCGCCTGTCGAGCACCAATTCCAGGTACCTAATGGTAGAGTCGACAGCGATTCGAGCCCGAGCCGCACGCGATCTCAGACGAAATACGGCTTGGCGACCACAGCCACGTGAATTAATCACTCTGCCATTCTCTAGAGCAAGAGATCCTGAGCTGATTGCTGCGCGGACGCTTCCTCCAAACTACGGAGGTGCACCCACGCGAGTCCTGGTCGGATAAGTTGTCTTCAGGAAGTGAGTGCTCGGCTCTTTTTGCCGTCGGCGACGGCAAGCGGTGCATCCACTTCACACACTTTGACGCAGATCGGCATTAGGCTGCCGGCCCGCGAAACCAGTGGTTTCCCCCTAGAGGGACGTAACTGGTCCTTGCGTTGCGCAAGGTTACTGGCCTGAGGATTATTTTCCATTATTAGTTTTTTCATTGTGTGTTCCTTTTTAAGGGTGAAGTCCCATTCCCAGCGCTAGGGACCGGATACAATCCCTCCGGCCTTTCATCCCCTCGGCACGCTAAACCTTGGGATTGGGTTCCATCTCCACTCCACGCCCACTCGACCTACCCTCTGTCGGGAGTAGGCGTGAGATGGCCACCGCAGCGACGGGCTAGCCGTCCCGTCTTCAGCCCGGTTCCCTTCACAGACCATCATGGATGATGTACGGTGATTGGAACCATGACCCTTCCCCATGTGTTGAAATTAACCGCCATCCCCAACTGTCCACCCAAAGCGAGTAGGCAGTTGGAGCCGACGTTGCCCAGGCTGGAGCGCGACGTGGAGGCTGAACCTGAAACTGCACCCAGTGACTTAATACCAGCAGCCTAATTACGTAAGGGAATTCGGCACGGAAATCCACAACACGTCTTTGATCTCGCATCTCGCACGTGATTGTTCGATTGATGGGACCAAATCCTTCGCCTTGCCGTATTCACTT
This sequence comes from Orthosia incerta, assembly GCA_948252205.1. NCBI lineage: Eukaryota > Metazoa > Arthropoda > Insecta > Lepidoptera > Noctuidae > Orthosia > Orthosia incerta. The sequence goes on from OX411767.1 coordinate 5,080,369, forward strand.
ACGCAATTAGGCTGATGTTCGTCCATTTTAGTATGTACCCTACCTACTCTACCTACCCTTTTTTTTGGGTTGGTAATCATCCGATTTTTTTTGTATGCCTTTTTTCCATGTTGTATTTCTCTATTATTAACTATTAAATTATATTTTTTCGATGTGAAATATATCTTTTGTTTTATTTCCAACCGAATGAATGATGATTAAAAACAGCTCAGAAACCACCAGATGCTCCACACAAGTGTTATTCGAAGTAAGCGATGGCGGTGGTCGAAATGCCCATTACTAGCACGTATTTAGAATTTTTCATTAGTAGCAAGTCTTAAGGACGGGGGCAGTTCTTGGTGCTATGATCACCCAAGCACTTACGCACCTGGGGGTGGCAAAGCAGTGGTCTGAGAGTGACCATAGAGTTGGCAGTTGTGACACTGACCAACGAAGTGGGGGCGGTAGGGCTTTTCAATGGATATGCCCGACAGGGAGCATACTGTTTTTATATTGAATATGGGATTGTGTCTCTCAGTAGGGCTACAAACATGGCAAAGTGGGCGCACGGTTGACGCAGTGGTTGAGCGTTTGACTGCTGCGCTGAGTGTCGCGGGTTCGATCGACAAATATTTGTCCCGCTCGGAACAAATATTTGTATGACCTACAGATAGTTGTTCTGGCTCTGGGTGTTGTGTATATGAGTTTAAATGTTTGTAAACGCACCCACGATACAGGTAGAAATTCTAGGAATTTCTAGAAATACCTGTATCGTGGCGTTTTTAATCGGTTCAGCCATTCAAAAGTTATGGGCGTTTTACTGTTTCATTCGGAGTATTTTTGTAAGATATCGTGTCATGCAATTGATTATTGATCTAAGCGTGTCTACTACTAGAGTCTGGCAAACGAAAGTAGAGACTGAAAAAGCGCGGGAAAAATAAAAATTATCAGCATGGCAACCCCAAAACTAGTAACCTGGAAAAACCTAATTTGATACTTATGAATTATTTATTTTATTTCGTCTGAATAAAAATACTATAGGTACCTAATTTAGGTAGGTAATATTTTAGATATTATGTATCAATCTCAATAAAAAAACAACAGTATTCTATAATAATTTTGGTTTATTCAATCTAACATATGAAATCTAACACCACACGTAAACAATCTTGTTTTTGTTTGAATTCGACGTCTTTCTCCTGATGTTTTTCTTGATATTTAGACATCATGCGAAACGAAATCTCCCGTAATCCACTTTTAATTGTTGTATTCATTTTTCTCTTAATAAATGCTATTATCAAGACCACAACAAATCACCAAAAAACCGGCCCAAGTGCGAGTCGGGCCACGCGCAGTAATAGGGTTCCGAAGTTGCATAATAATGCGGACTAAGAAGAGAGTTTCGTTGTTGTTACATGAACATTAAAACGGTTTCAGCGGCACACGACGTCTAAAAACGGGCCCACATAGGATGTTTTCTTTTAATCTATAGGTATGCTCGCGTTTGACCACTATCTCGCCTGATGGTAAGTAATGATGTGTCTACGGTGAAGCACGCTTTCCTAGAAGTAACCTATTCACTCTTGACTTGAAACTAAATAAGGACTAACTGGAAACTGAAGAAGGAGTTATAAAATCTAACTTCTATGCTTGTTAAGAACAGGTGTAATGTGGCTCCATTGTAGTACGTTAAAACAAAATCGCGCAAGCATTTTAAACCATTTGACTAAGTATATTGATTAACTAGCTGTCCCACGCGGCTTCGCTCCTGTCAACTGGCTACCTACTTACCAATCAACCCTACATACGTGATTGTTGCGTAACTTAAACCGTTTACGCCGCGCATGCAACGGAAGCCTTCAAAAAGGAATATTTTTGCCCGTTTTTCAACATTTTTCATTTATGCTCCGCCTTCTTCGATAAATGGACTATCCAACACTAAAATTATTTTTCAATTCCAACCAGTAGTTCCTGAGATTAGCGCGTTCAAACAAACAAAGAAACTCTTCAGCTTTATAATATTAGTATAGATATGATAAAGGCGAAAGTTTGTGAATGTGTGTGTGTGTTTGTATGTTTGATTCTGCATGCTCAAACGACTGGACGGATCTGGATGAAATTTGGCACAGAGATAGATTATAGTCAGGCATAGCATATAGAATATTTCCTCGGGATAATTTTTTGACTTTTACGTGGGCGAAGCCGCTTGCAGAAGCTGGTCTATGAATAAAATAGCTTGATTATAATAAAAAGTTTAATAAAAAATAATTTAATTTTATTTTGTGTGTTGTGTTGTGTCTTTTGTGTGCACTTAATAAATAATTTATCTATCTATCTATTTAAAAAACATAAAAAATTAATATACAACTAAATATTGTGACTTTAAAGCCTCAGTAGCCAGGTGATTCAATTCTCAAAAAAATCAAAAAACGCGGGCCGGACAAGACAGTAAGTGAGTTTTGGCGGGAACGTGACGGAGTTTTGGCGGGAACGTGATGGCGTCTATGTTGCTTCTCTGTTTTATTTTCCTATAATTGTGTTAAATTGAATATTAATAGTGTAAAAGTGGTGGTTTTTATTCTAATAATATTAGTGAACGTGCACGAGTGTGGGCAAGTAAAACACAGCGGTAGAACAAGAGTTTGTACATGGTGTCGACAAAACTCCGTAGAAGCTTCCAATAAAGTTACCGCCATTTTATTGGGGCCTAACTTGAACGACTAAAATCTAAAGAAACTAGAACAGCTAGAACTTCTACTCTAAACTTGACACTGGCTAAATGCACAAACCGTGCGAAGCCAAAATATAAAAAAAATAAAAAAATAATGACAGTAAGTCCCTATTCAGACGCTCCGGTTGCCGGGTAGCCGCCATGAAGTTATAGGTAAAGATGGAGGCCACACTTAGAACAAAATCTTGAGGCAAATACCTACGTATCTCCATCCCGCTTTCTGTGGGCCGACCTCTCTTTCTAGTGTGGACTATAGTATTGCTATCTTCTTAAACTCGTAAAATTAACACGCGACGAAATATTTCTGGAGTTTTATATCTAACCGTAAATCCATAGCTTCCATTCCTTCAACTATGCATTACCAGGGACAGTCGTCCAACAATCCAGAAGAAATCTGTAATCTCTTTTTAAGCTTCTTCCATTCTGTCTATGAGCACTCTCAACAATGTGCAGCAGCAGACCTTCGACAATGCTGAGAATAGCCGTCTCGTTAGCAATCTTGTGATCAGTATTGAACAGGTACACAGTGCTTTGGAATCCGTGGACTGTTCTAGAGGTCCAGGACCTGATGGAATCCCGCCACTATTCCTTAAAAATACCGCTAACACTTTAAGTCTTCCTCTATTTATTATTTATAATAAGTGCTTGAGCCAAGGGGCTTGCCCAGATGTGTGGAAACGAGCAAATATCACCCCTGTCCATAAATCTGGTCCAAGACACGAAATTGAGAACTACCGTCCTATTTCCATCCTGCCGATCTTGTCAAAGCTTTTCGAGAGGCTTGTCCACGACCAGCTTTACCCGATTATTCATGATCAGATTATTAAGCAACAGCATGGGTTCGTCAAGAAAAGATCTACAACTACTAATTTGATTGAGTATACTGATTATTTATTCAATAATTTAGACACACGTGTACTAGTAGACTCTATTTATACTGATTTCCGTAAAGCTTTTGACAAGGTCGATCATAAATTACTTCTAGGCAAAATAGCATTTAACGGTATTCGTGGCAATTTGTTCCGTTGGTTTACTTCCTATGTTACAAATAGAACGCAAAAAGTGGTGGTTAATGGTTTCCATTCCAAATCCATAACTGTTTCATCAGGGGTGCCTCAAGGCTCGATACTGGGTCCTTTGTTATTTATTATATTTATGACATTGACATGTGCTTTCTTAATTCTAAATTCTTACTTTACGCAGATGACCTGAAAGTCTTTAGACCCATCAAAACAATTATTGACTGTCAACTGCTTCAACAAGACCTCAATCGTCTTGCAGATTATTGCACTAAAAACAAACTCCAACTTAGTATTTCTAAATGTTGCTGTATTAGCTTCACTAAAAATAAAAATATATTTAAATATCCCTATGCAATACACAGTGAAACTCTGGTAAGGGAGAGTTTGATTCGTGACCTGGGAATATTACTTGACGATAAACTGCACTTAGACGCACATGTTAATAAAATTGTCAATAATGCTTATCGCATGTACGGCCTTGTGATGAGATCATCCACGGAGTTTAAGCACCCTAGTACATATTTATATCTCTATCGATCACTAGTTAGGTCTCAGTTGGAATATGCGGTACCTGTGTGGAACCCCTTCTACAATAAATATATTGAGTGTATAGAAAGCATACAACGAAAATTTTTAAAGTCTATGCATTATCGATGCTTAAAAAGTTGTTTTCTCTCTTATAGTGACTTACTTAAGAAATATAATCTGCTTTCTTTGAGTTCAAGGCGTACTTTTCTTGAGACTACATTTTTGTATGATTTATGCAATAACTCGTATGATTGTTTAGAAATTGGTAACAAGTTGTGTTATATAGTTCCCAGAACATGCCAGGGACGTGAGGTGCGCGCACGACCTATATTTGCCACTACTTCCAGTCGTACTAATGCCGGCTTGCGTGCGCCGCTTCGTCGCCTTACGAACAATTTTAATAAGAATTTCTGCAGTTTGGATCTGTTTGCTTTACCGCATGGAAAGTTTAGACTCATGTTACTTAGCATATTGAAAGCCTTTTTTTTTTTTTTAATTTTTTTTTTTTGGGTGGGAAATCATCCGATGACTTCTCCCGCTCTGGGTGAAGCGGGAGGGCATGTCAGACTTTTACTGACTAAAACCCACCCGTGTTCCTTCAGTTGCTTGTGCCAGGGCCGCGGTAACTCTGTTTCAAATTTATCCGCGACCCAGACAGACATCGGCCCTATCGGACCCCGTCACTTTTGCTGACATCTCTTTGAGGCGCTCGTGGAACACTACGCGCCGTAAACTCGGGCTTGGTCCTTATCGGACGGCGAGCTACCCATTACTCTCCGTCCGCAAGCCCGCGCCTACGGTGGCCGGGAATCGGCTCGCGACTCCCGACGCCCGGGGCGTCTCCTGCGGTGCCTAGGGGCGTGAGGGCGTCTCCTTTGCGTCTCCCTCACGCGTTCCGCCTCCTCCTTAGCGAGCATTACTGCTTCGCAGAAGGAGGAGACAGCTTCCCATGCCCTCTCGCTCCGTACCATGGCCTGGACCAGGGCCGGACGCGACAGGTCGTCACCGCCGATCGCCTCCATGAGGACACGGCGATGCTCCACCCAGGCAGGGCAGATCTCCACCGTATGCTCCACCGTGTCCTCCGAGCGGTCCACACAATGGTGACACCCGGGCGTTTCCTCCCGCCCTATCTTGAACAGGAACCTCCCGAAACAGCCGTGTCCGGTGAGGACCTGTGTCAGGCGGAAGGTGAGGACGCCGTGACGCCTCTCAAGCCACTCCTCAAAGAGGGGCCTTACCGCCGCAATTGTGGCGTGCCCAGCACTGGGTTGCGACAATCGCCCCCTCCATGTCGCCATGAGATCCTGCCGGAGCTCTGTCCGCCGAGCCGCGATTTGTCGCGGCAACGGTGTTTCGCCCCGGCATTTCGCCTCCTCGCGCCACTCCCATATTTGCGCGAGGACTTTTGCTTCCAGATCCCATGGCGGCAATCCGGCAAGGTGGCTCGCCGCCTCACCGGAGACCGTGCGGTATCCCCGGACCAGCCGGATGGCCATGACCCTTTCAACCGGCGGGCTGGTCGCCGCCTCAGGGAACGCGCCCATACTGGTGCCCCGTAAAGGGCCATGGAACGCACGACCCCCGCGTAGAGCCTCCGGCAGGAGGCGTTTGGACCCCCTAGATTGGGCAGCAGCCGCTTGAGGGCAGCCCCCGCCCGCTCCAGTCTGGGAGCCAAACGTCGGAAATGCTCCACGAAATTCCACCGGCTGTCGAGGACGAGTCCCAGGTACTTCATCGTCGACTCGACGCCGATGTGAACCCCTCCTACCGTTATTTGGGATCCCGGCGGTGGTGCGTTCCGAGGACCGTGAAAACACATGGCCTCGGACTTGTGCAGGGCCACCTCGAGTCCTAATTGCCGGATCCTCTCGACGATTGTCGCAACCCCGCGTGTCGCTATTTCAGCCGCCGCCTGGTGCGACCTCCCTTGTGCCAGGACCAGCGTGTCGTCAGCGTAGCAAACCACGCTGACGCCACTAGGGAGGTCGGCGCGCAGCACCCAATCGTACCCGATGTCCCACAGATGCGGCCCCACGACCGATCCCTGTGGGACACCGCACGACATCCCTCGCCGGTTCCACTCTCCCTGGTGACCGGGGTAGATGACGGCCCTGTCGGTCAGATAGGCCTCGACTACGCGACAGAGGTAGGGCGGCATCCGGTGATACCGGAGTGCCTCCCTGATGCAGCTCCATGGCATGGTGTTGAAGGCATTGGCGATGTCTAGGGACACCGCCAAGACGACTCCACCCCGGGCCACTGCATCCCCCGTCGTGAGGGCTCGCACGCGCATGATGGCGTCCACCGTAGAGCGACCCCTGCGGAAACCAAACTGGCTCTCCGCCAGATCCGACCCCACCCGCACCAGCTGCTCAACGAGGCGGTCTGCAATGACTCTTTCAAAGAGCTTGCCCACCTCATCGAGCAGCACGATGGGCCGGTAAGCGGACGGAGAGTCCGCAGGGCGCCCCGGCTTCTTAATGAGGACCAGTTTCCCCGTCTTCCAACGAAGTGGGTACTGGCCCCTCTCCAAGCATGCGCTAAAGAGCCCCCTTAGTCGAGACCCGAGAGCCTCCAAGGCCAGGACCCAGGCTTTTCCAGGTAAGCCGTCGGGTCCTGGGGCGGTATTTTTGGTATTCAGCCTGCGTACCGCCACTCTCAGCTCTGCCTCGGTCACCTCCGAAGCTTCATCGTCGTCGGCGGTGTGGTCCGCATTGGGCACCGTAGGAGGCGGAGCCATGGGCGGGGGAGTATGTTCCCCTCGCGAAGGGAACAGAGCGCTCACCACGTCCTCTACGAGCTGCGGCCGGAGACTCTGTGTCAGTGGGGGAGCCCATGGGCGGAGTTTATCCCGCACCATTTTGTAGGGGCGTCCCCACGGATCCCTGTTCAGGGTCCCCAGCGACTCCTCGCGGGCCAATCCCTTTTGGCGGTTGCGGAGCCTGCGGTGCCCGGTGTACCGGCGCCGCGCAGCAACGCACGCCTGGCGCAGAGCCGTAAGATCCGGCGACCACCAGTACACCTGGCGCCGGGCGTGTCCTGGCTGGACCCGGGGCATTGCCACGTCACTTATCTCGGACATGGCCTCCCGGAACCACTCCGCTTCGTCGTTGATATCAGCAGGCCTGTCCGGTGATGGCACCCAGGCCTGCACGATCGAGGCTTCCAGGAGTAGCTCCCGGTCCAGCTGCTTCAGCGCCCACCGCGGACCACTCGGGGTCTGTCGGACCGGCACGCTTGAGGTCTGGGCGGAGACGTCGAACTGGATATACCGGTGGTCGGAATAGGTCTCCACCTCCTCCATGACGCGCCAGTCGATGACACGTGGTGACAGAGCGACGCTGGCGAACGAAATGTCCACCACCGATTCGCCCTGCATCCGCACACACGTGAGGACAGAACCCCGGTTTAGGACGACCAGGCCTATCTCCAGAGCCCAGTCCTCCACCATCCTGCCCCGTGTGTCCGTATACCGGGAACCCCAAGCCACATTCTTGGCATTGAAGTCCCCGAGGACAAGCACAGGGAGGGAGCGGTACCCGACGACGACGATTCTCAACTCCGCAAGGGAGTTGTGGAACTCGGCGATAGTTCGGTTCGGAGAGAAGTATACCCCCACCACGGCAATCTCTCCGAACCGTGCTGCCACGCAACCCTGTCCCCTCTTGACACCCTCGAGGGACGGGGTACCGGCGGCGGCTGACGAAATTAGGGTCACTGAGCCGCTCAGGTCCTCCACCCAGTCATCCCTGGGCGGGACGAAGTACGGCTCAGCGACCACGGCGATGTTAATCGACCACTGCGCCATGCTCCGGAGCAACAGATCCTGAGCAGCAGCGCAGTGGTTGATGTTCGCCTGGAGGAGGCGTAATAGGGCCATTATTGGCACTCCATTTCCGCCTCCTCTTGCATCCCCTGTTTGGGTCCTGCCGCGGTGGGTTCGGCAGCGATGACGGCTGTAGGAGCGGCATCGGCAGCAGCAGTGGCGGCGGCTGCAGTTGCGGTGTTCACGGCGACGGTGGAGGGCTTGCCTCTCCCTCTGGACTTGGCGGGTGGAGCGCAGGTCTTGCTCCCAGCCCGGTGATCGGCCGGCTTGCCAGCTGCCGCACATACGAAGCAGTGCGGCGTGGCATCGCAAGAGCCGGCCTTGTGACCAGTTTGCCCACAGCGGAAGCAGTGGTTGCTTCGGTCAACCTCCGAGGTGCATTGAGCTCCCACGTGGTGGCCCACAAGGCAGCGGAAGCACCTCAGAGGTCTGGGTTCCAGTAGCTTCACCTGCGCGGAAACCCACCCCACCAAGAGCCTACGACCCTCCCCGGCTATTTTTTGGGCCGCCGAGACGGGGCAGCTCACCGTAATGGCCAACATGACGTCAGGACGTATGGTGCCCGCTCTCACCTGCTCGGCAGAGCACCCCCCAGTCCTAGCGATGGCGGCCACCACCTCTTTCTCCGTCACAGAGTCATCCAGGCCCAAAATGCGCATGTCAGCGCACTTGGTGGGCCTGGACACTCGGGCCTCGTCCGCATTTAAGGCAGTCTTGAGCCTTTCGGCCAGAGCGTCAGCGGTCGGCCCACTGGCGGCACCGGGACTTCCAGCATCCGGGCCCCAGTCGCGGTGACCCTCACACGGATGCCCTCGGCGACGCCGAGCTCCTCCAGGTTCACCGCCGCCCTCGCTTTCGCGAGCAAGTCGCGGTAGGACACGCCCTTCCTTTCCGCTGCCGGTTGTAGAGTAATAACTACAGCTGCGGATTTCGGGGCGTGGAGCCTAGCCGCGACGCTTAGCTTCTTGCGCCGCTGCCGCCTCGCCTTCCTTTTGGCCGCCCTTGCTGCCTTGCTCGCCTTCCTCTTCTCTCCAGCCACTTGCCATTCGGCGTCGGCCGCAGGTGATTCGGGGGATTGAGGCGGCCGACTCGCCACCCGGGCTGAGGCTCTCGCTGTCTGTGCAGCCACTCCGCTCCTTTTGGGTGCCGATTTTACCGGTTTTGCCGGGGCCAACTTTGCGGGTTCTGCCATGGCCCCAAGATTGGCCTGTCTTGACGAACCCGGTTTGGCCACGGCAGCCGCGGCGGCAGCAAATGAGGCCGCCTTCTGCTGGCTCGCCGCTAGCGGGGGGCGCAGGACGATGGCCTCCAAAACAGAGAACCGTTGATGGAAGGCAGCCAGCTCCTGCCGCACCAGATTCAGAACCCGATCCTCTGCAGGCAGGGACCGGCCTTGTCCATGCTGCGTCCCCCCCTGCGGCATCTCCTGGGGGCCAGTTCCTTGGAGCCCGGCCAGGTCCGCTCGGAGCTTCTCATTCTCCTCTTGGAGAAGCTCCATGTCGGCTTTCAAGCGGGCGACCTCCGCCCGCATCTTGGACATTGCATCCGACGGAGGCCCGACGTTATTAGCCTCCGCTGCTGCCATAATGGAGGCCGTAGCCGCCGATATGGCCTTGTCTTTTGAGGACTTATTCCTCTTCAAGGCCACATCTCGGATTGCGGCTCCCACGACCTCTGCGAACCTGGCCGTTCGCTCCGATTCCAGGTCCAGCTCCGAATCTAGCTCACTGCCTGAAGACCCCGAAAGGACAGCCCTGCGGCTGATCGATCCGGGGTGGCGCCCCTTCGCGGCAAGCCTCTCAGCACGCTGGGCAGTCTCCTGGGCGGTGAGCCCCCTCCCCACTCCTCTGTCTCGGCCCCCACCCCGCTTGCTGGTAGGGATCTTCCGGGCTGAGGCCAGCTCGTCGTCGGAGAACGACCCCAGGCCATCCCCCGATATGGGGCGCTTCCGGAAGAACCTTCGGTTCTTTGCAGCAGCCCCCTCAACTTCACGCTCCAAGCTCTGTGAGCCCTTTGCGCCAGATGCAGCGTCGGACTTCGACCCTGCATCACTCCTCACCTCTTCGTCGATTTTATTTTTATTTATTGTATCCATTTTGTTCCCATGAGTAGTATAGGAATTAACGTCCACCTGGGCAGAGCCTTTTACCCAGGTAAGCCTACATACTGCAGAGTGCGGCAGGTGCTCTACAGGTGAAGCGCTAACGACTGAAGTCCCTCCAGCCATTCATCCTCTCGCCGCGCCTCGAGCTTAGTATTAGGTGGTTTTTTATCTTAGAGGTGTCCTTCCTCTGGGCCGGGTGGTTAAGCCAAGCCCCCGACGGCGGCATTAGACATGCCTCTGTTCGCTGTCCGGCCAACCCGACTCAGCGAACCCGCCGAAAGTTCTCTCCTCGAAGGAATCCCCTCGTGGGGAGATACGTCTGCCGCATTGGTGCGCCTGCACCGCTGCGGCATGGTCGCATCCTTTGTCAACCGACGTCCGTCGGTCGAACAGGAGCGACCCCTCCGTGTGTCTCTCTTAGTCAGGTCTCTCACTTGGGCCTTTCCGGCATGAGTAACTCTACCGGCGAAGCCCCAAGATCATTGAGACGCGCAAGCCCCACCACGACGACAACGTGGAGACACTCTCGGTGGGGGCATATTGAAAGCCTAGTGTCACAATGTTGTTTCACTTGTGCGGCACTATTGATGACTTTATGTTTTGTTTTGTTGATACTTTACTATTAATATTCCTCTTTTTTATTTAATATTGTTTACAACGCTATTCTTAAAATTTACCAAATTGTCTCATTGTTATCTGTGGAGAACGTGGTTGATTTCACATTTGTATCATTTCTGTATCCTATATTTTGTGTAATTATTAATATGTAATTGTTTGTTTGCCCGAATAAATAAAATAAAATAAATCAGGCTGAAATAAATTAAACATCATCAATTTATACAAGAATGTATTTTTCTGACGTAGCAAAACAAACACTGACAAATGTCACAACCATAGAGGCAGGTATATATCATTCGTCCCTATCCTAATAAGCTACGACATCTCCTCGATAAGTCGTCGTGGCTTCGTGGTGGTGCGCCCACTGCGCCTTGCTGGTGCTCTCTGCAATACAGCCGTGGACAGTGGGAGACCAGGTGTCTCAGCGCTGGCTTGTCGTGGAGTGCCCGCTTGATTCTGTGTGTCTGATGAACTTGGAACGTTGTGCTCCAACACATTTGGATTTATAACAGGCGAGTCTTGAGTAGTCTGGCAGGAGGACCAAATTGATGGTTGGGTTAGTTGCGGCGTTGGGTGAGGTGATTCTGACTGCTGACTGCTAAGTGTGGATGATGGTGATCGCTGTCTGATAGGTGTGGAAAAGGTTAGTGAATGAGGCGTAGGTGTGGATGGAGGCAATGGGCGAAAATGAGGTGTGGACGGATGTGCTAGTGAGTGTCCAACAGGTGTTGACGAAGGTAATGGGGCAAGATCAGTAACAGCTCGACTGATTGGGTCTGCTAATCGAGAACGCACATGATCTGCATGATATCTCCTCTCTACACCGTCTGAAGTGTTCACAGCGTAAGAATATTTGTGCGTACGCCTTGATATTGTAGCAGGTACCCATCGGGATCCATCTCGGGCACGAACAAATACGCTGTCACCTGCTTTAAAAGATGGAATTCGTTCCTCGGACTCAATGTTTGCCTGTATCTGTTTGTGTTGCAGAGTTCTTTTAGGGTTAGGCCGAGCGTTGTCCAGAGCACAATGCAACCGACGCCCAAACAACATTTCACCTGGGCTCTTACCGGTGGCACTATGGGGTGTTATACGGTAGGAAAATAGGAAGTTTTCTAGCCTCCTTCTCAGGGTCATGCCATCGCTCGCACTTGATGACATTCTAGTTTTGAAAGTACGAACCAAGCGTTCTGCCAGGCCATTAGTCCTCGGGTGATATGGAGATGACTTAATATGTAGGATACCCTTGTCTCTGCAATAATTTTGGAATTCCCGGGAGGTAAACTGTGTCCCGTTATCCGACACCAAGAATTGTGGAAACCCAAACGTTGTAAATATAGAGTCTAACTCTTCACACAGTTTGTTTGTATTTATTTGGTTCATGGGCTTGACCTCAATCCATTTCGTGAGTGCATCTGCTAGAACAAACCAGTATCTTCCCTCAAATGGTCCCGCAAAATCGACATGAAGTCTTTCCCATGGGTTGTCAGGGACGGACCAGGAGTACACAGGCAACTCAGGGTTGTTTGGCCGGTTTTCTTGGCATTTACGACAGTATTTGATGTATTCTTCAATATCATCGTCGATCGATGGCCACCATACGTAAAAACGGGCGAGTGCTTTCATAGCACAAGTTCCTGGGTGCCCTGTGTGCAGGTATTTCAATGTAGCCTTCCTGAGCGAATTCGGAATGACTAATCGACCCTGCCACATCAAAATTTTATTTTCGATGGACAATTCAGTGCGTTTTCGAGCATAAGGTTTTAAAATGTCTGAATATGAATTTTCGCGCCAGCCTGTCTTAATGTTCTCCGATATTTGTTTGAAAATGGAATCATTCCTTGACGCATCCCTTATTGTCTCTTCTGTTAACGCTATATCTGAAACACTGTTATGTTTTAGCTGAGCTATTATTCTGTGCACTTTCAATTCTACACGGGACGGTCTCTCATCAGGATTGGGCATCCTGGAAAGGTAGTCAGCCATAAAATTAAGTTGTCCTTTTGTGAAGACGATATCATAGTCATAGCTACCAATGATCAAAGCCCAACGTATTAAGCGATTATTAACAATCTTCGGTAAATTGCGCTGTGGGCCTAACACGTGAATCAAGGGTTTATGATCAGTGACGAGTGTGAATTTTGTGCCACGTAAGTATTGGTCAAACTTTTGGATGCCGAAAAATATGGCTAATGCTTCTCGATCAATAACTGAATATTTAGTTTCCGCTGATCTCAGCTTCCTTGACGCAAAAACGATAGGTTGAATTTGATCATTCGCTTTATGAAATAATACAGCACCCACGCCTTTTTCCGAGGCGTCACACGCTAAAAACAACGGACGCTTCTCATCAAAGGCCACAAGTGGTTTTGAATCACTAATCAGCATTTTGGTATTTTCAAACGTTGTATTTTCTTTATCTGTCCATCGCCACTTATGGCGCGTGCCAGTTAGTGCATGCAGATCCGCGCAGAAGCTGTGCAGCAGCCTAATTGCGTAAGTCGTTCCCCAAAGCAAAAGAGTTGATTCTTTCAAAGAATCAGAATATTTTCTTTCAACTTTTTCGGTATTGTGAAACTAATTTGCAACGAAACCAAACTGACTCCTTTGAGTTGAACTTCATCTACTGCGTTATGTTTCATCAAACTCGAATGATTTATTTCCAAATAATTAGGACATAAATTAATTTTGTTTTACTTACAACTAATGGTCTTCTAATGCTAAAAATGTATAAAACTGACAAAACAATTAAATAAACGGTACAATACGCTATACGCCGTGGCCTACGGTGTAATTAAACGCATTTATTCAGTCGTTCTAGGTAGTGATTTTTAATCTATGATACACAAGGTTTCTGCGCTGCAAGATGAAAAAAAATGAAATTAATTGCATATTAATATTAAATATGAGTAATTAAATATTCTTTTACAATTAAAGCAAATTATAGTTTTTTAGTTTATGTTGTGATTTGTGTGTATATTCTTTATTTCACACGGCAACACTGTGTGAAGTTTTAAACCTTACAACTATTACTATACTCTACTCAGTATACTCTATGGTTACAAACGTACAGGCCACAGAGGACTTTTTTATATGTACCGGCACGGCAGTAAAGTAAAACTTTGTTTAGCTGAAATTTAGTAAGTACCTAATTACCTAGCCAACAATTTCATTTCTCACTGTAAGTAAGGTAAAAACAGTAACCCTACTCTAGAAGAGAGTATTACGTTCGTTGCTTTTACTTAAGTTCTGTTGAATTTTTTTTCAGTCATGCCTGCTCATGCGAAAATATCAGAACGCCAGTGGGAGATCCTGCTGGCGTTCATGGAGGAAGATGCCAGCTTTGCCAGGGGTCGGTGACGAACGAAGGTCCCAGGACAAAGCTGGCAAACCTCGATAAATGGGATGAGGTCGCAGCCCGCCTCAACAGCGAGGGGCTCTGCTGCTCTAAAACAGGAAAGGAGTGGCAAAAAGTAAGTGTAATTATTACATAAAATTTGTTGTAATGTATGTGAGTGTGCTAGTTGTGAAGTGACGACGACATGTCAAGCTATACCTAAATTTCCCTTAAATTCTGCTCGTCATGTCATTGTTATAAATTTAAAGCTCATCCAAAAAACTGCGCATTTAAACCTTAGTGGTGGGTGGTCACTGGTGACCTACTAACACCAAAAACCTTACTAATACTATGAATCCATACTAACATTATAAATGCGAAAGTAACTATGTTTGTCTGTCTGTTTTCTTTTGACGCTTAAACCATTGAATCGATTTTGATGCAATTTATCATGGAGATTATGTAGTTTGAAACCCTGGGAAGGACATAGGATAGTTTTTATCCTGACAATTATCTGGAAACCAATAAGGCCCTCTTAGGTTAAAATTTCCTTTATGGACCGTTGATTTTGGGCGCGGGGAGGGTGGGGTAGGAAGGGGGGGAGGTTCGCTCGCTCATGGACTAATTCCAATTTTTGTACCTCACTAATAATTATATTTTAGTAAGATGGAAATTTTTATTCTAACCTGAAAACTTTAACCCTGGATATCTCCATAACCATGGGGCTCCGCGTGATGGGTATGGTACAGGGGGGTGAATTTCAATTTATGCATCAAAAAATTTTTGGGTATATAAATATCCTTAATACTACCACATAAATAAAGCAGGTGAATGAGGCGTGCTGCAGCAGAGTGAGGAGCTAACCTGTGTTAAATCATTATAGATGACTTAATTAATTTAATAATGCTTGTCATGTCATAAATATTTAATTTAACTTTAATAGTACTAGAATGTTGCAAAAGTAACAATGAATTTATTTGTTTCTGTTATTAGAAGGCAAAATATATACAGGGCAAGTAGATACCGGTCATCTGGTAGATATCGCTGTCAACAATAAGACTGCCTTTGTACGTGTATAATTATGTTTTTCTTCTAAAATAGATGTGTAACTTTTATGGTGTACAATAAAGTATATTCTATTCTTTAATACTTGTTTTGAATGACATAGCATGACACATATTTTTTTTGTATTCTATCGATGGATATCATTTAGAGACGTCTATACATTATAATAAATAGAATTAAAATTGACATGGAATTATTCCCTTAAGACTCAACCAGTGATACCAATAGATCAAACTCTACAGTTTTTTATTATATATACTAATAATATATGCATTAGTTTATTATATAAGCTTAAAACACTGTATCTATCGGCTATTATTTGTAATAACCTTTATTATGCAATTAAATATTTGACTTTATTCTTATTGGAGGATTAAACATTTGTTTTATTTTATTTTTTAAGGAACTCTTGGTGCATGTGCGTCCGTGCCGAGGGCGAGGAGACCATGTATGTATTACCTATTTGTTTTGTAAAACTTAAATATGACTAAAACTTTAGAATCTATTGATACATAATTATTAGAATCTAAAATATTAGATAGAATCAAAATTAAATTATGTTTTCAGACAATCGGATGGCCCTGCACCCCAGTGGGTCACTCAAATGGAGGAAAGACGCAAGCAGATGACTGCAGAAGCCCTGCAGGGCCTCTGCAGAATGTTCTGAGGACGGAGGAGCACGCTTTTGGCCACTATCTCGCCTGATGTTAAGTGATGATGTGGTTGATAGTGAAGCACGCTTGCTAGAAGTCACCTATTCACTCTTGATTTAAAGACCCTTTGACTCATCAGTTACGTAGATTTTGAGTTCATCCATTACAAACAATCAAATCCTTCCCCTATATTATTGTAGTGTATAATATATGTGTAAAAATTTTTGCATGTTCTGCCTGACCCCAGCCATCTGCTGATTTCTGTCAAGGCCCTGCAATGTCTCTCGAGGACTAATAAAATACTTGAATGTTTATCGCTAGTCCTCAACAGAGGCACAGGGAGAGTCGAGTCTCAGGCCCGATTTTTATGAAAACTATAACTGCATTATTAAATTTTTGAAAAATCTTATTTCTATTTAGGAATCAAACCTGTTGATTTTGGACATATTTAACTTATTGGATTTTAACATGTTTTGTATTTGATTATGACAATTATACTTTACCATGTATGACGTTGGTTAAATTAGTTGCTAGTAGGTGACTTTGTTTTGTCTATAATGGATGAATTATTTCATGTATGACATCGTGACTATTTAAATAAATATTGTATTTTCAGAATATATTGGTTTTATTTGATATTGGATAACTATTTATAAACGTCAGAAATTTCATACCAATGTAATTTTCAATGTTCCGATAACCGTGTTTACTTGAAGAATAAATATCAGCAGTTTAACATTTTCTATGCAAAAGCTGTGCTGTCAAATTGCCATTTTAATTCCCCTGAGTCATCTGACGATTGAAAAATCTGCCCACAATCTATTGTCCTTGTTATTTTCTATGTTATCACTTATTTCTTAGGTTAATTATTTCATATTTGATGTAAATATACTTTAACGTCGTTAGTGTACCTATAAGCTGTCAGCAGCTAGCTAAGTGTATGTATAGAATGGGTAGGAACAGAAAATAATACAACAAAAAATTGTGATATTGTATTTATTTGCAACTGATTAAATTCAAGAATTTGAAAAAGTTTTGTAGTTCATGATATGCACACACGTTCCCAAGTCTCCTGTGAGATAGTGTACTTGGCGCGTTTTTTTAACAAGGTTTCCCCGGTGAGCCCATTGCACAATCTATTTAACTGAGATCCTGTTTACTTAAAAAATATTGTAAGTACACACAGATTACATGCTTAATTTACGTTCATACATCCAGTCATATACGCACGCCAGTTATGAGTACTCAAATCTGCCTAGTAGATACCTATTATTAATCTCCTTTCATTCTTCCTCTTACCAGCATGGGTGTTCACCATCTAAGCATATTCTTCAATGTCTCTCACTATATCTTGTTTAAACCACAACATGCCTTATGACATCATTCCTCGTCTATCATTCAAACACGCATTTCCTCAACATTAATTCTACTTTCATATCTTTTTTGGTGGGAAAGCTGGAAAATTCGTAAATGCCTGTGCAGTCATGCACAACTAACTTTCACTTCCATACATAAGTGAAGGCACCAGCACAGTATTGTGAAAGGGTTGTCGAACCTTTTTGAACATGGACTGGCTGGTCACAATCGCTGTAATAGGAGAATAATGTAATACCCTGTGAGCTAGTAAGCATCGCCAGCGACTCTTCAAAACCCCAATGCAGCGCTCGACCACATTGCGAGTGTGAACATGGATTTTCCTCTGGTGACTTTGGGGCAGAACGAAGCATCGGTGTCTTAAGATCTATCTTTACGCGTATCCGGCGTCTCCTGAAAAAATAAGTTCGTATAGGCAATCTTGTTTAATTTTATCTTTTATTTTTAACAAGAACATAATATATTTTATAATGAATAGTTTGGTTACCTAGTAGCCTATACTTCGCCTTCATCATGTAAGTGCTGCATGATATTTTGGACAGGATACTTCCAAATATGGGAGTCGCCCTCGAATGACCCATCAATATATTGAATGTGTAGGTTGGTATCACAAATCTAAAAGTTTAGGAAACATTTAAATCTTATCAAATATCCTGCCTTATATACTATACATATGTTCTAGTTGTGCAGTTAATTTTTTTAATCATATCCGTCTAACACTCGTTAAACTTTTAATCTTCAAGTCTTTGTTAATGGAGTTAGTTCAAATTATCAGACGGATATAATTAAATACAAAAACTTAGTCGCAACTTTATTAAAACAAAAAAATTGCAGCAACAAGAATAATACTTACAATAATTAATACATTAAGACTGTGATAAAGCTTTCTGTTGAAATAAGCTTCCTTATTTTCATGAGGTCGGATCACAGCAACATGGGTTCCATCGATGCAACCCAACACACCGGGAAATTGAAACATATCCATAAATCTGAAACCAAATAATTAGGATTATTATGTATTTATTTAATACATAATAAAATCAAACACTCTGTAGGTAATAAATGTGTTACATAAATGCGGATTCTCATTATTTTTTGTTTAAAACAATGGTAAATAATAGTCATAGATTTTCATTGTTATCTAATTTCATACACACTTCCTTTTTACAGCACCCCTCTCTTCCTGTGTCATAGGAAATTTAATATATCTTCGAAGAATCTCAATGCTGTTGAGAGCCTCAGTAACCTAAAATAAAAAGAATATTTGTCAGAAACTTACACCACTGTTTAATAACAAAAGAATTCAAGTAGCACCTCGCACAGACAATCATGTACTGTTGTTTGTGATAGCCCCAGACGGTAATACGCACCAATAATTTTTTGATATTCCCCATTAGCATAAAAACTAACTGCTGCTAAAACCTGCAATAAAATATTATTTCTTGAAGCAATTATTTTGAAGGCCTTGTTCCACACTTATATTATATCCAAGCACCATATTGTGCTTAGATTTTTTGATAGGTAACTGGGTTTTACTGGCCATGAAGTTTCTGCCCCACATAAGTTACCTATGTTTTGAAATACTAGCTCCAACTTTGTGACTAATTGACTGGCAGCTTGACTAAAGAAATAAATAATTTAACTTTGCCAACCTACGTCTAGCAAGTGTGTAAAGGTTACTTTAAACTTAACAATAAGTACTTAGAAAGGTTCAAAAGTTACCTTAAGCTGAGGGCAAACAGCGGAATTACGACGCCTTTGTAGAAGTGGAAACAGTTCCTCACAAAGCATCAAGAATTGAGGTTTGGTGAGCCTAAAGTTAGCCACGAAGTAATTGTGTGGCAAATCGAGGGGGTTGCTGGCTCTTCTCAAAAGACTACGATTTATTTTAAACATTGCTTTAAGGCGCTCCTCTTCCCCGAGATGCAACAAATAACCTCGTGACATTGTGGATGCTGAAAAATCAATAAAATATAATTAGAAGATAGCTAAGTTTGAGGTTAACTTCACGTTACTTACTTGGAGCGCCCGAGTATTTCGGCGGTATCTAAAATATCACAAATATTGATTAATAACTGCGGTTTCACACCAAATCACTTTCACAATCATTCAAGAAGATGTTGACTTACACTTTTACGTATTAATTTTAAAACTAATACGAATAAATCACAATATTGTGCAACGACAAACAGCGCCAAAAATTATTGGACATATTAATGTCAATGTCAAGTATATTTGACAATGACAAGCGTTAATCCCATTCATTATTGAAGTTTAAGCTCGATTCTGCCGCTTTCGTTCATTTTTACAATCAATTCTACGTCAAAATATTGGTAAATGAAAGGAGCAAAACCTTGCCGTTTCAGAGTGTATTATGCAATACCAAAGTCGTTTTTGGGAAAGAATCGATTCTTTCCCAATAACGAATTCAGTTACGCAATTAGGCTGCAGGTGAGGTATGAATTTCTCGTAGAAATTTACGAGGCCAAGGAATGACCGCAGTTCTTGAGCGTTAGTAGGCGGTGTCGCTTTTGTTATTGCTTCAATCTTCGATTTAGTTGGTTGTATTCCTTCCTTGCTGATTGTGTGTCCCAGGTACTCGATATCTGTTTGGAAGAATGAGCATTTTTTTAAATTGACTTTTAAACCAGCCTGTTGTAATTTGTCAAACACAGTGGACAATGTTTCCAAATGTTCAGCGTCATCCCTCCCTGTTAAGGCGATATCGTCGAAATAAATCGCTACGTTTGGTATACCACCGAGTAGTTCATCAAGGTAGTGTTGAAAAATCGAGGGTGCTGTTGATATTCCAAAAGGCATCCTATTGTATTGGTAATATCCTTTGTGCGTAGATATTGTTAGGTACTTTTTTGATTCTGGGGCGATCTCGAATTGCAAATACGCATCTTTTAAGTCGATTTTCGAAAACTTAACTCCGTTTGCAAAGTTTTGACGTAACTGGTCAAATAGCGGAACTGGATGAGCGTGTGTTACCATGGCAGGGTTAATAGTGCTGCGAAAGTCACCGCAAATTCTGATTTGGCCATTTGTTTTGACCACGTTGACTGTGGGTGTTGCCCATTCCAAGGGAGTCAAATTTGGATCAACTTTGGTAACTATTCCCTCGTTCACTAAACGCTGAAGTTCTCTTTCTATATTTTTGCGTATCGCGAACTTAACGGGTCGTGCCGGGACGTGTTTAGGTACGGTACCATGTTTGATATGGATGTTAACGGCGTAATTCTTAACTTTTCCTAGTTTGTTGTCAAAAAGAGGCGAGAAAGTGTCTAATACCTGTTTAAGTGTTCCGGTGTCTCGTGGAGTAGGCTTAACCGAATAGACAGGTTCTGGAAACGCCATGTCGTACAATTCGCTCCACTGGAGACCAAAAAGCATGGGGTTGGCGTCTTTCATAACGACAACGGGCAAAATTTTCTGTCTTCCAAGGAGATCAACAGTTACATCTGTAAGTCCTTTTGGTTTGAGCTTGAGGTTCCCATAGGCACGTAGTTTCGGTGCCTTTGTCAAAGGGGGTGCTCCAATACGTTTCCAAAATTCTGTGCTAATGATGGAGTATACTGATCCCGGGTCCCAGTCCATCGTACAACTGACACCGTTGAGTGTGATGTCAATGCGCTTGCTGTCCTTGTTCCTTTTGCGTTCAACCTTGTAAACATCGTCACTAACGTTTGAACTTGTAGAAGATTCTGATAAACACTCGTCGCTGTCAGTGTTCCTAATTTTATGTAATTTGTTTTCGTTTTTTATTGCTCGTTTCTTCCCTGACTTGGTGCTCGTCAAATATGCTCTCCCAGTCTTGATACAGCAATCTTCAAAATGCCCTTGCGTTTGACATTCCTTGCAAATATGGTCTTTTGCCTTACAATCGCCCACCTTATGCCTATCATATGCACCGCATCGGCGGCACTGGTCTAGGCCAATCCTGCGTAAAGACGTCCTCCGTTTGTTGTAATGTGCCATGTTGGTTTTTGTTCTGACTTTGTTTGTGGCAGCAGGTAAACCGAAGCGAATGTCACCCTCAGCAAGCTCTCTAGACTGAGCTACTGCAAATAATTTGGCAAATGTAACTTCCACAGCCTTTCCATCGTAATGTTCTTGTAGGTCGGGCCATTTCTGTTTCAGATCCACTTCTAGCTGCGGGTGGTTTATGCCGGACGCAAATCGATCACGCAGGAGACGTTCAAACAAGTCATCCTTGTAGCCACAGTCGGTGGCGAGTTTCTTGAGCCTGTTAGCGTAGTGTTCCATAGTCTCATTGAAGTCTCTCACGCAATTCCAAAACTCAGTTAAAGCTTTGAATTTTGTTGTTTTAGGTCGATGTAAATCGAGTAGTTTAAATTTTACGTCTTTATAAAGACTGTTTTCAAAATTGGGTATGAGTGCTACTTTGATGTCGTGGTAGACTTCTGGAGTTAAGCAAGAAAATAAGAGTTCTTTCCTGATGTTGTCTTCGCTTACGTCCCAAATATCGCATTTTTTTTCAAAGAAATCTAAAAAAAAATCTACCGACGTAGTAGCAGGGTTAAACGAATCGCACTTAAAATTTTTAATAATTGTGAGTTTGTTACAGTTGTTGTTGTTCGCCGAGCTTGTAGACTCCGTACCAGATGTTGCTGGTGTGGGTGCCGCCGCTGTCGGTCGCTGTTGTTGTAACACGAGTTGTTGCAAAACGTCTGCTAATTGCTGTTGTTGCTCCCGTTGTATTTGCACAAATTCTTTAAATTGTTCCGCGTTCATTTTGACTACTTAATCCTCGTCGCCAATGAAATAAATTAAACATCATCAATTTATACAAGAATGTATTTTTCTGACGTAGCAAAACAAACACTGACAAATGTCACAACCATAGAGGCAGGTATATATCACAGGCCAATATGGCGGTTGTTTACTTTGCGGTTTACAGCTTCGTTTGAGATTTTTTGACGTACCTGGAATAACCTAATTTGATACTTTAGAATTATTTATTTTATTTCGTCTGAATAAAAATACTATAGTATAACGCGCTCATCTCTACCTAATATATCGTAGGGCCCGCGAGGGTGAGAGCCGGCGGGGCGAGGGGCGGGAACGCCGCCAACGGCTACGGTGCGTTCGCGCCACGAGCCGGTCGACAGTCGATCTACGGGAACGCTCGGGAGCAAACCTATTTTAATGTTATGACGGCCGCGTGTCCGCGACCGTAGGCCTTAAGACTAAGTTGTATTGTATGTGCCTACCATTTGTGTTTTACCTAATAAACGTAAATATGAAAGGTGCAGTGTTTTCGTAATAAATAACGAACCCGAACAATGAACGTGGCGCTTCCAACTAGTGGCCCCGAATCCAGTCTAAACCGGTTTGTGCCCGACTGCCTGTGCAATACCTGTGTTCGAAATCTTGCTTCGTACCTACTTATTGAAGAATACGGTGAATAGGTATAGAAGATGCCGCCGCGAAAAGCACGTATGGCTACGGACGCTAACGTAAGTGACGCTCAATCCAGCTCGGAAGATGAAGCCGCGAGACCTGCGCCAGTACTCATGTCTGGGGACCAGTTGACTTCATTCCTTACCGCCTTCGCGAAGACTCAGGCGGAAGTGAATCGGCAGCTTGTCGAATCCTTCATGGCATCGTATGCAGGAGGTATGCCATCAGCACCCCTCGCAGGCTCCGACGCTGCGATCGCATCATCCTCACCGACACCGTCGTTGTAAACAAGTAAGTCTGGCAACATGTCTAAGTGTACGTCACGCTTCGATGGTCAGAGCCGAGATCCCGAAGTCGTAGAAGCATTCATCGACTCAGTGGAGATATTTAAAGAGTGTTCGTCGGTCAATGATGACCTTGCTCTACGTGGTCTGCCCATGCTGCTCCACGGCGAGGCTGCAGTATGGTGGCGAGGAGTCCGGACCGAGGTGTCCTCGTGGCCCGAAGCCGTCAAAAGACTACGATGTATGTGTGGTGTCCCACTTCCAGCCTACAAGATCTTCCGTAACATATTCGCTGACGAGCAGAACGGAGAGCTCGCGGATACATTTATCGTTAGAATACGTGGTATGATGTCTAAATTACCATACGTGTTACCCGAAGAAGCTAAGTTAGACATGATATACGGCTTATTGGATAAACGTATTCGCAAACGTTTAGCACGGGATGCCGTAGTCAGTATCGAATCCCTGATTGATAAGACGCGAGCAATAGAAGAGTCGCTCATGGAAAGTTCTAGTGCGAGCATAACTTCGATGCCAGTTCGATGCAGTCAGCGCATGCGCGAACCGCGCGCGCTATGCCGTCCGGCTCGCGAGCTTCCTGCGTCGCATCGGAGAGCGCGAATTCAGGGGGAAACGCGGGGTCAACGTCCGCTTCGCCGTCTGCGCCTTTGCCGCGTAATACCGCGGTAGCTCAGCGGTCGCAACTTCAGTCCCCGCATCGTTCGTCGTCACCTTCGATTCCAATCAGTTCCGATAAAAGTCATTGCGCGAGTAAAGTGAAAAGTGATACGAGTGATAAAAAGCTATTTTGTGTATATTGTAAGTCCCGTGGTCATACTCGCGATTCGTGTTCGAAAAGAAAAGACTCTAAGGACTCGGTTAATTCTACTTTGTATTGCTATGGTTGTGGCGAAAAGGGATATGTTCGAGCTAATTAAAAAAAACATTTCGACTTGCGATGTTGTAGATTTAAATATGCCACAAGCGCAGAATAATGTATTTTACTCCCTTAATACGATATGTAATGTTATGTGTAACGATACCAACAGTATTGTAACTCAAGGCCGACCTATTTTAAATATTGAGATTTGTGGGAACAATGGTTCAGCGCTTGTAGATACCGCCGCCCGGCGCAGTATCGCAGGTTCAACTTTGTACTCACTTTTGTTGCGTTTAGGCATTCAATTTAATTCGCAAATTATGTCGGTTAAGCTTGCGGATGGTAGCATACCAACGAATAATATTTTGTTAGCGTGTGTAAATGTCAATTGTATGTCTATGTGTATACCTATAGAATTCGTTATATTTCCTTCGCCTCAAATAACGAGACTCTTTTAGGGATAGATTTCATTACGAAGTTTAAGATGGTCTTAAATTTTTCGTCTATGACATGGTTCACAGCTGATCGGCCTCAGGTCATTCACCCCCTGCTAACAGAGAGTTCACGCAACGTGGTGGAGTGCGCCTCGGTCAACCTATTGAGGGATGACGAGGGCACGTTGTTGACTGAGAAGGAGCGTTCCAGCTTAGAAGATCTACTCGGTGAGTATTCTGATATTTTTGACCTAGTCGGGGATCCGACGCCATTCGCCGAGCATCACATCGATACGGGTGATCATCCCCCTATTGCTGTTCCACCATATCGAGTCACGCCAGCGAAGAAGGAAATTATTCGCGTGGAACTCGATCAGATGTTAAAAGAGGTAATCGTTGAGGAGTGCGAGTCTGCCTGGTCTGCACCAACTGTTCTGGTACCAAAGGCTAATGGTGGGTGTTCAACCTGAACAAGGCAATAGTTTACACGCGCCAACAACACCATTACAGCGTCAGCGACACACATTCCGTCCACGCGCCAGCGTCACCGGCACACCGTCAGCGCTAAGAAATGGCCTAATAAAATATTCGCTTCATCGGCTCAATACACACACAACACACATCTAAAGACGTATCAATGTGTATTGACCACAAAATTTGTATATAATTAAGTTAATTGTATATAGGTTTTGTGTAGATTACAGGAGGCTCAACGCAGTGACAAAAAGTGATGCGTACCCTATGCCACGGATTGACGAGTTGCTGCAGTCAACTAAGAGGGGCTGCGTGATGAGCTCCTGTGACCTTCGAAGTGGGTACTGGCAGTGTAGCATCAAGGATCAGGATAAAACAGCATTTATCACCCCGTTTGGTACGTATCACTTTAAGCGTATGCCGTTTGGCCTTAAGAATGCGCCGGCTACGTTCCAGAGGCTTATAGACAGGTTTCGTTCGGGATCCTCACTTAAGGATGTTACCGTACTAACATATCTCGATGATATTCTGGTGATATCAGAGTCGTACACCCGTCACCTTTCTGATCTCCGTGCGGTATTCGACCGTCTCCGCTTGTTTAAGCTCCGTGCGAATCGAGACAAGTGTGTCTTCGCCAGGGAAAAGGTAAAGTACTTGGGTCACGTGATCTCTCAGGAGGGTATATCACCGGATGAGGACAAGGTACGTGCTGTTCTGAACATGAAGGAGCCTACGTGTCTTCAGCAAATGCGCACCTTCCTTCAAACATGCTCTTGGTTCCGCAAATTTATCCCGGAGTTTGCGAAAGTAGCTGAACCACTCACGCGCTTGACCAAGAAATCGCAAGTATGGGAATGGAGTTCGGAACAAGGTAAGGCTTTTGAAGCTCTTAAGAAGCTACTGACCACGTCACCTATTCTGGTCCAAGCGGATTACACGAAACCGTTTCTACTAAGGACTGACTCGAGTAATTATGCCTTGGGTGCAGCTTTACTTCAGGGGGAGTCACCCCATGATGAACATCCAATCGAGTACGCTAGCCGTCTGCTCACACCAGCCGAGCAAAACTACTCGACTACTGAGAGAGAGGCTCTCGCGGTAGTCTGGGCTGTCGAGCGGTTCCGCGGATATATCGATGGTCATCAAGTCCGTTTGATGACTGACCACCAACCCCTTATGTGGCTGTTTTCCCTCAAGTCTCCAAGTGGCAGGTTGGTTCGCTGGGCCATGAAGCTCCAAGCTTTTGACCTGCGTATCGAATATACACCAGGTAAGGCCAATGTACTAGCCGACACTCTTAGTCGACCCGTTACAGAGGATGGCGTGCGACCGGGATGTGACATCTGCCCAGTTGTCGTGGACGTACCACACTGGGATGCAACTTCGACCCGGGAGGCTAAGTTGGCTGATCCGGAAGTCACCAAGATTATCCAGGCCTTAGAAGGTAAGGATGAACTCGCTACTACTCGCTGGACTGACAGAGGTTATCTCTTGAATCAAGCTGTTCTGTATAGGTACTTGCCTGACATTGATTCCGAGGAGCCTCAACTCGTCATACCAGAAAGCCTGCGAAGCCATGTTTGAGTGTCATGACTCGCCCACAGCCGCTCATGGGGGTATCGATAGAACATTACATCGGATCTCGCAAAGGTTCTACTTCACTGGTATGAGACGGTTTGTAACTCAATACCTTAAAACATGTGTCGAATGTCAGCGGTACAAACCGTCAAACATTAAGCCAGCTGGCCTGTTACAGACCCCAGTCCCTGCTCAGAGGTTTGAGACCCTCGCAACTGACCTCTTTGGCCCGTTGCCTAGAGGACCGCAAGGTGAGAGATGGATCCTCATTGTGGAGGACACAACCAGCAAGTGGGTGGAAGTTTTTGCTCTCACGGAAGCTACAGCAGAGATATGTGCTAAGACGCTAGTCAACGAGGTATTTATGAGATATGGTCTCCCTCGGCGCTTGATCTCTGATAATGGAGTGCTGTTTGTAGCAGATGTCATGCAGAAGGCCATGTTTGTTTTAGGTGTAAAACAAAGTCTGGTACCCCTCTATCACCCGGAGTCGAATCCGGTTGAACGAAAGAATCGGGACCTCAAGGCTCATCTCGCCATCTTGGTTGAAGGTCGTCACCAGAACTGGCCAGAGGTATTACCATTTGTACGGTTCGCTTTTAATAGTTCTCTCACTAGTTCAACAGAGCACACGCCTGCTTACTTGACTTTCGGTCGGGAGCTGCGGTCCCCTTTGACTGTCCAGGCGGATCTAAGAGCGGTTGTAGAGTCTGAAAACTTTGTACCTCAGATTACACCGTACTTACTCAAGCTCGCAGATACCGTCTCGACAGCCAAGGAGAACATTGAGCGTCAACAAGATGTTCGCAAGGTTTATTCTGATCAGGGTCGGTCGTCTCCTGAGGAATACATCGCAGGTGACTTGGTGTTGATGAAGACCCATGTGCTCAGTAACGCCGCAAAGGGTGTCACTTCTAAGTTCAACCCGAAACGAGATGGACCGTACGTCATCTCTAAGAAGGTGAGTCCTACTACTTACCTATTAGCCAATAACTCTGGTGAGGTTTTAGGTAAGTACCACGTCATGGACTTAAGGCGCTACCATGCTAGAGAGGGTGAATGTCCGGAGCCGGTCGTTCCGAAGCGTGGCAGAGGTCGTCCGCGCAAAGCTATTGCCTAGGTTTTAAGAGCTCGTTATTCGTTGCTGTTTGACCAGGTGGGAGACCCTCACCTGATCAAAAGGGGGAGTGTATAACGCGCTCATCTCTACCTAATATAACGTAGGGCCCGCGAGGGTGAGAGCCGGCGCGAGGGGCGGGAACGCCGCGTGTACTAAACTGTTTGCCGTGTTTTAAATTGTCGTCCTTTGCTGAGATAAACCGAACCCATGAGTATTTAAATTGTACTTGTAACCTAGTTATTTCAATGTGATTGATTGATCACTACAGAAAAAAAATGTTATAATAAAATAAAAAAAAAACAATATCAAAAACATTAAAAGTTAGGTACAACCCTATTGCTTCAATGGAGTGTAGGTAATTATTTCGTCAACTAGCAACATTTCCATACTGTTTGTATATTTATACTGTGTTGTTGTAAAGTTGCTGCAGTTTTGTGTCTGTGTGTCAAACTACTGGGCAGTATTCAACAGCCGTGATCTCGATAAAGTAGAGCTGATCAGAGAGCTGATAATTTTATTGTTGTAGAATGTCATTGTGTCACGCCACATTTAAAAAAATAAGGGCCTGTATTTTTTTTAAAGGCACTTTATTGAGAGCTTAGATTAGAGTTTCAATCTTTCTTTCTTCAGCTTGATCTTTGCGACAGCTGTCAGTATCAATACAGTATAAAACGCTTGACAGGCTAACATTATCTTTCGCTAGTAAATGTAAGGCTGTAGGTACTATTAATTAGGTACGTACCTCCCTGTCATATTTAAAGTTTGTAACACAAAAAATGAAGGAGTTTCACACAAACTTGCGAGAGCCCTTAGACCTCCTTAATCCAGCCCTATCGCAAAATCCGTTCTTAGCGGACGTCTACCAACTATCAAACCACTTCATGCCAAATTTCAAGTGTGTAGCACAAAAAATGAAAGACTTTCATACAAACTTGCAAGAGACCTTGTTTGCGCCGCAAACCGGTTCCGGGCGCGGGGGTGCCACCACACCGAGAGGGGATCGCCGTCGCCACAGCAGACCGGCGCGCGCGCCGGTAATCGGCCACCGACCGCCAGTGTGAACGACCAATGTACCTAGCTAAACTTTGTAAACCTATACCTAAACCTAAGCAAATATAAAAATAACTAACCAAATTCTGTGTTTGGACTTCGCCCGAACATAATTGGCGACCGTGACAGGACTTCGAGGGCGTGCAGAGCATCAGAGGTCAACACCAAAAGGGAGTAAGCCCGTTCCTTTATTCCTTCCAATATTTCCATATACCTACTTACTATTTTCCAACTTCTATTTGCTGTGCTAAGTGAATGCTAACCGATCAAAGTGCCAGAAGGTATCTAGCTTTTCGCGTATCTTCCTATTGTACTCGTTATGTAAACGGTAATTCACGCTTAATAGACAGCTATAGTAATATATTCTAGTTGAAAATTATTAATTATCAATACAGGCCGGCCGATTCACGTTCACACTCTATTTTCCATTTATTTGCAGCCTATTTTGCAAAAACCATTTTGTTGAAAGTACCTACCTAATTACATTACCAAGGTACTTTTCAACGCCTTTGCTGAAGCTAGCTTACCTAGTTTGCATCTAGCTTTTATTTATCCTATTGTATATTGTTTGGCGACTATTTCTTTCGCTATACATTTGTCAGTCAATAATTGTGTTGATAATAAACCCAATTCGTAAAATTACTTTATTTAAAAGTAAATTTCTTTTGTTAAAAGTAAATAAAATCACCTACCCCGTTTAAAATATTAAAATTTGTAAATAACCAACTTATTTCTTATGCAGTTTTAGAAAATTCTACGAACTTCTACCGACCCTACGTTCGTGCTCGAGCGGGTGTCGAGCGGTGCCCGCGCTGTGTCGGTGACGCCTCCGCGCTCTCGCGCGTGTGTCCCCCCAGCGCTGCCGGTGTGTTGGCGCGCTCGGCGCCTGGGCCTGTACTCAACCACCGCGCCGCGCCGGTTTTCTCGTGCGCTGCTCCCGGTTGACGGGCTCGGCAGCGGCTGTGTGGTTTGAGCTACTGTCGGTTGGATTGTTTGTTAATTTATTTGTGTTTATTCTTTATTTTGCCCCACTCATTTATTAAAATGGCTGAAAGGGAATCGACCACGAAAATTAAAAGTCCGCTTCCACTATTAAAAATAGATTCGACCGGTAAACCCGATGTAAAAGATTATTTAAAATCATTAATTAAAAAGCGTGCGGGGTTTCGAAGTCGGCTAACAGTTTTGAAAAATTTTATGGAAAAATATAAAAGTTCTGACATTACTAGGGTATCGAACTTGGAGATAAAAGAAATTTCTTTAAGGTTAAATCAATTAAAAGAATTAATGTCTAACTTTGATTGCGTACAAGCAGACATTGAAGAATATTCTGATAATTTGGTTGAACAGATTTCAGAACGAGATATTACCGAAACTGAGTTTTTTACACAAATAGCTTTTGCTCAAGATTTGGTCGATTTGTTTTCATCCAAAAATAAAGAAAGTCACGCGTCTAATGGAGCAACCACGGGCTGTTGTCATGGTCATAATAATGATTCAATTCGACTTCCAATTATTAATCTACCCACTTTTGATGGTAGTTATGCAAAATGGCTTGAATTTAGGGAAACTTTTAAAACCCTTATCCATGACAACGACTCGATTGCGCCCATCAATAAATTTCACTATTTACGAAATTCTTTACAATCGGGTGCCAGTGTCGTAATTAGATCGTTGGAGTTTGTCGCGAGGAATTATGAGCTTGCTTGGGACACATTGTGCAATCGATACAACAATAAAAATATTCTGATCAATAATCACTTGAATTCATTAGTTAACGGTAATATTATACAAAAAGAATCTTTCAAGGCTTTGCGGTATTTAATTGATCAGGTGTCTAAAAACTTAAATGCCTTAAATACGTTGGACGTTTCTACCGAAAATTGGGACCCGCTGGTGATATTCTTGGCGTCAGCGAAGCTAGATCCTAGGACTAGCAGCAAGTGGGAAGAATACAAAGGCAGATTGTCTAACCTACCCACTTTAGATGATTTTAGAAGTTTTGTAGAAAATAGGGCTAATGTTTTAGAAACTGCTAGCTGTCGCAATTTAGAAAACAAGTCTACCCAAGGTAATAATAATAACAAAGAAAGCAGGACCACTAAATCTTTTGCTACCTTCACAAATGACAAGGACTCGCAGCATTACAGAACCTGTCCCGTTTGTGATCAGCCTCATCTCGTGCACCAATGCAACAAGTTTAGAGCTTTGAGTGTTGAGGATAGGTTAGGCGAGGTCTCAAAACACAAGTTGTGTACAAATTGTTTGCGAAGTGGACATACCAACGGCCAGTGTAGTTTAAAGGGGTCTTGTCGTTCCTGTAAGAAAAAACATAACACATTATTACACAAAGGTGACACAAATAAAGTACTTACCGACTATTGCGAGTCTTCTAGTCTACCTGTTAGCTTAGCTGCGGTCTCCTCCGGACAAGTCCTCCTGTGTACTGCAAAAATAGAAGCCATTAATAAACAAAATAAAACTACTTACCTTGCTCGCGCTTTGCTAGATACTGGCAGCCAGTCTTCATTCATCACGAGGAACCTAAAAGAGAAATTAGGACTTTCAACTGAAAGTATAGATACATTAAACGTATCAGGCATTAACGGAGTTGCTTGTCCTATAACAGAGCGGTGTCAGGTGAACATTAAATCACGCACTAGCTCATTCACAAAAAATGTCAATTGTTTTGTTATTCCGAAGGTGACTGGCAACTTACCAAATGTTGAAGTTGATGTTAAGAAATTAGGCCTACCCGATAATGTAACTTTAGCTGATCCAACGTTTTACCAACCTTCGGAGATAGACATTTTGCTCGGCGCTGATCATTTTTTCGACATTGTTTCATCTAATAGAATTGCACTAGGCCCAAATAACCCTATCTTGCTAGAAAGCGCCTTTGGATGGCTAGTAGCTGGTCCAACAGGCCATAGTCCCAACAACAACACCCAATGCAATTTTATGCAAACCCAATCGTCACTTCAAGACATCCATAATTCTATACAAGAAATCCAAACGTCACTTCAAGACATCCATAATTATATACAAAAGTCTGGGAGGTAGAAGAGTTACCCTCAAAAAATAAACTATAAAAAAAAAAATGTTTACATCTTCAATCCAGTGGCGTAGCGCAGGGGGGGTTGTGGGGGCGGCCCGCCCCGGGCGGCACTTTTAGGGGTCGTTAATAGTTCCTAATAAATAATTATTATATCAGATTAAGTTTTTGTATGCTATGTTCTTTCTAATAATATTTAAAAATGTAATTTTTGGTACGTTTAATAAAAAATTAAATAAACATGCTTACTCGGGGCTGTCAATGGACCAATTACTAATTTGAAGAAAGCCAATTCAGGTTCAAGGGCAGTTGAGCCACACATCTGCGTTCGTTCTTGTTGTGTTGGGAGGGTCCTTTCTTCTCAAAGAAAGGCACTTCGGATTGTCCTACCCAACCTCAGCTCAGATCTCATGACTTACCTAAAGCTAAAATTGAAGTTCATTTGACAGTTGATGAGACTTCTAATAAATAGACTATAATCACTCGAATGACATAGCCTACCTCAAACAATGTAAACCGTGTTACTAAAGCCTATTTATGCATTTTGTTTGTCTAGCCGTCAAAGCCTTGTATGTTGGAAGTAGTCAGCGACTTTCAACTGCGGCATTAATTATGTTTCTAAGCAGGTTCACTTAACGTCGAGGCAAACCTAACATAATCTATTGCGACAATGGCAAAAACCTAGATGGCGCAAACAATAAGTTGGGCAAAATGTTAGTCACGATCCAGTCTTCAGTCAGTGTCAGACTTCGCAGCGAATGAAGGCATTCAATTCATTTCAATTCCGCCTATGCAGGGTGCATAGGCACTTCAGAGGTATTTGGGAGAGCAAAGTCCGTTCCTCAAAGAACCTTTTAAAAACGCGCAGCTGGTAATGCCTATCTGACCTTTGAGGAGTTAACTGCACTTTTCTCACAAATAGAAGCTATCCTCAATTCTCGTCCACTTATCCCACTTTCATCCCATCCCATGAACTTAAACCCTCTCACTCCAGGGCACTTCCCGATTGGTCGACCATTAATATCGCTTCCATCACCGACTATTAATACCAAGAATCCACACAGACACCAACGCATCGATCAAACTAGGCGCCGGGAGTACATGGCTGAGCTCCAACAGCGACGCAAACTGCCCGCTTGCAGGGGCAAGTAGACGACCTGGTCGTCGTGATGGAGAACAACCTCATGCCGCTGCAATGGAGAATGGGGAGAGTTTCCTGAAACTTTATCCAGGACGAGACGGCATTGCCAGAGTGGCGAACGTCTTCGTCGCCAAGACAACTGAAGAAGAGGAAGGGGATTTTGAAGATTCCTTCAACGCCCTGGAGGATGTTTGCGCCGCAAACCGGTTCCGGGCGCGGGGGTGCCACCACACCGAGAGGGGATCGCCGTCGCCACAGCAGACCGGCGCGCGCGCCGGTAATCGGCCACCGACCGCCAGTGTGAACGACCAATGTACCTAGCTAAACTTTGTAAACCTATACCTAAACCTAAGCAAATATAAAAATAACTAACCAAATTCTGTGTTTGGACTTCGCCCGAACAGACCTTAAACCTTCTTAATCCAGCCCTGTCGCAAAATCCGGACGTCTACTAAGTATAAGCTACCTCTCTGCCAAATTTCATCTTTATACGTTAAGCGGTTTTCGATATTTCGTGATAGGTGAGTGAGTGACCTTTCGCTTTTATTTTTATACTAGCTGACCCCCACGGCTTTGCTCCCGTCAACTGGCTACCTACCTACCTCCTACCTACCTACCCTAATTTTTTTATTTCCCATAACTACCCTACCCTACCCTTATACTACTATACGAATGTAACCTGTAGACTTTGTTTCTACTGGCGGCGGCGATCTAATTAAAATTTAGAACATAAAAGCTGCTATTGTGAGTCAATCTTAAAAGATAGACATATGCTGTCGCGGACATTTTTTTAGAACTTTTAAAGAAGAACAATTCCATCATACATTATATTTGCGTAACTTAAACCGTTAGCGCGTTCAAACAAACAAACTCTTCAGCTTTTTAATATTAGTATAAGTATAGAAGTATAGATTTTACTAGCTGTTGCCCGCGGCTTCGCTGCCGTGACCACCCCACAGGACCCGATTTCGCGAATAAAAAAAAGACCTATGTCTCAGGCATAATGTAGCTTTCTATTGGTGATAGAATTTTTCAAATCGGTCCAGTAGTGTCCAAACAAAAAAATATTTCCTGTTTATAATGTTAGGCTTCGCTCCCGTGGACCACCCCACAGGACCCGTTTTCAGGATTAAAAAAT
Source organism: Orthosia incerta (assembly GCA_948252205.1). NCBI lineage: Eukaryota > Metazoa > Arthropoda > Insecta > Lepidoptera > Noctuidae > Orthosia > Orthosia incerta. The sequence continues at coordinate 5,114,190 of OX411767.1, forward strand.
AGCCTATGTTACTCGGGAATAATGTAGCTTTCCATAGGTGAAAGATTTTTTTAAATCGGTCCAGTAGTTTCGGAGCCTATTCGGTCCAAACAAACAAACAAAAAAATCTTTCCTCTTTATAATATTAAGTATAGACTAGCTGTTGCCCGCGACTTCGACCGCGTCAGACTGTTTTTTCCCCCCAGTATCTGTCAATTTTTAGCCTATGTTACTCCTTACAACATCAGCTATCTACCAGTGACAGACTCGTCAAAATCGGTCCAGCCGTTTCGGAGATTACCCGGTACAAACAGACCTGGAACAGCTCCTGTACTGTACGCCACTGCCGACCCGTTCACTCCCAGACCAGGATGAAGGAAACACTCCTTGGCAAGACAATTTCTTTATTCTTCAAGTTTCTTATAAGACGATCGGAGACAGACTGTGTTTTGCATACAAAATGGCGATTTATTTATAAAATTTCTAGCTAAGCGAGCTAACTACACATACTATTCTCTATTAGACACATTCGCAATTACCAATCACCGCGCAGTAGGCAAAATCAGCCTAAATTGCGCGCGTAACCGATCTATGAGTGCACATTACCGTAGTGAGATCCTTTCCAGTTTTCTAATTTATGCAGCAATTTCAGGTCAATTTTCGGCTTCTCGCTATGGTTCGGTTCACAAATATCATGTTTTCTAACAAAATTCTAATATGAATATCCATAAAACACTTTAACATTACACGCTAACTAGAACAAAACTATGGGATTCAAACATGACAGAAATATTATTACAGCTTAATACTATCTTTAATCATACCTAATTACATTAGTAGGTACATAACCCTATTTTCATTACTATTGCACTAAATTCTTATACTTTGATAACACTAAACATTGTCCATTCTCTTATCACACTGATAGCGTTTGTTTATACTGATAACACAATAAATTGTCTTTATTTAGGTACACTAAACACTTTCCTCGCAGACAGAGATAAACAGACTAACAGCCAGACAAAAACCGTATATACTTTCATATAGGTACATTCAATAAAACGTTGTTATTTTACTATTACAAGACACTTCAATTTTATTTACTTGTATGTATTTGTTTTAGCATATGGAGGGCGGTATTAAGAAAAAAGGCCCTTCTAAGGGCCAACCAAAAGACCCTTCTCAGGGCCAACCAAAAGGAGAAGAGGGCAGAGCCTTCTACGGTGGAGGGACGGACGAGTCTGTACCCGACAACGAGTTAATTTTTGTTCAAGATTGGCCACTTTTATATTTATGGGTTTAAATATTCACAAAAGTTATATAATATGTCGGGTTTAGTCAATAGTACGGACGTCAAGACAAATCACAAGCATGCCCCCCTAGCGGCCAATCAAGAACATCTACGCAATGGCGGGCTTTTTCTAACCACTAGCGTAAAAAGCAGGCATGTACCTGCCCATACACGATTCTTAACCTGGAATACAGCCTGACTTCCTGATGGTTTGCATCTTTCGGCCACCCTTGATGCGACATCAGAATTGGGATTCAGTCGTGCTAATGAGATCACACGTAAAAACAAAGCTAGTAAAGGTGGCGGACAATTCTTGCAAAAAAAAAATACGGTGTCAGTTGGATTTCAGTTGTGGTTCGTTTTTTAAGTGCATCAAATGCATACGATAAGTAATGCACTTTGCTGAGTAGTGTTCCATGCGCGAGCGAAACCAGAGATCGATGCGCGAACGGTGGCACGCTACACCGTCGGCGTCGTATTGTTTTGGTCCCACCAAAACTGAATGCAGTAGAATTAAGCCCTTCAGCTTCGCGTCTAAATGGCAGGAACAATGTGGGACTAATTTAAAGAGTCGTCGACTTTTCTGCGTCTACCCTCAGTCTTTAATAATGAAAATCCAGTTCGGAGCGGAGCAGCAAGGAGGCAAGCAATAACAGCAGCTGGACAGGCCAAGGAGGAGAGTGTGGAAAGATTCATATACACGGATCTTTATGCCAGTCTGGTGAGTCGTTTTCATTTTGTTATGACTATGGACATCGCCGCATTCGTTATCGAATTGTTTTGTTTATTTTTTGTTTACGGTATGGCCCATGTCAGGTCATAATCTCATGTTAGTTATCGCTGGTCAAGGTTTAGTTGGCTATTATTGTTCGGACTTTAGCAAACTGTACCAAACACACTGTGTACGGGCTATGTTTCGGCTGCAAACTATGGACAGTTGCAGACCAATGTTCATAAAGCACAGAGTTTTAACACTGCCGTCACTCTACATATTGGAAATGGCTGTATTCGTAAAAAGTAATCCTCAGTGGTTTCCACTTTTGTCTAATAATTCTAATAGAAATAGACGCGAGCAGTATAGACTTTGGGTGCAGTCACACTCGGCCAAAACAGCACTTCTGAGAAAAAGTGTTGTATGCATGGCCCCAGTAATATACAATAAAATTCCTAATGATATAAAACAATTGAATTTTAATTTATTTAAGAAAACACTTAAAAAGCTGCTTACTGATAGGTGCTACTATAACATTGTTGATTTTTTAAATGATAAATTTTGAATTTTATTTTGACTAATTTTATTCTATATTGACATATTTTGTATTTAATTAATACTCATATTGACTACATTTTGTACTGACTCTGATTGTATGTTGAATTATTGATAACATTTTGCACTGACTCTTATTTTTTTTATATATGAAACTGACATTCACTTATTTCATTTTGTACGCCGAATGAGGCAAAACATGTTGGTCCGGTAAAATTGTTTCCATCTATATGTGCATATTCATGTATCATGTTACACATGTTTGAACAAATAAATTTATCTTTATCACACCATTCTGGAAATTATGATAATTCCTAATGAAATAATTAGTTTTGAGTTAATGGAGTTTGATTATGTGATTTCTTGTCATGTTGAGGTCAAGGAAACTCTTCAGATAGTTTGGGCCTAGTATGTGGCTTCGTTAATTGCGACTGACGCTATGGCCTTCATTGGATTTTCTAAAGCCCATGTACCTATCTCGGCACTTGGTACACTGTAAGTCATTACAATGTGTCAACATTCGGTGTCCATAATAACCCATTTTGCCATGTCGGTTAAGTTTACTAAACCGCTGCACCGGTTAATTTCCATCAAAGATTTAAAAGTTAAGATAACTGTGTGAACATGTACTCTCGTAGTGTTTGTCATGTTTCAGATACCGTATTGTGTCGCAGTGTTCAGAGTTCTCTCAGTTCAGATGCTGTATGCTGAGGTTGACGTGTTGAACATCTGAGAGCTTCAGAAGAACGGCAGGCTAGCAGTTCGCAGGTGGTAGCCGAACGCTATGAAAACAGCTGTGATGTCGGGAGCGCGCAAGTTTGGAATGGAATACTCGGTGAGTCGCTTCCATGTTATTTTGATAGTGAGGTCGAATGTTCTCTAGTGAAGAGATGATATTTCGAGTTATAAGAGTGTTCATGTTTGATCACTGAATTGGTAATGGTTATACCTAGCACTAAACTAGGTAATTAAGACACGCATACTTAAAAGCAATTAGTTAATGAGTTTCCTATAGGCGGTATAGTTTCAACATTTGGTTCAGTACGAACTTTACGATGCGATATCCCATAAAAAAAAAAAAAAAAAAAAAAAAAAATGTGTTTATTATCTTAAATCCATACAATTAAGTTGCCGGGGCTTCCCAGAAAGTAATCCGAAGATACTTGTGATGGGATGAACCTCGCTCTTCCTCGATTATTTAACAATTGATCGTTGTGCTAAATTAGGTATAAGTTACACATTTTTATTAAACTAATGAAAAGAAAAATGAAAATAGTGATTATGGCAGTGTGAGAAAGTAGAGTGTGTTTGTATAAATGTGTGTTTATACGTGTGTTTATGTGTGTGTGAATATGTATTTTGTGTGTATATGTGTGTGTATGAGTGGGTGTGTGTGTGAGTGCTCATCCCATAAGGAGATGAGATATCCAAAATACTGCACTACAAGTGATTGTCAGTGGCAAAGCGAGTTAGTAATGTCGTTGGGCCAACGAAATTGTATCGAGTTAGTAACGCAAATGATCAGTAGGTATGTATAGTATGGCATTTATTAGGTCCTTACCTATGAAATTGGCGTTTTGTCGTACTGGCCACTTTGATCTCAAATATCTCCTCTTTGGTTTGGAATTCCAATTTTAAATTTATACAGCTATTTACTCATGCTTTTGTGTTTGGAAACCGTAATTCATTTGTTTTTTCCTCTTTTGTTTTTTTCTTTGCGCCAGTCAGTTTACAAAATGGAAAACTTGAAATATCGCGTTATGTACGAGTACGAGTTCCATCATGGCACCAGTGCTGCAGAAACGGCTCGAAGGATTAATGATGGCGACGGTGTCGCAAAAGAAAACACAGTGCGTTTTTGGTTCCAACGTTTTCGTTCTGGAAATTTCGACCTGCAGAACTAGGCCCGTGGACGGCCGGAGACCAAAGTTAATGATGAAGAATAGAAGGCTATTGTTGAAGCAGATCCATCGATAATGAAGGGATTTTAAATCGAATCATTACCTGTGTTGAAAAGTGGATCCTGTACAATAATCGGAAACGCACCTCGCAATGGCTGAACACTGGCGAACCTGCCACATCCTGCCCCAAGCGAAAATTTACAAAAAAAAAATACTTGTGAGCGTTTGGTGGACTAGTGCCGGTGTCGTTCACTACAGCTTTCTTAAATCTGGCCAGACGATTACAGCGGATGTCTATTGTCAGCAACTGCAAACCATGATAGAAAAGCTAGCTGCTAAACAGCCGAAGCTGGTCAATCGCTCTAGGCCACTGCTGCTTCAGGACAACGCTAGACCACACACTGCACAACAGACGGCTACCAAATTAGAGGAGTTTCAATTGGAATGTCTAAGACATCCACCGTACTCCCCGGACCTTGCTCCAAGATTACCATTTTTTTCGAAATTTGGATAACTTCTTGCAAGGGAAAAATTCAACTCCGATGGGGCAACCAAAGGGCCTTCAAAGATTTCATTGATTCCCGTCCGAATGGTTTTTTAGTAAAGGGATCAATGAGATGAACCTATGAGACGGTTAAAGTGCATAGATAGCAATGGTACATACTTTGATTAAATAAATATATTATACTAGCTGTCCCAATATAGTTGGAAAAAAGGCTAGGCAGATGATGATGATGATACTAGGTGATAGGCGACGGTGTCGCAAAAGAAAACACAGTGCGTTTTTGGTTCCAACGTTTTCGTTCTGGAAATTTCGACCTGCAGAACAAGGCCCGTGGACGGCCGGAGACCAAAGTTGATAATGAAGAATTGAAGGCTATTGTTGAAGCAGATCCATCGCAAACCACGTCCGAGCTAGCTGCAGGCTGCGATGTTATTGATAGAACTGTTTTAATCTACTTGAAGCATATTGCGAAGGTGAAAATGTTTGAAAGGTGGGTACCTCATGAATTGAGTGCAGCAAACCGACAAACGCGAGTCGACTGCTGCGTTACATTACTCATCCGGCACAATAATGAAGGGATTTTAAATCGAATCATTACCTGTAATGAAAAGTGGATCCTGTACAATAATCGGACTCGCACATCGCAATGGCTGAACACTGGCGAACCAGCCAAATCCTGTCCCAAGCGAAAATTTACTCAAAAAAAAATTACTTGTCAGTGTTTGGTGGACTAGTGCCGGTGTCGTTCACTACAGCTTTCTTAAATCTGGCCAGAGGATTACAGCGGATGTCTATTGTCAGCAACTGCAAACCATGATAGAAAAGCTAGCTGCTAAATGGTCAATCGCTCTAGGCCACAGCTGCTTCAGGACTACGCTAGACCACTCACTGCACAACAGACGCTACCAAATTAGAGGAGTTGTCTAAGACATCCACCGTACTCCCCGGACCTTGCTCCAACAGATTACCATTTTTTTTCGAAATTTGGATAACTTCTTGCAAGGGAAAAATTTTACTCCGATGGGGCAGTCCAAAGCGCCTTCATAGATTTAATTGATTCCCGTCCGAATGGTTTTTTAGTGAGATGAATGAGATGAACCTATGAGACGGTAAAAGTGCATAGATAGCAATGGTACATACTTAGATTAAATAAATATATTATTCTAGCTGTCCCAATATAGTTGGGAAAAAGGCTAGGCAGATGATGGTGATGATACTAGCTGTCCCACGCGGCTTCGCTCCCGTCAACTGGCTACCTACCTACCCTACATGCTTTATTGATGCGTAACTTAAACCGTTTACGCAGCGCACGCAACGGAAGCTCTCAAAATGGTTCCCGTTTTTGCATCATTTTTCATTTATGCTCCGCTCCTAATGGTCGTACCGTGATGGTATATAGCCTATAACCTTCCTCGATAAATGGACTATCTAACACAAAAAGAATTTTTCAATTCCAACCAATAGTTCCTGAGATTAGCGCGTTCAAACAAACAAACTCTTCAGCTTTATAATATTATATATATAGTATAGTATAGATTAAAAAAAACGACTTTATGTTCCTCCCTTACAAAACGCCAGTTTCATATGTAATGACCTAATATTTAGGTCGTGTATTCAGAAATATCATCTCTTCACTAGAGAACATTCGACCTCTATTCTATTCTATATATCATAATAACATGGAAGCGACTCATCAAAACAGATATTATGTTGCGTAACGATTTACAACCACCGTCTTCAGATCTGAATTCACTTGCTTACTTTCAAAGTAATATTATGATAGCAGTAGGTAGATCTCGTGATCGTTTTTCTTTGATAAAAACTGAGTTAGTGAGCGATAGTAAATGGTTACTGTTGTTCATTTGATTTTAACGATATTGATCTGAGTTAATTCGTGAAGCTCCTTCACACGAGCTATTAAGACGCAAATATTATAAGGCTTAATAAATGTTTCCCACATTTTAAACAGCGGTATGTTCAAAATCTTTGAGTAAATAGCGCAAATCTTGTGAGAATGATCTCCGATCACCAGGTTCCTCTAGAATTAGAGGTCATAGTGGATGACAGTGGTAGTGAGACCAAATCGGATTAAGAATGGCTTGTACACTCATACTCGAAACTTGGGACTGCACCTCATGAGTAACATGTGGCGATGGGTCTACAAGGATCTTTGGTGTAATTCTGGCTTGGGTTGGTGCACAGATCAGAATGAAGGTTTCATGAGTTGAGCAGGTACGCATTGTCAATATCAGCGCAGCGTTATTTTCTTTTTGATATCGTTGCACATGCTGAGATAGGAGCCTTTTTGGTCTCGCACGGGGTAATTTATTTTTATTTTTGATTATTGTTTGTGTTTTTCTTATCTCGTGTCTCCTGTGCGGGTCACAAATAAATATTTTTCTTTCTTTCTTTCATTGCTTAAGAATTATGGTAAAGAGTAACAGAATTGTTAGAATTACTATGATGTAACTTGTTGATCATCGGGCCTTTTTCTAATAAATAGTGGCTCTGGTATGAAAACTAAATAGGCCCTGTATTAAGTCCGCGATTGATTATGACAGGAAGATGACAGCAGGTCACGTACCAGTTGATGTTAAAAAGGATTTTGATGATGATGAGCAAGCTTAAGTTGTCGAGTAATTCAGTCTATCGACCGTATTACTCGTATCTTTGACCGTACCAGTGGATTCTGGTGGAGGTCGGGGTCTAGAGAGACCGTTGTGTGAGAACAATGCGATTGCTAGAAAGCCGTGGTGTTAGTTAGTATTAATTAATATAACTAGTAACCCAATTTAAATTATCTAACATTTATTTTCAAAAAAAAAACTGATAATTTAGTTTTGAAGATTTCAAAAGAGAACCCACATGTTACTCACGTTTTAAACAAACAAAACAACAATTTACATCTCTTGAGATTTTTTAAATTTGTTTACAAAAACAATTAACTATAAAAAAACTTAACTGTAACTTGTGGGGCCAAACCTTATAATGGCAAAGACAAAGATATTTTATTTATGCAAATAAATGAATTTTGTTTTTTCAAGTAGGCTACCGAGCGGCACTTTTGAACGTTACATTAAAATTTACAAGTAATAATAGTTGATTCTACCGGGCATTCGGAAAGTAGCTTGTAATGGAGAAGAATGCACAAGAAACTCCATACCTACTCTTTATATATATACCTAATATTTTTTACAATATTTAGGTACATAATTACATACCTTGATGAATGAAATTGAGTTTATACAATACAAATATATTCATACAGTCTTCAATGGAGAAGGTAACCTTTATTTTTTATAACTTGGGTGAGGTTTCTCTGCTGCTGTATGTACCAACGATTCTCTTTTTCTGTGTTTTACTGTTATCTATTTGTCTTACTTTCTGATCATGTAAATGTGTATTTTTTTTAATAAACGATTATTGTATTGTTACTATTTATTCCAATTACTCTATTTTTTTAAATTCATTACTTTTAGTTGTAGCATGGCAACACTACTTTGCTTAGAACTGTCAAGTTATTGAATGCGAATAAAAGTCAAACCTAAGGTTCCACTCACAATGAGGCACGACACTGAACGCACTTTTTAAGATAGCGAAAATATTAACTACAAAACGAGTTTATTTATTACTACATAATTACAAAACGAGTGAAAGACTTCAAATAATTCATTTGTAATTTCATCCGGTCTAATCGAATTCTCTAACTGAATTTACCTTATTTTGCACTAAATAAAGTTTTATATAGTAGCGTGGCGTCTCGAGCTGACCTTTACATTCAACGAACTTCAGTGTGTCTAAGAACGTGTTTATTTAAATATGATTTTCGTGAAAACATTATTTGCATTTGTAAGGTTTTTCACCCGTGTGCATGTTTCGAAAAATCTCTCTTTTCACTAAAACAACGATAACATATATCACATTTGTAAGATTTATCCCGTGTGTACATGAATGTGCCTTGTTAAATCACTATTTGCTCTAAAACTATGTTGACATATTTCACATTTATAAGGTTTTTCCCCCGTGTGTACACGAATATGCCTTGTTAAATCACTCTTTGCTGTAAAACTATATTGACATATTTCACACTTGTAAGGTTTTTCCCCCGTGTGTATACGAAAATGCGTTGTTAAAGCACTCTTTGCTAGAAAACTACGTTGACATATTTCACATTTGTAAGGTTTATCCCCATTGTGTATACGAATATGCATCGTTAAATTACTCATTTTTATAAAGCTATGCTGACATATTTTACATTTGTAAGGTTTTTCTCCTGTGTGTACACGAATATGCGTGGTTAGAGCACCCCTTTGAGTAAAACTACGCTGACATATATCACATGTGTAAGGTCTCTCCCCCGTGTGCACGCGCATATGCCTTATTAAAGCACTCGTTCCAGTAAAACTACGCTGGCATGTATCACATTTGTAAGGTTTTTCACCTGTATGTACACGAATATGCTTTGTTAAACCAGTTTTTTGTGTAAAACTCCGTTGACATATTTCACATTTGTAAGGTTTTTCGCCTGTGTGTACACGAATATGCTTTGTTAAATCACCCTTCCCACTAAAACTACGCTTACATATTTCACATTTGTAAGGTTTTTCGCCTGTGTGTACACGAAAATGCTGTGTTAAATTACGCTTTTTACTATAACTACGCTGACATATTTCACAATTGTACGGATTTTCTTTAATAAATAATCTTCGATGTTTATTAATATTACCATTGTCTATACCTCCATTACTTTTAATACGACAATTCGTTTTCGCAACAGCATCATTAATACTGTTATTAACGCTGGGATTTGTATTATTTTGCTGGGCTTCATTTGTATCTTCTAGTTTCGTTCTTCGAATATCTTTTTTTGATTTCTTCGCAGCGGTCGCCCCTGTGATTATAAATCTGGTAAGTACTAAAGTTTAGGTTGTTCAATTCAATTAGATTCAAGTCTAGGTTGTTTGGTGGGTACAACATGAAACAAAATAAAAGGAGTATTACATACGGCTTCCTCGACGGAAAAAAGGCGTGAGATTGTACGTACGTTTGAAAAATTCACATAAGGGCAGAAGAAAAGCTTAGAGAAAAGCAACTTGTAATGGTATACACTTTATCGTCAAGAGATCCATTAAAAAATTATACGGATAGGAATACGCGGTAAAACCCATGATTGGTTTGCATCATATTTGATAATGAAACAAAAGAAACACAGCTCATAAGATCAGATGTCATACCAACAAATGCATCAATGCCCCAGGGAAGTGTAGTAGGATGAAAGAAAGAAAGGAAAATATTGATTTGTTATCCGCACAAGATACACGAGAAATAAGCAAAAAATTTAACAATAATAAAAATAAAACCCCGTGCGAGACCAAAAAGGCTCCAATAGCCTTATTCCTCATTTACGTAAACGGCCTTTCCAAAACCCAGAGACGGGCCACCATGTGTACTGTTTGCAGATAATATTTCTTTCCTCACCTCATGCCAAATAAATGTCAATTTATTGCCCAGTTTCTCATGCGCTTGGTGACCATGGTAGATGTTATTTAACCTAGCGGGGTGACTTTAGGATGGGTGACCAACATTTTTGTGGTGATAGTCACCCATCCAAAGAATGACCTTGATTAGTGTTGCTTTCCCTGGCGGGGTCATCACCCCGGTCGCTTTAAGTTAAACACAAACCTATCCAAAAACTGACCTTGGTAAGTACTAAGTACAGGGTACATACAACATTAATGCGCGTGAGGAAATTCCGATGCCCAGGTTTTGTTTTTTTTTTATTTTTATGTACATTCAAAATAATCAAGTACTTTTTTTTATAATGTTATTAGTTTAAAAAGTTTGTAATAATCTACTTTTTTTAAAATATATTTAATCAACTGTAATTGATCTATTTAAGGTATTTACATTCCATAGGTTTCGCCGACCCCTATTATCTTTGTATCATAATATAAGCCTTTAAAATCATAACATTAAATTTAATCTGCGAATAATCGACCAATATACAACAATTATAAATTAGGCTCGTTGACAATAGATTAAAACATTGAAAAAGCTTTCCAGAAACCCAAAATGCTTTGAAATGAGGTTAATTCGAAATTTTACTGAAATATGACAAATTGTCATCCGCTTGTCAAACTTGGTTTCGAGAGACTGAAAGTAGAATTAACCGGCAATTATTCGTCGATTACGTTAACAGCCCGATAATCGAGTGTTGAGACCCGGTGTGGATGAGCGAGCATAATCTTGACATCAACTTCACCAAAACAAAAATAATTACCTTTTTTTTTTTTTTTTTTTATCTTATATAGGCTCGCGCTTGACCACCATCTCACCTGATGGTAAGCGATGATGTGGTCGATGATGGAGCACGCTTGCCTAGAAGTAACCTATTCACTCTTGACTTAAAGACCCCCAGGTTGTAGCTATCGGGAAACACAGACTCCGGCAGGGAATTCCACTCCTTAGCTGTACGCATAATAAAAGTATTTTCAAAACGTTTAGTGCGTATGGGTGGGATGTCCACCATGTGCCGATGGCGCATCGCCGTACGTCTGGTAGTCCGATGATGAAATGGGCTGGGCGGAATTAGATTATGCAATTCCATCGCACATTCCCCGAAATGTAATCGATAAAAAACCGACAAGCCGGCAACTCGGCGACGATGTTCAAGGCTCTGGAGCTTTGTCTTAACCAATGCCTCATCGCCGATGAGCCTCTTGGCCCGCTTTTCGATCGACTCTAGTGCATCAAGTTGGTATTTGGCAGAGCCGTCCCAGAGATGAGAACAGTACTCCATGCATGATCGAACTTGCGCTTGATACAAGCTGAGCAGCTGTTCTGGCGTGAAGTACCTTCTCACCTTTGCAAGGATCGCCAGCTTCTTGGCAGCCAGCTGAGCCTTTGCCTCAATGTAAGGCCCAAAATTGAGAGTCGATGTCAACGTAACGCCAAGCAGCTCAAGATGGTCAGTTATTGGCACGGTCACACTTCGGAAAGTTGGAGCCGGGTGAAATTGACTCTTTTTAGCGGAAAAAAGACACGCCTGGGTTTTAGCAGCATTAAACCTGACCAGATTGGCATCGCCCCATTCGGGGACTGCCTGCAAGGACAGGTTTAAGCGCTCCACCATGGCCTCCCGGAGAGACTGGACCTGAGGCCCGGTAGTACGAGCGTTGGACAAGTATCTCTCAGCAACAGTGCTGTCGTCTGCATACCCAAAGGTACCGGGTTTTAGCAGATCGTTAATGTGCAGCAAGAATAAAGTTGCTGAGAGTACTGACCCCTGAGGGACACCGGCATTAATATCCAAGTGGTCCGACGAGCAGCCATCGATAACCATCTCTCAGGAAGTCTGCAATCCAATCACACAGACCACCGGGCAAACCGAATGAAGGAAGCTTACCAATAAGGCTTTCGTGCCAGACCCTATCAAAAGCCTTCGAGATGTCGAGGGAGACGGCAAGCGCTTCCCCATGCCTCTCGATGGCCTCACTCCAGATGTGAATGGCATACGCTAGAAGATCCCCAGTAGACCGATTTCGGCGGAAGCCGTATTGGCGGTCACTCAGGATATCGTTAGTTTCTAGGTATGCCAGGAGCTTAATATTGAGTACGCGTTCCATACTCTTACAGAGTATGGAGGTTACAGATATGGGTCTGTAGTTGGCCGGGTCAGCTCGGCTGCCCTTCTTGGGCACGGGCTGTCAAAAGTGCCGAATGCTTGGAAGCAGGCTAACGTATAGCCTGCTTCCAAGCATTCGGCACTTTTCCAGCCCTATACGAAAGGCGGCATAGGCGTGTCAAGATCGGAGACAGTTCAGGCGCACAGGTTCTAAGAACAATTGCTGGTATTCCGTCAGGGCCGCTAGCCTTGTTCACGTCGAGATTGCGCAGCACCCTACGGACGTCCTTTTGATGGATACGAATGTCCGACATACTCGTCTCGCATCCATCAGGAGAAGGAGGGGGCCGCGCGTCACCAGGATAACCTCTCACGCCCGACAATGGAATTAATTAAATTATACATATTTGGGAGCATGCGGAACAGGGTGTAACGTCCCACAAACCGCCATAGAAAAGGGAGGATCCTCCAACCAGACGGGTGTTGTCTGGTCCGGGCAACTGCCCAACGGTAATTGTCGGAATGTTGTATGTGTTCAAATCGCGCCGCAATCTTTACTGGCGCGATGCAGGATTTGTGTGACGTCATGTCTTTAGTTCGTAAGTGGCGGCGCTGGTGCCGCTACATCACTCCCCTCCGGAGACCGGAGGTCGATAGCAGATTGAGTCGTCCGTACATCTTGTGATGCGTGCCTGGCCAGTGGAAGGTTGGTTCCCGTGAGTCGGAACCGGAAGTCGCAGAGTTCGCGGTGAGTCGGAACTGTATGCGGTTGTGCCCCAGTGAGTAGGGGTGATGATATCCCAGTGAGTCGGGATAGTGCTGCTGGCTCGTGGTTCGGAGCGGTGATGATAGAAGCTGAGGGTGATGACCAGCAATGCGCGTCCGCTGCATGCTGGTGGTCAGGATACCCTCGTAGATGCCGTGAGTACTGACTGGCTGTGTGACTCGCTGCTCGAAAGCTTGAGGAAGTGATGCTGACGTCACAACGAAGTTGTTCTGCACGAAGGCTGCGCTGACGTTCATGTTCGAGGGTCACCAGTTTGTGGGTATGCGGAACAGGGTGTAAAGTCCCACAAACCTCCATAGAAAAGAGAGGATCCTTCAACCAGACGGGTGTTGTGTCTGGTCCGGGCAACTGCCCAACGGTAATTGTCGGAATGTTGTATGTGTTCAAATCGCGCCGCAAACTTTACTTGCGCGATGCAGGATTTGTGTGACGTCATGTCTTTAGTTCGTAAATGACGGCGCTGGTGCCGCTACACATATAATCAACAAAAACTAGAAGCAGTTAATGATTTTATTTATATAAACTAGAAAACCCACACACAAAAAGTTAAAATGAAAATTTAATTCGCGAAATTAAAAAATCTACCAGCCTGCAAACCGCACTAGTGACATACTACGCGCCCACGCTTGGTCTTGGTGATTTTCTATGGCGTAATCTTATGAGGAAATAGTACGGATGCTCTCTCCCTATTTATCCTATAAATCAAAACTGATACGAATAATAACTAACATACAACAAACCGACAGCAAGCCTTATTTCAAGAAACACAAAATCCTTACCCTAGTAAATTTAATATTTATATTTTAGATATATTAATGCAATTTTTAATTAATTAAAGATATTACATAATTGCCGAATATTTGACGGATAAATTCAATAAAAAATAAAGGTAACTCGATATGTAAAATGACATTAATAATTAATATTTTTATTAAATATAAACTATGTATATCAAATATACTAATTGTAATACAATAAATTAAGCGAATAAATAATATAATATAATCTATATATATAAATAAAAACTGGCCAATCGCGTGTCGGGCCACGCCTAATAATAGGGTTCCGTAGTTGCACAATAATGCGGACTAAGAAGAGGGGTTTTTGTTGTTACATGAACATTGAAACGGTTTCAGCGGCTCACGTCTAAAAACGGGCCTAAATATGTGAAGAAGGAGTTATAAAATCCAACTCCACAAGTGAAGTTAGAAAAAAAATCGAGTTTGAGTACCACCGCGTGTAGAGGCAAGCGTTTGTAATTATTGTGGGGCAAGATTATTAAAATGTGTCGTTAATTCATAATAATGATTTGGAGTGGATATTTTGATGTGACAAGATAGGTTTGGCAAAAATAAAAAACTAATTTGTTTGTTTAAGCTTTATGTACATGTAATAAATAAGGTGCTACATTTTTAGTACAACTATGAAGGTCAAAAATATATTTATATGGTCGTTACATGTTAATGTTTATTAATACAACCCTGGGGAACAACTAAAAATAATAAAACTAATCACCATCGCTACAATGAGTATCATCGGCAGCGTTACGGTCAGAATCAACTTGTGTATCATCATCCATAGAACTTTAGAACAGCTGTAATGATGGAGGTATCAGAAGATTTAGAGCTTCTTTAGGTGGTGAAGTTAGTTTTTTTTTTGAGCAGTTTCCTTTTGCTTGTTATGATAGGATCTGATGATAACAGTAACAGATTGAAAATATCTCAGTTTTATTTCTCACGACTACATTTTCGAGAGTGATGTTCCCTGAATTTCTTGAAATCTTTATTCCGGGCTTCTTATTTAACAGTGTCAATAGCATACGAACTACATTTTCCACATCAATTTTATAGCCAGATGACACGACAGTTAATATATTATTCATTTACTGTATTTATTGTACATCCAGCTGTGTTATTTCTGCAGCTACTACGGCATTTTTTAAAATGCGCCTCGCGGTGTCTCCATCAATACTATTTCCAAATCCGGGTTTGGGCTTGTCCACTATCTAGCCTAGGCTCTCTCTGAATTGAGCCTGAATGGTTCTCTTGGTCTCTTCAAACTTTTCCTTGTATTGTCCATTATTTTTCCGAGCCTGCTTTTTTTTAACCGGCAGTCTGTATGCTAGGTGGAAAAACATTCAAAAAAACGTATCCATCCGTGCAAGACTGAAATCCCGAATTCCAAATGTTCTGTTTTTACAGGACTAGTAAGCATTGAAGTATTTGCATGAAGCTCCGCAAATGTAGCACATCTGTGTTGAAGTTGTGTTCGTGACCGCATTACAGACTTTGCCGTCAATCATCGCAAACATCTAGATATGTTGGCTTTTCATATCTTGTCCATCTAGTTGTATAATAGTTGGTCGAAGATTTTTTATTTGTAGGACGATCCTTTTTTTTTCAACGCTGCTTTCTTTGACAAATTCTATTTTTAAGGGTCTGCAATAACGCGTCGAACTTGGTCTAGGGTTTTGCCAAATCACCTTAGATCCAGATGTCAAAAGTAGTTGTACGAAATATACCATAAAAACCGCTGCATCACTGGCTTCGGGACCATAAAAAGCCTGTTTATAAGAGCTGTGGCCACTACTACCATCGAAACCCCATTTTGAAAATAAAGACATGTTTTCTAACTCTTCACTATTCAGGGTTATGCAACACGTATCTCTGAACTAAGACCAAACGTTTAGTGGTAAGATCAAACATTTTCTGCAAATCATCATGTACAGAAGTTTCACTAATATTGATTTACAAGGTTCTGGGTCTGGGTAGCATAGTTTTTTTTACAGTCTGTACAACTTTATAAGACGGGTAGATTTTCGGCGATTTTGATCTAATTAAATTGTATTGATATCGAGATAAGTTCGCTTCCACTATGAGTGCTACACTATCCTCTCCGGACATCATAACTACTTCAAGTGATTATTTATAGGCTTCTGAATATTTAGTGGGCTTTGATGGATCAGATAAAATATCTTTGAATATTTTTGAAGCCGCACCCTGTCCTGAAGCTCTCAGTTTCACTTGTGTGGCATAAACCAGCTCAGGTAAAGGCGTACTCTTTCTCAACTCAGAAGTCTTTTGTTGCTTCATCCTGTTTGAGCTTACCTCAAACAGTTTTGCTGGACGACCGGGAATGCTTCGTTTTCTTTGAAGTGTAGGAAAGGCAAGTGACGTATCTAGCCACGTCTTATTTTTATCAC
The DNA here is from genome assembly GCA_948252205.1 of Orthosia incerta. Classification (NCBI taxonomy): domain Eukaryota; kingdom Metazoa; phylum Arthropoda; class Insecta; order Lepidoptera; family Noctuidae; genus Orthosia; species Orthosia incerta. Next base: position 5,130,746 of record OX411767.1, read on the forward strand.
AAAACCTATCTTCAATGCGGTGAGCTGCTTCCCATCGTGACTTATGGTCATATTTAAAACGATTTATCGTTTGCGAAATAGCAGTCCGAAAGCGACCGTCACATTCGGTTATTTTTTCGATTTCTTTCTTAAGTGAGTCTATCTTATCTTGAAGTTTTTTATGTCCAGAGTTCTTCATTATCATAAACAATTCTCGTCTTGTCATAAATAAGTTATTGGAGTCCGTACCTGTGTAAAAAAGTAACTATTGGAGTTAAACAATAAGAATGGGTTAATTTTAATACGGCGACCTAACTCGTTAACAATGTCATTTATTTAAAATGGTGCAAACGTAACATGGGCAAAAACTAAAATACAATCGTAACTATAACAGCTGCTAGTACTAAAAAAAAAACGAAATGTAAGCTCGACCGGTTCCGAAACATAACTAAAGTCCCTAGATGTTTTATTATATTTAATATTCTGAGTTTATTTTTTTGTGCAATCATTGACTCCCAATTTTACCCGTCATAACAAATATAAAAATATAATGTCAAATAATACAATATATACCTGAACATGACGCTGTCATAGCCACTTTTGGAGTTTCCCTAACGTGTATTTAAAAAACTGGGTATTCAATGTTGCGTTGACGCATAAAACTCACTTATGCGTTCGACGAGTGATCGGCTGAGACTGAAGGGTGTTGTATGGGAGTACAGGTTGAACAAATCGCGTCCGTTTATCTGCACTCTTAAGCTACACCTAATGAACTGTCGCAGCACACAAAGGCGACGTGGTGAAGCAACCTTTTTGTTTTTATTTATTGTATCGATTTTAGTAGTATTGCCCCACCGTGCGACGGCAACAAGAGCCGAGGAGGCTCAGGTCCTGCAGACAACTTCTCTGACCAGGACTCGCGTGGCACCTCCAAGGTTTGGAGGAAACGTCCGCACAGCAGCGACTCGGGGTCGCTATGGGTCTCTCCTCGAGTGAGGGGAACCTGTAGGCCCCGAAAGTGTCAACGGGACGGGGAGGCGGGCCCCTGCAGAGTGCGTGCAGAGTGACCCGGGGCACATAAGGTCGGACCAGAGCGGTGGCTCCACCAGGTCCCTGCTAGAAGCAAACAAGGCGGAGGCGAATGCTGCAAAGCGGGCACAGCAACGGGCTGTACCGGTAGACGAGGTCAGTGAGTTGGCCCGACAGTCCCGAGAGCGGCGCTCTGCTCGGACGCCTCGGCGGTGGCGCTCAATTGCCAAGTGACGGACGGCCTGGATGTCGTCCTGAAGGTTGCTACCAAATCGGGCAGGGGCCCTGTAAGCCCACGGAGAGGCCCAACTGAGGGTAGGTCCGCACCCACTTCCCAGACGGCGGCTGCGACCCCGCTGACACCACCTGGCCCCCTCACGGAGACCTGGACGACGGTGGTCAAGAGGGGCCGTCGTCGAAAGAAGAGGTTGGCGCCGCCAGCAATCGCTGAAGCACCCGCACCGGCATCGAATAAGGCCGCGGGGCCGCCTAAGGTCAGAGCCCTACGCTCCGCGGCTGTAGTGATTACTCTGCAGCTGCTGTAGTGAGCTCGGAATGATTTGGGTGCGGTGCCCGGTGGCGGCGGCGCAAAAAGACGCTAACGGTGGACGACTGCTGGTTGCCGTTATGCCATTAACCCACCCCGGTTGCAGCGAGGGTCAAGCTGCTGCAACCCAGGGCATTGGCGTGCTATTCTTGCCTGGACATTTTGCATGTCAGGGCACTATGCACCGCCGAAACAGACCTCAGCGAGCAGTGCTATCGCTGCGGTCAGCCCGGCCACAAGGCGGCCCAGTGCTCCGCGGCGCCAAACTGCAGCCTCTGTACAGCTGCAGGGAGGCCCGCTGGGCACAAAGCCCTGTGGCGCACCCGCACAGTATAAGAGGAAAAGGAGGGCCGTGGTTGCCGGGGACTCTTAACCCACCCGTCAACCTGGCTGCTCTTCGGCCGACTCCCGGCCTAGGAATAGAGCGGAGGGAATGGATTGCGCATAATGGCGCTCTACCATTTCCTCCGTTTGTTGTTAGATTCTGCTGCCTCTTCGGATAATTCTCCGATAGATAATAGAGCTTACTGTGCCACTTCAGCCCCATGGATGAGGACTTTGTGAACGGAAGCTGGGCGATTATACCACGGATATTCTTGAATTAAAAGTCGGCGGTTTCCAAAGCATTTTCATTAAATTTATCCGAATCAATATTAAAACCCGAGGACAAGGCTTATAAAATTGTGGAACAACGATCAATATCTTTATTTAAGCCAGTAATTTCAGCTGAAACTGCAGAATTAGAGAAAAAATTCGTGCCGTATTTCCATCGTTCGATGTCCCGCCGCTTCGTAGTTTGTCTACTATTAAACCTAATCTACGTCTAAACTCATTCTGTACATACGATTTCCTATCTGCTACTTGTCTCTTCTCATCAACCGACCTAACCTGCCACTTCTTAACATCCATCCTGTAAGCAAGATGAACAAAATATTCGAAAAAGCGAATCCAAGAATGTGAAGGCGATAGGTCAAACTCAAACCTACTTTCATCAGGTTGTTTCTGTGAGCAAACGTCTATTTTGTTAATTTCTTTGGGAGCTGCTCCACAAATATAACACTTACAGGATGATTATTCACTCAAAGCAGTACACATTTTACCATCCACCATAGATAACTGTAAAGAGTGCTGAATTCTGAAATCGCGGTTATTAAAACTAAAAGTAGTTGCAGTCAAATTCCTAATCTTTTGTCGGATGTAGGCTACCTCTTCCTTAGATACTTCAGAGGTTTATTTCATAAAATTGAAAGCGCATAAGTCTGTAGTATCTAGTGGAAGAGGGTCGAGGATTTTTCCAAACTGTAATACTATCTGAAGGGCAATTTACTACTAACTTAAGTAGGATATAAGACGTCACAAATAAACTACTGTCATCTGTACAAGAGGGATCTTAAAAAGACTGTTTGTATTCACTTTGGCCTGTACTAGAGTGCGCGCAAGATAAGTCTGCGCGCGACGGGTGGCGTGCTTAATGCTGCCAGCATAACTGATCTTTTTTCCTTCATTTAATCAATAGTCATTTTTCATAACTCGAAACTTGAAGTAATTTAAGCTAACCATAATTCATTACTAGCTTTTTCTACTTGCATAGAATATGATGAAAATAGCTTTATGAAATTATTATAAATCTTTTATTGAATACCTAGTAGTACGTAGTACCTACTGTTAAATTTGGTCTAACAATGGCCCTGCAGTGGCTTATACCGTCCAATTCAATTTCAATTATTTTTAATTTCTTCTTCAACAATTTTTGAAGAAGCTGCTGCCACATAACCCTCTGAGTTATTTGGGTGACGGTGCGTAAAGAAATGCCGAAAACAAAATAACAATGATGCATTATATTACATGATGCCGGTCCTGTCCCGCTGGTATATTTACTACCCAAAAATAACCAATAGGTACTGTCAGGCACCGGTAGTACGAAAATTTTGTATAATGGTGTCCCTAAAAGTTACCTGTCAAATAAGCAACGCGGGCTCCATCTTTGTAAAACGGTACCGTAGGCCCGTTATTGTTTTGTTCACTTCAAGAAAACATCTCTGACAGCACTTTAAATTACTTTTGGCATAATGATGGCGATTATTTACTTCGGAAACAAATAAAAACACTGAATACAACACGCTCTTTTGGCACCTGACATAATTGACAAACGATTAGTTCCAAGTTTGGCCGCGCGCAGACTTATCTTGCGCGCACTCTACCATCAAATCCCCACTTTCCAATCAAAGTCAAATTATGAGTGGAATCTGTTGGCACTCTATCTAAAATGTATCTTTGCGACTCGAATATTCTAGAACTTGTGTGATGTAATAAACTTTGCAATTCTACTTTTGTAAAGCAGCATTCTAAAACGGATAAGTTTTCCGGATAGCACTTCTTTTTTGCAGTCTGGTAAGATGGTAAAATGTCTCATGCAGTTTTATTATTAATGAAATTCTTTATTAATAAATATTGATGCTTCGTCAACTTAGCCTCAACAAAAAGGGATAAGACCTCGTCCGCATTTATGTTCAGTCTTAAGCTAGTATTAGACGTATCAGAAGTATTGAGTAGTGTTCACGGCAGAGTCATCTACTTGAGATAATTTACGTTTCGAGCGCTTAGACAATTCTGAAAAATCTTTCCTCGGGCGTCCGCGTCCGCAAGATGGCCCGGGCTGGTGCACGTTTTCTTGAATGCACTGCTCATTACTTCTTACTAATTCGACACATTCAATTTTATTTAACCAATCTGAGTACTTATGCAAAAGTTTTGATTTATTTCTAGAGACAATTTTCCAAAATCTATCAAAACTTTTACATAAACTGAGTATCTTATTATCTAAGTTCCTAATATCTAGATTCTCCACCTCATCCAGTGAAGCTAGAATAGTATCCAACACGTGTTGATCAACAGTAGATAGACAACTCGTATTCAGGGCCCAAAAAAGATGTGTCAGAGCTATGTGTGGCCTTAAAGGCACAGACAGTTGTCAACCTTTTTTTATAAGTCTCAAAATTCTTACTTTGCCATCGCTTTACATATACGAAACAAATATGTTTGTCAAATCTAACATTTCACTATACAAAATACCTGCTGAAAGTAACTACAGAAAATTACGCGATAAAAATAAGTCAGATCTCGAAGTGACTTAAGGAAAAACTGCACTAATTAATAAAAGTACCTTCTGTATGGCCATAAAAATATTCAACAAACTACCTGAAAAAATAAAAACATTAAATCGGGACACTTTCAAAACAGAACTATTAAGAATTTTGATAAATAAATGCTATTACTCACTACAGGAATATTTTGACGACAATCCTATAATTACTGCTTAATAAGAAAATTGTAAATCACCTCACCTATTTTGAAGATTTTGAATTTTGTATGACATTTGCTTTATTAAGACTTGTAACGTAATCTATTTGACATTTTATATAATTTTATTTGAAACTGATTTTAATCTGTTTGACATTAGCATTAATAGGACATGTAACTTAATTGACATTTTTATATAATTTTAACTATTTGAAATTGATTGTATTCTAAAATCGACAACGTTAATGTTATATATTTGTACGCCTCCGTGCAAAACATAGAGGATCTACCTATCTGTAACATCTCGCACACTGTTGTAATTTGACCTATGTTTACAAATAAAGCATTCATTCATTCATTCATTCATTTTGATGTTTCTGAGGAACACTTCCAGTTACGGCAGACCAAATCTCAAAGAAATGCATCCTTGGTATGTACTTTACATTTAATCAAAGTACATGATAAAAAAAATAAAAAAAAATACGTTTGTTTCGTAGACCGTGCTACGCCTGAGCCTACACAGTCTTAGAGCTTATATAGCTAGCAACTAAAGTCGCAAAAGGACGCTGAAAAACCTTTTATATTTTCAAAATTGGCAGTTCAATCTTTAATTTAAGATATGGGAGAGTATTCGACTATGGTTGAAATTAGATGTGAATTCTACAAGTAGTTAAATATTTGGTAGAAATCCTGTGTAAAAACACGTCATAATAAGTCAAATAAAATTTAAAAATTATAACTAAATAGTAAGAACATACCTTGATCTTGGAAATCCATGTCACAAACACCACTCAAAAACAATACAATTTTGACAATTCACCGTTACACAAACAATATGTGCTAATGAGTTACTGATAAGGCGAGCGCAACGTAAAGAGCCCTTTGGAGGTTCTTCGGAGGTCGGAAAATAAGTGATAATTAGGTAAAATGGGTGACATATTTATATTTTTGGGTAGCTTGTTTATCGGTAAATCGTTATAAGTAATTAAAGCGGGGGTAATTGATGATGAAATTTTTGCATTTATGGCCTAAGGCGGTACCACCGTGCGTTGTGGAGGCGACTTTGATTCGGCTTCTGAGCAGCAGGTCTTGGTCGCCAGGATCGGGCGAGACCTGTCTCTGCCAGCAGCTATGAGGATCATGATGGCAGAGACAGAAAATTGGAGGGAAATGGCCTCCTTTTGTGATACTGTGATGGCCCAGAAGGAGGCCGCCGAGCGGGATCCTGAGAGGGCCAATCCCGCTCGAAGAAGAATGCGTCGGGGAGGCAACCGCCTCGATGCCTAAAACGCCGAATCCCCGCCTGCGTCATAAGTAGGTGGGACTCCGGGGTCGCGGGTGGTCAGATTGGGGACTCTGTCCGCCCACCGAATAGCTTCAGGAAGGACGGCAGCACAGTGATCACGTGCTGCCGTGCACAGCGTGGCTCAGGGGAGGCGATTCTTTCAGCCTCCCCAGGGATGTGCCCTAACAGGCGTTGCACAGAGGGGGTTCGGGGTGGTCTTTTAAGAGGTGACGGGACCCCTTCCAGGTGCAGCTGGTGATCACTGGGGTGGCTTTAGGGAGGTAAAAAGCCCACACCACTCCGTTCTTTTCCCCAAAAGTCTTTTGAAGGATCACCCCGTAAACAAAAAATAAAATTAAACAAAACTGTAGGTAGGGTAGGTATGTAGGTAGGGTAGGTAGGTAGGCAGGGTAGGTAAGCTAGGGTAACCATCTTAAAGTACTTACCTTTAGGTATTGCATGCAACTTCATTTCAGGTACTTTAGCTCAGGTTGCTTAGATATTTAGAAATTAACTCATACTTACTATTCGTGTCGTTAGCTTTTCGTTTCATCTTAGATACTTCTTGTTCTTCTTCAACTTCAATTTTAAAGTTCATTAAAGTAACATCATCTTCTGAATCTGATTCAGAATGTTGTCCACCTTCAGGTTCAAAATCTTGTGCTGGTAAATTTTTAGATTCATAATGGTGAGGCGGTATATCTTGTGTTTCAAGCGGTGGTGGTAAATATTTTTGATCTGAATAGCTATCTAGATATTCATGTTCGGACTCTGTGAAGATACAAAAACACACCTCTTAGGCCCAGCGCGTTTTGAAGGGGGTGTAAATCACGTTCAAAGATTCCGTTACATTGACACATAGATACATACATACCAAGCTAATAAAAGCGAGTTAAAAAATCAAACCGACTTCCAAAAAAACAAAACACTACAAAGCGAAAAATTATTATAATTTTTTTTTTTTTTTTTCTTCTGCAATCTGTCCTAGGACTATGAGCAGAATTGTTGCAATATTGTGGTGCAGAGTGGTTTCTCCAGCGAGATTTCCCTCTTTATATTTATGACATACGTTCCGATGTCCTACTTTGCGAGGTCCATTACGGCCAACCTTTTTAGCCGCCTTTTGTGATCCGGCTTTGTGAGAGCCTTTGCCAAGGGATTTGGATGATTCTCCAAGCGTGTTCTGTAGCGTTCTGCCCAGATTTTCGCCTCCTGGTGCACTGTGTTTACGTTAAGGTATTCATGAACCTCGCAGTTTCTTATAAACCATGGTGCATTTGTGATGTTTTTAAGGATAACATTTTGAAACCTTTGGAGCATATTGATGTTGGAGACACAAGCAGTACCCCATAGTTGGATACCGTAAGTCCAAATTGGCTTTAAAATAGAGTTGTATACCAATAACTTGTTGTCCACCGACAGGACAGAATTTCTTCCAAGGAGCCAGTATAGGTTCCTGTACTTTATGTTCAATTGGTCTCTCTTGGCTTGTATATGTTTCCGCCATGTAAGCCTGCGGTCTAGGTGCATGCCCAAGTACTTCACCGACTCATTATGTGGTAGTACATGCTCGCCTAGTTTAACAGGTGGGCATATTCCCTGTCTTAAGCTGAAAGTGACCTGGGTTGATTTTGAGGTTTCTTTTTTGAGGTTACTTTGTTTTCCGAAGCCGGTCTTTGGTAACTATTGTTTTCCATTGTTCGACACCGACTTCCGAAAAGAAAGTTATTTTTCGCTTTGTAGTGTTTTGTTTTCAAAGACGTTTTGATTTTTCTGTTTAAATATTTTTATTTATGTAAAATAAAATAAAATAAATAAAATCATCTACAGCCAAAGTTAATCTCATGACGATTCGAATAAGCCCAAACACGACTAGGATACATTGTTTTATTCCGGAGTTCCAGTGCCTACCTTCCGGCATCATCATCAGACCAGTGCGATGGTACCATTTGCATCGGTACCATTTATTTATAAGTATTTGCTTCATCATAATTGGTTAACTATTTGATAGATATGTTGTATATACCCGTGACATACTTAATTAGCATTAAGGAGTTCCAGTGGCCGTTCTACTACACCTAATGATACTTTTTAAATGCAATTGATTGCATTGTTAATGAAACGAATGTTATGTGTATGCCCATAATATTTGAGGAGTTCCCTCAATTTCTCCAGGATCCCATCACCAGATCCTGACCTGATGACCATGGGACCTACTGGGAAGTATACCCTTTTAAACACAAGAAGAATTTTCCAAATCGGTCCAGGTGGCTTTGAGTAATCGGGGTAAATTATCAATAATCTCTTGATCACCATCATAAAATGTTTAACAATAAAATTAAGAACATACCAGTTTGATTTCCATCATATTGTCCCTCACAAACATCTGGTAATTCTTCTTTGATGACATCGCTTTCTGTTTGACGGTCACCATATATGCTGAATTGCTCTGTTGGACTTATAATATACCCACTGAACTCTAACGGGTCTTGGTTTACTTGAGGTTTTATCTGTAAAAGAATGTTCAAAATCAAAATCAAATATTTTTATTTTACATAGGCCTACATGGGCACTTATAAAACGTCGACAAAAGGTGCACGGTTCGGGTTAGTCGTTTCCTATGGAGAAGAACCGGCAAGAAACTCCATGGTTAACAGTATTAGAGAGCAAGAAAGTAATATTGTTTATTCTACACAAATAGAAACGCACATTATGGTAATTTCGAATCTATCTAAGCTATACTAATATTATAAAGCTGAAGAGTTTGTTTGTTTGAATGCGCTAATCTCAGGAACTACTGGTAGGAATTGAAAAATTATTTTTGTGTTGGATAGTCCATTTATCGAGGGAGGTTATAGGCTATATAACATCACGCTACGAGCAATAGGAGCGGAGCATAAATGAAAAATTTTGCGAAAACGGGCAAAATTATTACTTTTTGAGAGCTTCCGTTGCGTGCCCTGCGCACATAGATAGGTTTTTAGGTTTTATGCGGCCAACATTATTTTAATTGCTATAACTATTCTAAATGACATAAATGATAATAAAAAACCACTTTCTGTTGAAATTTTAAATATTTATTCAAGAAAATATATTTTTATATTATATTATTTTTATATTATTTTTTTTTTTTTATATTTTTTTTATACGTCCCATTTAACCATGAGTGGTTAGATTTTAAGAAATCCTCTTCTTTTCTTTGTGCTTTAGACCATTTTTTCTTTATGGCAGTCTTGAAGTAAGCAATATTTCGCTTTAGTTTTTTTATATTTTCCTCTGTGTCACCGTAAGATGAAAACAGGTAATTTTCTAAATAGGCCAATTTTTCATCCATTGTTAATAAATATTGGCTTTTCATTTTATCGTAGAGAAATTGACGGGTGACTAATTTTGTTCCGGATGAGCCAGGAGAACCTACGACGAAAAAGAAAAAAATATATTTTTTGGAACATTTTTCAACATAACTTTTTTTACCCTACCTGCACCTACCTGCAACTGATTTTTATCAGAATTATAAGAAAAGAGTATTAAGTATTATTATAAATAATAATTTTGAGGCGAGAGGAAGCGATAATATAACTAAATTACTTTTAAACTGAAAAATCAAGAATATTTTTTCAAGAAAACGTACTAAGTTTTGAAGGTTTAAAATAAAGGTTTTTTAATTATACTAGGTTGACAATTGCTATAATAAATAATAGTATTTACCTGAAGCACTCGAATCCATATTGTTTACTTTGAAAACTGTCTTTAAATCAAAAATATTGACGACGAAAAACAAGTCACTTTAAAAGCGTAAAGAGCGAAAGCGCGTGCGTAGCGGGAGACTAACAAGTTCCGACTACCTGCATACGTACCCCGCGCGGGTATTGAAGCCGAGAAGACCGGTTTATTATCGTCTGTTCTATTGTTAACGTAGAAAGATATTACATTTTGTATTTGTAACTAGTTTAAAATCTTCAATTTTGGCCGCATAATTATGCAAAATCTATGTTAGTGCTGCGTAAGCGGTTAAAGTTACGCAACATTCATGTATGTAGGGTAGGGTAGGTAGGTACCCAGTTGACGGGAGCGAAGCCGCGTGGGACAGCTAGTCAATAAATAAAAACCAGCGAGTAACAAAGTAATCCAACATTCTAAAATGTTCCTAACCAGCCGCACTGCGCGCTTGGCGCCTTCTTTAAGAGTCGCCTAGCGCAAGACCTAACCTAATTGGCCTAGACACTTATCGCCATTTGATACTTTTTCAAAGTTGTGGCTGACAATCATACTGCCATGTATGTGTAGTGTTGTGTAACAAAACAGTTGGAAGAATCACACCATAGTGACATGTTGCCACAGATGTTTTTTTATTTTTTATTTGTTATAGGCTCGCGTTTGACCACTAGATGAATTAATAGGGTTGCAGAGATATTTCGAGACAAAGACCTTTGACATATAAGTTGGAGGATTACATCGCTGATGAAAATGCTTGGCTCAATGCTGGTCCTGCTCGGCAGCCAATAGGGCCACAATCCAAACGCACGCAATCCAAACGCACGCAACTCAAACACACTCGGCCTGCATGGTGGATTTAGGTCCATTCTCTATCTCAAAGAGAGAAGGCCAGATAATGATCCATGCTATGAACAGAAAATGTGAATGACAGAGAGATAAATAAAACAGATCTAAGGTTAAAATTCTCTCTTAAGTCAAGAGTGAATAGGTTAATTCTAGGCAAGCATGCTCCATCATCGATCACATCATCGCTTACCATCAGGTGAGATAGTGGTCAAGCGCGAACCTATAATAGATAAAAAAAAAAAACTCTCACATTATACTAGAACAAAGCTTTTACAGTGGCTTCACCCGTATGAAAGTCAGCAATAATCCCAAGAGCACATAGCCCCGGGATAGAAAGAAACCTTTGTCCTATCCCAGGACATGTACTGCCCTTGCCATTCATCTGAATCCATTTTGGGTTGATCCAGTAATCAACATTAGCATGGAGACTAATTATAATTATCATATGAGAACAGTTATTATGTTGCAGACACCTTTAATCAGTCAATTCTTACCTCACAGTCCTCATTCAACATCTGAGCAAATAGCTTCTCAGCTTCCAAACATTTTCTCTGCAGTCGCCAGCATTGCTTCAGTTTAGTGTAGCAGAAGAAACAAGCCAGCATTGGTCTAACGTCTTCAGTCACAAACTGTAATAAAACAAGAGAAAACAATTTGTTTATTTGTGAATAAATAATTACTTCAGAAACAATCTCTTTTCTTATCTTTGTTGGTGTCAGCTTACAGTCTTACCATATGCAGCTCAGTACCAGTATTTATAATGGAGCAACTTCCTAACAATCTCCACGGGTAACATAACACCCTTAGGCAAGACTGGTGTCGGATTTCTTGGCTTCTGACTACCCATAGTGGTTGTCAAAGATTTACAAATGAAAGCCGGGACCCAACAATTTAATGTGCTTTCTGAGGCACGGACAAAGCCTGCTATGTTAAGATGACCAGTCACCATCTACTGTCTGACCTCGGCAACCAATGCTTAATCTTGTAAATCGACCCTCTCTCTCGCTCACACAGGATTATGAATCACTACCTTCTGCCAGTGGCTTCGCCCGCGTGAATGTCGAAAATTATCCCAAGGTAACATATTCCCGGAATTAAAAGTATCCTATGTGCTATTCCAGGCTACAATCTATCTCTGTGCCAAATTTCATCCAGATCCGTCCAGTCATTTGAGCGTGAAGAAGTAACAAACATACAAACACACTCACAGACTTTCGCCTTTATTATATTAGTTTGATTATTTCTGATTTCATAAAAATAGTGACACAATCCCAATATTGTTATACTGTACACAGCATCAAGTCAATAGATAGTGGAGCGTTGTGTTGCAGCGTTTGTAAGACTCATAAGGCGGATAACCTGGTTACATTTGATATAAGAGGATAGGACCAAGGGACCAAGGGACATTTTAGGCATTTGTTCACAACAGTTGCAGTTGCTGCTTATTTGTTTCAAATTCAAATTCAAAAGTCATTTATTCAAACTAGGCTGAGAATCAGCACTTTCCGAACGTCAAAATTACATAAGACAGTCCCCCAAAAACGCCCGCCCTTAACCACTTCCTAGTGCTTTTGCTGGGAAGAAGAAGTGGCGCAACAAACTCCCCAGCAGCACAGCTGTCTGTTCAGTTAGAAAAAAAACAAAAACTTGATTACATACAATAGTATGCAAATAATTTACATTACTCAACACAAAAAATTTAAATAAAATATATTTGCCATAATGACAGCTAGCACACGCCAATATACCAACAAAAACATCGAAATCTAAACCAGGCAGGCATCAACCGCCAGGCATTAAGGGCGTGCCCGCCTACATATAGCTAATACAGCTGTAACTCGAAGTCACATAATTATGATAAACTAGAACCATCGAAGTAAAAAATTAATCAACAGTTAGGCAAGAATAATATATGATCCACTGTCGAGGTCAGACATTAAAAAAAAAAAAAACATTGTAGTGAGTCGATTATGTCAATAATATGACAATTAAATTAAAATAAATTGACTTATACTGTATTAACAAAATTAAACTGTGATATTATTTTTGTGTTGTCCCTATATTATATCTTAACAATATATTACTAATGGTATGGTATAACAGTGTTGTCTCTGATTTGTTTTAGGTAAATTCACCACCGGCCATCAGCGTCATAATTTGGCAAACATAAAACTTTTCTTCTTCTTACCTAACAATCAATCTCCTTCGTTTATTCTCTGTAACCCTGACATTGGCGGAATTGTGTAAATTATACACATCTGGTGCCATTCAAACAAGAAGTGAAGTGACTTATACTGTCAAAATAAATAAACAATTATATAACCTGTCAGTAGGTAAGCTAATTCTGGAGAAAGAACACAAACATTGTCTTGAGTTAATCACAGCGACCAACTATTTTTATCGTTTAAGTACTCATTAATAGAATAGTATGCCTTTGAACAAAGGTTTGATTTTACTTTAACTTTAAACGCATTAAAAGGCAAATCTAGAAGAGCAGAGGGTAGCTTGTTATAAAAGGTTATACCAAGCCCAACAAATGAGTTATGAACCTTATGAAGCCGGTGAAAAGGAGCTCGTAATTTGTCCTTATCACTGTTTTTAGTGTAAAAGTGTATATTTTGCCTAATATATAAGATATTGGCGAAGATGAATTGTGATGCCACTGTGAGAATACCAATATCTTTAAAAAATCTCTTAGAGAAACTCTGGCACCTAAATGGTAAATTGCTTGAACTGCTCGTTTTTGAAGAACAAATATATTTTGAATGTCAGCGGCTTTGCCCCACAGCAGAATGCCATAGGACATAATGCTATGGAAATAACTAAAATAGACTAATCGAGCAGTATCAAACGATGGTCTTCAAATTATTATATAATCCACTTACAGGAACATCAGTCAGCTTCTCATATAATGCCTGCAGGTTCTTGTTGACAACCGCATACATCCGAACATTTTCTACTAAACATAACCTACACATTGGTAGTTTTTCCATCTTCTTATACACTGCTGACTTTTAGAACAACTTCTACAAGTACGAAATCTCTTCAGGTTTCAAAAATATATACAAATAATCAAACTTTTTGATTTTTTCCTAGAAAGACACCGAACAAGTAGTATTTCACTGGCAAATAACCAGAAATAATTAAAATTTAAATAGAAACAACCAACACACAACAATCAACAATTCCGATCGAAGCCTACAACATCAACAATGAACAAATGTCAGTAACGTCACTGTCAGTAGTGTCACGGTCACCTATGTTTTTTTTTTGGGAAATTAATGACCTGGCTAGTGAGGCTTTTAGTTACTTTACTTACTATAAACACAGTACAATATATTTGTAATAATATTTTGTTGAATGTACCTCTAAGCTATCTACCGTTTTAAAACGGATACCATAAGCAATTTAAAAACACTTGTTTTTTAAGAAATTAGTATTGCAGCGCCCTTTGGTCGCTGCAAAACTCCATACATTCCACAATGGGTTGTTCGCCCGCCCAGTTAGTTTTTGGACATAAATAAAATTGCGATCGCGATTTGATTTAATTAACCCCATACCCCCACCATCTGCGCATCTGTCACTCTCGCTAGACACGTCGAAAACAAACAGTGTTCGCAGTCTAAAGAACTCGATAATAGAGGAACTCAAAAACATTTCAAGGCCGGTGATTATATTTTGTGAAACATAATGTAAATAAACAGGATTCATGGCAGAAAGGCGTTATAGTAAAAATAATAGGGAAGGTATGACCTTCCCTATTATTTAAAGACAGCATTTTCCTATAAACCTATTGTTAAAGATAGCATTTCGGCCGCAATCCTCAACATATAGTGGACTGCCCCATTGAGTTTGATGACGTCTCTTCACAACAAACATCTTCTCCGCCGTGCCCAGGTCCGACGGTGGACAACAGCAACAGTACAGCTGTTGAAGGAGAGAAGGGAGGTGAGGAGACAGAGGACAGGATATCGCTGTCTGAAAAGCCAACAGAAGATGAAGAATTCTATGATAGTTATATCAGAGATAACTGATGAGAATGAGAATGTCCAAGAAGGGTCACCCCCACAACAACAAGCACAGACAGAAAGGCAACAGAGTGCCGGGAAAATGTTGCGGCCTGTACCAAGAGTTGATCATAAAAAGTTTTATTAATGTTTAATACGAATATTATATGCATCCACACCTAACAATAAAATACGTGTTACTTGACAAATATACTCAGTGTGTTTCCAGCTAACCGTTGTTTCGCTTGTTCGCATATCTATCAGTATCTACTTACATTGATTTAAACCGTAGGTTAGATAAAACATTGAGTTTACACGCAAATTAACATTGAGTTTTTTATAATTAATAGAAAATTCCCTAATATTAATAGATTTGTAATTTGATCAGTGATTTGATCACAGATCAAATTCAGTCACAAGATGCATTTAATGTATTTTTTAATTAGTCCCCAAAATTAGGTCATACCAACAAACGCTTGAACGCGATTGTACGGACAACAGCTTAGGGTAGCTCATCGATATGTATGAATCCGTCGCTTTTGCGTAGTCATTCGAATTTGGTCGGATAACCAGCCGTTGTTTACATGTTTAGTTTTTTGTTTAAATCTACGAAACATTCCAAGCTGAATCTTCTTTAATCGGTCCCTTATTACTGATGATCGTGGTCACTGGACCCCTTTGAGCGGACAATCTGCCTCCATCGATTCCGGTCCAAAGTTGCAATCACCACCTGCTGAAATTTGCTTGAGGAGGTAGCTTTTTTCACTTGGTCAGACCATCGTGTTGGCGACCGGCCTCGTGCTCTTTTCCCTTCGGTATTGCCAACAATGACCAGTTTCTCCAGACTTCCATCTCCCCTTCGCATTAAGTGACCGAAATAGGTCAAAATACGCTGTAGGCATAATGTATACAACTTCTTGATTTCGAGTTGGGAAAGGATATTGGGACAATCCCACCGCACTATTCCCAAACCACTGTAACTCCTGAAAGCCAGAATCAACAGTGGCGACCACCAGAAAAGCGCCGAGGCAATGAAGCTCGACGAAGTCCCGGAGAATGAATTTAACTGTCTTGGATCCCGCAACGAAATTAATCAGAAAATAATAACGGAGGAGTAGGAAAAAGTACGGTGACCCTCTTTCCATTGCGTTGAATGCTTTTAGAGTTGCCAGGTCCCGCTACAGAGCATCGGTGGAAAAATCTAAGGGTAATTTATTGCGTAAAATAGTAGAAAAAAATTAGATAAAGAGGGTCCATGGTCTCCTTTATATCATGAGTTTAAAGCCAATCGATCAGTCGACCTCGCGTTTGTTCAGAACATTAAAGTAAATAATAAACACACCGCCGGTATTGAGGAGACAACTGAAGCTTTGCTGAACACTTTTATACCTGATGACTTACTTTCTAATGACAACGACTACCATCAACAGATCAGAGCGTGGGCAGCTGTACCACCTGAATCACCAGCGTCAGACCTTCCATCCACTAACGAATTTATTAACGTTGTCAAGAGGTTACCACTCAACAAGTCGTCAGGTGAAGATAAAATATCTAATCGGATGATTATAGAAGCGTGTAAAACAGCCGGTGATGCGATTTTAACCGTTTACAACCGTTGTATTGCAGAGGGCGTATTTCCTCGTATTTGGCGACGTGGATTTATACGAATCATCCCGAAAAGTGGCGACAAACCCCCGGACGACCCAAAGTCATACCGGCCCATAACCTTACTTCCATCTTTGGGCAAACTCCTGGAGCGCCTTATCGTTCCACGTTTGCTACCGGACGGACCAAAGTTTCATAACAATCAATTCGGTTTCACTATGGGAAATTGTTAATACATCTGAACATAAATACGTAATTGGGCTTTTTCTAGATATTTCTGGGGCCTTTGATAACGCATGGTGGCCAATGCTATTACTTAAAATGAAAACTCGGGGCTGCTATAGAAATATATACAATTTAGTTTACTCTTACTTTTTAAATGGTTCCGCGAAACTTAAACTCGGTCATCATTCCATGTCGAAGTCTCTCACCATGGGATGTCCTCAGGGTTCGGTTATTGGTCCACCTTTATGGAACTTAGGCTTTGATGATTTCCTCGCGATTCCGCTTCCAAGCGGCTGTTCATTAACCGGTTACGCGGACGACGGTCTTCTGCTCATTCAATCAAGTACTCGAGCTGGACTCGAGAACTTGGCTGACACTTGCCTACGATTAATATCTCAGTGGGGTGATCGAAACCGCCTGACCTTTGCTCCGCACAAAACTTATCAACTCATTTTGAAAGGTAATCTCAAATCGTGTCCTACTATAAAATTTAATAACGTTCCCGTAAAAAGGAAGCAGTCCGTGTGCTATCTTGGTCTAGTGTTAGAGAGGAATTTTGCATTTATAGATTAAAATAGTCGGTGAAAAAGCAAAAAAGAACTTCTATGCCTTAACGAGAATATCTAAATCTACGTGGGGTCTCTCTTTTTTAACCTTAAAGACTATTTATGGGGCTACTTACTTGGGTTGTATGTGCTATGGTGCGCCTGTTTGGGCTGATAGGGCCACAATAGGGGCGGTACGACGTAAATTACTTCAAAGCCAGCGTTTGGCTTTGATATTCTTATGCAAAGCATACAGGACGGTTAGTACTGAAGCCTTACCGGTACTTGCTGGCGTACTTCCGGTCGACCTTGAAGTGCAGCGACGCGCTGCAATGTACTATTCCGCACGAGAGACCATGGACGCGGACTTTTTAACTCGGTGTGACCGTGAGAAAATCTCTAGGTTATTTAAACCACATATTGACGTCTGGGAGGAACTTTTATCCGAATGGCAATGTAGGTGGGATAATTCCATCAAGGGCCGACACCTCCACCAATTCTTTCCATCCGTTCGCGTGCGGCTCGCCAGAACGTGGCTGGAGGTGGATCACTGTGTTGCCCAATTTCTCACAGGGCATGGTAACTTTAAAAGTAAATTATTTTCCTTCAAGCTCGTTGCCTCACCTTTATGTCAGTGTTCTACGTCTGACTGCGAATATGTACAATCTGCACATCATATCTTATGGGAGTGTATTCTTTGGCAGAATGAGCGCAATTTTATGTTAAATAATGTACAGGCTGCATCTGGAGTTGTTTACTATGCGGACCTTGTGGAAACTAGAACAAATTTCCGTGCGTTCAAGCATTTTTGTCATACCTATTATTGGAAACAAATATAGCAGCTCACAATGTAGGACCCCTTAATATTAATGCAAATTTTTATCCGTGGTGCTAGGCAACTGGGCTTATCCCAGTTGTAAACGACCCTTTGTGCCTATTGGCCTTGTTTGTTCTGTCTCCTGCTTGATATGGAGGGAAGTGGAAATTTGTTGGGAAAGGATAGACACATTTGTGCGTTTGGCTGTCCATGGTATTCGAAGCATCCGCCTCCAGCAGCACATTTCGAATGCGTCTACCCTCTGTCTTTCCCTTGCTCGGATTGTCCACGTCTCAGCTCCATAGAGGAAAATGGGGAAAATTACCTAATGCTCTGACTAAACGGGCTTTGGTTTTATAACTAATGCCACGATTTTTCCAGATTTTCTGCAAGCGTGTCATAGCATCTTTAGACATAGCTATCCGTCGTTTTATTTCTGGGACGCAGCTGCCTTCAGTATTAACGATGCCTTGGATGCTGTAGGCGCCCGATAGCTTTTCCGCACGATCTATCTGGCTATATCCAAGTTGAATATTTTCAATATATATTTTTGACTTAACGTACTTACTTGAGGTGTGGTTTACACCTACCTATCTAAGGTTTAGTCGGTTTCTTGTATTTTGCCGTCAAATTTATGACACCCTCGTTTTGACTTTTAGCAATATTATTCGATAACGCAAGCCTGTATACTTTTGAAACTTTTATGGTTATTACGAGCGTCAAGATGGACTGAATACAGTTTTCAGCGAGCTTATACGTTTTCTCATTTAGGCACTGCGATTTATTTTCGGGTTTTCAAAAAAGCGCGATTACTTGCAAATTATAAATATTTTCTTAAATCTAATGCCGGCACAAATATGCACATATCAAGAGCTACTCGTGTATGTTTATTCTACAGGCGCACATAAAATAGTTTTAGAGATACACGATTCTGCAAAACGTTACTCCGGCAGGCAATGCAATATCTCGAAAACCTGATGACGCACCAATTATATTTTCGGTGCACATTTTTGCACAACTATAAGCGCTCTGCCCATGCACAACATTTCTCACTCCGATCATTCGTTTAGAATTTTCCTGCTGGCACGACGTTACTCCAGCAAGGATCGTTTTTTTTCCGTCTATGAAAGAAACGACGACACGCACTATTTTTTTATTTGGCGCACATTATGATTAACGATCTATTCAATATTTACGAAATTATGACGAACAAATTTAAGATCTGTATGGGATAAAACACTACATGTTTTTTGGAACTTAATGGAACTGAAGGGCTGGTGCTCACACGAGCTATTACCATACATGGCAATCAAGATGACATACAATTCATGCACCTTTGGGTGCCGCTTTGCGCGTAGCAAATTTTTGAAATTTGTAATTTTCGGTATGTGATTTTTCATATCTTTGACGTGGTTAAAGGAAGTTGCCGATCAGTTACAATCGTTAGTTTACAACCTGTCTGATGACAATAATTAAAAACGATATTGATTATAAACATATTTTTTATAAAATTGCTTTCCAAGAACTAAGTAGCTCTTTAGTTAATTACCGTGATTATGCTTGAGTTATAATTAGATACTAATGACATGAGCATCAATCAGTTAAGCTCTAGCGGGGCAAAATAAGCCCTAGTCCCAATAAAATTCTGTTTTCGATAATCTAAGTACCTCATTAGTAGTTATAGCAAACGTTAATTAGGGTAGTTGTATAAAAGTAGGATGTTCGAGTTTAATTTTAATAGTAGCTCTCAGCACTTACGCGCGCAAACATGTTACGTTCTATTTGTTATATAGGTATTGTGTTGTGATGGAAATGGTTACCAATTTGGACATTTTCATGTTTGTGATGTTTGTAGCAAACAATGGTTGTTTTTCACAGCCTAGTGTGTTGTTTGAAGTTTTTGAGAATACTCTTGATTTGTCAGAAAATGAAAAGAATGAATTGAAGCAATTCTGTCAGACTTCTTTGTGTTCGTTGAGGAAGAAATGGATCTCGTGCAATCGCACGAGACGAATATTCATGAAAAAGTACGAGATATTGCTGCAACTTTTTTCTCACGCGTGGATGTACTTATACACCCATACGTTAATAGAACATAAAGGGAGCAGTGCGACATCTAGAAATTAAATATTTGGGAACTAAAGAGTTTAATTTTTTGGCAACATCTAAAATGAGTACTTGAGCTGTCAATTCTTTTCGATCGGTTTCGATTTTCGTAAGAATTTTGGTTTTTGTGTGATATTGCTGCGCTCAGGATTCTATTGTAGAATCCTTCGCTCCGCTCTGGATTAAAAAAAACACTGTTGCCTTTAAAATAGTTGTTTGCTCCGTAGATGAACATTCTTCATACGTGTTTGTGTAGTACATTCAATGATTCAACTAATTTTAAATAATAACGTTTTGGTTCATATTCAAACAGAAAAATAGAATCTCGATTTTCTACGGTGTAATATCGATTCACTGGATCGATGGATATTTTCGGTCCTAAAAATCGATTCTTCAATTCGATTTCAGATCGGATTCCTAAACAGAAGTTCAAGACTTCAAGCCAAGTTGACATTTGATTTGACATTTGACAAGTTCAATCTGTTCAAATCTGTTCAATTCACTTAACGAATTTAACCGAAATGAGGTGAAAAATCAACAAACCTCTTTTGTTTCAAGTTAATTAATTAAATTTTAGATAGCATTTTTGTGAAATTTATGTATCTCTTCAGAGTACGGAACATACAATACATATCCTGGGCTCTGGCGCACGGTGCGTGCCATATTCGTGTAACATTTACACGCGATAACAAGAAGACGTATTTAATACATAAAAAGCAAACCCAGTTATTTTAACTTATTAGTGTTTATTGGTGTACTTACTTAGTAAAAACTAAGAATGAAGATGGATAAACTGTCAATGTGCAGGATATGTTTGGTGCAGAATGTTCGCTTGTTTGCGGTTGCCAACAAGAACCTGCAGCAAGTATACGAGAAGCTGACCAATTTTCCAGTAAGTAGATATTTAACATTTTTTAATTAGATACAATTTACACAAAATCTAAGACAACCCACTGACCAATCTATCAACTTTTATCAGAGGGGTTGACCAAGTAAACCAAATACAATTACAAGCTTTATATTTATTTATTTTTTTATAATCTATAGGCTCGCGTTTGACCACTATCTCGCCTGATGTTAAGCGATGACGATTAGGTACCTTTCTTTCGTATGTATATCAGTCTACAAGTAATCAATGTTTCAAACACTTTCTGGCTTCTGATTAAGTTGAAACTTAGCATAGGTAGTTCTTATAAAGTTACCTACAGGAAACATTGAAATAATACAGAACTATGAAGCTAGTCTCATGATGAAACTGGAAGGCGGCCATAGCAACTCCTCATCAAAATAGCATTGTGTTTGGGCACTGGATATGTATTGACAAGTAATATTACATTTCGTATTCTTTAGTCCATTAAAAGCTGGTTTTAAAAAGATTTTTCCATTTAGCTATTATTTCAAGTCTATCCAAAGTGTACCAGATATAGATATTGCCGTCAGTAATAAGATCATCATTGTACCCATAGAAATAACTTTTTAGAAAACAGTTTTGGAGCTATTTTTATGTGCTTACAGTAAAGTAACTATATATCTGCTGGACCCGGTACCGATTGCGGTGCTCCTGTTCAGACTATGCCTTACTTGCTGGACTATCCCGACCGTCCAGTCACTTGCACCACTTGGATGACATGTATAATACCTCTGACACTTCAATAAAAGTGGCCACCTATGGGGCCCAATAAAGGTTGATCAAATGTATCATCGAAACAAAAAAGAAAGATCTGCCAGAATTCAAGTTATGACCAATCCCAACCTATCCTATCTTAATCTGAGTATTGGTCATCTAGCTCATGGTCTCATGGCCATAAGATGATTTTTTATACTGGTTTATTATACTTACATGTGGGCAAGCCCACGGACAGAAGCTAGACATTGTTTAGTTCTCTGCACATAACTTGGTTACCAAGCAGCGTTCTGAGCGTGCAATTGGTAGGTCAATTGACACAAGGATCGACTGACCAATTGCGTCGCATCCACGTTCCGTTCGCTCTATATGGTTGTTGGTCAGTTCATGCACTATGCGAGAACTTAACACCAGTACGCCAGTACGGCATGTAACTTGCCAAGTTACATGCCGGGACTATAGTATAATGTCTACGTATTAAATAAACATGCCCGAATGTGATGGAGTTATCTTATTTAGTTAGTTCCTATGGTCATCTTCCGGCAGCATCATCTGACCAGCTCTGTCGTACCATAATATTGGATTGCCTCCAAAGTTATATAAGTATCCCAAGTTTAAACTACTCTCAACGTCACAAGAACCATACCTTTCCCTCCTAATCTTCTTCAAAATAATTTAACCCAATTAATTTAATAGTTAGGACTGTGGTACACCATTTGATAGATGAATTATTCAGCTGTCAGAAAACATTAAGGATTCTTGGTATCATTAACCAAAGCATGAAATAGAACTGGATAACTGATTGTTCAGTTGCATTTAATGCAAAGTTTGTATAGCAAATTTAACCTTGATTGGCTGGTTTATATCCTTCTAGGGTGATGCAATTAAGAGGCTGCTGTAATGCACACTTTACCAACAGTTATTTAATGGCTTCTGCTCGGTTATTTATGAAATCTGTTGTTAGTTCAAAGATAATTAATCATGCTTTTATCAGATACTAATATTAACTAGGTTTAATTCTATTATAAAGTCATTTGTTGACTTGTGTGTGCCCTGGCAGTTGAGTGTGTCATTCTCTCTCAAATGTCACTCTGATGGTGGCACATGTGCTGGATCATTTGGTTCCCTTCATGTTGGTTGAGCTGAGTGGTGCCAATCCATGCGTCATGTTCGTAAACCGGCGCCATCAGTTGGGATTGGTCATAACTTGACTGTTTCGCCCTGTTTTTAATAACGTACTGATATTATTTTTGTATTGTTTGTTGTACTCCAGGCGCTTTTGAGTATCGTTCTTACATAGGTATGTATTTTTCCAACAAGAATGTTGTAACGAAATAATTGTAATTAAAACTGATGGAAAAGAGTGTCCATGGAGCTTCTTACACATTCTTCTCCATAGAGACCTACTGACGCTTGCGAATGTGTAACTAGATTCATATTTTGTTTAACCATTCAAAAGTACCTATAAGGTTTATTTGAAACTAGCACTTCTCCCGCGACTTCGTTCACGTTATCCATGTTTTACCCTACAGATGACTTTTTAGTTTCACCCCCTTAAAGGTTGAATTTTCAAAAATCCCTTCATAGTGCTCCCCTACATTATAAAAAAAACCCTGTACAGTGAAATTCATCAAATATATTTAAAACCCCTTTAATCGTCTTTTAGGAGTAGTTTTGAAAAACTAATAATGAAAACCTTTACTATTTACTTAGGTTAGTATTTATGCCAAGTTTCAAATATATACGCCCTTAAAATTGCCACCCTTTCACCTCCTTAGTGGTAGAATTTCCAAAAACCATGAATACTTTTTATCGACAAAAGCGTAAATCTTTAATTTCACGTGTCAAACTTTAAAGCGTAGAACTTTCACACAAACTTTCAACCGACTTTTTACTCCCTTAGGAATAGAACCTCCGAAATTAATAAAATCTCATTGTTGTTTCAAAGGGCAATGGAGAGGGCTATGCTCGGAGTTTCCTTGCGTGATCGAATCAGAAATGTGGAGATCCGCAAGAGAACCAGGGTTACCGACATAGCCCGAAGAATTGCCAAACTTAAGTGGCAGTGGGCAGGGCACATTGCTCGCAGAACGGATGGCCGATGGGGCCGAAAAGTTCTGGAATGGCGACCGCGAACCGGACGATACGTTGTAAGGCCTCCCACTAGGTGGACTGATGACCTGGTTAAGGTTGCGGGATGGCGCTGGATGCGAGACGAACGGGATCGGTCAATGTGGCGACGCCTGGGGGAGGCGTATGTCCAGCAGTGGACGTCTTTCGGCTGATATGATGATGATGTTGTTTTAATAACCAAGAGCGTAAACGAACAATTCCAGATGTTTTACCTTCCAAACCGAAGAAATTTCACATAAAGTTTCAACCCCTATTTTTATCCCCTTAGGTGTAGAATTTCCAAAAACCAATATACATGAATTCTTTTTATCAACCAAGAGCGTAAATCAAAAATGTCATGTGTCTTATTTCCAAACTATAAATATTTCATGCAAACTTTCAACCCTTTTTTTTACCCCTTAAGAGGTAGACGAAAGTAAGAAGAGTTGCCGAAAACCAATAAATGAATAAATTATAAAAGTATTGAAGCAGTCTTGAATATGATATAATTTATTTTGATAAGGATTGATACCATGATACAAATAAAGAGCCTTTTCTAGCGGCGGCATTTCAATTAAATGTTAAAATACAAGAACTCATATTGTGGCATAACTATAATAGTTAAACATAAGCTGTCGCGACACTTTTATTAAATAACTAGCTGACCCGGCAAACTTTGTTTTGCCATAAAAACACCAAACATTCATCTACCCTACACCTACCCTACACCTACCCTACACCTACCCTACACCTACCCTACACCTACCCTACACCTACCCTACACCTACCCTACACCTACCCTACACCTACCCTACACCTACCCTACACCTACCCTACACCTACCCTACACCTACCCTACACCTACCCTACACCTACCCTACACCTACCCTACACCTACCCTACACCTACCCTACACCTACCCTACACCTACCCTACACCTACCCTACACCTACCCTACACCTACCCTACACCTACCCTACACCTACCCTACACCTACCCTACACCTACCCTACACCTACCCTACACCTACCCTACACCTACCCTACACCTACCCTACACCTACCCTACACCTACCCTACACCTACCCTACACCTACCCTACACCTACCCTACACCTACCCTACACCTACCCTACACCTACCCTACACCTACCCTACACCTACCCTACACCTACCCTACACCTACCCTACACCTACCCTACACCTACCCTACACCTACCCTACACCTACCCTACACCTACCCTACACCTACCCTACACCTACCCTACACCTACCCTACACCTACCCTACACCTACCCTACACCTACCCTACACCTACCCTACACCTACCCTACACCTACCCTACACCTACCCTACACCTACCCTACACCTACCCTACACCTACCCTACACCTACCCTACACCTACCCTACACCTACCCTACACCTACCCTACACCTACCCTACACCTACCCTACACCTACCCTACACCTACCCTACACCTACCCTACACCTACCCTACACCTACCCTACACCTACCCTACACCTACCCTACACCTACCCTACACCTACCCTACACCTACCCTACACCTACCCTACACCTACCCTACACCTACCCTACACCTACCCTACACCTACCCTACACCTACCCTACACCTACCCTACACCTACCCTACACCTACCCTACACCTACCCTACACCTACCCTACACCTACCCTACACCTACCCTACACCTACCCTACACCTACCCTACACCTACCCTACACCTACCCTACACCTACCCTACACCTACCCTACACCTACCCTACACCTACCCTACACCTACCCTACACCTACCCTACACCTACCCTACACCTACCCTACACCTACCCTACACCTACCCTACACCTACCCTACACCTACCCTACACCTACCCTACACCTACCCTACACCTACCCTACACCTACCCTACACCTACCCTACACCTACCCTACACCTACCCTACACCTACCCTACACCTACCCTACACCTACCCTACACCTACCCTACACCTACCCTACACCTACCCTACACCTACCCTACACCTACCCTACACCTACCCTACACCTACCCTACACCTACCCTACACCTACCCTACACCTACCCTACACCTACCCTACACCTACCCTACACCTACCCTACACCTACCCTACACCTACCCTACACCTACCCTACACCTACCCTACACCTACCCTACACCTACCCTACACCTACCCTACACCTACCCTACACCTACCCTACACCTACCCTACACCTACCCTACACCTACCCTACACCTACCCTACACCTACCCTACACCTACCCTACACCTACCCTACACCTACCCTACACCTACCCTACACCTACCCTACACCTACCCTACACCTACCCTACACCTACCCTACACCTACCCTACACCTACCCTACACCTACCCTACACCTACCCTACACCTACCCTACACCTACCCTACACCTACCCTACACCTACCCTACACCTACCCTACACCTACCCTACACCTACCCTACACCTACCCTACACCTACCCTACACCTACCCTACACCTACCCTACACCTACCCTACACCTACCCTACACCTACCCTACACCTACCCTACACCTACCCTACACCTACCCTACACCTACCCTACACCTACCCTACACCTACCCTACACCTACCCTACACCTACCCTACACCTACCCTACACCTACCCTACACCTACCCTACACCTACCCTACACCTACCCTACACCTACCCTACACCTACCCTACACCTACCCTACACCTACCCTACACCTACCCTACACCTACCCTACACCTACCCTACACCTACCCTACACCTACCCTACACCTACCCTACACCTACCCTACACCTACCCTACACCTACCCTACACCTACCCTACACCTACCCTACACCTACCCTACACCTACCCTACACCTACCCTACACCTACCCTACACCTACCCTACACCTACCCTACACCTACCCTACACCTACCCTACACCTACCCTACACCTACCCTACACCTACCCTACACCTACCCTACACCTACCCTACACCTACCCTACACCTACCCTACACCTACCCTACACCTACCCTCACCTACCCTACACCTACCCTGCACCTACCCTGCACCTACCCTGCACCTACCCTGCACTTACCCTGCACCTACCCTACACCTACCCTACACCTACCCTACACCTACCCTGCACCTACCCTACACTTAAAAAAAAAAAAACAAAAAAAAAAAAAAAAAAAAAAAAAAAAACCATCTTTGAACTTCAACGAACATTTAAAAAAAAAAATTGGCCGAATTGGTCCAGGCGTTGTTGAGTTATGCGCTTACCAACACATTTTGCGATTCATTTTTATATATAAGAAAGAAGATGATGTGTTCTGCTAAGTCGTAGTACATTATTCTATTCTATCGTCAATAGTTTTCGCAGCGCACGCGTTGTAAAGAATATTTTAGGTATTTTTTTACACTTTGGGTTATTGGAGTTTTAGTAAGGATCCCTAATTTTTTTGAAAATATAATATACTCTATGTCACCCGGGGATAGTCTAGCTTCCCAACAGTGAAAGAATTTTCAAATTGGTTCAGTAGTTTCGGAGCCTATTCAATGGAAGCAAACAAACAATCAAATCTTTCCTTTTTATAATATTAGTATAGATAAACTATTTGATTTTTTGTTAGGATAGGCTTGCATGCTATTTTCGGAAAGGTGCGATTTTTGTGATGCTGAGTGTTGATCAGATGTTAGGAAATTCTTGATAAATTACTAATTTGTAACTGGAGACACATTGATAAACCAAGTTAATAATTAAATTATTATAGTCAGAGCATTCTCTAATGACTCGTTTTTCTATCTCTATCTTTTTCTTCAAAACAAAATAGTAAATTCATAAACTCACGCCTTTGTCCCAGGCAGAAACTACAGAACGCCACCTACTATTCCTTACATAGATAGTCCTTTTGCTTTGCTGATGTTCATGGATCTAGTTTAAATGAAGAAGATCACGGATCACTAACAAGATCCGTGCATTTCCATCTAAGGCGTTTCCTCCAGGCGTTTCCACTCACGACTGTCTTGTAAATACAAAATAGTGTACGATAATTTTCTATTGCAGTTTGAAACTGAAGACAATAGACCGAAGATCACTTGTTTGTTCTGCTACACTAAACTGGAGCAATGCTGCCAACTGCTGAGAAAGTGTCTGGATGCCGAAGAGCTGTTTGACCAAATGGCCTGCGATGACTATGAGGTATATTTTATTCATTTATTCAAATCTGGTTTGTCGGCAATGGCTCTCGTGTCACGATTTATTACAGATTCTGGTGAAATGTGTTTAAACAGTAACTTAAATAATAATGCAAAATATTAAACAATTAATACAAATTCCATCGGGATCTGACAATTCCACATTCTATAGTACCTAGTAGTATGGTGAGTAATTTGCATTGTCCATGGTTGCAAAGGCGAGGCCTGTTACAAAACATGGCTATAGACTGAGTGACAGATAATGTTATTTTAGTATCTTCTTAAGTTAGCAGGGCCTGATTTACCGCGAGCTAACCGTGCTATAGCACGTATAGTGATACAGATCAAGGGGGCGCCAAGCTAGCCTTCACTAGCAACACTTATTTACAGAATAAAATTTAGTTTACAAATTCGCGCGTAAATTACTATCGCGCTTTCTATCTATCTAGGTATACTCCATTTCAAATAACATTAGAAAATTTTACAAACCCTTTTTACAGTTCGTTCAACCGATTTTGAGTTCAAACACGTAAACATAAGGTGGCGTAAAAAGCATATACCTGTTACCAAAACTAACTGTTTAATAAAGCTGCCATTTGTCATATCACCAACTCAATAGAAGTCAAAATCAGTTGAACGAGCTGTAAAATGGGATTACTTAAATGTCTAATAAAGGGCGTTTTTTTTTAGAGGTATAGAACTTTGAAATGGAATAAAACAAGGTGAATTTTTAAAATTGTCATGAAATTGACTTCATTCAAAAGATAATCTTTTGGCATTATAATTTAAATATGATTTCTGGCATAAGACCGCCACGGCAGCCTCGGACGTAATCTTATCTGGAATTTTCAATCACTTTTTCCAACATTTGTGACCGTATATCGGCAATAACGCGGCAAATGTTGTCCTCCCAAGTGGTCGATCGTTTCGGGCTTATCGGCGTAGACTAGCGACTTCACATATCCCCACAGAAAATAGTCTAGCAGCGTTAAATCGCACGATCTTGGAGGCCGCCGGAACGTGAAACAATGTGGCTACCAAACGTTTCCTTCAGTAAATCAATTGTGGCACGAGCTATGTGACAAGTTGCGCTGTCTTATTAAAACCACAGCTCCTGCACATCATGGTTGTTCAAATGAGGAACGAAAAAGTCAGTAATCAGGGCTCTATATCGGTCACCATTGACTGTAAAGTTCTGGCCAATTTGCACAAAACAAGAAATTTGCACAATTTGGAAGCGTTGTTCAGGAGTCAGTCTATTCATGTTGAAATGCCAAACCACACTAAACACAAATCACTTGACAGCGGACAAAATGGCCGCCAGTTAAAACAGTGTGGCCAACTTAAAGTTCCATACCTCTAAAAAAAACACCCATTATTATCTCAAATGGAGTATAGTGCACGCTAACTGCACTAGTTAAATTAACTTACGCGCTCTACCTCAGCTAGCTTAAGTCGCAGCAACTTTGAGAGTAACTGATTCATTAACATCATCGTTAGTTAGTTTCTCGTGCGTTCACCATAGTACTTAGGGAGGTGACGGACTCGTCTACAGACAGATAAGTTTTTGGATAGTAATTTCCGCCAGAATTGGATTACGACTTGAATTTAAACTCTTTTTTTTATGTGTCTATACAAGGAGGAGATTCTCGATTTGAAATGTATTTTTTTATGTTTAACCCTTAAAAAGTTATGCGTATAAGTTTTTGTGGAGTGGTCCAATTTCAAAAATATGTTTTTAATTGGAAAGAGTACACCTCAACTTTGGACCCATTTAAATTTGGTAAATAAAATTCATCCCCTTTTGTATAATAGGTAGGAAAAAAGGATTTATTGATATTTTTTCCACTGAATTTTAAAATTGTGTTTCGATTCTATAGTTAATCAAGTAAACATAAAAGTGAAAAAAAAACATTTTAACAAAAAAAATTAAACAATGAAATAACGAAGTTCGTTAAATAATAATAAATAAAAAGGTTAAGTAAACAAACCTTTTTAAGAAATAAATTAAACCGACGGAATAACGAGAGCTAAAAGTTTTTTTTTATTAAAGTAAACATAAAAGTGAAAAAAAACATTTTAACAAAAAAAATTAAACGATGAATACCGATATTTTTTTCACTTTTATGTTTACTTTAATTTGGTTTAATTTATTTCTTAAAAAGGTTTTTTTACTTAACGTTTTTATTTATTTTGTAATACTGTATTGAATGAGGTCATATCTAAGTTATACCACGTATATAGTTGGGTCGATTTCAAGGTCCAGCAACGCTTGCCGAGGTCGGACCGAAGATGGGTGACCGTCCTTAGGTATAGAAGTTCCTCCGTACCTCAGAAATAACGTTAAGCCGTTGGTCACGGCTGTCAATTGAGGATCATTGACAGTGGATACGGTACTCAGAAGCCTGGAAATCTGTGACCAGTCTTGCCAAGCAGTTTTGTGTTACACTTACTGGCTAGTGAAGGTCATATCCCCAGACCAGCCTTTTTCCCAACATACTTGGAAAATAGGCTAGGTAAATTGATTCTCTAACATGTCCTCAATTTTCTTACAGCCAGAAATTCCTTTAGTATACCCAGGTCAGTTGGAATACTTTGGCGGACTTACAAGAACAGCTATAGAACACGTCAGTATACTCGATGACTTGCAAGTTGACAGCTGTGCTGATGACAACGAACTGCCAGTTGAAGGTGACAGTTTCGACAGTGTACGTTCTGCTGACTTACAGGAGAACAATCATGATGATGATAAGATAGACGTGGAACTCCAAAATTTTGGTGATCATGATTATATCAAGCAAGAGAAACATTTATGTCTTGGTGAGTTTTCAATTAGATTTATTTAGTAGTTGTTGCCTGCGACTTCGTCCGCGTCAAAGTAGTGAAACTAAAAAACAACATGGTCGTTTTTATTTTTTTACACGGAATACTAAATCCTTTTCTAAAATAATTATAAAAAGGCTTTTTAATTATGTAACAAGTTACTAATGCTACCTTTATAGAAAAAGAATCAAGGTTCCGCGTAAAAATATTAAAACCAATACTTTTTTGTTTGTCGCGGGCAACAGCTAGTAACATTATAGTCTTTATATACACACACCGGCAAAATTAGCGGAACAAAATGAAAAAGGTCGATTTCTTTTTTAAATACCTTTGTCATTTTTAAACTTATATTAGGACAGGATTCTTTACTCAAAAATACAGCTTTTAAAATAAAAAATGAGTTCGTTCTAATTTGCTATTCCGAACCCCTGTACTTTTTGTTAGATTCCGTGAGCTACTCTATTGAGTAATTTTAAGAAAAACACATTATAAGATTCCAAAATATCAGGCAAAACAACAAAACAGGCAAAACGACCACATGTGACCACATGTGACCTCATGTGACCATGAGTGACATCTGTCTATCAAACTTATTCTATACAACGTAGAGTTTACAATGGAACACATAGAAACTCCTTGAAGGTATATTTCTAAAACTGGCCCTTGATCCAATATAAACTCATGTAAATCACATTACACACAATAATATATCTAAGTGTAGACACATCCGCTGTCTAAAACTATAATATAACATAACAACAGCAAAACATAGCAAAAGCATAAATTTATCAAAGCGGTCACATATAAACAGTAAATATTCAAAAACTATGTGATACGGATCTAAAACAAATTATACTTCTGCTAGCATACCTTATCTACTGCTTAGAACCATCGCATATCATTTATTTAATGATAGAAATAAATGATATACAAACTTATCATGTTTTTCCTTTACCAACGGTTTCGTTAAAACGTCGGCCACCATTTCATCAGTAGATAGGTATTTTATAACAACTGTACCTTCCTCAACAATTTCCCTGATGAAATGATGTCTTACGTCAATGTGTTTCGTTCTGGCGTGGTACATAGAATTAGTGCACAACTTCAGTGCAGACTGATTATCATTAAACAACGTAATCCTATATTGTACCCCGTAAATTTCGAACAGAATGCGTAGAAAAAGTGCTTCTTTACAAGCATCTGTCAGACTCATATATTCGGCCTCTGTGCTTGAAAGAGCCACTGTTTTTTGTTTTCTACTCTCCCAAGAGATGGTAGAATTTCCAATTTTGAACACATAACCGGTATAAGATCGGCGTTCGACCTCATTTGATGCAAAATCAGCGTCAGCATATGCGACGATGTCCAACCCTGACTTCTGAAAAGTTAAATAATGATCAGGCGTACCTTTTAGATAGCGAGGAACGCTTTTTGCTGCCTTCCAGTGAGTCTCGTTGTAAGCGTCGTTGAACTGGCTGAGCGAGCTGATAGCATGTGCAATATCCAGCCGCGTACATACCGTTATGTACATCAGACATCCTATCAGGCCTCTGTAGTCGTGCGTACAATCCTTCTTTGTAGATTTCACGAGCTTCAGACCTGTCTCCATAGGTGTTCGTGCAGGTTTGCAATCTGACATGTGAAATCGTTCTAGCACCTTCTTAATATAGCTTGACTGGTCTAGAATTATTTCCTTGTTCTGTCTGCAAAGCCTCATTTCAAGAATGTGGTGTGCTGGCCCTAAATCTTTGATTTCTGGCGAACACTTCACCGAACACTACACACCACACACAGTAATATTCACACAATTCTGTTTTATCGAATACTAGCAATCTTTTCACCTTGTTTATTAACAGCAATTTCTTACATAATTTTCCATTATTATTATTTTGATATTTTCATTTTGACAACCGACGCGACGCCGACCACAGATTGACACGCGCTCTGTCGTTTGTCTACGGTTTTGACAAATGATCATAGAGCCGTCGTATATTTATTGTGTTTTATTTAGATATTTATTTTATACGTATACACTTACATACAGCGACTCACCTACTGTGTTTATTTATAATATTTTGATATTATATATCTTGTTCTATTTTTATTTCTTAAATATGATAATATGATCCGTTTCCGTAAATGTGTCCGTGGCATCAACATTGGGCCCTATCAGAATATCAGCGCAGCGTTATTTTATTTTTGATATCGTTGCTCATGCTGAGATAGGAGCCTTTTTGGTCTCGCACGGGGTAATTTATTTTTATTTTTTATTATTGTTTGTGTTTTTCTTATCTCGTGTCTCCTGTGCGGGTCACAAATAAATATTTTTCTTTCTTTCTTTCTTTCTTTTATTTCGAAGGCCTTCTTTAATTCTTCTTTGATTCCTGCCACATCTCGGGAATCAGCCGACGAAAATAGCATTATGTCATCAACATAGAGCGCAATTATAATCATAGATTTCCCGCTCGACTTGACATAAACACAAGGTTCGGAAGATAAACGTTTGAATTTCATTTTACTCGTCAAAACGCCTTTTATTTTCTCATACCAAGACTTCGAAGCTTGCTTCAGTCCGTATTTGGCCTTATTCAACTTGTAAACTTTATCTTCTTGGCCTTTAATCTTGTAGCCCTCTGGCTGCTCTATAAAAACGGTTTTTTTTTAAATCTCCATTCAAAAAAGCCGTTTTTACATCCAGATGCTCGATATTTATGTTATGTTCCGTTGCTAAAGCTAGTAACGTACGTATAGTAGAATATCGTACTACAGGAGAAAACGTTTCTTCGTAATCAATACCGTATTTCTGGGTATAACCTTTTGCAACGAGGCGCGCTTTGTACCTCAATATTTCCCCGTCGAGGCCAAGCTTTCTTTTAAAGATCCACTTGCATTTGACAGGCCTTTGCTTCTTATCGCGGTCAGTCAGAGTCCAACACTGATTATCGATGAAGGATTTATACTCTTCCGCCATCGCGGCTTTCCTCTTACTTGCTTCTTGGCCATTCAGTGCCTCGCGTACTGTCTGAGGGTCTTCCGTGTCACTGCATACAGTGCGTGCTACACTAGCTGACTCAAACTCACTACTTTCGTCCGTAGAGTTCTCGTAGTCTTCCAGTGTAGAATCTCCTGGGACATACGTCTCATCCGCAGTCATTCGGAGTCTCACTACTGCTCTCAGAATCATCTATCGTAATGGCGCTGTTATCTTGACAGTTTTCGTTAGATATTTCTGCATGCTCTTGGGGTAAATCGGGTGAGGCGGGTTGCACTGGAACATTATCGGCGACAGTTACATTGTTCGGAAACAAACCAATCGTGTAACGTGAACTGTCATCCTCATCCGATGAAGTGTCATTCCAAAAAGCATGTTCTAGAAAAGTGACATTTCTTGCTTTTATGACATTCTTCGGGCTCACCAGATCTATCAATCTGTAACCCTTTGACTCGTCACAGTATCCGACAAAAATGTATTTCTTACTTTTGGGATCCAATTTGTCCCGTTTGTGCTGTAGGGCATAAGCTTGACAACCAAAAATGCGTAGGTAACTCAGATTCTCCTTTTTACCTGTCTATTTTTCTTCCGGTGTACTGCCCATCACAGCCTTAGTTGGAGAGCGATTCTTCAGGTAGACGGCGGTGTTGACTGCTTCTGCCCAGAATTCCTTTTTCAAACCTGCTTCCTGGAGCATGCACCTGGCTTTCTCCGTAACGGTTCTGATCGCGCGTTCCGCGACGCCGTTCTGAGCTGATGACCTTGGAACCGTGGTCTGGTGTCGAATCCCATGCTTCTTCAGGAACTTCTGAAAATTAGAATTGACATATTCACCACCATTGTCAGTACGAAGAACTTTTATTTTCTTATTGGTTTGGTTTTCTACGAGAGCTTTAAATTCTTTAAACATGTCGAAAACCTCATCCTTCCTCCTAAGAAAATAAACGAATGTTTTTCGTGACAGGTCGTCAATGAACAACAGAAAATATCTTTTCCGACTTAGGGACGGGCACGGCAGCGGTCCCATGACGTCACTGTGAATTATTCCAAGAATTTCCTTGGCTGTGGTCTCCGATTTCTTCGGAAATGGCAACTTAGTCTGTTTACCTAAGATGCAGGAAACACATCCGAAAGTTATTGTTGTCATAAGAAATACCCTTGACCATACCTTTTCGCAGTAACTCCAAGCTTCGGGTGATCAGATGCGCTAGACGATGGTGCCAAATTTGTTGCGTTGACTGGATTCCAGTAGCAGGTGACTGCGACGCTTGCTTCACGCTTACGGCAACAGGACGACTATCAACCTTCAATTGACGTGTCGGCACCGCTTTGCTGTCTGCTGTACCTACAGACAAAGACGAACACATGGCCTGCGAGGATGGCTCGCTACATGAAACAGAAACAGTTTCAAAGGCATCAAGTTCATAAATACCATCTCTCAGGGTAGCTGTAGCCAAAACCTCCCCATTGTCATAGACTGTACACACGCCAGAACGAAACGCAATTTCGAAACCTTTCTTATCCATCGCACTAACAGATAACAAATTAGCAGACAATTTTGGGACTAAGTACACATTACTTATCGATCTCACACTATTGTCCTTTAGCACAGTTTGCGCAGTTATTTTTCCAGCTGTCGGCAAAGCTTCACCGTTGGCCATTAAGACTTTATTCGGCTTTTCAGTAGTAAAATCTGATAAAAACCTGCGATCATTGCAAAAATGCTGCGCCGCACCACTGTCGACGTACCAAACGTCACTCTTGACTTCTGCGGCCAACGCTGTGAGATGCGTCTGGCTTTTCCTGCCACTCTTCTTGCCGTCAGAGTTGTCAGGACAATCCTTCTTGAAATGCCCACTCTTTTTGCACCTGAAGCATTGGCTTGGGTGCTTTCCGAGCTGCTAAAGCCGTAACATCTGCGCTTTTTTCATCGCGTCTCGCCTTTTCTAGGAGCAATTTTTCTTTGACATTTTCGCTTGACAGTGACGTGTTCGAATGTTCTAGAGCCATAATCAACGGGTCGTAATCGCTTGTCAAACCGCTGAGTAAAATCACGGCCACGAAGTCATCTTCTAAAGCCGCTCCGATGTCGCTCAGTTGTTGCGATGTATCTATGACCTTGTTCACATATGCCTCCATACTCGCACATACGCTTAATTTAATGGCGAACAATGTGCGAAGCAATCCGAGTCGTCGTGACAAGCCTCGGTCCTCGTATGCCTTCTGAAGGTTGCTCCACGCTTCGCGAGCCGACTTGGCATTTCTAATTTGTGGAAATACACAAGGCTTCACGCTCAAGGCGATTTTCGCGAGCGCCTTTTCCTGCTTCTTCGCGTCTTCGTTTTTATTTTCAGGTGTGCCCACACAATCCCAAAGATCGTCATGGATTAACAACATCCGCATAATAAATTTCCAGGTTGGATAATCTTGAATCCCGGATAATTTTTCTATCGAAACATTTTGATTGACGGTTGCCATTGTTCTTTGTTTTTCTTGCGAATAAATTTTGAAAATAATTTTACGAAATCACACGCGCATACTTGGAAAATAATAATTAGGGTAGTGAATTTAAACCATTCTCTGCTACCTTGTTAGATTCCGTGTGCTACTCTATTGAGTAATTTTAAGAAAAACACATTATAAGATTCCAAAATGTATTGTGCTCCGCACAGGCAAAACGATCAGACCATGAGTGACATCTGTCTATCAAACTTATTCTATACAACGTAAAGTTTACAATGGAACACATAGAAACTCCTTGAAGGTATATTTCTAACACTTTTTACCACCAACCCATAATACAGTAATAAAAATCTTTCACCGTTTCAACCACTACAATTTTAACCGAACTGCGCATTTCATACATTTGAAAACTGCACATTTGATTTTTTAAGGGTACTAAGGAAAGTTAAAAAAGTTAATTAAAAAAATATTTTACAATAAAATTAATATCACGTAATATGGAGTGTCTTCACGTTCTTTTAATAAAGTTTTCACCCGCCTAGACATGTTGAGAATAATGGTATCCATTGTCTCGTGTGATTGTCTCAATCATTCCTGCACAACGGCACTTCGCTATTCACCCACATTGACAGTTTCTTCTTTTTTTATAATCTATAGGCTCGCGTTTGACCACTATCTCGCCTGATGTTAAGCGATGACGTGGTCTACGGTGAAGCACGCTTGCCTAGAAGAAACCTATTCACTCTTGACTTAAAGTCCCCAAGGTTGTAGCTATCAGGGAACAAAGACTCCGGAAGAGAATTCCACTCCTTAGCTGTGCGCACAATGAAAGTATTAGCAAAACGCTTTGTGCGTATGGGAGGGCTGTCCACCATGTACCGATGACGCATGGCCGTACGTCTTGTAGTCCGATGATAGAAAGGACTAGACGGAATCAAATTGTGCAGTTCCGTCGCACACTCCCCGAAATTTAACCGATAAACAAAATACAGGCTGGCAACTCAGCGTCGATGTTCAAGGCTCTGGAGCTTTGAGGCGACCAGTGCATCGTTGCCAATAAGCCTTTTGGCCCGTCTGTCGATCGACTCAAGTGCATCAAGCTGGTATTTGGCAGATCCATCCCAGAGGTGTATGTATTATGAATTTTGCTCTTTATTTTATCAGGTCACAAACGTGTTCTATAGGATGCATAACTGGTGTTATCGTCGGCTATTCTACAACTGCGATATTGGCATTTTTAACATAAACCGAAGTTGAAAAAGTGGTATGTTGCCGAGCATTATCCTGGATCAAAACGAAGTTACTTTTACGAGTAGATGTCTTCATTTCTGATTCGATCACGCAAGGAAACTTCGAGCATAGCCCTCTCCATTGCTCTTTGGGTGACTTTAACCCTTCTGATGAGGCCCATTGTTAGCGATCACGTCTCTGTCCCACTGGCGAGGTACCATTTTCAGCAGTACCATTTATTTATAAGTGTTTGCTTCATCATAGTCGGTTAACTATTCAAGATATTATCTTATACCTACCCATGACATACTTATCATTAAGGAGTTGCAGTGGCCATCTGTGGTGTTCTTCATTAGTACCACTTCACCAAATGATACTTTCTGAATGCAAGTGATTGCATTGTTGATGCAAATACCAAAATCGCTATATGTATGCCTATAATATTTGAGGAGTACCCTTGATTGCCATGGGATACCATCATCAGATCCTGACCTGTTCTGTATTTAATTATTTCCTAGAATGCGCGCACGCGTCATTTTCACGTTTTATTCATTGCTTC
Source organism: Orthosia incerta (assembly GCA_948252205.1). Classification (NCBI taxonomy): domain Eukaryota; kingdom Metazoa; phylum Arthropoda; class Insecta; order Lepidoptera; family Noctuidae; genus Orthosia; species Orthosia incerta. The sequence goes on from OX411767.1 coordinate 5,168,787, forward strand.
ATCTATACTAATAATAATATTATAAAGAGGAAAGATTTTTTTGTTTGTTTGTTTGTACCGAATAGGCTCCGAAACTACTGGACCGATTTAAAAAATTCTTTCACCTATGGAAAGTTACATTATTCCCGAGTAACATAGGCTATTTTTGAATCCTGAAAACGGGTCCCGCGGCTTCGCTCCCGTGGACCACCCGTCCACGGGAGCGAAGCCGCGGGGAACAGCTATGTATTAATAAATCCGTCTACTCGACAGCGTAAAACACGCAATAAATACTGTTAAGTTGTCAAAATAAAAGGAAGCGCGCGTGCTTCGAGCTATCAAAGCAGTGACGCAATTAGGATGCTGATGTCATTGACACGGTACCGTATAGCGAGAGTGAGCAATATTCAAAGTTCGGTGCCAGGAAAATACAACATAGAACTTCAATTACGATGTTCGACTTAATTGTATTCACAAGTCTAAAGAAATTAAGGTTTTGTCGACGGACCATGATTAAATTTGGCCCAGAATACTGAAGTATATCCCTAACCTACCATCGCATAAGCTGTACTGTGTGTTGTACTTACTGTTTATAATTGCAGGAGCATTCGTCGCGAAAAAAACAACACTAGACGTTCGAAGAACAAACATTGAAGATACGATGACAGCCCAGCAAAAGAAAACTCAACTAGAAGGCTCGGAAGTGACGCAAAATCAGACGTCCAAAACTATATTTAATTTCAAAGAACCTATCCAAATAAATAATTTACGTAATGACACTGGTGAAAAGCCATTCAAGTGCCATGTTTGTCAGTATAGTTTTAGTTTCAAAAGTCTTTTGAATTATCATATGCGATGTCACACTGGTGAAAAACCATACAAGTGTGATGTTTGTCAGCGTAGCTTTCGGGTAAAGAAAAACTTAAATAGTCATATGCTGGTACACACTGGCGAGAAGCCTTACAAATGTAAACAATGTCAAAGAAGTTTTCGACAACATACACATTTGAAATTTCACGTTCTTACTCACACCTCTGAAAGACCTTATATATGTGATATTTGTCAACGTGGATTTACCACAAAGGCTAATTTTGAAGAACATTATCGTATACACACTGGTGAAAAACCTTACAAGTGTGAATTATGTCAGTGTAGTTTTAGAACAAAACTGATTTTAAAACATCATATATTAACACACATGGGTGAACAACCTTACAAATGTGATGTATGTCAGCATAGTTTTAAATCAATGTGGTTTTTAAAACATCATCATCTTACTCACTCTTCTGAAAAATCCAAGTTGACAAATACCACATATGTATGTGATATTTGTCAACGTGTATTTATCAAAAAGTCTAATTTACGAACACATTATCGTATACACACGGGTGAAAAACCCTACGTGTGTGATATTTGTCAACGTGGATTTGCCATGAATTATAGTTTACAAATACATTATCGTGTACACACTGGTGAAAAACCTTACACGTGCGATGTATGTCAGCGTAGTTTTAGTTTTAAGTGTGATTTAACAAGACATAGTATGACACACACAGGTGAAAAACCTTATAAATGTGAAATATGTCAGCGTGGTTTTCTTAAAAAAGCTAATTTGAGAAATCATATTCTTATACACAGTGACGAAAAACAGTACCAATGTGATATATGTGCTAAGTGTTTCAGACAGTCCAGTACGTTATATAGTCACCTTAAGGTCCACAAGAAGGAAAAGCAATAATTTTTACCAAACTACGGCGAAGCGAAAGGGAGGGTTATATTTTTAACCGGTATGTGTATGTGTGTATGTTCATCTGTTCCCTCATAACTTCTAAACTACTTATCATAATTTGACAAATGAGGTAATATTAGAAGCGTCTTGTTTGTCCGCTGTTTATAGGCTATGTGACGTCATATTAAATTGAATATGGCGCCCTCTAGGAGGCCCGAAGACAAGAACAAAAAAAATATTACTGCACCAAATGGCAATAAATTTATTTTGTGTGTGTGGTGATCAATGCTTATTAATTAATTAAAATGTTACAGGATTATTAATTAATTCTATAATTGTAATTTTTTTATTGTTATTCTTATTTCTAATTATTATTGGGATATTATAAATTGCATATCAAATAAAATAATCGTCTATCAATACATACTCATCATTTATATTCTTTTTTACATCAAATAACTTACTAAATGTTTAGCAAAACTCAAACTGCAGATAATTCGAAATTATACATCAATATGACATTACTTTTTTCCTCATAATGCAATACAGTTAAATTTATTTTTGTACAAAAATACTACATACATAGCAGAAATACTAACTGCACAGCAAATTTTCCATATTTCGTAGCAAAATAACTATCTCAGTCGCATATTAACCAGTAAGTACAACAAAACCTGTTCATCACATTTGTCCTAATTTTCAAGAAGTCATTAGTCCAAGAGCGAGCGAAGCGAGCTCGGGAACTTAGGGCACCCCGACACGGACAGGTTAGGTTCGAAAAGATGACGGCAGCTGAAGTGAGCGAGCAAAGCGAGCGAACTCAGCTCCCGTCATCTTCTTCGTGTTAGGTTACTTTAGACCCTTTAGACAGAAATAAGAGCCCCGCGCAGCGGGGCTCCGTCGACATTGTCGTTAAATAGTAATTGTAAAAACTTTAACCATGGATTTAAAAGAAAAAGAGTTAACATGTATGATGTGCATTAAGATTATTAGCTGTGCATTAATAAAAAAGCTTTTGCTTTAGGGAAAATCGCTGTACGCTGCGAAAATAAATTGTAGTGTGTTTAGTGATATTTTGCGTTGAATATTTTGCTGCGCAATCAGTAATTTTGATGAGAATTCGGAATTTTATTGCATTGAAAAAGGATATTTTTTTATTTGCGTTTAAATACTACCCATTATTATTTTTATTTTGATTATTATTTTTTATAATTATTTTCTTTTATTCCATATTCTTCTTACTTTCTACATTTTTAAATAAAACCCCCAAAAAACATTTAAAATAAAAAAAATTGGGGCCCACCGGTATCGGGAACAGGGTCCAAACTTTTATATTTTTTTAAGTTATTATTAAAATTTTCACAATAATTATATCTTTCTAACAAACACTTACTGTGTTATCAAACAAACAAAGAAACATAAAGTGTGCATAAGTCTATGGTCGTGGGTCAAATATTAATTTGTTCCCAACAAAATTAATAAGTTTTTTATCTGTATGAACGGTACACTTTTATACGTATTATTTTATCTGGTCGTCTATTCATTTTATGTCGCACTGTGAAGTCGGCAACAAGAAAGGCATGTCGCACCTTTAAACTGTGTCACATAGTTGTCCCGTGCTAGCATTTAAGACATGACATATTTTATCATATCTTGTCATGACCGAAAATATTTTGTGTTAAGAATTTGTAGTTCAAGTCGAAAACCATCCAAAGTAAAAAAAAAAAAAAACTTTCATAAATTCATGTTGGGATGCTGCTAGTATGGGGGTATTAAAGGGGGAATAAGGGAGGGAGCAGTGGTGGCCCAGTGGTATCGGCCGCGACTTACAAGTTGTAGGTCGTGGGTTCGTGCCCCGGCAGGCGCTTTACTTTGTGTAAATTATTTCATCACCACTGCTCTCAAAACGGTGAAGGAAAACATCGTGAGGAAACCGGCATGTCCTAGAACCAAAAACCCGAAGACATGTGACATCCACCAACCCGCACTGGGCCCGCGTGGTGGATTACGGCCCATTCCCTCTCACAGAGAGGAGGCCTGTGTCCCAGCAGTGGGAGCATTAATAGGCTGATGATGATGTGAAGGGAGGGAAAAATTTTGGTTATTTTCTGCCTAGGACATACCATTTTCGAGATACCATTTTGGAAATATAGAGCGTTTTATGCAAAATAAAATAATATTCGGAGGCCCATAATTCGGAAACCGAAGCCGAAAGTGCAAAAAAATTGGAAAATTTCCGAAAAAGATAAAAAATTAACGTCAAGAAGTTATGCCACAAGTCAAGAAAATATCTCACGCTGCCGTGCTAGCATTTAAGACAAAATGGTTTTATCGCCCAAACTGTGATAAAAAGTGTGACTTAAGCCATGTCACAGCAGGCCGTGCTCCCCGGGCTGATATGACATGTGCTGTACTTTGTAAGGTTTGTTGACGTTTTAAAACTTTCCCGACTGCCCTGGAATGAAAGAAATGGTTTTCCTCGACAATGTGTGTATGTACAGTCAATAAAGTGTATTCTATCTATCTTTGTCAGAGGCGACTCTAGCCCATGTAGCGCCCGTGTGCAATCATTACCTTAGCGCCCTCTAGTAAGCGCGCGATCAAAATGGAATGGGTACAAATAAATAATAATATACATTACCACAAACTGTAAAATTTCCCCAATGGATTTAAATGACTGTTTTGGATGCCATGATGTTCTTTATTTATTTATTTAAAACTTCATGCAACATACAAGGTATATAGGCGGACTTAATGCCTAAGGCATTCTCTACCAGTCAACCAAGGGTGGTGGAGAGATAACGTTGCAGGTGCATAAAAATGAAATAATTATTGAAATAAAATTGAATAACAATATATATATATATTGTAGCTAAAATAAAAATACATATATATTTACTATAATAAATAGTGTCGCAACTTCCGCTTAAATGCATATTGACTGGTGGCCGTCCTGATGTCGAGAGGAAGCGCATTCCAGAGAAGAATGGACTGAATATGAAAGGAAGAATGAATAAAATCAGAAGTATGTGAAGGACAAAGCAAGAGAAGATTGTTAGACAAACGTAGATTCCTAGCGTGTGAAGTACACAGATATTGAAAGTCAGGGATGAGATAAGAAGGAGGGGTGGGAGAGTTGAGTAAAGAGAAAAGCGTGGTCAAAGCGCGTAAATTTCGCCTTTGTCGAATGGGCATCCATTTGAGCTGAGATCTACAGCTCGACATATGGTCATACTTCCTTAGGTTGAATATGAACCGGATGCAGTTGTTTAGGAGCCTATCAAGCTTATCCAGGAATACCGAGTTCAGGTCAAAGTAGCACACGTCACCATAGTCGATTATAGGGAAGATTAAAGTCTGCACAAGCATAGCCTTCGTTTTTGCAGGCAGAAAGTTTCTCAGACGATACAGGCAACGCAAAGTCCCGTTGACTCTTTGACTGACACTTGAAACCTGACTTTGCCAGCCAAGCGTCGAGTCAAGTTGTAGACCGAGATCTTTTACACTAGGGCTGATGGGGATAATGGTACCATTAAAAATAATAGGAGGAAGAGAGCTAATCCCCGCCCGACCCATCATACGCGAGCTCCCGATCACAATGGCCTGACATTTTGAGGGGTTTACAGATACCCCAAATCTATCAGACCAGTTCTTGACAGCGACTTAATCCCGGTTCACATCGCCAATAGCGTCCGACAAACCCTCCACCCGCGCAGATGCATACAACTGAAGGTCATCGGCATAAAGATGATACGAACACCGAAGACGTGAGTTATAAAATTTATGAAGATGGAGAATAACAATGGAGAAAGAATACCGCCTTGTGGAACACCAGCAGCTAGATCACACCAACTCGATGAACTCTCGTCAACGCGAACCGACTGCTGACGTCCCCGAAGATAGGAAGAGAACCATTCCACGGCCTCGGAAGAAACTATAAGATGTGAAAGGATAGAAAGGAGAATATCGTGACTGACGGCATTAAAGGCATTGGAGAAATCAATTAAAACCAAAACAGTTACTTTGGTATCCTCCATAGCTAATGCTCTAATGTCGCCAGTCACTTTGAGGAGAGCAGAGGCAGTACTGTGTCCAGGCCTGAATCCAGACTGGAATGAGCTAACAAGATTATTCCGATGAACAAACCCTGAAAGCTGCTTGTGGACACAGGCCTCCAGCACTTTGGATAGAAAAGGAAGGATAGAAATTGGTCGAAAATGGTTAGGTAGGGAGGGATTAGAGATTTTAGGAAGTGGGCGAACATAGGCCATCCGCCATAGGGATGGAAATTGTGCGGAATCAAGAGAAAAATTGATTATGTGGGTAATTGGGGGCAGAAGAAAGTCGAGGATTAGGGTGACCATATAACGACTGATGCCGTCAAAGCCCACGGCCTTGGATTTAATGGATAGGATAATCTTTCTGATTTCATCCAAGGTGACCGGAGAAAAGTGGAACTGTTCTATAATAGGACCGGGTAGGCCAGTAATATAATCAACCGTCTGAGATAACATTTGGGAACCCAAATGGCAGGTTGTAGTAAAGTGACGGTTGATATCATCCAAACCAATTGTCTTAGGAAAATCCTCATGACGTGACCTACCGATACCAAGAGTTCCAAGGAATTTCCAGATATCAGCCGGAGAAGATGAAGATATGTTTTCGAGAATATGGCGGCGTTTGGCATTGCGTATCACCTGATTACACCGATTTCTTGCATTTTTGAACAGGTTCCTGTTTTCAAAGTCAAAGTCAAAGTCAAAGTATTTATTCGTGTGTTTTTTGGTGATACAAAAGGTCTTATAATTAGGATATGGTAACTCAAAAAACTACCCATTAGGGCATACACTATTTTGCAATTTAAGAACATAAAATCGACATTACATACAAATTAACATAAAATTTCAATAGGTTCAATAGGTAATAGGTAAATACAATCTATTTTTATAATGACCATTCAGAATACAATTAATAAGTCCAAATTTTGTGAATTGTCAAGCATAAATACATAATTATCATTTAGTATATTACATTTTGTCAAAGAGGAATTCGTCAATGGTATAGTAGCATTTTTCAGTCAATAAGTTATTTAGTCTCCGTTTAAATTGTGTCAAGTTAAGATCTTTAATGTCATTTGGTATTTTATTGAATATCTTCGGGGCCATACAGAGGATGCTTTTGTGCATAAGGGCGGTTTTTGAGGGCCTTAGACATAATTCATGACGATATTCTTGTCTTGTCGATCTATATCGTTGCTCTGAAGCTTTTTTGAACAGTTCACTATTTTTCTTGACAAATAATGCTGTCTCATAAATGTAAATACATGGTAATGTTAGTATTTTAAGTCGTTTGAAAGACGGTTTGCAACTTTCCGTTGATTTAAGACTGCATATTGATCGAATGCACCTCTTCTGTGCTTTAAAAATGTTCTCTTTTTCGCAGGAATTAGCCCAAAAAATTACTCCATAACGTAATATGGAATCTACATAGCCATAATACGCAGATACAACAGCTGCCTGATTAACTATTTTATTAAGTTTATATAGAGCAAAGGCGAACCTACTTAGTCTTGTTATAATAATTGATGCCTGTTGTTTCCAAGTCAGTTTTGAATCAATTGTCAAGCCTAGAAATTTTATATGTCCTACTTCTTCAATTATGTTATCGTCAAAAGATATATTTATGTCAGGAGAGGTCAATCTTTGTCGAAATTGCATAATTTTAGTTTTATTTAAATTTAATTTTAAATTGTTATGTTCAAGCCAGTTAATTGATTGTTGCAATGCGTCTTTGATGTCACATTCATAGTTTCTATTTTTATTATTTCTTACTATTACCGTGCTATCATCAGCAAAAAGAACCATAGGAAAAGCGACGTGTTTTGGGAAGTCATTTATGTATGTTAAGAACATCGGCGGACCCAATACGCTGCCCTGTGGGACGCCAAAAGTGATTTTACGTTTTCCTGAAATATATTTAAGTTCTTTTTTATCCCTTTTAGAAATCCGTCTAATTTCTGTACATTGCGTTCTATTTTCTAAATAAGACTGTAAAAGAGAAAGTGCATTGCCCCTTATTCCATATGCATTAAGTTTATGTAGAAGTATTTTATGATCAACTAGATCGAATGCTTTCGTCATATCCATAAATATGGCGCTAATAGGAATTCTGTCATCCATATCTGTCATAATAGTATTGAGAAAGTCATAGATAGCCAGATTTATGGATTTGTTTTTCCTAAAACCCTTCTGTTCCTTTACCAAGACATTGTGTTTCGTGAAAAAGGAACACATACGGTGATAGATAGCCTTCTCAAATATTTTTGATATTACTGGTATTAGGGCAATGGGTCTATAATTATTAATATCAGTTTTGTCATTTTTTTTGAACAAAGGCTTAATTATTGTTGGTTTTAGTTTATCAGGATAAATTCCAGAGCTGATACTAACATTAATGATATGGCAAATGGGGCCAGATATTACATCAGAGACAAATTTTAATACTCTTGTTGAGATGTCATCATACCCTACGCTAACTTTATTTTTTAAATCCTGTGTTATTCGATATACTTCATTTGGTGTAGTCGGGGCCAAGAACATTGACTCACAACATGTATTCGGTGTGTCATAGCTTGCAGATCTTGAAATCTTTGAGAGTAATTCTGCTTGATTCACAAAGTGATCGTTAAATGCGTTCGCTATGTCACTGGGGTTTGTTATTGTGACCCCGTTATTCTGTATTTCTGTTATATGTTCAAAGGGAGGGCAATGTTTATTTTCATTTATGATTTTCCATGTATCTCTTGATTTATTTGTTGATGTCATTATCCTATGGTTATTTTTTGCCCTTTGCGTTAGTTTTATTATTTTCTTTAGTTTTTGTGAGTAATTTTTAAGTTTAGTTAAGTTATTGCTATTAGGTTTTGCTCGTTGTTTCCAAAGAAGTTGTCTTTTATTTTTGCTACAGCGTCTTATACCGGGTGTTAACCAATTCGGATTCCTTTTTAACTTTATATTTTTGTTGATCATGGGGAAACATAAGTCATAAAACAGCTGAAATAATTCCATAAAATTATTGTACGCTACATTAGGATCATCAGCTAGATAAACATCACAAAACGATAAAGGACTTAAACATGATCTAAATTTCATAAGGTTATCGTGACTGTAATCACGCGCTGTAATATTCCAACTGTTGATTGTACAAGTCTTTTTAACTGGTATCTTCAAGATTTGGGCTGTGTGATCTGACATGTCAAGGTCAATTACTTGGTGGACACACTTTTGCGTAAAATTGTGCGCAAAATTATCTATACATGTGTTGCTTTGTAACCTAGTGGGCTGGTCAATTTGCAATTTTAGATTATAGCTTAATAGGTGGTTGGTAAACTCAAGGGAAGTTCTGTTTTTTTTCAATATATTAATGTTAAAGTCACCACATATAATGATATTTCCGCGCGCTTTGTAACAAATCTTGGGTAGGAGAATATTTAATTTTGAGTAAAAAGTATCAAGATTATTTGATTTAGGTACTCTGTAAATACATACTACGATAATGTTATGCTGTGTTAATTCGATTGCGCAGCACTCGAAAACTCCCTGAATCGAAAGTTTCCTGATATCTTCAAGCTCTCTATATTGATGGCCGTTTTTTATTAATATGCACGCTCCTCCTCTTTTTGTATCTCTGGAGTAGCAAGCAGCCAAATTATAATTAGGTAAAGTGAGAAAGTCTTCAAATCCAGTTTCCATGAAGTGTTCGGTCACACAGATAACGTCTATGCTGCTTTGAAGATCAAGTAGGTGCAAGAGTAATTGGTCTGCCTTATTTATTAATCCCGCGATATTTTGATGCATTATTGACAGATAATTATAGAAAAAAATGGTTTGAAATGTCTTCAAATGTGTTCTTCGTGTCAATATTACTACTATTTTCCATTTGGATTTCACAAATAACCTTTTTGAGATTCATAAATACTTTTTTCATACCTGTGTCGTTTAGGAGACCTTGACGACCCGAAAACATTGTATTATCATAACATAAGTCAGCGTTTGAGTCCAGTAGATAGGCATATTCATATGTTGTGTTATGCAGGTAAAAAAGATTATTAAACATTTCAACTCGTGAGTTGTATATTGTTGTGTAATCACCACATTGTCTATAGATTGGGAGACATATAATTACATTGGTATGGCTTAATTTTTCGATGGTTTCTTTGATATGGTAGATTAAATCGTGATAGTTTTTAGTTCTTAAGAAGTCTTTTTCTCCTATCAATATGACACAATAGTCGGTTTTATTATAACTTTTTATCTTATTGTCTATGCCCATTAGGAGTTGTTCAATGCTACCATTTGGATATGAGTAGTGGCAGAAGTCATAACCAGTTGCAAAATAATCTTCTATAATGCTACAAAGTCCATTTCTGTTGTTAGCGCTTATAATACATAGTTTGTTTTTTATTGTTTCTTCGGTCAGGTGTCGTTTGTCGATGAACTCCTCATGCATTGAGTGTTTCATTCCAGCGGTGTCACATTGAGTTGCCTTATTAACCATCTGGGGAGTGGTTACCGGTGTTGTTTTATTAGCAATTTTGGGAGTAAGCTGCGTGACTTTCTTTGTCGACTTGGGAGTGATGCTGAGATCTATTGTAGGAACTGTTTGAGATATTTTTTTCTTTTTTGGAGTGATATTTGCAATGTCTGTTGTGAGTTTTTTGTAGATATTTTCCTTTTTTGTTAAATTTTCGATGGTCTTTTTTAGGTTCGTGTTGTCCAAATTTAGAGATTCAACTTCGCGGTGTGCAGTCTCCAATTGCAGCGACAATTCTTTTATTTTGTTTTTTAATTGAAGAATTTCTTCGCAGTCTTCATCGTCTGATATATTTGGTAGACTGTTACTAGTAGTGCCATCTAGTTCACTAGTTGTTAAATTTAAATCTTCACTTTTTGTTTCGGAGACTCTTCGGTTGCGACGTTGTGTGATGTTTCCGAAGAAGTTCATGTTGTTTTATTTCAATTTGAAATTGAACTAATTCTCAACAGTAATTTTTATCGTTCCAAAAAGGCAAGTTCGATACTGAGATTCGAACCCGAGTCGTATGACGTCCAGGTGTAGACATTATATCAGATGAGCCACGCTGACAATTAAGTTACTGATTGAAATTAGTGATATGTTGCTGCTACTGAATAACAAAAATACGTGGTCCGTTACGATGACTGTGTCATTCAAATATTTTTTCCACCTACTGCCACTTCGATTTGTAAAATTGTTTTTGGTAATTTTTGAGACACTTATTGCTTATTTGCCCAGTTTATTCACAAATTGCAGCTATTAATACTATTATGGACTGTTAAAAACACTGTACAGTTGTTTTGACACTGATTTTAGTTCGTGTAAGAACGATATTGAAATGTTGTTTTTATTTCGTTTTTGGTGAATATTATGTCCAGATAACACTTTCACACACTAATTGCACTGGTTTCTTCACTTTTGTAGTAGATTAGTGACTAAATAGTTCAATATTATATTTTTGAGACAATTTAATATGGGAGCACAATGTTTACGTGACGACTACCGCCATCTGTCTTTCAACACTGCGATCCTTTTTAAATTTTCGTAAGGCCCGATCCCTGCGCCTCATCGCCATACGAACCCTTGTCGTCATCCAAGGATCAGGTGGACGCCTGAGTTTAACTCTCTTGACAGGAGCGTGTCTGTCGTAGAGTGCAAGGACCGTCCGATTAAACAAACCCAGCTTATCGTCTACAGTCGCTGCCGCAGCAAGGTTGTCCCAGTCCAATTCAGACGCATCCTGACGCAGTTTTACAACATCCATGCGGGCAAAACAACGCATGTGCAGAACTTTAGGGGGGACTTTGGGTGGTTTTAGGATATAGGAGAGGAATATGAGGTCTTGATTGGAAAAGCCAGGCGCAGGACACTGACCATGAGAGGAAACAAGGGAGGGAGTGGACGTGAGGATTAAGTCAAGCCAAGTGTCATCACCTGAGACATTGAAGTGAGTGGGTTGCAAAGGAAGGACATGGAGACTTACGGACTCGATGATATGAAGGAGTTTACGGGAACGAGGGGCTGGACGAGAAAGGTCAGTGTTGAAATCTCCCATGATTATACAATGACATACTCTGACCCTACAGATTCAAGCGCCAATTCCAAGTTGGAAAAGTAATCAACGGCGGGCGGACAGTAGACAACTCCAAGTAAGGTCTTGACTCCTTTGACGTAAACCTCCAGAAAAAGATACTCAGCGGAAGCACTATAGTTTGAAGGAGATTAGACAAGGACTTTGTAAGGGAAATCGCTGCGAAGATAGATAGCAACACCACCCCCTCCCCTTCCAATTCTATCGTTGCGGATAAGAATAAAACTGGGAAGAGGGTAGGTGGTAGAGAGAAGATGAGGCTTGAGCCAACTCTCAGAAACCAGGACGGCGTGGACATTGGCGTCGGAAAAGGTGTCATACAGGTCACTGTAGTGACTTGGCACACTCTGGACGTTGATGTGGCAAACATTAAACAAGTGACAGTTTCGTTGGCTGAAGCGCCGATGCAGAATGTCACGAGGGGTGTCAGTCAGGGACCTGAAACTTGCATTAACGGTTGAGTTGAAGGAATCATTAGCAGAGTGAAAAGAATCGTCATCAGATAACATAAAATACAATATAAATAATAAATATAACCTAAACAAAAATAAAATACAATTGTAACTATGAAGTTTAGCCTAACGGTGCAACACCACTATCCGTTCACCACCCACCAGCAGCAGTGTACGTTACCCCAACAGGAAAGTGGCTCCTGGAGTGATATGAGTGAAACGTATAATTAGAGCGTAATCTGTTGCGTTGTTTGAATGATCGGAGTGAGAAATATTGTGCATGGGCAGAGAGCTTATAGTTGTGCAAGAATGTGCACCGAAAATACAAGTGAAGGATTCTATCAACTGAATCACGACCGCAGGGAGTGATTCATTATGTTTGCGATTATGTATCACGAGCATAGCGAGTGATTCAAGTCTTAGAATCCTGAGCGACGCGAGTGATTCATGGCCCTCGATATATATCCGTGTTATTCAAGAGTTGCATAATTTTATACCATGACTACGAGAAAAAGAAAGATTTAAGCGAAAAGCACAATGAGTAATAAAAAATAAATGTTTTACTACCGTCAAAATTTACAAAAAAAAAAAAAAAACTCAGTGTTTCACATTTTTTGTAAATTGAAGCTGAGCTAGGTAACAGCATCTGTGTTTCAGGGGCTAGTGACTACCTCCGTTACGTTACATAATTGTAATTAATTAAACACCAATGCAATTAATATTAGAATTAAAATCCAAACAAGTATTCACTAAACATCCCAGACTAAAATCAAAATCGTGAAAATTATTATTGAAATCCTAAATATTAACAAACTGAAAATTAAATCGATGAAGAAGTTTGAAAGTCGAATATTCTTTGCACAAAGAGTTTGTATCGAGTATTTTATGCGCAAGGAGGTTCTACAGCATTGAGATGGACGTCGAATATAAATTGGTGTGTTCTAAATTCAAACACTAAAACAGTGAGAACTTTTTATTCACTGTTTTCAGTGTATAAAATAAGCTTTTTAGAGGGGGAATGGTATAAAAATATTTAATTGGTGCTCCCATACAACAAACGTGATTTTTTTTGTCGTTTTTTGCGATAATGGTACGGAACCCTTCGTGCGCAAGTGCGACTCGCACTTGGCCGGTTTTTATTAAAAACAGCGACCATCAAATTTTTGGTCTTTAAATTACTTTTTTTTACTAATATTATAAAGGCAAATTAAAATGTCTGGATGTGTCCACAAAATTCTGAATGTATTTTAATGAAAGTTGGAATAAAGAAGATAGCTTATACCTTGGCACTACTTTCCTAATATTCTTACGTAATCAAGTGCCAAGTCACGGAAACAGCTAGTAGAATGTAATCCAATAATAAGTTAATTATTTTACTCCTTTTCTACCTCAGTGTACTCAGGCACAACACGTTTCAACCGATTCGTGAGTAAAGTTAAGAAGATCATCGTTATGTATGAATCCATCGCTTTTTTGTAGTCATTCGATTTTGGTCGGATAACCAGCCGTTGTTTACATGTTTAGTTTTGTGTTTAAATCTACTTAATGCGAAACATTCCAAGGTGAATATTTTCACTATATATTTTTGACTAAACGCTCTTATTTGTGCTTTAAACCTACCTACTTGGGTTGAGCCGGTTTAAAAAGCATTAAAAAGAGCAAGACAGCCAAAGCAATGCGTCGAATGAAGCAAAACACAAGTTACAAAAAAAAAAACAAAACGAAATTTTCGAACACAACATGGGACGTCACAATGACATTACAAATTGACAGGTATGACACAACTGACAGATCACAATTTGATAATGACATTTACTTTTAGTTCTACAGCACTGACTTATAAACCTATGGACTTGCCATACCTACGAAATTAGCGTGATACCTACATAAATCGGGAACTTAAGATGGCTGCCCATTGGCCAATGAGGTAGGCCATTTGCAACTGTTTGACAGCACAACTACACAGATAAACGTACATAAACAGCACACAACTACCAATTTTACTCGGTAATCAACATGGCGACCGGCCACGCATAGACATGATTTTGACGTCACACAAAAGTGTTACCAAGTTTAGTCCTTGACAAACATTTAGATGTCTCTCTTTTCATATGTAGTTCTTGGTTAGTTAAAAAGAGACAAAACGCTTTTTGACATGCGTGTGTCGATTTGATAGATATGTGTATAACTATTCTTCATATAGTAGAATAGGCCGTCTCCATAGATTTTCCTTCCTCATTGTTCTACAGTGACGGAACACAAACAAAGGATGTCATTGTCAAGTCAACTAAAAGGCGGCAATTTTTTTTGGTCTGATTCAAATTTTATGAGTTTTTCACTATAGAGTTGATAATTTTAGACTTTCTTTGGTAGTTTTGTTGGGATAGCAAATAGTTTTATTGGTATTACTAGTTTCCTTGATTTGAGTGTTTATATTAGTGTGAATTCCAAACGAGATTTTTCGTTTGTGTTTGTGTTCCAACATCCAGGGTTTGTATTAACCTATTCCTTTTATAGATTTAATTTTTTATTAACCGATATCCGCTGTGAGAGGAGCCTCATAATAATGTAGCAACACTAGTGCTCTATGGTGGGATCACTCTACACACTCTATGGACAGGCCAGCATGTAATACCTCATGTATAATATAGAATTGTAATAAATACAAATAAAACTACATAAAGAACTAAGGAGTATTTTATTTATAAAATACCACTTACATGGCGCTGGGACAAAAACGCAATCGACGCGGAACAAAGTAAAGAGGTAAGAAATGGAACAATTACAACCTCCGCCGCCATTATCTTTTGTTGGGACAAAATCGAAAAAAAGAAGTTTTGAGAACTGGAAACAGAGGTTTGATCTGTATTTCCTGGCTAGCGGAGCAGACACTCGTTTAAATGACGAACAGAAAAAAGCACTGCTACTACACTGCATCGGTGAAGAGGGACTGCTAATTTATAATAGTTTCGAGGACAAAGCGAGTATATCATATAATGAGGTACTCACACGTCTGGAAAAACATTGTAGTCCACCCACAAATGAGACTTACAACAGGTATTTGTTCTTCTCAAGAAAACAAAAATCGGAGGAACAATATGAAGAATATCATACAACATTAAAATGTCTAAGTCTAGATTGTAATTTTGGAACACTAAAAGATAGCCTTATAAAAGATCAAATAGTACTAGGAATTACTGACAGTAATATCAGAGAGAAGCTTCTGAGAATACCGGACTTGACACTTGACAAGTGCATGAACATATGTAAAGCGGCACAAGTGGCTCAGAGTCAAATACAAACTTTAAATAATGACGTCTCAAATGAAGTATGTGCAGTAAACAGAGGAACAAGTCGCCCATCAGCAAGTAATAGAGAGCCAAAAGCCAGGGGTCGTAGTAGAACTCCAGGTCGGTCAACTTTTGGTGCGAGGGGAACATCCAGTTACAGACAAGCAAATTATCAAGAAAAGTCAGGTGAGCGCTTCAAAAAAGATGATAATACATCAAGATCTTGTAGAAAATGCAATAAGTTGCATGGTTATGCTAAATGTCCAGCATATGGTAAAAAATGTGCAAAGTGTAATAAATTTAATCATTTTACTTCATGTTGTACTTATAAATGTTCAGTTGTTAACAGTGAAAATGTAGAACAGTTTAAAATAGATACAATTTATACAGTAAACTCACTAAACTCAGAATGGTATGAAAATATACAAGTAAACAACAAATATATAAAATTTAAAATTGATACAGGTTCTCAGGTGAATATCATAAATAGAAATACAATGAATCAACTGAAATTGCAATTATATACTTGTAAGAATATAAGATTGACAAATTTTGATGGATCTGACATCAAATTACTTGGAACTTGTGATGCAAAGTTAAAATACAACAATAATGACTGTTTATGTAAGATCTTTGTAGTGTATTTTAACACTCCCAGTATTTTAAGTTACTCAACTGCAGTAAAGCTTGGTATTATAAATAGGGTGAGTTTGGTAAATAAAACTGACATGGTATCAGAATATAGTGAATTATTTACTGGATTAGGTGAGTTAAAATATGAATATGATATTAAATTAAAAGAAAATTGTGTACCTATTGTAGAAAGACCTAGAAAAATTCCATTTAAATTACAAGATCAAATTAAAAGTGAATTAGATAAACTAGTGAGGTTAGGTGTCATTAGGAAAGTAAATGAGCCTACTGAATGGGTTAATTCTATGGTTGTAGCAAAAAAGAATGACGGTTCTATCAGACTTTGTTTAGATCCACAGAATTTGAACAAATGTATAATTAGAGAGAGATTTAAAATGAGTACTTTTGAGGAATTAGTTGCTAGGATGCCTAATGCTAAATATTTTTCGGTGCTTGATGCCTCTAAAGGATTCTACATGATAAAATTATCAGAAAAGAGTCAATTATATACAACATTCAACGCTGGTGAATTTGGTAGGTATTGTTATAAAAGACTACCCTTCGGTTTAAACTCAGCACCTGAAGTTTTTACTAAATGTTTCCATGACATATTTGGTGATATTAAGGGGGTAGAACAATATGTTGATGAATTGTTGATATGGGGAGAATCTAAAGAATCCCATGATATGAGATTAAGACAAGTTTTGAACAGGGCTAAACAAGCAGGGGTAAGATTTAACAAAGATAAATGTCAGTTTGGAGTCACTGAGGTCAAATATGTTGGTCATATATTGAGTAGCACAGGTATTAGACCTGATACAGAGAAAATTAGAGCTATTGTTAATATGAAAGAGCCTACAAGTAAAAAAGAGTTACAAACATTTTTGGGAATCATAACTTATGTATCTAAATTCATACCTAATTTATCAGATATTACAAACTCATTGAGAGAATTGGTTAAAAAAGATTCTTTATTTGTTTGGGGTGAAAAACAAAAGGCAGATTTTAATAAATTGAAACAAATCTTAACTACAGAACCAGTTTTAAAATTTTTTGAGATTAATAGTCCTATTACATTATCAGTTGACAGTAGTAGTACGGGGTTAGGAGCAGTCTTATTGCAACATAATGCACCAGTAGCTTATGCTTCTAAAGCACTAACTGATTCGCAGAAATCATGGGCACAAATTGAAAAGGAATTATTAGCAATTGTATATGCATGTGAAAAGTTCTATCAATACATATATGGCAAAGAGATTACAGTAGAAACTGATCATAAACCACTTGAACAGATATTTAAAAAAACCATGAATGAAACTCCTCTAAGATTACAAAAATTAAGAATGCGTATACAAGGTTATGACTTAAATATTAAATATAGGCCTGGTAAAGAACTCTTAGTAGCTGATGCATTATCTAGGTCATATGTACAAGACAATATATGCAATCAGGACATAGATGAAAAGATAGAAATGCATGTTTGTATGATTATAGAAAATTTAAATATTAGTGAACAAAAATTAAAAATATTTCAGGTAGAAACAGCTAAAGATGAAAACTTGATATTACTTATTAATTATATTCAAAATGGTTGGCCTAAATATTCAGATATTCCATTTCAATTAAAGTTTTATCATTCTATTAAAGAAAGCTTATATGTAGCCAATGGTTTGATATTCAAAGATTCAGCTTTGTTAGTACCAAAAGCATTACGTTCTGATATGTTAAAGCAAATTCATTACAATCACATGGGTTATGAAAAGTGTAAAAATAGGATCAAAGGATTGTTATACTGGCCACATATGTATAAAGAAATAGAAGACATGATTAAAAATTGTGACATCTGTTTACAGTACCAGAAAAGTCATAGTTATGAACCTTTAAAATTAAGAGAAGTTCCGGATAAACCGTGGAGTACAATAGGAGCTGATATGTTTTTCTTTACTAATAAAATATTTTTATTAATAGTAGATTATCTTACTAAATATATAGAGATAAGTGAATTAAAAAATCAATCAGCTGAAGAGCATATAAAAGCTTTACAAAAATCATTCTCTAGATGGGGAATTCCTGAATTACTATATACAGATGACGGAGCTCAATACAGAAGTTCTGTGTTTGTAGATTTTTGTCAACAATTTGGATTTATACATAAGACATCAACACCATATTATGCTAGATCTAATGGGATGGTTGAACGTCACATTCAAACAGTTAAAAGGATGTTAAAAAAATGTTTATTAGAAAATAAGAATATAGAGTTAGCTATGTTAGAATACAGAAATATGCCTATTGATAGTGAGTTAAAGTCACCTAATGAGATGATGATTGGTAGACAAGTAGCTTCTTTCTTACCTGTGAACAGAAATGATTATGAAACAAAGTATAAGAAAATAAAAAGTTATGTACAAAAGAAAAATGAAAGTTATAAAATGTATCATGACAGAAAATATAAGGGTAAAGGAATGACATTCTATAATGGACAAAATGTGTATATTAAAGATAAAAATAAGAATAAGTTAATCCCAGGTAAAATTGTAAAAGAAGGGGATAAAGATAGATCCTATGTAGTCTTATTGGAAAATGGGCAGAAAGTTCTGAGAAACAGATACAATATATTTAAAGGGTCAAAATATAGAAAATTTAATGTAAAAAATACATATGATTATGACGATGAGGATCTAGAATGTATAATACTAAATAATAAAATAAGTGATAATGTAACAAATGTTAATGTAACTGATGATGACTGTGTTGGCAATTTAGCCTTTAGAGATATAGACTATAATAATTGTAGCAAAGATAATATAGGTGACATTGTGGAAAATAATGATAATTTAAACTTTGAATATGTAAATTGTGATGATGTTGATAACTTTGTAGACTGTACTGATAGGGAACAGACTGATGTTGGAGTTAGTAATGATGTGGTAAATAGCAAATCGAAGAAGACTGTTACATTTAATTTTGACAATATTGATGTAGAAAGTAGAAAAACTAGAAGTGGTCGATTTGTTAAGAAACCAAATTATTTGCATGATTACTGTAATGATTAAATTAATAATTAGAAAAGAGAAGGGATGTGAGAGGAGCCTCATAATAATGTAGCAACACTAGTGCTCTATGGTGGGATCACTCTACACACTCTATGGACAGGCCAGCATGTAATACCTCATGTATAATATAGAATTGTAATAAATACAAATAAAACTACATAAAGAACTAAGGAGTATTTTATTTATAAAATACCACTTACATCCGCCATAAATAAAAAGAAACCCCCTGACCCTCGATCCATTTGATTACTCTCCGATTCTAACCATTACTCTCCCTGTTGATAAAATAGATAACGCTATGGACTCCGAATCTGCGCAAAGAAAAAGACCCGCTGGCTCTCCCCCCGCTATTCCGATCAATCCTGCCAAACAATCCAAGCATACGATAGGTAGACACACCTACAATTCTAAAGATAACGCGCCGTATGTAGTTCACGTGAGCCTAAAAGATGGACAGACCTCTGGCACTGTTCTACATCCTGTTAAGTTTGGAATGTTTCTCACCTATAACAACTTTGCCAACGTCATACTCGGAAGCTTGAAACGCTTGGGGAAAAATAGACTCACAGTTAGTTTTAAGACTCACCTGGATGCGAACAGTTTTCTAATTAGCCCAATACTGACATCCCATGGATACATTACTTCTGTCCCACAGTATAACGTTACTCGCATGGGTCTCGTCAGAGACGTACCCACCGAGTGGACAGAAGAAGAAGTAATTGATAACATCAGGGTTCCCACTGGATGCGGCCCAGTAATTAAGGCCAGGAGAATGAACTGAAAGGTGAGTTCTCTGGGCGTTACGGAGTGGAAGCCCACTCAAACTGTCATTCTTACCTTTGATGGCCAAGTTTTGCCAAGTCGTGTTTATTGTTTTTACTCAACTCTTCCAGTTGAAAAATATATGTATCCAACTATCCAATGCTTCAACTGTTGTCGTTTTGGTCACACACGCACTGTGTCGCTCGCAACCACGTTGTTTTAAATGCGGTGAAGACCACCCAGGTGATGGCTGTCAAGTCCCCACTGAATGTGCCTTTTGTGTTTCCTGCTCTGGAAGTCACTATGCCACTGACAAGTCTTGCCCGGAGTTGGGTCGGCAGAAGGGAATAAAAGCACTGATGGCTGAAAAATCAATCTCGTATGCGGAAGCAAGCCAGGTATTCCCACAAGTTTCTAGATCTTATGCTGAAGTATTTAGATCATATCCAAAAATAAAACCTATAGTCAGCCCTCTTCTGTTCCCCAGATCTACTCCCCAAACTCCGAAATCACACCGCAAAACTGCTCTGCTGTGATCAAAGCTAGGAGTGAGGCCGAAATGAATTTTAACTTTGATATGAACCTGGAGAACATCATAGCTTTTCAGCATATATTGGCTAAGTCCAGAAAATTACTTAAGAAAAAAAAAGAGAAGGTTGGCATCGATATTGTGATTCACTGAGTCCATCCACTCCAGTTTCAGTAGTATGGCGTAGGTTGAAATCCTTTAGGAATAATTTGAGGCCACCCTCTGGGAACATAATGTCTGGGGAGCTTAGTCACCAGTTTTTTTCTAAGTTGGCCCCAGCTTATGTTCCTGGTAAATGTGAATGCGTCTCTATGAACCACCAAACAGCATCGGATGATCCTTTGGACAGGCCATTTACATTGGAGGAACTTAAATCTGTCCTCGCCCATGTAAGGGACTCTGCCCCTGGGGTGGATGTATTCCCGTATTCCTTCATAACCAAAGCTGGGGATAAGACCCATCAGTATTACCTGGACTTGGCCAATTACTGCTTTTACTCTGGATATATTCCTCCTGATAAGAAGGTTCAAATTATTATTCCAATATTAAAACCTGGTAAAGATCCTAGTGATCATTGTTCCTACAGACCAATTGCTCTATCGTCCATACTCATTAAACTCTTGGAACACCTTATTAAAAACCGTCTGGAATGGTTTGTGGAGAGCTCCTGCTCCAAACCAAATTGAGTCGTTGGGAGCAATTTCCTAATTGCTCCCAACGACTCAATTTGGTTTTAGGAAAAGTCTGGGTACTGCTGATAGTGTGGGTACCCTAACATCAGAGATCCGGCTAGCCCTTAGTAGGAATGAGTCTGTGGTAGCCGTTTTCTTAGACATTTCAGCTGCATATGATTCTGTCCTCATCCCAGTTCTCAGACAGAAAATGAAAGAGCTGGGAATCCCGCCAAAATTACGTCAGATCATATCCAGTATCTTTTCAGACCGTAGTCTTAAATTAAGAATTCCTGGGGAGGAGTCTACACCAAGGTTAGCTTGGCGGGGCCTTCCTCAGGGTTCCGTTCTTAGTCCCCCTTTATACAATATTTATACCTGCGATCTACCTTCCTGTTTAAATTTTAATTGTAAAGTCCTCCAGTATGCTGATGATATTGCTTTATTGGTCTGTGGCAATTCCATCGTAGATGCTGCTCAATCTATGAATGTTTCTTTGTCCTCATTAAACCAATGGCTGTTAGATCAAGGGTTATCTTTAAGTGCTCCAAAAAGTACATCAGTTGTTTTTACTCGCAGACGTATTATCCCGCAAGTTGACATTAATATTGACGGCCAAGCTATACCAGTCAAGGAAAAGGCTAGATTTCTGGGTGTGATCCTGGATTCTAAATTGTCGGGTGTGGATCACATTAATAATACTGTAAAAAAATGTGAGCGCTCAGTCTCGATTCTTAAGGCTCTGGCAGGTGTCTGGTGGGGGGCTCACCCATTCACCTTAAAACTGGTTTACAATGCTCTGGTCAGAAGTGTGTTGGATTACTGTAGTTACTTAATTGAGCCATGTAACAAAAAAGCCCTACGTAAACTTGATTCTGTCCAGGCCAAATGCCTTAGAATCGTAATTGGCGCCATGAAATCTTCGCCCATTAACGCTCTCCAGGTTGAATATGCAGATTCTCCCCTTACCCTTCGTAGACAATACTTAGCAGATCGTTTCTTGTCAATAGTTTTCTCTCTCTCATCCCATCCCTTACTTCCCATGTTGGAGCAAATTAACCTTTTTTTTAATGTCTCCTTACTGGGATAATAAATTTATTCCTTTGGTGAATAAGTACAGGGAACTTAAACAACTCTCTTCGCCTGTTTGTCAATACCCTTCTCTTCCAGTATTTGCTTCCGCATATGAGGTGGTCCATTTCAAGCCAAAGATCGTCTTAGGCCTTGGTATAACTAAAAACTCCCAGGACATAAAAGCGGAGTTTGATCGGGCTATTGAGAGATTCTGGAAGGGTTGGAATTTGTTCTATACTGATGCATCCAAATTATCGTCAACGGAATGTACAGGCGTTTCAACATACTTCCAGAACTCTAAAATCGCTCTTTTATTCCAATGTCCGCCAGAGTCTTCAGTTTTTACAGGGGAATGTATCGGTATCCTAGAAACCATCAATTTTATAATAACGCACAATATCCAAAAACGGTATTTTTTTCAGATTCGCGTAGTAGCATCCAGGCGCTAGGTCAAAATCAATTAAAATCTAAAATTCACAGCAAGATTATCGTAGATATACATAATTTACTCTTCTCTTGTCACAACAAAGGTTTAAACATTGAAATAGTTTGGGTTCCCAGCCGTTTGGGTATATGTGGCAACGAGTGTGCTGACTCTCTGGCAAAACATGCTACATCCAAACCTGTGGATAGAAAACACTATCTGTTTCATAGTTACGACTTGCGCTCAGACACCAAACTTAAGTTATTCAGCTCGTGGTCAGCTGAGTGGCAAGCAAGCTCAAAACTCAAAGGGGCGTATTATGCCAATATTCAACCTGACATCCAGCGGAAACCTTGGTTTTTCAAATGCCCTAAACTGTCTAGAAGAGCTGTTTCATCCTTGTGTAGGCTGAGACTAGGTCACTGCTGTATTCCAGTATTCCTCAATAAGATCCGTGTTCGTGACACTTCCTTGTGCTAGTGCGGCCTTGATGATGGTACATTAGACCATATCTTTTTTTCATGTCCTTCGTATTCCCACTCCTTTGACTTGTATCATATGCTTCCCAACATTAAAATCCCCCTCCCTATCAACTTCCATTCCCTTTTGTCCAATTTCTCTCCTAAAGTTATCAAACTCCTTTCAAAATTTATAAATGACAGTGACATCAAAATGCAGCACTTTTTTTTTATCTTTATCTACATGAAACTGGAAGAATAGACAAAGTTTGACGGCTCGCCTCATCGCGCTGTCTTCTCTACATGACACCGAAAGAATAAGCACAGTTCGACGACTCGCCTCACTGCGCTGTCGTCTCTACATGACACTGGCAGAATAGTCGGCATCGGCTCAGTTGCCAAAGAAGAAAAAAAAAAAAAAAAAAGTAAACTAACATTATTTTTTAACAACACAAGCAAAATACTGTACAAATACCACCAAACTGATAACGATTTACTTGTAAATAAACACGGGGAGTACACGTACACGACAAAAGTTGCGTAAACTAGGTGAAGTAAGCCGTTCCAAGTATTGTGAACCGAGCTAGTAAATATGTTTTGCAAACACTTAGCCACTACGCACTCCACCGCTGCCTCCCGATGCACCAGACGAATCCCCAGCCCTCCTAGGGTACTGTGTCAACAGGGGATTGAGCTCCTCCACCGCAGTTATCTTGTGCCGTGTTCCATCGGGGGTTCGAACAACAATAATCTCGTCTTGAGTCCAGCAAGCCCGCATCCCAAAATGCAAGCGCGCTTTACTGAACACGGCCTGCCTATCTCTGGTCAGGAACTCCTTAACAGTGACCGTGGAGCCCTTCAATGCTGATTTCGCCTCCCACACAGCAGATCTATGGTCAACATCAGTAAACCTTACCAGTATAGGCCGACTGCGTGTGGGCCCCCGGCTGCATGCCCCAAGTCTATAGCACCCCTTGATAGACGAAGCAGTAATGTTAGGTAGGGCAACCTTGTTGTTAATGAGGCTCAGTACCAGAGCCCGGCAATCCTCCTTATCAGCCTCAGCAAAACCGGTAAAGATGAGCGCTTTCCTCGCGAACGTGTCTCCAAACCATCTACTGCACTGGAGCACTCGGTGATTTGTTTCCGCAAAAGTCCCAGCATAGCGAACATCAATTCCTTGAAAGTCCGAAGCTCCTCTCGGACCTTCGCCACGGTATCCTTTGCAGGTCCTGCGCACTGGAGCTGCACCTCAAGCTCACTCATCTTCCTCAGGAAACACTCCTCCAGGTTCTTCTGGGCCGACTGGATATCATCTAGCTGAGACATGCTAAAGTGCAGCTCAACGAATTTGCTTTGACAGGTGAAAGTATTGTTGATGACTGGCAGGTGGTGTAGTTTAATTGCTATATTACATAGATTGTTTCACCAATATAAGTGCAGCTGTGTAGGTAGTTTATGTAACTAATTGAATCCTAAAAACTTAAAAATATACTTATTTTTATTTTAAAATTAATTTACTAAAACTGATGAATAAAAAACGCGTCTTAACTTTTTTTACACCTACCGCCGAAAACTTTATGTGGATTTAAGGTGAATATAAGGAATATTTAACGAGTGAAATACCACCCTTAATTTTTTTTTATCCAATCTTTTCAGTTTTAGTACATATAACTAAGAGTATGGTCTATGGTCCACTTTCGTATTTATCACAATTTTGTTATGAGGAATTAACTGTAAATAAATAAAAATAAAAAAAGCCTTTTATTTCATGCATTAAATAAAGTTTACATCTGACAAGTGTAGTTTTAAATCCAAGATGGGGGCTATTTCAGGTTGTTTATTTTTCTATAATTTCGATTTTAAAGCCCGTATTTGTTATTAGCGACCCAGAAAACTATGAAAATGACACCTATGACGAAAAGTTAACAAATTTTCGTCGTCGCCATTTTGGATTTTCATTTTAATTGCTATTAGAGACAGGAGACATAGAAAATCCTTTAGAACAACTAATATAATAAATAGCTTTGAATAGCCGCCATCTTTAATTTGTGAATTAAGAGAATGTGCCAGCCCTTAACCTATGTATATATTATGTTGTCGTAATGCAGCTTGGTATGTATGCAGATGCACCGCCTTATTAGATTTATATTTTTTACAAATTTACTGTGTAAAATAGCTGCGTAAACTTATGTTTCTGAATAAATTCGAATGTTGAAAGTTCAAGTAAATTCCCGAGTTTCATGACGTAATTTGCAATAACCTGTCGACTCAGCTGGTATGTCATGTGTCAAAATCTTATCGAGCAGAGTGGTTAATGACTCTGTACAAACATAAGGTTGGATGTCACCAAAAAAGTAGTTTTTGATTAAAAGAATATTATTATTATACTGTGACTAGTTTTATTACTATAGTGATACAAAGGTACAAGACTTATCTAAAACATAATACAATTTGTGTTAGCTTAATCGATAATATACTTAAAAAAGTTTTGACACGATTTTGTCAAGATCTTTCTTCTGGCTCTCCTCTAACCTTGAGAAATTCCATATCAGAACTTATGCGTCTCAGGTCGAGAGTTACATACCGTTCAACAAACACTGCGATTACTATTTTCAGGGAACGGCACTAATTTAACAATACGTGATCTATTCAATCATCTCTTAGAAAGTCTCCCAATTAAACCTACAACTAAACAATCAGCACAAGCTATTTAAATATGTTCTAGAAGTGATTGGCATATATAGGACATGGACATAGATCACATAATAATTATGATGATTGAATAGATCACAATTTCGAATGGCCACCGTGCACCGTAGTCGGGTAATTGATAGTTTTCATGACTTTGACGTGATATATATCGCAAACGGTACGCTTGACAAAAATATGATGTACTAACGTTACTGTCAATAGTGAAATAAAAATAAATGTGTGAAGGATATCTTTTTAACCCTACCTTCATTTTAAAATCCCTGTACAACGATACCACACACACACATGATAGGGTGGGGCGACAATTTATTTTTTGTTATTTACTTCGGGTGCGAGAAAGCGCCATATTAAATTTAATGTGACGTCATACAGCCTTTAACAAGCGGACAAACAAGACGCTTCCAACATTACTTAATTTCTCAAATTATGATAAGTAGTTTAGAAGTTATGAGGGAACAGATGAACATACATACATACACACATACCGGTCAAAAATATAACCCTCCCTTTCGCTTCGCCGTAGTTTGGTAAAAATTATTGCTTTTCCTTCTTGTGGACCTTAAGGTGACTATATAACGTACTGGACTGTCTGAAACACTTAGCACATATATCACATTGGTACTGTTTTTCGTCACTGTGTATAAGAATATGATTTCTCAAATTAGCTTTTTTAAGAAAACAACGCTGACATATTTCACATTTATAAGGTTTTTCACCTGTGTGTGTCATACTATGTATTGTTAAACCACACTTAAAACTAAAACTACGCTGACATACATCGCACTTGTAAGGTTTTTCACCCGTGTGTATACGATAATGTTTTTCACAATTAGCCTTTGTGGTAAATCCATGTTGACAAATATCACACACGTAAGGTTTTTCACCCGTGTGTATACGATAATGTTTTCGTAAAGTGGACTTTCTGAGAAAGACACGTTGACAAATATCACATTTGTAAGGTTTTTCACCCATGTGTGATAATATATGATATTTTAAACAAAGTTTTGTTCTAAAACTACACTGACATAATTCGCACTTGTAAGGTTTTTCACCAGTGTGTACACGATAATGTTGTTCAAAATTAGCCTTTGTGGTAAATCCACGTTGACAAATATCACATATGTAAGGTTTTACAGAGGTGTGAGTAAGAACGTGATGTTTCAAATGTGGAAGTTGTCGAAAACTTCTTTGACATTGTTTACATTTGTAAGGCTTCTCGCCAGTGTGTACTAGAATATGATTATTTAAGTTATTCTTTAACCGAAAGCTACGCTGACAAATATCACATTTGTATGGTTTTTCACCAGTGTGGCATCGCGTATGACTAATCAAAAGATGTTTGAAACTAAAACTATACTGACAAACATCGCACTTGAATGGCTTTTCACCAGTGTTTTTACGTAAATTATTAATTTGCGTAGGTACTCTGAATTTAAAATCAGTTTTGGACGTCTGATTTTGCGTCACTTCCGAATCTTCTAGTTGAGTTTTCTTTTGCTGGGCTGTAATCGTATCTTCAATGTTTGTTCTTCGTACGTCTAGTGTTGGTTTTTTCGCGACGATTGCCCCTGTAATTATAAACAGTAAGTACAACACACAGTACCGCTTATGCGATGGTAGGTTAGGGATATACTTCAGTCATCATCTGCCTAGCCTTTTCCCAACTATATTGGGGTCGGCTTCCAGTCTTACCGGATTCAGCTAAGTACCAGTGTTTTATATGGAGCGACTACCTATCTGACCTCCACAACCCAGTAACTGGGTAACACGGTACCCCTTGGCAAGACTGGTGTCAGATCTCAAGCTTCTGACTACCCGTAACGACTGTCAAAGATCTTCAAATAACAGCCGGGACCAACGGCTTAACGTGCTTTCCGAAGCACGGAGGAAACTCGGTATGTTGAAATGGTCACTCATCCACGGACCGACCTCGTCAAGCGTTGCTTAACCTTGATGATCGACCCGTGCGGCTGTTATTATTTAGCCACGAGCTAGAGATATACTTCAGTATTCTGGGCCAAATTAAATCCTGGTCCACGAAACCTTAATTTCTTTAGACTTGTTAATACAATTAAGTCGGATATAGTAATTGGAGTTCGATGTTGTATTTTCCTGGCACCGAACTTTTAATATTGCTGACTCTCGCTATACGGTACCGTGGCAACACAGATTACCTCCCAATAGATTCCGCATAGAAGACAACTTACGCGCACCACACATCAGTTTATTTAGGCTGATATAACTCAGTGCACGGTATGATGTCTTTAGTGTCGACCAGACATTAGAGCTGTAGGGACGCAAGCGATTTCTAGTTTTAATCAACGGTTTGCCTTAAACAAAAAAACGAATTGTGCAGTAAAATGGTGTGGAAAATCAACCACCCCTTCAAGTTCAAACAAGATGGGACTGATAGGCAAAGTAATAAATATTGAACAATCTAAAAAAGTTCAAGTTATATAAATAATGGTTAGCAAATCAAAATTGCACACTTTACAGTAGCGCTCGTTGGTGTCTTTTGTGAAAGTCCCTTTCACTCATACGGTATTATTATATTGCTATCTTTTTCCCACCGAAGTAAAAATGTTGAGAAAATACATTTTTTGCTTATCGAAAAGTATCGATGATCGATATTTAATTAGGTAGGTATATAGAAGAATAAAATAATTATGTTAAAATTGATTATTAAAAAAATTAACAATTTAGTTTATTTTAATTTTGGAATAATTGTGCTCTACTCATAACAAGAGCTCAGTGTGACCCTGTTTACATAGGATTAAAATTAAATTAAATCACTTCTGGCCAAAATCAAAATCTTTTCTCGATCGATGTTTTTTCTTTATTATTATGAAAGTATTTATAAAATCGCCACCTAAGAAATTTTACATAAAATACCATTCTGTTTAAAAAATATCGATATTTTCATCGACATTTAATGCGTATGTCCCATCACTACGACAGGTACCGTGATCTTAAATAGCCAATCACGGCGCACTTGTCACTTCCCGCGCAACCCGTGCCTTCCGCCAAATTTGGTGAACTCGGAATATAACAAAACAGTAGGCAAGCGGTATCTATTGGGAGGTTATCTGTGCGTGGCAATGAGATCAGCATCCTAATTGCGTCACTGCTTTGATAGCTCGAAGCACGCGCGCTCCCTTTCCTTTTGACAACTCAACAGTATCTATTGCGTGTTTTACGCTGTCGAGTAGACAGATTTATGAATATATGAAGCAATTAATGCAAGTAAAGCACGCGTGTGCGTATACTATATAGGAAACTAAGAAATTAAGGTTCTGATTTAAAACTATTTAATGCAAGATATTTTTAGAGTTCCGTACCTCAAAAGGTAAAAAAAGGAACCCTTATAATTATAAGATCACTCTCTTGTCCGTCTGTTTGTCCGTGTGAAATTTATAACAGATACTGAGGTTCTTAACTCCTTAGTCCCTATTAGGCGTGTAAAAATCAAGGTCCTGAATCAATACGATAAAAAGATATGGGCAAATTTAGATTTTCGCGAAAACGTAAGTAAGGTTAATTCAACCAATTTATACAAAACCTTAACAAATTATTCACCTAAACTTTCCTCATGAATCACTCTGTCTATTTGTGAAAACCGCATGAAAATCTGTTTATTAGTTTTTGAGTTTATCGCGAACAGACAGACAGACGCAGCAGCGGCGGGGCCTTCTGCTGATCCAAATTATTACACCACTACATATTATATTTATTTATAAAGATACTTACTAGCTGTTGCCGGCGTCAAACAAAAAAAACATTTGTTTTAATATTTTTACGCGGAACCTTAACTCTTCTACTAAGAAAGCTTTTTTTATTTTAGAAAAGGGCTATGTTGTTTTTTAGTTTCACGACTTTGACGCGGACGAAGTCGCAGGCAACAGCTACTAAATAAATCTAATTGAAAACTCACCAAGACTTAAATGTTTCTCTTGTTGGATATAATCATGATCACCAAAATTTTGGAGATCCACTTCTATTTCATCATCATCATGATTGTTCTCCTGTAAGTCAGCAGAACGTACACTGTCGAAACTGTCACCTTCAACTGACAGTTCGTCGTCAACAGCACAGCTGTCAACTTGCAAGTCATCGAGTATACTGACGTGTTCTATAGCTGTTCTTGTAAGTCCGCCAAAGTATTCCAACTGACCTGGGTATACTAAAGGAATTTCTGGCTGTAAGAAAATTGAGGACATGTTAGAGAATCAATCTACCTAGCCCAGGGCTTCCCAATCTTTTTTACATTGAAACTCCCTTTACAATGTATTTTTTTGCGACGCCCTTTGTCTCATAATAACTAACTGTGTTATTATTGTTGCATGAAAAATGTTGCTTATTAGGGAATAAATAGCATCTATCTCTTCCGCACGTGTTGTAGGTTGATATAAAATGCATTTTAACCCCGCGCACAAAATAGTTCGTGCCGTCGACTAGTGTAACCTTAAAAATATCCTCCAACGCGTTGCTAAACAATTTCGGGGTAATTACGTCCCCTTGTCTAACCCCTCAACGACGCAGTGTGATATACATAAATAGGTCCAGGCCACACAGAAATTTGTTTTAAAGGACATTGCTAAATAAAGTATGGACGATTGCCCTAGCAATGGATAACTATTTTAACTAGTAATATGTAATGCTGAATAGCTGAATATTAGTTTTTCGTATGAAAAAAGTTACAGACACTTTTTATATCGTCACCATCCTGAAAATAAAATCGTAGAAACTCCTACATTAATAGGTATACAAACTTCTAAAAGAATAAGATTTTGCTATGCTACTTTATTCAGGCGTTTAGAGGAGCTCGTGGCTTAATAATAACAGCCGCACAGGTCGATCTTCAAGGTTAAGCAACGCTAGCCAAGGTCATTCCGTGGATCCATCGTGTACATAGCGAGTTTCCTTCGTGCCTTGGAAAGCTAGATAAGCCGTTGGTCCCGGCTGTCATTTGAAGATCTGTCATCTATCAATACGCAATTGAAACTTAAGATCATACGAACTCTGTAATTACATACTTAATACCCGGCGAAAGGAGCATCGTCCAAAGTGAGTTCCCACGACACCCCCAAAATGTTTTTTTTATTTGGTTCTAATCTAATCAAGTGTAATCTAGAAAAATCGACTATAACTTTTTAGTGTCAGCACTATTTATGTGCCGTTTCTTTCCAGATTTTGCCAATAATTTCTAGAAATCAGATAAATGCAAAGAAAACAACATCTATGGTTCTATCTCTAATGTTTTAAGATGTATAGCGAAAGGTACAAAAATAAATAATAATGAATACTGTTCGTTTCGATTTACCCAAATGTCGTTAAAAGTAGGTATATTGACTACAATTTTTCGTAGGACGGAATCTTATGTTCTTCTTGTCAAACAAAAACATGAAAAAACTTTTAATTATTTGATTAATTCGTGAAAGTTCTAGAAGAATAATAAAACTGTAATAATTAATTAATGAATATTTGAATGTTACGAGCTAGAGAATAATTTCTATATATGCATAAGGCAGTTTAGCCATGTCCTTTGAATGGAATAGGAAGCCGCCCGTGCCATATCCGCCTTAGTTTGCCGGTCCTGAATTTGGACGGTCATTGTAGGGGTTTTCATGAAGACATCTCAACACTTGGATGTATCGCCAGTCAACTTGGCATAGATGTTATTTATTATTCCATTTTTATTAAATACGAAATGTTTAAAATATTTAAATGAAATATTAAAAATTGCTCATTTTCTCATCCGTTTTGACGTTTGAGTAGGGTGGCCACGAGACAGGCTGGTGCCGGATTTTAATAAAATAAATAATAAATAAACGTTTATTTGGAACAAGTTTTAGGACACAAATTTACAAGAGAAAACGATGATAGCTACAAAAGTTAGAACTGTGGCGCAGCTATCAACGCCCAGGTCAAGAATAGGATACGTGTTCCAGACCGGTAGATAAAAATAAAAAATTATAATAATAAGAAAATAATTAAAATGAAAGGTTAAAGGTACTATGTGTGAGAGTGTATGTGTATGTATGTATGTGTGTGTGTATGTGTATGTATGTATGTATGTGTGTGTGTGTATGTGTGTGTTATGTTACCACAAGTTTTTCTGTTTCTTCGTAGGAGAGGGATTTAAGAAATTCTGACAGTTTTTTCCTAACTAAAGTTCTTGTTAAGGGATAAGTTTGAATGATTCTATTTACGTTATTGTAGATGCATAGACTCTAAAACAGACCGGATTTCGATGGAGTCAAAAGCCTTCTCATAGATATTAGAATTATTATTTAAAGTTATTGTTTAAACACATTTCAATAGAATCTGTAATATATTGTGTCACGAGAGTCACTGCCGACAAACTGTTTTAAAGTTTCGCAGAATTTATGAATGTAAATAGTGAAACCAGATTTGAATAAATTAATAAAATATACCTCATAGTCATCGCAGGCCATTTGGTCAAACAGCTCTTCGGAATTCAGACACTTTCTCAGCAGTTGGCAGCATTGCTCCAGTTTAGTGTAGCAGAACAAACAAGTGATTTTCGGTCTATTGTCTTCAGTTTCAAACTGCAATAGAAAATTATCGTACACTATTTTGTATTTACAAGACAGTCGTGAGTGGAAACGCCTGGAGGAAACGCCTTAGATGGAAATGCACGGATCTTGTTAGTGATCCGTGATCTTCTTCTTTAATATGTAGATGTATGAACATCAGCAAAGAAAAAGGACTATCTATGTAAGGATTAGTAGGTGGCGTTCTGTAGTTTCTGCCTGGGACAAAGGCGTGAGTTTATAAATTTACTATTTTGTTTTGAAGAAAAATATAGAGATGGAAGAACGAGTCATTAGAGAATACTCTGACTATAATAATTAAATTATTAACTTGGTTTATCAATGTGTCTCCAGTTACAAATTAGTAATTTATCAAGAACTTCCTGGCATCTGATCAACACTCAGCATCACAAAAATCGCACCTTTCCGAAAATAGCATTCAAGCCTGTCCTAACATAAAATCAAATAGTTTATCTATACTAATATTATAAAAAGGAAAGATTTGATTGTTTGTTTGTTTACGTTGAATAGGCTCCGAAACTACTGAACCGATTTGAAAAATTCTTTCACTGTTGGGAAGCTACACTATCCCCGGGTGACATAGGGTATATTATATTTACAAAAAAATAGGGATCCTTACTAAAACTCAAATAACCCAAGGTGTAAAAAAATACCTAAAATATTATTTACAACGCGTGCGCTGCGAAAACTATTGACGATAGAATAGAATAATGTACTACGACTTAGAAAAACTTAGAAAACATCATTATTTAATAAAAGTGTCGCGACAGCATATGTTTAACTATTATAGTTATGCCACAATATGAGTTCTTTTATTTTAAAATTTAATTGAAATGCCGCCGCTAGAAAAGGCTCTTTATTTGTATCTTGGTATTAATCCTTATCAAAATAAATTATATCATATTCAAGACTGCTTCAATACTTTTATAATTTATTCATTTATTGGTTTTCGGCAATTCTACCTCTTAAGGGGTAAAAAAAAGGTTGAAAGTTTGCATGAAATTTTTATAGTTTGGAAATAGGACACATGAAATTTTAGATTTACGCTCTTGGTTGATAAAAATAATTCATGTACCTATATTGGTTTTTGGAAATTCTACCCCTAAGGGGATAAAAATAGGGTTTGAAACTTTATGTAAAATTTCTTCGGTTTGGAAGGTGAAACATCTGAAATTGTTGGTTTACGCTCTTGGTTATTAAAACAACAATGAGATTTTTTTTAATTTCGGAGGTTATATCTCTAAGGGAGTAAAAAGTCGGTTCAAAGTTTGTGTGAAACTTCTACGCTTTAAAGTTTGACACGTGAAATTAAAGATTTACGCTTTTGGTTGATAAAAAGAATTCATGGTTTTTGGAAATTCTATCACTAAGGAGGTGAAAGGGTGGCAATTTGTTAGGCTTATATTTTTGAAACTTAGCATAAATACTAACCTAAGTAAATAGTAAAGGTTTTCAATTCAATTCAATTCATTTATTGCATCAAATATGGTAGGTACATAAAGTTCTTATATAAAATATTTAGCAACACACATTTGGCCAATATATAGCATGCAATAGTACAAGTTTTTACACTTAAGATATTAATTAGGTAACTACATTATGTGTTCATTATTAGTTTTTCAAAACTACTCCTACAAGTCGATTAAGGGGGTGTTAAAGATATTTGATGAATTTTACTGTACAGAGCTTTTTTTTATAATGTAGGGGAGCACTACGAAGGGATTTTTGAAAATTCAACCTTTAAGGGGGTGAAACTAAAAAGTCACCTGTAGGATAAAACACGGATCACGCGAACGAAGTCGCGGGAGAAGTGCTAGTTTCAAATAAATAAATGGAGAAAAATGTGTAAGAAGCTCCATGGACACTCTTTTCCATCAGTTTTAATTACAATTATTTCGTTACAACATTCTTGTTGGAAAAATACATACCTATGTAAGAACGATGTAAAAAGACGTGCACTCAAAAGCGCCTAGAGTACAACAAACAATACAAAAATAAAATAAGTACGTTAGGCCGAAACAGTCAAGATATGACCAATCCCAACTGATGGCGCCGGTTCACGAATATGTCGGATGGATTGGCACCACTCAGCTCAAACAACATGAAGGGAACCGAATGATCCAGCACATGTGCCACCATCAGAGTGACATTTGAGAGAGAATGACACACTCAACTGCCAGGGCACACACAAGTCAACAAATGACACATAGGACAGTGAATGGTAGAAGAAAAACATGCATTAAACCTAGTTAATATAAGTATCTGATAAAAGCATGATTAATTATCTTTAAATTAACAACAGATTTCATATATAACCTAGTCCTTCAGAGCAGAAGCCATTAAATAAACCAAACAATCAAGGTTAAATTTGCTATACAAACTTTGCATTGAATGCAACTGAACAATCAGTTATCCAGTTCTATTTCATGCTTTGGTTATTAACACCAAAAATTCTTAATGTTTTCTGACAGCTGAATAATTCGTCTATCAAATGGTGTACCACAGTCATACCCTAACTATTAAATTAATTGGGTTAAATTATTTTGAAGAAGATTAAGAGTTAAAGGTATGATTCTTGTGACATTGAGAGTAGTTTAAACTTGGGATACTTATATAACTTTGGAGGCAATCCAATATTATGGTACGACAGAGCTGGTCAGATGATGCTGCCGAAAGATGACCATAGGAACTAACTAAATAAGATAGCTCCATCACATTCGGGCATGTTTATTTAATACGTAGTCATTATACTATAGCCCCTGCATGTAACCGTGCAAGGTTTTGGCGTACTGGGGGTAAGTTCGCGCATAGTGCATGAACTGACCAACCACCATTGAGCGAACAGAACGTGGATGCGATGCAATTGGTCAGTCGTTCCTTGTGTCAATTGACCTACCAATTGCACGCTTGGAACGCTGCTTGGTAACCAAGTTATGTGCAGAGAACTATACACTAAATAATGTCCAGCTTCTGTCCGTGGACTTAACCACATGTAAGTATAATAAAGCAGTATAAAAAATCATCTTATGGCCATGAGATCATGAACTGGATGACCAATACTGAGATTAAGATATTTTTAATTCTGGCAGATCTTTCTTTTTCGTTTCGATGATACATTTGATCAACCTTTATTGGGCCCCATTTTTATTGATGCGTCAGAGACATTATACATGTCATCCAAGTGGTGCAAGTGACTGGACAGTCGGGATAGTCCAGCAAGTAAGGCATAGTCTGAACAGGAGCACCGCAATCGGTACCGAGCCTGGCAGATATATAGTTACTTTACTGTAAGCACATAAAAATAGCTTCAAAACTGTTTTCTAAGAAGTTATTTCAATGGGTACAATGATGATCTTATTACTGACGTCAATATCTATGTCTGGTAAACTTTGGATAGACTGATAGAGCTTGAAATAATACTTAAATGGAAAAATATTTTTAAAACCAGCTTTTAATGGACTAAAGAGTATGAAATGTAATATTACTTGTCAATATATTTCCAATATATTGCCTAAACACAATGCTATTTTGTTTAGATAAGGAGTTGCTATTGCCGCCTTCCAGCTTCATCATGAGACTAGCTTCATAGTTCTGGATTATTTCAATGTTTCCTGTAGGTAACTTTATAAGAACTACCTATGCTAAGTTTTAACTTAATCAGAAGCCAGGGAGTGTTTGAAACATTGATTACTTGTTGCATGACATACATACAAAAGAAAGGTACCTAATACAAAGCTTTTAAAAAGGAAAAAACTGTGTTCAACCCCTCCGATAGAAGTTGATAGATTGGTCAGTGGGTTGTCTTAGGTTTTATTTAAATTCTACTTAATTAAAATGTTAAATATCTACTTACTGGAAAATTAGTCAGCTTCTCATATATTTGCTGCAGGTTCTTGTTGGCAACCGCATACAAGCGAACATTCTGCACCAAACATATCCTACACATTGACAGTTTATCCATCTTCATTCTTAGTTTTACTCAGTAAGTACACCAATAAAAACTAATAAGTTAAAATAACTGGCTTGGATTTTTATCTATTAAATACGTCTTCTTTTTATCGCGTGTAAATGTTACACGAATATGGCACGCACCGTGCGCTAGAGCCCAGGATATGTATTGTATGTTCCGTACTCCGAAGAGATACATAAATTTCACAAAAATGCTATCTAAAATTTTATTAACGAAAGAGGTTTGTTGATTTTTCACCTGCTTTGCTTTCGGTTAATTTGGGTAAGTGAATGTGTCTGAATGTGATTGTTATTATTATGAATTGAACTTGTCAAAATAGTCAAATGTCAACTTGAAGTTTTTTTTTTTTTGTATTTTTATGACCTGGTCACATGGACCTTTAAGTCAAGTCTTATTTTATTTTCTTTTAACATTCTTTAGTATGCATTAGAATACGGATGTAACAGATTCTAATGTTTTTTTGGAGTATTTGGCAGCAAATTGTATTGAGTCAGCCTTCCCAGTAAGCTTAGCGGAGGTAGTCAATACTACAATAAAATGCTCCGCTCCACTATCCTGAGATCGCTTCTGTCAATGATTTCACATATTGTCCAGTTGCGTAGACAGTTGAGACACAAAACTACACCAATTTTATATCACAATATCCACTAGGAATCAATTTGCAAGTAATATTAACAGCCGCTGAACTTCACTCGAAAAAATCCCGTTTTTTTTTTTGTTTGTTCCTTACGGAACAGGCTAAGGTAGACCATGCTGCCTAGTCATCAGTATTTTTCTTGAATTCATTAGTAACATTAGAATGCGGATGTAACATATTCTAATTTTTTTGGAGTATTTGGAAGCAAATTGTATCGAGTCAGCCTTCCCAGTAAGCTTTGCGGAGGTAGTCAATACTACAATAAAATTCTCCGCTCCACTATCCCGAGATCGCTTCTGTCAATGATTTCACATATTGTCCAGTTGCGTAGACAGTTGAGACACAAAACTACACCACTTTTATATCACAATATCCACTAGGAATCAATTTGCAAATAATATTAACAGCAGCTGAAGTTCACTCGAAGAAATCCCGCCAAAAACCAGTTTTTTTTTTTTTTTTTTTTTTTGTTTGTTCCTTACGGAACAGGCTAAGGTCTGAGACCATGCTGCCTAGTCATCAGTATTTTTCTTGAATTCATTAGTAACATTAGAATGCGGATGTAACATATTCTAATGTTTTTTGGAGTATTTGGAAGCAAATTGTATCGAGTCAGCCTTCCCAGTAAGCTTTGCGGAGGTAGTCAATACTACAATAAAATTCTCCGCTCAACTATCCCGAGATCGCTTCTGTCAATGATTTCACATATTGTCCAGTTGCGTAGACAGTTGAGACACAAAACTACACCACTTTTATATCACAATATCCACTAGGAATCAGTTTGCAAATAATATTAACAGCCGCTGAAGTTCACTCGAAAAAATCCCGCCAAAAACTTTCCAGTTTTTTTTTTTTTGTATTTTTATGACCTGGTCACATGGACCTTTAAGTCAAGTCTTATTTTATTTTCTTTTAACATTCTTTAGTATGCATTAGAATACGGATGTAACAGATTCTAATGTTTTTTTGGAGTATTTGGCAGCAAATTGTATTGAGTCAGCCTTCCCAGTAAGCTTAGCGGAGGTAGTCAATACTACAATAAAATGCTCCGCTCCACTATCCTGAGATCGCTTCTGTCAATGATTTCACATATTGTCCAGTTGCGTAGACAGTTGAGACACAAAATTACACCAATTTTATATCACAATATCCACTAGGAATCAATTTGCAAATAATATTAACAGCCGCTGAACTTCACTCGAAAAAATCCCGCCAAAAACTCTCAACTTGAAGTCTTGAACTTCGGTAGGGATGGCGAATGGCGATCTAAGATCGATTAATCGAAGAATCGATTTTAAGAACCGAAAATATCCATCGATCCAGTGAATCGATTTTTCACCCTAGAAAGACGAGATTCGTTTTTTCTGTTTTAATATGAACCAAAATATTATTTAAAATGAGTTGAATCATTGAATGTACTTCACAAACACGTATATAAAGAATAGTAGATTGTTTATCTAGGCAGCAAACAACTATTTTAAACATATTTTAAAGGCGACAGTGTTTTATTTTAATCCAGAGCAGACCGAAGAATTCTAAAGTAGATTCCTGAGCGCAGCAATATCACACAATAACCAAAATTCTTACGAAAAACGAAACGAAACCGATCGAGAAGAATTGACAGCTCAAGTACTCATTTTAGATGTTGCCAGAAAATGAAACTCTTTAGTTCCCAAATATTTAATTTCTACTCTTTTATGTCGCACTGCTCCCTTTAAGTTATATGAACGTATGGGTGTATTAGTACAACCACGCGTCAAAAAAAAAAGATGTGCTTTTAGGTATGGGAGAAAACACATAAAGTACATTTTTTTAAACTTAATGGAACTGAAGGGTTGGTGCTCACACGAGCTATTGTATTGTACACGGCAATCAATATGACATACAATTCTTGCACCTTTGGGTGCCGCCTTGCGCGTGGCAAATTTTTAAAATTTTGAATTTTCGGTATGTGATTTTCCAAATCTTTGACGTGGTTATGGACGTGGAATGAAGTTGCCGAACAGTTTACTTAGACAATCGTTAGTTTATAGCTTACAAATGACCTGTATGATGACAATAATTAAAAACGATATTGATTATAAACATTTTTTGTTACAAAATTGCTTTCCAAGAACTAAGTAACTCTTTAGTTCATCACCGTGATTATGCTTGAGTTATAATTAGATACCAATAACATGAGCATCAATCAGTTAAGCTCTAGCGGGGTAAAATGGGCCCTAGCCCCAATAAAATTCTATTCTCTACTAGCTTTTCCCGGCAAACTTCGTTTTGCCATAAAAACACCAAGATACACCTACCCTACACCTACCCTACACTTAAAAAAAAAAAAAAACAAAAAAAAAAAAAAAAAAAAAAAACGTAAAAACCATCTTTGAACTTCAACGAACATTTAAAAAAAAGAATTGGCCGAATTGGTCCAGGCGTTGTTGAGTTATGCGCTTACCAACACATTTTGCGATTCATTTTTATATATAAGATTATCTAAGTAGGTTGGGATGGGACCTCATCAGTATAGCAAACGTTAATGAGGGTAGTTGTATAAAAATAGGACGTTTGAGTTTAATTTTAATAGAAGCTCTCAGCACTTGTGCACGCAAACATATTACGTTCTATTTGTTATATATTGTGTTATGATGGAAGGTTTTGTTACCAATTTGGACATTTTCATGTTTGTGATGTTTGTAGCAAACAATGGTTGTTTTTCACAGACTAGTGTGTTGTTTGAAGTTTTTGAGAATGGAAACAATTCTGAAAAACTTCAAAACTTCATTCAACTCTTGATTTGTCAGAAAATGAAAAGAAGGAATTGAAACAATTCTGTCAGACTTCTTTGTGTTCGTTGAGGGAGAAATGGATCTCGTGTAATCGCACGAGACGAATATTCATGAAAAAGCACGAGATATTGCTGCAAGAGAACATAAAATGGCCTGAGGTCGTGACGGAAAATATGACTCCTTTAGTGTCAGTAGAGCAGCAACCATTTCTGCCTTTGGCGTCAATGAAGGTGCATCAACATCCTACATAAATGAGCGTGCAGCATCCAGCAAAAACTGCAGCTATCACAGGATTGCATTCCCGTTTAATCCAAAGATTTTCAATACTTTTGCCTGTAGTAGCCACTTATAAACATTAAAGATTTTGCAAACTTTGCACGCCTTATTGCAGAAATGTACGTGGAGCTCTATGGCTGGTATTGTGTCTTCGATTGACCACAAACGTATACTGCATGGTGCTGCAGTTATCAAACACTTCAATATTATGTCCATTGGCAAATTATCTGAAGAGGCAACGGAAGCAAGAAACAAAGGCTTAAAAAAATTCCGAGAACACCATTCACGCAAATTCTGTCGGAAAGCGACAAATTAGGACATTTTCAATGGTCTCCTTGTATCATCAGATCCCTACCTGTCCAGCATAAGACCTGTGCTGAGAAAGTACCTACACAAAAACAGCTGTCATTGATGATATGAGACCTCTTCCCATCAGTGACGTTTTAGGTGTAGATGAAGAGAATATTGAATTTGTTATAGAGGTAGGAAAAATATGGAGGCGCCGCGATGTACACTCATATTTGTAGCTAATATATGTATACATTAGCTTATACCTACAAATATGATTGAAATACGATACATAATGTGAAACATCGTTTTGATTCATTCTTTCTAATGTAGTAATCGTATTTGATAAAAGAGACAATATTTCAGTTGTTGCTCATTATGGCAACATGTTGTTACGACTTAGTGACAGTTGTAGGTACGTGCCATATTCGCCATATTAAGTGACGAATTTTGTGGTTGTGTTCGTGGTAGTCCTGCTGTCAAATGGTGGTTTACTTTTTGCATAGATTTAGTTTTTTTTTTGACTTTTTGTATTATTAATGTATGTGTGTTCCGTGAATTATAAGGTTTAGGTAGGCACGTTTTTTTTATAGGTATTTCCAGTCCATACTATTTAATATGTCTATGGAATTTGTCGATATTAAAGTTATAGTCCGGGAGGTAGCGTTGCATTTTAGGTAGTATTTTTTCGCCGATCGGTTGCCATCTTGTTCAATAGATCTTGAAGCACTGAAAAGTGAACCAAGCGTCAGCTGACGCACCCGCGTTGGGTGTATGATTGAAAGGAAGAGAAAGAAAAAACTTAAGTAATAGTACGCCGGCTGAAACTTTTTTCATAAATATTTTACATCATAATGAGCTAAAAAAAAAATCATCGGCTGCATGGTGGAGGGGGGATTATGCGTCAGCCGCTCGCATGAACTTCTAAAAGAAGCACGTAATATTAAGTTATAGTACGCCGGATGAAATTTTGACTTCCGGTACGCGGTCGCCACTCCAGAACCTTTCTGCCCCATCGGCCATCCGTTCTGCGAGCAATGTGCCCTGCCCACTGCCACTTAAGTTTGGCAATTCTTCGGGCTATGTCGGTAACTCTGGTTCTCTTACGGATCTCAACGTTTCTGATTCGATCACGCAAGGAAACGCCGAGCATAGCCCTCTCCATTGCCCTTTGAGTGACTGTAAGCTTTCTGATGAGGCCCATTGTAAGCGACCACGTCTCAGAGCCATATGTCATCACTGGCAACACACACTGGTCATAGACTTTTGTCTTGAGACACTGTGGTAAGTTGGACGAGAAGACACCGCGCAACTGCCCGAACGCTGGAGTCAGATTCGACAGTTGACCTCTTTGTCGAAATTGGCCCTACCCAACTGGATCGTTTGTCCCAGGTAGACATAGTCGTCCACAACTTCGAGTGTAGAGTCATTCAACATCACCTTGGTTTTGTCCATGTTCATTTTCAGACCCACTCTTTCGGAAGCTCTACTGAGTTCATCGAGCATTGTACTGAGGCTCTCCATGGTCTCAGCCATGACCACAATGTCGTCGGCAAACCGAAGGTGAGTGATGTACTCGCCTAGGCCCCTCCAGTCCAGAACATTGAATACATCCTCCAGCGCAGCAGTGAACAGTTTTGGAGAAATGACATCTCCCTGTCTCACGCCACGCTGGAGCAGGATTGGTTTCGAGGTCTGATCCTGAAGACGGACTGACAGAAACGCCATCTGTACAAACACTTCACCTCAATGTACCGGTAGTCGATCTGGCACCGTTGGAGAGACTGCAGTACAGCCCAAGTCTCAATCAAATCGAAGGCTTTCTCGTAATCCACAAACGCTAAACAGAGAGGCAGGTTGTACTCTTCGGTCTTCTGTATAACCTGCCGCAGCGTATGTATGTGATCTACGGTGCTAAAGCCTTTTCGGAATCCGGCTTGTTCGGGAGGCTGGAAATCGTCAAACCTGCGCGCGAGACGATTCGTGATGACTCTTGAATACAACTTGTAGACATGGCTAAGAAGTGAGATGGGCCTATAGTTCTTCAGCCGGGAATTGTCGCCCTTTTTGAAGAAGAGTACCACCACACCCCTGCACCATGCCTGTGGCTTTTTGCCCTCGAGTATGACGGAATCAAACAGCTACTGAAGGGCCTAAAGGACCGGTTTCCCACCCGCCTTCAGGAGTTCAGCCGTGATTCCATCGTCACCCGGCGCCTTGTTGTTTTTAAGCTATTTCAGAGCCATCCTAATCTCGTACAGGCTGCCGTCCGGGATATCTTCGGTATAGTGTCGGGTCAATCTAGCTCTTGCGTCGTTTGCTAGATTCGCAACGGGTTTACTGGTTAACGTGTACAACTGCCCATAGAATCTCTCGATCTCCCTCAGAAGCTCCGGTTTGGCGGATACGACCCTGCCATCATCGGTCTTCAGTTTTGTGAGCTGGCTCTGCCCAATAGACAGATCCCTTGCAAAGACCTTGGAGCCCTTATTCCGCTCAATCGCATCTTTAATACTTTCAGTATTAAAGTGGCGGAGGTCGCTTTTCAAGGACTTTGAGATCCGTCTATTTAGCTGCCGGTATTTCACCACATCGTCTGAAGACTGCAGGATCATCTCACGCCTCTCATTCATTAGCTTGAGAGTAGGATCAGAGGTTTTTGTTTCTATCTGTACGGCGGGTCTTGAAAAACTTAGACCCGACCGTATGGACAGCTTCCACGAACCCATCGCTGTATTCGTCCACGGAGCTCCCTAGGCACTCGAAACGATTCTAGAGTTCGAGCTGAAAGGTTTCGGGGTTTTGGATCAGGATCTGTGCTGGACGGAGCGTGGACTTCAACAGTCGAGACCTTTCAAGCTTGATATTAATGTTCAATGTGCCTCTTACCATGCGGTGATCGCTCCCGGTTTTCACCGAATTTATCACAGAGACATCATTGAACACTTGCTTCTTGTTTGACATGATGAAGTCGATCTCGTTTTTAGTTGCACCATCGGGGCTTTACCATGTCGACTTCCTGTGCTCACGCTTTCTGAAGAAGGAGTTCAACATATAGAGGCCCTCCTTCTCCATAAAACTGGCCAGTAGGTGACCCCGGTGGTCCCAACGTCAAACTCCAAATTGCCCCACTTGCAGCTCATCCTTGTCTCGTTTGCCCTGTTTTGCGTTGACAACGGTGAAGTGAGTTTTGAAACCATGCATGGCTTTAGAGATATCCTCATACATGGTTTTTAGCTGACCATGCATTGTCATCCAAACCAATCGTGTATGCAAAATTTTATCCTAATCAGTTAAGATTCAGTTGCAAGATTTGACCCGAACACACTTACATACATACATTGCAAGTTAAATAAGCTTACAATACACTTGAATTGCCAAAAAAATTGCAGGCATAAAGTTGGATCAGTAAATAGAAATAAAAGGATTAGTCTTTTAATGACTCTGTACAAACATAAGGTTGGATGTCACCAAAATAGTAGTTTTTGATTAAAAGAATATTATTATTATACTGTGACTAGTTTTATTACTATAGTGATACAAAAGTACAAGACTTATCTAAAACATTATACTATTTTTGTTAATCGATAATGCACTTACAAAAGTTTTGACACGATTTTGTCAAGATCTTTCTTCTGGCTCTCCTCTAAACTTGAGAAATTCCATATCAGAA
The DNA here is from genome assembly GCA_948252205.1 of Orthosia incerta. Lineage (NCBI taxonomy): Eukaryota > Metazoa > Arthropoda > Insecta > Lepidoptera > Noctuidae > Orthosia > Orthosia incerta. Next base: position 5,212,920 of record OX411767.1, read on the forward strand.
CTTATGAGTCTCAGGTCTCAGTCGCTGCACGGTGGCCAATTTCAAGTAATTGGCGGTACGAATATCATAATTCTCAAGTTGAGGGTAGATTAGAAAAATTACTTTTATCTGTTTAATACTATCTACCACACAATACATATTAACAAAAATGTCATTAAGCCAATACTTTTTGTGTTATGGTACGTCCAAGTTATCAGTTGAGCGAATTAATTATCTTTATTTTTATTGTGATTTCTGCGTAAAGTTAGTTACATTGTGCTAGTTATCGATTTGTAGGATTTGAAAAAACTGGTGCTCATTAATGAAGATATTTATAATCATATCGTGTAATGTTTTTGATAAAATTTTCAAAGTTGTTTTGTAAAATAAATATTTATTATGACATTGAATTTTCAACCACATTTTTACCTTTCGAAGCGTAGACATTTCAGAAAAAAGTTAGAACACAATTTTTTTATGATAACAGCTGGAGTCAACATTTTTTATTCAAAGTCAAAGTCAAATATATTTATTTCAATTGGGCCAGTAAGCGGCACTTTCGAACGTCATACATATAACAAGTAATAAAAATTGATTCTACCGTGCATTCGGAAAAGTAGCTTGTTATGGAGAAGAACGCACGAGAAACTCCATACTTACTATTTTTTTAAAATAGGTGTTTTACAATATTTAGTACATACATTAATAAATTCATATTTGTGAGGACGATGCTCCCAAAAATACGCTACCACTACGTACAGGTATAAAGTAATAAAAGCATTAACAGGTAAATTCATTAAATTGATAAATAGAAACATGGTTCTCACATACTTACAAATATTGCAAACATAGGTAAAATACCTAATTCAACAAAGAGGGAACAGAGTGAGTCAATTTCTAAAAAAATAAGAAAATTAATAAAATAACTATTAATAGGAATATAAATTAGCAAATTTGATTTTGTTTACACTAAAGATTTCCCTATGGAGCAGGACCAGCATGTTTCCAAGCATTCTTATCTTGAATATAATCATCTAGTTTGTAATATGCTTGTTTACAAACTGTGCTTTTAACTAAAGTTTTAAATTTACTTTCATTTAGTTTTAATATATCACAAGGTATTTTGTTATAGAATTTAACACAGTACCCCATGAAAGATGAGTGCACTTTAGCTAGTCAATAAGTTGGTTGATCTAACTTATCTTTGTTTCTCGTATTACAATTGTGTCTATCACTGACTTTACTAATGAGATGTATATTTTTCTTTACATACAAAAAAAAAACACATATTTTCATAAATGAATTGGCAAGAAACTGTCATAGTATTAATATTTTTAAATAGTTCCCTAAGATATTATCGGTGACTTAACTTATATATGGCTCTGACAGCTCTCTTTTGCAATATAAATATGGATTGTCAATGTCAGCCGCTTGACCCCACAGTAAAATGCCGTATGACATAATGCTGTGAAAGTAACTAAAATAGACCGACCGATAGAGACGTTATGTGAGAACCCCATTGCAGGTTGTCGTCTAGAATGATTCCCAGGAAAACTGTCTGATTTACAAAGTCCAGATTTTCGCTATTCATTAAGATGTAGCATTCGCTACTTCTAACATTCAGCAATGTGAATCTAATATATTTGTTTTTTTTTTCATTTAGTACCAAATTGTTTGCCGTGAACCAATTTTGGACCTGATGAATAGACTTATTCACATCATCTAGATTTTGTGACCGCCGATCTATTTTAAATATCAAAGATGGGTCATCAGCAAACAACACCATCTTCGGTTGATTTTGTAGTAGTTGGGGTAAATCGTTAATATAAACTAAAAAGAGGAATGGACCCAATATCGAGCCCTGAGGAACACCCATTGTTATTTCTGACCCTAGTGAGTTTAAGCCGTTTACCTAAACTTTTCACACATACCGGTCAAAAATATAACCCTCCCTTTCGCTTCGCCGTAGTTGGGTAAAAATTATTGCTTCTCCTTCTTGTGGACCTTAAGGTGACTATATAACGTACTGGACTGTCTGAAACACTTAGCACATATATCACATTGGTACTGTTTTTCATCACTGTGTACGAGAATATGTTTTCTCAAATTAGCTTTTTTAATAAAACCATGCTGACATATTTCACATTTGTAAGGTTTTTCCCCTGTGTGTGTCATTCTATGTGTTGTTAAACTACACTTAAAACTAAATTTACGCTGACATACATCGCACTTGTAAGGTTTTTCACCAGTGTGTACACGATAATGTATTTTTAAACTATAATTCATGGCAAATCCACGTTGACAAATATCACACACGTAGGGTTTTTCACCCGTGTGTATACGATAATGTGTTCGTAAATTAGACTTTAAGATAAATACACGTTGACAAATATCACATACATATGTGGTATTTGTCAACTTAGATTTTTCAGAAGTGTGAGTAAGAAGATGACGTTTTAAAAACCACATTGATTTAAAACTCTGCTGACATACATCACATTTGTAAGGTTGTTCACCCATGTGTGTTAATATATGATGTTTTAAAATCAGTTTTGTTCTAAAACTACACTGACATAATTCGCACTTGTAAGGTTTTTCACCAGTATGTACACGATAATGTTCTTCAAAATTTGCCTTTGTGGTAAATCCACGTTGACAAATATCACATATATAAGGTCTTTCAGAGGTGTGAGTAAGAATGTGAAATTTCAAATGTGTAACTTGTCGAAAACTTCTTTGACATTGTTTACATTGGTAAGGCTTCTCGCCAGTGTGTACTAGAATATGATCATTTAAGATTTTCTTTAACCGAAAGCTACGCTGACAAATATCACATTTGTACGGTTTTTCACCAGTGTGACATCGCGTATGCCTAATCAAAAGATGTTTGAAACTAAAACTATACTGACAAACATCGCACTTGAATGGCTTTTCACCAGTGTTTTTACGTAAATTATTTATTTGCATAGGTTCTCTGAATTTAAAATCAGTTTTGGACGTCTGATTTTGCGTCACTTCCGAATCTTCAAGTTGAGTTTTCTTTTGCTGGGCTGTAATCGTATCTTCAATGTTTGTTCTTCGTACGTCTTGTGTTGGTTTTTTCGCGACGATTGACCCTGCAATTTTTTGCGTAACTGCCGAATCTTCTAGTTGAGTTTTCTTTTGCTGGGCTGTAATCGTATCTTCAATGTTTGTTTTTCGTACGTCTTGTGTTCGTTTTTTCGCGACGATTTCCCCTGCAATTATAAACAGTAAGTACAGCACACAGTACCGTTTATGCGATGGTAGGTCAGGGATATACTTCTGTACTCTGGGCCAATATAAATCCTGAGCAACGACTTGCTAACACAATTAAGTCGAATATCGTAATTGGAGTTCGATGTTGTATTTTCCTGGAACTGAACTTTGAATATTGCTGATTCTCGCTATACGGTTCCGTGTCAATGACATCAGCATCCTAATTGCGGCACTGCTTTTATAGCTCGAAGCACGCGCGCTTCCTTTCATTTTGACAACTCAACAGTATTTATTGCGTGTTTTACGCTGTCAAGTAGACGGATTTATGGATATATGAAGCAATGAATGAAACGTCAAAATGACGCGTGCGCGCATACAAGGAAATAATTAAATTAAGGTGCTTTATATAAAACTAACAGGTCAGGATCTGTTGATGGGATTCCATGGCAATCGAGGGTACTCCTCAAATATTATAGGCATACATATAACGATTTTGGTATTTGCATCAACAATGGAATTACTTGCATTCAGAAAATATCATTTGGTGAAGTGGTACTGATGAAGAACACCACAGATGGCCACTGCAACTCCTTAAGGATAAGTATGTCAAGGGTAGGTATAAGATAATATCTTGAATAGTAAACCGACTATGATGAAGCAAATACTTATACATAAATGGTACTGATGAAAATGGTACCTTTCCAGTGGGACAGAGACGTGATCGCTAACAATGGGCCTCATTAGAAGGCTTAAAGTCAGCCAAAGAGCAATGGAGAGGGCTATGCTCGGAGTTTCCTTGCGTGATCGAATCAGAAATGAAGACATCCGCAAGAGAACTAAGGTTACCGACATAGCCCGGAGAATAGCCAAACTTAAGTGGAAGTGGGCAGGGCAAATTGCACGCAGAACGGATGGCCGATGGTTGGGGCAGAAATGTTCTAGAGTGGCGGCCGCGTACCGGAAGATGCAGCGTTTGAAGGCTTCCCTCAAGGTGGAGCGACGACCTGGTCAAGGCTGCGGGAGTCTGGTGGATGCGAAACGCACAGGACCGATCAGTGTCGCGACGCTTGGGGGAAGCCTATGTCCAGCAGTGGATGTCTTTCGGCTGAAATGATGATGATGTACTTTTCTTTATATTTTGAAAGAATCTGGTAGAACCGGGTGCATGTCCTAATCGAATCGTCTTATTTCAACCAATTTACACAAAACCTTAACAAATTATACACCTAAATCTTACTCATGAATAATAATATCTTCTTTCTATTTGTGAAAACCGCATGAAAATATGTTCAGTAGTTTTTGAGTTTATCGCGAACAGACAAACAGATGCGGCGGGGACGGGAGCCTTTGTTTTATAATATATAGTGATGTAACCAAAGAGAATCGTCGATGGATGTAACAGTTTGTGAGTATGGATGTTTGTTACTGTCTCACCCAATAATGATTAAAGTAATATAGATGTTATAAGTACATCAGAATAACAAAAGACTATAATTTTACTAGCTGTTGCCCGCGACAAAGAAAAAAGAATTGGTTATAATATTTTTACGCGGAACCTTATTTCTTTTTCTACAAAGATAGCATTAGTTACTTGTTACATAATTAAGAAAGCTTTTTTTATATTAATTTTTTTTATTTCAGAAAAGGATTTAGCATTCCGCGCAAAAAAATTAAAACGGCCATGTTGTTTTTTAGTTTCACGACTTTGACGTGGACGAAGTCGCAGGCAAAAGCTACTAAATAAATCTAATTGAAAACTCACCAAGACTTAAATGTTTCTCTTGCTGGATATAATCATGATCACTAAAATTTTGGAGTTCCACTTCTATATTATCATCATCATGATTGTTCTCCTGTAAGTCAGCAGAACGTACACTGTCGCAACTGTCACCTTCAACTGACAGTTCGTCGTCATCAGCACAGCTGTCAACTTGCAAGTCATCGAGTATACTGACGTGTTCTATAGCTGTTCTTGTAAGTCCGCCAAAGTATTCCAACTGACCTGGGTATACTAAAGGAATATCTGGCTGTAAGAAAATTGAGGACATGTTAGAGAATCTATCTACCTAGCAAATTTTCCAAGTATGTTGGGAAAAGGGCTGGCCTGGGGATATGACCATCACAAGGCAGTAAGTGTAACACAAAACTGCTTGGCAAGACTGGTCAGATTCTCTGGATTCTGAGTACCGTATCCACTGTCAATGATCCCCAAATGACAGCCGTGACCCGTTGGTCACGGCTGTCATTTCCAGAAGCTCCTCCGTACCTCCGTAACTTCTATAACTAAGGTCCGACCTCGGCAAGCGTTGCTGGACCTTGAAATCGACCCTATGTAATAATCGAGATATGAGCTCATCCAATACATTATTAGAAAATAACTAAAATGGATAAGTAAAAAACCTTGAACCAAAAAAAAATTACCGACGAAATAACGAAAATGCTAGACAAATTTTTCATCATCATTATCAGCCTATAGCAGTCCACTGCTGGACATAGACCTCTCCAATTGCACGCAAGTTGACTCGATTTTCGACAACTGTTACCAGCTGCTACCAGCCACCCTGCGAAGGTCGTCGCTCCAAGTCCAACTAGCCTGAGAGCTTAAGTTTACCAGTTCGCAGTCTCCACTCATCAATAACACATTTACCCTAACGGTCATCGGTTCTACGACGTATATGGCCGGCCCATTGCCACGTCAGCTTACTTATTCTATGAGCTATGTCGACAACTTTGGTTCTCTGCTGGATCACCTCGTTTCGGATTCGATCTCTTAGAGAGACTCTGAGCATAGTCCTTTCCATAGCTCGCTGAGCAACTTTGAACTGATGAACCAGCCTTATTGTGAGTGTCCACGTCTTGGCACCGTAGGACTCCCAGCTCAGCTGTATTCTTCTGCTAGCTTCCTTCTCAAAGTTGTTCTTACTAAACTGTAGAGTTAGCCCGAGGTAGACGTATTCTCGAACAACTTTCAGAGCACCGCCATTGACCACAATCGATCCCGGAGTGATGTGTGAATTGAACATAACGTGGGTTTTGTCCAAGTTCATCCAGAGACCGATACGTGCAGAAGAATCAGCTAGGCCATCCAGCATCTTCTGCAAGTCATGCAGCGACTCTGCCATTATGACGATGTCATCCGCAAATTTCAAGTGTGATATGTACTCGCCGTTTATACTAATGCCGCGTCCTTCCCAGTCCAGCGTCTTAAACATATCCTCCAACGCGTTGCTAAACAATTTCGGGGAAATTACGTCCCCTTGTCTAACCCCTCGACGACGCAGTGAGATATGCCTAGTTTGCCGGTCCTAACTTTGGACATCTCAGCAGTTGGATGTATCGTAAATCAACTTGGTATCGCTGCATATACTCTAAAACAGACCGGATTTCGATGGATTCAAAAGCCTTCAAATAGTCCACAAAAGCAAAACACAGGGTTATAATCTTCGGCTTTTTATACGTGACAAAGAAGCGAAATGGATCTGTAATTCTTCACCCTTTTTGAAGAAAAGAACGACCACGCTCCTCTGCCACACCACTGGAGTTCTCCCAGAGAACAGAACAGAGTTTAGTTAACCTTCAATACCTGGCGTCCGCCCGCAGTCAGGAGCCCGGTAGTAATCCCGTCCTCGCCCGAGGCTTTTCCATTTTTATGCTGTTTGAGACCCACATCGATTTCGTCTTGGCTTACTTCAGGCAGGTCTTCTGTAAAATGGCGGGTTAAGGTGGCTCTAGAATCCTCATTTTCGGGATGCATGCGATGCGTACAGTTGGCTGTAGAAGTTTTCAACTTCCGAAAGAATCGCCGGCCTCGAAACGACGATATCCCCATTCGATTTAGCCAGCTTCGTCAGGGGGCTTCTCCCAAGTGGCTGGTCGAACACTTTTGACCTCAATCGCTTTCTCTATAGAGAGCGTATTGGATCGTCGGAGGTCGCGTCGTACCAGTTTTCTAATGTTTTTGTTGAGTGCCTGCTGTTCTGACGAAGTGGCTGGTGGATTTTCAGGTCGCTCCGTCATAAGCTTTAGAGTTTTTTCCGAAAGTTTAGACTTCCGGCCCGTACGCCGCATCTTACAATATCTCGTACCTTCCTCCCTCAGGATTTTCACCATTTGGTCGAGCGTCTGGTCAACGTCGTCTGTGGATTCCACGACAGCAAACCGAATCTTCAGGTCTGACTGGAACTCTTCAGATCCTAACATAGTTTGGAGCATGTTTGGACGGAGCCTAGACTTTATCAAACAAGTTCTCTCAAGCATGAAGTTGATATTCAGAGAGCTTCGAACTAGTCTGTGATCGGTGGCGGTATATGCCTGTTGATTACTGAGACATCCCTGAATATATGCTTTTTATCTGTTATGGTGAAATCTATCTCAGTTTTGGTCTTAGTGTCGGGGCACGTCCACTTCCTTTGGGGCTGTTCCTTACAAAAAGGTACTTATAACGAAAAGCCCCCCTCCTTCTCTAGGATGTTGAAAAGCATTTGCTCCCTATGATTTCTGCTGCCAAACCCGCAGGATCCTACTACCGATTCGCTGCAATTCTGTACTCCCACTTTAGCGTTAAAATCCCCCATGACAACGCTGTAGTGGGTCTTAGTGGTGGAGTACAAGGCCTTGGAAATGTCCTCGAACATTTCCTCCATTTCGTCGTCCGTATGGGCCGAGGTCGGTGCGTAGATTTGCACCACCTTGAGGCTATACCTCTCGGTTAGCTACACTATGAGATACGCTACCCTGTTCGACACACTGGAGACTTCCACAACGTTGCCACAGATGGATTTGTTAACCAGGAACCCGACACCGCTTTGAGATAGCTGGTCTCCCTCTTAGAAATATATAAGATGACTGATTCTCTTCGGACTTTACTCAACCCCAGAATGTGACACCTTATACTCATGAGCTCCTGTTCTAGCTGCACGAGGTGTTCGTCGAGCCATAACGTGCATCCGTTGTACATAGCCAAGGTAAGTTGTTTTTTTTTTTATTTGGCGGCCGTAGTCCGTAACCCGGAGATCCTTAGCACCCCCGAGTGTCCTGCCGCTACCGCGACAGCCGCCATAATCAAAAATAACTGCAGGGGATGTGGGCCGTGGTTTCTTTTGACTTGTCATTGGAGGGTCTGCCCATAATCACCACGCTGGGCATGCGGGTTGGCGAACGCAGATCGCAGCTTCTCGCACTGGTGACGCAGCTGCCCGTCACTAGTGTACCATTTAGCTGCGAAGTTTTGTTGAAATGGTTATACCGCCATTTGTCGGTTGTCGTCAGAACCTCGTTTGTTGTTCAGCAGGATGCATCACGAGCAAGTAAGGTAGACTTGGGGCGCTAAGTTTGTTAGTGCACCCCCTTACATCTTTATTTTTACCGACTTCAAAAAAAGGAGGTAATCAATTCGACACGTATGCATGTAATATTGTTGGAGTTGCCCAATATTCCAAATGTTACTCTAATTGGGCTTCTAAACATGTGTGCTAAATTTCATAAGTGTATGTATGTATGTTTGTTCACCCATTTCTCCGAAACTACTTGTCGGATCGTGACCATTTTTTTTGTGTTGAAGTCGGTTTACTTTTTGTGGAACAGTTTTCATTTCTCTCTTTTCAGTTTTAGTACACCATCACTAAAAATGAGTAAGTTCTATAATAAGGTACGTAAAGGATTTTTTTATTGTGGCGAATAAACACTTTTTAAAACTTGGACTATTCCAATTATATTATTATTATTGGTTATTTTATTGTTATTATTATTATTGGGAATAGTCCAAGTTTCATCCAAATCGGTCCGGCATTTTTCAAGATATGGAGCATACAACCGAACTTCTTAGCGACAAACAGCAAGAATGAGTAAATTGAAAGAATAGAAGAAAGAAAGAAAAAGTGTTTATTCGCCACAATTAAAAAAAAAATCCTTTACGTACCTTATTATAGAACTTACTCATTTTTAGTGATGGTGTACTAAAACTGAAAAGAGAGAAATGAAAACTGTTCCTCAAAAAGTAAACCGACTTCAAAAGCAAAACACTAAAAAGTACACTGTTAAACGCAAGAGCTAATTACCAAAGACTTAAGACACCGACTTCCGAAACGACGAAAATAACTATATTTTGCACTTTTTAGTGTTTTGTTTTTGAAGTCGGTTTACTTTTTGTGGAAAAGTTTTCATTTCTCTCTTTTTGCTTTGCAGTTCGTTATTTCGTCGGTTCAATTATTTAGTTAAAAAGTTTTATTTTTCGCTTTTCAATTTACTTGATGAACTATAGAATCGGTTCACATTTAAAAAAATTCGGTGGGAAAATTATCAATAAATCCGGTTATACGAATAAATATAAATAGGCTGACTGGAGGTAGAGCGCGGTAAGTTAATTGAACTAGTGTAGTAAGCGTGCCCTAGATAGCAAATTTGTAAACAAAATTTTATTCTGTAAATAAGTGGTGCTAGTGAAGGCTAGCTTGGCACTCCCTCGATCCTCGCGCCCCACAGTGGATCGGAAAACGGCTCTACTTGTAGAAGACATCATCTGACTGGTGTCAGATATCAAGCTTCTGACTACCCGTAACGACTGTCAAAGATCTTCAAATAACAGCCGGGACCAACGGCTTAACGTGCTTTCCGAGGCACGGAGGTAACTCGGTATGTTGAAATGGTCACCCATCCACGGACCAACCTCGTCAAGCGTTGCTTAACCTTGATGATCGACCCGTCGGCTGTTATTATTTAGCCACGAGCTCCTTCTACTCGTAGAAGACATAGGAACTTAAATTTAAAAGTGTCGGTTTTTATGCTTGAAATGGCTTCTAATACCTTAATATCATGCTTATATATTTCACTAGCTGACCCCCGCGGCTTCGCTCCCGACAACTGGCTACCTACCTACCTACCCTATTTTTTTTCCATAACTACCCTACCCACCTACCGTATCTACCCTACCTACTCTACTCTACCTACCCTACCCTACCTTACCTACCCTACCCTACCCTACCTTACCTACCCTACCCACCCTACCCTACCCTCTCTACCCTACCTACCCTTACTACTATACGAATGTAACCTGTAAACTTTTGTTTCTACCGGCGCGGCGGCGGCGATCTAATTAAAATTTAGAACATAAAAGCTGCTATTGTGAGTCAATTTTAAAAGATAGACATATATGTGTCGCGGATTTTTTTTTAGAACTTTTAAAGAAGAACAATTCCATCATACATTATATTTGCGTAACCTAAACCGTTTACGCAGCGCACGCAACAAAAGCTCTCAAAAAGGAATATTTTTGCCCGTTTTTGCAACATTTTTCATTTATGCTCGGCTCCTATTGGTTTTAGCGTGATGTTATATAGCCTATAACCTTCCTCGATAAATGGACTATCCAACACAAAAAGAATTTTTCTATTCCAACCAGTAGTTCCTGAGATTAGCGCGTTCAAACAAACAAACTCTTCAGCTTTATAATATTAGTATAGATAGGATGCAATCTGGTAGGCAAATAGGCAAGAAAACATTTTATTGTAAAAAAAATATGGAGCTGATATGAAAAATGCATAAATCTGGAACCGCAACCGCAAGACTAACTGTAATATCCTTGCACCCGTTTATAGAACTATTTATTTAAGATTTTTTGACATACTTCGTATAACGAGAACGAGTGCGTTTTTTTTTAAATCCTCAACTTTTTTTACCTAATATATGCTATAGATAGAAATAGACGTGTTATGTGATGTGTCTATCTAACTTAAAAATGAAATTTAAAATAATTAAAGATATTTTTTTTTTTTTTTTATTCGAGATGGGTTTGCTCTTGACTCTAGTCTAGGTCAGAGGTGACAGAGACAAAGTCGACGATGGAGTGAGCTTACCCAGAAGAAGCCTGTTCACTCTAACTTTGAAGAGATTCGGGTTGTATGCGTTCGGAAACACAGACGCAGGCAGTGAGTTCCACTCCTTTGCTGTGCGCATTATGAAGGATGTTTGGAAGAGCTTGGTGCGAATTGGTGGAATATCAACTAGGTGAGGATGGTAACTTGCAGTGCGTCTAGATGTCCGATGGTAGAAGGGGGCCGGTGGGATGAGGTCGTGGAGTTCATGAGCATACTCGCCAAAATACAGTCTGTAGATGTTTTTATTAACCGACTTCAAAAACGGAGGAGGTTCTTAATTAGTTTTAATTTTTGTGTATGTTTTTTGTTTGAAAGAGTATGGTCCCGGATTGGTTCCAGTTAAATTTGGTAAAGATCTGTTAAATAACTTCAGAGATATTCAATGGAACTCTTCAATAAATGGCGGTAAATCACTATAGATTGCTGCAACCGCATGTCTGTATTTGTGTACAACATTTCATAACATAACATCGCACCAGTAGACTCTGAAGGGGTACGCAGATGTGTACAGTTCACCCTTCTACACTCTCATTTCACCAGTTATGTTATTATTGGGGTTATCTATTTGGGCATAGCATTTTTGTTTATTTACCGATCTAGATGATTAGTTTTTTGATTGAAAGAGTATGGTCCCGGATTGGTCCCAGTTAAATTTGGTAAAGATCTGTAAAATAACTTCGGAGATATCCAATGGAACTCTTCAATAAATAACGGTGAATCACCCGAGATTGCTGCAATTGTATGTCTGTATATTGTCTGTATATTTTTCGATCCATTGTGCGCCTTAGGCTATAGCACGGTTAGCTTGCGGTAAATCAGGCGCTGTCAACTTAAGGGTACACTAGTCGAAAATTCTTCCATACAAACGTAGTCTAGGGAATGTTTCACTGTTTGACAATGTACGTTCAAAATAAAAAGTGATATCAATTTGTCTCATCATTATCTAGCCCTGTATGGAAGCAAAAAAGTAAGAAAACAAAATATTTGAAAGTTATGAGCGTCGAAAGTTCCACATTTCGACACTAATTTTAACGCATTTTTGGGCGCAAATAAATACCATAAGAAGACGGAAAATTGCAAAACGGCCTCCAAACAGGGATAGATTAGTAGTTTAACAATGCAAATAATTTTATTTTGAACAGATAGATTTAGTCGTTTTTTCATGATACCTAGACTGCCAAAGGTCTGTTTATAAAATTTCGCGCGCTCGGTTTCGTCCTAAATCATTATCTATTTCGCTACAAATTTGCAAAAGTGTGTATTCGTACGCGTACTAGCTTCCTACTGCTCATCACAGCATCAATCTCTTCCGCACGTGTTGCCGGTTGATATATAATGCATTTTAACCCCGCGCACAAAATAGTTCGCGCCGTTGACTAGTGTAACCTTAAGAAGATACTATAAAAACATTATTTGTCACTCTGTCCATACTTAGCCATGTTTGTTGTTACAAACATGGCTTAGTTGGCCTCGCATTTTGCAACCATGGACAATGCAAATTGCTCATCATGCTACTACTATAGAATGTGGGATTGTCAGATCCCGATGGAATTTGTATTAATTGCATTCAACAGCCAAGCACAGCAGATAACAGATGCTTGACAATTTTTCACAATTATTCTGCGATAATTTAGAGGTTGAGAAACTCGGCCTTAGCATTATTATTTAAGTTATTGTTTAAACACATTTCAACAAATTCTGTAATAGTAATAATTTATTTGACAAAAATTACAGAATTACAGATGACACTTAACTTAGGATGCAATTGGGGAGGTACAAAATGCCCCCATGCTAGAAAATTCCTATGTTACAGGGGCCATCTATCCGTCCATTTCATTAGCAATAAAATAGAAAAATTAACAATGCAGAGTATTATTATATAATGTAACTAGCTGTCCCACGCAGCTTCGCTCCCGACAACTGGCTACGTACCTACCCTACCCTACACCTCCCCTACTTACCCTACATACATGTTTGCATAACTGAAGCCCTCAAAAATATAATATAACTAGCTGTCTCACGCGGCTTCGCTCCCGTCAACTGGCTACGTACCTACCCTACCCTACACCTAATATTCTTTCCCGTTTTTGCAACATTTTTCATTTATGCTCCGCTCCTACTGGTCGTAGCGTGATGTTATATAGCCTATAGCACTCAGGAATAATGTAGCTTTCTACCAGTGAAAAATTTTTTAGAATTGGTTCATTAGTTCCAGAGATTACCCCCTACATACAAACTTACAAATTTTACCTCTTTATAATATTATTAGTAATTAGTAATTAGTAATATTAGTAATTAGTAATTATTAATAATTAGTAATTAGTATATTAGAATTAGTATTATTAGTATATTAGTATATTAGTATATTAGTATTAGTATTAGTATATTAGTATTAGTATATTAGTAATTAGTATTAGTATATTAGTATTATTAGTATTAGTATTAGTATAGATATTCTTTCCCGTTTTGGCAACATTTTTCATTTATGCTCCGCTCCTATTGGTCGTAGCGTGATGTTATATAGCCTATAACCTTCTTCGATCGCAGAATTTATGAATGTAAATAGTGAAACCAGATTTGAATAAATGAATAAAATATACCTCATAGTCATCGCAGGCCATTTGGTCAAACAGCTCTTCGGCATCCAGACACTTTCTCAGCAGTTGGCAGCATTGCTCCAGTTTAGTGTAGCAGAACAAACAAGTGATCTTCGGTCTATTGTCTTCAGTTTCAAACTGCAATAGAAAATTATCTTACATTATTTTGTTTATGTTGAAATGCACGGATCTTGTTAGTGATCCGTGATCTTCTTCTTTAATATGTAGATGTATGAACATCAGCAAAGCAAAAGGACTATCTATGTAAGGATTAGTAGGTGGCGTTCTGTAGTTTCTGCCTGGGACAAAGGTGTGAGTTTATGAATTTACTATTTTGTTTTGAAGAAAAAGATAGAGATGGAAGAACGAGTCATTAGAGAATGCTCTGACTATAATAATTAACTTATTAACTTGGTTTATCAATGTGTCTCCAGTTACAAATTAGTAATTTATCAAGAACTTCCTGGCATCTGATCAACACTCAGCATCACAAAAATCGCACCTTTACGAAAATAGCATTCAAGCCTGTCCTAACATAAAATCAAATAGTTTATTTCAAACAAACCTTTATGTACTTTTGAATTGTCAAACAAAATATGAATTTAGTTACACTACACATTTGCAAGCGTTAGTATGGAGAAGAATGTGCAAGAAACTCCACAAGCACTCTTTTCCGTCATTTTTATTACAATTATTTGGTTACATCATTCTTGTTAGAAAAATACATTATGTGAGAACGATGTAAAAAGACGTGCACTTAAAAGCGTCTAGAGTAAAACAAACAATTCAAAAATAAAATAAGTACATAATTAAAAGCAGTCCCAACTGATGAAGCCCGTTCACGAACATGACGCATGGATTGGCACCACTCAGCTCAACCATCATGAAGGGAACCGAATGATCCAAAACATGTGCCACCATCAGAGAAACATTTGAGAGAGAATGACACACTCAATTGCTAGGGCACACACATGTCAACGAATGACACATAGGACAGTGAATGGTAAATAAAAACATGCATTAAACCTAGTTAATATTGGTATCTGATAAAAGTGTGATAAATGATCTTTAAATTAACAAAAGATTTCATAAATAACACAATTCTTTAGATTACAAGCCGTTAAATAACTGTTGTTAAAGTGGTCACATTTAGGCATGTTTATTTATTACGTAGTCAATAAACTACACTAAACAATATCTAGCTTCAGTCCGTAACCTTGCCCACATGAGAGTATAATCTACCAGCCAAGTGCAGTCGGACTCGCACACTAAGAGTTCCGCCGGCAAAAAAATCATATTTGTTGTATGTTTTAGTATTTGTTGTTATAGCGGCAACAGAAGGCCTATTGTTAGAGAAAGTCTATTATAGCACTGACGAATTTTCGACTGATAAATTAATTTGACTTGTGTGAAATATCCAGATTTTATTCCTAATTACTTTGACATTTAATTGACTAATTTTATTTATATACATTTCTTTGACAGAGAGGAGGCCTGTGTACCAGCAGTGGGAACATTAAAAGGCTGATGATGATGATGATGATACATTTCTTTGATGAGTTGATGACACTATGCTGTAGTATATTAATTTGTAAATTCTAATTTGTATTAATGATTGTTTTGTATAATGGATAAGTTTGTAATTGTTTGATGTTTACTTATTGTATTTGTACGCCGGTGAGGCAAAACATGACAGTGATAAATTTAATGTAACATCTTGCATGCCATGTGTGTGAAATACAAATAAATGATCTTATCTTATCTTATCTAGAAAATCATTATCTGTGAAAATTTCAACTGTCTAGCTAACACTGTTCATGAGATACAGCCTGGTAACAACGGACCATGGAGTCTTAGTAATAGGGTCTCGTTTTTACCCTTTGGGTACGGAACGCAATAAATTATCTTATTGCTATGAGACCATGAGCTGGAGGATCATGACTCAGATTAAGATGTTATTTATTCTTTTTCTTTCGACGGTACATTTGATCAACCTATTTGGACCATGTTTATTGCAGCGTCAGAGGCATTATACAGGTCATCAAGGTGTAAGTGAATGGATAGTCTGAATAGTCCAGCAAGTGAGGCATAGTCTGTACAGGAGCACCGCAGCCGGTACGGGCCCGGCAGTTTTTTTTTTTTTTTTCTATTGGCTTGCGTTTGACCACTATCTCACCTGATGGTAAGCAGTGATGTGGTCGACGATAGAGCACGCTTGCCTAGAAGAAACCTATTCACTCTTGACTTAAAGACCCCTAGATTGTAGCTATCGGGAAACACAGATTCCGGCAGGGAATCTTTAGCTGTACGCTCAATAAAAGTGTCCCCAAAACGTTTTGTGCGTATGGGTGGGATGATATATAGATGAGATATATAGATACTTTACTGTAAGCACATAACAATTGCTCCAAAACTATTTTCTAAGAAGTTATTTCAATGGGTACAATGATGATCTTATAACTGACGTCAATATCTATGTCTGGTAAACTTTGGATAGATTGATAGAGCTTGAAATAATAGTTAAATGGGAAAATATTTTTAAACTAGCTTTTAATGGACTAAAGAAAACTAAATGTAATATTACTTGTCAATACATATCCAGTGCCCAAACACAATGATGCTATTTTGTTTAGATGAGGAGTTGCTATGGCCGCCTTCCAGTTTCATCATGAGACTAGCTTCATAGTTCTGTATAATTTCAATGTTTCCTGTAGTTAACTTTATAAGAACTACCTACGCTAAGTTTTAACTTAATCAGAAGCCAGGGAGTGTTTGAAACATTGATTGATTGTTGCCTGACATACATACGAAGGAAAGGTACCTAATACAAAGCTTTTTAAAAAGGAAAAATCTGTGTTCAACCCCTCCAATACAGGTTGATAGATTGGTCAGTGGGTTGTCTTAGGTTTTATTTAAATACTACTTAATTAAAATGTTAAATATCTACTTACTGGAAAATTAGTCAGCTTCTCATATATTTGCTGCAGGTTCTTGTTGGCAACCGCAAACAAGCGAACATTCTGCACCAAACATATCCTGCACATTGACAGTTTATCCATCTTCATTCTTAGTTTTTACTCAATAAGTACACCAATAAAAACTAATAAGTTAAAATAGCTGGCTTTCCTTTTTTGTATTGAATACGTCTTCTTGTTATCGTGTGTAAACGTTACACGAATATGGCACGCACCGTGCGCCAGAGCCCAGGATATGTATTGTATGTATGTTCCGTCCTCTGAAGAGATACATATATATTTCACAAAAATGCTATGTTAAATATATTAACTTGAAATGAAAGAGGTTTGTTGATTTTTCACCTCCTTTCGGTTAATTTCGGTATGGGTATGTGAATCTGTGAATGAATTGTGAATTGAACTTGTCAAATATGTCAACATTATCAACTTGAACTTCGGTTCCTTTTCTGAGCTGAGTAGGGATGCGATCTGAAATAGATTAATTGACGAATCGATTTTTAGGACCGAAAAGTCAATCGATCCAGTGATTCGTTATTTCACCTTAAAAATCGAGTTTCGATTTTTCTGTTTTAATATGAACCAAAATGTAAAATAAGAATCTGTATATTCAGGATAAGAATATGTACATACTTAAAAACTAAACAAAAGTAAACTTTACAAACTTAAAATTAAACTAACTACTTACACTATATACAAACGAAAGGTACACTTAGGCGTCGAAGTACTCATCCACATCGCTGTCATCCGAGAACGTGCCCAGAAGACTGGCGGCATTGCCACGTTGAATGGCAATGCTGATTCTTTGCGCAAAGAAAGAGCCAGCCCTCTGGTCACGCACGGTGTCGATCAGTCGGCGAGAGATCTCCTTAAAAAGGAGACGTGCACTTGGGCCCCATGACCCAAGCGTTTCGACCCCAAACGGCTCAAAACTGTAATTATCAATTAGGTTACAGTATTTGCGCCGCTTGAGGGCCTCAGCAGCCGCAGCAGCAGCGCCAGCACAGCCCACCGAACTAGGAATATGAGATGGCGCAAGGGTGTCGACACAGGTTGCGTCCCACACCAGAGGCCTACCCACCTTCCACGGCACCAATGTCATGCCATCTGGTCTCTTCCCATCGTCACGTACCAAGCCGTTAGGTTCTAATACAGCTGGTGGTACTGGTTTACCAAAATGTTATTTAAAATTAGTTGAATCATTGAATGTGTATCAGCGCGGCAGTGCAGTAATAGCACTGAGCACGCCAAACACGCGCGGTGCGCTAGGTTCAAGAAGTAGATAGGCTAGACCTAGGGAAAACAGACGGGTCGGTATGCTGAGAGAGATGCTGCATTAAACTAAGCTACGACTAACCTCAGAGGCGGGTTTCCTCGTGCTCGTTCTGGTTAATTCTGGCAGCGGTCCTTCTCTGTTCCACTGGACGTCTTGGTTTGAAGCTCCCTGGGTACTGGCACAATTTGCTGACGCGAGAGTGGACTGTATGCGGCGCGGTAGAACGGCGAGCCACGTGACGCTGGCTCAAGGTGATGATCAGAGGTGATCACCACGAATCCGACGACGACGAGAGTCGATCGCAGACGATGCGGTTTAATAAAGCGGTGGGATCTCACAGCGGGTGAGGAATCCAGGGTGAATAGCCAGACGGTTGACTTCCACGAGCGGTGAGGCTACCCTCGACGAGGGCCGAACGTAGACTGTTCGAAAGTCGAACATGTAGTTTAATGCAGCGAAAATTGACATGAAAGGGTAGATAAAATATTAAGAGAAATGTGGGTAACTAAACAATAAGCGCGCCTAGAGGTGGCGCGAACATGCCCCCGGCTTGAAAACCTTCGGTTTTCATAAAAATTAACTAAAGTAAGAGAAAAGCGGTGGAAAACAATGAAGGAATTCAGGGGGCAGAGTAAGTTATTGAGACGGTAGAGTACAGAGGCGAACAACGGGTCTCTTATAGACACCCGTCGTCGTCCTGACTGAAGCGACTCTTACAACGCCGTCCTTACCAGGATAGGTGGCAGTAACGACGCCGAGAGGCCATGAAAGCGGAGACACATTGTCAGTGACAATAACAACAATAGAACCTATAGTAATGGGATTAGAAAACGTATTCCATTTCTTACGAGATTGAAGTAAATGCAGATATTCTAGTTTCCATCGTTTTGCGAACGATTGTTGTAAAAATATAGGCTGGCAACATTCAATTAGTTCCTGCGAATCATATTTGTAGTATAGATGTCACTACTAATATTTAGTTAGGTTCTTTATCGAAAAAAATCTAAATAAGCTTATCTTTTTTTTTATGTTGGAAATTAGACATTCTGTTATACTCTGTGATCTGTGTATCTATCGTGAATAATAAATTATTAGAAACTTAAATAAACCAACAAAATATGAAACGCATTTTATATCTATGGCAAAGTCTATGACAGTCCAAGTACCTAACTGAAGTGTCTAATATGGCGGACACTAGAAAAATATAATACCTTGTAAAACAGTGCTTTGTAAAAAACAGTCTCTAATAAATAATATGTCGTCTCGTCTCTTTGTGAGTTTCAATAAAACCGAAGAATAACCCAAAGTCATATCCACACGACCTCACAAAAGGTTATGGGCACAGTCATTGCTTACGACCTATCGTGTTGGATTGGGTAATAAAAAAATACTACGGACAGATAGTAGTAACACGACGGATCTCAGGGCTCCGTCGGTGACCGGTGTCAAGGTCAATATCAGAGTACGACAGTAAAGTATTGCGGTAAAGCAATTATAATACAACGATGGATTTCGTTGGAAATATGGCTAATGGCCAAAGTCTTCAGAAATTGGAAGGTGTAGAGAACTGGACCACATGGGTATTCAAAGTCAAGGCCATCCTTAGGGCAGCAGATCTCCTGGGTGTCGTAGAAGGCACAATCAATGAAGGCGGCCAAGAGCACGATAAATGGAAGCAGAAAGATGCAAAAGCACAAGGAATGTTGGTCACAAGCATATCCGACAAAGTTATACCACAGATAGTGAGCTGCAAAACAGCAAAAGAGATTTGGAATAAACTACATACAATATATGAACAACGTGGGGAGTTATCAGTACATATTCTCCAACAGAAATTCTTCTCAATCAAATTTGAAGATAAAGAAACCGTATCAGAGTTCTTAGGACGGTTTGAGAGTCTCCTGTGTAGATTGAAAAATCTGAATGCTGAAGTAAGTGAAACCATGGCCATCACAAAGATAACTTCATCTCTCCCGGCACAGTATCAACACTTTGTGTCTGCATGGGAGTCGGTGCCAACTGAGAAGAGGACCATGGATGAGCTAGCGGCAAGGTTGCTGATTGAAGAACAGCGTGCTACTTCCAAGCATGGAGAAGAAGAGTCATCTGCGCTGGTATCCAAGCCTACAAGTAATGCAAGAAAGTGTTATCAGTGCGGGAAAATAGGACATCTCAGAAAGGATTGCAAATCAAATAATAGAGGTAATAATTATTGTACTTATTGTAAGAAAAATAATCATAAAAGCGTAAATTGTTGGTTTAAGAATAATAAAAATAACAATAACAAAGATAATGTTAACAATAATAGTCAAAGCAATGCATTTTCTGTGTCTGTGTTTTATAGCCGGTTAGAAAGAAACAATAGTTGTTGGGTAATGGATAGCGGTGCTTCGGAGCACATGTGTCATGATATAGGCTTATTTACAAAATATAAAAAGCTAGAATGTCCTAGGTCAGTTTTAATTGGTAACGGTAAAGTCATACAAGCCATAGGCATTGGTATTATTTCCTTGGAAGCTTATACAGGTCATGAATGGATAAATACAACATTAAATAACGTTTTACATGTTCCTGATATTAAAATGAATCTTTTCTCAGCTAGCTCAACTGCAGATAGAGGATATGTTATGACAATAAATAATAAGTGCTGTTATTTCACAAGAAAAGTAAATAAAAGTGTGTGTGCATTAGCATATAGAGAAAATAACTTATATATTATGAAGTTTAGATTACATAATGTTGAAAATGCTTATGTAGGTAAATCAAACAATGGTCTTACTGAATGGCATGAGAAAATGTGTCATCAGGACATCGAACAGGTAAAAAATATATTAAATAAGAGTAACATAGATTTCAGTGTTAGTAAACAAGAGGAAATAACATGTGAGCCATGTCTTCTTGGTAAATTACATAAAAAACCATTTCCATTGAGTATAAATAGGGCAGAACGGCCCGGTCAGTGTTTACATATAGATTTATGCGGACCTATGGACTCCACCTCATTAGGTGGTGCCAGGTATTACTTACTTATAAAGGATGACTACTCAAAGTATAGAACAGTATATTTTCTTAAAAATAAGTGTGAAACTGTTGATAAAATAAAGAGTTTTTTGAATTTTGTTATTAAAAACTTAGAATATAAAGTGGAAATAATTAGATCAGATTGCGGTTCAGAATTTATGAATAAAGAAGTGAAGTATTTATTAGATCACTTAGGCATTGTTCACCAAACTAGTGTCCCTTACACACCCCAACAAAATGGTTGCATAGAACGTGAAATGCGTACAATAACTGAAGGGGCTAGGACAATATTATTGTCAAGCGGTCTGAATAAGAACTTGTGGGCAGAAGCGGTTAACACAGCTGTATATGTTATCAACAGAACGGGTAAAAGTAGGATTAGAAATGTAACTCCATATGAACAGTGGTATAATAAGGGATCATTTGATATAAATAATTTAAATGTTTTTGGAACAAAAGTAGCAGTACATATACCAGATCAAAATCGTAAAAAATGGGATAGTAAAGCTGAAATAGGATATTTTGTAGGTTATAGTGAAACAACAAAAGGTTTAAGAATTTATTTTCCGCATAAAAATGATGTTTTAATAAAAAGAGAGGTTACTTTTTTGAGAAATAATTCTAGTACTCAAAAAGTAGGTGATACTTGTCAGGGTCACAGTAATATAACCCCATGTATGGATATACAAGATAAAGAAAAAGATCAAGAAGAAAGATCACCATTATCAGAACCTGATGAAAATTTAGAAAGATTGATTATAGAAGAAGAGGAATCAGAAGAGGAAGAAGAAACACCTCAGGAATTTAAACGCTCTAACAGAGGCAGAGAAATAAAGAAACCAGTGAGGTTAGATGATTATGATACAAACTTTCTTTCCGTTGACATAGAACCGGTATCCTTAGAAGAAGCACTCAACTCAGAAGAAAAAGAAGAGTGGAGGAATGCTATGAAAACTGAGCTAGACACTCTGAAAGAAAATAATACATGGACAGAGATAAGTAGTGTACCACAAGGAAATAAAGCAATTTCTAGTAAATGGGTTTTCAAAGTTAAACAAGTAGATAATGAAAAGGTATATAAAGCTAGATTAGTAGCAAGAGGTTTTGAACAGTCTGATTGTGATTTAGATGTGTACTCTCCTGTGGCAAAATTACCAACATTTAGAGTTTTTATGGCAGTTGCAAATAAATTACAACTTCATGTCCATCAGATGGATGTTGTAGGAGCCTTTTTACACGGGGACATTGAAGAGGATGTATACCTAAAATTACCAAGCGGTGAAATCTGTAAATTAAATAAATCATTATACGGTCTCAAAAAGTCTCCAAAATACTGGAATAGAAAGTTTGATGAGTTTATGAATAAAGAGAATTTTGGTAAATCTAAAAATGATCATTGCTTATATTTTAGGGAAGTAAATGAATGCAAATTATATGTTTTACTATTCGTAGATGATATCCTTATGATGTGTTCTGAAAATAAGGTTTTGGAAGATTTTAAAAGAGAGCTAGGCAGAAACTTTAAAATGAAAGACTTAGGTTTAGCAAAATGTTACTTAGGTATTGATATTGACCAAAAGAAAGGTACAACGGTGATTAGTCAGAAAACATATCTTACTAGAGTTTTAGAGTATTATAACATGTCAAATTGTAAATCAGCGTCTACTCCCATTGATCAAAACTTTAAGTTTGATTTATTAAAAAGGGAAAAATCTGAATCTCCAGAAATAGAGAGAAAGTGTAGACAACTTATAGGCAGTCTAATGTATGCGGTTGGTGGTACAAGACCAGATTTATGTGTATCAGTTTGTTTTCTAAGTAGATATCAACATTGTGCTAGTGTTATGTTGTACAAAGCATTAAAACATATTTTGCGGTATATAAAAGGTACATTAAATTACTCTTTGGTATACAACAGCACAGGAACAGAATTGCAAGGTTTTGTCGATGCAGATTGGGCAAGCGACACCCAAGATAGGAAATCCACTACCGGATATATCTTTAAAATATTTGATTGTGTTGTAACATGGTGTTGTAAAAAACAACTCAGTGTATCTTTATCTTCTTGTGAGTCAGAATATATTGCATTAAGTATGGCTATTACAGAAGCATGTTGGTTGAAAAATTTGCTTTGTGATTTTAATGTTGTAAATAATGAAGTGACACTGTATGAGGATAATCAGTCAGTAATAAAACTAGCTTATAATAATGAAAATAATAAAAGGCTAAAGCATTTGGATATTAGGTATCACTTCATTATGGATAAAATAAAGGAAAAATGTCTGTTAGTTAAGTATATAAGAACACAAGATAATGTTGCTGATTTATTAACTAAACCTTTGGGTAAAACTTTATTTGAAAAATTTGTGAAGTTAATTTTCTAAAAAAATCTGTGTTAGTTCTTTGTACCTAATGGTTGATGATGCATTTAAGTCTGGTATAAAAGTAAATATATAGGTAGGTATATATATACCTAAAAGTAACTAGTAAGATAAAATGCATCAATAGCCAAAAAGTTAGTTTTTTTCTTATAATGATGGTTTTAAAATGTAGATATTTGATGCAGGAAAATATATGTTGAGGGGGGGTGTAAAAATATAGGCTGGCAACATTCAATTAGTTCCTGCGAATCATATTTGTAGTATAGATGTCACTACTAATATTTAGTTAGGTTCTTTATCGAAAAAAATCTAAATAAGCTTATCTTTTTTTTTATGTTGGAAATTAGACATTCTGTTATACTCTGTGATCTGTGTATCTATCGTGAATAATAAATTATTAGAAACTTAAATAAACCAACAAAATATGAAACGCATTTTATATCTATGGCAAAGTCTATGACAGTCCAAGTACCTAACTGAAGTGTCTAATATGGCGGACACTAGAAAAATATAATACCTTGTAAAACAGTGCTTTGTAAAAAACAGTCTCTAATAAATAATATGTCGTCTCGTCTCTTTGTGAGTTTCAATAAAACCGAAGAATAACCCAAAGTCATATCCACACGACCTCACAAAAATTGTACCATTTGGTCTAGCAAAGCATAACGTTTTAGTAAGCTTGGCGCTTCATTAGATGCCTCACTAGCAGGTAAATGGTTAAGTGGTGTTGACATTAAAAAATGTGATGGAGTTAAAGCGGTAGGTTCCGATGGATCTTCACTTAGTAGGGTTAGCGGCCGTGAGTTGATTACACACTCTATCTGCGTGAGCACAGTCGTCATTTCCTCGTATGTTAGCAATTGATGGCCAAATTATCGGATATAATTCTATTTGCTGATGATACTTCGCTAATTTTTAAAATAGATAGGAAAGATACGGATGTCTTACATGTCAATGAAAGTCTGGTTGTTCTCTCGGAATGGTTCGCAGCTAACAATCTTTTACTGAATGCGAAAAAAACAAAATGTCTAAAGTTCTCTTTACCAAATGTACCTCAACGTGACCTAAATCTAAATCTTGACGGCAAAAATCTTGAAATAATAGCGGAAACTGTATTCTTGGGGATTACTATCGATTCAAAATTGCAGTGGGGCGCGCACATTAGAACTCTTTCGGGCAGGTTAAGTTCGGCTGCCTATGCAGTAAGGAAGATAAGGCAGTTAACCGATGTAGCCACAGCTAGACTAGTATACTATGCTTATTTCCACAGTATTATGTCTTATGGCATTCTGCTGTGGGGGTCAGCAGCAGACGTTGACTCAATTTTTATCTTGCAAAAGAGGGCAATCCGCGCGATCTATAAAATGGGTCCTCGCGAGTCCCTCAGAGAAAAATTTAAAGAGATCGATATACTGACTCTACCTTCACTTTATATTTTGGAATGTATTTTGTATGTCCGCAAAAATCGAGGGCTTTTCAAAACTAGAAGTGACTTCCATAATTTAAATACACGCAGTAAGCACGAAATTGTAATACCCAAATTCAGATTAACGAAAACTAGCAAGTCTTTTCTTATAAACAGTATACGCTTTTATAACAAGTTGCCTAAGTCAGTTATAGAACTGACCGATGGAAAGTTCAAAAACTACATCAAACGTGTCCTTGTTAAAAAAGCATATTATAAAATCAAGGACTACGTTGAAGATAAAAAATTTGGCTTTGACACCCTCTGCGCATGCGGCTTCCCTGGTAACTCATAAACGGCACAAATATATGGATATCTCTAACTATTCTCAATCTCATTTTTTTTTTCTCTTTTAATTAGACTTTTTACAATATTTTTCAATCATCATTATAGCCCTTAGCTAAGAATAGTTACAGCACTGATTACAGTATTTGTGCCACATGTTAAATTTAGAGTTGTGTTTTTTTTTTTTTTTTTTACCTTTGTATAGATTCTTTTACCTATTGTGAATGTGTGAACATTGTAGGCTTTCTAGTTTTCTAGATGATTGTTAACATTTGTTAACTTTTTATTTCGTGCATTTTTTTTTTTTTTTTTTTCTCAATTTCGTACGACTTATTGTCGGGCCTACGTTGTCCCCCCATATCCAAGTACTAATGCTGTAACATGGAAATATTGTAAACAAACAATTTAAAAGAGTAACCATGGAGTTTCTTGCCGGTTCTTCTCCATAGGAAACGACTAACCCGAACCGTGCACCTTTTGTCGACGTTTTATAAGTGCCCATGTAGGCCTATGTAAAATAAAAATATTTGATTTTGATTTTGATTTTGAATTGCGAACCAACGACCCTATGAAGATGCGTTTTAAAGGCTTTAACATAGATTTCATAGTGACCCCCAAAGTGAGGGCTACGCGGAGGATTAAATTTCCAAGTAATTTTATTAGCAGTTAATTCATTTCTTAAATATTCTATATGATCTTTAGAATTAATGAGCGTATAAATATCAGATAGCGCATTTTTTGCACCTATAAAATTGGTAGCGTTGTCAGAGTATATGACAGACACAGCGCCTCTACGTGATAAGAAGCGTTTGAACGCGGACAGAAACGAGCAAGTGCTCAGGTCAGTTACGAGTTCTACGTGAACTGCGCGCACGACCAGACAAACGAAAATACAAAGATACGATTTAATAGAGCGAACGCCCCGTTTGCGATACGGGATAATATTTATTGGACCAGCGTAGTCCACAGCGGTATGAGTGAATGCCTTGGCTTCATTCACTCTACAAGCGGGTAAGTCACCCATTAATGGGAATACTTGATTAGGTTTTGCTCTAAAGCAAAAATAACAGTTATGTATAACATGACGAACTATATTACGGCATGAAAGTATCCAATACCTTTGGCGTAAAATGGACATCAGAGTGAGCGGTCCAGTATGACAGTTCTGACGATGATAATGAGAGATAATCATTTCAACGATATGATGTTTACGAGGCAACAGTATTGGGTGCTGTTGGTCATAGCTGAGATCGGAGTTGCGTAACCGCCCACCGACTCGTATTAAACCGTTAGCGTCGAGAAACGGCATAAGCTTCTGAATAGCACGAGAACAGCTTTTATTAGACTTTAGATTTTTGATTTCGTCAGAAAAATAAGAATACTGTAACGCGAGTAAAACCTTTGCTTCAGCGTAATTAAGCGCGTCTGGGGTTATATGATTAGAAGGCGGTAATATTTTTATAAATCGATAGATGTTTGTGACTGTACGTAGGAGTACCAGCCATTTTGAAATGCGGTTTGATAAGTTAAGAAGCGGGTGACCATTGTCACTTATATTAGTTACAGCGGTAAGAGTTAGAACTTTCTTAATCTCCGGTAAATTATTATGAATTGCATTATCATCGCCAATGAATTTGGCGGGCCAGTCATTCGTAGGTTGGCATAGCCAATGAGGCCCAGTAAACCACAGTGGGTGGTTTATGATTTGAGCAGGAGTTAATCCTCGTGACAAACAGTCACTCGGGTTCTGATCACCAGGAATGTGATAAAACTTATTAGCGGGAATGGCGGCTACTGTTTTTGTAATGCGCGTTGCTACGAATGTTTTGAATCGATGCGGTGAGGCGCTAAGCCACTGAAGTGCGACCATAGAGTCTGTAAAACAGTAGACATTATTAATATAATGCCGTTTTTCGTATGTATCAATAACGCGGCGAACTAGTTTTGCCATCAGCAAGCAAGCGCATAGCTCTAGCCGGGCCACAGATACAGTTTTCAGTGGAGCAACTTTAGATTTTGCGCAAACCAATCGAGTGACTGGCGACGAATTAGAATCATTTATAATAAGAAGGTAAACAACGCATCCATAAGCCTTTTCACTGGCATCAGAAAATGCAATAATGGAAATTTTTGTATTTTCATAAACATCTAAATGACGTTTAAAACGTAAACTTTGAATAGTAGGTAACTCATTTAAATAGTTTTTCCAAATGTTTATAATCTCTAGCGGTGGTTGTTCATCCCAACCAAGTTGTAGTATATAAAGTTTTTGCAACACAAGTTTAGCGTATAAAATAACTGGAGCAATGAGCCCGAGTACATCAAACTGACGAGCGATTACAGATAAAATGTTACGTTTTGTGATTGGACGATTTTCTAAATGTACAGTGAACATAAATTCGTCACATGTGGGTGACCATTTTAAACCCAGAACCTTTAAATTAGGGTCCTGTTCTTCAAAGTTAATACTATCAGTGTGAAGCTCAGAGTTGGAAAGCGATTCAAGCAACTCACATGAGTTACTTGCCCACTTGACGAGCTCAAAGCCTCCGGCTTTGAGCAAACCCCGAAGGTCGTCTCTGAGCTGCAAACCCATTGACAGATTTGGTGCAGAGTAACAAACGTCATCCATACACGTATTATGTTTTATGACAGAAGAAGCAAGCGGGAAACGGGTACACTCGTCATTGCAGAGTTGTCTGAGTACTCTCATTGCCAAGAAAGGGCTGCTTCGAAGGCCGAAGCAGACGCGATTAAATTGATAAGTAATTAGCTGGTCGCAAGCGTTAAAACGAAATAAAAACTTCTGATATTTGCGGTCATTTGCATGAGTTAAAATCTGCAAATACATCTGTTTGATGTCTGAGATAAAGGCGATTTTATATAAACGGAAATCTAGAAGAATTAAGAATAAATCATTTTGCAGATTTTCACCCGTATGCAAAACGTCATTGAGAGACAGACCTGAACTGGTTTTAGAACTAGCATCCATCACCATGCGCCATTTGGTGGTGGTTTTATCTAACCGAGCCACAGCATGATGAGGTATATAGTAGCCAGACATATGGTTATCATTTCTAATGACTGAAATATAACCCTTACCTATATATTCATTGATAATAGCGTTGTATTCAACTCGTAGTTGAGAGGAACAATTTAATTTACGCTCAAGAAACATGAAGCGCTTCTTAGCAGTGGCAAATGACTCACCGAGAGAGTTAGGATCGCGGGAGAACGGCAGAGATACCGTGTAGCGGCCCGTATTGTCACGGGAAACATTATTAGTGAAAAAGGTTTCACATTCGAGAGCGGCTGGACTCAACGTAGGTTTATATTCAATCTCCTCGAGGTGCCAGAATTTTTGAAGAACTGAGTATAAGTGCGGTGGTTCCACGGCGGAACATAAAGAAATACATGCGTATTCAAAGATATTAATCGGAGCATTACCGATTATCAAGTAACCGAAAATTGTTTCAAAGGCTGTAGGTGTATCATGCGATCCAGTGACACGACCTGACAACAAGATTTCAGAGAATAGCGGGGCACCAATCAGAATATCTATTTCTGATGGTGAAAAGAAATCGTTATCTGCAAGGGGCAGATTATTTAAATAAGAAAGAGCGGAAACATCAACTTCTACCGTAGGCAAGTTATCAGTAATACGATCGATGACGTAAGCATTAAGTAATACAGAAGTATTATTTAGTCGCGAAGATAACTTGAGAGAAGTATCCCCCTTAATAGGGTTAGGCGCAGAACCTATGCCCTTAACTACATAGTGAGATAGTTTATTAAAATGTAAACCTAATTTTTGACAACACGCCGAAGTTATAAAGTTATTTTGAGAACCCGGATCTATTAGTGCACGAACGCATTGTTTATGACCATTAGAATCAGTCGCATAAACTTGCACGGTCCCTAATAGACAGGTATTATTACGCGGTAACATAGATTGAGTATTACATAACGATACATCATCAATGTGCGTAGTAGTGCAACCGGACAGCTGGTTATGTGACGTAGCAATCATAGCAGTGGGGAAGCGCGGCGACAACTGCTGCACAGGAGCAGGCGTTCCGTCACTCGAAGACTGAGGCTCCCGGGAGTGATGGCTGTTGTCAGTCGTTTGTTTACGACATAATAATGAATTCATCATTCGCAATTGACAAAATCTACATTTCGAGTTAGATTTACATTCACGATTATTATGAGTGATACTCAAACAATTAGTGCATGCGTTATGCTGTTTAATTAAATTAAATCTTTCATCAACCGATAACTTGTGAAACTGAGAACATTTATACAAAACTAAGTGATTGTTTTGTTTACAAAGCGTACAGTTTTTATTCACGTTAGAGGAGGTTACAAATGAATGAGTGGCTTTAGTTAACTTATTGTTGTTATAACTATTTGCGGAATCGATAACACTTCGTCTATTCGCGGGAGAAGCAGTACGTTCTAATATTTTAGTTTGTTCACGTAAGAACATAATTAATTGATCATAGGCAGGCATAGATGTGCCACGCTTATATAATTCGAAAGATCGTGCGGTACTAGGATCGATCTTTTTTAATGCAAGGTGCAGAAGAACGAAATCCAAAAGATTATCTAATTTTAATTGGTTTAAACTTGACACTGCGGAACCAAATATATCTATGAATGTGTCTAAGTTTTTATACGATGCGATATTAAATGGCTTAAATTCTAATATTTGATCTAAATAAGCAGAAGCTAAACTACGCTTATCATGCGCTAAAGCGGTTGAAACGAATTTCTGTCGGCCCACTTTACCTCCGATGCTGAAACCTGATGGGTCGCTGGCTCACTCTGCGAGTGACAAAGCAAATTTATTTGCATCTCTTTTTGCTAGCAATTCACGTCTGGACGCTGGCTCCAAGCAACCACCTACTGTGCCTCATTGTGACTCTTCGATGCCGGAGATCGCTGTGCACGCTAAAGAGGTCAGAAGAGTATTGTGCAGTCTAGACGTGAACAAGGCCAGCGGACCTGACGGCATTCCAGCGAGAGTGCTGAGGCAGTGTGCGCCAGAACTGTCTCCTGTGTTGACTCGCTTGTTCCGCCTCTCTCTTGTAAAAGGGACGGTGCCGAAATCCTGGAAGCTTGCAAATGTGCAACCAGTGCCCAAAAAAGGCAACCGTGCAGACCCTGCCAATTACCGTCCGATCGCCATTACCTCCATTTTGTCCAAAGTTATGGAAAGGGTACTGAACAGAAAGTTGCTGGCCTACCTTGAAGACAACAATCTCCTCAGTGACCGTCAATATGGCTTTCGCCGGGGACGGTCAACTGGCGATCTTCTTGTGTATGTCACGCACTGCTGGGGCGAAGCCATCGAGAGACACGGCGAAGCACTTGCTGTATCGCTTGATATCTCGAAGGCCTTCGACAGGGTCTGGCACGCGAGTCTGCTCAGTAAGCTTCCTGCTTATGGCATCCCCGCTGGTTTTTGTAGCTGGATATCAGACTTCCTTAGCGAACGGTCGATCCGAGTAGTCATTGACGGCTGCTCCTCAGACCTTATGGCTATTGATGCCGGAGTTCCTCAGGGGTCTGTTCTCTCTGCAACTCTTTTCCTGCTGCACATCAATGACCTACTTCAGTCTGGTATTGTTGGGTACGCAGATGACAGTACTGTTTCAGAGAGATACTTGTCCAGCGCAAAAACCAGCGTGGATGAAGTTCTTTCCTTGAGAGAGGCTATGGTGGTGCGGACAGATTTGACCTTAAGCCTTGTCTCCCAGTGGGGTGATGACAATCTGGTCTCCTTTAACGCCACCAAAACACAGGCGTGTCTTTTTACCGCAAAAAGGAGTATTTTCGATCAAACTCCTACTTTTCGGGGTACGTCTGTTCCTGTGACTGATCGGCTCGAGCTCCTAGGCATGGAGTTGACATCCAGTCTCAACTTCGGCTCCTCCATTGAGAACAAAGCCCAAATCGCGGCCAAAAAACTGGGCATCCTAAATAAAGTGAAGCGATACTTTACGCCTGGACAGCTTTTAACCCTATACAAAGCACAAGTCCGATCCTGCATGGAGTATTGCAGCCACCTTTGGGATGGTTCAGCTAAGTATCAGCTTGCCGCGCTTGACTCAGTGGAACGCAGAGCCAAGAGGCTCATTGGCGACGTTAAACTGGTGGACGCCAAGCTTCACAGCTTGGCTCATCGCCGCAAAGTTGCCTGCTTGTCGGTGTTCTACAGACTGTACTTCGGGGAGTGTGCTCAAGAACTTCACGACCTCATCCCACCAGCCCCCTTCTACCATCGGACATCTAGACGCACTGCTAGTTATCATCCTTACCTTGTTGCCATTCCACCAATTCGAACCAAGCGCTTCCAAACATCCTTTATAATGCGCACAGCAAATGAATGGAACTCACTACCTGCGTCTGTGTTTCCGAACGCATTCAACCCGAATCTCTTCAAAGTTAGAGTAAACAGGCTTCTTCTGGGTAAGCTCACTCCATCGTAGACTCTGTCTCTATCACCTATGACCTAGACTAGAGTCAAGAGCAAACCCATCATAAATAAAAAAAAAAAAAAAAATCATCATATTTATCGAGAAGTGACTGCCATATAACATGGTAATTGTCACCGTTGGGCAGGATGCCCGAACATACTGACAGTGCCCTACCCGACAGTTTACTTATCAAATATTGAACGCGATCGTGATCTGTTAGACCAGGATTTTCGTGAATAGTCCGCTTATACGATTCAAAAAATATAGGCCACTTAATAGGATCGCCACAGAAACTCATTATGTCGAGTTCTGGTAAACGAATAGACTTATGTTGCGGTAAAACATGAGAGTGTTGGACATTCTTCGAGTTGACCAATTTATCAAAAGTAAACTTACAACGACTTCAAACCAAACTTAAGCGTGATCCTCGTGTCTTCTGGCAACATATACACAGCTTCAAAGCCAGAGGTGGCTTTGAGCCCAGGGTGAATTATAATGGGAAAGAATATGCTGGCAGTAATGCTGCACATGCTTTTTCCGATTTTTTTTCCAGTGTTTTCTTACCCGACGCCCCTCTTTTAGATTATAAAACAGACAGTAACAATCAGAAAAACCATTCTAACTTTGTACATATTGATGCAATTAAAACGAGTGATGTAGATACAGCTATAGGTAAACTCAAACCTAACTCTGCCGTAGGACCAGATAACATTCCCGCATACATTATTAAAGGATGTAAAGATCATCTAATATCACCTGTACTTCATATATTTAATCTGGCATTATCTACCGGAAAGTATCCACAGCGTTGGAAGGTATCGCGAGTCCAACCTATACCTAAATCTAATGTAATTTCTGACGTAGAAAACTATCGGCCCATAGCTATACTCTCTGCATTCCCAAAACTGTTCGAATCAATATTACACAGGCTTATTAGTTTCCAGATACAACCATTTCTATGCGATTCCCAACATGGCTTTCGATTTAACCGCTCCGTTAATACGAACCTTCTAACGCTTGTGGATCTTATATCGCAGCACTTAGATAAAGGCATACAGGTTGATGTTCTATATTTTGATTTCAAAAAAGCATTTGACCGGGTAGATAACGACGTATTGCTCACCAAGCTCAATAACTTAGGCTTTTCTCCGAAGTTACTAAAATTCTTCGCAAGTTACTTACGAGATCGTCAGCAGTATGTTCGACATGGTTGCTTTGTGTCCGCACCATATCATACTCGATCTGGAGTAAGTCAGGGTTCCATATTGGGACCCTTGCTATTTATCATTATGGTCAATGACCTTGAGAAGGTCCTCAAACATGCCAAATGTTTACTTTACGCTGATGATCTTAAGTTAATATTTGGCTTGGAAAAAGTAGCAGACTCAACTACTCTGCAAGAAGACATTGACGCGGTCTATCAGTGGAGCATGGATAATAAGTTACTCTTCAATATTGCTAAATGCAGCGTTATGACCTTCAGTCGCACGCGTAATCCCTGGCATGAAGAGTACTTTTTAGGCGGTGATCTGATAGCCCGCGTTAATTCTGTAAAGGATCTCGGAGTTCTGTTCGACACGAAGCTCACCTTTCATGAGCATATGAGGACACTTGCTGCTGAGTCATATCGAAGGCTAGGATTTGTCCTTCGAAATATGCGCGAGTTTACCAATCCACATGCCATTAAACTTGTATACATGGCCTTAGTCAGGAGTAAACTCGAATCAGCATCAGTGATCTGGAACCCATATGAAAGTACTTACGCCTTACTTCTTGAAAAAATCCAAAAAGCCTTTCTTCGTTTTCTATATAAAAAACTCTTCGGATATTACCCCTTCTTATACCCTACCAAATTTCTACTTGGTGTTTTAAATTTTAATTCTCTCGAAGTAAGGCGTAAGTACTTCTTGCTTATCTCTGCCTGCCGTATTATGCGGGGAGAGTCCGATTGTCAGGAGCTCGTGGCGCAGTTGTTGAGGCTGTTTGTTCCTGTGGTGCCCAAACAACAGCTTAGACCACGAAGTCACCGGCTTTTGGCCGTACCTTCGGCACGTACGGTGTCCCGAGCTAACTCGCCTCTAGTTCGGGCGCTCACATTGCTAAATGCCCTTCTGACATCAGCACCGGAGTGTGACCTGTTTGCTGGGAGGTGGATAGATGTGTGTCGTGAATGTTTAAGTTTTTGTGAGAAGATGGATGAAAGTTAGATTAGTGAATAATTGTTTATGTATTCTTTGTACATTTTTTTTTTACTTATGTTTGATATACTTATTTTTTTTTCTCCGTTTTTTTTTTTTATTCCGTTTTTGAATCTGTTTTTTTTTTTGTCTATGTTTTTTGGTATCGTGTTTTTTTTTCATTATATAAATTAGTTTTTATTTGTTTATATTTAATTTTGCCTAATTCTTTTATGTTTCGTTTGTGTGTATTTTTTTTTTTTTCTCTTTTCTCGCATTGTATAACGCCTTAGGTATGACCTGTAAAGTTATACATGTATACTTAAATAAATAAATAAATAAATAAATAAACGACAATACAAGTCTTCAAAGGCGTTAATAGATTGATAATTTACTTTACAAGATGGGTCAATATTTAATTCAACATCAACTAAATCATCAATAATTTCTTTATATTCAGAACGTAAACTTTCTAAAGATGTCATACTACATAAAAACAAATCTTTAGAAATATCGTCATCGAACGCCTTTAAAGATTGATCGTAAACTATTTGTAATCGGGCAAAGATTACATCACGTTTACCTGTTAATTTAATACGTTTAATTTGTAAAACATCTAGTGATGTTGCATCTTCAAAATGTTCTTTAGCCTTTGTACGAGACGTAGACATTTTGCAAAACGAGCGGCAATCAACTCAAGCGCAAAATATTATAAAAGACTGAATTCGCGATAATACCTGTGACATACACGGCACATACAATAAAGTGACCGGTTCGAGAATGTTCACAGAACGATGAATTTTACTAACACCCTCACTAAGAAAATATTAATAAGTTTTATAATTTTACTAGTTAAGTTATTTAACTACGTAAATATTCTATTCCGTTCTCATACGAAATGGAATAGAATCTTACTTAATATTACAAAGCGTAAGTATACACTTATAGGATAAGCAGACGTACGAGTGTACGATATGGAATAGGCAATATAATTCAATATTAGAGTGAAGCGGGAATATTTAGATATGCCTAGGTCAAAGTGACTAGGTATAGGATTAGGAACCAGAACTAATATCCGGCTCGAAGAGACCAGAAATAAATGTATCAGCGCGGCAGTGCAGTAATAGCACTGAGCACGCCAAACACGCGCGGTGCGCTAGGTTCAAGAAGTAGATAGGCTAGACCTAGGGAAAACAGACGGGTCGGTATGCTGAGAGAGATGCTGCATTAAACTAAGCTACGACTAACCTCAGAGGCGGGTTTCCTCGTGCTCGTTCTGGTTAATTCTGGCAGCGGTCCTTCTCTGTTCCACTGGACGTCTTGGTTTGAAGCTCCCTGGGTACTGGCACAATTTGCTGACGCGAGAGTGGACTGTATGCGGCGCGGTAGAACGGCGAGCCACGTGACGCTGGCTCAAGGTGATGATCAGAGGTGATCACCACGAATCCGACGACGACGAGAGTCGATCGCAGACGATGCGGTTTAATAAAGCGGTGGGATCTCACAGCGGGTGAGGAATCCAGGGTGAATAGCCAGACGGTTGACTTCCACGAGCGGTGAGGCTACCCTCGACGAGGGCCGAACGTAGACTGTTCGAAAGTCGAACATGTAGTTTAATGCAGCGAAAATTGACATGAAAGGGTAGATAAAATATTAAGAGAAATGTGGGTAACTAAACAATAAGCGCGCCTAGAGGTGGCGCGAACAGAATGTACCACACAAACACGTATAAAGGTGTTTAATGTTTAGTCTAGGGAGGAAACAAGTATTTTAAAGGCAAGTGTTTTTTTAATCCAGAGCGGAGCGAAGGATTCTAAAGTAGAATCCTGAGCGCAGCGAGGGATTCAAAGTGCGTCACTCGAGCTTAAAATAGTGTTGCTCCCGAAGTGCACCCTACTTTTTTTAACACTCTATGAGAATATAAGTAAGTGTAACTTATGAACAAGAACGTTACGTTTATTTATCTACATATATTAGGAACCATAAGACATAACATAAAAATAATTATAGGCTAATATTTATAGCTGAACAATTATGTATAATATATAAATCGTACAATTTTATTAGTACCATCCGTTACAGTTGTAGATTTATTTTTAAATTTGGCTCGCGCGCGGTTTTCCAGCCAGTCACTTGTTCAATACAATGTTCCCGTGCGGTCCGAAATAGAATTGCAATCGTTCATTAGCCATTCACCTCATACATTCGTCGTAATCAATTTTAGCGATGTAATCCTATTTTGGACCGCATGGTTTGTGATTCATCTCTTTGCTGATTGGAACATTTACTAACAATGTCCACAAACCAAATTCAAATCACTTTTAGACACTACGGATTAATGCGCTATTTTAGCCCCTGTTTACGAAGAACAAACTAAAATAGCTCTTTTTGAATAGATGTGATTAAAATGAAAAAAAAAACAGTTTAATTAAAAGCTTTTTATGTAACCAAACTAAATGTCTTTTTTAGCAGATACTTTCACTTAACTAATTTGTAAAAACAACTCTGATCTTTTGTTATACGCTTTTTCAAATTTCTATTCGAATTGATTCAAAAATCGATCTTTTTGAAAATCATCGCCCATCCCTAGTTCTAAGTTCCGACTGTTTCTGTGTCAGACACAATGTTGTCAATGTCAACTGTACCTTTGAGTTTTTTTTGGAATTTTATGTTCTGGCTAATGAGGCCTTTAATTGTTCTTTTGTTTTTTAAAAGTCACTTCTTAGGTAAATGGCAAGCGCGATTTTTTTAGAGCTGGTACAGAAGACTTAAATAGGTCAATATCGCTTTCGTGATCTTTGTATGCAGCATACATTCTTGATAATGGACAGTATCGCCTCAATTTGGTGTGACATCTTGGCACGCAGAAAAGTCTCGCTTAAACTTCTTGGCAGATTACGTGGCACGTAGAATAATACCCTGCTAAGCTAATCTGGACAGTTCAGAGAGCCTGTTACTTACTTCCAAATCCAACAAATGACTGCATTTCTCCAGCGACACCATCCTAAAATACTTCAGTCTCTCTTGGTACGAGTTGATCTTTTTTTTCGCCCATATTATTGGTATAGGACGGGGTCTCATTCCTAGGAAAGAAATATTGGTTCAAATAAATCTCACTAGATGGCGGGACATGTGTCGCTCTCTGTGGTTAACACGTTAACTGCCATAGTAAAATTTTGATGACGTTTTTTTTTATTTTTGTTTTTTGGTTGTATATTCAAGTAAATCACATTAAATGACTATTTTAATTTGTTTCCGGTGATTATAATGTAAAATAAAGCAAAAAAATAAAATGTCTGGCATATGTGCCTGACGAGGCCCAAACGAAACAAAACATAGCTATGGGCCATGTCTGGCACCGTCCGCCGGCCGCCAATTTATTTGCGCGGGAAATCACTCGGTGCAGCGCTCGGCCGTTTGAACAAAAGTACCTACGCGTGTCGTAGTTCATTCCTTGCAGGTTGCAACCCGTCCGGCGCGTGCCATGCGATGTACCTAGAGTGTGATGTGATCAGATGAACGCATACTCTACACCTTTGAGAAAAAGTGTAAAATGGTACAGAAAACTTGGTGTTGAACTGTTGTTGAACACTGCATTACTCAATTCTTACATAATTTATAAAGAAACCACGAAGTCTAAAATAGGGATAGTAGAATATATAGGAAAAAGTTGTGCAAATATCTAACAGAGTCGGGCAAAGAAAACAGTAATCCTGACATGCCATTGACAAGAAATAGGAGGCAAAAGCATGAGCTAAAAAAGAAAGAAGGACCTGTAAAAAAATCTAGAAAGTACTGTTCACGGTGTTATAAAGTAAATGTTCAAACAATAGACAGAAATTAGGTTAGAAAGAAGACTAAGCAAGTGAATACTTATTGCCCACAATGACTTATTGAACCACATTTTTGCCTATCTTGTTTCAACGAGGAACATAAAACAATGTAACTTTTCCTTGGACTCTCTGACTGATTATTGCATTTCATTACTCTAAATTGCATTTTTTTTTATAATTTTCTAAGCTGTATAAGCCCAAAATATGATTATTTCGAACAATAAAAAGTTTCTATATTTTCATTGTGTCGCATTTTATTTTTCCCAATAAAACATCCAGTTCTAAATATAAAAACGTTGGGCCAAGTTGAACATAGTTTTTCCAGGGCCTTGTCAGTCAATTTTAATAGATAATAACGAGCTAAACGTGCCGGACAGCTCCCTGAGATCATCTAAATTATATACTGTGGCGTCAGTCACCCGGGACTGACATGGCCTTAACAGGTGCTATGTCTGTCAAGCACCGGTGCCTGACATGGCAGTTAACGTGTTAAAGTGTGTATAATTTTAAAATTTTATTTTTTTGGTCTATTTAGGGTTTATTCATATACACACATCAACACGGTCTAGGGATATTTCATACTCAATTAAATAACTCGAAAAGTACGGGCCGCATTGGAATCTTTTATACACCGATTTGTTTGTAATTTATCTCAGACTAATTCCAAATTCAAATTTTTGAAAATTCTTTTGTTTCGGTGGCATAAAATGTCTTGATGAGTAGGAGAGGGAATTTTCATTTGTGCGAAATTTAGAAAACAATACGAATTACGTTTAGTTACAGTTTTCTTTCATTTTTAAACGAAAGATAAAGTTAAAATTGAGGTATTGTAGCCATACAACGCCAACATTTGACGAGGGCGGAGATGTTATGAGCTGTGGGAATGCTGGAAGCTGGGTCTGTTCAGCGTAATGTTGCTGAGGCGATAGGGACCCACCAAAATGTAATTTCAAGATTGTGGACACGCTATCGTGCCACAGGTGAAGTAGCGGAGAGGCACCGGGGGCCAAGTCGCATCACTACCCCCAGACAAGACCGATTTTTGCAAATTACTGCGCGAGCTCAACCAAATGCAACGGCGACTCAATTGGTCCAAAGGCTGCGAGTGGAACACCAAGTGCTTGTGAGTGACCAAACTGTAAGAAGGCGACTGCATGAAAGCAATCTACGCTCTCGTAGACCACTCCTGGTCCCACCTTTACGGAGAGGCAATCGTGGACGACGATTAGAATGGGTTCGGAACCACGTGGACTGGGGCCGTGAGCAATGGTCCAATGTGCTGTTCACGGATGAATCCAGGTTCGGCTTCCATCCAGATTCACGAAGGACGCGTGTTTGGCGAGTTCCTGGACGATGGAGCCGTCTCCAGAACCCTCAGGAAGTTCACCCATACCAAGGAGGAACAATTATGGTTTCGGAAAGAATTCGTCTTGGAGGACGGACGGATCTCGTTTGGGTGCGGGGCAATATGACGGCAGAACGATACGTCCAACCGGTGCTGGGGCCCGTAATCTTGCCCCACAGAACACAAATGGGGCAAGATTTCCTGCTCATGCACGACAATGCCCGGGCACACACGGCGAGAACGGTAGCAGCTTGGTTACATACACACAATGTTAGGGCCTTAGACTGGCCTGCTCAATCGCCAGATCTAAATCCCATTGAGCATGCGTGGGATATGCTGCAAAGAAGAGCTCTGAAGGAAGTTCCTGAAAATCTGGCTACAGAAGATCAACTTTTTGCGCACCTCAGGACATGGGACAATATTCCGCAGCAAGACATTGACAACCTTGTTCTGAGCATGCCGAATCGTTGCCGATGTGTTATGAACATCATGGGCGCTTTCTCAGACTACTAACTTCAAGTTTATAAACACAAATTAAATGATTTTTCTATTTTTTTCAGTTTTTACTCATAAATTAAAAGTTAATTCATATACGGTTTCCGTCTATGCTTCATTTTTTTTCCATAAAATCCTGAAATTTTTATCGAAGTACCATAACCATTATTAAAAAATGGTAGAATATTAAATAACGTATCTTTTAAATATATACATGTCATATTAGTAGATTATTGCATCGAGCACAAAGTAATTTATTATTGCACCGAGTGCCTGATTTAGAGCCCGAGCGTTAGCGAGGGCTCTAATCTAACAGGCATGAGGGCAATATAAATTACTTAAGGCGAGGTGCATAATCTGCTTTTCTTTCAACTATTACCTATAGGAATAGTAGATAAAAGAAACTCATATCAAACAGTTAAAATAGAAGTTTAATTATTGAAATTAAAAGTTATACTTGAGCAATTATTAAACGTAAGGTTAAGTTTTGTTGGGCAAATTTATATTTGTTTGTTTAACTTGGGACTGAATAATATTATCAGACGAGTTAGATGGGCCTGGCTGATTTGTTACAATGAAGTCGTTATCACGGGAATTAGATGGGCGCGGCCACGGGCGCGGCGATGTCGAAAATCACTTTTTTAAATTTCTTTCATTTTTAAATCAGAGTTAGCAGCAATCATTTTTTAAATTTGGAACAAGTAGGATAGAAACGAATAATACGTACGTAAAAAAAAAGTATTGATATCGGCTGGCTGAATAGAGCTAATCCATTGAGATTGGCACCTTTTGGTGCGAATAAAAAAAAAACTGTGCAATAATTAAATTTCATACATTTTTATTGCTCTAGAGCAATAAAGACTCGCTTTGTACTGAGTTTTTAGTGTGATTGTGATGAAATTAAAGCATAGTTGGAAGAAAAAATAATTAACACATTGATGGTAATTCGCTTTTTTAAAAATATCCCTAGACCGTGTTGATGTGTTTATAATCAACTCCTATACGCACAAAATTATGGAATAATGAGCTCTTATTTCAAATCTCAAAAATGATTGGATTGGACAGTTAATATCTATACTAATAGATGGCGCTGTATTAAATTTCAAAGGTTAACCACTCGACTTAAAATTTGTATTATAACACGTTTAAAAAAATTAAAACTTCAAAGTAGGAGAAAAAATAGAATTTAAAAGAACGCTTGGAATTTTATTTTGTGGCCATTTTCGTCATGAATAAGAATAAAAAATTAAAAAAATATATTATTTATTCTTTATTGTACACCAAAAACAACATTACATACAGTGTGATAATAAAGTACATGTACAAAGGCGAG
Organism: Orthosia incerta; assembly: GCA_948252205.1. Lineage (NCBI taxonomy): Eukaryota > Metazoa > Arthropoda > Insecta > Lepidoptera > Noctuidae > Orthosia > Orthosia incerta. Next base: position 5,253,669 of record OX411767.1, read on the forward strand.
CTTAACTCAATGTTGAGTTCTCTTACAGCAAACCCTAGGATGACAGAGACAGATGACAATATATAGGGCAGGATCCAGTGTACAATTTTTAAATTAATTAATGACGAATTAATTAATATAAACTTACATAAATACATATTTTATATACATACTAATATTATGTCATTGCGCAAGGAAATGCTCCTTAATCTTCCTCTTGAAGACCTCCAGAGAAGGGCTGTCGCGTAGGGAGTGCGGGAGAGAGTTCCAGAGACGCACTGCACTAGCAGAGAAAGAGCCATCATAGCGGCTGGAAGTGTGTAGTGGAGGGCGAAGGAGAAGAGAAGTGGCAGTGCGACAGGGTTTACCCCTCGGGACCAGGTACTCAAAGCGTTCACGAAGGTATTGAGGAGAATTTGGATTGTGCAGGATAGTATAGAGAAGGGATAGGTTATGGGTATCTCGACGACGCCGAATCGGCAGCCACTTCAATCTGTTCCGAAATTCCGATACATGGTCGTATTTGCGGAGGCCAAAAATGAAGCGGATGCACAAGTTCTGCAGTCGCTCTAGTTTATTAAGGAGTACCTCCGTTGCATCTAAAAACAGACATCCGCATAGTCTATGAGCGGTAGAAGAAGGGATTGCGCAAGAGTGCCTTAGTGTGAAATGGCAAGAATTTTTGGAGACGTTTAAGGGACTGAAAAGAGTAAAAGACCTTCTTACTCACATCAGCAATATGAACCTCCCAAGAGAGTTTAGTATCCATGTGAACGCCTAGATATTTTTCCCTTTTGGAGTAATTTATGGGCACTGAATCGTACACTACCGGCGGGAGAGACTGGTGAGCCAATAGGTTGAGCATGTATCTACCACCAACAATGAGCGCTTGCGATTTGGTTGGGTTTAGTAAGAGCCCATAGGATTTAGCCCATTTGCATATATTTTCAAGGTCATCGTTGATGGCAGACACAGCCTCAACGAGTTCACCTACTTTAAAATGACGATATAACTGCAAGTTGTCTGCATAGAGATGATAATTAGAAGTTAGGACCTTAGTGATAGCATTTATAAAAATTGAGAAGAGAAGAGGAGAGAGAACGCCACCCTGGGGAACGCCCGCAGTCAAGTCACACCATTCAGAGGAACACTCATCGGATTGGACAGACTGGGAAAGGCCCCGAAGATAAGATTTGAACCACTCAGTTACCGAAACAGAAACATTAAGAGAGGAAAGGATTCCCAACAGGATGTCAAAGTCAACTGAGTTAAAAGCACTGCTGAAGTCCAGTAAAACCAATACAGTCAGAGATTTATTCTCCATAGCCAGTCTTATATCGTCAGTAACTTTAACGAGAGTTGTTAAAGTACTATGTCCAGGTCTAAAACCTGGTACGGACTCAGCAGGACATTAGAGGACAAATAACAAGAAAGTTGCCTCTGGCCAATACTCTCGAGGACTTTGGAGAGGATTGGGAGTATGGATATTGGACGGAACTGGGATGGTAAGGAGGGATTTGAAACTTTAGGAAGCGGTAGGACGTGAGTCTTCTTCCAGGATGTAGGAAAAGAGTTTTTGAAGAGTGAAAAATTTACAATGTGAGTTACGACAGGAACTATTTCAGTCAAAATAGGCAAGGACATTTGGAGTTGAAGGCCATCGTCTCCGACCGCCTTAGTGAAGATGGACAGGATACATTTCCTAATGTCTAGTTCAGCAACTGGGTGAAACGAGAAAGAAGTATTTGCTGGCAAAGGAAGACTAGAGAGTTCTTTAAGAGTGGAAGATTTAACATGGTTGTCGAGGGTGATTGGTGACTTAGAAAAGTACGCATTAAGTGCATTGAGGTCCATCTTATCGGGAGAACTCTTGCTTGAGGCTTTGCCAATACCAAGAGTTTTCAAAAATTGCCATACTTGTGTTGGGTTGAAGTTATCAATGGAGTTATGAATGTGGCGCCTTTTTGCATTCCTACACAGACGACTGCAGCGATTCCGTATCTTCTTGTAAATTTCCCAGTTATCTTCAGTGGGCTGCTTTCTGTACAAGCGCTTAGCCTTGCCACGCTTAGCCATCAGATTTTTAATTGCTGGGGATAGCCATGGCGCTGGAAGATGTTTCACTCTCACCTTTTTAAGAGGAGCGTGTACCTCATATAGTTCCAGCATAATCCTGCTGAAGACTGACACCATTGAGTCTAAATTCTCGCAGGTGAATACAGGAGACCAGTCAATACCACCCGCATCAGAATAGTTTTCTCAGCGTACGCCAAAGAATGAATTTTTAGGCAACATTTTGCTACCTTGAGTTACGTTATTGCAATTTTCATATAGATCTCTAATATTTTTGAAAATATATTTTAGCATATGACACTCAGGAATAGTGTAGCTTTCTACCGGTGAAAGAATTTTCAAAATCGGTTCAGTATATCCAGAGATTACCACTTACAACGTCACAAACTCACAAATCCACAAACTCCCAAACTTGACCTCTTTATAATATTAGATAATTAAACTTGATGCATACGAATGGTACTCTTTGCTATGTATGGGTAACATATTAATTAATTAGGATTATGAATTTGATTTTTCAATTTCTTACGTACAATGTTATCGCGGCTTGCAGAATGAAACACGTCATCGGACTTCTTAGATTGTCCCGATTATAATATACTAGCTGACCCCCGCGGCTTCGCTGCCGTCAAATTGCTACCACCATTTTAACAAATTGGTAGGTAGGGTAGGTGGGTACCCTACCTAGCAATTTGTTAAACTATTTATTTGAATAAGAATTAATACTACAATACGAATGTAACCAACTTTTGTTTCTATCGGCGATCTAATTAAAATTTAGAAAATAAAAGCTGCTCTTGTGACTTAACTATTATAGATATATTCTCTTGCAGATTTTTTTGTAGGTAATAATGAGTACTTTAATCATGTAGTACATAATTTTATGTATAGTTCTCGGCAAACTTCATGGCCGCCCTGAAGTTGGCTACAATGGCTGCGCAGTAGTAAATCTCATACAAAAAAAAACAGCAGCGACTCGCAAGTAAAAGGATTTATTAGGTTCGTGAGTATTTTTTTCTTTAAATACAGTGAAGGTTCGTTTCATAGTATTTTTTTGCACGTTTTTACAGTTTTTTTTCACCAAAACGTGTTACAATGCAAATTTTAACAATCTAGTGGAATGCCTCAGAAATTAAAAAATGCGCCATCTATTGGCATCAATTTTAAGTGATCCGTTGAAATAATCTTTGAAAAATGAATTAAGAGCCTAATATTCCATAATTTTGTATTTAGGAGAGTTTATTAAACAAGAACATACAATTTTTATGTTGTCATTCCAGAAAATATTAATTTTACACACATTCAATAACAGACAGGTGCATATTGCGCCATCTAGTGAGATTTATTTGAACCAACTTTTCTTTGTTAGCAATGAGACCCCGTGATATTAGTATAATATTATTAAGGTTTTAACTATAAGTCCTCAAGATAATATATCATTTACACGATTCTCCCTAATATATGTAATCGTACATGTTTTAGCAAGTTACTCTTATCACTAAAGCCCCACTGACATATTTCACATTTGTAAGGCCTTTCACCAGTGTGTAATCGTGCATGTCTTACCAAATGTCCCCTTTCTTTAAAACGACGCGCACACACTTCACATTCGAAAGGCTTTTCATATGTGTGTACTCGAATATGACATCTTAAATTACCTGTTGTTCTAAAATATTTATGACATATTTCACATTTGTAAGGTTTTTCACCCGTGTGAACTCGTATGTGACATATCAATTTCCACTTTGAAATGAAATTACGGTGACAATAATCACATATCAAGTCACCGTGTGATTTTAAATGCCTCTTCAACTTATTGCTATTACTGAAACTACGCGGACAACTTTCACATTTGTATGGTTTTTCACCAGTGTGTACTCGCATATGACTTTTTAAACTTTCTTTTCGTACATACCGACGCTCACATATTTCACATTTGAATTTTTTTTCACCAGAGTGCACAAGCATATGGCTTGTTAAACTGTACTTATTAATAAAACTACGCTGACATAAGTCACATTTGTAGGGTTTTTCACCAGTGTGCAGACGATAATGTCTTGTTAAACCACTCTTTTCAACAAATCCACGCTGACATACATCACATTTAAAAGCTTTTTCACCCGTGTGTGCCCTAATATGACTTATTAAAGTACGGTTTTCTCTAAATCTACGCTGACATATGTCACATTCAAAAGGTTTTTCATCGGTGTGTACCCGAATATGCCTTTTCAAAGTAAGCTTTCGACTAAATCCACGCTGACATACGTCACATTTAAAAGGTTTTTCACCAGTGTGCACCAGAATATGTCTTTTTAAATAAAGCTTTTCACCAAAGCTACGCTGACATACGTCACATTTAAAAAGTTTTTCACCAGTGTGCACCCGAATATGCCTTTTTAAAGAATGCATTTCACTATAGCTACGGTGACATATCTCACAAACGAAAGGTTTTTTACTTGTATGTAAAAATGTATGACTTTTTATGATGTTCTGGTGATTTTTCGAGTCTGGTTGTTCAGTGGTTTTATTTAAACTTGTAATTTTATCTTGTGGTTTAGCTCTTTGTGTGTTATGTTTAGGTTTCTTCACGCCAGCCGCCCCTGTAATTTATAATTCTGGTAAGTTAGAAAATCCACACTAGGACCGCCGCGCCGTAGAGAAACAGAGGATTACAGGACACATTTGAGGCAGTGGTTGAGCGATCGGTTACTGCGCTGCGTGTCGCGGGTTCGAGTCCCGCACGGAACAAATATTTGTACGGCCTGCAGATAGTTGTTCCGGTATGGTTGCATGTGTATGTGAGTATGTATGTTTGTAAATACACCCATGAATCACACATCATCATCTGCCTAGCCTTTTCCCAACTATATTGGGGTCGGCTTCCAGTCTTACCGGATTCAGCTAAGTACCAGTGTTTTACATGGAGCGATTGCCTATCTGACCTCCACAACCCAGTAACTGGGTAACACGGTGCCCCATGGCAAGACTGGTGTCAGATCTCATGCTTCTGACTACCCGTACGAGTCACAACTGTCAAAGATCTTCAAATAACAGCCGGGACCAACGGCTTAACGTGCTTTCAGAGGCACGGCGGAAACTCGGTATGTTGAGAAATGGTCACCCATCCACGGACCGACCTCGTCAAGCAATATTGGAAAATCATTAACACATGTCCCCTTCACTTCCCCGGGGGTTCTCGGAGCTCAACTCGAGCGCTCGTGTCTTTAACTTTTCACCTTTAACGTGAATTCACGACTTTAATGGTATCCTTTTAAGTCGTGACAGTCTAAAAAGTCAGATTTGGAATCAAAGAAGACAGCTATAAAAATACTTAAGGCCGTACCGTGACCAAAAAATCAGCATGAGATATGAGCATTCCTATTGGCCTAGCGGCACTGGTGGCGCATGAATTACAGTAGTGAATACGCCCAGATTTTAGAATAAAATCTTTATAAAATCGAATATTGGTCTTTTGAAAAAAATAAAAACTTAGAAAATATCCGTTATCAAATTGTCTATCCATTAGTGTTAGTACAAAAAATAATTAATGAACACTTTACGAGGAGATGCATGCTATCATTAATAATTTCTCATTTTTATGGTTTTGTTGGAAGGAGATTAGTGAAACATATACCACTTAAAAAAAAACTATCCTACCATTTTAGAATCAATATTATGTAGAAATTTAATGTATTTTTATTAATTGATATTTCTTTTTAAATAAAGAGTAGATAGCTCTTAAAAACTGCACATAAACGACTAGCGCGGCGTTTTGCTCGGAGAGGCGCCTTAATAACTAGCTGACCCCCGCGGCTTCGCTCCCGTCAACTGGCTACCTACCCTGTCTAAGTGCCTACCCTGCCTACCTAATATTTTTGATCTATCATCAATAGTTTTCTCAGCGCACGCCAAAGAATTTTATTATTATTTTATTATAGGCTATAATATATTTTTTTGAAAATATATTATAGGCTATGACACTCAGGAATAATGTAGCTTTCTACTGGTGAAAGAATTTTCAAAATCGGTTCAGTATATCCAGAGATTACCTACCCCCACAAACTTTACCTCTTTATAATATTAGTATAGATGAGTAGATAAAACTCTAAACAACACCATTATCATAATAGTGCTGCCATCTCAAGGATGAGCTACCAGTTATTACCTCCATAGTCAGTCCTAATAGACTTTGGCTATTATAACTATGCATTATTCAAAAAATGTGGAAAACCGAAAGTTTGGGGAAGGTAACACTACGTCTGTACTATTAAAATTGATTTTGACAGTTGTTTTTTTTTGGTATTTTTGATAGGTTATTTTGTTTATATACTGATTCGTTCCTAGTAAAGAATAATCACTTTAGTAGGATGCAGTGTGGATTTGTTACAGTTTTATCACTGTGAGTGACCGTTTTCTCAGTGTGTGATTACTGCAAAAGCACAAAGTTTGTTGTTTTGCTTCATAATAATGTACAGTCAAGGGTCAAAAGTGCAGTCATACTCTCCCAAAACTCAAATGGCTGGTTTTTGTAGATGTTAAATTATCCACAACTGATTTAATATTTTGTATAGAAATTAAAGTATAGATTATGCCTACGAACTGCGAAAAGTTGAAATTCTGCTGCCTACAAAAAAAATTGCCTTTTCTGTTTTGGTAGAGTGTGACTGCACTTTTGACCTAATTTGACATGGTTTTCTTCTAAACAACATGAACAGGAGTATGAGTATTCGAAATAATGTCCTTAGTTAAATAATCTATTATGCAAAAATCAAAAGGCAAAATATCAATATCATTAAGTCGACGTACACGTCAACGTTGCGATATCTTGTAAACATTGTCGTTTTTTGGCTAAGATCGACATCGTGCTGTTCCTTCACATCTTGGCATTTAGTGTAATATAATAAATTAATAACTCCCGGCCATCCTCCTATATTAGATTTACTCATTTTTGATATTGGATTTGTTAAAAACAATGTACAGCACAATCTGACGGCTGAAGTACCACGAAAGACATAAAAGCTTACTACGTTTTAAAATCTTTTTGGGGATACCAATTAAGAGTTCTGCAGAGTTATAATAGCCAGAGTCTACAATTTATTCGTCTATGCTGTTGATAAACTAACTAGAGTCTGGCAAACGAAAGTAGAGACTGAAAAAGCGCGGCAAATTTAAATAATATCAGCATAGCAACCCTAAAAACTAGTATAGTATGTATAAAATCTACCTGGAATAACGTAATTTGATACTTTAGAATTAATGATATTACTTCGTCTGAATAAAAATACTATTGGTACATTTAGGTAGGTAATACTTTAGATATATCAATCTGAATAAAAAAACGGCAACAGTATTCCATAATAATTTTGGTTAATTCACTATCTATCAAAATCTGAATCTAAGACTTTCATGTGAAAAGATTCATAAGAGTCACAGAAATCATTGTTTTCTACATTAATAATGAAACTTTTAAATGATTAAATAGAGAAAATGTTTTTACAAAAATATAAATAGTGATTACGAATTAAAACAAAGTATCAACTTAGTAGCGTCATACGGAAAATTGGGGTTGACATTAGTTTATCATTGCCATATAAAAAGTTTGCAAATAATTCCAGTGTCTACTTTCGTTTGCCAGACTCTAATAGCTTGGCAAATTCGTAAGTGACCCTCGTCCGCGGGCGCGGGGGACGTAAGACAGCAGGGGTGGTAAACTGTACGCGCGGGACGGGTGCCACCTGACGGGAGCGTCGCTCGTCGCGTCATCGCGCCGTCACATCATCGGGTAGTAACTTTCTTAGTATCTCTAAGTAGTCTGTGGTAACTTTCGCCGCCACCCGCGCGGACCTTTTGAGTGTCGATACTTACTTGTCGTCTTTTTAGTTTGTCGCTTCTTCTTAGATACTTCTTGTTTTTCTTTCGCTTCAGTTTTAAACTTCAGCAAAGGTGCCTCATCTTCGAAATGTAATTTAGAAATTAGTGTTGGTTTTTCTGGTTGTTTTTCATCCACTTCAGTCTTAATTTTCGTCAAAGGAACTTCATCTTCTGAATCCGACTCAGAATGGTGAGCTGTTTTATCTTCTGATACAAGCTGTGCTGGTAAAACTTCTTGATCTGAATAGCTCTGTAGACATTCTCTGTCTTGAAATTCCTGTTCTGACTCTGTGAAAAAAGAAAAACAGTCAAAAACCGTTGCTTGTTTTTATTTTAGCCTGATGGTGTTTGGTAAAGTATGCACTATGTCAGGGATGGCGAACCTATGGCACGCGTGCCTGTGGTAGCACACGACAAAATATTTTGGGCCACACTAAAATGAGGTTATTTAGAATGTAGGTAATTTGCAACAGCAGAAATGACACCAACTCCTACTTTTATTTAATTACTAGCTGACCATACATACTTTGTTTTGCCATAAAAACACCAAACATTCATCTACCCTACCTACCTACCTTACCCACCTAACCTACCCTACCCTCCCGTACCTACCCTACCCTACTTACTCTACCCGACCTACCCTACCCTACTCTACCTACCATATCCTGTGTTTGACTAATGTCAAAATTTATACGACACTGACGTTACTCAATTGTTTTGCCTTCCTGGAACCGCTCCACTAACACTTGAACTTTATGTTGTGGTATTAAAGTTCAAATTGACTTTTAAGTATTATTACGAGTCATTTGTATGGGAATATAGAAAAGTGTTGTTTTTAGACTATTTATTTTTTCTCTCCGTAAGAACTTTCTCCTAACAATAACAAACGCAACAAAAAAAGAATTAGCGAAATCGGTTCAGTGGTTCTCGAGATTTGCGCTTAGCAACATTACATTTAGCGATTCATTTTTATATTAAAGATGAGGATTGCTGTAAGAATTTCTGGGTGCAAATAAAGAATTGATTAATTCATAGCATTTAGAGTTTAATTTTTTGTCAATTAAGACAAAGTCAAATTTTCTGGTGGCACTTTTTTGTCATATAAAAATATTTATAATTTAAATGTCACGTTTTCTAATAAAGGTTCGCCATCCCTGCACTATGTTATTATTTAATGTTGTGATATTATTTTTAAGAATAAATAATCAAAATCGCATGTTTTTTCGACTATATCAGGGTTGGCTTCTTGTATGACTGTAAAACTATACATATTAATTTTGTAAATTTTATTTAAAATAAAATTAGGCCGTTGTTTTCTAGCTGGCTACGCTAAAAAAATATCGCAATAAAGACAGAAGTCAGCCTCTTAAGTCCATACAATTTTGATACGTTTGACCAAGCTGTCACCTAATTGTAAGCGATTATGTTGCCTATCGAGCAACTTGCCCAGCTTCACTTAAGGGTACACTAGTCGACGGCATGAACTATTTTGTGCGCGGGGTTAAAATGCATTTTATATCAACCGACAACACGTGCGGAAGAGATAGATGCTGTGGTGAGCAGTAGGAAACTAGTTCGCGTACGAATACACACTTTTGCAAATTGGTAGCGACATGGATAATGATTTAGGACGAAACCGAGTGCGCGAAACTTTATAAACAGACCTTTGGCAGTCTAGATATCATGAAAAAACGACTAAATCTATTTGTTCAAAATAAAATTATTTGCATTGTTGAACTACTAATCTATCCCTGTATATATCGTATCGTTTTGCAGTTTTCCGTCTTCTTATGGTATTTATTCGCGCCCAAAAATGCGTTAAAATTGGTGTCGAAATGTGGAACTTTCGACGCTCATAACTTTCATATATTTTCTTTTTTGCTTCGATACAGGGCTAATGATGAGACAAATTGATTGATTTTGATTTGACAAATTGATTCTTTTTTTGTTTGAATGTGTAAGTTTCGAAATTGGTCCCATTTTAATTGGGTGAAGATCTGATGAAGAACTTCGAAGATACACAACAGAACTCTTCAATAAATAAGGGCAAATCTCTCAGCACTGCTGCAATCGCATGTCTGTTTATTGTTTATACCATTTCATAACATAACATCACGCCAGTACGCTCTTAAGGGGTAAGCAGATCTCTCATTTGATCGGTTTTGTTCAAGTTTCATGATATTCGGGTAATCTATTCTGGCGTTATAGGAAACTTGCTAAACAACTTGCCTATTAGGTAGGTACAAATAAAAAGAGAAAAATAAAATTACAAAAAAATACTACCGACTTCCAGAAAACTACAAAGTGAAAAATAACTTTATTTTTGGAAGTCGGTGTCCATAACGCAAAAAAAGGTACCTACGAAAGACACCGACTTCCAAAAATAAAGTTATTTTTCACTTTGTAGTTTTCTGGAAGTCTGTAGTATTTTTTTGTAAAAAATTTTTTTGAACCTTCATCGTCAAACAGTGGAATAATCCCTAGACTACGTTTGTATGGATGAATTTTCGACTAGTGTAACCTTAAATACCACCAGGTTGAAACTTTTGAAAACACAGACTCCGGCAGGGAACTTGTAAGTACTCTTAAAACGTTTAGTTATGGATGGGATGTTCACTATGCTACAGGGTACCAACTAACGATGTCACGCCACCCTTCACCGTAGGTCTTGTAGTTAGATGTAAGAACAGCTTTGGCAAAATTTAATCAAAATAAGATAAGACAATGATTTATTTCTCACAACAATATAGAGGTATATTTAGAGAGGTATCAATACAAAGTAGGTACGTAACAACACTAATTATACTGTGGGAGACTGGTGCCTAAACTAGACTTGAAGTCTGTATTTCAGGACACCAGGTCTCCACCCCTTGGGTACTGCGTACAATAATTGGTGCAGCAAGAATTTCTAAAAGCATAAGGCTTTCAAGTTTAAAATAAAATAGAAAACGACTGGGCGTGTAGGTAATGGATGGAATTGTGTATCTAAAAGTAAAATCTGTGTGTATGTTTGTACTTGGAGCGACAGCCTGCCTGTCCGCCACCAACCAGCTAGATAATTTGATTATCCCGAGCTCTAATAAATCTTTAAAAAAATTAAGGACCTACCATTTTGATGTTCCTCCTTCAGCTCAATAATATCATCATGTCCCTCACGATCAGCTGGTATGTTTTCTTTGATAACATGTCCACTTTCTGCTGGACATTCATCAGATATGGTTATGTGCACTGTTGGACTTATCATATACTCACTGAACTTTGAGTGGCCTTGGTCTAGACAAGGTCTTGCCTGTAAAAGGTTGATAAGGGTTAAAGCATATAGACGCAGAATTGAACCGACTTTCCAATGATGTACATAGCATATTGGCGCAACTAAAATGTGTTTGTCTTTCTTTCCTCTCACAAATTAATGCACACATTTCTCTCATGACAAAAAAGACAGGCACACTCGACCTTTGAAGTTTCAAATGCTGATCACGGTCACCTAGGCTTGCCCATGTTGAAGCGTTATGCTCAGTCTATTATTCCGCATTGCTGGGACACAGGTCTCCTCTCTGTGAGAGGGTGTGGGCTGCAATCTAACATGTGGGTGCCCAGTTGTAGATGTAACAAGTCTACGAATTTAAAGTTTTAAGACAAGTGGGTTTCCTCACAATGTTTTCTTTCAATGTTTAAGAGGGCACCAAGTAAAGCACCTGTCTAGGTTCGAACCCACAACCTCATGACGCGGCTGTCACCACTGGAAAACCACTGCTCCTAGTGAGTAGTGTCGCTTACCTACATTTGTTTTAAGAAATTGACTCACACTCTGTTCCGTTGTTTTGAATTGTTAAATTAGGTATAGTTCTCGCCAACCGCCCTAAAGTTGGCTACAAGGGCTACGCAGTAGAAAATCTCAAACAAAAACAGCATCAATCCGTGCCTTGTGCATTGGAAAGCCAACTTCAGGGCAGCCAGAAGTTTGGCGAGAACTATATATTACCTTTGTTTGCAATATTTGCAAGTATGACTGAATGTTCCAATTGCATGTAATAGGGCCTCACTTATATGAACAAAAGTATGTATGTAAATATTGTACATGAGCAGGGGGCAAATCTGCTACCTGCTTGGGCCTATACTGGGCACTTTGGAAGATGGGTCTAACCGCAACACCCATGTGCAGGTTATGTGGTGAACATACGGAATGCATGGAGCATCTTCTGTGCACATGCGATGCACTGGATGGTAAGCAAATAAGTCTTCTAGGGGTTGGATATCCAAAACCAGAAGACTATAGGCTCATATCTCCTAGTCTCATTTTAAAACTCATGAAGAGAATTTTCAACGAGATTGGGGAGGAGTAGGTTATCTAGGGGACCACAATAGATCCCAATGGGTCGAAGTGTCCGAGTTATTTCTCGGCCCCTCCATCAGATAAGATAAATATTGTAAAATACTTTTCTTTTACCAGAGTAAGTGTGGTGATTCTAATCTGTTCTGCTCCATATCAATCTTCCTCCAAATCAACCTTTGCAAATGGATATTAGACTCAATTATTATTATTGTTATAACTTTAAATATTAAACATTCAGTGCCCCATAATGTCCTAATAGAAATAAATTATTTGACTTTGATTTAAAAACAAACAGCCATAAACCTGTCAAGACTCAATTCTCACCTCATAGTCCTCATTCAATACCCGAGCAAACAGCTTCTCAGCTTCCAGACATTTCTGCTGCAATCGGCAGCATTGCTTCAGTCTATTGTAGCACAAGAAACAAGCGAGCATCGGTCTCCTATCTTCAGTCACTAACTGCAAGAAGACTTGTCTTGAACTATTTATAACTAGCTGTTGCCCACAACTTCGTCAGCATTAATATTTTGAATAACCATTTTTTTAATATTTATATTATGAAATAATATTGTAGGCTTACTTGAGAAATTATTAGTTCACCATACAAATTTCCACTCCCCTTTTCACATCCATAAGGATGATTGCCGGGATAAAAAATATCTTATGTCCTAACCAGGGTCTCAAACAATCTGAATACCAAATTAAATCTAAATCGGTTCAGCGGTTTAAGGCGTAAAAGGTAAGAGGAAGAGTTACTTTCGCTCTTCCTCAAATCTTCCTTATAAACTTACAAATTTCTAAATAATTTACTTACTGGAGCATCGGTTAGCTTCTCGTATAGTTCCTGCAGGTTCTTGTTGCCAACCACATACATCCGAACATTCTCCACTAAACATATCCTACACATCGATAGTTTGTGCTTATTCATCTTTAGAACACTTGAGGACAACTTTATTTACCTAGTTAAAAATTACTATAAGTACCAAATGTACAAAAACATTCTCCGAATAAAAGCTTGTATAAATATCGTAGCTCTTCATTCGTGGATGTCAGTGAGATAGAGGATACCAGCCGGTGGACGGATAGAAGCCTAGAGAGCTTAGCTTCTCCTCGAACGTGCGTGTCCAGTCAATAGTAGTTAGTACGTTAGTAGATTTATAGAAATCTCTATAAACTCGTACTTTACTCTTTGCAAACAAACAACTTAGCACAGTTAGCACACATATCCACACATGACAGTTGACACAGCAAACAGGTCATGCTGTTTTTTTTTTTTTTTTTTTTAACCACCAGTGTTGCCAGTGACAGATAGTCAAATGTTACATGATACATCTCAAAAAGTTACGTTTTCATGAGAAAAGTTACATTACCTTATTTTATGTGGAAAATGACATTAGTGTAGGGCTTAACACGCATTGCAATTTTTTGTCCGCGTACTGAATCTGACTAACACGCACTGCTGATAATATGCCGTCAGGTGCGACAACGCGACGAACGAAAACTTCCTTAGATGCGTTCCGTTTCACGATATTTTTTTATTTGCTGGAAAATATTGCGATATTTTTATTAAGTCCTAAAAGTTACGTAAAAGTTACATTTTGAGTAGTGTTACATGGAGGTTACATGAGCAGGTCAAAAGTTACGTAAAATGTAACAAAAGTTACGTTCTGGCAACGCTGTTAACCACTGACTTATAACCCTATGGACTTGCCATACCTACGAAATTAGCGTGCTTATTAACATAAATCGGGCAATTAAGATGGCTGCCCATTTGCCAATGAGGTAGGCCATTTGCAACTGTTTGACAGCACAACTACACAGATAAACGTACATATACGGCACACAACTACCAATTCCAGAGACATTGTAATACCTAGACGGAACGTATTTACGACGAAAAAGAAACTGTCAATTCTTTCGTTCTTGCTTATAGAGAAACTCTATGAAAAAGAAAGAGACAAACATACACAAACGCTACCATCCTAAACGTCAAAGAGACCACTTTTTAGTCACTGTTGTAACCCATCGGTTAGCAGCTCTAATGAAAGTTTTTCGCTGTTTTCAAGCCTTTGTATCGTTTATATCAGGAAGAATTTTGATGTTTAATTATCTGCATGAACCATGTCGTGTGTGGCTATCGGTTGCAAGAGTAGAATGAGTGTATTAACAGAACATAATCAAAGGATATATTTCCACAGGTGAGTTATCGACTAGCATATTGAAATTATTGTGCAGGGAATACATTTCATAGGCTGTCCGGAATAAAGGTATCTAAGTTCTAAATACGTCGAGGACGTATAGTATAATTTAAACCATTCTATTTAGTGAAATAATTAACTTTTATACGTTCGCTGATAGAGCTATGACAGTTTACGTACTTACGTTCTGATGTTAGAGATGTGACAAAAGTCACGAGAAAGATTTATCGATACTGTATTTTTATTTTACTTACTTTAATTTATTTCATAAAGTTTATTTGCTATTTGCGATTATCAATCTAATATCGATTGTGCACAGGTTTCCTAAGAGTACTTATTTAAGAAATAAGTGGATCAACAATATGAAACGGGTTAACTGGACACCTTCACTATATTCTCGCTTGTATTCACACAAGGGATAGCGATAGAATGATTCATTTTAATGAATCATGCTATCGCTATCCCTTGACCCATTTATGGACACAGTTTGATGAATCATGTTAATTTTTACATATTATTGTTTTAAATTAAATTATTATATTTAAACAATATTGATATTATTTTTTATTTTATTTTTATATACATACTCGTCTGTAAACTTTCTTTTCAGTCTTCATCAGTATATCGATCAGTACATGTCTGTACAGTCGTACGAGTGTACCAAAAACTGTCACTTTGATCTCATGATGTACCTCGTTTTTGCGCAAGGTATGAATAAACATTATTATACAACTCGTATAATGCGAAGAAAAATTACGAAAGAATGGAATTGTACTCTTACAATGACTGATAAGTTCACTCTTTGTACGAGTACACATTCACTCTTTAAATAATTATAAAGATTCCCTACAAAAAAAACGTAAAATTAGCCGCAGTCAGGGACGATTCTTACAGACATTTGACCAAATTTGTAGATCGCTCCAAAACTAAACTCAATAATATCGATATGACAGTGGCACAGATCTAGTACTGATATATGTCTATAGATAAGTATCTATAGCATACTCGGCCACACTGGCACAAAAGATGGTATAGACAAAAGTATATCTATCTCTTTTTGCTTACATGATTTTGACGTCACTCAAAAGTGTTACCAAGTTTAGTCCTTGTCAAACATTTAGATGTCTCTCTTTTCATATGCAGCTCTTGGTTAGTTAAAAAGAGACAAAACGCTTTTTGACATACGTGTGTCGATATTATAGATTTTTATATAGTAGAATATGCCGTCTTTTATATAGAGTACCACTGTTGAGTCTGGCTTTCAGGCATTGCAGTGGTTTGGGAATAGTGCGGTGGAATTGCCAAATAGATAATAAAAGATTTATCAATATTTATTGGTTATACTAAAGTTCAAAATTATAATAGCTTTGCGAAAATTTTACATGATTTTTCGAACGAAAAACTACTAGTAATTGATGAATGCCTCGTTAATCAAGTGGTCGAAAGCAATACACCTGAGTATGTATCAGTGACCGTGAGAAGTTTTTTTGCAGTTACACACATGACGCTGAACTGGAATTTTCCAGAAGCAATCCTGATCCTGGTTTTTTTATTTTTTATATTATTGATAGTCTCGCGCTTGACCACTATCTCACCTGATGGTAAGTGATGATGTGGTCGACGATGTAGCGCGCTTACCTAGAAGAAACCTATTCACTCTTGACTTAAAGACTCCCAGGTTGTAGCTCTCAGGAAATACAGACTCCGGCAGGGAATTCCACTCCTTAGCTGTACGCATAATGAAAGTATTCCCAAAACGTTTGGTGCGTATGGGTGGAATGTCCACCATGTACCGATGACACATCGCCGTACGTCTTGTATTCCGATAATGGAAAGGGCTAGGAGGAATTAGTTCATTTAATTCCAACGCACACTCCCCGAAATGTAACCGATAAAAAACCGACAGACTGGCAACTTGGCGGCGATGTTCAAGGCTCTGGGATAACTATTCTTCATATAGTAGAATATGCCGTCTCCATAGTTATCCTACCTCATTGCTGTTAACAACTAGAATGGCAGCTGTCAGTGTCACTGTCAGTTATGGTAGAGCCTCTGTTAGATAAGGTGGAAACATACACCCGACCCGACGCCACGCCACCCGACGCCTTCTGACGCGTTGAAGTACTAATCCATCCCATATATTTAATACGGTCAGAAACACATAGTCAACACGCCATGAGACGACACGCAATCACTGCGGTAACACGCAGTCGGTTTGGATCAGCATGTTGCCGGGAGAGAGGGCACACACGCCACCCGACGCATCGCACACAGTGTGTTTCTAGTTACGCGTCAGTCAGTCGAGAGCATTCCTGGCGTAAAGATATTTTTGTATGTTTTTATTTAAAATGTCAGATGAACAATTCATCGAATTAGTAAAACGGTACTCATTATTATATGATATGATTTCAGGTCAATACCGCCGTGATCATAGTATTAGAAATAATACTAGAAACAAAGCTATGATATGATAAATAAATAAAAACTAAATGATCAGTGGTGCCAACTTAGAGTAATTTACCCTAATTTAGAGTAAAGTTTAACTGCAACAGGGTCATTTTTAAAGTACAAACATGAACACTCGAAACTTGAAATTACTTTTGGTGGACCTAGAAAACCATTACAAATGTGTAGTGTGCTGGCTTCATCTGTTCCACCAGTTACTTTATTTTCGAATTTACATTCCAACTGCTTACCAATTGCTGTTAAGTCTAGGAAATACAGTAACGATGATTCATAGTGTAGTGTAACTCTTTGCGCATAATCTCGTTGCTATATATTGTCTACTTGTTTATAAATATGTATGACGTTATTGACACTTGTCATTAAATATTAATTTGTGTTTCAAGCTGAATAAAGCCAATATTTTGGTTTAGTGAATCTTTTATTATGTAACAATTTATTCAGCTTGAATAAGCTACTAAATAAAATACACGATGTATGGTAATACTCAGAGCAATGTACCATCGACTTCCAGCGTGTCAGGAAGCATATCAAAATACCTACGCCCAGAGCGCTTTGATACCACACCAGATTCACCAAGCGCCGAAAATAAATGGAAACACTGGAAACTTTTGTTTGTGAACTTCCTCAAAGCTGAGTTACAAATGTCCAAATCTGATAATATGGATACTATGAAATTAATGCTATTAGCGAACCATCTAGATGCAAATGTATACGTACAAATACAAGAATGTCAAACATATACAACTGCGATGGAAATGTTGGACAAAATATATATTAAACCCAAAAATGTAATACACGCCCGACATATTCTAGCAACTAGACGTCAAAAACCTGAAGAAACCATTTCGCAATACATACAATCTTTAAAACAGCTCGCAACTGACTGCAATTTTGAATCCGTCACCGCCGAGCAAAACAAACATGAATTTATTCGTGATGCATTCATAGCTGGACTTTCATCATGTGACATTCGTCAAAAATTACTTGAAAATATTAACCTCACTCTCGACGAAGCTCTAAATCAAGCAATCACTTTTGAAACAGCTGTAAATAATGCGAAATCTTACACGAACGAAATGGAATTGACTCTTAATGCTGCTCAAACTCGAGAAATGTTAATTACACCCCCTTCACAACTAGCGCTGGAGGAAAGAATAGCTGCAGCAGCACCACCACCAACTCCGGCACGCAAAAATTGTTGGTTTTGTGGAGGAAATATCCACCAACGTATTAAGTGCCCTGCGTTTCACAGTACCTGCAAACAATGCGGAAAGAGGGGCCATTTCGCAAAAGTGTGTCGCAGCCCAAAACCTGTGAATGCGGTAAATATAGAGTTATCTGAAATGTGCGCTGCGTCACCGGTAAGACTTAACCATGCTACATTCCCAGTCGTAATTAATCAGACACGTGCCGATGCCCTGATAGATACAGGCAGTTCGATAAGCTTCATTAACAAAAGAATTGCCCAAACGTTGAATCTCAGACATAAGCCACATCGTCAAACAATAACATTAGCATCTCTAGACAATACTTCTGTTGTAGAAGGAGTGTGCTTCGCTACGATTGAGTTAGAAGGCCATACATATAAGCAAATACCACTCCTAGTTATTGAAAATTTATGCGCAGATATTATAATTGGCCATGATTTGCTGAGAAACCACTCGTCCGTAGAAATGAAATTTGGAGGAAGTCAAAAGCCGCTTAAAATATGCAATGTTCTAGCAGCTGGTGTACCACCTGCAACTTTATTCCATCATGTATCGCCGGCAATCAAACCCATCGTTATAAAATCAAGGCGATACAGCGCGTTGGATGAAGCTTTTATTAAAGAGGAAATCGATAAACTTCTCAAAGATGGCGTCATAGAACTCAGTATATCTTCGTGGCGAGCTCAAGTCTTAGTTACTGGTGGAGGACAACACCGCAAACGGATGGTCATAGACTATTCACTAAAGATTAATAAATTTACTGAACTGGATGCTTATCCTCTACCAAACATAGAATCAATCGTATCAAAAGTGGCCAAACATAGATTTTTTAGTCAAATCGATCTGAAAAGTGCATACCATCAAGTGCCAATCCTGGCCAGCGAAAAAATATACACAGCATTTGAAGCGTGCGGTAATTTGTATCAATTTAGACGTATACCATTCGGAGTTACTAACGGAGTAGCTGCTTTTCAGAGAACTTTACAATATACAATTACGAAAGAGAATTTGAACGGCACCTACGCCTATCTCGATAACATGACTGTTTGTGGTAAAAATAAAGACGATCATGACAAAAACGAAAAGTTCATGCAAGCCGTACAAAAATACAAACTGACCTTAAACAAAGACAAGTGTGTGTTTGGGAAGGAATCGATAAAGCTCTTAGGATATACAATTGAAAATAATACGATAAGGCCAGATGAAGATCGCCTAGCCCCACTGATGCAACTACACATACCCGCAGATATGCCGTCTTTGAAAAGAGCTCTTGGAATGTTTGCCCACTACTCTAAGTGGATAAAGAAATTTTCAGAAAAAGTACATTCACTCACACTTGTTTCCAAATTCCCTATGAAAAATGATGCCATAGCATGTTTCCAAACTCTGAAGTCTGAAGTCAGATATTGCAAAAGCAGTTCTTACGTCAGTTCTAGAGGATATTACATTTACAGTTGAAACAGATGCTTCGGACCATGCTCTGGCTGCTACACTGTCACAAAATGGGAGACCTGTGGCATTTTTTTCACGGTCATTGAAATATCCAGAACGCCGACATCCTGCTATAGAAAAAGAGGCTGCTGCAATTGTAGAGGCTGTACGGAAATGGCGTCATTTTTTGCTCGGGAGACACTTTATTCTGATTACCGATCAACAATCAGTTTCATTCATGTTTAGACAAAATCATACAAGCAAAATTAAAAACCAAAAAATCGAAAGGTGGCGTTTGGAAATGTCTTGCTACAAATACGATGTTGTATATAGACCTGGTCGAGAAAATACTGTAGCAGACGCTCTTTCTCGTGTATGTGCGCACCTAAATCCTCATAGACTTTATGATTTGCACAATTCGCTTGGCCATCCAGGTATTGTAAGAATGACTCACTGGATTCGTATGAAAAATCTTCCCTATTCGACAAATGATATAAAAATTATGACGGAAAACTGTAGAATATGCGCAGAAATCAAGCCTCGCTACGCGACTACAAAAGGCCATCTAATTAAAGCTGTAACGCCTTTTGAACGCTTGAACATAAATTTTAAAGGACCTCTACCAACGAATACTCAAAACAAATACATTTTAACGATCATTGATGAATTTTCAAGATTCCCATTCGCATTCCCTTGCAAAGATCTAACTACAAATACAGTTATAAAATGTTTAAAGGAAATTTTCATGATGTTTGGGAACCCACAATTCATTCATTCAGATAGAGGTACATCGTTCATGTCAAACGAGCTACGAAATTTTTTGGTTCCATTGGGCATTGCATGCAGCCGAACAACGCCTTACAATCCAAAATGTAATGGTCAAGTTGAAAGACTAAACGGGACCCTGTGGAAGACGATACAACTTTACTTACACTCAAAAGACATGACGGTCACCCAATGGGAACAAGTTCTACCTTTAGCGCTACACTCTATACGTTCTCTATTATGCACGAGTACTAATACAACACCACATGAACGGATGTTCAATCATCCTCGACGCTCGCCGACTGGAGAATCTGTACCTTCATGGCTTTTGTCTCCAGGACCAGTTTTATTAAAAAAACATGTGCGAACTTCCAAGTCCGCTTCTTCCACAAGAGGGTCAAACTTGGAAGTTCTTATCGAAGCAAATCCGCTCTACTCTCACGTACGGCTTCAAAATGGTACGGAAACTACCGTATCTAATCGGCATTTGGCCCCGCTGCCAGACGAAGAGAACTTCGAAGATGCCGTCGATGACCCTACGCCTGAGGAACAACAGGTCACAGAATCAGTGGAACCTGCTACTGTACCTGCACTGCAAGAAGTTACGCCATCACCACGTCGACCGTCACGTGAGAGACGAGCTCCTGTTTATCTGAGTGACTACGTCACGATGACTTTAGTTAACTCTAAAGGAGGGGTGAATGTAGTGTAACTCTTTGCGCATAATCTCGTTGCTATATATTGTCTACTTGTTTATAAATATGTATGACGTTATTGACACTTGTCATTAAATATTAATTTGTGTTTCAAGCTGAATAAAGCCAATATTTTGGTTTAGTGAATCTTTTATTATGTAACACATAGAAAATGAAATAAGTCAGCTCTTAGCAGACGGAGTTATTGAAGAGAGCAGATCACCTTGGCGAGCGCAAGTTCTAATCACCAAAAATGAAAATCACCGCAAACGATTGGTCATAGACTATTCTCAGACCATTAACAAATATACAGATTTAGATGCCTACCCTTTACCAAATATAGAAAAAATGGTGAACGACATTTCAAAATACGACTTCTTTTCTAAAATTGATTTAAAAAGCGCTTACCATCAGGTATGTATAATGGAAGCAAAAAACAATATACAGCATTTGAGGCGTGCGGGAAACTGTATCAATTTTATCGTATCCCGTTTGGTGTAAAAATGGAGTCAGTAGATTTCAAAGAGTCATGGACTGGATAGTAAAAGAAGAGTATTTGACAGATACCTACGCCTATATAGATGACGTCACTGTATGCGGAAAAGACAAGGCAGAACATGATAAGAATTTAAAAAAGTCATGGATGCTTTTCAGAAGTATAGTTTAACTGTTAACAAAGAGAAATCTACGTTTTCAATAAACACAATTAACCTACTCGGATACAATATTTCGAAAAAGCATTAAACCTGATCCAGACCGACTCCAACCACTTATTAGCATGCCAATACCGACTGACAATACTTCACTTAAACGAGCTGTCGGCATGTTGTCCCATTATTCAAGGTGGATACCAAAATTTTAAAAAAAAACACACTGTCTCGTGAATCCAAAATGCCCATTAAATGATGAAGCTATATCTGCTTTTGATGACTTGAAGAATTGCATTGCAAAGTCTACAATATTTGCTATCGATGAAAACAAAATGTTTACAGTCGAAACAGATGCCTCTGATAATGCTATTGCGGCTACATTGACTCAAGAAGGACGCCCAGTAGCTTTCATTTCGCGCACACTATCCACAACAGAAAAACGACATTCAGCCATAGAAAAGGAAGCGTATGCCATTGTCAAGGCTCTCCGTAAGTGGCGACACTACTTGATTGGAAGATCTTTTGGACTAATCACAGACCAACGATCAGTTTCCTTTATGTTCAATCACACACATACAAACAAGATAAAGAACGAGAAGATAGAGAGATGGCGATTAGAATTATCTTGCTACAAATATGATATTGTATATAGACCAGGAAATGAAAATGACGCTGCTGATCACAGATTAGGTACTGATATGTGCTGCTGATGCACTGTCACGTATCTGCGCTATTCACACGGAATCTAAATTGAAGGACTTGCACAATAAACTTTGCCATCCAGGCGTTACACGAATGTAGCACTGGATAAGAAGTAAGAATCTAACATTTTCGGTAGAAGATGTCAGAAAGATGACAAATGCATGTTCAGAATGTGCAGTCGAGAACCTCGTTTTTTTTAAAAATAACAGCAATTTGATAAAAGCGACATCAGCGTTCGAAAGATTGAATATCGATTTTAAAGGGCCAGTACCGTCATCTTCGTCTAACAAGTACATACTGACTATTATAGACGAATATTCGCGGTTTCCATTCGCATTCCCGTGCCAAGACGTTTCCGCTGCGACTGTAATTAAACATTTATCGACTCTTTTCTGCACATTTGGATTGCCAGCTTATATTCATTCCGATCGTGGCTCCGCTTTTATGTCAAAAGAAGTAAAAGATTACTTACTAGCGAGGTATATCTACAAGTCGAACGACAGCATAAAACCCACAGGGCAATGGGCAAATAGAGCACACAAATGGAACAATTTGGAAGATAATACAATTAGCTCTAAAATCACAGGGATTTAAAATAGAGCAATGGGAAATGGTTCTAAATCAAGCACTGCACTCAATAAGATCTCTGCTATGTACAGCAACGAACCAAACTTCTCATGAAATGATGTTTGTACACAATAGAAAATCTACGGACATTCGGTACCAACTTGGCTTCTAACACCCGGTCCTGTCCTACTCAAAAAGCACAACGGAACCAACAAATACTCTCCCATAGTCGAGGAAGTCGAGCTGTTGGAGTCCAACCCGGACTATTCTTTTGTGAGACTGAACAACGACCGAGAAACGACCGTGTCTAACAGACATTTAGGACTACCAGGAATAGAAGACCACCGGCCTATCTGCAGGACTACGACACCTCAAGCTATAATACAGCGGGGGAAAATGTTGTGAACTTCTTAGTCGCCGCATTCAGACTCATTAGGAGTCTATGCTTTCTAGTGTTTGAAGTTGTCATTATATTATCTTAATGTTGCCTTAAGATTAGAAATATTCAATTGATAATATTATAAATAAATATATCTTTTCTATGTTGCCTTATATTTTAAAGTTGAATAAAGCCAACATATTTCATAACAAGTACGGTCATTTTTAGGGTACACACTCGGTGAAGGGAATTTTTATGTTTATGCTATAATAGAAATCATTAACTTATTTCAGTCAAATTTTTAACTGGAAGTCGGTTGTATTTTTTACCCGACGGCCGAAGGAGGGGAATGCGTTTATTGTAAAAAGTTTTAATTGTTTACTTTTTTGTGTGGCACATTACGGTACGGCACAGTTAGTGGTCAATTTCTATAGTAATCTAACTTCTTGGATGTATATTTGTTACTCAATCACGCCAGAACGGCTAAACGAATCTAGATGAGATTATAGTCAGGCACACAGGCTACTTTTTATCCCGGTATAATGTTCCCTTGGGTGATAAAGCACTATTGACATGGGTGAAGCCGCTGGCAGAAGCTAGTGTACAATAATTAGACATGCAATCCCGGGTGGTTTGCTGTAATATTTTGAAGAGTTCCGTTGAATATCTCCGAATTTCTTCATCAGATCTTCATCAAATTTAAATGGGACCAATTCGGGTACATAACCTTCCAAGCAAAAAATAATTTTCAAAATCGGTCAACAATTGACGGAGAAGTCGGTGAAAAAAATGATTAACACTGTGTCTGTAGAATGTATAGGGTAGTAAAAGCCTCACTAGCCAGGTCATTGAATTCCTAAAAAAATCATCATGTGTGACGTTAACAGCGTTGCCAGAATATAACTTTTGTTACATTTTACATTACTTTTGACCTTCTCATATAACCTCTATGAACGTGACTGAAAATGTAACTTTTGCGTAACTTTTAGTACTTATATATTTTATAACAACTACTTGATGTACTTCCAGTTTGCACCAAAGCTTACAGCAAGCCAATAATAGACTAGAGACTTATTTAAAAAAAAAACAGCAAGTAAAAAATAATCGGAACGCTTAAATGAAAGTTTTCGTTCGTCGTTTTGTAGCTCCTGATTTTGTGACACACAAATTGCACATTCACTCACTCACTCACGTTTATTTCTAAATCTTAGAGATGGGCGTACTAGGTAAATTGTGTACTCTTCTCTGTCCGTAAAGATACTCAAATCAAATCGCAAATAACACACTTAACAAACTCAACTCGATCCAAATACCTGTTCCACCTAGTCAACCTAGTACATGAAATATGCATACTTTAAATATGCTTAAAGACTAAGCATACCACGCACCACGTACGCGAACCACGGATACGTATGAATACGTACGTGCGCAGTAATGAATTGTACAAATGCTTAGGACTGTCAACGTAATGATTTATCTACATTGAAAATCTTCATTTATTAGCGTATTTAAAAGATTTAAAAAAAAAAACTGAGTATTTTTTTTTGCTTTTTTTGTATATATTTTGTTTTTTAAATTACGTAACTATTTAAAATCATTGTTTTTAGGTACCAATACGTCAAGCGAGATCACATTCGCAAGAGTCCGTACTTGATACTAGACTGCATCATGAAGTCTTCAAACGCATCGAGTATTGTAAAAGTATCTATTATTATGTACCTATAAAGTCTAGCTAGTTTTGACTAGTGTCGAGTCTCGAGTATTGACAGATAAGGATGGAAGGACTGCGAAAAGGACATAATATATACTAGCACAACACAGTGCGCGTCGCATTACTTTTACGCCATTGAAATATGGTTCAAATTCAAGTGACTGACACAGAAATGATTTTTGGCAAATGCTATGACTATGCTGCTATCTCACTTATCGCGTCGTCGGTACTTTGATTTGCGCGGGCCGCAGGTGCCGTGTACTGCGTAGGCACAGTGAGACTAGGTGGATCGAGTATTTAAAAGTTAGAATAGGTGCAGCCTAGTCTCATTAAATACCTAATCCCTGGATCTGTTCTAGTATATACGCTTCATCTCTACTAAATCTTCCATCCCGCTTACTCCGGCGAGCGAGTGAGCGTATTAGTGTTTTCACATAAAATAAGATAATCTAACTTTTTTTCGCCTGAAAATGTAACTTTTTAAGATGTCTCATGTAATATTTGACTATCTGCCACTGGCAGCACTAGACAGTACTGTTACTGACGTTTACTTCCGTTGTTGTTATCAGTTGTTATCTTGATTGACAGGTTCACACCACACACCACTGGACACCACTGAGACTGACCACATGAGTTTTTGTGTAAATGCAATGCTTTATATGCTTGACACTAGTTTTGTTTGTAGTGCAGATTGTGTTGTTTTGTTCAGTTATTTGCTAAAGAAATACTGCGCCCGACATAAGCAATAAAAACAATAAGTTTAATTTTAGTAAATATTTTTGTTTACTAAAAACAACCTGCTATATCTTTAGTGTAGCTCTCTGGGCCTGTCTCACTGATATCCACGAAGGAAACGCACACGATATACCAAGCTTATTTTAGGAGATTGCTTAAGTAGAAGGAGTTGTTCTAAGTTATATAGTAAAAGTTAACTGTGTATAAGAAGATGGAAAAACTGCCAATGTGTAGGTTATGCACAGTGGAAAATGTCAACATGTATGTGGTTGTCAACAAGAACCTGCAGGAATTATATGAGAAGCTGACTGATGTTCCAGTAAGTGAACTAGTAATATTTTTTTATTGAGAACAGTGGTGGCCCAGTGGTAACGGCCGCAACATAGATTGTGGGTTAGAACCCAGGCAGGCGCTGTACTCTGTGTAAATTATTTCATCACCACTGCTCTTAAAACGGTGAAGGAAAACATTGTGAGAAAACCGGCATGTCGGCATGAGGAGGCCTATGTGTATGTCCCAGCAGTGGCACATTAAAAAGCTGACGCTGATGAATAATTTTAAGATCCCTTTGGTCTTTGCAAATAAGCAAATGCAACTGTTGACTGAATAAATGGCTTAAATGCGTTTCTCAAGAGTCATCAGGCCTTTATCTGCCTTGTGAGCCTCACGCAGGCTGCATCACCACTGATCCAAGAAGTCTGTCTGATCTACCTCAGCATCTCCTGCAGGGTACCTGGATCATCGAAGTATTTGGCCCTGTAACTAGCGATTACAGGGCAGCTTAAGAGCAGGTGTGCTGCTGTCTCATCGTCCATCATGCATGCTCTGCAGAGTGGGCTGTCCGTGATTCCTGTGACAAAAAGGTGCTTATTATACGTCCCGCAGCTGTATCCTGTTAGACTGGAGGCTCAACCCTACATAGTTAGGAAAAGATAGATTTATTCAGAAGTATTTAATCATAAATAAACAAATAACTTTCTCTTGTTTTATTGCAGTTTGTGACTGAAGACAGTAGACCAGTGTTTGCTTGTTTCTTCTGCTGCACTAAACTGAAGCAATGCTGGCGACTGCAAAGAAAATGTCTGGAATCTGAGAAGCTGTTTGCTCAGGTGTTGAATGCGGACTGTGAGGTAAGGATTGAAGGAGTTTTCAAGTAGCAACTGTTCTCATATCATAATTATAATTAGTCTCTGACCAAACATTGATAACTGAATTAAGCCAAAGCTGATGAATTCGCTATCACCATAACACCCGGCTGATGCAGAAGCCACAGGTTTAATAACCCTGATAAACTCAGTTCAAGATAGGCTAAAATTGAACAAAATAATATTTTTAGATGTTTTGCTTCATTCACACTAATAAATCCAAACTATTATTAAAAGACAGTTGTCTGCCTGTCTGTTTGTTACATTTACTTGTCTTGACAACCAAATGATTTGAATGAAATTTGATACAGGTTTCAGGAAAACATTACTTGAAATATATTGATTAATATAATTATGATTATATGATACAGATGTTTTTATTCACAAGGAAACCTAAAAATAAACCTGATCTACCATGCATGCATGCTTTGCAAAAGAGGAAAACTGGCACATTGTGTGGTCACAGTTCTAACCTAATCTAGCTGTTTCGAATTTGACAAACTGTTTATTGTCTAAAGATTGTTTGCCATTTGATTACAGAATATATGATTATACAATACATATTTTTTTATTCACAAGGAAACCTAAAAATAAACCTAATCTATAATGCATGCTTGCTTTGCAAATGAGGAAGGGGTTTGTACAATTTTTTTTTATTGATAACTTTTTACTTAACATTTTTTTTTCGAATTAGGTACATTTAGACATATAAGTGTTATATACTCGTATTTTTGAAATCACCTCCTAAAACCTTTTATTTTTATACCTCCTACCTACCTTTTTGGTGCAGGACTATTGCAAAATATGGTAAAAAATGCGCGAAAAATGGTAAATGTGGGCTATGGATTTAGTGCAGGCTTTGTGGATCGATTGCCTAAAACTATAGGAGGTCTACTGTCCCCTGCCTGTCTACTATTGAATAACACGGCTATAAACAGGCACACAGGCATTTGCACACTCAATTAATGGGCCCCCATAAATAAAGGATCGCTTGCACTTTAGTGACGAAGCGCCAAAGGGGCAACATTTCCGGAGGTGCTTGAGGAGTGGAGAGGTATACCACGGCTATCAGGACAATCCCGGAAGTGCTTTTTTAGGGTTCCGTACCCAAAGGGTAAAAACGGGACCCTATTACTAAGACTCCGCGATCCGTCTGTCTGTCTGTCTGTCCGTCTGTCACCAGGCTGTATCTCATGATCCGTGATAGCTAGACAGCTGAAAATTTCACAGATGATGTATTTCTGTTGCCGCTATAACAACAAATACTAAAAACAAAATAAAATAAATATTTAAGTGGGGCTCCCATACAACAAACGTGTTTTTTTTTGCCGTTTTTTGCGATAATGGTACGGAATCCTTCGTGCGCGAGTCCGACTTGCACTTGGCCGGTTTTTATTTATTTATTTCTCACCACAATAAACATTACAGACATTGTTACACCATACGGTACATGATATATCTTAGTTTACTGTGGTAGTTTTGTGCCTAAGCTAGGCTTTAAGGGCCTGTGTTTCAGGTCACCAGGTCACCACCCTCTAGCAGTTAGATATCAGCATCTTACTGGGTTAACTTCCTTCCTCCGAACACGTTTGCTCTTGCAATTATTCACTCAAGCCAGCCACTTAAGGCAAGAGATAGGTGGGAACTCTGTTCCCCGTCAGTGTTCACTCCGACCGGCCAATAAAGGGCAAATCGGAGATGAGGGACAAGACGTCTCCCTGGAGATCAGGTCCGTGGGGTCGCCATTGGACAATGCTGCAGCTCGCCATAAAGCTGCCCTGCGGATTGTGTCTCTCTTAAGGTCTATCCACACTAGAGATGGGCGTTTTCGGTTTTTTGCGCAAACGGTTATGTAACCGATATACAGTTTTCATATCGATATCTTTTTTTAATTAAAACTTTGCCTCACACTAGGAATTTCTTCCTGTATCGTGGGTGCGTTTACAAACATATAAACTCACATACACAAACACCCAGAGCCGTGCGGGAATCGAACCCGCGACACGCAGCGCAGCAGTCAATCGCTCAACCACTGCGCCAACCGTGCGCTCAAAACGGACAATATCGAAAACGATTTTCAGATATAGATATCAGTAGTACAGCGACATGGTTCCTATCGGTTGTGAAGTTTGCGTTTTGTTCGTACTTTTTTGGATTGTTACGGGTTTTAAGTTTTAAATTATTCGTTCGTTCGTCGCAAGTAGCTTTGATTCGATACGTACAGTTTTTGTGATATCGGTTATTTTGATATGGGTATCGATATGATTTGATATCAAACCCCATATCCGATATAAGTTACGTTTTGATATATCGGACCCATCCCTAATCCACACATATCAGGGCCGTGCCCGGGACGTGACAGGGCTGGGCCCAGTCATTAAAGATCTGTCACTGGCCCGTGCCCACACGTCACACACGACCGTGCGTCCCGTGCACGGACGTGTGTGAACGAGTTCATATAAAATGTACACAACGATATTTTTTTGAACCCCTGACGGGGAACGGTCCGTCCACGTCCCGGGGACGGCCCTGATATGTGTGGATATACCTTTAGTCTGGCCCCTCGCCTTGGTCATGTTGCGGCAAAGTAAAATTTACCGGCACAGACCTACGGATCATTGAAGCGCCAGCCCCACCACGACGTCAACGTAGAGATACTGCGGTGGGGAGAAACTTATTTATTTATTTATTATTGTAATATTTATTTTATTAATATGCATGTATATGAAAGTATATTTTTTTTGTATGTCACCTCAAATTTTTTACTAGGTAAATCGATTTTGATTATTCTTTTTTTGTTTGGAGAAGATCTGATGATGAACTTCAGAGATATACAACAGAACTCTTAATTAAAAAGTGGTAAAACTCTCGGGATTGCGGGTACGCAGATGTACACACATCAACACGGTCTAGGGATATTTCATACTCAATTAAATAACTCGAAAAGTACTGGCTGCATTGGAATCTTTTATACACCGATTTGTTTGTAATTTATCTTAGACTAATTCCAAATTAAAATTTTTGAAAATTCTTTTGTTTCGGTGGCATAAAAATGTCTTGATGTGTAGGAGAGGGAATTTTCATTTGTGCGAAATTTAGATAACAATACGAATTACGTTTAGTTACAGTTTTTTTTTATTTTTAAACGAAAGATAAAGTTAAAATTGAGGTATTGTAGCCATGCAACGCCAACATTTGACGAGGGCGGAGATGTTACGAGCTGTGGGAATGCTGGAAGCTGGGTCTGTTCAGCGTAATGTTGCTGAGGCCATAGGGACCCACCACAAATGTAATTTCAAGATTGTGGATCGTGCCACAGGTGAAGTAGCGGAGAGGCACCGGGGGCCAAGTCGCATCACTACCCCCAAGGCAAATTACTGCGACAAGGCCGATTTTTGCAAATTACTGCGCGAGCTCAACCAAATGCAACGGCGACTCAATTGGTCCAAAGGCTGCGAGTGGAACACCAAGTGCTTGTGAGTGACCAAACTGTAAGAAGGCGACTGCATGAAAGCAATCTACGTAGACCACTCCGGGTCTCACCTTTACGGAGAGGCAATCGTAGACGACGATTAGAATGGGTTCGGAACCACGTGGACTTTGGCCGTGAGCAATGGTCCAATGTGCTGTTCACGGATGAATCCAGGCTCGGCTTCCATCCAGATTTACGAAGGACGCGTGTTGGGCGAGTTCCTGGACGATGGAGCCGTCTTCAGAACCCTCAGGAAGTTCACCCATACCAAGGAGGAACAATTATGGTTTGGGCAGGAATTCGTCTTGGAGGACGGACGGATCTCGTTTGGGTGCGGGGCAATATGACGGCAGAACGATACGTCCAACAGGTGCTGGGGCCCGTAATCTTGCCCCACAGAACACAAATGGGGCAAGATTTCCTGCTCATGCACGAAAATGCCCGGGCACACACGGCGAGAACGGTAGCAGCTTGGTTACATACACATAATGTTAGGGCCTTAGACTGGCCTGCTCAATCGCCAGATCTAAATCCCATTGAGCATGCGTGGGATATGCTGCAAAGAAGAGCTCTGAAGGAAGTTCCTGAAAATCTGGCTACAGAAGATCAACTTTTTGCGCACCTCAGAAGGACATGGGACAATATTCCGCAGCAAGACATTGACAACCTTGTTCTGAGCATGCCGAATCGTTGCCGATGTGTTATGAACATCATGGGCGCTTTCTCAGACTACTAACTTCAAGTTTATAAACACAAATTAAATGATTTTTCTATTTTTTTTAGTTTTTACTCATAAATTAAAAGTTAATTCATATACGGTTTCCGTCTATGCTTCATTTTTTTTCCATAAAATCCTGAAATTTTAATCGAAGTACCTTAATCATTATTAAAAAATGGTAGAATATTAAATTCATTTTTTTAAAAATATCCCTAGACCGTGTTGATGTGTTTATGTGGGGTATAGTTCACCCTGGTACACTCTCATTTCACCGGTTATGTTCAAGTTTTATTTTATTCGTGTAATATATTCTGGCATAACTTTGTGCATTATAGGAACTTGCTCATTATGTACGGCAAAAGATTGAAAAATAAAACCATCTTTACAAAAAAATACAACCGAAATTTTTGAAAAAAAATGATTTTTCAACTCTCCTCTCGCAGGTATGCTGGCAGTGCGAGATCGTTAGTCGTCGCGGTGTAAAACTAAATTTCGGAGTAGACTTACCGATAAGCATTTACAAGATTTAATGACAATACCCTTTTTTATGTTCTGCTCTTTAAAATCTGCATTGGATGTCCCATGCCCTGGGGGGAGGGGGAGGGGGGTGGAATGTGGTAGACTGCGCACGGACACCTCAGGTCGGGGAGGAGTGAGTATTTGACTCCTCCCACGCCGTCTAAGAGGGCCGCTCGTAGAACACTACGCGCTGCAACCTCGGGTCCTGATGTGTGGCCGCTGGACCCATTTAGGAGGGGTGAAATCGACTCGATAACGACCGGCAGTGACATGTTACTGCCAACTCCAGAGATGAGGGCACAACGCGACTCCTCCCAAGCGGCACACTCTGCCAGCGTATGCCGCGCCGTGTCCTCCCGGCAGTCGACGCAGTGGTGACACTGGGTGTCTGGCCCCCTGATTAAGCGACACAGGTGCTTCTCGAAGCAACCATGCCTCGAGAGCACCTGCTTCACCCGATACGACAGGGAGCTGTGCCTCCTCCCCAGAGCTTATGCTCGAGCACTGGCCGAACCGGCTCGATGATGACGAGGCCGGCGGGAGGGCGTGAGATCCTGTCCATGCCGCCACCAGGACCTCGCGGAGCTGAGACCGACGCACCTCCCTATGTGACTGCATCGGCCCTTCGGCCCGCGCTCTCGATTCCTCGCGCCATCGATACAGTGACGCGTGTACCTTCGCCTGCAGGTCCCAGGGTGGAGATCCGGCCAGTACACAAACCGCCTCTTAGGAGATCGTGCGATACCCCTTGATAACTCTGACGGCATCGGTCTCTTTCGCAGCACAGCGATGCTACCGTCCGTCAGGACAGCCGCCCAAATTGTGGCACCATACAGGGTAATCGATCCCCACGTAGAGCCGCCTACGAGCGGCGCTCGACCCCCCCAGATTGGGAAGCAGCGTTGGCAGCGCCCCAGCCGCGTTCAACAACTAGGCGCCAGACGCCGGAAGTTGAGGCCGAGATGAGATCCCACCGGCTGTCGAACACCAATCCCAGGTACTTCATTTCAACGATTCGACCACCCCTGACCATGATCTTGGCCTCGGGTCAGGTAACGGCGCCCGCCGCCGCCGGATGCCAACTCTAGAATACCTTACAGTTTTAATTTTAGTCATAGTTGTACACGATTCTCATGTGAGGATCCGAACCGTCACATTCGGCTGTTTTATGCGAGCATTAGTGGCAGTACATAATATGAGGTTTTTGATATATTAAGGGTCAGCAAGATATGCCTAAGTCACGAGTTGGCTGTATGGAGTTCTATTGCCGCATTTTTTTGGACTTCATCCCAAGTCTCTCCCTGAAATACCAAGACTGTGTCATCAGCATCAGTAAATATTTTGCCTTTATCGAGTGTCGTTTGACATAAGTCGTTTATATAAATCAAGAAGAGACTGGGACCAAGAATTCTGCCCTGTGGGACTCCGTAAGTGACTGCAATTTCTGAGCTAATAGCACTGCCCACTTTAACCTTTTGCAATCGACCAGTAAGGAAATCCTTGTAAATTTTGAGCATCATTCCCTTTGCTCCACACCTTTCCAACTTGTCAGGAAGGAAAGCCTTCCTCGGTGTAGGTGCTCCAGCGGGTGCCGACGGCGCTTTCCTCATCTTTTGACGGTGGCCTTTCTTGACCACCGTTGTCCAGGCCTCCGTGAGGTGGCCCTTCCTCCGCGGGCTTACCGTTACTGGACCCCCGCGGGCTTTTTGCTTCCCTTCCCGGATTTTCTCGGCTCAGTCGCCGCGTCCCAGGATTAGCGGGCACCTCCTTTCTCCGCATGTCCGCAGCGAGCGCTAGGCGGAGGGTTTCGGCCGTAAGCAACCTCGACTCTATGGTGTCCATTCGGGCACCCTCCATTTCCCCGCTTACTTTGGATCGGTACCCTATAATGGAGATTAAAGCGCCTCTTACTCGTTTTAGTTTTCCTACTCTTTCTTTTGAGTGCTTATTCATGGGTAGTCTCTTGTCAAGTAAGACACCGAGGTATTTTTAACCGACTTACCAAAAAGGAGGTGGTTCTATGTTCGACTTCATGTATGTTTTTTTTTGTGTATATTCACCGATATCTACGTCAATTGAGGACCGATTTTGAAAATTCTTTTTTTGTTTGAAAGAACATATTCCGAAATTGGTCCCATTTTAATTTGGTGAAGATCTGATGAAGAACTTCGGAGATATACAACAGAACTCTTCAATAAATAACGACAAATCTCTCGGGATTGCTGCAATCGCATGTCTGTTTATTGTTTAATACCATTTCATAACGTAACATCACGCCAGTACGCTCGAAAGGGGTACGCAGATCTCTCATTTCACCGATTATGTTCAAGTTTTATGTTATTCGGGTAATCTATTCTGGCGTTATAAGTACTTACTAAACAACTTGCCTATTAGGTAGGTACAACTGAAAAGGGTAAAATAAAAAACTTTTTTGCAAAAAAATACTACCCACTTCCAATTTTTCACTTTGTAGTTTTTTTAGTTTTTTATAATTCTTATATTCAATCCTTAAATTTTTCATTTGGATGTAATTCCTGATTTTTTTAAAGATTTTTATGATTTAAAGAATCAAATGTCTTGCTGAGGTTAGTCGATAACATGGCCACACTGTTTCCTTTCTCAAGGGCTCTGTGATGTATTTGATGTTTTTTCGGCTCTTTGACGAACGAATCTGAGTTGGTGTTTGGGCATCAGTTCGTTGATTTCTGTGTTTATTCTCGAGAAAATAATGCGTTCGGCCCATATGCCCATGATGTTAGGAAGGCTGATCGGTCTGTATGACTTGTGTTGTGTGTAGTCTTTTCCTGGTTTGTGCAAGAAAATGCAAGTATTTTTTTGCATCGCTTAGGGGAGTATCCCGTGTTAATAATATAATCCATTCACTTGATCATGGCTATCATCGTGTCGCTTCCCAATTTTAGAATTTCCGCTCTTATTGCTTTCCTTTTGCCAGGTTATTTCTGATTTTTAACCGACTTTCGAAAAAGGAGGAGGTTCTATGTTCGACTACATGTATGTTTTTTTTTTTTTTTTATATGTTCTCCGATATCTCCGTCAATTGTGGACCGATTTGGAAAATATTTTTTTTGTTTCAAAGAGTATGTTCTGAAATTGGTCCTATTTTAATTTGGTGAAGATCTGATGAAGAACTTCGAAGATATACAACAGAACTCTTCAATAAATAACGGCAAATCTCTCGGGACTGCTGCAATCGCATGTCTGTTTATTGTTTATACCATTTCATAACATAAAATCACGCCAGTACGCTCTTAAGGAGTAAGCAGATCTCAGATTTGATCGGTTTTGTTCAAGTTTCATGATATTCGGGTAATCTATTCTGGCGTTATAGGAAACTTACTAAACAACTTGCCTAGTAGGTGGGTACAACTAAAAAGTGAAAAATAAAAAAACTTTTTTACAAAAAAATACTACCGACTTCCAAATAAGAAAACTACAAAGTGAAAAAAAACTTTATTTTTGGAACTCGGTGTCCATAACGAAAAAGTGGTACCTACGAAAGACACCGACTTCCAAAAATAAAGTTATTTTTCACTTTGTAGTTTTCTTATTTGGAAGTCGGTAGTATTTTTTTGTAAAAAAGTTTTTTTTTGAACTTTCGAAAATGTGTGTTTAAGGTTACACTAGTAGAAAATTCTTCCATACAAACGTAGTCTAGGAATTATTCCACTGTTTGACGATGTACGTTCAAAATAAAAAGTGATATCAATTTGTCTCTTCATTATCTAGCTCTGTATGGAAGCAAAAAAGTAAAAAAAGAAAATATTTGAAAGTTATGAGCGTCGAAAGTTCCACATTTCGACACTAATTTCAACGCATTTTTGGGCGCGAATAAATACCATAAGAAAACGGAATATTGCAAGACGGCCTCCATACAGGGATAGATTAGTAGTTCAACAATGCAAATAATTTTATTTTGAACAGATAGATTTAGTCGTTTTTTCATGATATCTAGACTGCCAAAGGTCTGTATATAAAATTTCGCGCTCTCGGCTTCGTCCTAAATCATTATCTATTTCGCTACAAATTTGCAAAAGTGTGTATTCGTACGCGAACTAGCTTTCGACTGCTCATCACATCATCTATCTCTTCCGCACGTGTTGTCGGTTGATATACTCGTAAAATGTATTTTAACCACGCGCACAAAATAGTTCGTGCCGTCGACTAGTGTACCCATTACTCTGCGTGTGATGTTGCTTCTAATGGTTGAAATGGTGTGTATTTTTCCATATTTTGGTTTTTCGTTAGAGATATCGGACGTGTGAATAATGGCTGTGTTTACTAAATTGTCGATGACCTCCAATCTCAAAGGACTTTGTGGTGGTCTTTTCATGGCCCTCTGAATACCCCACATTTTTAGCGTTCCGTAGCCATATGGCAAAAAACGGAACCCTTATGGAATCGTCATGTCTGGCTGTCTGTTCGTCCGTATGTCACAGCTACTTTTTTCAGTAAATATAAGAACTAAGCTGTTGAAACTTGGTAAGTAGATGTATTCTGTGAACCGCATTAAGATTTTCACACAAAAATAAAAATAAACAATGAATTTAGGGGGTTCCCCATACTTAGAACTGAAACTCAACCATATTTTTTCATCAAACCCATACGTGTGGGTCTATGGATAGGTCTTCAAAAATGATATTGAGGTTTCTAATGTATATTTTTTCTAAACTGAATAGTTTGCTTGAGAGAAACTTCCAAAGTGGTAAAATGTCTCCCCCCCCCCTGTAACTTCTAAAATAAGAAAATGATAAAACTAAAAAAAATATATGATGTACATTACCATGTAAACTTCCACCGAAAATTGGTTTGAACGAGATCTAATAAGTAATTTATTTTTAAAACGTCATAAATAGTAAACCGCAATTTACCAAGTACGGAACCCGTCGTGCGCGAGTCCGAGTCGCACTTGGCCGGTTTTTTTTTGTTGTTGGTCTTATTCTCTAAAGCTTTTTCCAAGTTTTTTCTCTCATTTCTGCAATTTTCTTAGCTCGATAACGTTTTAACCTGTTGCGTTTTCTCCTTAGTTCATTGTATCTGTTTGTGAATCTTAAATGCCATGTTATGTTTTTCGCAGAGAGATTTTCTGTGGTGAAACGCATAAATAAAACCGGGCAGAGCTTTGTTCAGATCTTGTATTCACAATCG
Organism: Orthosia incerta; assembly: GCA_948252205.1. Classification (NCBI taxonomy): domain Eukaryota; kingdom Metazoa; phylum Arthropoda; class Insecta; order Lepidoptera; family Noctuidae; genus Orthosia; species Orthosia incerta. Next base: position 5,290,452 of record OX411767.1, read on the forward strand.
AAAGTGACAAATACATGACTGACAATCGCTAATATTGACACATCCCCGCTGCTTGACATGGCTTGACTGGAGGGGATGCTTCAATATGGCGGCTTGGCTTCGGCAGGCTCGGCGGGCATTGGTCGGTTGCACGTAAGCTGACGTCATATCCGTTAAATTCGGCCATCTTGGAATCATTGCTCCCGCAATGGAAGCAAAAACACATTCAATAGCCTTCAAATAAATCAATTAGGAGTGTCAGTACTATTGTTACTGTGCGACATAGGTTCATTACTTATACATGGCCTAGCGCATTTACCGAGCAATCATCCGTGAGCTTTTGTAACCACGTAAACCTTTTATGCGCATAATCCAGTATCTATAATTTTCCACTACTTTACATAATCAATTGTCAATATGGGCTTGACTGATTCTTGCAAACCAGTGTACCGCATTTAATGCAAATAAGTTATGGCTATGATAAATACGTTAAGGCTATGGCTTTGACATTGACTTTAGTTATTATATTATGACCTAAATAAAGGTCATCCAGTTTGTATTGACTCTAGCTGCACTAATTGTAGTCTTCGACTAATTGTAGAATAAAAACAACCCTTTTGTACACATGATCACTCTTGCGTTATCTGAAGCTTTCTTTTTACATTCAATATTTGACATTCATAAGTGCCGCTTAGTGGCCTAATTGAAATAAGAGATCTGACCTTGGCGTTACTTGGTGTTATTTGTTTTAATTTTAGTGTTAGTGTCTATTTTGTTTGCTAGGGATTGTTCAAATTTGTCTCGTTTTTCCATATTTGTTTTAATGTGTTTCAGATTACGACTTAGTGCAATCTCGTAATCGTTTTCTAAGTTGATTGTGGTTATCCAAGGCATATGGTCAGACGCTATGGATTCTGTCTGTTTGCTGATTTTATGTCCAAGTCTGAGTGATCATAATTATGTTGTGATTGCTATGTCCAGTATATGATTGTTGCCCATGCAGGTGTGGGTCTGGATGGTTGAACAGAATGTATGATTCTGCTTTCTCCATTGTTAAGTTTTCTCATAGTAGAACTCCAAGACCTCCATCATTTGGGTGGCCGAGTAAATTCAACCTTAGGTTCATATATCCTATGATCATGACACCCTCCTCTCTAAGCAATTGCTTGAATCACGGAGCACAAAACCAGTGGAGAGAGCGTGCCGGGACTACCGCGGGCGCCAAGCGTATGCAATATCAATCATATGCGGCGAATTTTAGTCAGTCGCAGCATTCGTAGGTAGGACGTACGAACGTCACGCGCTTCCGTCTTTAAAACAAATAAACTGAAAAGTAATGCCTAGTTGTGCAATTAAATGGTGTGGAAAGTGTTCTAATACTTCAAGTTACATAAAAGATGGGTTAACATTTCACAGGTAAGTGTTTTTCTACTCCATTTAATCAATTTCATTAAGTAAAATCAAATATTTTTATTTCTGGATGGTTCCGCTGCTGTCTCTTTCTGGTACACTGATTCGCGCATTAGTCGTTGTCTCTTTTCTTCTCGATAGTGCTGCATCGCTGCAGCACGACGATTATATCGATATGTTAGGCTCCAAGACGGAAAACGCTCAGAAAATACTCAGAATGCATTGTTTATTATTAAGCATTACACAATACTTTGTTGCCGAAATTAATAAGAACTGCAGCTGTGTACGTTCTTTTGTTTTTTATTGTCGTGCCGTATTTACTATAAAAAATTAAAAATCCTCACAAATCATAAATCTAACCTTTAATCGAGCAATTCATGTATATATGTATCTTTACATATATAATTCTACTGTACGTGTTTTGTCACTGAACTCCTCCTAAACGACTGGAACGATTTTAATGAAATTTTTTGTATGCGTTTGGGTGGCGCCCCGGATGGTTTAGATTCACAATAGGGTAGGGTAAGTAGGGTAGGTAGGGTATTTGATGTTTTTATAACAAAACAAAGTTTGTCGGGTCAGCTAGTATATATATAATCTGAATCTCGGAAACGGCTCCAACGATTTTCATGAAATTTTGTAGGCAGTGGGTTTCGGGGGCGATAATACGATCTAGCTAGGTTTAATTTTTAGAAAACGTCGTTTTAGAGCTCGGTCGCCCGGGTACTGGTTATTATGCGTACCGAAGATCCTAAGAAATTCATTCTTTTGTTTGTTGTGATTACCAGTGTAAATTCATAAAAAATACGATAACATTGCTGGTGCAGCAAAAAACGACAGACGAGAACAGACTATACGCAATAAGCTTTGTTATTTGTATCAATATTAATTTTGGCAGTTTGTAAATTTATTTATTTATTTTATACTTTATTGTACACCACTTAAATAATTACAAGACAAAAAAAAAACAATTATTTTTTTATTTTTGAAATTTCTTCAATAAATAATATTACCTAAATTGTAATTTGTAAAATTGCAGAGGTGGCCCATTGGTAACGGCCGCGACTTACAAGTTGTGTAAATACTTATTTTTCTTCTCTCCATTTAACGATAACTCTTAAATCTCTTTAAAACGTGATTAGCATGTTTTAAAGAGATTTGTGAGTTATCGTTCTTGGAATTTGCAGATTTCCCAACGATGACATCGAAAAGAAAGAAATTTGGATCAAAGCTACACATGGAGACAATTTTTTTCCAACAAAGTTTAGTGTCGTGTGTTCTAGACATTTCACGCCCGATTGCTTTGAAAGTTTAAAAATTATAGACGCCGATTATATAGGTAATACACCTATTTTATTTCAAAATCGAACCCGTAATCTCTGTATCCTAAAGAAATCCTTACACTATTAATAAGTTAAACAACTATCGATATTTTTTTAATTACTTGTTTGGAATCCCTTAAGAATCAGCTGTCATTTGGTTGTCAATCTGTCACCCAATCACAGCGGAGGAAGCTTACCTCTGCCCCCGCCGTTATTTGGTGACTTTGATTTAGAACAAAAACGTGCCGATGCTCTCTCCACTGGTTTTGTGCTCCGTGGCTTGAATTCATCAGATAATTCATTTTGATTCGGTATTAGGACGGAGATGTCTTTTATCGCGATGTATACTCCAGTTGTGTGATTGGTGAAAACTCGAATGCTGCTCCCTTCGTTATTTCTCTCGTCATCATTGAAGGAGTTGATGAGTTTGGTTTGAGCCCACGTCATGCCATTTTTGCTGTATAGTGCCTAGATGGTTAGCTTTCTGGTCAAATATCTTGTTGTAATTGAGGATGTTGAATATTTGGTTATCTAGGTTAATTTTTACGTCATTTATAATGGTAATGTCTAAACGGCATTTTTGAATTAGTTGTTTTATTTCGGTGATCTTGTTTCTTACACCCTGCGCATTTATGTGCAAACTCTTATGTTACTTACTGCCTTTAGTCGAGTATAACATCTCTAATTTCTGTCTTTAATTTCATAAACTTTTCCATAGTTTTGACGAATCTGTTTTTTTTTCTTCTCTGGTTAATTTTCCTCATGGCTGGTTCTGTTCGTTTTCTCTTTTGTCGCTTATACCTGCTTGTTGCGTTTGCATACGATGTACTCCTTACATTTTTCGATCTGAGTACTGAAGATCTCGATTTCCTATTTGTTATTTATGTGTTGGATTGGGTGCAGATGAGGCACTGGTGTGTTTCTCTTCCGCTTTTTCTGTTGTCTCTCTATTGTCTAATAAGTAATTGGTGACCCTTGGTGTACAATATTGATCAAAGTTTGTGCTCGTAGTGACCAAGATAATCAGCATATTTGACCTAACTAAAGCTATAAAAAGCAAACTATAATGTCTGTACCTGAATCTACTCAATTTTGGCTCGTTGCTTTTATTTTCTTTTTATTATTTCTTTTATGTCGTTGTGGCTATGATTTGATTGAATTGTTAAGAAAATAATAATTTGCATGTTTGACATATTTGTGCATGGATAAGTATTTATTGTATATTTCAACACACAGACAATCTAGATTATCAAATATATATATAATAGATTCTAAATTACTGCGAAATTAATATGCGATTCTGTCTGTGCAGAATAAACAACATTTATTTCTAACACTGCAAACAATCTTTTACAGACAAAACATCAAGTAAACCGAGACCAGTTAGAGTTCAGTGGGTTTGTTATAAGTCCAACAGAGCACTTCAGCATATCTGGTGAATGTCAAACAGAGAGTGATGTTATCAAAGAAGAATTACCAGATGCTTGTGAGGGACAAGATGATGAAAATCAAACTGGTATGTTCCTTAACTTTATTTTTATGATAACATTGTGGAATTTAATAAAATTAAAAACCACTGATGCCAAGAGTAAAACGAAGAGTCTGTTTTTGCATCTTCACAGATTCAGAACATGAATTTCCAGACGTAGAAAATATGTTTATACCAACTCGCCATTCTGAACCAGAAGATATGCCAACACAGCATTCTGAAACTGAAGATATAACGTCACATCATTCTGCATCAGAAGATATACCACCACATCATTCTGCATCAGAAGATATATCACCACAATATTCTGATTCAGAAGATATATCATCACATCATTCTGAATCTGAGGATATACAACTACAGTATTCTGAATCAGAAGATATACCACCACAGAATTCTGAATCAGAAGATATATCATCACAGCATTCTGAATCTGAGGATATACTACTACAGTATTCTGAATCAGAAGATATACCACCATGGAATTCTGAATCAGACGATATACCACCGCTGCATTCGGAATCTGATAATATACCAGCACAATATTCTGAATCTGAAGATATACCAGCACAACATTCTGAATCTGAAGATATACCAGCACAACATTCTGAATCAGATCCAAAAGATGATGTTATTTTTATGAAATGTATAATTGAAGAAGAACAAAAAGTATACAAGACGAAACGAAAAGCTAACCACACGAAAAGTAAGTATTAATTAGTTTATCATTAGATAAGCAAACTTCACCAACAACCTTTGATCCAGACTTTGTTTTTTCTTTCATTCAACTTTTGATTTAGAAATGTAGAGATCCGTAAGAGAACCAGGGTTACCGACGTAGCCCGAAGAACTGCCAAACTTAAGTGGCAGTGAGCAGGGCACATTGCTCGCAGAACGGATGGCCGATGGGGCAGAAATGTTCTAGAGTGGCGACCAAGAACTGAAAGACGTTGCGTTGGAAGGCCTCCCACCAGGTGGACCGATAACCTAGTAAAGGTTGCAGGGATCCGCTGGTTGCGAGACGCACGGGACCGGTCAATTTGGCGTCGCTTGGGGGAGGCATATGTCCAGCAGTGGACGTCTTTCGGCTGATATGATGATGATGATGAAGCAAACTTAGCAACAGTCCACCTGAAATGAAGTTGCATGTATCAGAAACAAGGCCTGATGTCTGCGGTGAAGACTTACTGACGTTATTATATATAATAGGCTTCCACAGTAGTCTGCTATAGCGAACGGTCTTGATCTTCACTTCTTTTTTGGGGGCCGAGTAACCCACGCCCGTAGGAAAGTACCCCATACGATACCCTACACGTGGTCTCCGGGTGGTGCCAATCAGGTGACACTAACTGGTGGTAAACTTCGGCCGAAGGCTTGCGACCACCCACCGGGCAAAGACGTAGCGTCAAGCGGCCTAGCCGTGTTCCGGTGCGATGCTCGGTGTAGCCACTTCAGGAGATGGGTCAAGATGGCGGTTCCATTGCAGGCAGACAATCCTGACGCGCGCTATTGTGGATGTGTCGGGCGACTGGTCGCGGAGAGTAGCGGGATCCGAGGCACGGTGTAGTTGGGGGCCCAAGTAGTGTGCCAGCCTCACACGAAAGACTGGCCCGCCAACTGACGAAAAAGCCCGGAATGCACCATCGTGCTGGTGAGAAGGGAGGACCCAAGGACATTCTCGGGGAGACTCGGGCGCCACGCAGTCTCCAGACTAGTCCCCTAATGATGGCGTCCCTTCAGTGCGTGTCTGAAGGTTAGCAGCGTGGAACTGCATCTCACTTCCTTCTCCTCACCTTACTTCACTCGCATAATAAACAATGAAAAAGAGAAAAAAGTTCAAAGTTGAACAGCGGCTGCACCCCCTCCCATTCAAAGTGCACCTCACTAACATCAGAGGTCTGCACTCCAATCTCATAGCAGTCCATCGTCACCTAGAGACTGGTATGCATGTACCCCCGAGGACTTGAGGTCTCTAGGTTCTCTATGCTGTGGGCTATGGTGGACACGGGCCTTGATAAAACTGTCTACGCCTGTGTTTACCGCTCGCACAGCGGAGATCAGGAGACAACCAGGGTCACAGAGTAGCTTAGTGAGGCGGCTGATACGGCACAGCAGCGGTACTTTTCCGCCCAATAAGTGTTACTAGGGGACTTCAATGCCCACCACCAGGAGTGGCTTTTCCCGTACGATTGCACTGATCATGCTGAGCGAGAGAAGAGAAAGCTTGCGCTTGCGTTAAATCTCGCCCAGCTGGTCCAGGGAGCAACGAGGGTGCCGGATGTTGATTCGCACACAGCCAATTGCTTGGACCATCTGCTGACAACTGATCCAGACCGCTACTCGGTGTCGGTATCTTCACCTTTGGGTAGTTCCGACCATTGTCTGGTGAAGTCTGTATCCGTCCACTCCCCACCCGATCCCAACCCAAGAGGCTCGGCGGGTTTGGCGGTACAAGTCAGCAGATTGGGATAGGATGCGTTCTATTTTTGCATCTTATCCTTGACAACCTCTTACTTCTCTTCGGCTGATCCTTCGTCGTGCGCGGACGCCGTTTCGGATATGTTGCGTCAGGGAATGAAGTACTACGTTCCGTTCTCTGACGTAGCAATGTCTAGCGTTGACCGGCCATGGTATGGCGCCGAGTGCAAGCGCACCAACGCGCTTAAACATGAGCAATACCTGGCATGGGTCGACGCTCGGACGCGCAAAGCAAGCGACGTGTGTCAGCGGAAGAGAGCCTACAATAGCGCTGCCAAGTCCTGCAAGAAGGTGATGCGAAGATCTCGGTTTGACCACATAAGCCGCATTGAGACCAAACTTGCTTCGTACCGAGCGAGTAGTAAAGCGTTTTGGTCCCTGGCTAAGTCGGTTGAATCGAACTTCTGCCGTCCCTCACTACCACCACTGCTGAAGCCCGACGGGAGATGAAAGCAAACTTGTATGCCTCTCTTTTTACGGCATCTTCACGTCTAGATTCTGGCGACGCGCGGCCCCCTCCTTCTCCTGATGGATGCGAGACGAGTATGTCGGACATTCGCATCCACCAAAAGGTCAAGGGTGCTGCGCAACCTTGACGTGTACAAAGCTAGTGGCTTCGACGAGATTCCGGCAATTGTTCTCAGAACCTGTGCGCCTGAACTGTCTGCGATCCTGACACGCCTGTTTCGACTATCTTACTACTTCTACTTCGTATGAGACGGGAAAGGTGCCGAATGCTTGGAACAAGGCTAACGTTCAGTCTGTGCCCAAGAAGGGCAGTCGGGCTGTCCCGGCCAACTACAGATCCATTTCGATAACGTCCATCCTCTTCAAGAGTATAGAACGAGTGCTCAACTCTAAGCTCCTGACATACCTAAAAGCTAATGACATCCTCAGTGACCGCCAATATGGCTGCCGCCAAAATCGGTCAACTGTGATACTTTCAAACAACATAACCCCACGCCTTTTCGACGTTGGGGGAAGGGTTCCTATCCACAGGGTGCCACACACGGGATCGTCTGGCGCCCATATGCCGGTTTGGTCCCTGGGGTGATCACGGCGGAGAACGGTGATCACGGCGTGTAACGTGTTCTCGTACGCCGGTCACGGGGGTTATTCCCCAAAGGTGGGTCCGGTGACGGACAGCCGCGGCGGGTTCGCGGATGTATGCTTCCGCGTTCCCGTGTTCCCGCCATAAGCGGCACAGGAGGACACGTGGCGTTTTAGTGGGTTAGAGTCCCACTTAACTGCGCTATCTCCCCGTGGTAGCGCATTATCCATGAGCACTACTCCACGATAAAAAAAAAACGTGTTCCTATCCACGAAACTTCATACCTCTTTTATTGTTATTTCGTTTATTTAATTTATTTTATTATTGTCTACATTTATAGATATTTCTTTAAAAAAAGAAAAGAAAAAACATTAAAAAATAGAGGCCCATCGGTATCGGGAACAGGGTCCAATATACCGGCGGTCAGGACTCCAGAGAGAGGAACCTCCTAACAATACGAGCCGTGTCCAGCAGTACTGCTTTCTGGATCAGGCCCTTGACCCAGCCGCCTAACGAGAGCCTCCTTAGGTGTCGGTCGAGGCTTGTGGCTATTAAGCCATTAGCTGACACGACTATCAGTAAAATGATCGCTGTGTCCACATCCCACATGTCGACAACTTCGCGAGCCATGTCAAGATAGTTAAAATCAACTATCTTAACATGGCTCGCGAAGTTATCTTTCTCGGCTTTCACGAGGTTCCTTCTTGTTGGAAGGAACCTCGGTTGTTTCTTAAGAAGGTTGTTTCTTTGTTTTCTTATTGTTATGCTTATTACAAAACAACCTAGACTTAGTACTTACCAGATTTACAATCACAGGGGCAACTGTTGCGAAGAAATCAAAAATAGACATTCGAAGAACAAAACCAGAAAATACAAATGCAATCCAACAAAAGAAAACTAAAAAAACAAGCTTTAAAAATACTATACCTAGCATAAATAACAGTATTAATGATATTGCTGTGAAAATGAATAATCGTCATAATAGTAAGAAAGATATGGGCAATGGTGATATAAATAGAGATCGAAGATTATGTATTAAAGAAAAACCTTACCATTGTGAAATATGTCAGCGTAGTTATACTCAAAAGAGTGCATTAAAAAGACATATTCGTATACACATTGGAGATAAACCTTACACATGCGATGTATGTAAGCGTGGTTTTACTCAAAAAGGTGCTTTAGCAACCCATATTCGTGTACACACGGGGGAAAAACCTTTTAAATGTGAAATTTGTCAGCGTAGTTTTATAAAAATATATGATTTAACAACGCATTTTCGTGTACACAATGGGGATAAACCCTACAAATGTGATATATGTCAGCGTAGTTTTGCTCAAAAGGGTACTTTAACAACGCATATTCGTGTACACACGGGGGAAAAACCTTTCAAATGTGAAATATGTCAGTGTAATTTTACTCAAAAGGCTTCTCTTATAGCGCATATTCGTTTACACACGGGGGAAAAACCTTACAAATGTGAAATATGTCAGTGTAGTTTTACTCAAAAGTTTGCTCTTACAATGCATATTCGTGGTGTTCACTTGAGGGAAAAACCTTACAAATGTGAAATATGTCAGAGTAGTTTTATAAGAATGAGTAATTTAACACAGCATATTCAGGTACACACTGGGGATAAACCATACAAATGTGAAATATGTCAGCGTAATTTTACTCGGAAGCATCAATTAACAAAGCATATTCGTTTACACACAGGGGTAAAACCCTACAAATGTGATACATGTCAGCGTAGTTTTAATGAAAAGAGTAATTTAAAAGCACATTTTCGTGTACACACTGGGGATAAACCTTACAAATGTGATATATGTCAGCGTAGTTTTAGTGATAGGAGATGTTTATCAAAACATAGGCATTTGCACATTGGTCAAAAATCTTTGAAGGGCAAATAATGTCGAAGACGTTTTGCATAAAAATCATATTGCAAAAGAAACATGGTCTTATCCACACCGATATGTATAGAACCTAAGGGACAGCTCCCAAAAGACGTGACGCGATCACGTGACAATGCACAATTAGGGTATGAATGTCGTTTACGATATTACAAATCCGATACTGAGTGATCCATATCGGAATCTGCGAAACCTATATTTTGGCTTTTTGTTTAGCGCCGAGCGCGATAGTGTGCTTAATCTTGATGAATAATATAAACATGTTTTGCTGAATCCCGGCTTAACAATCTTGAAATTGCTAAAAATGTTACCTACATATACATACAAAGTAACAACGATATCTTTATTGAATAATGCATATATACTTTTGACAAAAGTTAAACTTTCTCTCAAATTTGTAATGTGTTGCTTATTTGGGAACCTTTTTACTTTTTTTTATTATTACAAATACAGTCTTGAGTACAGTTTCACTTATATATTGTACCATTAAACCTGGATGGGTTTCTGTTGGTACTCACATTCGCCTTATTTATTTATTATAATATGCTTAATATTAGCTAACATTCAATCATCCCAAAAACCTATTAATCACGCAATTGTTTACGACGTAAACATTTGACTATCAGCAAAGGAAAAAAAGTGTAATTGCGGGTGTGATTGTGGGTATTTGAGTATTTTGTTTGTGACGTTTCGTCCGAGCTGTGTACTATTGGGTCACTTATTAGAAAACCGGTTCTAAGCAAAATACATATATAGGTTGATCTATTTTTACTGAGTTTTTTCAATTGATAGATAATTTTTAGTTACGGTAGTTAATATGAAGTCGAAATAGTATTTTTTGTATTTTAGTTTTTAATTTTTACAAATTATGTAATTTTTTATTAATGAAATATTTAATAAAGTTGGCATTAAGAATTTTATCGTCCGCCTTCCGTAAAAGCTTTTAGCCGGAGGTATTATTTATTGATTATTTGTGATACCTAAATGTCGGTATCAATATCGGGATTGAGAAACTTCCTATATTACATGCTTTATGTGCTTTTTATGTATATATATGTGTATATGTGAATGTGATTATAAATGTTTGTAAACGCTCCCACGATACAGAAAAAAAATCCTAGTGTGGGGCACCGATTTCAAGAAAAAAAAAGAATATTTTAGTTGGGACATTCAACGAATTCGGAAAAACATTGAATGATAAAAATATAATCTATAATATGAAAATGAATCGCTAATTGTTGTTGTTAGGAGAAGGTTCTTACGATAAGAGAAAAAATAAAAAATTGCCTGAAAAAGTCTAAAAACAACACTTTTCTATACTCCCATACAAACGATTCGTAATAATACTTAAAAGTCAATTTGAACTTTAATACCATTCCATAAAGTTTAAGTGTTAGTGCGGGGTAGATAGGGTGGGGCAGGTAGGGTAGAGTAGCTGAGGTAGGGTAGGGTAAGTAGGGTAGGGTAAGTAGGGTAGATGAATGTGTTTTTATGGCAAAACAAAGTTTGCCGGGTTAGCTAGTAATCATATAAAACATGCGTTATTTTTGTGACGTCACAGTTTGGGACGACTAGACCTAAATGTATTCGCCACTTGGTTGGCTATCTTCGGGAGTATTCGATTGCCCGAATTGCATGGTGAACGCGTATAAGCAAAATTTCGGATGTCCCTATCCCCCTCCCCTCCTCGCCCCTGTAGTGTCGTGTGTATTTAAATCTATAACTAGCTGTTTTTTTATTTACCTAGCTATACTGTTTCAGAATGCTGTCTTTGTAAAAAATCAGATCGCATATTACCCCATTTATTTCTTGATCTGGCTAGCATTTTTCCAATCAGGGTCGGTTTTCAGTCTAACCGGATGCAGCTTAAAACCGGAGGATATAAAGTCGCTTAGTGTGAAATACCTACTGTATTTCACACTAAGCGACTTTATATCCTCCACAATTCAATAATTAGGGAATGAATACGATACCCTTCGACAAGACTGACTGGCTTCTGACTTCCCATAACAACTTCAAACATGTACGTATGACGGGCGGCTTAACATACTTCCCGAGGCACGGAGGAGTTCCGGTAAGTATTGGGTGACCACGGACCAACCTTCGTAAGGGTTGCTTAACCCCTGAAGCACTGGCCTTTCTAGAAGTTGTTCGCTCGTTGGTTTCCAGCCAGTTCTCGCAGCCATATTGCGTAAGTGAATACGGCAACGCAAAGAGTTTGACCGCTATTCAATCGACCAAATCGACTAATCACAAGCGAGATGAATGACGCGATGTGGATTTCCGTCTGTGTGATTGGTCGATTGGATAGCGGTCAAACTCTTTGCGTTGCCGTATTCACTTACGCAGCTTGGCATTCAATGAGTTGGGCAGTATACCGAATGGACTTCCTAAATAATAAACAATATATTTGGTTTCCCCAAATATACTACTCAAAATAAAATAAGAGCCACTATAGGTATTTAAGGTATACCGACAAAATTATAAGATAATCACATTGTTTAATTTACGTAAACATAAAACAATGTTATTGTTTACCGTGTAGACTTGTAACTGTTGAAATTAATTAATTAGTAAACATGTTTATTTAAATTTTTGTATAAATTACAATTACCACATCATCGCTTACCATCAGGTGAGATAGTGGTCAAGCGCAAGCCTATAGATAATAAAAAATAATAAAAAGTCACTAAAAAAATAATATCAAGTCACTAAAGAAAACACTTTTTATTTATTTTGTTATTCTTTAATTACGGGTATGCACTATTGGCGATGCACTCCTGTAGCCTGGAATACATGCTCTCGATCAAATGCCTCACGTTTTCAGCTGGGATCTCTTGCCAGGCATTTTTTAAACCGTCAATCAGTTGCTGCTGGTTGTAGATCTCTTGCGCAGTCTCTCTAACCCTTCGTTTTAATTGAACCCACATGTGCTCGATCGGATTTAGTCCGGACTGTTTGCTGGCCACGCCAACACTTGAATGTGAGAGCCTTTCAGTACAGACTGGGTCGCTTGAGCTCTGTTGCATGGGCATTGTCTTGCATCAGGACGAATCCAGGACCCATTCGCTGTGCAAATTGGATCACATGAGGCCTAATGACTTCCTAAATGTAACGTTGAGCAGTTACGGAACCCTCATTTAAAATAGCGAGTTCTGTTTTGCCAGGTAAACTTATTCCACCCCAAATCATTACATTTGGTCCACCGAAACGGTCCACTTCATGAATGCAGGCTTCCGAAAATCGCTCGCCACGTCACCTTCATAACCTAATGCACCGATCGTGGCCACCAAGCATGGCCCACTGGCTTAAGCTCCAGTCCAAATATAGAAGGGAGAACCTTAAACGATTTGCACGTTGAGCCCTGGACAAAGGAATTTGAACAACTCGACGTTTTGATGTTTGCTGGTCTTCGTGCAATCGGCTTCGGATCGTTTGGTCACTGATACGAGTACCCGTTGTCAACCGTAGGCGATTTTGTAACTTACGAGCCGTCACTGTGCGTTCTCGGCGGGCACTTAACCGGATGTATCGATCCTCATGAACAGTTGTAATGCGAACTATAGGTACCCGAACCAGCAGCCTAATTGCGTAAGTGAATACTCCAAAGCAAACGAGTCCATTCCTTCAAAGAATCAATCATTTCTATAAACTTCTTCGGTATTGCGAAACTAATTTGGAAAAAGTACAAACATCCTCCTTTGAGTTGAAGTTCATCTACTGCGTTATGTTTCATCAAACTCGAACATTACACAATACCAATAGTGAAGTTTTATCTCGATTCTTCCGCTTTCGTTCATTCTTTACAATCAATCCTACGTCAAAATATTTGTAACGGAAAGGAGCATAACCTTTCCGTTTCAGAGTGTAATATGCAATACGTAAAGTCGTTTTTGGGAAAGAATCGACTTGTTTGCTTTGGAGAATTCACTTACGCAATTAGGCTGCAGGTTTTCTTGCAACACTGCCAGTCTCTTGAAAGCGATCCCAAGCATTTTGTCTAGCTTTTCGAGAAAAACTCAGTTGCAAAGTCACAGACCGCTTCGAATTTCCTTCTTGGATCATTGTAACAGCTCTGGTTGCAGTAATTGCGTCCATATATCTTCGTACTACTTGTGGCATGTTAACATAAGATGTTATTTAAACAAATAAACAAAACAAAATTACGATTATTTCAGATTACCCTGAAGATAATCGAAACGAAACATAAAGAAAAATCAAAACAAAATAACAAGAAATATTCAGTTTTTTTTGTTTTTAAATATGTACAGTATATCGGTCTTAAGAACAAAATCAAAGAGGTTAAATATCGAAGAGTTTGTAACTTTAATATTTTTCTAATTAATAATTTGTTAATCTTCATTAAATTACATTGAAATGTGAAAATAACGAGTGGCTCTTATTTTGTTTTGAGTATTTTGTTTATTATTTAGGAAGTCCAAATAAATGTTTTTAAGAAGATTCTGGAGATTTCCATTCTAACATTTGGTGGCAGCGGTGGGATCAGACATCCCCAGTGTCCTTAAAACGGTAAATACGTCACAAAAAATAAAAGTTATTGCGTGTCTGTGTTCCTAAAAGTGCCCCGTGATTGTGTCGCCCAATAAGCACTCCAACCCGAACTCGATCACATCGAAGGTCGACTGGTCTAAGCTGCATATCACCGCTCCGGGTCCCTTGCGCTGTAAGTGGTGCCAAGCAGTTGGGTAGCACTTGCTGCACCAAATCTATTTTGTATCAGGCGCCGACCCGACTGCAGCCGTCGGCTTCTCGTACATACGTCTAAGGTAGACGTAATCCAGTACATCCAGAATGAAGAATTCCTACGAGCTGTTCCTGTAAGTCCAAATTACTCTAACCAGTGAAAATTGTGTTTGTAGTGCGTCTAGTGCGTATATTGTGTTATAATCTCGTGTATTAATTTAAAATAACACTAATTTTAAACATCTATAATTAGATTCAAGGTAACTTGTTAAGGGGCATGCGCCTCGATCCCACCAGTCGTCCTTATCAGTTGCGCACAACTTATACATCCGGACCTCACGTAATTCTCAAAACTTGTTACCGATAACGTTCATTAGTCCATATCAGTAACAACATCACGCCGGCACTTCCCGAAGGATTAAGCAGTGGCATGTAGTTTTTAATTTACAAAAAGCAAATATTATGTCAAAATCTGAATCTATAAAAGACATTAAAGAACAAAAAGGAGATGAGGAAATACCATTAAATGTTGTGTTGAAATTCACTAAACCATTTAATGGCGATGGAGATAAGTTAACAGCTTTCCTAAGGAACTGCGATAGCGCAATATCCTTGGCGTCTTCTCAACAGGAAGCCGTCATTTTCAAATTTGTATCAAGTCAATTGGCAGGCAAGGCAGAGACCGCGTGCTCTATTCAAGATTTTGAAACATGGCCATTGCTTAAAGAATTTTTGGTGAACGTAAACACTATGCTCATCGATATACTCACTAACTTGCAAGACTGTAGGCAAGGAAATCAAGAACTTGTTAGCCTATTTTCTTTGAGAGTAGAAAACTTTTTTTTCTTCATTTGTTTTGGGGTTTTTAATTAAACAAATATGTCATAAGAGCATAAGTCTTCGTTAGTTAAAGTCGTTAACAGCTATAATACTAGGTCAATGACTGCGGGTAAATTTGTTGTTCCTAGAGTCAATAATTATTACGGGGACAGAACTTTAAAAAAACGTATTCCATACCTACTCAACAGTTTGCCCGCCGACATTGCCAAAGAACCAAAAAAGAAATTATTTAAGCGTAAATTATTTAAGCACTACCTTAATAGTTTGTTTAACCTACTAACTTACCTACAATTCTAATTTTAAGCACTTGCGTAATTATGTACCTACCTAAGTAAGCGAGTATGATTGATCCCGCAGTCAAGCTGTATTTGCAGTTTTGCGGGAGTGTGCGTAACTTGTAAGTCAATTCTGTATTTTTAATAAAATAAAATAAATAATAAATAACCCCATCGTGCCATAAACCATTGTAACATTATTATTTATAACTAGCTGTGCCCGCGGCTTCGCTCCCGCCATCAACTACGTCAACCCTACCCTACTTACCTTCTTGCCTACCCTACATACCTACATACCAATTTTTTATAGGGTCATTCTTTCGCAAAAAAATCTTAACACCGTGATTCAGAAAATGACTTCAAATGCACAACGCCATCTATCGAATATCAAGTTCAACTGTCCGAGTATCTGAATTGCGTGTGTTGTGATGATAATTTTACTTCTTATTTTGAACATTTTAAATTCATCTAACTTTTGATAGTGTCAACCGATTGCGATGAAACAAAAACTAAGTAATTCTTCAAGTTACGCACAATGCTTCTGTATACAAGTTATTTACATTGGTCTCGTACATTTCACGCGATGCGTGCACAAATAAACAGACAAAAATGACGGAAATAGGTTCTGTTGGTTATCCTTTAACACCCTGGCTATTTTTTTTGGAAATATTTTCGATGTACAAAAATTACTTTTCTACAGATTAATTATATGTATAGATTAACACACTACTAAACAATATCTAAAATACTTTGTGATAAAGATAGAAGTCAGCGCCTTCTGAAGTTCTACGTTAAGCCTATTTAAGTCTAATTCTCTCAAAAGTGACGTGTCCGTTTCAATGGCGCGGCCACGATGATTTAAAAAAAAAAAACTATGCCAAGATTATGTAAAAATTTGTAAAAGTTGATTCCCAAAACCATAAATTTGTCAAAGTTATGGTTAAAAAGTTTTAAGGGTTTGAACGTGGCCGCGCCATTGAAACGCGGCGAACCGCGCGGCCACGGAGATCTTTAAAACTAAGCGTTGCAGAGACCTGAAATTCAGGTAAATAACAGCTTGAATTTGTAAAAAATTTGTAAAAATATAGAAAAAAATCCTAGGTTTATATTTTAGGAGCTGTAAGACTAAAACCCCATGGCCGCGCCATTGAAACGGTGAAAAACACGTTATCGCCGATATCTCGCTGAAAAAACATCGCAGAAGTCTGCAGTTTTTTGTAAAACCTAGATTTGAATTTGTCACAAAATGTAAAAATACACAAAAAAATACTAGGTTTATATTTCAGGGGCTGTAAGAATAAAACCCCATGGCCGCGCCATTGAAACGGTGAAAAACACGTTATCGCCGATATCTCGCTGAAAAAGCATCGCAGAGGTCTGAAGTTTTTTGTAAAACCTAGATATGAATTTGTCAAACAACGTAAAAATACACAAAAAAATCGTAGGTTTATATTTCAGGAGCTGTAAGACTAAAACCCCATGGCCGCGCCATTGAAACGGTGAAAAACACGTTATCGCCGATATCTCGCTGAAAAAGCATCGCAGAGGTCTGAAGTTTTTTGTAAAACCTAGATATGAATTTGTCAAACAACGTAAAAATACACAAAAAAATCGTAGGTTTATATTTCAGGAGCTGTAAGACTAAAACCCCATGGCCGCGCCATTGAAACGGTGAAAAACACGTTATCGCCGATATCTCGCTGAAAAAGCATCGCAGAGGTCTGAAGTTTTTTGTAAAACCTAGATTTGAATTTGTCAAAATATGTAAAAATACACAAAAAATTCCTAGGATTATATTTCAGGAGCTGTAAGAACAAACCGTTTTGAATGTTCCAATAGGGTGACCATGACTTATTGTTTACAGAAAACTTTCCACCTGAAAGTATTAGAAATTTTATCTCAAGGATACTAAATTAAATTAAGATGAAACATTATGATGCAAAAACATGTATTTAAACATATTTTGTCTAGTTCGTTGGTACCTTGCCAGTCTTGTACGGCTTTTTGTAAATCAAATGAATTCTTTCCTTCCTACTTCGTTAATCACAGGCTTAGGACTGTCTGCTAAGAGAATCATAATCTATACTAATACTAATTACTAATAATTACTAATTACTAATATTACTAATTACTAATAATAATATTATAAAGAGGTAAAATTTGTAAGTTTGTATGTAGGGGGTAATCTCAGGAACTACTGGTTGGCATTGAAAAATTCTTTTTGTGTTAGATAGTTCATTTATCGAGGAAGGTTATAGGCTATATAACATCACGCTACGACCAATAGGAGCGGAGCATAAATGAAAAATGTTGCAAAAACGGGAAAGAATATTACTTTTTGAGGGCTTCCGTTGCGTGCGCTGCGTAAACGGTTTCAGTTATGCAATCATGTATGTAGGGTAGGTAGGGTAGGTGTAGGGTAGGTGTGGGGTAGGTAGGGTAGGTGTAGGGTAGGTGTGGGTTAGGTGTGGGGTAGGTGTAGGGTAGGTGTAGGGTAGGTGTAGCGTAGGTGTAGCGTAGGTGTAGCGTAGGTGTAGCGTAGGTGTAGGGTAGGGTAGGTAGGATAGGGTAGGTACGAAGCCAGTTGACGGGAGCGAAGCCGCGTGGGACAGCTAGTGTTATATGAACTAGTCAAAAGAAATAAAGTTACCTACACCGATTTCAGTTTATGCACTCGGACAACTTCGTAATTAATATTTCGAGCACGGCCACCGAGCTCCGAACATGCTTCGCTTTCGGCACCCCGCGTTACAAATACTTGCATAGGAAATCGGTCCATGACATTATATAAATAAGAAGCAGCATCGTATTTTCAAATAAAATAAAACTTAGAACTTCTAAGTATTTGAGTTTTCGGTGATAGGATAATGCACGGGGCTCTGTCGACTTTGTTATAGTAACCGTAGTGAAGAAATAAAAAATATAACCTTCGGTTCAGAATAAACGGTATGGAGGGGTTACTAAATAATCTGTAAATTATGTGATTTTTAAAGAAATAAACATATGTTTTTATATGTTATCGTTACATTTTAATTTAATTTAGAATCATTGAGATATAATTTGTATCACTTGCAGGTGGACAGTTTTCTGTAAACAATAAGTCATGGTCACCCTATCGGAAAATTTAAAACGTATTGAAAAATTAATATTATGAAAAAAAATATACTTTTTGCCTATTATCGGTAATTCTACATATTAATAGGTGTTGTTTACAAAAAATGATCTCGCTAATACTTTCTTTCTTCGATAGATAACTACAACTTATTTCTACGCAATAACGTACTACAGCTCCTGAAATTTAAACCTAGGATATTTTTGTGTATTTTTATATATTTTGACAAATTCACATCTAGGTTTTACAAAAAACTTTAGACCTCTGCGATGCTGTTTCAGCGAGATATCGGTGATAACGTGTTCTTCACCGTTTCAATGGCGCGGCCATATTGTTTTGGTCTTACAGCTCCTGAAATATAAACCTAGGATTTTTTTGTGTATTTTTACATATTTTGACAAATTCAAATCTAGGTTTTACAAAAAACTTCAGACCTCTGCGATGCTTTTTCAGCGAGATATCGGCGATAACGTGTTTTTCACCGTTTCAATGGCGCGGCCATGGGGTTTTAGTCTTACAGCTCCTGAAATATAAACCTACGATTTTTTTGTGTATTTTTACGTTGTTTGACAAATTCATATCTAGGTTTTACAAAAAACTTCAGACCTCTGCGATGCTTTTTCAGCGAGATATCGGCGATAACGTGTTTTTCACCGTTTCAATGGCGCGGCCATGGAGTTTTAGTCTTACAGCTCCTGAAATATAAACCTACGATTTTTTTGTGTATTTTTACGTTGTTTGACAAATTCATATCTAGGTTTTACAAAAAACTTCAGACCTCTGCGATGCTTTTTCAGCGAGATATCGGCGATAACTTGTTTTTAACCGTTTCAATGGCGCGGCCATGGGGTTTTAGTCTTACAGCCCCTGAAATATAAACCTAGTATTTTTTTGTGTATTTTTACATTTTATGACAAATTCAAATCTAGGTTTTACAAAAAACTGCAGACTTCTGCGATGTTTTTTCAGCGAGATATCAGCGATAACGTGTTTTTCACCGTTTCAATGGCGCGGCCATGGGGTTTTAGTCTTACAGCTCCTAAAATATAAACCTAGGATTTTTTTCTATATTTTTACAAATTTTTTACAAATTCAATCTGTTATTTATCTGAATTTCAGGTCTCTGCAACGCTTAGTTTTAAAGATCTCCGTGGCCGCGCGGTTCGCCGCGTTTCAATGGCGCGGCCACGTTCAAACCCTTAAAACTTTTTAACCATAACTTTGACAAATTTATGGTTTTGGGAATCAACTTTTACAAATTTTTACATAATCTTGGCATAGTTTTTTTTTTTTTAAATCGTCGTGGCCGCGCCATTGAAACGGACACAAAAGTGACTCCCTTTCACGCTTGTTGCGGACACAATCCATCAGCAAATGCTGCACGTTCTCAATCTGATTACATTCTCTGCAATTCGGTGAATCAGTTTTTTTTTCATAATAAATGCAAACTTCGCTTATAGATGGTGTCCAGAGCGAAGTCTTAAAATTAATTTTACATAATTCCTACTTAATTGATCGACATCGAATAATAATAAATGAATTTATTACCTACTAGCTGTGCCCGCGGCTTCGCTCCCGTCATCTGCCTGCCAACCCTACCCTACTTACCTTCCTGCCTACCCTACATACCTACGTACCAATTTTTTTCTAGGGTCATTCTTTCGCGTAGTCAGAGAATGACTTCAAATGCACAACGCCATCGACTATCGAATATCGAGTTCAACTGTCCGAGTAACTGAATTGCGTGTGCTGTGATAATTTTACTTCTTGAACACTTTAAATTCATCTTACTTTTTATAGAGTGAACCGATTGCAATGAAACAAAAAACTAAGTAACTCTTCAAGTTACGCACAATTTTTATGTATAAAAGTTATCTACAATGGTTCCGTACATTTCAAGTGATGCATGCAGAAATAAACAGACAAAAATTTCAAAAATGCTGGAAATGGGTTCTGTTGGTTGTCCTTTAACAACCTGACTGTTTTTTTTGGATTTTTTTCGATGTACAAAAATTATTTTTCTACAGATTTATTATATGTATTGATTATTATCGAACCAAGGGTCCAAGGCACACGCGAAGGCTCGCCTTGTATGTATGCTTCTATGCCATATACCTTTTTGCTGACTTATACTATCAGTGTTGTTTACAGGCTTTATAACAAGTTACTTTATATTCAGATATATGTATTCCCAATAATCAGGTAAGTAGTCAATTTTTGTTCCTTATAATGCTGCTAATTTAAACAATCTGTCAGCCTCCTTATTACCACGTAGTCCAATGTGAGCTGGAACCCATTGCAACATGCTGTGATTTTTATTTGCGCGAATTTTTTAGTAGAATTTGAGCGCGATTTTTTTTCCGCATTGCTTGCGGCCTCATACATTTCCATAGGTCACAGAATGGGCGGAAAAAAATCGCGCGAATAAAACTCGCAGTGCGTGCTATGCCTCAAGTTTTATATTAGGTATTCTCATAGATATAGTATGTACAGCAAAAAAAAATCTAAATCTATGGGTATTCTTAAATAATAGAAACCTGACCGGCGAACACGGCCTCTGTGATAGGCTTGTGTCACGCATTTTATCACGGTTTTTGTTCCCAAACTGTGATAAAAATGTGTGACTCAGTCCTATCACAGTAGGCCGTGCTGGCCGGTCTGTTTGCAGAAACTTATCACAAAAGTTACTGTTTCAATTACAAGGAAGATCGAACTTCCGGGCAGATAAGCTGCGATGGAAGACCTCGCACTCCATACATTTATAATAGGATTAATCCCTAGAATCTCTAATATTGTGATGTAGAGACTACAAAACTTTGAATGATGCCATAAATGCTACGATATCTGAAGAAAAATACAGCAGTTCTCTTATCGCAACTGCAACAGGCAGAAAAGTACTGAATCCTTTACTAAAAGAAGTGACACAAATAATACGTCTCAAGCAAATGTTTTTATTAAAATTAACAATTCCAGTCAACCCAATATTTCTTACAATGATTCTGTTTTCTGTAGATACTGTATAAGGCCGACACATTTTTGAAAATTGCAAACAGCGCGACTTCAACAATAAAAGATTTTCAAATGGTCCTCAGCCATTTACGCCGTATAAACCTTCGTCCTTTAATAACAGACAAACAGGCGTTAAGCCAGGATCTCGTGTAAGCTTCACTGATAATTATGAGGAGGAACATAGAGATGAAGTGGACGAATCCATCAATAATACCAATTTAAACTAATTATTGTCCTATTTAAGTATCGCACTGGACCCTTTTTAATCAAGTCGATACAACAAACGAAACAGGTGCGTACTTTAGAAAGTGGAAATGAGAATTATTACAGTAGTGAATACCTACCAACGAAGCTTGCCGAAACGTTTGACCACTCGGTATGTTTAATGTTTGCTGCAGTGCAGTGCTGCTAAATACCCCCGAACATTAAAGTGACTTTAAAAAAAACTAAAGATGACTTAAAGACCTCAGTAGCCAGGTAAAATTTCACAAAATATACGGTTGACAACACTTTGTTAGGGATGTGCATTGAATGAGAAAAGCGATTTGGCTTTTTAATATAAATCGATTTGGAAAGAATGTTATGTTATGAAATGGTATAAACAATAAACAGACATGCGATTGCAGCAGTCCCGGGAGATTTGCCGTTATTTATTGAAGAGTTCTGTTGTATATCTTCGAAGTCCATCATCAGATCTTCACCAAATTAAAATGGGACCAATTTCGGAACATACTATTTCGAACAAAACATTTTCAAAATTGGTCCACAATTGACGAAGATATCGGTGAACACACATAATAAAAAAAAAGCGCAAACGTTTATAAGGCGCTGGTAAAGAGCGGATTCGAACTGACGACCACGGTCAGTTGTCAGA
Source organism: Orthosia incerta (assembly GCA_948252205.1). Classification (NCBI taxonomy): domain Eukaryota; kingdom Metazoa; phylum Arthropoda; class Insecta; order Lepidoptera; family Noctuidae; genus Orthosia; species Orthosia incerta. Next base: position 5,312,902 of record OX411767.1, read on the forward strand.
AAACTGGGCACACCAAATCGAGATATCCGTAAATTAACAAAGGTATCAGCTACTTCTTCAGCAGTTATCGAGCTCATCGGCCAAGCTACTGGCCACAGAGTGTATCTATCGATAGCAGTAAGTAGGTATTTAAAACCATTGGGATGTGGTAAAGGACCAACAATGTCCAGATGAACATGTCTAAACCTGCCAGAAGGATATGCTAAAATTACCAAGGGGAGACATGACATGTCTAGTCACCTTGCACCGATGCTACCATTTTTTTTTTTTTTTTTTTTTTTTAATTTTGGCAAGTCGCTATTTGCGCAATGCCACATACAAAAACGGGGAAACTTGGTAGTAAATATAATTTAATTTAGGATACGGAATTTGGATGGATATTGGACGGGATTATTAAGAACGAAATTATAAATAAAATAACTATTAAATACGTATATTATTAAGAGTGATAAATGAAGATAAATACATGTATATTTTAAAATCATTAGATGCAAGTAAAACAGAGATAGACGTAGGAAAAGGAATGCTATAACAAAGTAAAGATGATATAAAAGGATCATGGTTAAGTAGAGGACAGGAAAAGAAGATGTGGTTTAAATCACCCACCTCTCCACAATCGCACAGGTCGCTAGAAACGATCTGCAATCGTGCAAGGTGGACTCGGGAACAGTTATGACCCAACCTCATGCGAATAAGGCAACTGGTAGCAGCCTTACCGAAGTTAAATTTCGAAAACCATGGTTTTTTGGGAATACATGTCTGAATACGTGAATAATAATTTCCTTTGGTAACGCTGCTATCCGCCCAAAACTTGCTCCAAGCTTCCCAAAGAAAGTTAATAGGCAGATTCGCCAAGTCGTGGCAAAAATTGATGTAGGGAAACAAATCACCGCAGTCTACCGCTTCATTAGCCAGGCGATCGGCTTTAACATTTCCCGTGATATTACTATGGCCAGGTATCCAAGCGAAAGAAATTTGAAGACCGAGTTTTACGCATTTATACAAAAGGCTTCTAATGAACATAACTATAGGAAATATTGGTTTACATTTAAAAGGATTTCTTTTAATGGCTTGCAATGCACTTAAAGCGTCAGTAAATATTACTGTTTTTCCCAATTTCATGATGTAAATATATTCTAAGGCTTTGAACAGACCATAACATTCGCCAGTAAACACTGATGACTCAGGAGGAAGTTTAATTTTTTGCACTATATTGTATTGAGAGTGAAAAACTCCAACTCCAACATTTCCTAAAGAAGAGTGCTTAGAGGCGTCCGTATAAATATGATGCCAACTCTCCCAATGCAAGTCTTTGGAAAAGTTAAATAACTCTTTTACGAAATCATCGTGTTTATTAATACCTAAATTCAAGATAACATCCGGAGTGAGCACCAATGATTCATATGAATGATTAAAGAGTGGATATGTAAGTGACTGGTAAATAGGAGCTTGCATAGCTATAAACTTTTTATAACTTACAACAAGACAGGGAAGAGATTTGTGAGACCAATAGTTAGAAGAATTGGTTTCATCTAAAAGTGACTGAAGTTTTGCACGTAAAGGATGGTTGGAAAATTGTAACGAGCGGAATAGAAATTTGTCGGAAAGATACTGACGTCGAAGAGAAAGAGGAGGATCTACAGTTTCAACCTGTAGGGCATTTATTGGGCTTGATTTCATAGCTCCCGTCACTATTCGTAATGCTTTGGACTGGATACTATCCAATTTCTTTAATGCGGCCGAATTACCAGGTTCTAATAAAAATGTTCCATAATCAAGCACACTTCTAACTATTGCATTATAGATTAATTTTAATGAAAAGGGATGGGCACCCCACCAAACCCCTGATAAACATCTTAATATATTTAATCTTTGTTCACACCTTGCCGCTATATACTCACAGTGTGGAATCCCAGATAGTTTACTATCCAAAATCACACCTAAAAATTTTACCGAAGTTTTTACAGGAATGGAAGCATTATCATAATATACAAAAAAGGGAGGAGGAAAGCGCATTCTAGAAAAAAGCACAACTGTACTTTTGGAAGTAGATATCTCAAGACCATTGATGTCCAACCATTTTTTTAAAAGTCCAAGGGCCGAAGACATTGTATTGCAAGCCGCTGCAATAGAGCTATGAGGGCAATATAAAAGAAGATCATCAGCGTATTGAAGCACTTTTACTTGATTGTTCAAAGAGGATTCAAGATCATAAGTGTAGATGTCATATAATAAAGGACTAAGAACTGATCCTTGAGGGAGGCCTTTCCACACGAGTCTAGATTCACACCTAGAATCCTCGAGTGTAAGATTTATACACCTCTCAGATAAAATATTTAAAATGAAGTTTGTGAGAAAAATAGGCACATCTAGCTCCTGAAGTTTATATTTTAATGTCGATATTTCCACATTATCATAAGCAGAAGTTATATCTAGAAAAGCAGAAACTACGGAATGATTCGAAGAGAATGCTAACCTTATATCAGTGACAAAGATACTCAAATTATCTAAAGTACTTTTACCTCGCCTAAAACCAAATTGACTGTCGCTAAGTAGTTTCCTGTTTTCTAAATGCCATTCTAACCTATTTTTAACTAAATGTTCTGTGATTTTTAACATTACTGAAGACAAAGCTATAGGTCGGTAGGATGTGCTGCTAGATGGATTTTTGTTAGGTTTGAGTATCGGTAGAATGTCTTGGGATTTCCAGGAATTGGGAATATTTCCGGTTAACATAATTTTATTTATTAAATCCAAGAAGTACAAAAGAGATAGATCACTCATGTTTGACAAAAAGGAATAAGGAATTCCATCCGAACCTGGTGCAGAGTCCTTAATATGACATAAAACACCTTTAAGCTCTTCGAGGGTAAATATATTATTTAATTCACAAAGAGAATCCACCATTGAACGGGGAATGGAATAGGTAGTAAAATTTTCTGGGACATATGTGGGAGCCAACTTATCTAAAAAAATATTTACTAACTGAGATGGAAGAAATGCTCTCGATGGTTCTGTGAATGCTGATCTAAACCTTCTGATATTGCGCCAAACAACAGATGGTTGAACATCTGGAGAAATAGAGAAGCAAAATGATCTCCAACTTTCAAATTTCTTTTTTTTAAATAGTTTTTTAGTTTCTGAAACTATTACGCTCAAAATGTTGAAATTTTCTTCGGTAGAATTTTCAAGATAATTTAGTTCACACTGCTTCCTTTGTAATATTGCATCTGTGCAATCTTTGTCCCACCATGGTGGAGAAGGAATTTTATTTTTTAACGATTTCATTGGAAAGAGTTTATCGGCTGTTTTTATCATGGCTTTGGATAAAGCATCGGCACAGGACTGTTCACTACCATATTTAATTTCAGGAAGAACAGAAACTATTTCATCTAAGTGTTCCCTATAATTATGCCAGTTAACGTCCGCCAGTTTGTACTTCAACCGCGGAGGGCGATTGGAATAAGGTTTTTGACTGTGAGGCAATGTTAAGACTATAGGGAAATGATCGCTACCATAAGTGGAAAGCATAACTTCCCAACTCAAACGCGAAGCTAATTTATCCGTGCATAATGACAAGTCAGGTGCACTAACACCTTCATTTGGAGAAGTGCGTCTAGTTGGGGACCCAGTGTTTAATATACAAAGATTGAGGTTATCTACAATATCTATTAAAGTGCTACCATAGTTATTTGTTGACGAACTGCCCCAGACTTCATGCTGGCAATTAAAATCTCCTAAAACTATAAATGGCTTAGGAAGAATAGAAAAAATATTTACAATTTCATTAAAAATTACAGCAGATGGACGGGGTATATATACAGAAACAAAACAAATATTATCTACAACTGCTGCAATAACAGAAAAATCATTATTATGAGGTGGAATTGTGAAAAATGAAAATGAATGATGATGTTTGATGAGTAAAGCGACGCCGCCATACCCATCAGAGCGGTCTTCTCTAAGACAAGCATAACCAGGGATCTTGAACAAAGACCCTGGTTTAAGCCATGTCTCTTGAAGAGCAAAAACATAAGGTTTATATTTATTTACAAGATATATTATATCAGATTTTTTACTAATTGCGCTTCGGCAATTCCATTGGAATACTTTGGCTTTGTTGTCCATTATTAATATTAGATTCATTAACTGCGTTCAATACAGTGGCAGCGATGGACGGTGAAAGATGATGAGTTTGAGTTAGTGATTTTATTAAAGCAATGATTAATTCACTTACAGATACGGCAGACAAGTCATCTCTAGGGATGAGAGCACAGCCATCTTTTGATTGAGGCAAGCCCTTGACAAGTTCCTGATGGAATTGCTGATCATAGCCTTTAGAAAAGTGAGGTGGGGAGCGAGGTTTAATAAAAACTGTTTTTTTATGTGATGAAGTTTTATTTTGTTTTGAAGGAGAGTAATCCTGAGGAACAGAAGCATTTATATGGCTTGAAATTGAGGGTGAGGATAGTAAGGCATCAGCATATGATATTTTTGAAATTGTGGGATGTAGCTTTGAAGCTTCAGCATATGAGATGCAAGATTTGGCCATTGATTCCTTAATGTTCTTCTGCCTCTCATACTCTAAACATTTTTTACTTGTAGCCTCATGAAATCCTTTGCAAAGACAACAAGATAAATTGTCCCCAGAGACAGTACACCCATCCCCAGAGTGATCTTGACCACACCTAAAGCATCTAGGTTTAGCCCTACACTGATTTTTCATATGGCCATATCTGCAACAATTAAAGCACTGGATTGTTGGGTAAATATAGAGGTCCACAGAAAGTGCTGTATAGCACATATAGACTGATGATTCGCGCTCGTTCGTAGAATAAAGACGTGCTCGTTAGCAATATTTAATTAAAACAATTATAATAGTGACCTTCTTTATTGTATAAATTTTTGCCTACTGTGTAGTTTTGTAAACATAATGAAATCTTAGAAATAGTGAAGTGACTACCAAATAAAATGGATAACAGTCCCTGTAATCCAAGCAGCCGAGTGCAAGCCTCCCCCTCGCCAGCGAAGACGACGACGCAAATCCCAGCCCAATCAGATTTCTCGATTGAAGTCGCATCCACGCCCGACATACAAAGATGGATGTCAACCATTGAGCAGCACTTAAATGAGGTTTGCTCTATTGCCTTGGATGGCAAACTAAACTCAGAACAGAAACTGAAAATTTCTAACTTGTGTCGTAAAATAGGATCTGGCACTTCTCAGATGGCAGTCCTATACCAATCTCTGAAGCAGAAAGCAATTCTAGCACACGATATGATTGATGCCTTAAAAGAAAAGCGCAATTTGACTGAACACATCTCGGACCTGAAGCAGACGATTAAGGATTCTAGCACTGCGGTTTCGTTTGCCGACATGGTGAAAAAGGGATCAAATGATTTCGTTCGACCGAACAATTTAAGCTCTGTGGCCATTTATCCTAGTGACAAACTCAAGTCCAGTGACGAAACTAAAGACATGGTAACAAAAATCATACGACCTGATCAAATGAAGCTGCATGTACGAGGTGTCCGCAAGACCAAAAATGGAGGTGTTATTATTAGCACAGAGACCAAGCATGACGCTGAAAAAATCAAGAACGCCGTGAAGCTTTCTACATCTGGACTAACCGCCGATGAGCCCAACAAGCGCAAACCACGTATCGTGATTGTAGGAGTGCCGTCTTCCCTGTCTGAAACTGAAGTCTTCAGGTGCATTTACGAACAAAACATACCCGACAAAATGCCAGAGATGTCCATGGAGTCCTTTTTGGCCTCTGTTAAATTAAGCCACAAATCTGGGAAGAAAGATGCGTCGAGCTGTAATTACATTATTGAAATTCCAGCCAATATACGTAAAGCCCTAATTTCGACATCAAGGCTGTTTATAAATTGGACGTCCTGCCCTGTTAGGGACTTCACTCTGGTTACCAGATGCTACAAGTGCCAATTATATGGTCATGCAGCCAAAACATGCAGAGAGGTCAACTCTGTGTGTGCTCACTGCGGTGAAGCTGGACACTCGGTGTCCGATTGCACGAAGAAAGCGGACACATCGAAATGCGCAACTTGTTCGCGCTTTAAAAAGCCCAACAACCATAAAACGGGAGACCCTGAGTGCCCTGCTAGGAAAATAGCGGAATACAGGCACATCAACTCTATAGACTATGAGGGCGTCTAGTACGTCATACTCAAGGTCACACGCGTTGAACGTCTGCTGCTGACACTGCAATGGCCTACTAACCGTCACGTCAATTTGTTGCTGACTAAGAACATTAGTCGTTAGCTGCAAAAATTAAGTGTCTCTGTTTAATTTTACAATTATGCTTACCAATTATTTCCCAAACTTTATATGTGTAATCAAAGTACAATTTTTTGCAATCTAGGTAAATAAGACATTAAGTAATTATGACCTAGTAATTTAGTTCTGTTTATAGTTTTAAGTAAATTAAAATTAATTTTCCAAATTATACAATCTTGCCACTATTTTTAGACTTCTTATGTTAAATATTGTTTAAATTCTGTTTTCCTATGATAAGCATATTTTTAGAGCTGCTACAGCCTGTGATACAGGATTACCTAGTACAGGCATCTTACATTATTATACCTAAATTAGTTATCTAAGATTGAAACTGTATTTTTACCTTTTCTAATTTCTGAATAAAGATTCTGAATAAAGATTTTATAGACGCGCTTAGGAAGAATTTGCCCATCAAATGTCAAAATTACTGTTTCAGTATTTTTAAACTGAGGCTTATCCTCTACTAAAATTTTCCTTTTTATTCTCCTCAACTTCAATATCCTCCCACAACCAATTGGGACAGAGATGTTATCCATGATTTCATCATCCGCCCACTCCATGGGTACGCCTCTGACGACACCCATGCGAGTGACGGAAAATGATGGAATAAAAGCTTTGTACTTCTCTTTTTCCAAAAACTTGCTAGAAATAAAAGAGTTGGCATCTTGATATTTAGAGAAAGATATTACAAGTCTGTTACGGCCTATTTTCTTAAGACTACCATTAACAATATTATTAAAAGAATTCCTTTTTAAAAATCGCCCAAAAGAGATCGGATTTAAATATATATTTTCGTTGGAAGCGGATTGTTCTCTTTGAATATGGACTAAAAACGGAGCCGCATCCGAGGAATTATATAAAAGTCTAGAAACTGGTTGATGCGATGACACGTTCATCCCATCAACTCCAACCCTCAATGGAGAAGTAAGTGGAAGATCCTTGGTTTCAGTCTCCATTTCCACCTCGCCACAGTCACAATCATTATGGCGTTTCCCGCCACTTTTACGCCTTTTTTTGTTGCAATGTTTGCAAATTGTGGGCCGAGCAGAAACCCTTTTACGCTTGGAATTATTAGTTAAACTTACTGAACCATCAGTATCAACACTAGTGTCATTATTAGAGATTGTAACATAATGACCAATCTCTGAAGGTGGTGTTCCTCCGGGGTCGTCCGGAGGATCCATGGCTAACAACTATAAATAGAAATAAAAACACTTACCAAATATAATAACAACACTAAAACTAACTAAAGTACTAAATAATAAGATAAAATATATACAAAAACTTAATCCAATCCAATATTATTAATTAATTTATGAAACGATCGAAAAAACCACGTCCGCCAAATTTGAGGTTTCCCGCGCTTCCCTCGATGCTACCATTTATACACTAGACTTCCAAATTGACCTCTTAACAGATAAGTTACCTATAACATTCCAAAATATTTAAAAGCAAATAACTAAAATTCTTTATGAAAAAGGAGGTTGTTACCCAACCAAGTAGGCGGATTGTACGCCGCCGCCACAAGTATTAAAATAACCAAATAAAACCATCTGGTTCCATAGCAAAAATACATAAAATATCTTTTTTTGTACTTAAATATAAAAATAACAACATATAATTATTGCTACAAATGTTTAAAAATAAAATAGTATATATAATCGATTTATAAAAATCGATTGATATTACTAATCAACATTTGATATTTTTTCTTATGATCCTGCACCACTGCACTGTGTCTGACAGTGACAGATTCAGATTGACAGAACATCACTCAAAGTCCATAGTAGTTTGGAGTGGGTGTACTGTGTAGCAATAATATTTATTATTATTTATATTGAGTCCATGGGGTGCAGTTCTGAATCTAAATCAAAATCACAACCAGAAATGTGAAAAATAAATAAACAAAGCTCTTTCAAGTTGAATTAATTTATGTTAGAAACCTTTAAAATAAAGGTAACTTTTCAAAATACGACACAAGAACTCCCTACAGTAAATAATATAATGTGGGCAAATTTATATTACATATCCTGGGGCCTGCCGCACCGTGTGTGCCCTATTCGCACGATGACAAGAACTCATGTTTAATTTACAAAAATAAAATCCAGTTATTTTAACAAAACAGTGTTTATTGGTGTTTTTATTGAGTAAAAGCCAAGTAAAAATGGACAAACTGTCAATGTGCAGGATATGCTTAGTGCAGAATGTTCGCTTGTTTGCTGTTGCCAACAAGAACCTGCAGGAAACATATGAGAAGCTGACTAATTTTCCAGTAAGTATTTAAACATTTTATCACAGCAGTTAATCAAGTATCTACACTAGTTATTAACACTAAAATCCATCTTCAACATACCACGGTACATCAGTAACATAATCATATATCTACTCCAACTGTTAAACAGGAGATCATGAAATATAGTATTATCTATCAGAGGAGACTTAAACAATATAGAAACGAGCTTGGCCTTGGACTATCAGGAGACAAAAGTTTACAATATAGGAGATTAAAGAGACATAGTGTTCCTAACTTACTGGAAAGATTTGTCACGATGGAATGAGACATGTAACTGTGAAGTGACTCACCTAGCTAAAGGACCCAGACAGAAACAATGTATCGAACAGAGAAGCCTTTTGCTTCGTTCAACAGATTGCCGCAAGGCAGAAAGAGAGAAATACTAGTTATTAAGACTACAGATTTACCCCCTTTTTAAATGCTTTGTATTGCCTTGATTTCGTATGAGTGACCGGCAACTAGTAATCGATGTTTAGTTGATCTGAAAATTAAGATATAGTTCTCGCTAAACATCTTGGCCAGGTTGAAGTTGGCTACAATGGCTGCACAGTGGTAAATCTCATACTAAAACAGCTCCGCGTCGTCCTTGCGCATCGGAAAGCCAACTTCAGGGTGGCCCAGAAGTTTGGTAAGTATTATACCTGTGTATTTTTGGAAACATTGAATTAATAGGTAGATAGTATTGAGCTAATATCAAGATGGAGCCGGAAGATGGCAATAGCAACTCCTCATCCAGACAATATAGCAGCATTGCGTTTAGGCTCACTGGATTTGTATTGACAACTTATATAACATTTCGTACTATTTAGTACATTAGAAGCTTGTTTTCAAATACTTTTATATTTACCAAAGGTCACCTGACATAGACCAGTGTGGTTGCCCAATTGTATTGTCCGCGACATACAAGTTCTAGGTTGTGGGTTCGAACCCAGGCAGGTGCTTTACTTTGTGTAAATTATTTCATCACCACTTCTCTCAAAAACGGTGAAGGAAAGCACCATGAGGAAACCGATATGTCCTTGAACCAAAAATTCAACGACTTGTGACATCCACCAACCAGGCCCCCTCTCACAGAGAGGAGGCCTGTGGCCCAGCAGTGGGAACATTAATAGGCTGTTGATGATGATGATGACCTGACATAGATATTGCTGTCAGTGATAAGACGGCCGTTGTACCAGAATAAACATCCCACTCCTAAGCCTCAACTCCTGAACATTGATGCTCTTTAACTTTGTAAATTATTATTGATTTGGTAAAGCAAAAAATACGTGTCCAATTTTATTTGATAATCTCACTGACTGGCTAAACATATGGTACCCAGCTGCTTACGATGAGACTGGAAGTCGATCCTATTATATCCGATTTCCGAATGAACTATTGTTCATTGGGAAAAGGCTACGCTGGCAGATAGATTAGCTTCTGCATGTGACTTAGTAACTCAAAACTTTTAATTAGACTTTTTACAATGTTTTTCAATCATCTTTATAGCCCTTTGCTAAGAATAGTTACAGCACTGATAACAACATTTGTGCCACATGTTAAATTTAGTGTTGTTAGACATTGTTTTTATTTTTTCATTAATTTCATTTTAGGGTTCCGTACCCAAAGGGTAAAAACGGGACCCTATTACTAAGACTCCGCCATCCGTCTGTCTATCTGTCTGTCTGTCACCAAGCTGTATCTCATGAACCGTGATAGCTAGACAGCTTAAATTTTCACAGATGATGTATTTCTGTTGCCGCTATAACAACAAATACTAAAAACAGAATAAAATCAATATTTTAATGGGGCCCCCTTACAACAAACGTGCGCGAGTCCGACTCGCACTTGGCCGGTTTTTACTAACATGCTTTTATTAGCTTGGTATGTATGTATCTATGTTTCAATGTATCTATGTATCAATGTAACGGAATCTTTGAACGTGATTTTCACCCACTTTGAAACGTGGGATTGATTTGAAACTTTTCACACTTATCAAGGACCGATGAAAATTCAAGAATTTAGTCAAAGTCAAATATATTTATTCAACTAGGCCAATAAGCGGCACTTTTGAACGTCAAACAAAAATTAAAATCTACAAGTAATAAAAGTTGATTCTACCGTGCGCGTTTAAATAGTTAGTCCCATTAGCCTTACCAAGATCTTCAGGATTAGCGACTTTTTAGTTCAATTTACCATTAGAGCGTGTTTTTTAGTTCTTAGAACTACAATTTTTTTATTAACACGCTTTTATTAGCTTGGTATGTATGTATCAATGTAACGGAATCTTTGAACGTGATTTTCACCCCCTTTGAAACGTGGGATTGATTTGAAACTTTGCACACCTATCAAGGACCGATGACAATGCAATAATTTAGTCAAAGTCAAATATATTTATTCAATAAGCGGCACTTTTGAACGTCAAACAAAAATCAAAATTTACGAGTAATAAAAATTGAGTCTACTGTGCGCGTTTAAATAGTTTGTCCCATTAGCCTTACCAAGATCTTCAGGATTAGCGACTTTTTAGTTCAATTTACCATTAAAGCGTGTTTTTTACTTTTTAGAACTACAATTTATACCGGATGTATGTTCCCTTGGGATAATCAAACGCTTTTATGGGAGAGAAGCCGTGGGCAGAAACTAGTTATTAGTGTAGTGTAATCTAATGACTCTGTATTAAGGTTACACTAGTCGAAAATTATTCCATACAAACGTAGTCTAGGGATTATTCCACTGTTTGACGATGTACGTTCAAAATAAAAACTGATATCAATTTGTCTCATCATTATCTAGCCCTGTATGGAAGCAAAAAGAAAATATTTGAAAGTTATGAGCGTCGAAAGTTCCACATTTCGACACTAATTTTAACGCATTTTTGGGTGCAAATAAATACCATAAGAAGACGGAAAATTGCAAAACGGCCTCCATACAGGGATAGATTAGTAGTTCAACAATGCAAATAATTTTATTTTGAACAGATAGATTTAGTCGTTTTTAGGGTTCCGTACCCAAAGGGTAAAAACGGGACCCTATTACTAAGACTCCGCGATCCGTCTGTCTGTCTGTCCGTCTGTCACCAGGCTCTATCTCATGAAACGTGATAGCTAGACAGCAGAAATTTTCACAGATGATGTATTTCTGTTGCCGCTATAACAACAAATACTAAAAACAGAATAAAATAAATATTTAAGTGGGGCTCCCATAGAACAAACGCGTTTTTTTGCCGTTTTTTGCGATAATGGTACGGAACCCTTCGTGCGCGAGTCCGACTCGCACTTGGCCGGTTTTTTCATGGTATCTAGACTGCCAAAGGTCTGTTTATAAAATTTCGCGCGCTCGGTTTCTTCCTAAATCTTATCCATTTCGCTACAAATTTGCAAAAGTGTGTATTCGTACGCGAACTAGCTTCCTACTGCTCGCATCCATCTCTTCCGCACGTGTTGGCGGTTGATATAAAATGCATTTTAACCCCGCGCACAAAATAGTTCGTGCCGTCGACTAGTGTAACCTTAAAGCGTGTTTTTTAGCTTTTAGAACTACAATTTATACCGGCTGTAGGTATGTACCATTGGGATAATCAAACACTTTTATGGGCGTGAACCCGTGGGCAGAAACTAGTTATTAGTGTAGTGTAATCTAATGACTCTGTATTAAGTGAAACCTTTATTGTAACAAACACAAAGGAGTGGTCAAGCGCAGGCCTATCAATAATAATAAAAATAAATATATATATCCAAGTAATCCAAAATTGAAGGTTTTGTCTTGTTTGGTTAAGGAGTTACTAAGGCCACCCACAGAGTATATTAAAATTATATGAGGCCACCTTCCGGCTACATCATCTGACCAGCTCTATAGTTATTGGTTGTAAGTTTAAACTAGTTTGGATGTGCCAGGAAGTTCTAGTACCTACTCCTTTTGGTTTGTTTATCTATACTATTACTATAATCTATAATATATAAAAAACTGGGCAAGTGCGAGTCGGACTCGCGCACGAAGGGTTCCGCACCATTATCGCAAAAAACGGCAAAAAAATCACGTTTGTTGTATGGGAGCCCCCCATAAATATTAATTTTATTCTGTTGTTATAGCGGCAATAGAAATACATCATCTGTGAAAATTTCAACTGTCTAGCTATCGCGGTTCATGAGATACAGCCTGGTGACAGACAGACAGACAGACGGATCGTGAAGTCTCAGTAATAGGGTACCGTTTTTACCCTTTGGTACGGAACCCTAAAAATGAATTTCCCTTGGTCACGGCATCACACGTGATCGGCTGGACCGATTTCGCTTATTCTTTTTTTGTTGTGTTTGTTATTGTTAGGAGAAGGATCTTATGAAAAAAAAATAAGAAAAAAAAGAAGGCTAGGGTCGGTAGGGTAGGGTAGGTAGGGTAGGGTAGGGTAATGTTTGGTGTTATTATGGCAAAACAATGTTTGCCGGGTCAGCTAGTAATATTATAAAAAGATTTTTTTGTTTTTTGTTTGTACCGAATAGGCTCCGAAACTACTGGACCGATTTATAAAATTCTTTCACTAATAAATAATAGGAAGCTACATTATTCCTGAGTGGCATAGGCTATTTTTTAATCCCGAAAACGGGTCCTGTGGGGTGGTCCACGGGAGCGAAACCGCGGGGAACAGCTAGTGTGCATATACATCTAGTTATACACGCACCGCGCACGCCGGTTATGAGTACTGCGCACCTAGTCTTTATTATACACCGATCTTATACCAATAAGATCGGTGTATTTCCTTCTAGGGGTCTCCTCTTGACGTCCCCCCTCACATCTGCCTTGTAAATACAAAGTTGTGTAAGAGAATTTTCTATTGCAGTTTGAAACTGAAGACAGTAGACCGAAGATAACTTGTTTGTTCTGCTACACTAAACTGGAGCAATGCTACCAACTGCTGAGAAAGTGTCTGGATGCCGAAGAGCTGTATGATCAAATGGCCTGCGATGACTATGAGGTTTGTTTTATTTTTTCATGCATTTATTCAAAAGCTGTTTAACAGTTTTTACAATACCTAATTTATTGAAATCCTAGTCCTAGTTAGGAACTAAATTGTTAGGTAGTGATCACACTACAAACTACTACTAAATTGGATTCTAATACGTAGGTATCTACAGTTTTTTTTTGTGTGGGTAAACATCCAATGACTTCTTCCGCTCTGGGTGAAGCGGGAGGGTGTGTCAGACTTTTCCACTCGTGTCCCTTCTGTTGTTTGTGCCAGGGCCGCGGAAACTCTCTTTCGAATTTATCCGCGACCCAGACAGGCATCGGCCCTGGCGGGCCCCGTCCATTTTGCTGACATCTCTTTGAGGCGTGCGTGGAACACTACGCGGCTTCGACTCGGGCCTGGTCTTTATCGGACGGCGAGTTAACCATTACTTGCAGTCCGCAAGCCCGCGCCAACAATGGCCGGATATCGGCCTGCGACTACCGACGCCCGGGGCGTCTCCTGAGGTATCTAGGGGCGTGCGGGTGTCTCCGTTGCGTCTCCCTCATACGATCCGCCTTCTCCTTTGCAAGCAATGCTGCTTCGCAAAGGAGGAGATAGCTTCCCAAGCCCTCTCGCTCCGTACCAGGGCCGGCTGCGAGAGGACGCCACCGCCGATCGCCTCCTTGAGGACGCTGAAGCAGGGCAGTCCTCCACCGTATGCTCCACCGTGTCCTCGAGGCGGTCCATACAATGGTGACACCCGGGCGTTTACTCCCACCTTATCCTGAACAGGAACTTCCCGAAACAGCCGTGTCCGGTGAGGACCTGCACCAGGCGGAAGGTGAGGACGCCGTGACGCCTCTCAAGCCACTTTAGGAGTCAAATAGCCGTTTTTTCGCCGTTTTTGTGGCGTGCCCAGCGCTGGGTTGCTACAGTCGCCCTCTCCATGACGCCATGATGAGATCCTGCCGGAGATCTGTGTGCCGAGCCGCGATTTGTCGCGGCAACGGAGTTTCGCTCCGGCATTTCGCCTCGTCGCGCCACTCCCATATTTGCGCGAGGACTTTTGCTTCCAGATCCCATGGCGGCAATCCGGCAAGGACGCTCGCCACCTCTGGAGACCGTGCGGTATTCCCGGACCAGCCGGATGGCCATGACCTTTTGGGATCAAATTGTCTATTCATACTGGGCATTCAATTTATATTCAATTTTAGCATTAGATAATTCTAGATTTAACAAAGGAATATAGTAAAAACTAGTTCTAACTAGGAATTTGTGAAGCAAATCATAGTTTTAGACATGAAGTCCACCCCAACACAAGGAAAAAGTCTAGGTAGATTGATTTTCTAACATGTCCTCCTTTTTTTTACAGTCAGACACACCTTTGGTATACCCAGGTCAGTTGGAGAACTTTGGCGGACTTACAAGGACAGCTATAGAACACGTCAGTATACTCGATGACTTGCAAGTTGACAGCTGTGCTGATGACGACGAACTGTCAGTTGAAGATGACAGTTGCGACAGTGTTCGTTCTGTTTACTTGAAGGAGGAACATCATGATGATGATAAAATAGAAGTGGAACTCCAAAATATTGGTGATCATGATTATATCGAGCAAAAGGAACATTTAAGTCTTGGTGAGTTTTCATTTAGATGTATTAACTGGTTGTTGACCGCGTTTTTTTTTCGTTTTGCGTGTTTGACGCAGACGAAGTCGCGGGCAACCACTAGTATCTTCATAAATCATAGCATTTTTTTATTATTATGCTTTATTTATCCATACAATTAAAAAAATACATTCTTATATAGAGATGTACAACAAAATATTTGTGTATATTATTGTATGGTCCCTGTAGGGTAAAAAGCCTCCTCCATCCTTTTCCACTTTCTTTGTCTTGGGCGGTGGTCATCCAGTTTTTCCAGCCGTTTCTATGATATCATCGACCCATCGTTTCTTTTGCCGTCCTCTTTGTCTTTTTCCAGTGGGACCTTGCCACTTCGTTGTTTGTAATGTCCATCTGTTATCCTGGTACCTAGCTATGTGGCTTGCCCACTTCCACTTCAGTGTCATGGCTTGTTGCAGTACATCGGTGAGTTTTGTTTTGTTGCGTATGTCAACATTTCGTGTTTTATCTATTCTTCTTAGTTTCAGGATACTTCTTTCCATAGAGTGCTGGCACGAGAGGATCTTGTTCTTTGTCTTGTTAGTGAAAGTCCAAGTCTGACTTGCATATGTTAAGGAGGGCAAGATACATGAATCCATTATGATCTTCTTTAGCTTCAGACTGTAATTTCCTTTGAGGATTTCTTTCTGTGCATAATCATTAGCACTTATCACACTAATATTATAAAGGTGAAAGTTTGTGTGTGTGTGTGTGTGTTTGTTACTTCTTCACGCTCAAACGTCTGGACGGATCTGGATGAAATTTGGCACAGAGATAGATTATAGTCAGGAAAAGCACATAGGATACTTTTTATACCGGGAATATGTTCTGTCGGGATAATTTTCGACTTTCACGCGGGCGAAGCCGCTGGCAGAAGCTAGTAGTACAATCAACAAGATTGAAACCTGTACCTGACCAATTTAACACACCCATTTGTACAATTAGGTCGAATTTTGCTTAAATATATGTAGGCGCTTCTAAAGATTTCGTTCTAATGAGAGCTAGCTATGGTTTGGAACGACTTGGACAGATGTCAACTTGACGTTACACTAAGCACTAGTTTTTGGCGCGAAGAAGTGACAGAAGTCGAAGATGGAGTAAGAAAATGGAGTTGTGAATTTGTGATAAAACTTATGGAGAAATACAGTGAGAGTGACTGATTGTTCGTGTAGATAAAACTACGTGCTTAGTGGAATGTCGTATACGTTATTCTCCAATTCATAACGTGATCCGTTACATTATGTTGTGACCCTACATACAAGCGAAGAAGTTGGTTTGTCTAACTCGTATTAGCCCGAAAAGAACCCATGCAATAATGAACTTTCCTGACAATTAGATAGTCTTCCCTACATATATATAAATATTCTTAGCAACAAACTTGTTATCTATTTAATAAGGCAGTGAAAATTCGTTTATCCATCTCGCTGTTGCATCTTTTTTGCGGGATCAGAAATGTAGGATTACTTATGCGGGATGGCACGTTTGAGGGCATTAAACATGTTTAAGGTTACACTAGTCGATAATTCTTCCATACAAACGTAGTTTAGAGATTATTCCACTGTTTGACGATGTACGTTCAAAATAAAAAATGATATGAATATGTTTCATCATTATCTAGCCCTATATGGAGCCAAAAATAAAAAAAAAATATATTTGAAAGTTATGAGCGTCGAAAGTTCCACATTTCGACACTACGCCACCATACAAGGATAGATTATTAGTTCAACAATGCAAATAATTTTATTTTGAACAGATACGTTTAGTCGTTTTTTCATGATATCCAGACTCCCAAAGGTCTGTTTATAAAATTTCGCGCACTCGGTTTCGTCCTAAATCATTATCCATTTCGCTACAAATTTGCAAAAGTGTGTATTCGTACGCGAAATAGCTTCCTACTGGTCATCACAGCATCTTTCTCTTCCGCACGTGTTGTCAGTTGATATAAAATGCATTACAACCCCGCGCACAAAATAGTTCGTGCCGTCGACTAGTGTACCCTTAAGACGACGCGCGTCGTTCTAATTATTTATTAGACCCCCCAGCACAGCCTCATTAATAAGTGATCTAACAACTTCCCCTTGGAACACGTAACTTTGCCATAGAATTTGTATTAAAATAATTTTGTTGTAATTATTAACTTACAGCTAAAAACATTTTAAGTGTCTATTTTGTCTTGTGTGAATCTTGTATCGGAATGGAACGAAAGTTGGCAAGATGCGCAGAAGTAGTTTTTTAGGTATCTTTGGTAATGAGGTAGGCCGGGGGGAACGTTTAGAACCGTTCCGAGCGTGCGATTGGTCGGCCAGTTGACACAAGGATCGACTGGCCAATCGTGTCGCGTCCACGTTCCGTTCGCTCTATACGGTGGTTGGTCAGTTCGCGGAATATGCGCGAACTAATCCCCACTACGCTAAAACCATGCCAACTTACGTGCCGGGCACAATAATTACTGTCAGTTGAAGTACTCTATGACTAGGGAGTCTCAGGTCTCTAACGGCACGGAGATCTAGTTGTCAAAGAAGGTTATAACGATGATTGGATGCCCTAGCCTTCACGACAATGTTTAGTTATATGAAATTAGATTAGATATTAAATCAAATATAATCATGCCATATAATTGTTACTCATTTATCGCAGGGGCGTCTGTAGCGAAGACAACGACACTGGATGTACGAAGAGCCATTCTTGAAGAACAAAAAACTCCAGCCCAGCAAAAGAAATCTCAACTAGCAGGCTCGCAAGTAATCTCGACGACAACGCAAAATCGTACATCGAAACCAGTCAATAAATCCACAAAACCTGCCAAAAAAAGTAATTTACAAAAACGTATTCAACATAAAACTGGTGAAAAACCTTACAAATGTGATATTTGTCAGCATAGTTTCAGAATAAAATATTTATTAGATAATCATAGCCTTATACATACTGGTGAAAAACCATACAAGTGTGATATTTGTCAGCATAACTTTCGTTTGAAGAGATCCTTGTATAGTCATATTCGTGTACACACTGGCGAGAAGCCTTACAAATGCAAACAATGTCAAAGAAGTTTTCGACAACTTACACATTTAAAACATCACGTTCTTACTCACACTTCTGAAAAACCCTATGTATGTGATATTTGTCAACGTGGATTTACCACAAAGTCTAATTTACAAACACATTATCGTGTACACACTGGTGAAAAACCTCACAAGTGCGACATTTGTCAGCGTAGTTTTAAAACAAGATGGATTTTAAAACATCATATATTAACACACACGGGTGAAAAACCTTACAAATGTGAAATATGTCAGCGAAGTTTTAGTAGAAAAGCTAATTTAGAAAATCATGTTTTAATACACAGTGATAAAAAACAGTACCAGTGTGAAATATGTGCCAAGTTTTTCAGTCAAGCAAGTACGTTAAATGGTCATTTGCGGGTTCACAAGAAAGAAGGAAAAGCTGGGGCAGGGGGAGCGGTGTTATTGAAATAATTTTATTATTGATTTAGTATTAGGTTTACCTATGAAATTGGCATTTTATGAGATGGGTCACTTTGAACTGTGACTACTACGGATTGGTTTGGAATAATAAGTTCAAATAAACTTTATATTTAAACCATGTTATTCCTCTTTAAGAAATAGTTATTCATTTGTTTCTTTGCAACCATGTACTCTCTTCTGTTCATCGACGATGACAGCAGGTGCAGTGGTGTGAGGTGTCACAGCAGGTGCAGTGATGTGAGGTGTCGCAGCAGGAGGGACTGGAACACATTGGAGATGGTGGGCAGGATAGTGATCGGCTGATAGCTGGAGAGCTAAGCCGGAGGGCTTCAGGATGTTCTTTCCCGCCTTGGGCAGCATGACGACGCGCCCCTCTTTCCACGAGGCCGGGAAGGAGCCCGTGAACAGGCACGTCAGGGCCGCCACCATAGTAGTCAGGTTAGGTTGCGCAGCGCTGTATTGGTGATCCCGCCTGTACCTGGGGCCTTCTTAGGGCTCGTTCTCGTGGCACCGTTCACCGTGATGAAGCGTTGGATGCGCGCGGACAGGGCCGCAGGCTTTCCAGTGAATCATACTCAGCGGCTTAGCCATGATAAAGCGTCAATAACGCGGCCAAGCCGTCGAGGATGACCTGCTCCAAGTCATGTCCCTGCCTTATGGCCTTGATAAGGACCATCAGGAGCTGGATGGCGCAGGCAGTGAATTCTCTGTTTTGTTTTTGGCTAGTTGCCGCTTAGTTGGTCGGCGCTCCTTTTTGTTTCGTATTTGTTCTGCTGATGGTGTTTTGCTTGCGCGGTGCCAGCCCTAGCAATCGCCTTACTTTTTCATCCTGAATGCGCCTTATCTAAGACAGGGACAGCCTCCTGGGTAGTTTCTTGGGTGGTTTTCTGCCCTTGCCCTCCTCTTCATCGTCCTCCGCGTTTTTTATGTTCATAAGCAATTTTCTTGTAATTTTTGGTGTTTTTGTGTTACGTACAGACTACCTAGAGATACTACGTATCCTGTAATGTCATGTCAAAATTCAAATGATACAAAAACAAATGGCGGCCGACCGTCGCCTGCGACAGCCAATCACAGCCAAGCAGAAACGTCACACAACACTAAAACAAAATGGCGCTACGTCGAGCGTTTAGTTCTATGAAGATTATCAGCCGCAGTGTTACGTGTATGGTGTTAATGTGCTGCAAAAAAGTGTACTGTTCGTCACTGTAAATTGGTGCAAAGTCAGCAATGTCCTCACTGGCAAGCGCTCTTAATTTTATTGAAAGTGTTGAAACTGAACCTATCATCCTACATGCTCGAGAATATTATAACAAAACTAAGGGTGCGAAACAAGAGGTAATTAAATTAAAAGTGTAATAAATTCATTAAATAATATAGTTTTGTATTTTTTTTCACATTCTCTTTACCCCATTACCCAAGAAACAAACTCGTGTGTCTAAAAACATTCACAAACGAAATCATAGAACATAATGCCACAGAGAAACATATAAAGCTGGGTACTCGCTCAGTGTAGCATGTAATGTATCAGATACGGTATCAAGTGAGTACGTAGGCACGAGCCCGCTGCGTGTCGGTATCACTGCGAACACAAAGGCGGCTCGCAGTGTGCTCGTGGACGCGACCTGACCGCTTTTGTAGTGAGTACGAAGGCGCGAGCTACGCTAGACGCGCGTTGCGAGCACTGCGGATCCGGCAGCTCGTAGCTAGATATGCGGTGGACCGTGGACGAGTCGTACCCATTTGCAGGTTGATACAGTATCTGATACGTTACATGCAACACTGCTTATTCAGTACCCAGCTTTACGGCATAATGCTAACGTCAAAAACGGAACGTTAACGGTTCGTCACACAATCTGCTGACCACATACCTGCTGACACCACTGACTTATAAACCTATGGACTTGCCATACCTACGAAATTAGCGTGATACCTACATAAATCGGGAACTTAAGATGGCTGCCCATTGGCCAATGAGGTAGGCCATTTGCAACTGTTTGACAGCACAACTACACAGATAAACGTACATAAACAGCACACAACTATCAATTTTACTCGGTAATCAACATGGCGACCGGCCACGCATAGACATGATTTTGACGTCACACAAAAGTGTTACCAAGTTTAGTCCTTGACAAACATTTAGATGTCTCTCTTTTCATATGTAGTTCTTGGTTAGTTAAAAAGAGACAAAACGCTTTTTGACATGCGTGTGTCGATTTGATAGATATGTGTATAACTATTCTTCATATAGTAGAATAGGCCGTCTCCATAGATTTTCCTTCCTCATTGGCTGACACCAAGATTTAGTTTTTTTTTGCTTTATCTATGGCTGACACCACAACAACAAATGTCAACAGCGAAACGTCAACGTCAGTAACGTCGCTGTCACCATCACTGACATATAAACCTATGGACTTGCCATACCTATGAAATTAACGTGCATACCTACATAAATCGGGCAATTAAGATGGCTGACCATTTGCCAATGAGGTAGGCCATTTGCAACTGTTTGACAGCACAACTACACAGATAAACGTACATATACGGCACACAGCTACCAATTTTACTCGGCAATCAACATGGCGACCGGTCACGCATAGAAATGATTTTGACGTCACTCAAAAGTGTCACCAAGTTTAGTCCTTGACTAACATTTAGATGTCTCTCTTTTCATATGCAGCTCTTGGTTAGTTAAAAAGAGACAAAACGCTTTTTGACATGCGTGTGTCGATATCTATACTTCTATACTAATATTATTTAGAGGTAAAATTTGTAAGTTTGTATGTTTGTAAGTTTGTATGTAGGGGGTAATCTCAGGAACTACTGGTTGAAAAATTCTTTTTGTGTTAGATAGTTCATTTATCGAGGAAGGTTATAGGCTATATAACATTACGCTACGACCAATACGAGCGGAGCATAAATGATTTTTCATTTATGCTCCGCTCGTATTGGTCGTAGCGAAAACGGGAAAGAATATTACTTTTTGAGGGCTTCCGTTGCGTGAGCTGCGTAAACGGTTTCAGTTATGCAATCATGTATGTAGGGGAGGTGTAGGGTAGGTGTAGAATAGGGTAGGTACGTAGCCAGTTGACGGGAGCGAAGCCGCGTAATATTATAAAGAGGAAATACTGTTTTGTTTGTTTTTTTGTACCGAATAGGTTCCGAAACTACTGGACTGATTTGAAAAATTACAGCTACATTATTCCTGAGTGACATATTTTTTATCCCGAAAACGGGTCCTGTGGGGTGGTCCACGGGAGCGAAGCCGCGGGCAACAGCTAGTTATAGATATTTGTATAACTATTCTTCATATAGTAGAATATGCCGACTCCATAGTTTTCCTACCCCATTGGTCACCATGGACTGTCACCCCCAGTCGCCCCTGGATGATGTTTTGGGCATTTCATGACCTGGCTAGTGAGGCTTTTAAGACACTACAGGCACAGTAATAATCAATTTTTATGTATTGAAGTCAAACCGTTTTATAACTAATAACTTAACAATTTTTTCAATAAATTAGTTACTATTCCACGGGAATCGCTACCAGCACTACCATGCACCGAAGGGCTAGTTAACTTAATTTCACCCGAGGAAGTCATTGCAGTTGTCTAGAAATTGAAAAATAGGAAAGCCATGGCACCAGACGAGATTCCAGCAGAGCTTTTAAAAAACTGATGTAGCATGGTTAACTAAGCTTTTCAACGAGTTATTTTATCCACCTGCAAGATATGTGGAGAACCAGTAACCTGAAACCTTTTTATAAGAATAGAGGGGTTGTTGCGGACTGTGGGAATTCTAAAGGAATCAAGCTAACCTCTTAAGATCTGGTAAAGTATCCTCGTAAAAAGGTTACTAACATTATAATTATATAACACCGAACCAGTGTGGATTTACCAGCGGTGTATGTACAACAAACGAGATTAACTCTGTACAGAATAAAGATACCTATGGAAAAGTAAAAGTATAGTGCAGTTGGCTACAATGGCTGCGCAGTAGTAAATATCATACAAAAACAGCACCGTTTCGTGGCTTGCGCATCAGAAAGCCAACTTCAGGGCGGCGTAGAAGTTTGGCGAGAACTATACAGGACATCCACATAGTTTTAATCGACCTCGAAAAGGCGTTCGAACATGTCCCGCGAGAGCTTATCTGGCAAACATTGATAGATAGATAAATAAACCAATTATTTAGTGCACACAAAAAACACAGCACAAGACACAAAATCTTAATTAATGTGTAGGTTTAAAAAACAGGTGCAACATAAAAAGTAAAAATGAAACCATACCTACTTACAGAAATAAAAGTAAAAGTGACACCACTAACATTTATTTTTTTTTTCTTTCAATAACCTGCGATCAGTCTTGAAGACTATAATCAGGTAAGTTGTAGGAGCTTGAGGTTTGAAGATTTAGAGCCACTGCTCTATCTCCCCTTAGTGAGGCAGCACGTCGGCTCTCTTGAGTCTCTTTATCAGATTTGGCTGCAGGAGCTCACTGGATAACGGGTTTGGGTGTCTTGTTAAACGGTCCTTGTAGTTGGCTGCATATCGCTCAGCTTCCTCTAAGATGGTTGGGATTTCTAGGTACGCATGTATTTCCGAATTACGAGCATACCAGGGTGCCGATGAAATTACCCTTAGAATATTATTCTGGGCCCTTTGGAGGCACTTAATGTTGGACTTGCTAGCTGTCGACCACAGTTGGATTCCATATGTCCAGATCGGTTTTATTATGGAGCAGTATACTTTGAGCTTGTTGGATAGAGATAAAGTAGACTGTCTACCGAGGAGCCACAGTAGGTTTTTAAATCTTAGGTTGATTTCGTTGCGCTTTGTTTTTGTGTGTTCTTTCCATGTCATCCTTCGGTCCATATGAAATCCAAGATATTTGACGCAGTTTGATTGTGGTAGTCTATTGCAGCCTAATTTGACCGGGGGACAGGTGTCACGTCTTAAAGTAAATGTGATATGGTGAGACTTTGGGGCACTAGCTTTTATGCGCCATTTTGCAAGCCAAGCGTTGGTGGCATTAAGCTGCGTTTGTAGCAGTCTGCTTGCTTCTGCTGGGTCGCTGTTGCAACTAAGAAAGGCCGCGTCATCGGCAAAGGTTGCTACAGATGTTCCAGGAAACTGAGGTAGATCATTGGTAAAAATGTTGTACAGGATAGGACCAAGTACGGAGCCCTGTGGTACTCCGGCTCTGCATTTGAAAACAGAAGATCTTGCGTCGCGGAGCTTGACTTGAAACATTCTGTCACTGAGATAAGAGTCCATCAGTAAGTAATAACCGTGTGGAAGGTACATTTTAATTTTACAAAGTAGACCTTTATGCCAAACACGGTCAAAAGCTTGCTGAACGTCGAGAAAAGCAGCCGAGCAGTATTGTTTATTTTCCAGGCATTGTCTCACTGTACTATAGACTCTATGTACTTGCTCTATGGTTGAATGCTGCTTCCGAAAGCCAAATTGGTGGTCAGGTATTATACGGTCCTTGTCTAGGCAAATGGATAGTCGTGCAAGGATGATCTTTTCCCACAACTTTGACAACACAGGTGTTAGGCTAATAGGGCGATAAGACGAGACTTCGTTCGGCGGCTTACCAGGCTTGTGGATCATAACAATCTCAGATGTTTTCCAGAGTGCAGGCACATGTGAGGTTCTCAGTGTGGCATTGATAAGGATGGTCAAGAAGACAACACACTTTTTAGGGAGCTCTTTTAGTAGCTTTGGGGTGATGAGGTCGAATCCAGGAGCCTTGTTGGGATTCATTTTCGCTATTTCTTTAGCTATTTCCCTTGGCGAAGTAGGACTTATCGGCAGGTGTAGCTGCAGATCCTGCTGAAGGACTTGGTCAATTTCTGGGTCTTCAGGGCCATCCGCATCATTGGGTTGAAATACTCCCTCCAGGTATGTGGCGAAAGCTTGAGCTTTCTCTTGGTCAGTTCGTGCCCATGTGTTGCCGGTCTTAATTGGCGGCGAACACTGTTGGGGCTGCTGAAGGTACTTCGCTGCCTTCCAGAGATTATGAGTCCCGCTTGCATTTGGAGACATTTTCGACAATCTATATTTGAGTGATTCATTTGCAGCATTAGCCAGAAGTTCTTTGAGTTCTTTGGTAGCTCGATTCAATTTAGTTTTATCCGTGCGTCTGTGTGTCGTCTGCCAAATTCTGCGAAGGCGACGTTTCTCAGCAATCTTTTCCCTGACAGCTTGGGGGACCGGTGTACCACGCGATGATTCGTCTAACTCAGGAGTACTTGTCCAGGCTGCCACTTGGATAAGATTTGTGATATAGAGACACGCATCGTCTACTTCCTCTTTAGTTTTGAGTGACATATTGAGGTTAATGTTTGCTTCCAGGAACTCTCGAAAGGACTGCCAATCAGTTTTGTGATTATAAAGATAGTCGTTGTGAGTGTCACTGGGTATGACCACTGAGCTGACCATAAGCAGGACAGGTGAGTGATCAGAGCTGCCGTCGAGACTTGACTTTATGAGTGTGTTATGTTCGCTGATGCCCTTTGTAATGAAAAAGTCTAGGAGGTCGGGTGTTTTGTTGCTGTCTGTTGGCCAGTACGTGGGCTCACCAGTTGACATAGTTAGCAAGTGATTATCTTCAATACTCTTTTTTAGTTCTCGGCCTCTAGTAACTGTCAGTCTTGATCCCCAATAGAAATGCTTTGCGTTCCAGTCGCCACCAGCAATGAATCGGTTGCCCAGTGATTTAAAGAAATCAGTGAACATATTCTCTTTTAAAGTGTGGCGTGGTGGACAGTATATTGCGGAGAGAATAAGGGGTCCTGTGCGATCCTCCACCCTTACAGTTGTGGCTTGAAGATAGGGGGTCGTAGTAGGCTCAAGGAGGCAATGCTTAACACTGTTCTTGATGATTATTGCAGTGCCAGCATGAGCTCCGCCATCGGGATGACAAGTAAAGTAAACGGAAAATCCTGGAATGCAAATTCGACTTCTCGTTGTTGTGTGCGATTCAGAAATAAGGCAAACGTCAAGGCTGTTGGATTTTAGAAGTAACTCTAATTCGTTTTTATTTGGGGCAAGGCCATTGATGTTCCAAGTGGCAATGTGTAAAGAACTCATTTTGAGAGCTTAGAGACTAGTGTAGTGATAAGACTCACTAGGGAGCCTATTTGTTGTATTAAAAGATCCATTTTTTCGCTTTGTTTTAGTAGAATATCTTCCAGTTTGTTATAGGATTGTTGATTTGATTGGGCATTCCGTCCTTCAGTAACTTCGGCGTATGTGCGTTGGTGAGAAGGCTTTTCGATTCCTTTGGCTAATGTCGAGAAGGAGCCAATTGGATTGATTGTCTGTGCTGAGGTGACAGGGGCACGTTGGGTTTCTCTTTGGGTAAAATTATTGTTTCGTCGGGCAAGGATTTCTTTATATATTTCACATCCTTTATAATTAGCTGGGTGATCACACATGCAGAGTGCGCATTTAGCTGCTGTGGTCCTATCTTTCTTTTTGCACTCTGAGGTTTTGTGCCCTTCTCCACATTTGACACACCTATATGGTCTCATGCAGTTATTCTTAGAATGTCCATAGCGCTGGCAACGTTGGCATTGCACAATACTTTTTGACTTTCTAGGATCTTCTGTTTTGACTTTTTGATTAAATATGTGGGTTATATTTTTGACTGCAGGGTTGTTAATACTAGGTTCAATGTTTACAAAAAATGTTGATGTAGGTTTCTTGTCGGGTCCATACCGAGCATTGATGATTTCACCTTTAATTTTATTGTTAGTTGCCACTATGGCTTCTGATATTGCTTCATGAGGAGTGCTGTGGTGGATGTCTTTTATGACAACTCGGTAGCATTTACTGTCCTTGGGGGTAAATGTATGTCCAATGAGACCATTTGCTCTTATGACCGTTATAATTTTCTTATATTCCTCCGCAGTGATGACAAGAATATGCAGTAAATTTTTGTTAATTAGCTTGAATTAAAAATTTTCTTTACTGCTGACGGTTTCAAGTAGCTTAGCTAGCTCAGTAACATCCTCTATACCGCTGAGAACGATAGGTGGAGGTTTGCTGGGTCTGGGAGGGTTGGCACTAGATGGTTCATCTGTTGCATCAAGAGGCAAGTTGCTGAAGCGGTTTTCCGTGGAAGTACTCTGGGTCTTGGGTGGAGAACTGCAATATTTTCTTTTCTTATTGCTTCTCCCGTTTGGTGAGGGCACTTTTTGCCATGGCGGAGGTTGCGCTATTTCTGTTGGAGGCTGAACGGCTGACATTTGTTCCATTACTTCATCCAAGTTTTTCTCACTGGCAACTACAATGGCATTGTTGGAGGATCCCGACTGCTTTGATGCAATTTCACACAGTGAGTTTGACCTTGGTCTATTAAAAAGGCTAGGGTGAAAGACTTGTTGAACAAACTTTTTAGGCGAGAGTTTGTTCTTTTGGTTTTCATCAGTATTATTTATCTGATTTTGAGCCTGATTTCCCACTCTTGTTAGGTTCGTGTCGTTTTTGCCACTCATGGTGGTAATTATTTTCTTAGGTTGGTCACACTTTCAATGTCAAATGACATTTTGATATCTGACGTATGCTATTATATTTGAAATGTAGGTGGATGAAGAAAAATTAAGAATGTAGGTGGATGAAGAAAAGAAAGAAAATTAGGTGTCACTCAAGTTAATTATGCACTGATTTTGTCTATAATCACTTATTGTTTTTAGCCACTAATAATTGTACATAATTATCACTTTTCCAAGTTCACTTTGTTAATGTTTTTAAACACAAAATCGCAAGTTTTATGCACTTTATCACTTTCAACTCTCAGACAGCATGACTATGCGTGTTGACCACTAACATTTAGGTACAACAATTAAAACATTGCGGTGTGCACAGACGACTTATAAATACTACGTATGCGGTGTGCGTCTCAAGATTACACTAAATGGGGTCTAGCTCAGCAAGTGTCAGGCAAATATTGACAACGACTTGTGCAACTAACGCCGGAGCATACAGTGACGTTACATGTTGTATTTTTTTATATCGAGCTCCTTAAAGATCGATAACACTATGTATTTAGCAGAGTGGTCAGCCCAGCAGGAACGAGTGAAGCATTTCACTCGTTCCTGCAGGGCTTGAGTCCTTGGAGAGGGGCGGATTGGGAAGTTGGGGTTGTATTGCGACTTTTCTGGAGCTAATTTGGGTGTCATTTCATGACCATCCATCGAAATCAGATCTCAACAGAGTTGAAGGGCTCTAGCATCTCGGATCCATTGTAGCACCAGAAGCCTGTGTAGGGCAGAATAGAATACAGGCAGCTTAGCTGAAATGGAGATCGTTGTCTGGTATCCTTTGCGATTCCTGTAAACCGGTTAAAGCTAAAGGCAACGTTCATAAAATTTCAGGAACATCATCCTTAGTATATGGAGCTGAGTGCTTACCGATGAACAAAAAATTCACACCAAAGAATTAATGAAGATGCTGCGCTTGTCTGGTGGAGTTTAGAAAGTGGACAAAATTAGGAATGAGTATATTTTATTAGGTACTTTTAAAGTCGCTAAGATACATGTTTTTTTTTGTGAAAACCGCCTGCGCTTGTACAAACATGTGATAAGACGAGAGGATGACCACATGACTCATAGAGTTATGAACATAAAGGACGGGAAAAGGAGCCGTGGACTATTACCAATGATCAATGATGGGGGTAGCCCCTGCGGTTAAAATTTCCTTTATGGACCGCGGATTTAAGGCGCGCGGAGGGGTGGGGGGGAGGGGGGGGGAGGGGGAGATACCCCCCTGTATCATCCCCACCCCGCGGAGCCCCATGGTTATGGAGATATCCATGGTTAAAGTTTTTAGGTTAGAATAAAAATTTCCATCAATGTTCATCGATTTTTGGGGCGGGAAGGGGGTAGGGAAGTGGGGGGTAGTGGGACTACCCCCCTGTGCCATCCCCAGCCCGCGGAACCACATGGTTAAGGAGATATCCATGGTTAAAGTTTTTACAACTACTATTTAACAGTGTCGACGGAGCCCCGCTGCGCGGGGCTCCTATTTCTGTCTGAAGGGTCTAAAGTAACCTAACACGAAGAAGATGACGGGAGCTGAGTTCGCTCGCTTTGCTCGCTCACTTCACCTCCCGTCATCTCTTCGAACCTAACCTGTCCGTGTCGGGGTGCCCTAAGCTCCCGAGCTCGCTTCGCTCGCTCTTCGACTAATTCATAATGACCAAACAATGTGATGAAGTCCTCATGGAAAGTGGGTGCTCTGATTCCGTTTTGGGTATTTTCGGATATTCACATAGTGAAAATAAAACACGACCAGTGACAGCTAATACGAAAAAGCGCGGCATCGCTTCACGATCCGTTCCACAGTGTAAACAAAAATTCGTAATTTTTTGTGTAAAATGTCAATGCAATTGCATAATTCACCATGGTTATTGTGCACATTAATTACACACCAAATTGAAATATGTAAGTGAAAATAAAATTATATTTAAGTGAAAAATATGACTTCAAATTGAATAAAATACACCTCTACTTCAACGGAACGTGAAATGTGAACTTTGACGTTTACCAGGACAATTTATCTAACCTAAAAATTTGCACAAAACAAAATTTGTATGGAAATTTAAAATATTTTTTTCTCGTAAACCGTGATACTCCGCTTTTTGAAACTTTGTAAAAAGCTTTCTATATAAGAGTACTATCTACATAAAAAATATGAACTTCCAAATCCGCGGTCCATAAAGGAAATTTTAGCCCCTGCCTGTCTTGTTTTACCCACGAAAGAAGCGCACACGATATAACAAGCTTATTTTAAGAAGATTGCATATGTTGAAGAAGTTGTTCTAAACGCCAGTTAGTAAAAGTTTTTATAAAGATGGAAAAACTGCCAATGTGTAGGTTATGTTTTGTAGAAAATGTTCAAATGTATGTGGTTGTCAACAAGGACCTGCAGGCATTATATGAGAAGCTGACTGATGTTCCAGTAAGTGTATTATCTAATAATTTGAAGACCATAGTTTTTAATAAATAAGCAGATGTAACTGTTACTATAAATGCCTAAAATGTCTCTTGGACCCCTTCTCTTACATCAAGAGTCACCAAGTTATCCGCCTGTAAGCCTTAAAAGCACTCTGCATCGCCACCGCTCCATTACGCACGCCGCAGTAGTGCGCACGGTTGGCGCAGTGGTTGAGCGATTGACTGCTGCGCTGCGTGTCGCGGGTTCGATCCGCACGGAACAAATATTTGTATGATCTACAAATAGTTGTTCCGGCTCTGGGTGTTTGTGTATGTGAGTTTATATGTTTGTAAACGCACCCACGATACAGGAGAAATTCCTAGTGTGGGGCAAAGTTTTTTTAAAAAAGAAAAAGAAAGTACCTTTTGACTTGACGCTGTGGACAGTTTAACAATAATGGGATAGTGTTACTATATTTATGGGATCAGAAGTAATTATTCATCCTGTGTGAGCTTTTGCTGTGTGTGGCTTCTTAATAACAGCTGCATGAGTTGATCTATAAGGTAAGGCAATGGTGGCCGAGGTCTAACAGTAGATGGGTGCCTGTGTGCTTATTCTGAGTTTTTTAACGTACTCAATTGTAATAACATAAAACATTCTCTAATGGCAATTTGTATACAAAAAAGAGGCTTCTTCTCACTGAGATCAGACGGTGCTTATCCAGCTTCAAAAGACCACCCACTGTTTGTCTCAACTTACCAAGATTCATTTTGCCTCAGAAAGCACGTTAAGCTGTTGGGTCCCCGTTGTCGCTCCATTTAAAATACTGGTACTCAGCTGCATCCCGTTAGACTGTTGTTATACACAACATAGTTGAAAAAAGGCAGATTGATTCGGAAGTAACTATTTATTCACAAATAAACAAATAGTTTTCACTTGTTTTATATTACAGTTTGTGACTGAAGACAGAAGACCAATGCTGGCTTGTTTTTATTGCTGCACTAAACTGAAGCAATGCTGGCGTTTGCAGAGAAAATGTCTTGAAGCTGAGAAGCTGTTTAGTCGGATGTTGAATGAGGACTATGAGGTAAGGATTGAAAGAATTTTCAACATTACTACAGTTCACATATCATAATCATAATTAGTCTCCGATCAAAGATTGGTGCACGGTTGGCTCAGTGGTTGAGCAATTGACTGCTGCGCTGCGTGTTAGCTCGTGGACGAAGATAGTGGACTGTACGAGTATTAAAATGCGGTTGGTTCTAATGCCGTTATATTTGAACTACAGTAAACTGTCCCGGACAAAACAATTCGTTTAGGAAGAGAGAGGTGTCGACTGTCGCGGTGGGGTCTGTGGTCGCGAGTGTCAGCCGAGCCGCGCCGCGTCGCCGCCGCGGGTTCGATGCCCGCACGGAACAAATATTTGTATGACCTACAGATAGTTGTTCCTGCTCTGGGTGTTGTGTATGTGAGTTAATATGATTGTAAACGCACCCACGATACAGGAAGAAATCCTAGTGTGGGGAAAAGTAAAAAAAAAAGATGGATGAAGCCACAGCTGATTAACTGGCTATCGCCGTAACACTGGGCCGGTGCCGAAGTCACAGGTATAATAACCCTAGCAAACTCAGTTTAAAATTGTCAAAAATGGAATAAAATAATCTATTTTCAAAATAATTAGAATAAAATGATCTATTTTCAATCAGATACTAATTTTAATGCCTGTCTTTACACCCGATTTATCAGCATTCAATTATCGGGCTGTCACAAATGTGACAAGCGTTTAACAATTGGTCACACGACAAAAATCACGAATTAAACACATATTACAGCATTTTTGGGTATCTGAGAACCTTTTTAGGGTTCCGTACCCAAAGGGTAAAAACAGGACCCTTTTATTAAGACTTCACGATCCGTCTGTCTGTCTGTCTGTCTATCTATCTGTCTGTTTTTCTGTCAGTCTGTATGTCTGTCCGTCTGTCACCAGACTGTATCTCATGAACCGTGATAGCTAGACATATGAATTTTCACAGATGATGTATTTCTGTTGCTGCTATAACAACAAATACTAAAAACAATATAATAAATATGTCGCATCAAGGCTGGCCTATAGATGCAAACCATCGGGTAGTCAGGATGTATTCCCTTAGTACTTCGTAGTGGTAGTAAAGACATCGTGTGTGGGCAGGTCGGTGGGTACAATCGTGCAAATGAAATCACATAAGTTATTCGATACACTGGGTTTATTCAAATAGACACAACTTACTTTCTTGCTTACTAATATTATGGATCGACACTGATTCTATATTAGCTCTACGGCTGTCAGTACTAAACTGCTCTATTTCGCACCACGCAAGTGCTTATAAAAGCGCGCCAATGCGTAGTTGCTCTTGATTGCCGCTAGGGGCGTGCTTGTGATTTGTTTTGACGTCCGTACTATTGACTAAACCCGACAAATATTTAAGTGGGGCTCCTATACAACAATCGGGACTTTTTTGCCGTTTTTTGCGATGGTACGGAACCCTTCGTGCGCGAGTCCGACTCACAATTGGCCGGTTTTTATTTCAAAAGGTGTATTTTTAAGTAAGAATCCTGTCCTAATATAAGATTAAAACATATTAAAAAAAAACTTTTATTTTGTTCCGGTAATTTTGTGTATTATGTACCAGACTACACAATTTTGGCTTGCTTACTTTTGATTTAATTTTCTTTTTAAAATATTATTATTATTAGATTGTTATACAAGAATTATTATTTATTTTGACAATCTCGGGTCCCTAGGATATCTCTGGACCTTTGATAGGCGTGCCAGGGGCCGAAGCCAACTCGTAGAGGCCTTGTTAGACATGTATCATGAAATGTGACTCCAACCGACGATTATCCCTGTATGCACTAAATAAGTGTAAATAGTAAATCCCCGGTTGGGCAGGACTATTGTAAATTGTGGACACAAAATATATTGGGGTATGGGTTTGGGAGGTTTAGTGGATTGATTCTCTAAAACTATAGAAGGACTATCCAATAAAAAAAGCAAGTCAATTAAGGCAAGAGAGAGGTATGAGCTCTGTTCTCCGTCAGTGTTCACTCCGACTAGGCATTAAAAGCAAGCTAGATAAGAGGAACAATACTTCTCCCGGGAGATCGGTCTCGTGATGTCTCTTAGTCTGGCCCCTCGCCCTAGGAATTTAAAGGGGTAATTAAGTTTTTCGAGAAAGTTTTACTTTGTAGCAATTTTTTTTCATTCTTTAACAACGAATCGTCCCAAACCAATAAACCCAAGATATCAACGATACTCCATTTTCATCGATTTAAGCACTGCAGAAACACCGTACCCCTGGCCGTACCCCTTGTGGTATGGTGGGTAATTTAAAGTTAAACGATAACAGAAGCTTCGTACCTCGTCCCGAGGGGTAAACCTTGTCGCACGGCCACTTCGCTTGTCCTTCGTACTCCGCGTCACACTTCTAGCCGCTACGATGGCTCCTTCTCTGTTACCGCAGTGCATCTCTGGAACTCTCTTCCACACTCCATACGCGATAGCCCTTCTCTCGATGTCTTCAAGAGGAAAATTAAGGATCATTTCCTTTCAACGCAATGAATTATATATTATACATGTATTTGTCTTTATAAACGTATGTAGGTATTTTATGTATTATTATGTAACTAGTTTAATATTACTATATTGGTATACAATATATTGTACACTGGATTACTGCCCTCTATTATGATCTCTATCACTCAAAGGTTTGCTGGAAGAAAATTCCATTTGGAGTTAAGCTCGCCTTTGTACATGAATTTTGTTATCAACTTGTTTATATGCAATGTCTTGTTGTACAATAAATAATAAAGAGAAGCTTATTTTTGTACGCCCTCACTAACTGCATAAAACAAAGTGATCTGTAGGATAAAATACGAAATCACGCAAACGAATTCGCGGGCGGGGTGCTAGTCTATACTAATATTTTAAAGAGGAAAGATTTTTTTGTTCGTTTGTTTGTACCGAATAGGCACCGAAACTACTGGATCGATTTAAAAAACTCTTTCACCAGTAGAAAGCTACATTATTTCTGAGTGACATAGGCTATTTTTTTATCCCGAAAACGGGTCCTGTGGGGTGGTCCACGGGAGCGAAGCCGCGCGGAACAGCTAGTAATGTATATTAGATTCTAAATTACTACAATTTGAGTTTCTGTCTGTGCAGAATAAAAAATATTTATTTCTAACACTGTAAACATTTTTTTACAGAAAAATTCTCAAGTAAATCAAGTCATCAGTGGGTTTGTTATAAGCCCAACAGAACACTTCAGCATATCTGGTGAATGTCAAACAGAGAGTGATGTTATCAAAGAAGAATTACCAGATGCTTGTGAGGGACAAGATCAAAATCAAACTGGTATGTTCTTAATTTTATTTTTAACACGCTTTTATTAGCTTGGTATGTATGTATCTATGTAACAGAATCTTTGAACGTGAATTTCACCCCTGAGCTGCAAGTGGCGCAATTTGGAGTTGGACGTCGGTACCACCGGGGTCACCTACTGGCCAGTTTTATGGAGAAGGAGGGCCTCTATATGATGAACTCCTTTTTCAGAAAGCTTGAGCACAGGAAGTGGACCCGGCAGAGCCCCGATAGTGCAAAAAAAATTATATCGACGTGATCATGTCAACCAAGAAGCAAATGTTCATAGATGTCTCTGTGAATAATTCAGTGAAAACCGGGCGCGATCACCGCGTGGTAATACGCACATTGAACATTAATATTAAGCTTCAAAGGTCTCGACTGAT
The DNA here is from genome assembly GCA_948252205.1 of Orthosia incerta. Lineage (NCBI taxonomy): Eukaryota > Metazoa > Arthropoda > Insecta > Lepidoptera > Noctuidae > Orthosia > Orthosia incerta. The sequence goes on from OX411767.1 coordinate 5,347,301, forward strand.
GAAATTCACGCTCCGTCCAGCACAGATCCAGGTCCAAAACCTCGAGAGCTTTCAGCTCGAACTCCAGAATCGTTTCGAGTGTCTAGGAAGCTCCGTGGACGATTGCAACGATGGGTTCGTGGAAAATGCCCATACGGTTGGCTCTAAGTTCTTCAAGACCCGTCGTACAGATAGAAACAAAAAGCTATCTGATCCTACTCTCAAGTTAAAAATTTGAGCGCTAAGCGGTACCGAACGCGATGTGTCCCCCAGCGCCAAGCTATAAATGTATAACGAATATATAGTAAAAAGTAGTGATGAGGGTGATTATAGTATCGATAAATGTTACTTACATTTTTGTCGTGACAACGTCTAATAAATCGCTGCACGCACGAAAAAGGATGATTCAATGTAACGTCACGCTCAATGTAACGTTACGCTCAATGTAGAGTTACGCTCAATGTAACGTTACGCTCATTGTATCGTTATAATCGTAACGTTACGCTCATTGTAACGTTATAATCATAACGTTACGCTCATTGTAACGTTATAATCGTAACGTTACGCTCATTGTAACGTTATAATCGTAACGTTACGCTCATTGTAACGTTATAATCGTAACGTTACAATGACGTTAATTGTATCGTTAAGTATGCAATCATTTCATCAATGTTTTCTTATGACGTTGTCACGATAAACTATCGTCCGTAAACCGACATACAGACAACCAATACAAATACAATAATAATTTAGGTAGGTACTTAGACATTTGTCGGTAGGTGCTTAATAAATATGACGGTTTGTGTAGGGTGCAAATGCAAATACACCCTAACATTAACTATTGTAAATGCAATGCAATATCAGTGTAATGTAAAAATGTCAATGAGTGCCAACGGGCTGGAATCAAGAAATAAAAATGCAAGTTGTCCGATCCAAACCGCGTCGATTAGAACACTGAAATTAAATATTGGTACAAATGCATCATCAATGCTCTGCTTGCTGCTGCTGCATGATTATCATAATATCTAAAGTAGGTCGCACGTGTAAGTGCAAAGGTGCGAACCTACTTATTGCACAATTCCTTACATACTACACAATTTTAAGAATCATGTACGTGCACCATACATATTGCCACCACAAAGAATGATAACAACTACTTAAACTAAACATTAATCCAATAAAAAAATAAGACGCAGAGCACTGATGTACTAATAGATATAATATGTATATGACTAATGTAAAATTTTATGTAAATGTACACTTAAAATCCATAAATATAATTGTCACACATGTCACTATGTTTTTCAGTGTCAAATTTCACTTTACTTAAGGCGCGGTCAACACTTACCACTTCGTTCACTTGTGAATCCCGTTTGTTGACTTTGCTGCACCCGTCCTCGATGTCATCTTCTTCTCGTCCTCGTCTGCTTATCGCATCTCGCGAACCCTCCCCCTGTCTTTTGGTGCTCGTCTTTCTCCAGAAGTACACCGATGTTGCAGACAATGCAATGCTAATCGTTATTACAACATAGATTGCGGTGTAGTGGTGAATGTCGTGGGTGGATAGGGTTGCCAGGTTTGATTGCTCTTTAATCGAGCGCAGTTGTGTGTCAATCTTTTGGAACATTTCTTCTTGCGTTTCGATAGGCAATGACGAGTTACGGATCGCCGTATTGATGATGTTGTTAATAGGAGAGATCGTGGGTATGTTCATGGCGAATGGTTCATTGACTATAACGTCACTTTTATGTTCTATGTATGCGTGCAACATGAATGACTCACCCTGCAAGTTACATCCTCGTTTAAGTGTAATCAGACCCGAGTGATGTAACGACTCCGATGTCATTTGAGCGCCGCAAACTAATTGCACTTCGCACCGGGGACCGACGCAAGTCAATTGTTGTATCAAAACATTGTGCTTAAAAAGTGAAAGTTCATGATTAAATGACGTCACAGTACTTCCATTACTAACACACTCAAAACGATTACTCTAAAAATAAATCGATGCAATAGAGTCATCCAAATTTTAAACTCTCGTAAATTCCTTTCCAAAAGAGCATTCTCGGGAACTTAACAGCAAACTTCTAGCAAGGAGAATATTTTCGGGAATTTACCATCACTACTTACAAGTTGTAGGTCGTGGGTTCGAACCCAGGCAAGCACTTTACTTTGTGTAAATTGATTCATTACCACTGCTCTCTAGACGATGTTTCCCAACGTGAGGAATCCGAAACAAAAATTCGAAGTATTGTTTAGAATTGTCTTTACGGTATCCTTTGATCACGAAGTTAAGTTGAAGAAGCGTGAGCGCTCGCGATATGCTCCGAGAACGCCCGGAGAAGTGAGGGAGTCGTGTGTCGATGATCGTGCAATTTTGCACTCTTCAGTCCTAGTGTATTTTTTTTCTTAACTTTCATTTATACTTAAAGCATAAATTACAGGGGCGGCTGGCGCGATGCAACCAAAATTAGACACACGAAGAGCAAAAAGAGGAGATTCAATTGCAACACAGCGAATGAAAACTAAACAACCTGTCTTGAAAATTATCCGGAACCCAAAAAATCGTACGATCAGAACTGTAACTAACTTTAAAAATCTTAACACTTTAAGTAATAATTTGAATAAACGTAACCGAATTCCCACAGCTGAAAAACCTTACAAATGTGAAATATGTCAGCGTGGTTTTAATCAAAAGAGTCATTTAACAGATCATATTCGTGTACACATTGGTGAAAAACCTTTTAAATGTAACATATGCCAGCGTAGTTTTACTCAAAAAAGTAGTTTAACAACCCATTTTCGTTTACACTCTGGGGAAAGACCTTATACATGTGAAATATGTCAGCGTAGTTTTTCATTAAAGGATCATTTAAAACGGCATATTCGTGTACATACTGGGGAAAAACCGTATAAATGTGATATATGCCAGCGTGGCTTTTCAGTAAAGAGTCGGATAAAACTGCATATGCATGTACACACAGGAGAAAAACCTTACAAATGTGAAATATGTCAGCGTAGTTTTAATCAAAAGAGTCATTTAACACAGCATATTCGGGTACACATTGGAGATAAACCTTACAAATGTGAAATATGTCAGTGTAGTTTTAAACAAAAGAGTAATTTAACACAGCATATTCGTGTACACATTGGAGATAAACCTCACAAATGTGATATATGTCGGCGTGGTTTTACCCGAAAAGTTGAATTAAGAAAGCACATTCGAATACACACAGGGGAAAAACCTTACAAATGTGAAATATGTCAGTGTGGTTTTCTAGAAAAGAGTAGTTTAACACGGCATATTCGTGTGCACACAGGTGAAAAACCTTACAAATGTAATATATGTCAGCGTAGTTTTAGTCAAAAGTTGCATTTCACAAGCCACAATTGTAGACTTTCCGAAAAGAGCAATTTAACAAACCATAAGCGTGTACACACTGGGGAAAAACTTTACAAATGTGATATTTGTCAGCGTAGGTTTAATCAAAAGAGGTATTTAACACTGCATATTCGTATTCACACAGAGGATAAACCGTACAAATGTGATACATGCCAACGTAGCTTTACTTTAAAGAATCATTTAACACAGCATATTCGTGTACACACTAGGAAAAAACTTTACAGTTGTGATATATGCCATCGTAGTTTTCCAAATTCGAGTAATTTAACAAGGCATATTCTAATACACACTGGGGAAAAACCTTATGAATGTGAAATATGTCAGCGAAGATTTAATTTAAAGTCTAATTTATCACAGCATATTCGTGTACACACAAGAGAAAAACCATACAAATCTCTCTTATCACTATAAGAGGGGTTTGTTAAAACATATGCATTTGCTCATTGGTAAAAACCTTACAAATGCAAATAAAGTCAAAAATTTGTTGCACGAAAATCTTATTAGAATGAACATGTTCTAATTCACACTGGTATGCGTTATACCTCAGGATAAGCTTACACCGAGACGCCACGATAAAACGCAAATGAAAAAAAATATTAGTTAGATTACAACGCGCGAGATTTAAAATTCTAATTTAATCGATCTGCCACTGAATTGTTTTAACCGACTTTCCAAAAAGGAGGAGGTTCTATGTTCGACTTTGTTTGCTTTTAATCTTTTTTTTATAGTCTATTGGCTCCCGCTTGACCACTATCACACCTGATGGTAAAAGATGATGTGGTCGACCCTAGAAAGAACCTATTCACTCTTTACTTAAAGACCCTAGATTGTAGCTGTCGGGAAACACAGACTCCGGCAGGGAATTCCACTCCTTATAATAAATAATAATAATAATAAAAAGCCTTTATTAACAATCTTACAGTTATCGTTTTAACTTATTTCTACTTAATATTACAGTAGTGTTTAATATATATATATATATATATATACATTTTTTATGTACTTTTTCTTAATCGACACCGGTTTCTCGATTGTCTTGCTTTCCAGCATAGGCCTCCCCAAGTGCTCTCCACGAACATCGATCTCTTGCTTTTCTAGTCCAAGTCGTCCCTGCCACCTTTTTGATGTCATCTTCCCATCTACGATACTGTCTGCCTTTCCTTCTTGTTTTGTATGTAGGACACCATTCTGACATATCTTTAGTCCATTTCTCTGTCTTAGATCTTATTAAATGGCCTGCCCATTTCCACTTCAGTTGTTTAATTTGGTTTTTTACATCTATGACTTTGGTATGTTTCCTTATTGTTGTTAATCTTATTTTGTCTTTTAATTTTACGTTAAGTATACTTCTTTCCATTCTATGTTGACAGGTTTCTAACTTTAATATCCTCATTTGTGCAGCTCCATGTTTGACACCCATAAGTGATGCTCGGCAGAATTTGCCGAGATGTATATCTTCGAAGATCTTTATCAGATCTTCACCAAATTAAAATGGGACCAATTTCGGCACATACTCTTTCAAACAAAAAAAATATTTTCAAAATTGGTCCACAATTGACTGAGATATCGGTGAACATACACAAAAAAACATACGTGAAGTCGAACATAGAACCTCCTCCTTTTCGAAAGTCGGTTAAAAACAGAACGAAACCGTATCATGTTTAAGATAAAAGCAACAAGTTAATTAATTACTAATGTTATTAAGCACATAATAACGGCTGATATACGTGTCAGCAGAAAACGGAGACGTATAAGCGCTAGCTGTGCGCTCATAGGTACTTACTTGAATTAATTGTAGAAATGTATGTATTGCAATAAATAATCATATCTCATACTTTAAGTCACTACGTATTATTGTATAACTTTATGTAATCAAAAACATAATAAACTTGTGTACTACGATTGCGTCATATATTTTATACGTTTTAGTTTAAGAGTTTCAATGATTATTTTGTATTTGTGTTGTATCCATAGATTTAGAAAGTAATCCTAATCATGTACTAACCGCCCAAGAGAAAAAGAGAGAGTGAATGAAGTACCAATATGTCATTTTTTTCGCGAGTAAGAATCCATAGCGTCCCATCTGTTTTACGCCGCGGTGAATTTCTTACATTTAAATAATAATCTTCAGATTTAAATTGATAATATTAATTATACAATTATGGTGACTTGTTCTGTGAGTGAATGTGACGTTACAAGACGAAATAACCTCAATAAATACACGTTTCATAGGTAAATACAATTTTGTCCTTGGATTGTTTTGAACCATATTTTGACGAATTTCTGCTAGTAATCGCGTCAGAAAAAGATTCTTACAATAATATATTGATTTCCATTGTTTTATATACGTATATATAAACAAAATTTGCGAAAATGTTATGCAAAATTGTAAATTGTTTGTTTACGCTAGGGCTTGACAAAGCGGTGACGTCATGAGTATCGATAAAAACTTAATCGTTTTTAGTGACATCATGACATGAATACAAACTTATTTAGTCAAGTTTTGTTAAAATAAATTTAAGTTACGATTGAGAAGATGTTTTTATCTAAACTGTACTTTAAGTTGCATGTTTATTATAATATCCTTTATTTTTTCCAAAAAAATCGGAGTGTTTGATGTTTTGTTACTTTGAGTAGGTTTAGGAATGTCATTATATTGTTTACATTTATTAGTTTTACAGTGGCTAGAATACATCAGTGCTCTGATCATCAGCAAATTTATCTGTTGTGTAAATTATATTAATTTATATAATAATAGTATTTATGTACCTACAGATGCCCAAATAATTCTCTATTAAGTGAAAAATGGACTCGAATTTTAAACAGAGATGGATGGTGTTTATGGTTATCTGTGTTTGGTCTATGACAGATCATAGAGTTCCCGCCCATCGGTGTGCTAGAAGATTCCAACATGGCTATAGCATAAACGTGTCTGTAAAATGAAACTTAAAATTAAACTAATATCCAAGAAGTGCAGTGTTTAATTACAACATAATAATGACAAACATGGTGTCAGGTGCCACCGAGCCATTGCTGCCTCTACGGGGCATGGTATTCGTAGGCAATCTGTCGGCAAATTTCAAGGAGTTTCGTCAGAGACTCGAGATCTATTTAACAGCCTCAGGGCTTGATGAATCAAAGGAAAAAAGAAAAGTGAGTATTTCACTCAATTACATAGGAGACGAAGGTTTAAAAATCTATAATACATTCAACTGCAAGGGGAGCGAAACATTAGAACAGGTGTTGACACTGTTCGACGAATATTTTTCACCTAAAAAGAACCTTACAATTTAAAGAAGTGAATTCTTTGGAATTACGCAAAATGATGTACGATTAGAGGAATACTTTCAGAGGGTAATAAACCTTGGCAACATGTGCGAATTCCAGGACTTAAGGGAAAGCTTGACAGTGACAAAAATAATAGCAGGACTTGACCAAAAATATAATATCATCATTCATCATCATTTCAGCCGAAAGACGTCCACTGCTGGACATAGGCCTCCCCCAGGCGTCGCCACATTGACCGATCCCGTGCGTCTCGCATCCAGCGCCTGCCCGCAACCTTAACCAGGTCATCGGTCCACCTGGTGGGAGGCCTTCCAACGTCGGTGATTTTTTGGGTAGCCGGATCCCGTCCGGAGATTCTTGGCACCCCTTGCCATGCCGTAACCTCGACCGCTACCGTTGTCGAGGGTAGGCAGGCTGCCGGGCACTAGGGGCCATTTTTTATTTGTGCTATTCATGGGGGGTTTTTGCCATAATCGCCACGCTTGGCAGGCGGGTTGGCGATCGCAGTATGGTTGTTGTAGAAGCACAGAGAACGCTGCTGCCCATTCTCTGGTTTGTCCCTTAGTCGCCTCTTACGACACCCACGGGAAGACATGGGATGGTGAAATTCTTTACGTCCGGCACCATAGGGAACTCCGGCACCATACGGAACCGACACCATACCGCCACAAATATAATACGCTAAAAACAAAACTTATGGCGGAAGATGAAAGTAAACTAACCATTACATATGTTATGAAGTTTTTACTAAGCGCGGCGGCTTCTAGCAGATATTTGGAAAACCAGAGATATGAGTCTCCAAGTACTGGCCAGGATGTGTTGCTTGTTAATAGGCAAAGTAAATTAATTAAGAATTGTCGAAATTGTGGGTTATCCCACAATTAGAATCAGTGCCCAGCCTATGGGAAAACATGTTATAAATGTAACAAGCAAAATCACTTCTCCAAGAGTTGCAGAGGAAAAAATACCTTTAAAAAGGTAAACTTGGCTGAGGAGATAGAAGGCACTGAGAAAGATGATGATCAAGGTGATTTTTTCATTGGATTTGTGGGTAATGAGATTCTTCAAGAATGTACAGTCAATGATACAAAACTACTTGTAAAAATGGACACTGGAGCAGCCTGTAATGTGATAGGAAGTGAGGTATGTAAACAACTGTGCTTAAAAAATCTGAAATATTACCATGTGACAAAAAAGTTATTCAGCTGGAAATGTGTCCCTGTTAGAGGAACCTGCTGGTTAGAAATTGTACATCCTAATAAGAAAAAATATAAGGTCAAATTTATAATAATTAATGGAAATATTCCCACTCTTCTTGGTTGTAGAACATGTTTGACCTATAATTTCATTTCAGCGAACACTAACTTAGTCAATGTACACAATGTTACATGTCAGTCTAATAGAACTGCAAAATTAATAAAAGATTTAAAAACTAATTACAGTGAGCTGTTCAATGGTGGCCATGGTTACATTCCCGGGTCAGTGAACATACAGCTAAGCAGTAATGCGGTCCCAACTATACAAGCAGCCCGGCGTGTTCCATTTTTACTATTGCCTGAAATGCGCATAGAGCTCAAAAGAATGGAGAGATTAGGGGTCATAGAAAAGGTAACCAAGCCCACTAGATGGGTTAATAATTTAGTTTATGTCCGTAAACCAAATGGGAAATTGAGAATGTGTATTGATCCAAGAGCTTTGAATAAATACATAGTACAACCAAAATATCAATTACCCACACTAGATGAAATTAAAAGTAAAATGCAGGATGCTAAAGTTTTCGCACTATTAGATGCTTCTAATGGGTTTTGGATGTTGAATTTAAATGAGGAGAGTTCGGATCTGTGCACATTCATAACACCATTCGGTAGATATCGCTATAAAAGGTTACCTTTTGGAATAAGCTCCGCTCCAGAAGAATTTAGTAGGATAATTAATCAAATGTTTGAAAATGTGGAGGGAGTAATACCATACATCGATGATCTGTGTATTTTTGCCCGATCAGTAGACGATTTAAATGAACGACTTAATAAAAGTGATGGAAATTGCAATGAGAAATGGTATTAAATTTAATGAATATAAATGCAAATTTTTTGAGACAGAACTTTTGTTCCTAGGGCACAAATACACAGAAAATGGTGTATATCCAGACCCTAATAAAGTACAGGCAGTAATGAACATGAAATATCCTGAAAATAAGAAAGATTTGGAAAGATTCTTGGGAATGTGTAATTATTTATTTATTTATTTGTTAATACTTTATGCACAAGTACAAAGGCGGACTTAATGCCTTAGGCATTTTCTACCAGTCGACCTTAGGGTGGTGCAGAGATAAAAAAAAGGCAGGTGCAACTAAATTAAAGGATAAATAGAGATAAAATATATATAAAAAGAATATATATAAATATATACTTAGATACATACATACATAAACAATGTTATAGAGAAACCGAAACCAACAAATCAATTCTGTGATGATTCTGCAAACTTCTTGCGAATGTGCTCACGTGCCTTAAATTTGAAAGAGAACCGACTGGTTAATTAATTATCTGTCTCGATTCATTCCAAATTACTCAAAAATTACTGAACCTTTGCGAATGTTAATGAAAAAAGATGCTGTGTTCATCTGGGATAGCAACCAAGAAGAAGCTGTAAGCAAGTTGAAAAAAGCCTTGTGCAGCAGTCCATGTTTAGCCTTTTTCAATACAAACCAAGACATTGTGTTATCAGTTGATAACTCATCAACCGCTATGGGAGCTGTAGTCTCACAAAATGGTAAGCCAATTGCATTTGGTTCTCGATCCCTTAATTCTACTGAGCAAAATTACTGTCAATTAGAAAAAGAAATGTTAGCAATAGTTTTTGGGTGCTATAAAATGCATCAATACACTTACGGGCGCAAAGTACATGTTGAAACAGACCACAAATCATTGGAAACATTGTTCAAAAAACCTTTATATAAAGTACCTGCCCGATTACAACGAATGATGTTAGCTGTGCAAGATTATAATTTAGCAGTAAAATACAAACCAGGACGCTTGCTTTTCATTGCTGACACATTATCTAGAAGCTACGCTGACAAAGTAGAATCTAAAATGAAGCAACTTATCGAGAATATAATATGTCATGTTAAGCTGCAAAGAAACTCTTTACCTGTGTCTAATATTCAATTAAAGAAAATTCGAGCAGCAACTGAATCTGATTGTATACATAAAGAAATTATGGGTTATGTTAAAAGTGGCTGGCCAAGAAATATTTCAGATGTAGATAAAAAATTACGAAACTACTGGACTTTTAGAGATGAGCTAAGCACATTAGATGGCATTTTACTAAAGCGTAACTTAATTGTTATACCTGAATCAATGAAAATAGATATTTTAAAAAGTATTCATCAGGGACATGTAGGATTAAGTACGTGTAAAATCAGAGCTAGGTCATGCATTTTTTGGCCAGACATAAATAGAGACCTTGAATTGTTTGTAAAACAATGTGAGCCTTGTGGTAAATTCAGTCCAAATTTACAGAAAGAACCATTGATTAATCATGATATAGAGAAACTGCCTTGGCACAAGGTTGGCATTGACATTTGTACCCTAGATAGCAAAGAATTTCTTGTTTTCATGGATATTCATTCAAAGTATGTTGAAGTTAGTAAACTGGATAATTTGTTAAGTGACTGTGTAATATTGAACTGTAAATCTATCTTTGCAAGACATGGTATTCCAGCAATAGTAGTTACTGATGGCGGCCCACAATTTACATCTGAAAAGTTCAAGAATTTTGCTGCCAATTACAAATTTGAGCATATCAAATCAAGCCCAATGTATCCACAATCAAACGGGCAAAGCGAAAGTGGTGTAAAAATATTTAAAAGCATATTCAAAAAATGCAAAGAGGATGGTTCAGATCCATATCTAGGTTTGCTAAATTATAGAAATACTCCTTAGTCGTATCTGCCATCCTGCACAATTGTTATTTTCAAGAACTTTAATTTCTACCCATTTCAAAAAGTAATTTGAAAGCAAAAGTAGCTATTTATGGAAAGGAATATAACAATCATCTAGAGTCTGTAAAGAAAAATTATGACAAAAATTCAAAATCTCTCATGGATTTATGTCTCAATCAAAATGTGTATTTTAAGAAGTCACTAGATGCTAACTGGACTAAAGGTAAAATTATAAAAATATGTGATGAACCCCGTTCTTATGTGGTGGGGGATGAAGTAGGGAATAGGTATAGGAGAAATAGAAAATTCAGAAATACCCCCGGAATTACCCCCCACAGGTACGGCTTGCGGGCGGTTTCGCGCTCCACAGTGCAGTGGTTAAACCACACTACAATGTTTGTAATTCTAATAATTTAGAGAATAATAATTATAAAAACTTAAGATGTAACTCCAGTGATAGTAATAATATGCAGAATAGTTCACTTGTATGTAATGAGAATATGATTTCTGAAATTGAACCTGATGCTAGACTAAATGAAAGCAGTAAAGATGAAAATGTTTGTAATGATAATAATCTCAATAACTCCGAAGAACCACCCAATAATGAACCATTAAATACTTCAATACCAAATGACACTATAAATGTAACACGCAGTGGTCGTCCAGTTAGGAGGCCAATTAAATTTAAAGATTATATTGATAGCTCTGCTTTAGAAAATTAGTATGCATTAGTAACAACGAATTATTTGGTTGAATGTGTTTATTTTAGAACAGTTTTAAACTCATAATAGTTTACTCTTTGATTGTAATGTAAAGCTTTGGAAAAGGGGGGATGTTTATGGTTATCTGTGTTTGGTCTATGACAGATCATAGAGTTCCCGCCCATCGGTGTGAAGAAGATTCCAACATGGCTATAGCATAAAGGTGTCTGAAAAATTAATCTTAAAATAGTGTAGGTACTCCGGGTAATCGAGACTCCGACTTGAGTGATGCCACATCACTCAAGTCGGAGTCTCGAACCCAGAGGATCTGGAGACAATCATTTCAAACTATACTCAGAACATCCACCGCTCATGCGAGGAAGCGATTCCAAAACTGGGGTCGCCCAAACACAACGCCAAGCCCCCATGGTGGACCCCTTCTCTAGACCGTCTCAAAAAAGACGCCATGACGAAGAAGAGAAGGATCCGGAACGCAGCCGCAAGCCGGAGACGCTTCACCATTCAAGAGTACGTGCTGGCCAAACAAAATTACACGACAGCAGCAACGGAAGCAGCCACAGCTAACTGGAAGGAGTTCTGCTCGAAGCAGGACCGAGAGAGCATGTGGGACGGCATCTACAGGGTAATAAGGAAGACGGCCAGAAGAAAGGACGACGCGCTCCTGAGAAACACCGCAGGCGAGACGCTCAGTCCAGAGCAATCTGCGGATCTTCTGGTAAAGACCTTCTACCCCGACGACTCAACGGATGCCGAACAGCCCTACCACACTGCGCTAAGAAGGCTAGCGGAGGAGAAGAATCCCCAAGGTCTGTCTGCAGACGACTCGCCCTTCACGACCGCGGAGCTGGAAATCGTTCTCCAGAATCAAAATCCGGAAAAAGCCCCCGGTCCCGGCGGATTAACAGCAGACATCTGCACAGCGGCAATAAACTGCGATAGGGAGGTGTTTTTAGCGATAGCAAACAAGTGTCTGTCGCTGTCACACTTCAGAGCTGTCAGGATGGCAAGAGAATCCAAGGCGGCCTCCGTAAGCATCTTAAGTGACTCGAGATCGTCACTTGACCTGCTGAGGAGACCGTCTGTCACTCACCACCTGGCACTCCAAATCACTGTCGCTGTCACACTTCCCGAAGCAGTGGAAGGTCGCCCACGTGTGCATTCTCCGCAAGCCAGGAAAGGACGATTACACCAGCCCTAAGCCATACAGGCCTATAGGTCTGCTCTCGGTCCTAGGAAAAATCGTCGAGAAACTTGGCACTTCCTCCCAACACTGCACACAAACCAATACGGCTTCATGCCACAGCGCGGAACCGAGGACGCTCTCTATGCTCTAGTGGGCCACTTACGAGCCGAAATCAAAGCCAAAAAGATCGTGCTTTTGATATTACTGGACATAGAGGGAGCCTTTGACAACGCGTGGTGGCCCGCACTCAAGAAGCAGATGGTAGCCAAGAATTGTCCAGCAAATATCTACGCTCTCGTCGCCTCATACCTGGAAGACCGGAACATCAGGGTCAACTACGCCAGAGCGAGTAGCGAGAAGGGAACCACGAAAGGATGCGTCCAGGGCTCAATTGCCGGACCGACATTTTTGAACCTTATCCTAGATTCACTCTTACACAAAATGGCTAGTTTGGAGGTATACTCGTATTGCCAAGCCTTCGCGGACGACGTTGTCCTGGTTTTCTCTGACTTCACAGCTGGTCCCCTGCAGAAATCAGTCAACAGCACGCTATCCAAAGTATCTGAATGGGGCGTCCAAAATAAGCTACGTTTCGCCGCGCACAAGACCAATGCGATGGTGTTAACGAGAAAGCGAAAGTACGACGTTCCGGTACTTCATATGTCGGGCACGCGACTAAACCTGGTTGAGGAAGTGAAGCTGTTAGGTCTCACGATAGACTCCAAACTCACCTTCAATGCGCACGTGTCTGCGACCTATAGAAAGGCCGCAGACATCTATAAGTAGTTGGCATGTGCGGCGAGGGTGACTTGGGGTCTGAACGGAGAGATAATCAGGACGATATACGTGTCGGTGATAGAACCCATCGTGCGTGTGCGTGGGCCCCCGCAGCTAAGAAACTGATGACAAGGAAAAAGTTTGACTCACTGCAGAGGAGCTTCGCGCAGAAGATCTGCAAGGCATACTACACGGTGTCTCTGACATCGGCACTTATCCTGTCAGGCCAACTCCCCCTAGACCTCCGGGTAATCGAAGCGGCAACTCTTTTCAAGATCAAAAAGGGACATTCCCAAGAGTTCATACCGCTGAACCGCGTGCTGGAGTGCAACGTGCACCACTCCAAAAATCCCCACCCAACGCAACTCACAACAACCGAGTATGAATGCCTAGAGACTTGACTCCCGAAACCCTGGCGACCCACCAAGTAATCGGCTCCCTAAATATACACCGATGGCAGCAAGATAGAGGGGAAAGTCGCAGCTGCCCTGACTTGGTGGGAAAACGGGGCGGAGTCAAGGTTCAGCACCTTCGATTTGGAACCTCACAACACAGTCTTCCAATCGGAAATGTACGCTCTCTTCAGAGCTGTCAGGATGGCAAGATAATCCAAGGCGGCCTCCGTAAGCATCTTAAGTGACTCGAGATCGTCACTTGACCTGCTGAGGAGACCGTCTGTCACTCACCACCTGGCACTCCAAATCAAGAGAAGCGTCCGTGAAATCAGAGAGGATGGCAGAGATGTGAGGCTCTTTTGGCTCAATGCCTATGTGGGAACTGCCGGAAATGAGAGAGCGGATGAGCTGGCCAAGCCCTAACAAAACTCACATCAGACTACAGCAAGGTCACCGTTTCGTTCGTGAGGAGGAAGATACGGGAGGGGACTATAAGGAAGTGGCAAGTGCGGTACGAGTCCTCAAGTACATGATCGGTCACGAAAGTGTTCTTTCCAGACGTCCTAGCGGCGAAAGGACACTCAGAGACGCAGTGCTCACACCGGTCCACGTACAAGTCCTTACTGGACACGGCGGATTCTCAGCGTATCTCCACCGCTTCCATCTCACAGACGCACGAGGGACTATCCCTCGTGCGTCTGTGACCCGAGTTGCGAAGAGACAGTCTGTCACCTGCTCTTCGAATGCCCAAGGTTCAGCCAAGACAGAATGGAGCTCGAAGTAAAATTCTAAACCCAGCTTAGCCAGTCCACACTCCACATCATCATGGGGAGACCGGCTACTAGGATTCCATTCTTAGCTTTCGCGACCAAAGTCGGCACAATCGCAGCAAGGGCCAACAAAACGGACGTAACCTTGCGAAGTCGACCACACATTCGAACACACACAACCACAACAACAACCACAACCACACAAATAACAACCACAACTACACAAACAACAACAAGCACACCATTGACTGATACACAAGCTACACACTCACACTCTAACCAACGGCCATTACCAACGGTAGCAGCAACAGCCAGCCTACAACCAGCCCCTAGCATGACTACCACACAATTCCTGGCATGCGGAGAAGACGTAATCCCTGGCATCAGACAGCGAGGCGTCGCTCTGTTCATGAACAGGGAACAGGAGAAGTTAGGCATAGGTTTCTGCATAGACTCAAGTCGAGCTGCGGCCCGAATACACCTTTCACCGGGCCTTGCCGCCCTGATTAACGGAAGCACCACCAAAACGAGCATAAAAGCAGCAAGTATGCTGCACTACCTCAAGTGGAAGTGGCCACTCACCAATGCCGTCTAATGCGATTTAAAGGGAAAATAATCGCATTACTCGAGTGGGGAGACGCTACTGCATTTGCTTTGGCAAACTCATTGCTTCAGAAGATCAGGGAGGCAGGAGACTACACGTCAGCCGCAGCCCGAACCATAAGTGTGGACGCAATGGTGGTGGGAGGAGAGAGAGGAGACTTCGCAGACCGCTTTGGCTGTCTAAAGGCCTCAGAACATCATGAGGTCGTTGTCTACGAGGACAGAGGGGAAACCCTGAGTTTCCTCAAAGACCCCAGACAACCAACAGCCAGCGCGATGAGCCCCACAACAAGCCCCACCACTCAAAGCGGATCGGAAAGGGCCCAGCAGAAGGCAGCAGCCGAAAAAGCCGTAAAGGAGCAGTGCAATACCATAAACCCGGAGGACCGGGCCCGGTCGAGGAGTCGCCTGAAAGCGTTTGGCACTTTCCTCAGTGCACTGCTCCCAAGCACCAGCCACGCATCACCATCTCACAAGCAGGAGACAGCACTGGAGAGGTTCTTCAGAAAAACACCAAAGGAACCAACCCAGCAAAAGCCTAAGTCAACACGAGCCGAAAAAGGGCAAGTCAGCCCGCCGACCCTCGCAGTAAAGTCAGGTACCACGGACCACGTAAAGAGCGCGTTCCTCGAGTACGTAGCAATCGTAAGAGTGACCAGAGAGGTCAATCTTACGACATGCCGGCAGATCCTGCAGACCTTCCAGAGAGACACAGAGGGTCTGTTAAGGGTACTGCTCGAGGAAGCAGGGGCAGCGGTGTACGACAACTCAATACTCAATACATCCCAACGTCACATCCCAAGTCATCAAAGGGGAAATGACGGGGTCGTATATGGCAGCCTACAGTGCGAGGAGTGGTTTTGTGGCCCTGGACAAGGAGGAGACGGAGCGCTCAGGCAAACTCAAGTTCAGTGTGCCAAATGACGACCCGATAGTGGTTACCGCCAAATGTACCAAAATTATGCCGGATGATAAGATCCTGGAAATGGCACAGTCCATTTCGGGGACCTCAGGTATCCCGGCATCGCAGGAAAGTTGGGTGGTACCCAGTATCAGGTGGATTAACGGAGTTCCAGGTTGCGGTAGGACAACCTGGCTGGTAAAGCACTTCGACGAGGACAGGGACGTGATAGCCACCACGACAACAGAAGCTGCCAAAGATCTCAGGGAAAAGCTTGCGCGACGCATAGGAGACCGAGCAAAGACCAAGGTGCGCACTATGGCCTCAATCCTAGCAAACGGTTTCAAGAGCCAAGACAAATGCTACCGTCTTACGGTAGACGAGGCTCTTATGAACCACTTTGGGGCCATAGTCATGGCAGTAAAGTTGTCTGGAGCAAGCGAGCTTGTCCTCGTCGGAGACGTTAACCAGCTTCCATTTTTGGACAGAGAGAACCTTTTCGAGCTTAGGTATACCCGTCCAGACCTGGTGGCTGGTATCACCCAGGAGTTTTTCTGCACACACCGCAATCCAATGGACGTGGCGTTTGCACTGAGTGAGATATACCCTTGTATATACTCCTCCAAGTCGTCGCTGTCGCGGGTCCACTCCCTGAAGGTGAAAAGTTACACAGGGGTGCAAATACCGAGCACTGCCCAAAACACCCTGTTCCTGGTTCATACGCAGGGGGAGAAAACTTCTCTTGCGAGCCAGGGATTTGGGTCCGGCGAAGGTTCGCGCCTGCTAACCATACACGAGGCTTAGGGGTCGACCTACGACAGCGTCATCATCATCAACACCAAGTCCTAGACTAGAGTCAAGAGCAAACCCATTACAAATAAAATAAATAAATAATAAGTCCAGGAGGCTTCAGGTTCACGACAGCATCTCCCACGCGGTAGTGGCAGTGTCCAGACGTACAGGCAGTTGCGTCTATTACACCGACGACGCCGATGACGCCGCGGGCCGCCTTGCTAAGAGGGCGATGGATGCGCCGACTAAAACGGTCGTCAACTACAATCTTAAGACGGCCATGCAGCATCGAGACGTAGTCGTCATAGAGGCCTTGCTCACGCTAGCAAAGTCCCTGGTCAGCAGACATCACCAAAACACCACCTAACAAGTCCCATACATAAACTCCAACCCAAACACATACCCAAACCATCACCCTGTCTGCATGGTGTAGTGAGTCAGTCATACTCACCCTAACGTCCTAACGACGGGGTTCTATAACCGGAATCGTCAGCCGGACCTGGTCTGCTCGCACTGCCATGCATATTCACCGAAAGTGTACAAATAGATATAAGTAAACAAAATAGTGTATAAAATAAGCAGTGTATCAATAGAAATAAGAAAAAAAAAAAAATTGGTTAATAACATCAAGATAAGTAGTTAATAGAAACATAAAATTGTAATGCTGGTGTGTAATATATATATATAGTACTAGCTGTCCCACGCGGCTTCGCTCCCGTCAACTGGCTACGTACCTACCCTATCCTACCTACCCTACACCTACCCTAAACCTACCCTACACATACCCTACACCTACCCTAAAAGTAATATTCTGTCCCGTTTTTGCAACATTTTTCATTTATGCTCCGCTCCTATTGGTCGTAGCGTGATGTTATATAGCCTATAACCTTCCTCGATAAATGGACTATCTAACACAAAAAGAAATTTTCAATTCCAACCAGTAGTTCCTGAGATTACCCCCTACATACAAACTTACAAACTTACAAATTTTACCTCTTTATAATATTATTAGTATATTAGTATTAGTATAGATTTAGTGAGGGATGAACTCACGTAGACTTAAGTTAGTTAAGTTAGCCTAAAAATAATATCTTACGTAGGAGTCAAACAATTGTAACTATTATAAAAAAAAAAAAAAAAAAATATAATCACGATAAAAAAAAGAGCGCGGACTACCACATGTCCGCGGTAGAATATTTTTCAGACATTTTTTCTACCGGAGCTTGAGAATATATTTGCAGATCGTCAGCGTAAAGGTAGGACGAGAGAAGTTCATTGGAAATCTAATTAATAAAAATAGCGAAGAGAAGTGGAGATTGAACGCCCCCTGTGGTACGCCTGCAGAGTTATTGCACCATTACGAAGAAGACCCTTCAATGCAACGTTGTCGGCGGCCACACAGGTACCTAACTACCGAAACCAAATTGCCAATTGCCGTTGGAGATACGTTAAGAAAGCTTAGTATGCCGAGTAAGAAATCATAATCGAAGTTGTTGTCTAATAAAGAAAGAACCGTAAGATTTCCATTTTCCATACCAATTCTAATATCGTCCGCTAAAGAGCTCTTGTAGTTCTATGGCCTGGATGAAACCTGGATTGGAAAAAATTAAGGAGGTGGCTGTTGCACAGGAATGTACTAAGTTGGTTATGGATAAGGCTTTGGACAGAAACGGTAATATGGAGATAGAATGGAATTCAGAGAAGGAAACTGGGTATTGAAGGATTAGATGGCGCGGAAGGTTTTTCTGTTCACACTGTCCGTATTACGATAGTGGATAACTAATTTAACTTACGACTCTTTATTTACTTAGCTTTAAGGTACGAGACCTTAGCCTTATTGCGTAATGAATTCTGCAAGGCAAAGAGTATGAAAAATCGGCCAAACACATGCGAGATGAAAGACGCGATGTGGGTTTCCGTCTATGTTATTGGTCGATTTTTCATACTCTTTGCCTTTCTGAATTTATTACGTAATAAGGCTACGGGTCTCTTTGGTAGGCATATTAAATGTGTACAATGTAATAGAATAGAGAACATTTATTCGACATAGACACAACACAAAAAACAATCACAAAGTAACAGAGAAGAATAGCAAAAAAAAGTACAAATAAGGTTACAAAACAATAATAAATAAATAAATACTAATACAGTTCGTGTCATTAGGTCAAGTACCAAAGGCACCGATGTTTTGTTTATGGCCGAAAAACTGAAGTGGAACTGGGCGGGCCACATCGCGAGGACCGCAGACAACAGGTGGAGCGAGCGCGTCCTGCACTGGTACCCACGAAACGGCAACAGGCGCCGCGGCAGACCATTGCAACGATGGCGAGATGACATCGTAGCACTGGCAGGGATAGAGTGGACCAGAACGGCCCAGAATAGATTGAGATGGAAACAGATGGAGGAGTCCTTCATCCAGAAATGGATGACCCCTTAATAGATTAAAATTAAAAATATATATTTTATATAGAATTGTCAATTATAGGGAAATAAAGGCTATTTTTATTTTATTTATTTTATTAATACAGTTCGTGACGCCAACGCTGCCGAGCAGGGAGCGCTACGATCACACAAAGTAAACGCAATACGACTACGAAACACCTACACTATGTTACACGGAAGAGATTTCGAACATCTACGACGATTAAATGTATATAAAAATCAATAAATCAACAAAAATAAAACCCGAAACAAAAAAAAAAAAACACAATATAATACGATCCGTTTCTAGTCTAGCATTCAACAGTTTATTGTGCCTTCATTCGATTTGAGAAAACATTGTGTCTAGCTAGTTAAAAAATATTTATAAAATAATCACAACAACCGAACAATAATAACGACAAAATAATTACAAACAATTTACAAAAAAAAAAACAAAGTTATGGAGTGTTCGGCGGACTGCGATAGTATCACTGACAAGGCTGCGCGCGCGGTAACTTAATGTTCGTAGTGGCTCTGCGCAGCGGCCGCGGCTGCCACCGCTTTCTGTGCATGCACCTGCTTCTTCTGCTCATTCAACTCCTTTATAGCCTGCATCTTTTTCTTTAACCTCATCCTTCGATTCTGGAACCATATTATGATTTTTCTCTCCGTCAAACATAGAGCGTCCGCCATTTCTTTGCGTCTCTTCCGACTAAGGTAGTGATTCGTGTGGAACTCTTTCTCTAAAACTAGTGTTTTATATTTAGTATGCGTTTGACTTTTCTGTGCTTGCGCCAGCTTCGCCTGCTCATTCAACTCCTTTATAGCATGCATCTCTTTCTTTAACTTTATCCTTCGATTCTGGAACCATATTTTGATTTGTCTCTCCGTCAAACAGAGAGCGTGCGCCATTTCTATGCGTCTCCCCCGTTTGAGGAACTGATTCGTTTGGAACTCTTTCTCTAACTCTAGTGTTTGATATCTAGTATACGCTCGTCTTCCTCGTTTTCTCAGGCTGTTTGCTCCTGTAACTAAATAGAAATGGTATCGTTAATGAATGATATATAATCTTTAAATCATAGATCATAAAAGTAATGGTCGTTTGGGAAAAGTTTTGGCATGCAGCCTTTGGGAGCCACCGAGCGGAAATTTAGACTGGTTGTATACATGATTAACTACCACACTCAGAGACGTTTAACGGTTACTTAAGTCGCTCCTTAGTAAAGATTTAAAAAAGTGCACTCTCAGAGACAGTTAACGACTCATTACCGTCCCTAAATGACAATTAAAGTTAAGTACAGCAAAACCCTTACTTAACTTTTTTAATGGTTGTTTTTGACATTTACGTTTGAGATTAAATTTTTATTTTTAATAAGAATATGTGTTAGCTGAGTGTGTTAGGTATATCAATAGCAAAAATATCTGATATGGCAGACTTCATTGATTTTGTGGACTATACCAGGAGGTACAGAAAAGAGGGGCCGAGGCGATATTTACGTGATTATTCAGATCCGTTAACTAAATACTCGGTCTGTGGGTCGTCGTTGGAGTATACGCTTAGGGGCACTATGAGCAGCAAAGAAATTAGAAAAAGGTCCAAAATTTTCCCAAATTTATTGCAGTACCGGGTTGACCTTGACCATAACAATCATTTAGGTTCTGAGAAGTATAGCCCTACGACGCACCGTTTCCGAATTATGTGCCTCTGAATTTTATTTTGTTTGGGCAGTGGACTTTAAATTTTCGAAGATTTTTTTTAACACAATTCGGTCATTTTTTTCGTCTAATTATTAAACTTGTCCATAGAAGCCATTTCAGCTCTGAGACACATGGTCCTATGGCGCACCGTTTCCGAATTATGGGCTTCCAAATTTTATTGTATTTTTTTTTTAAATTAATAATTAAATTAAAAATTAATAATTTATTTATTAATAATTTATTAATTTTGTATAAAACTATCTTTATTTCCAAAATGGTAGTATAGTATTAATGTAGGGTCTAAATTTTGATTATTTTTTGCCTAGGACACACCGTTTTCGAGATATTCGGATATATATATAATAATAATTCGGAGGCCCTGAATTCGGAAACAGTGTGTCGTAGGGCTATGCTTCTCAGAACCTAAATGGTTTTTATGGTTAAGGTTAACCCGAAACTGGATAAAAGTCGGAAAATTTCAGTAAAAGAAAAAAAAATACGATAATTTTTTAAGTCCTCGCGCCATAGTGCCCCTAAGGCCTAACCAAATATACTCAGTTCAAGAATTCCATGCATACTATAGATTTACACCAGAATCTGTAAAAATGTTATATAATGCCTTTGCTGGCACCCGACCTAAGGAAACCAACGAAAAGAGGATTACCGTTTGCCCCGGAAATAAAGTTACTGCTAAAATTACGCTACTTCGCTACAGGCAGTATTCAGGTTAGTACTTAATAGGCACCTATTTATTGAATTAAACTGCATTTAAAGAAAAAAAGCCGCGCCGGCGGCGGCGGCCTGCTGGCTCACGTGGAGGCCGGGAACCAGGCCGACATGGGATACGGGATAGACCTGTCTGGAGACGACGAATCACCGCCCGAGGATGAAGAGTTGGAGATTGAGGAAGATCTGTACCAACTCTGTCTAAATGGCTATAAGCCGGTAAGTTTATCAATTAAGAGTGATGGAACTAGCATTCCTATGGAAATAGATACCGGTTCATTAGTGTCTTGTATTAGTAAAAAAAAATACGATTTATTATATTTCTATGTAAGAACGTTAGAGAAATCAAATTTGGTGTTCAAATTTTATAACGGTGCCAATTTTAGGCCCCTAGGAGTTATTAAACCGTCTGTAAACTTTGGAACTATTTGTAATCGAAGGTGGCACTACATCTTTGTTAAGACGACAATGGCTTGCCGAATTAAAAATCAAAACACCTACATTGTTTAAAAATGTAGTTGAGACGGAAAACAGAAATTATGGTAATAAAAATTAATGTCATTGCTATCCAGGTACAAAGAATTATTCACGGAGGGACTGGGACGGTTCAAGGGAGGGGCGGCGCGGCTGCGGGTGCGCGAAGTGGCGACGCCAGTGTTTAGCCGCGCTCGGCCTGTGCCATATGCGCTACGGGATCGCGTCGATGAGGAGCTGGATGCCATGCTGCGCACCGGCGGCGTCATCGAGCCGGTGACAGCGCGGACTGGGCCACTCCACTAGTACCGGTGCGTAAGGCAGATGGGGGACTACGTATCTGTGCGGACTACAAGGTGACATTAAATCCTGTTTTCCTGATCGATAGATATCCTTTACCTCGCATTGACGATTTGTTAGTTAAACTAAATGGCGCCAAAGTATTGTCAAAATTTGACTTGTCCCAAGCGTACAATCAAATTGAGTTAGATGATCCCGACAATTTGACAGTCATTAATACTCATAAGGGTCTATTTAGGTAGGTATAAAAGATTGGTTTATGGACTGTCTTCGAGTCCGGGTATTTTCCAGAGGATAATGTCAACGATATTCCAAATGTACAAGTATTTTTGGACGACATTATAATAGGAACAACAACGATGACACAACATTTCGAAACCTTAGAGATATTACTCGAAAGATTACATAGCACCGGGATTAAATTAAATAAAAATAAATGTATCTTTAAGAAAAATGAAGTTAAGTATTTAGGTTACATTATCTCCGCAGAGGGAATCAAGGCAGACCCAGCGAAAGTGGAAGGAATAGTAAACATACCTTCCCCTCGTAATGCCACGGAGTTAAGGTCGTTTTTAGGAACAATTAATTTTTACGCCAAATTCGTTTGCAACTTAAGCACCATTTTAGCGCCTTTTTATAATGTACTTTAAAAAGGTATTACTTGGAAGTGGAATCACGAATGCGAGTTAGCGTGTAGAAAGGTTAAATAAATTTTAACGAGTGTAGATGTCTTAGCTCATTACGACCCAGATAAGCCATTGTTTTTAACCAATGAGGTAGGAAAACTACGGAGACGGCATATTCTACTATATGAAGAATAGCTATACAAATATCTATAATATCGACACACGCATGTCAAAAAGCGTTTTGTCTCTTTTTAACTAACCAAGAGCTGCATATGAAAAGAGAGACATCTAAATGTTTGTCAAGGACTAAACTTGGTACTTAACTTGGTAAGTAACTTTTGAGTGACGTCAAAATCATGTCTATGCGTGACCGGTCGCCATGTTGATTGGCAAAAAAATTGGTAGTTGTGTGCCGTATATATACGTTTATCTGTGTATTTGTGCTGTCAAACAGTTGCAAATTGGCCAATGAGGTTATAAGTCAGTGCAAATGGGCAGCCATCTTAATTGCCCGATTTTTGTAGGTATGCACGCTAACTTCGTAGGTATGGCAAGTCCATAGGTTTATATTCAGTGTTTTTAACATACGACGCTAGCGCGCGGAGCCTAGGAGGAGTGCTAACACAGCTGGGCGAAGGACGGGCGCGGGCGCAGGGGGCAGCACTAGCCTGCGTGAGCGACCGGTTATGTATGTGTCGCGCGCACTCACCTGTGCGGAGAAAAATTATTCGCAAATTGAACGGGAGGCACTAGCGATTGTATTTAGCATGGAAAAAATACATCAATATCTTTACGGTAGGCAGTTTACTTTAAGAACCGATCATAAACCGTTGGTAACCATTTTGGGACCCAAACTGGGTATTCCATCAATGGTGGCGAGCCGATTACAACGATGGGCCATTAAGTTGTCAGCGTATACGTACAATATTGAGTTTGTAAGATCAAAAGATAACGGGGCTGACGGCTTATCGCGTTTGCCGGCGCGCTCAACATGTAAACAATACACTAAGGTACCTGAAAAAATTTTCTTACATACATTTCGCACAGAATGCGATGTTAATGGATTATCAGGGGGTGACTATAAGCTTTTAGAGCGGTATCAATTTGAGATCGAGTTAGTGACAGATGTATACACGTCAGATACATCTGTCCCTTATTCGATCTCAAATTGATAATGCTTTAAGAGCTTATGGTCACCCCCCAGGAAATTAGGAAACTAGCCGTGATCCAATGCTGGGCCAGGTTTTATCTTATCTTAGAGACGACTGGCCGTCTGATGAAATAATAACTTCACTAAAGCCATATTACAATAGAAAAAAAGAGTTATATGAGGAATTAGGGTGCGTTATGTGGGGTTACAGAGTAGTAGTGCCAGAGACATGTAGGTCAAAAGTATTATCATAATTACACGAGGCGCATATAAGCATCGTAAAGACCAAATCATTCGCTCGAAGTTATGTGTGGTGGCCTGGCATCGACGAAGCAATCGAGACAATGTGCCGTACGTGTACGACTTGCTCAGCCGAGACGGACGCGCCGTCCGTGGCTCTGGCCCGAAAAACCATGGGCTCGGGTTCATCTTGATTTCCTGGGACCGATCACCGGTAGAATTTTCTTAGTTATGGTAGTTGCTAGGACCAAGTGATCTTTGCGCATTTTGGTCTACCTAAACAGATAGTTACCGATAACGGTCCGCCCTTCACAAGTAGTGAGTTTTGTCAATTTTTAAACTCAAATGGAGTAGAACATTTATTTTCTGCACCTTATCACCTGGAGTCAAATGGTGCAGCGGAAAATGCAGTTAGAACGGTAAAAAAAGTAATTAAAAAGGCACTAAGAGAAAAATTGGACGTAACATTATTTTTGAACAAATTCCTATTGCACTATCGTAACACTGAACACTACTACAGGAGAAAGGCGTTAATGTGCGGAAGCTGTGATCCAAGCTGGTTTCGTTGAGACCGGATAGAGGTAATAAGGTTAGGAACGCCCAACAAAAGCAACAGCAGACAATTGGCGCAAGCGAGACACGTGTCCTGCGTCCCGGAGACGAGATTTGGCTCCGTCAGTACAGCGGAGGTGATAGGTGGGTGCAG
Source organism: Orthosia incerta (assembly GCA_948252205.1). NCBI lineage: Eukaryota > Metazoa > Arthropoda > Insecta > Lepidoptera > Noctuidae > Orthosia > Orthosia incerta. The sequence goes on from OX411767.1 coordinate 5,372,395, forward strand.
GGAAAAGTAGCAAAAAAGATAGGTGCTACGGATTATAGGGTTGTTGATGCGATAGGTAGGGAGGCGCATAAACATATCGATCAGCTTAAGCGCAGTTCACTTATTAGTTCGGCGAGTCCTCCCCATAGCAAGGGTGAAGCCGGTGTGGATGCTGGAGGGCCCAGCCCGAGCCGTTTGGATGGGCACGCGTCACAGGTAGTCACGGGGAAGGATAAGGATGAAGCTCAGGAATTGTTCGAAGACTGCGAGGAGCAAGCAACACCTGAAGTAATTAAATCACCGCGCTTGCCTATTGGCCGATTTTGATGATTCATACGTCAATCGATTCGTCTTAACCTTGCGAGTGTCACTACATTAAACTGGAAAATAGAAAAATGGCGGCTTTTGGGCACCATATTGTGGGGGGTCCAATTTTCTTTTTTCTTCTAAACCCATCGTGTGGGGGTATCAAAATAATGGTTTTCAAGAGGTGATTTCAAAAATATATAACACTTATATGTTTAAATGTACCTAATTAAAAAAAAAATGTTAACTCAGAAGTTATAATAACTACGAACTACCAATAAACATCTGGTTTTGGTCAGCCAGCTCGCGAATATGTATCCTCCGACTGCACTGCATGATTTTCTTCGTGTTTACGTCTTTTTAGTTCGCTTTTTAAGCAGTCGGGATTTTCCTTTTTTTTTATACGAAAAACATTATGGTTTTAGACCCAAATCAAATACACTCTCTGCGACAATAGACCTTATGACAACTATCTATACTATCTATAGCAATATTGTAAAGAGGAAATTATAAACAAAAAAAAGGATTTTTTTTTGTTTGTTTGTACCGAATAGGCTCCGAAGCTACAGAACCGATTTTAAAAATTCTTTCACCTATGGACAGCTACATTATTCCCGAGTAACAAAGGCTATAAATTATTTGCCCAAAAAATTTAAATGCTTATGAAAATTGCAATAATGTAACCCAAAGTAGCAACATTTGCCTATAAAATTCATTCATTCATTGGCGTGCGCTGAGAAAACTATTGATGATACGTAAAAATATGTACTACAAGATTAAAGTACCCATTATTACCTACAAAAAAGTCTGCGAGAGAATATATCTCACTATCATAGTTAAGTCACAATAGCAGCTTTTGTGTTCTAAAATTTAATTAGAACGCTGCGCTGGTAGAAATAAAATTTGGTTACATTCGTATTTTATTAAAATATAGTATAGTTTAACAAATTGGTAGGTAGGGTAGGATAGGGTAGGTAGGTAGGCAGATGTTAGATGGGTGGGTAGGTAGGTAGGGCCTACCCACCCACCTACCATACCCTAATATGTAGAATAGGGTAGGTAGGTATGTAGGATAGGGTAGGGTAGGTAGGTTGATCGGTAGGACAGGTGAGTAGGTTATGGTAGGTAGATAGCCAGGTGACGGGGTCGCGGTCGGCCGCGGGGGTTAGCTAGTAATCTATACTTCTATTCTAATATCATAAAGAGAAAAGATTTGATGGTTTGTTTGCATTGAATAGGCTCAGAAACTACTGAACCGATTAGAAAAGGTTTTTGGCAATTCTACCCCTAAGGGGATAAAATAGAGGTTGAAACTTTATGTGAAATTTCTTCGGTTTCGAAGGTAAAACATCTGAAATTGTTGCTTTACGCTCTTGGTCAATAAAACAACAATGAGTTTTTTTTTTAATTTCGGAGGTTCTTCCCCAAAGGGAGTAAAAAGTCGGTTGAAAGTTTGCGTGAAACTTCTACGCTTTAAAGTGTGACACGTGAAATTAAAGATTTACGCTTTTGTTGATAAAAAGTATTCATGGTTTTTGGAGTTCTACCACTAAGGAAAGGTGAAAAGGTGGAAATTTGTTGGGCTTATATATTTGAAACTTGGCATAAATACTCTTAGTATATAGTAGGTAAAGGTTTTCATTAGTTTTTCAAAATTACTCCTAAAAGTCGATTAAGGAGGTGTTAAAGTTTTTTGATAAATTTTACTGTACAGGGCTTCTTTTTATAATGTAGGGGAGCACTTAGAAGGGATTTTAGGCAATTCAACCTTTAAGGGGATGAAACTAAAAAAGAGGAAAGATTTATATTTTTGTATGTAACGAATAAACTTCAAAAGTATTGGACCGATCTCAAAAATCCTTTTACCGTTGGGAAGCTACACTATCCCCGGGTGACATATGCTACTTTTTATCCGTGTATGAAACCTGGGTGGAACCGCGAGAAGTCCGATAGTAATTAATATTGATAGCAAAAATATCGTTCTGGGTGTCAAAAGGCGTTTGACACAGTTAGTCATGAATTATTGCTAAACTTGCTCATGGAAATAGGCATAAACTGTCAACCGCTAACTAACAGACACAATAGAAATCACCATTGTCTTTCGCCGCTACGGTGATTCCGAAATGGTCCCATTGATCTTTACCAAATTTCAATGGGACCATTTTGGAATAAACTTGTATCGAACAAAAAAATAATTTTGCGAATCCATTTATATATGACGGAGCTATGCCCGACCATATAATACATATATATATAATTGAGAACCTCCTCCTTTCTGGGAAGTCGGTTAAAATAAACCTGTCCAAGTGGCCCCCCACTCCCCATCGGGGGACAAAAGGATTGCGCAAGTTATATTACATTTAAATAACTGGTATTTCTTCTCTCTCTTTTGGCTCTGATTACAGCCTCGAGCTGGTTTGGCATAATGAAGATGAGGTTTCGGAGGCGTAAAAACTTTACTAATGTATAATAAATAACAATAATTTATTAAAACAAAAAAAAAAAATTTTTCGTATTCTTCCTAGCAAACCCTTTCATTTGATACCCATATCATGGCAGTGCACAAAAAATAACTAGTCCACCATCTTGGGCCGTCCGCCATATCGGATTTAGAATGACGTCACTTATTTAACCATGCATTGTCATCCAAACAAAATATGTATGCAAAATGTCATCTGAATCGGTGGAGGATAACTGCTTTAAAATTCAGTTGCAAGATTTGACCCGAACACACTTACATACATACATACAAAACATAAATACATACATTGCATGTTAATTAAAAGCTTGTAAAAAATATATAGAGCTTTGTTTACTGCACAACAAGCATTTCATTTCAGTGAAAGTATTCGAACGAATTTGAATGTTAAATGCCATGGGTGTGTAAATAAAATTGTGCACTGTCGCGTCACGTCTTCTGTGAGTTCTGACAGTTTTGAAAGCATTCGAACGAATTTGAATTTTAAATGCCACTGGGTGTGTAAATAAAATGTTGCATTGTCGCGTCACGTCTTCTGTGAGTTCTTACAGTTTTGAAAGCATTCGAACGAATTTGAATTTTAAATGCCACTGGGTGTGTAAATAAAATTGTGCATTGTCGCGTCACGTCTTCTGTGAGTTCTGACAATTTTGAAAGCATTCGAACGAATTTGAATTTTAAATGCCACTGGGTGTATAAATAAAATTGTGCATTGTCGCGTCACGTCTTCTGTGAGTTCTGACAGTTTTGATAAATGTCTCTTATCTCTAAAACCACGGTGGCTTATATCACATTTGCACGGTTTATGCCCAGAGTGTACACGATTTTTTTTCTCCAGCCTTTGAGGATAAGATAAGGAACACTTGCTGAGATGAGTAGGTACGACGAAGGGTGATCATCTTAAAGTACTTACCTTTAGATATTACATGCTTCTTTTCAGATGGACTGTTGCTCAGTTTGCTTATCTATACCAATATTATAAAGAGGAATGATTTTTTTGTTTGTTTGTTTATACCGAATAGGTTCCGAAACTACTGGACCGATTTAAAAAATTCTTTCACGAATAGAAAGCTTCATTATTCCTGAGTGACATGGCTATTTTATAATCCCGAAAACAGGTCCTGTGGGGTGTTCCACGGGAACGAAGCCGCGGGCAACAGCTAGTCTATTGATAAAATAATACTTACTTTTTGTGCCAGTAGCTTTTCGTTTCGTCTTAGCTACTTCGTGTTCTTCTTCTACATCAGTTTTCAACTTCATTAAAAGAACAACATCTTTTGAATCTGTTTCAGAATGTTGTGTTGGTATACCTTCAGGTTCAAAATCTTGTGCTGGTAAATTTTCAGATTCAGAATGGTGAGGTGGTATAACTTGTAATTCAAGCGGTGGTGATAAATCTTCTTGATCTGAATAGCTACCAAGATATTCTTGAAATTCATGTTGTGGCTCTGTGAAGATACAAAACCAGGCGTTTTAGCTACAGATGCCGCGAATACTCGCTATTATTCGGTATTTCTCGTTATTCCGCGAATATCGAATAATATATTTATTATTCGACATTCGGCGGATAGTTATCTAAATAACTATTAATATAGGGGCGCGACCTAAGTGGTACCTGGTGGGATTCGCTACGCTACTAAGTTAAACACTCAAAGAACTTTTAAAGGTTTATTGTTGAGAGCTAACAAGGTAACTTTTAGGCTAAGTTATCGCTAAAATGGGAAAATGGTGAAAATGACAGCACCCGCTTGCTGTCCGTAGTGCACTGAGCTCGCGGCGCATTTAGTGCAACCGTATTGTATTGCTAGGTCAGCAAATGTGGTCGATTGCAATAATTGCTTCGAACATGCTCCCGAGGGGAAGAGATGAGTTAAGGAGATAACCTTATACCAAATTAAAGAGTTACGTGAGTGTGAGCTTAAACGCTAGGGAGTTAAGACAATAGAAGATGAGAGATGATTGACAAGGTGAAGGAACAATCATAACATGTTCTTATAGCTAGACATATATGCTCAAACGAACGGTTGAACAGTTGAGTCATCAATCGAGAAAACCTATTGCCTTTTAGCTAGGGGAGACGTCGACGTGTCTCGCCTCTTTGTACGCAAACTAGAGCACCGTTTAGAAAAATAAGCCACGCGCGCACCTTCATTGACACATGGACCTTGCTCGGGCAGGGGTTGGTTTCGCGCACTTGCACTAGAGCTTTGATCTTGCTCAGATTGATTTATACACACACTCACACTCGCTGGTACGCTCGCGTTCCGCTCTTGGGTGGTCGGATCACCGGCCCGCTGACACCTCCTCCTCAGGAACCACAGGACCGCAACAACAGCTGCTACTAATAGGCCATATGACAACGCATACTGATGTATGTCATGTGTCGATAAAACCTCTGTCTGTTGGGCTGATTCCTTCATCGCTTTAATTTGTTCACCGAGATGATTTAAAGAATCGTTTATCGGTGTGGAATCTTCGTTGACCTTGTAGTCTTGTACATTTTGGATAGGTGGCGTTAGATTACTAATTAAACGATTTATGGGAGTTAATTTAGTCTCGAGTAGATTTGGTTTAAGAGTATGTGTAAGTGTATTCTCTAATTGCTGATGAGAATAAAGAGTTACAACATGACCCTTCAGATTGCATTGCTTAGTTAGTTGAATAATTCCAGCCTTGCTGACTTCGCTCGCTTGTAGGTCGTCGTCGCATATGACTCTCAAAGAGTATGAGTCAACAGAAATACAAATAGGTAGAAAGGTCATGCAATGGAACCCATTTGTGTGATCATACTTTTGCTAATTTTAACCGGCACTGGTATCAAATTATATAGCTGGAACGTATCTCTGCTAATTAACGGTAATGTAATTTCAAATATGAGATATTCCTTCGTCATCATGGCTTTAACTTTTAACAATTTGAAGATCTCATGCAAGTTGAGCTGAATGTCATCTACGGGTAATGCTAGCTCTTTAGAAATTTGACTAGATACAATCTGTTACTCCCCACGGAGCTGTTGTGGAGTTAAGAGATGCAGATTAATCTGACCATGATAGATCTCAGTCATAGTATCAAGAAAAGTATCCTGAATCCGCCTTAAATTCTGAATCATATTTATGGTCGCTAACGCTGCTAAAGAGAAATCTTGCTGAATAGACATTACGTCGATCTCTTGCTGCAATGTATTGGTGACACTGTCTATATAATTCAAATGTTTATTAATTATCTTATGCTGCTTTTCAACAGTCTCTTCTGTTCTCTTTAAGATATTATATTCCGCTTCTATGACCGATGTCTGATTCCTGTACAGCTGACTAAGGTGGAATGCATTCTTATGTATTAGGTCAATGTCACGCTTGTATTTTTCTGCGAATTCTTGATCCAATACTCCGAACAATGAATTAGCTATGGAGCCGACAGCGTTGATAAGCCCGCGTCGAGTTCGCGGACGCACTCCAAGGTGCTGATTGAGCAACAGCTGATTATAATATTGTAGTTCATCGTACTCGTGTTGTATTTGTAGGACGATAATTTTACAATGGCTCTGCTCTTGAATTTTCCCGCATGTTTGCTCGAGATATTGAGAAAATATTTTAACCGCTTTGTCTCCTTGCCAGTAAGGAGTTAAATTATAGTAAGTTATGATTTTCCACTGATCACGAATATGATGCATTTGTCCCAAAGGGTCAAAATACAATGTTTGATTGCTATCAAATGCAGTTACTTTGTAAGTTGCTTCAGTGGATCGTATATGGCTCATAAAATATAACAATGATATAGATTTTAGGACAACTTCTAAACTGTTTGCTCGCTTTCTCTTCCGCTTTGGATTCATTTCCTTGCTGATGCTGCTTTTTTTCTGGTTTTTGCTTACTTGCTTCCTTTTCTGCTATAGGTAGGATAGAAAGATTAATTATCGGCCGCTTTATAAAACCATTTTTTGTTTTTAATGTCACCACTCGGACAGCTCCATCTTTTCCTGGATGTACCTCTACAACCCGATCAACGGGCCATTTTCCAGGGGTTAGGTTGTCGTCATTAATGGTTACCATATCGCCTATCTCCATATTCTTTTGTGCTTTTAACCACTTGCTACGTATCGATAACTGGCTAAGATACTCCGCTTTCCATCGCTTCCAAATATCTTGGAACGTTTTATTTACTAAATACCATCTCGTCCTCGCATCTTGTGCCATTTCTATTACAGTGAGACCGGCACGAGTGGTTAGAAAATGCGCTGGCGTGAGGAAATCGATGTCGTCGATATCCTCAGATATAGGGCACAACGGTCTTGAGTTAAGGGTTGCTTCGATTTGAGACAAGATCGTGCTGTATTCTTCGAATGTTAAAGCTTGGTCCCCTATTACTCTTTTCATATGTTGCTTTAGACTCCGAATTGATTGCTCCCAGATCCCTCCAGCACTCGGCCATGAAGGGTAGTTCCAATGCCATTCTATCTTCATCTACGCTATCTCTCGGTTAAAAGTGTCGTTAAAGATTCGCGCGAACTGCTGCTGTTCCTCCTGAAGGATCTTGTTGGCACCTGCGAAGTTAGTACCGTTGTCTGAATATATGTGTTTTGGAGACCCTCGTCGAGCCGCCATACGACGCAACGCGGCTATGAATGACGCACTGCTAAGGTCAGAGACTAGCTCTATATGGACCGCTTTTTTAACCATGCAAATAAACAAGGTGATATATCCTTTAGTCGATTTAATGCCTCTTCCTTTGTTAGCTTTTACTCGAATACACCCCGTATAATCTATTCCTGTATGATGGAATGGAGGCGCTGGGTTAGTTCGACAATCAGGCAGGTCTCCCATTATTTGATGTAGCTTTCTAGGTTCTTGTTTTTTGCAGGTCACGCATTTACGAAACTGCTTTTTGGTTGCTCTGTTTCCTTGGATTATCCAATATTACTGTCTCCATAAAGACAAGGTAAGTCGAGCTCCGCCATGGAAGGAGTGCTCATGTGCTTGCTGGATAAGAAGCTCCGTTAATCTGCCGCTATTGGGGATTATTATTGGATGTTTCATATCAGCGTTAATGTTGGCATTTTTAAGACATCCCCAGACTCTTAATATGCCGCTTTTATCTATAAATGGTTGCAGATTTAATAATTTGCTATCGGAATTAAGTTTATTTTTCATCAAACTCTCGATATCCGAGCCAAAATTCACTGCGCTGTATGCATTTAATTTTAATTAATTTTGCTTGCCTTAGCTCTTGTAATGTGAGATATGACGGCCTTTGTTTACTTGTCCGTGCAAGTGCACGTAATAGACATGCTACTATGTGCTTTAATTTTGCGAATGAGCTGTGACGATCTAATAAATCTTCAATTACGCTTTTGCCAGGATTGCTATTTTGGACGGTTATAACTTGCTTGCGGACCTCTTCTTCCGTCGTATACTCTGCTTGCTCTTGCTTTGGCTTAAAGTAAGGTGTCGATAACCAAGCTGGGCCTCGCCACCACAACGTATGCTCCATTAATTGTGTAATGGATAGTCCTCTGCTCGCTGAATCGGCTGGATTTTCTTTAGTCGATACATAATGCCAAACATTTGGCGATGCTACGCTAATAATTTTCTTCACACTATTCGCTACAAAAGGCTTCCAACGTTCTGGGTAGCCCTGTATCCAGCTAAGGGTGACCTTAGAGTCGCTCCGGGCATAGATTTCATAATCTATGGCAGTCATGCTAGTTGCTACTTTTTAAAATAGTCTGGATAAAAGTTCCGCTGCACATAGCTCCAATCTAGGAAGCGATACTGTCTTGCTGTTAGGTACTAATCTTGTTTTAGCTGCAACTAGTACCACCGATGCTTCAGATTTTGATGCGATTCTGGCATATACGACACACGCGTACGCTTTAAGTGATGCATCACAAAATCCGTGGAGCTGCATAGTGTCATCTCGTTTGCTTTGCAACCATCGTGGGATTTTAAATCTGCTAATACATCCCATATCTTCAGTTAATTTTACCCACTCATTGTTGATCTCAGCTGAAACTTCATCGCTCCATTGAATTTCATCTAGCCAGACTTTTTGAAACAACAATTTGAATTTTGTAGTCAGCGGCGCTAGCCAACCTGAAGGATCAAATAACCTGGATATTGCCGATTGAAGCAATCTTTTTGTAAGCTTTGTAGTATTCGCTGATGAAGTATATTGGAAAGTGGATTCATCTGTTTCTAGGTCCCATCTCAAACCCAAAGTTTTTGCTGTGTTTTCAGTTTTGAAAATGAATGATGGTGCTTGTAAATTTTGCTGCGATGAATTTATCTCTCCCAATAACTTTTTCTCGTTTGTTGACCATTTTCTCAGCAAAAATCCGCCGCTGCTTAGACACGAATTGAGTTCTGATATGCTGCTTCTCCCTTCGTCGATAGTATGAGCCCCGGATACCAAATCATCCATATAGAAATCTTCTAGTATTATTCTTGCTGCTGTAGGAAAGTTATTCTTCTCATCCGCTGCTAATTTTCGAAGGGTCATCATCGCCAAAAAAGGAGCTGATTTCGTGCCATATGTAACCGTCGTTAACTGGTATGCTCTAATTGGCTGTTTAGTTTGTGCTCGCCAAAAGATTTGTTGGAGCTTTTGATCCGCTTCGCTAACTATAGTATCTGCCGATAAATTTTTTCGCCAGTGAATACGTATCGATATTGTCTCCACTTAAGTAACAGTGCCTGTAGATCTTACTGCAGGTTAGGTCCACGATGCATGACATCATTGAGACTTAGTCCCGAAGAGGTATTTGCGGATGTATTAAATACGACACGTAGCTTCGTAGTGAAGGATTCCGCTCGCTGAACCCCATGATGAGGTAAAAAACACTATATTCCGTCGCTGCTAAGAGTCGCTAATTTAATATGTCCTAACTCTTCATATTCGCTTAAGAATTGCTTATATTGCTGAGCTAAAGATTCTTGCCTACTAAGCTTTTCTCTAGATTCTTTAATTGCGCTAGTGCCATTTCCTTTGACGATCCCAGCTTTTCGCTCGCTTGCTGCTTCATCGGCAACCTAACTTCATAACGACCGCTTTCCAGACGTTTTGTCGTTGATAGGTAATACTCCACGCATTGCTGATCTTCCGCTGACATTTCATTTTGCTCGTTTATATCTTCAATTTGCCAAAATTAATGAATATCCGCTGTATTATTTACGATGACGTTACAATGGAACTGTGGCTTTATGGTCCCACACAGTAACCATCCTAGCTGTGTTTGCTGTGCTAAGGGCGAAGACGAATCACCACCTCTTATCAAACCATCTAGCATGATAATAGCATAGGAGTCTGCCCCGAGTAACAAGTCCACTGGACGACTTGTATTATAATCTGGATCCGCTAAATTAATATGTTCCAAATGCGACCACGAAGGCTTTTCAAATGATCGATTTGGTAAGTTTTTGATTTGACTTTTCATAATCAAAACATCCATATGAAATTTAAAGCTAGTATACATAGACTGGCATATAATGCTTAGCTTGCCCGTACAGTTGGAATCCTTTTCTGCTATTCCGGAAACTGCTCCATTAAATTTCTGTCGTTTTAAACCTAACTGCTGAGCTGCCTTCTCTGTAATCAACGATACCTGTGAGCCCTGATCAATGAGAGCTCTCAGGACAAGCTGCGTGCTATTTGCTGCTATCACCCTCACTAACGCTGTAGCTAAAAGAATCTCGGTGAGATTTTGCTGAGATGCGTGAGCACCATTGCCGCTGCTTTGCTTTGAATGCTCTTCTTACTTAGGATTTTCATCATTCGTATTGTTTTGCTTGTCATCAGCAAAACAATCATGCAATATGGTATGATGCCTGCCAGAATACGTGAGGCATCGTTTCTTGGAGTGGCATTTATTTCCATTGTGATTAAAAATGCAATTAATACAACATTTCAGTTGTTTGAGGGTTTTAAGTTTCATTTCCTGCGGCATTTTATGAAACTTTTATGGTCAGCGAAACAATGAGGGCATTTGAGTTCCTGCACGTGCATTGCTTTTGAGTTCTTCGAATTATTATCGTTCGATTTATGATAAGTGTTAAATTTTCGGTTGTTTGTAAATGGCTTTGAAGAATCCGCTTTCTGCTGAGATTGCTGCGATTTTTGCATGGTGTCTTGTCGTCGACGAGATGTTCCAGACTAGTGAATTTATTTTCTAAAAAGTCTAAGTACTCTTGTAGGCCTGGTAACTCTCTAGGGTTCTGTAAAGAGTCTATATACTGGGCATAAGATTCACTATCCAGCTTTTGCGACATAATATGCGCAATTAGAGGGCCCCGTGTGCTAATATCTGCCCCTAGGTTTTTGATGGCGTTAAGACTCTCTAACGTGGTGTCATGCATTTTTTTAAAGACTGAAAACAATTGCTGCTGCATGTTGGGCATATTCAGGAACATATTGGCGTGCGCTGTAAAGATAATCCTCTTGTTATCAAATCGATGATTTAAAAGCTCCCAACAAACGTTATAGTTATCGCCGCTGATTGGAAGGTGCTGAATCAAACGCTCTGCTTCGCCTTTTTACTTGCTTTTCAAGTATTGCATTTTCTGAGCGTTTGACAATGCGTTGTTCTTGTGGATTGCTTCGCTAAATAGATCCTTAAAAGGCATCCATTGCTGGTAATGGCCTGTAAATACAGGAATATCCATTTGAGGAGTGGATTTCTTGCGATAAGATGATGACCACATCTTGGAGTTAATAGCTTTCCTCAAGCTGTTAAAAGTTCGCTCGTGCTTGGTGAAGTTATACTCATAATCTCCTGCTACATCTTCCCCCTATTCTCCAATGATTTCCCAATGAAGGCTATCAATGGTAGTCCAACGACTATGCAGGTTTAGAAGGGCGTCTTCGAACTCCCACTTGTTATCAATAGTTTCAACATTAATATTGTCAACTGCTCTAAGAAACTCTTTAAAATTGACCGACTGCTTATGAAGCATATCGTCAAGCTTGCTGTTGGACCCTCTGGACTTGAAGGTCGGAGTGGCTGCTGCTGTTGCTGGTGCGCCCGGCTGACTTGCTGAAGTTCCGGGTGCCTCTCGGTGAGTTGGTGGAGGAAGATAAGATGATTTCTGATGTTGTTGCATCAACACTTCGTTATATTGACTAATAAGCCCTTTAGCTGTTAAATAAAGCTGGTTCGTACTCTCAAATTCAGACTTAGTAAAATATTTATGATTGGTCTCTTCAAAAGTAAGAATCTTTTCATGGTTCACTTGAAAGTCCTTCCAGTACTTCTCAAGTAACTCGAGTTTACGCTTACAGTAATCTAACGTCTTACGCTCTACGCTATCCTTTTTAATATTGACGAGAAGTTTTCTAATGCCCTCTGCAATCTCGGATTGAAGAAAATAAAGGCTCTCCATCTCGCTGCTTGTGTAAGAAATTTGAACGATCTTACTTGGAAGAATCCTTTGCCGCTGCTAACCTATCGAGGGTTGCTCCCCACGTCAGTGATCCGCTGGTGTCGCTAGTATGAGCTGTGAACTCACTGCTGCTGGAACGGTAATCCCCGAGCACCGCTGTTGCAGATACCGCTGAGCGAATATATTGTGCACTGCCGCTAAAGTCACTCCTAAAGTCTTGCTGCTAAGGTAAACACAGTCACTGCTAAGCTAAGAAACACTGCAATCCAAGGTGTCACTAGTTCAGTTCAAGTTCACTTCACGATCCGTCAGTCCCGAAAAACTAAAGTCCGACCGCGAAGTCCTTGCTATAGGCTCGAAGGACCAAAATGTAGGGGCGCGACCTAAGTGGTACCTGGTGGGATTCGCTACGCTACTAAGTTAAACAGTCAAAGAACTTTTAAAGGTTTATTGTTGAGAGCTAGCAAGGTGTAACTTTTAGGCTAAGTTATCGCTAAAATGGGAAAATGACAGCACCCGCTTGCTGTCAGTAGTGCACTGAGCTCGCGGCATATTTAGTGCAACCGTATTGTATTGCTAGGTCAGCAAATGTGGTCGATTGCAATAATTGCTTCGAACAATTAATTTTTAGTAACTAAAAAACTAATAGTAAGAAAATCTATAGACTCAAAAATAACACTAGTTTACACGGTTTGATTAAATAATGTTTGTTGAACAATGGTTTATTATTGTTGTATGTGGACCGAATTATTCAAAAAATATCTGCCTAGTCTGATTTTAGTAATATTTATTTACTTCAATTGGCATTTCAAGGAAGAAATTAAATCAAAAACGGGTGGATTGTTGTCCTGTTTTTATCGTTTTATTATTCGATTTCTCATAATGGGCCAATAATAATCCCGCAACATATATTCATCGCAAATTCCTCGATTGCGATCTTCAAAATTCAACTAATTCTATCTTGGTTAAAATTGTTACTTAGCAAAGACGGTTCTTTGCTTTTGCTTTTTTTTTAAATTAATTACTATTTATACGTGCTTTTTCGGTCCTATTCGATACATATAGCATTTACAATCGTAGTATTTTGTCAACTAGTACATTTTTTAGTTTAACCATCGAAACGTCAGTCCCTGACCCGTCAGGCCCTAGCTGTGAATGTGGCTAGGGACCATTGAGCTAGGAAAAATATGGAGGCGATGTTCTATACATACATTAGCTTATACAAATATGAGTGAAATACGATACAGAATGTAATACATGGTTTTGTTTCATTCTTTCTAAAGTAGTAATCATATTTGACAAAAGAGACAACAATATTTCAGTTGTTGCTCATTATGGCAACATTTTGTTATGACGTAGTGACAGTTGTAGGTACGTGCCATATTCGCCATATTATGTGACGAATTTTGTGGTTGTGTTCGTGGTAGTCCTGCTGTTAAATGGTTGCTTACTTTTTGTTTTATTAATGTGTGTCTGCGCCACATTGAAAATAGAAATTACATATTATAAATATTACTCACGCACTCAAATTATCACAATAGCAACACTATCATTCATTTCACATCATTCAATCTACCCTAGTTCCGGTCATCCGGTCATTCCGCTCATCAGTTGTCAAAAAGTCGCAACTCCGGAAACGCGTATGCGCGCCCGTTGCTCCCGCTCTCAAAGAAAACTCAAGTAAAAAGTGTTGTATGTGAAAAACAGACTCTGTGGGTGGCTTACCAGCATTCAGACTATAGTGAAGACTCCACTGCTAAAACTATCGAAGGACATAATCATTCAAAGCTCCATTCCGCACCTGTAAGTACCTACCTATTAGCCCTTTTCCTCTGCGCCCACAATGTGTGTGTGTGTTCCGTGATTAACAAATCCATAGCTTCGGCAGTCATCTTAAGGTTTAGGTAGGCACGTTTTTTTTGTAGGTATTTCCAGTCCATACTATTTATTATGTCTATGCTAGGGACTGAAGGGAGTGGTCAGGGACTGAAGTTCACTCATATAAATTATTAGCATAGCAATAATTTCTGATATGTGATATCCAGTTTTGTTGGCTGAATACAAAGAAATAGAAATGCAGAAGTATCTAATCGTCCAAAGATGCCTAAATTCACAAAATTCAAAATTTCTCAAAAAATACCACATTAAGTGACTGGCTCTTTTGGCGTATGATATAATATCTTAATCAACCATTACATAACCTAATAAAGAGTCTATTGGAATCTTTACGCAAGTAAAATATAATTAAGTCAAATTAATTCTAAAAGTAGAGTAATTTCGTGGAAACACTCAAATAAACTATTTTTTATATTCCATTTTTATGTCGAGCCATGATGGCGAATCATCGACTATTTGCCGTAGGGAATGGCGATTAATCAGTATTCGACTATTCGCTGTAACAACGATTCGCAGCATCTCTATTTTTAGCATTATAACTTAATGGTTTCTAGTTTTATTAAACTTTCATCTTCATCATCCGCAGCCCGACTTCGCCCACAGCTGACCATAGCGTCTCTTTTCTTGCGCCAATTCCCACGCTCCTTCGCCAACCTTATCCAGGTTTCCCCCTTTTTACGATTTATTCAACTTTAGCTATAACATAATCAATTATCCTCTCGATCACCATCATAATGTTTAAAAATAAAATTAAGAACATACCAGTTTGATTATCTTTATCTTGTCCCTCACAAACATCTGGTAATTCTTCTTTGATAACATCACTCTCTGTTCGATATTCATCAGATATGCTGACGTGCACTGTTGGACTTATAACAAACCCACTGAACGCTAACTGGTCTCGGTTTGCTTGAGGTTTTATCTGTTTAAGATTATTAACAGTATTAAGTAAGGAAGTAATATTGTTTAATCTGCACAGACTGAAACGCACATTATGGTAATTTTTAATCCAATATAAAAAGCAGCAAGAAGCTAAGTAAACCAACGTTCTAAAATATTCCTAAGCGGTCGCGCCTGACACCTTCGTGAGTCGCCTAGCGCAAGACCTAACCTAACTGGGCTAGTCACTTATCGCCATTTTGATTTTTCTTCCAAGTTGTGATAAATGATTTTATTTCTGTAAGTTGGTTTGTACAAACACTTTTACATGTCGATCATATTTTTAAAACTAGATGAGGTCGGCGTTTCCTATCTGACTACTCTGAGAAGAAAGGCCGAAACAAACTCAGAGGTCACAGTCTCTTTTAAAGTCCAGACAAAAATCTTGGTTAGATCATGTGAAGACCATGTAGATTGATGTCTGAAATGGTCTTTTGAGGAAAGAACCAGCCAGATTGAGTGGACCTGTCCAGTCAGCGCACGCATTTGTCAATAACCGAGCAGCTCAACACAGAATTTAAGGAGCTCAACGATTCGACGAACAATACCAAAGAAAGGACATTCGGGTAGGCCGCAAAACTACTCAAACTGCCAGACCACGATTAAAAACTAAGATAAATTAAAAACAAAAAAACCAATAGTCCACATAGTCTTCACATTCACAATAATTAAAATAAAATAATATAATACTTTAAAAAGTAAATATTCTTGTCATTGCAAGAAAACCAAAAAATAATAATAAAACAAAATTCACGGTGGAAAATATAAAAAATCAAAATTAATTTTTAATTGGAGCAGCGCAATCCCAAGCCTTTTTGTCCTCAACGTAATCTTTGATGGTATAAAACGCTTTCTGGCACAACTTACGTTTAATGAATGTTTTGAATTTATTAAGACTTAGAACTTGTACGTGGCTTGGAAGCTTATTATAAAAGCGCATACATTGACATCTAAACGAGCCACCTATTTTCTTGAGCCTTGTTGTTGGTACTACAAATTTGTGTTTGTTCCTAGTATTTATGTTATGGATATCACTGTATTTTTTAAACAATTTTATATTTTTATGGGCATACAAAAGATTTTCATAAATATACTGAGAAGGCACAGTCATTACATTAATCTCCTTAAATTTCTCTCTGAGAGAGTGTCTCGGGCTTAATTTATAAATTGAACGAACAGCTCTTATCTGCAAAACAAAGATAGTCTGGATGTCGGCGGCGTTTCCCCACAACAGAATACCGTACGACATTACACTATGAAAATAGCTAAAGTACACTAAACGGGCTGTCTCTATATCAGTTAAATTACGAATTTTTCTAACAGCATATGCTGCGGAGCTTAGTTTTTTTGACAATTTATCTATATGTGGGCCCCACTGAAGCTTAGCATCCAAGGTTAAGCCTAAGAATACTGTGCTATTTTCAGGATTCAATTCTTCGCCCCTTATCAACACATCAGTTTTTACCTGCCTGACGTGAGGCAGGGTAAACTTAATGCA
Organism: Orthosia incerta; assembly: GCA_948252205.1. Taxonomy (NCBI): domain Eukaryota; kingdom Metazoa; phylum Arthropoda; class Insecta; order Lepidoptera; family Noctuidae; genus Orthosia; species Orthosia incerta. The sequence goes on from OX411767.1 coordinate 5,388,863, forward strand.
TTTGGTTTTTTTTTCATTAAGAAGTAAATTGTTAACATTGAACCAGTGAACTACTTTTGAGATCGCGCTATTTACATCGTCAGTAACCAGCTGCTGACGTTTAAGTTTAAACAAAAGTGAAGTATCATCTGCAAATAACACTACATCATGGTTATCCTTTATGAGGTAAGGCAAGTCATTAATATAAATAAGAAACAAGAAAGGACCAAGAATCGAGCCCAGCGGGACTCCCATTGTTACTATGGATCCGGGAGATCTTTTTCCATTAACGTCAACGCTCTGAATCCTATTACTCAAGTATGAAGTAAGAAGATCCAGAGCGCTGTCCCGGATCCCGTAGTGGCGGAGTTTCCTGATTAGCGTTTCATGAAGAACACAATCAAACGCCTTGGACAAATAACAAAATATTCCCAAGGCATCGCACCTATCTTCCCATGCATTATAAATATTTCCTAGCAGCTCAACACCGGTATCAGTAGTTGAACGACCCCTTGTAAAACCAAACTGTTTGCTATGTAATAATTTATGTTTATTAAAAAATCTTTGCAATTGCTCTAACATTAATTTCTCAAATATTTTACTAAACGTAGGTAGTACTGAAATAGGTCTATAATTTGTAGGGTCTGATGTACTACCTGATTTAAACAAAGGTATTATTTTACTATTTTTCATTAGGTCAGGAAACTCCCCACAGTCGATACAATTATTAAAGATAATAGCTAAACTAGGTGCGACAATGTCAATAGACCTAGCAACTTCTACAGAATGACCCCACAGATCTGCAGTCTTTTTAACATTTAAAGTGTGAAAGGTTTTAATTATGTCTCTACAAGTAATATGTTCAAAAACAAATTCCGAATCGCAAACATTAACATTTTCTTTTAGCAAAGACTCAGCAACAGAAGGTGATGAGTTTAGGGATTTAGTAGTTGAAATGGGAACATTTGAAAATAAATTTTCAAAAGCCACTGCGATTTGTGAGTCTGATTTTATGATGCTGTCATTAATAGACAGGCTGTAGTCAATATTTCGGTTACCAGATCGTCCCGTTTCACTATTAATAATATTCCAAGTCGTTTTAATAACATTACTACTATTTTTAATCTTAGAACTCAAATAACGCGACTTGGCCAACCAACAAACTTTTTAAAATAATTTTGAATAATTTCTAACATATAAATTAAATTCAGCAGTGTTTTCATAAGTCCTTTCATCGTACAGCTCATAAAGCCGTGTTCTACTTTTATGAATACCAACGGTAGCCCAATCACTGAATGATGCGTTACTATTAACGGAGATAGTTTTGGGAATAAATGTGGAATTAAATTGTTTACAGTATATACTAAAAAACTCATCATATAGATGATTAGGTTCAGCATGAATTGACAAAATTGGTAATTTATTAATGAGTTTACCTTTAAAAGCTGCCAAGCGACTTGCAGTTTTGGTGTTAACAGTGATAGTGTGGCTAACAATCATACTGCCATCTAAGTGTAGTGTTGTGTAACAATAAAGGTCTAAGAATCGTGGCATAAAGTGACACGTTGCCGAAATATTTGGAGACAAAGATCATATACAGGCACTCTACATCCCAATAATTCACACATATATTTATTTTATTTGTTATTCATATATATATTTATTGGTGTAGGTTTCCTTTTTTTTTCCATTATATATTTATGTATTATATATATTAATAACATGTAATTATTTGTGTGTACAACCTTGTCCCCGTATTGTTATTTCGTACATCAGTTTTACAGGTTGGCTGGAAGAGATCTCTATAAAGAGATAAGCTCACCTTTGTGAACAAGTTTAATTTTTAAGATTTGTATTGTAAACCTTTTTGTGCACAATAAAGAATATATATATATATATATAATAATACCAGCCTATATTTGTATTTGTTTTTTCTTGTTTTTTGTCATGGTATGCATCGTTGCGCGGTATATCTTCTCGACCAACTTACCACAGTGTCTCAAGACGAAAGTGTGTGTTGCCAGTTATGACATATGGTTATGTGAGACGTGGTCGCTCACAATGGGCCTCATCAGAAAGCTTACAGTCACCATAAGGGCAATGGAGAGGGTCATGCTCGTAGTATCCTTGCGTGACCGAATCAGAAATTTAGAGATCCGCAAGAGAACCAGGGTTACCAACATAGCCTGAAGAAATTCCAAAGTTAAGTGTCAGTGGGCAGGGCACATTGCTCGCAGAACGGATGGCCGATGGGGCAGAAAATACATATAGAAAAGGCATACAGAGAAGGCACGAGTATCCATTAGGTACCAAACTTGCTCAAGGCGGGTTGGAGCTGTCAAACACCGATACCAGCGATGTGTAAAATAATCTACATATGAATGGATGATGTCTCATTGGTACTTGCCCGGTTTTGAATCCAAGACTTCAAGTACGAAAAGTGCAAAAAAGACTTATTAGAATCCTAGTAAATATAGACGATACCGATAGCTGCAAACCTCATTTCCAAGAACATAAATTACTTACCCTCCCCTGCCTATACATTTTAGAAATGTGCAAATTCGTTCGAAATAACCAACACTTTTACACGACAAGAGAAAATATACAGTCAAGATATACATTACGCCATAAAAATAGGTTAAATCTACCAAGCTCTAAGCTAAAAATGCACTCAACAAGTACATTAGTAATGTCAATGAAAATATATAATAAATTACCAGAAATAATTAAAGGAGAACAAAAGTTAAATTCATTCATTATTAAATTAAAACAATTTCTATTAGCTAAATGCTATTACAACGTAAATGAATATTTAAATGATAAATTCTAAATTTAAATAATTGCAATCTAATAAATAAATAAAAATAAATAAAAAATTGGAAAATTAAAATAACAAATAAATAAAAAACGGTTAATTAAATGCTATTATATTATGTTAGTGAATATTTAAATAACAAATTTTCAATTTAACTAATTTTAATCTTCTAAATACATATATACTTTGTCAAATAAAAGCCCTCTTCCTCTCTCCTATCTTTGCAGTGCCCGACAGGGTCCACAATGGTCTAAATTTGTACCTACCATCTATGTTCACATGTGGAAGCAATAAACGTATTGAGTATTGAGTACGAAAGGCGAAGTCTTAGCCACTGGGGTAAAGCGTCTTGTAGCGATCACGCTACAAGTGGTAGTACCTATTTATAATTTTATTAAGGCGTGATCCAAGTGTAGCGGCACCAACGCCGCCAGTTACGAGACATTACGTCACACAAATCCTGCATCGCGCAAGCAAAGTTTTCGACGCGATTAGAACACATACAACAGTCTGACAACAACCGTTGGGCAGTTGCCTGGACCAGACACAACACCCGTCTGGTCGGAGGATCCTCCCTTTTCTATGGAGGTTTGTGGGACTTTACACTCTGTTCCACCTGCCCCCAAACAAGCAAATTACACTGTCACCACGAGGTATAAGTAAGGACCGACCGAAAGTTCGGTTTCGGCTAGTTTCGACCAAAAAATCTAGTTTCGGTTTCGGCCAATTGGCCGAACCTTCGGCCCCGCCGAAGCAATGTGTTCGGTGGGCGCCGAAACGAGGTGTTAGTTCGAACGTGAATGAATTGTCGCGCATCATTCGGCTAACTTCGAGTGAGTGAACGTGATTGCCAGTTGAGTTCGCTAGCCGGCGCGATCGTGATGATTTGTTTTTACTTATGATTAATTATGATGTATTTTTATGGCATTCATTAGAGTCTAGTCCTACAGTGGCAAATAAATAGGTTGTAAGTTGTAATAGAATAGAATGCATTAGATATTTCACTTGGTTCTGTTGAGTTATTCCCTAGAACTTATACAATAGGTATGAATGTATGTAGAAATTAATGTAACACTTAAAAGATGTGTGAAGATAGGTACCTATGATGTTCGATTCAATCATTACTATATTTGTTTGTAATTGTTATTGGATTAAATTTAGTACCCGTATTCGAACCGCCCCGTAAATCCGATACACAACTACCGCCGGTGATTTAACTATTACCGTGAATGACTTTCAGTACTATTAGTCATGTCGCATTTTTCCCTTTAGTACGCGAGGTGTTTAGTCTATTCGGACGCTAGTACAGTAGTACGTGAAAGTTTTCTAGTTAAACTTCATTATTTACTTGTAATAATTTTCCAGTTTCATATTAATAATGACTCCCATAGGTATGTTTAGTGTGTACCTTAGTGGTTTCATTTATTGTATTTTATTCTGTGAGATATTATTTATTTATCATAGACTGATTTCTTTCAGGTAAAATATGTCACGAAAAGTAAAGATTCCTTTTATTACACGTGTTAACTGTCTATATATGCGTAAAAAAACAATAGATTTAACATGCTATAAAAATTCAAATAAGTTTCGGTTTCGGCCGATACTGGGACCAAGACCGAAGATTTGGTTTCGGTTTCGGTTGAAAATCCTGTGTCGGTCGGACACTAGTTATAAGGCTATGTGCTGGAAATAAACCATGTGTAGCAGCTAAAGTTAAGTATCGTTCACCGTGTACGTGTATTTTGTTTGGATTTATTAGTATGTTTTTTTTTTTTTTTTTTTTTAACAAAAACGTTGCCCCACACTAGTAATTTCCTGTATCGTGGGTGCGTTTACAAACATATAAACTCACACAAACACCCAGAGCCGGAACAACTATCTGTAGGTCATACAAATACTTGTTCCGTGCGGGAATCGAACCCGCGACACGCAGCGCAGCAGTCAATCGCTCAACCACTGCGCCAACCGTTTATGTCACCTATTAACACATTGTGTTTATTGATCGATACTACTTGATGTACTTTGTCTAGAGAAAAGAGAAATGGATATATCTAATATATAAAATTCTCGTGTCACAGTTTTCGTTGCCATACTCCTCCGAAACGGCTTGACCGATTTTGATGAAATTTTTTGTGCTTATCCGGTATCTATGAGAATCGGCCAACATCTATTTTTCATCCCAAAAAAAAAAAAAAAAAAAAATATGGTAGGGTAGGTGTAGGGTAGGTGTAGGGTAGGTGTAGGGTAGGTGTAGGGTAGGTGTAGGGTAGGTGTAGGGTAGGTGTAGGGTAGGTGTAGGGTAGGTGTAGGGTAGGTGTAGGGTAGGTGAATGTGTGGAGTTTTTATGGCAAAACAAAGTTTGCCGGGTCAGCTAGTGTAAGTATATGATGGCGATCTGTATAAATCTATAATAGAAATTTATTCTTCTACAATAACCACTACACAATTACAGTCCTGTAAATCAGGTTTCTCTATCGGCTTTTTTTTATTATTTTTTGTTGCCACATGAAAATATCCGTCCAGTTTTGGAATTACCAATGCACAAGAAAGCCAATAACACTCTGCCAGTATTGGAATGTAACATTACAGTTTTATAATTTTATGGTGTACAATAAAGTATATTCTATTCTATTCTACTCTACTTAATATATAATAAGATCTCAAAGCCTGAAAAAATGCAGTACGGAATACGCTACGGATGTTCTGCGTTAATTGAAGTACTTGGTTAGAAGCACTAGTGATGATAGTGTGACATTATTCTGTTAACCTGTGCGGGGTCACCTATCCAAAAACAAGCGGACCAAAAAAAGTGGTCACGCATCCAAAGACTGACCTTGGTAAGTGCAGTTTACCCTGGCAGGGTCACCACCCGGCCGCTTAAAGTTAAACACAAACCTATCCAGAAACTGACCTTGGTAAGTACTAAGTACAGACAACATTAATGCGTGTGAGGAAGGTTCGATTAACAGTTCAGTAACAGATTGTTTTTATTTTATTTTTTATTTAGGTACCTACATACATCATAACTATTATTGATAATTGTTTCAAGTTTAATTATTAATTCATTTTGTCAAGTTAAATTATTAATTCATTTAAAAAAGTTTGTAATAACCTATTTACTTTAATCTAGGTAGTTAAACAATTTATCAAAATTAACATATTTTTAACACGCTTTTATTAGCTTAGTATGTATGTATCGTATCAATGTAACTGAATCTTTGAAAGTGATTTTCACCCTCTTCAAAACGTCAGATAGATTTGAAACTTTGCACACAATGACAATGCAATAATTTAAATAGTTTGTCCCATTATCCTTACCAGGATCTTCAGGATTAGCGACTTTTTAGTTCAATTTACTAACACTAAAACTCGACCATCGCTAACACTAAAATTTCTAAAAACCTTGGTGTCATTGACAGTAATCTCTCTTGGCGAACTCAAGTAAATGAGGTAAGTCGTAAGGTGCACTTTTTCTTTCATTTGTTGAAATCCCTTCAAAACCTCTTGCCCTTAAAACTAAAATGTATCCTCAAACTCTATATAATTATGTAGTTGAGATATATGTGTAGGTAATTTATATATAATTAGGTAAGTTATAATAGTCTATTTTAAGTTGTGACCGACAGAACATTTGGGTTTCGGTTTCGGCAGAAAATCTACCGAACCTTCAGCCGTGCAGTGTTCGTGAATTGTCGTGCGTCGTTCGGCTAACTTTGTGCGGCTAACTCGTGGTCGCCCCAAACTCTCAGAGAACTCCTCAGTAACCGTCGTCGTCGATTCCAAGTTAGCCACATGTATGATAAGAGTGTGTGGTGAGTTCAAAAGAATGAACTGCCCCAAGGTAGTGTACTGGCTCAATTACTGTTCAACATTTATACCAATGACCAACCGGGGAACCGGGCGTGTTAGGGACACGGCCCGCTGCCTGTATGCAGACGACCTGGCATTAACCTGCCAAACCACTGATTTTGAAAATATTGTGGTCAAGCTTTCCGATCTCGTTATTAAACGATATCAAACCTAATCCTCTAAAAATGCAGTCATGCGCTTTTGACCTTCCTAACAGACAAGCGGGCCGAACACTCAACATCTCTGTAAAAATAAAGGCTGGCAACATTAATTAGTTCCTGCGAATCACTTTTTAAGTATAGATGTCACTACTAATATTTAGTTAGTTTCTTTATCGAAAAAAATCTAAATAAGCTTATCTTTTTTTAAGTTGGAAATTAGACATTCTGTTATACTCTGTGATCTGTGTATCTATCGTAAATAATAAATTATTAGAAACGTAAATAAACCAACAAAATATGAAACGTATTTTGTATCTATGGCAAAGTCTATGACAGTGTAAGTACCTCACCCAAGTGTCAATATGGCCGACAAGAAAATGTATACCTTGTAAAACAGTGCTTTGTAACAAACAGTCTCTAATAAATAATATGTCGTCTCGTCTCTTTGTGAGTTTCAATAAAACCGAAGAATAACCCAAAGTCATATCCACACGACCTTCCAAAAATCTCGTGGCAGGGGGTGTCAATTCCGAGCGGAGATCAAGCGGGCCAAGGGCTTGGCTCGCGAGGAGTCGCTGGGGACTCTGAACAGGGATCCTTGGGGCCGCCCCTACAAAATGGTGCGAGATAAACTCCGCCCATGGGCGCCCCCGCTGACGCAGAGTCTCCGGCCGCAGCTCGTGGAGGGCGTGGTGAGCACCCTGTTCCCTTCGCAAGGGGAACACCCTCCCCCGCCCATGGCTCCACCTCTTGCGGTGCCCGATGCGGACCACACCACGAACGACGACGACGATGCTCCGGAGGTGACCGAGGTAGAACTGAGAGTGGCGGTACGTAGGCTGAATGCCAAAAATACCGCCCCAGGACCCGACGGCTTACCTGGGAAAGCCTGGGTCCTGGCCTTGGAGGTTCTCGGGCCTCGACTAAGGGGGCTCCTTAGCGCATGCTTGGAGAGGGGCCAGTTCCCGCTTCGCTGGAAGACGGGGAAACTGGTCCTCATTAAGAAGCCGGGGCGCCCAGCGGACTCTCCGTCCGCTTACCGGCCCATTGTGCTGCTTGATGAGGTGGGCAAGCTCTTTGAAAGAGTTGTCGCAGACCGCCTTGTTGGGCAGCTGGTGCGGGTGGGGCCGGATCTGGCGGATAGCCAATTTGGCTTCCGCAGAGGGCGCTCCACGGTAGACGCCATCATGCGCGTGCGAGCCCTCACGACGGGGAATGCAGTGGCCCGGGGTGGGGTCGTCTTGGCGGTGTCTCTAGACATCGCCAATGCCTTCAACACCCTGCCCTGGAGTTGCATCAGGGAGGCACTCCAATATCACCGGATGCCGCCCTACCTCTGTCGTGTGGTCGAGGCTTATTTGACGGACAGGGCCGTCATCTACCCCAGTCACCAGGGAGAGTGGAACCGGCGAGAGATGTCGTGCGGTGTCCCACAGGGATCGGTCTTGGGACCGCATCTGTGGGACATCGGGTACGACTGGGTGCTGCGCGCCGACCTCCCTAGTGGCGTCAGCGTAATTTGCTACGCTGACGACACGCTGGTCCTGGCGCAGGGGAGGTCGCACCAGGCGGCGGCTGAATTAGCGACACGCGGGGTTGCGACAGTCGTTGAGAGGATCCGGCAATCGGGACTCGAGGTGGCCCTGCACAAGTCCGAGGCCATGTGTTTTCACGGACCTCGGAACGCGCCACCACCCGGTTCCCAAATAACGGTAGGAGGGGTTCACATCGGCGTCGGGTCGACGATGAAGTACCTGGGACTCGTCCTCGACAGCCGGTGGAATTTCGTGGAGCATTTCCGACGTTTGGCTCCCAGACTGGAGCGGGCCGGGGCTGCCCTCAAGCGGCTCCTGCCCAATCTAGGGAGTCCAAACGCCTCCTGCCGGAGGCTCTACGTGGGGGTCGTGCGGTCCATGGCCCTTTATGGGGCACCGGTGTGGGCGCGTTCTCTGAGACGGCGACCAGTCCGCCGGTTGAACGCGTCCCAAAAGGTCATGGCCATCCGGCTGGTCCGGGGATACCGCACGGTCTCTGGTGAGGCGGCGAGCCTCCTTGCCGGATTGCCGCCATGGGATCTGGAGGCAAAAATCCTCGCGCAAATTTGGGAATGGCGCGAGGAGGCGAAACGCCGGGGCGAAACTCCGTGGCCGCGACAAATCGCGGCTCGGCGGACCGAGCTCCGGCAAGATCTCATGGCGACATGGAGAGAGCGACTGTCGCAACCCAGCGCTGGGCACGCCACAATTGCGGCGATAAGGCCCCTCTTTGAGGAGTGGCTTGAGAGGCGCTACGGCGTCCTCACCTTCCGCCTGACGCAGGTCCTCACCGGACACGGCTGTTTCGGGAGGTTCCTGTTCAGGATTAGGCGGGAGGAAACGCCCGGGTGTCACCATTGTGTGGATCGCCCGGAGGACACGGTGGAGCATACGGTGGAGATCTGCCCCGCTTGGGCTGGGCACCGCCGTGTCCTCGTGGAGGCGATTGGCGGTGGCAACCTCTCGCGTCCAGCCCTGGTTCAGGCCATGTTACGGAGCGAGAGGGTATGGGAAGCTGCCTCCTCCTTCTGCGAAGCAGTAATGCTCGCGAAGGAGGAGGCGGAGCGCGTGAGGGAGACGCAACGGAGACGCCCTCACGCCCTTGGCCACCGCAGGAGGAGACGCCCTGTGCGTCGGGGGTCGCAAGCCGATCCCCGTCCACCGTAGGCACGGGCTTGCGGACGGCGTCGGTAGCTCGCCGTCCGATAATGACCAGGCCCGAGCCGACGGCGCGTTGTGTTCCACGCGCGCCTCAAAGAGATGTCAGCAGAATAGACGGGGTCCACGAGGGCCGATGCCTGTCTGGGTCGCGGATAATTTGAAAAAGAGTTACCGCGGCCCTGGCTCAAGCAACTGAAGGAACACGGGTGGGTTTTAGTCAGTAAAAGTCTGACACACCCTCCCGCCTCACCCAGAGCGGGAGAAGTCATTGGATGATTTCCCACCCAAAAAAAAAAAAAAAAAAAAAAGGGGGTGTCAATTATCCACAGCCCCCATCCAAAATATCTGGGTTACAGGATGAATTGAGAGAATGTTAAAATGAAGGTGCACAGTAAGAACAACCTACTGCACCGCCTTATATCCACCAAATGGGGGGCGTTGCCCCAAGTTCTGCAAACAACTGCAATGGCGCTTTGCTTCTCCGCTGATGAATGTATGGATTCACTCCGCCCACTCCAACCTAGTGCATACAGCTCATAATGAGACGTGTCGGCTTTCCACTGACCCCGGTATGAATGCTGTATCCACAAATCGGCATCCCTAGAAATTCGCAGGACTATGACGATCCGCATAGAAAGCCACCCAATGCATCGCCGCGGCTCAGTGTCTCGGAGACCTAAAAACCGAAAAAGTTTCAGTTTTTTTAAAGCATGCGTGGGCACATCCCATGGTAACACCACCTCGGAGAGATGCGACCTTTGGCGTGAGAAGCTCATGCCTCCTGACCATTTCACCGGGCCCTCGGAGAGCCTTCCGTCTGGAAACGCGTTGCCATGGCTGACCTGGAAAATTCTAAACAGACTCCGCACTCAGGTCGGTCGCAGCCAAGACAACCTCCATAGGTAGGAGTATAACGGATGGTAGTGATGGTAACGATGTCCAGTGTCTATGCGGTGTCTCTCCGCAGACCATGGCCCACCATTCTTCCTATACCACATACCCTGTAAACTGCACATGTGACCTGGACTTAATGGCTGCGTCGGCGGGGAGAATTGCCGTGGCTGAATACTGGGCCAAAAATAACATTTGAAAGTTGTATTTGACATCGAACCTTATTTTTACTTACCATTAAGGCCCATTCTCTATCTCACAGAGACAAGGCCTGTGTCCCAGCACTAGGAACATTAATAGGCTGATGATGATGATCCATGCTATCATGACAAATTGTGAATGACAGAGAATACAAAAAAGCTGACCAAGTGCGAGTCGGACTCGCGAACCGAGGGTTCCGTACAAACCTCAGCTTAAAGGTATTATAGACGAAGGGATAGTTTTGGGAGGTCGTGTGGATATGACTTTGGGTTATTCTTCGGTTTTATTGAAACTCACAAAGAGACGAGACGACATATTATTTATTAGAGACTGTTTGTTACAAAGCACTGTTTTTTTAAAGTATACATTTTCTTGTCGGCCATATTGACACTTGGGTTAGGTACTTACACTGTCATAGACTTTGCCATAGATATAAAATACGTTTCATATTTTGTTGGTTTATTTACGTTTCTAATAATTTATTATTCACGATAGTTACACAGATCACAGAGTATAACAGAATGTCTAATTTCCAACATAAAAAAAAAGATAAGCTTATTTAGATTTTTTTCGATAGACTAAATATTAGTAGTGACATTTACACTTAAAAAGTGATTCGCAGGAACTAATTAATGTTGCCAGCCTATATTTTTACAGATAGTAAGTTTAAAATTATTAAAAATATTATTATTATTATATGATGTAACTAAAAATTTAGGGATTTCGCAGTTTTGCCTTTATCTGTGCTATAAGACGTTGCTTCGTACCAAATTTTAAGGCTTAACACGCAATGCGATTTTTATTCGCGCGATTTTTTAATACTACTTGATCGCGATTTTTTTTCCGTGTACTGAATTTGACTAACACGCACTGCGGATAAAATTTTGCGTGTTTTTGTCTCTTTCTACCTGTTCATAGAGTTCAAAATATTCGCGTGAATTTAATCCGCGCCGCGGTGTGGTGGATCCTGTGGCAAAACACGGCTTTCTTGCGATTTTTTTCCGCAATGCGTGCTGCTTCATACAATTCCATAGGTCGCAGAATGTGCGGAAAAAATTCGCGCGAATAAAAATCGCAGTGCGGGTTAAGCCTAAGATTCTGAGTTCACGGGAAGTACCCTGTAGGTTTTGATTCCCTTGCGATTGTCAAAAATTTGCGTCTGAATCTTTTGTTTGCATTGGCTTAGAGCTGTAGAAGTTTGTTTTTTTCACAGCTAGACAGTAGACCCGAGTATTTGATAAAAATTTCAGAATGATACCTCCACGCGTTCCTGATTGACAGACAGACGGACGGACGAAGGACAACAAAGTGATCCTATATGGGTTCCGTTTTTTCCTTTCGATATACGGAACCCTAAAAATTAAACATACCTAACTCTGGTTAACATTTAAAATTCTCTCACAATATACTAAAACTAGCTTTTGGCAGTGGCTTCACCCGTATGAAAGTCAGCAATTATCCCGAGGGAACATAGGACCGGGATGGAAAGAAACCTTTGTCCTATACCAGGACATGCCCTTGTACCAAAATTCTTCCAAATCCATTTTGAATCCAAATCCAGTAATCAATCTTAGGTCAGAGATTTATTATAATTATGATTTGACCTTTCTATTACTTAATATATATATGTATTTATAATAGGAAATATATATGTATGTTTATTTTAACTACATATAAATATATATATTCTTCAATTTTATTTTAATAATTATTTCTATTTTTATGCACCTGCCATGTTATCTCTACACCATCCTTGATTAACTGGTAGAGAATGTCTCAGGCATTAAGTCCGCCTAAGTACCTGTATGTCGCATGAAGTTTTAATAAATAAATAAATAGATATGAGAACAGTTATTACGTCGAGGGCACCTTCAAACAGTTAATTCTTACCTCATAGTCCTCATTCAACATCTGAGCAAACAGCTTCTCAGCTTCCAGACATTTTTTCTGCAGTTGCCAGCATTGTTTCAGTTTAGTGTAGCAAAAGAAACAAGCGAGCATCGGTCTAATGTCATCGGTCACAAACTGTTATAAAACAATAGAAAACTATTTGTTTATTTATGATTAAATACTTGGGTTTCGCCTGGGGGGGAGACCTATGTCCAGCAGTGGACGTCTTTCGGCTGAAATGATGATGATTATGATGACTTGGATATCAATCTGCCTGCCTTTTCCCAAATATGTTGGGGTTAGCTTCCACTCTAAACAGTATGCAGTGGAATTTTACATATAGAGCAACATCCTACGATAAGATAGATTGACCTTTTATGCACATACACTCTCATTTGATCCATTGTACATGCAGGCCTCCTCTTTGTAAGAGGCCGTTATCCACTACATGGGCCCAGTGCAAGTTGGTGGATGTCAGAGTTCTTCTAAGACATGCCAGTTTCCTCACAATGTTTTTCTTCATCATTTTGAGAGCAGTGGTGATGAGAATAATTTACACAAAGTAAAGCGCCTGCCTGGGTTCGAACCCCTGACCTACAACTTGTAAATTGTAGCGGTTACCACTGGGCCACCACTGCTTTGCTGAGCAACTGCCTGTTTGACCTACACAACCCAGAACCTGGGTAACACAACAACCCTAAGCAAGACCGGTCTCAGATTTCTTATCTTCTGACTACACATAATGATTGTCAAAGTTCTACAAATGTCAACCAGAACCAACAGATTATTAACATGCTTTTTGAGGCACAGAGGAATCTCAGTATTTTAAGATGGCTAGGCACCCATCCATGGACTGACCTTGGCAATCGTTGCTTAACCTAGATGATCTTCTCTTTGCATCTGCATAAGTTGATTATAATGTAGCCATAAGCTCACGCAGGATTATGAACAAATATTTTCGATCCCATAAATATAGTGAAAAAAGCCCAATTGTTGCTATCCACAGTGTCAATTCAAAAGGTACCCGAGCAGTGGTGATGCAGCTTGCGTAATACTCAGAAGGTGGATTACCTATTGAGGAAAGGAAAGAGGTTCCTGGGTCATTTTAGATGTTTGTTCAGAAAAGTTGAATCTCGTTATTTGCGAAGACCGATCACCTGGCTAAGGTTGCGGGAAGGAACTGGTTACAAGATGCATGGGATCAGTCAATGTGGCGACGCCTGGGGTAGGCCTATGTGCAGCAGTGGACGTCTTTCGGCTGAAATGGTGATGATGATGATGATTTGCGAAGAACTATGGTCTTCAAATCATTACAAGTTCACTTACTGGAACATCAGTCAGCTTATCATAAATTTCCTGCAGGTTCTTGTTGACAACCACATACATGTGAACATTTTGCACTGTACATAATCTACACATTGGCAGTTTCTCCATCTTCATAAACACAGCTGACTTTTAGAAAAACTTCTTCTTTATTTGGCAATCTCATTGACCCACGAAACACAGATGCCGAGGATTGGACATCAGGGTCTTCGAGATCTCTTGCAACGACTCGATCATCATCTCGAAACAGAGGAGAAACTAGTTTTGATAAATAATCACGCAAAATCAAATGTTTCTGTGAATTTAAAGTCCTAAAATAAGCTTGGTATATCGTGTGCGCTTAATTCGTGGATCTCAGTAAGACAGGCCTTGAGAGCTACGCTGATATCCAGCAGGTTCTTTTTAGCACCTATTCAAAATTATTAATTAAAATTAAACATATTGTTTTTATTCCAAAATTCCCAGTTTCACACTGACTTTTAAACAGTTTCATCACACAATCTGCTGACACAACAACAAAACGTCAAACGTCAACGTCGTCGTCGTCACTCGTCACCGTACACTGACTTAAAAACCTATGGACTTGCCATACCTACGAAATTAGCGTGCATACCAACATAAATCGGGCAATTAAGATGGCTGTCCATTGGCCAATGAGGTAGGCCATTTGCAACTGTTTGACAGCACAACTACACAGATAAACGTACATGTACAGCACACAACTACCAATTTTACTCGGCAATCAACATGGCGACCGGTCACGCATAGACATGATTTTGACGTCACTCAAAAGTGTTACCAAGTTTAGTCCTTGACAAACATTTTGATGTCTCTCTTTTCATATGCAGCTCTTGGTTAGTTAAAAAGAGACAAAACGCTTTTTGACATGCGTGTGTCGATACTATAGATATTTGTATAACTATTCTTCATATAGTAGAATATGCCGTCTCCATAGTTTTCCTACCTCATTGTCACCGTAAGTCCATTGAAATAGGGAAATTTATTAGGTCTATGCCGTAAGTCAGAGTTTTTTTTTTTTCCTTTTTTTCGCCCATTGGTCAGGCTATAGTCTTTCAACCATAATGTCTTTCGTATGTATTTTTTTCTTGCGTAAATCTCTGCGTAAATCAGTCAGTCAGTAAGGTGTCACTGTCACCCTTGGCTGATTTTTTTCACTGTCACTGTTGGCTATAAAATAGGAAAGCCCATAGATATAGTTTGCGTAGCAAAAAAAAATCTAAATCTATGGGAAAGCCACGGCACCAGACGAGATACCAGCAAAGTTTTGAAAAAACTGGTGTAGCACCTGCAATATATGGGGAGAACCAGTAAGTTGAAACCTTTTTAAATGAATAGAACGGTTGTTGCGGACTGTGAAATTCTCAAGCAATGAAACTGACCTCTCACACACATATGATCTGGGAAAGTGTCCTCGTAAAAAGGTTACTAACATAATAATTATGTAACACTGAACCAGTGTGGATTTACCAGCGGTAATGTGTTGCTCGCTATCATGACGTAATCACAAAATTACATGATAGCGAGCAACACATGGAACAACACAACAGAGCAGACAACCAGCAACCGTATGGTGTGACGCAGAAGTATTAGAATGGCTGACCCCACATAAATTTGATAAAAGCCAGGAGAAATAAGTAGTTGATAACCAAGAGAGTATTGGAACAAGGAGGTGGATGCAAGAAAGAGTACTTACAGTCCTCTTGCTTTCAACAAAATACCTTTTTTTTGTGCACTGTGAACTGGGAAATCTTCAGAAGTCGCCTGGATTTTTGGAGAAAAGCCCAGGGAGCGTGGGATTTTAACTACACTAAAACCACCCCAGTGATCAGAGAACCCCCTCTGTGCAAAGCCTGGATCCCTAGATTCAATAGAATCTCTGCACAAAAAAGGTAAAAAAAGAGAATTGCTTCATTACCATAATAAGTTTTCACTCCATTACAATATGGAAATTAACTGAACATACAATTATTAACTTAAAAGCCTCACTAGCCAGGTCATGAAATACCCAAAAGCTGTCAACGAAGACGTGATGACAATGACGTTACTGACGTTTGTTGTTAACAATGTTGGCAAATTTTAGAAAGTATTTCTAACAACAACCTGCAGAATTGCATCAATTAGCAATTGCAGATGCTAGTATAAAGTTATCTGTGTGCAGATGTATCGAAACTGTAGCTCTCTAGGCCTGCCCTGATAAGAGCCTGCATGTCTTGTTTTACCCACGAAGGAAGCGCACACGATATAACAAGCTAATTTTAAGAATATTGCCCATGTAGAAGAAGTTGTTCTAAAAACCAGATAGTAAAAGTCATCAGTGTTTATGAAGATGGAAAAACTGCCAATGTGCCGGTTATGTTTTGTAGAAAACGTTCAAATGTATGTGGTTGTCAACAAGAACCTGCAGGCATTGTATGAGAAGCTGACTGATGTTCCAGTAAGTGTTTTATCTAATAATTTAAAGACCATAGTTTTTAACAAATAAGCAGATGTAATTGTTCTGAACAAATACCTAAAATTATTTGCAAACATTTGTACGCCCTCTGGCATAACATAGCGCACTATTTACTACCTGTATATACCACTATTATTGTACCTATGTTAAACAAATGACTTATGACTTAATGTCCCTTGGACCTCTTCTCTTACATCAAGAGTGGATAAAATTTCCTTTATGGGCCGCTGATTTTTGGTGCAAGAAGGGTGGGGGGGCAAGGGGGAGTGGTTTGGCTACGCCCCTGTACGATCCCCACCACTCGGAGCCCCATGGTTATGGAGATATCCATGGTTAAAGTTTTCAGGTTAGACTAAAAATTTCGACAAATGTCCAATCTTTTTATGGGGTGGGGAGGGAGAGAGGGCAAGGGAGGTAGGGGGCTACCCCACTATACCATCCCCACCCCACGGAACCCCATGGTTATGGAGATATTAGATAAATTTTTTACTTAAATATAATTAGCTAGGCAAAAAAATGTGAATTAGTCCAAGAGCGAGCGAAGCGAGCTCGGGAGCTTAGGGCACCTCGACACGGACAGGTTAGGTTCGAAGAGATGACGGGAGCTGAAGTGAGCGAGCAAAGCGAGCGAACGCAGCTCCCGTCATCTCCTTCGTGTTAGGTTACTTTAGACCCTTCAGACAGAAATCTGTCGACTTTGTTGCTTAAAGAGTAATCGTAAAAACTTTAACCATGGATATCTCCATATACATGGAGTTCCGTGGGGTGGGGATGGTGCAGGGGGGTAGCCCCCCAACCCTCCTTGCCCTCCCTCCCTCCCCGCGTCTCAAAACAATGGACATTTATGGAAATTTTTATTCTAACCTGAAAACTTCAACCATGGATATCTCCATAACCATAGGGCTCCGAGTGGTAGGGATGGTACAGGGGGGTAGCCAAACCTCCTCCCTCCTCCCCCCCACCCTCCCCGCGCCAAAAATCAGCGGCCCATAAAGGAAATTTTAACCTCAAGAGTCACCAGGTTATTAGCTTATCGCGCGTTGTGAAAGGGGGCTAGACGGAAAAAATTCTCACGAAAAGTTGTCACGACACTTTTTGCTATAGTTGTAAGCCGAGCGGCGTGTTTCGTGCGTGTTCTAGCCTATACGCTGTTGTGTCATACATAGATATATGTGTACATGTATAAATGTGTGTGTATGTATGTATATATATATATGTGTATATGTATGTATATATTTAGTTTCTTAACGCCAGATGTACAAAATCCTCCACCACAGGCCGACTCTAGCCGACACTACTTGCCTCTAAGCCTTATACACGCTGCATCGCCAGCACTCCAGTATAGTCCTCGCCAAACTTCTTGGCCGCCCTGAAGTTGGCTACAATGGCTACGCAGTAGTAAATCTCATACAAAAACAGTACTGTTTCGTGCCTCACGCAGCCGGTAAACCAACTTCAGGGCGGCCAAGAAGTTTGGTGAGGACTATACCATTTGACTAAATATTATGTGAATATTTCAAGCGTCTACCTGTTGCCGTTATTAGTATCGACCAAAAAACTGCAAAAAAATCACGTTTGTTGTATGGGAGCCCCCCTTAGTTTATTTTATTTTAATTTAATAATAATAATTTTTTGAAGTGAATATACAACTAAATATTCTGTGAATATTTCAAGCGTCTACCTGTTGCCGTTATTAGTATCGACCAAAAAACTGCAAAAAAATCACGTTTGTTGTATGGGAGCCCCCCTTAAATATTAATTTTAATCAGTTTTTACATCATCTGTGAAAATTTCAACTGTCTAGCTATCACGGTTCATGAGATACAGCCTGGTGACCACGGAGTCTCATTGCTAATAAAGTACACACAATTCAATAGAATATAATAATTGTGTGTAAAATTAACATTTTCTGGAATTGAGCATAAAAATTGTATGTTCTTGTTTAATCAACTCTCCTAAGTAGAAAATTATGGAATATTGGGCTCTTAATTCACATTTTAAAGATTGTTTTAACGAATCATTTAAAATTGATGCCAGTAGATGGCGCATTTTTAAATTTCTGAGGCATTCCACCCGATTTTTTAAATTTACATTGTAACACATTTTGGTGCAAAAAGACTGTAAAAACGTGCAAAAAAATACTATAAAACAAACCTTCACTGTATTAAAAGAATTCAATATTCACGAACCTAGTAAACCCTTTTACTTGCAAGTCGCTGCTAACACCATCTATTGCCGTGAAACGGGATCGAACGCGATTGATGTACTTACAAAAATAACAAGATTAATCAGATGAAAAACGCTAGTTACGTCGGCACGGTTTCTTTGTATGGGATGAGGCATCTGTATGCTAGTATTATATTATCTGTGCTGGTGACAGACAGACATACGGATCGTGAAGACTCAGTAATAGGGTCCCGGTTTTTACCCTTTGGGTATGGAACCCTAAAAAGAGGTTTCTGCTCACTGTCACCAGATAGCACTTATCCAGTTGCCGAACCCAACATAGTTGAGAAAAGGCAGGCAGATTGATTCTAAAGTTATTCACAAATAAACAAATAGTTTTCTCTTGTTTTATTACAGTTTGTGACTGAAGATAGGAGACCAATGCTGGCTTGTTATATCTGCTGCACTAAACTGAAGCAATGCTGGCGACTGCAGAGAAAATGCCTGGAAGCTGAGAAGCTGTTTAGTCGGATGTTGAATGAGGACTATGAGGTAAGGATTGTAAAACTTTGAACATTACTACTGTTCACATATCATAATCATAATTAGTTTCCGATCAAAGATTGATCACTGGATTAAGCCAAAGTGAATTAATTGGCTATCTCCATAACACTTGGCCGATGCAGAAGTCACAGGTATAATAACCCTGGTAAACTCAGTTTAAAATTGACTAAAAGGGAATAAAATAATCAATTTTAAAATTTTCTTAGCTTCAGTTAGATACTAATTATAATGCCTGGCTTAGTGTAGTCAACAAAAACTTTTTAACTCAATAATTTCAACAGTCCGAAAAATATGAACGAGGTGACATTCGTATTAACTGTCATGCAATGATATTTTAATAAACAGAGATACGTTATACACTCACAAAACTATCGAAAAGAGTGTTCCGCGCAGCAGCGGCAGCACACATACACACTTTTCATTCATCTGACACTTCACTACAAGTCCAGTCGCTTGATAAAACCAACAAGAAAAAAAGAGACCGCTAGTTTTTGTCACTTGCGTGTAAACAATAGTTATTTATGTTACAAGTGCGGAAAGTAGGTGATTCTCGATGAGTGGATAAATCGACACGAGTCGGAAATCATCTCACGCACGTGTATCATACAACATTTTACTATGCATTGTGCGAGGAAATTAAAAAAATATCTGAACCAAGCAAGAAATTAATAAAATGGTGCTTATTCAAGGGCGCTCAGCAATCAGCATATCCACATATTAACTATATAGAGATGTGCAACTCGAGTTGTGCCTGACTCGAGTTGACTCGAGTTATCTTCTGAACTCGAGTTACTATCAAAAAACCTAAAATAAAATTAAAACATGAGAAAAACTTTATTTTTTTTACTCGATCGAAAGCTACAAACGTAAAAGTCAGTATTAGCTGCAACCAAAATGATTTGTTGTGATTGTGATAATTTGTGAAAGCTGCTGTATGTGTATAACTAGTTTTGTTGTTGATTATATTATATAATTATAATTGTATAAAATAAGTCAGACTAAAATCAAAAATGCAGATATGTGATTTATACTAAAAATAAACTCTATTATTTTAATCCTACCTACTTAATCTTATTTTATTTTCTTAGCCTGTATTATCCCACTCCTGGGCAAAGGCTTCCACCATTCCTTTCATTTCTTTTGATGTTTTGCCTCATCTCGCCAATTCTCAAGGAAGTCATCCAATTATCTGTCAAATTTGTAAAAAAGTGATTTTTAACTAATAAATAATTAATTCTAACTTAACTTCCTTCGTTCTGCTAACTCGAGTTGCGTAGATTTCAACTCGAGTTAACTCGATTCCTACTTATCCCGAGTTGGCCCATCACGTCTAATAGTTCCTCGGGCATATCTACTGCGCATGTGCAAATAGCTGTCACGTCGCAACGCAAAAAGGCACGAGCAAAATATTCATTCTGCCAAACATATTTACAATGAATTATCTGAACCAAGCAAGAAATTAATAAAATGGCGCTTATTCAAGGGCGCTCAGCTACTCTCAGCATATCCACAGATTAACTAATAGTTCATAGTTCCTCGGGCATATCTACTGCGCATGTGCAAATAGCTGTCACGTCGTAACGCAAAAAGGCACGAGCAAAATATTAATTCTGCCAAATATATTTAATGAATATTTAAAATTAATTTATTGATCAAAATCTAAATCTAGATTAATTAAAAACGCCTTAAATGAAGTATTAGTTTTGTTTTACCTTTTATATGAATGATAATCTGTACTTAACTAATTTTTAAAACTTTTGTAAAAACTCTATGCGGCGGCAGCTGACGTTGGAGTTAAAAATTAAAAAAGTACAGGAAAGTAAAAAGAACTAGTAAAAAAAAGTGACACTTTCCGCACAGTTTGGCTGCTTGGAAAACGCTCTTTTCGAGGACATGCATTGTAAACACAATTACAATGCTTATCTTAACTCAAACATTTAATCAAGATATCTGCAGCCATTAAGTAGGACAAGCATACAAATTTAATAACAATTTTATCATTCACTAGCTGTTCCCCGCGGTTTCGCTCCCGTTAACTGGGTACCTACCTACCCTACCCTACCTACCCTAAATATATGAATGTTGCGTAACTTTAACCGCTTACGCAGCGCACGCAACGGAAGCTTCCATAAAAAAAGTTAATAAAAAAAAAAAAAAAACCCAACTGCTTAATAAGCCAACTAAAAGACGTAAACAAGAAGAAAATCATGCTGTGCAGTCAGAGGATAAATATTGGCGAGCTGGCTGACCGAAACCAGATGTGATAATAATGACAACCTTTATTATTTACTTAGATTAGTATTTGTGCCAAGTTTCAAGTTTATTAACCCAAGAAATAAAATTTTCCATACATCCTTTAAATCGTCTTTTTGTAGTACCGAACCGAAAAACTAATGAAAAGTCAAAGTCCTTGGGCAAAATAATAAAGGTATATTTTGCCCAAGGACTTTGACTTTTCATTCAAACAAATATCTCTCGTTTGCTCCCCTAAATCATAAAAAGAAGGAAAACAGTAAAATTTATTTTAGAAGTTGTTCTGAAAAACTTGTAATGACAACCTTTAATATTTGCTGTTAGTATTTATGCCAAGTTAAAAACATATAAGCCCAACAAATTGCCACCTTTAACCCCCTTAGGGGTAGAATTTCTGGAAATCAAAAACTCATTGTTTTTGTTATTATTCATAAGCGTAAACCTACGATTTCAGATGTTTTACCTTCCAAACCGTCGAAATCTATACTAATATTATAAAGAGGAAAGATTTTTTTGTTTGTTTGTTTGTACCGAATAGACTCCGAAACTACTGGACCGATTTCAAAAATTCTTTCACCAATAGAAAGCTACATTATTCCTGAGTGACATTATAGGCTATTTTTAATCCCGAAATTGGTTCCTGTGGGGTGGTCCACGGGAGCGAAGCCGCGGGAAACAGCTAGTTTCATATAAAGTTTCAACCCATATTTTATCCCCTTATGGGTAGAATTACCAAAAGCCAATAAATACATTAATTATTTTAATCAACCAAGAGTGAAAATATAAAATTGTGCATGTGTATGTGTCCAATTTACAAACAGTAAATATTTCATACAAACTTTCAACTTCTTTTATACCCCCTTTGGGGTTGAATTTCCGTCAATAGTTAATCTCATTGTTTTTTAGGGTTCCTTACCCAAAGGGTAAAAACAGGACCCTATTACTAAGACTTCGCGATCCGTCTGTCTGTCTGTCCGTCTGTCACCAGGCTGTATCTCATGAACCGTGATAGCTAGACAGCTGAAATTTTCACAGATGATGTATTTCTGGTGCCGCTATAACAACAAATACTAAAAACATAATAAAATAAATATTTAAGTGGGGCTCCCATACAACAAACGTGATTTTGCTACCGTTTTTTGCGATAATGGTACGGAACCCTTCGTGCGCTAGTCCGACTCGCACTTGGCCGGTTTATTTATTTATTAAGAGCGTAAACTGAAAATTTCAGATGTTTTACCTTCCAAACCGAAGAAATTTCATATAATAAAGTTTCAACCCATACTTTATCCCCTTAGGGGTAAAATTTATAAAACCTAATAAATACATGAATTCTTTTTATCAACCAAGAGCATTAATCTAAAAATTCACTTCTACAACTTAAAAACTGTAGAAATTACTTACAAACTTTCTACCCCATGTTTACCCCCTCAAGGGTAAAATTTACAAAAACCAATAAATACATTAATTCTTTTTATCAACTAAGAGCGTAAATCTAAAATTTCACTTGTCCAACTTAAAAACTGTAGAAATTATACACAAACTTTCAACCGCATTTTTAAGGGGTTTAGGGGTGACATTTCCGGAATTAATTAAACTTATAGTTTTTTTATTAATCAAGAGCGTAAACCTACGATTTCAGATGTTTTACCTTCCAAACACAAGAAATTTCATATAAAGTTTCAACCCCTATCCCCTTAGGTGTAGAATTTCCAAAAACTAATAAATATATGAATTCTTTTTATCAACCAAGAGCTTAAAATTAATATTTCACGTGTCCAACTTACAAACTGTAGAAATTACATACAAACTTTCAACCCCCTCTTTATCCCCTTAGGGGTGGAATTTTACAAAAATCCTTTCTTATTGCTCATTTACGTCACTTCAGGAACCTTTCTGCCAAATTTTATGCTTCTAGGCCTAGCGGTTTTGGCTATGCGTTGATCGATCAGTCAGACAGTCATTGTCTCTTTTTTTTTTCTTGGGATTATTGCCGACTTCTATACGAGCAAAGCCGCTGGCAAAAGCTAGTGTTGGTAAAATGTGGAAGAGTTTTAACCTGATAACTGTTTAAGTAATCTGTCTGTCGTAAACAATTTCTCAACATAGCGTGCATAGATAATTTTGATGTGTATTGTAGTTCAAAGTTCATAATCTCTCAAGAATTTTAATGAAGGGCCTTGATTTTATTTTTTCTATGGTTTCTGGCCTAGTCGTTTCGAAAGTGGTGGCGCACTATATAACCGGTAGATACGGGTCAAGGACATTAAAATAAACAAGAAACAAAAAATGGCATGCAATACTAAGGTGCGGGTTCACCGCGAGACCACGACGCGACGCGAGACCGAGACGCGAAAGTTTCTAAATTACTAATAATTTCGCTTAACTGGTAATAAGTGGGTAGTTGAAAGACAAATATGGGTATTCAAAAGACTGGTAGTGGAATGTTACTAGAGTTAAGGGTAGAAAAATAAAAATAAACCGTAACATTAAAAAAACATTTTTACAATTCATGTCCTCCAAAAGAGCGTTTTGCAAGCAGCCAATTGTGCGGGAAGTGTAACTTTTTTTACTAGTGCTTTTTACTTTCATGTACTTTTATAATTTTTAACTCCAACGTCAGCCCGCCGCATAGTTTTTTTTATTATTTGAGAAAAGTTTTAAAAATTTGTTAAGTACAGATTATCATTCATATAAAAGGTAAAACAAAACTAATACTTCATTTAAGTCGTTTTTAATTACTCTAGATTTAGATTTTAATCAATAAATTAATTTTAAATATTCATTAAATATGTTTGCAGAATGAATATTTTGCTCGTGCCTTTTTGCGTTACAACGTGACAGCTATTTGCACATGCGCAGTAGATATGCCCGAGGAACTATGAACTATTAGTTAATATGTGGATATGCTGAGCGCCCTTGAATAAGCGCCATTTTATTAATTTCTTGCTTGGTTCAGATATTTTCTTTATTTCCTCGCACAATGCATAGTAAAATGTTGTATGATACACGTGCGTAAGATGATTTCCGACTCGTGTCGATTTATCCACTCACTCGCTTTGCTCGCTCGTGAATAAAATACCACTCGTCGGGAATCACCTCCTTTCCGCACTTGCAGCTTTAATAACTATTGCACTACATAGTGAAAAAAAACTTAAATTTCGGAAGGCGGTGTCAATAAACGAAAACAGAAACACCGACTTCCGAAATTGAAGTTATACACTTTGTAGTGTTTTTTATGGAATTAGGTTGTATTTTTTTTTCTAAAAATACAAAAAATTACAACCGACTTCTTGTACACAAAGTACTTAATAAATTATGTTCCGATTTATTAGGCAATCATCATCATCTGCCTAGCCTTTTCCCGACTATATTGGGGTCGGCTTCCAGTCTTACCGGATTCAGCTAAGTACAAGTGTTTTACATGGAGCGACTGCCTATCTGACCTCCACAACCCAGTAACTGGGTAACACGGTACCCCTTGGCAAGACTGGTGTCAGATCTAAAGCTTCTGACTACCCGTAACGACTGTCAAAGATCTTCAAATAACAGCCGGGACCAACGGCTTAGCGTGCTTTCCGAGGCACGGAGGAAACTCGGTATGTTGGAATGGTCACCCATCCACGGACCGACCTCGTCAAGCGTTCCTTAACCTTGATGATCGACCTGTGCGGCTGTTATTATTTAGCCACGAGCTCCTCGTCGATTTATTAGGCAATCATTGATAGTAAAATAACTTAAATTAATAATAACAAAAACGAATTACAAATTCTGTTGACTATGCACATTTTTAATTAAACAACCAACTCCGACATATATTAGATTCTAAATTACTATAATATGCGCTTATAGTAATTCAAAATAAATATTGTTTATTCTGTCTGTGCAGAATAAACAATATTTATTTCTAACACTGTTAAAAATCTTTTACAGACAAATCCTCAAGTAAATCAAGACCAGTTAGAGTTCAGTGGGTTTGTTATAAGTCCAACAGAGCAACTGAGCATATCAGGTGAATGTCAAACAGAAATTGATATTATCAAAGAAGAATTACCAGATGTTTGTGAGGGACAAGATGATGAAAATCAATCTGGTATGTTCTTAATTTTATTTTTAATTATCTAAAGGTAAATTTAAATATAACATAGCAAAAATTTATAGGATAGCTAAAGTATTTCTCTGTGCACTTTAATAACAAACTGCGATCGCCAACCCGCCTGCCAACCGTGGCGATTGCGGCAAACCCCCCCAAACCAAAATGAATAGAACAACAAAAAACTACCCCGAATTCCCGGCAGCCTGTCTAAGTCTATCCTCGACTACGGTAGCGGTCGAGGCTATGGCGTGGCAAGGGGTGCGGAGAATCCCCAGAGTGAACCCGGCTACCCCAATAAACACCGACGACTGGACCTGGCAACATATAACAGGCGAACACTCCGGACCGACGAGAAGATAGCCGAACTCGAGGAAGAATTGAGCCGGTTACGAAGGATTATTATAGGGTTATCTGAAGTCCGAAGACAGGGGGAGGACTCGATAATCCTCAAACCCGGTAACCTGCTCTATTTCCGAGAGGGTGAGCGGCAGTCCCAGGGTGGTGTAGGGTTTATCGTCCACAAGTCCCTTGTGAACAACGTGGTGAAGATCGAGAGTGTGTTGATCAGGGTGGCGTGCTTTATACTCAGTATATCCTCAAGATATTCGCTGAAGGTCATACAGGTCTATGCCCCAACCTCGGCACACCCCGACGACGAGGTAGAGACCATGTATGAGGATATCTCTAGAGCCATGCATGGTTTCAAAAACTCACTTCACCCTTGTCATAGGGGACTTCAACACGAAACTGGGCCGTAACGAGACGAGGATGAGCTAAAAGTGGAGCTAATTGGAGTTGGACGACGGGACCACCGGGGGCATCTACTGGCCAGTTTAATGATAAGAGAAAGATGGCCTCTATATGATGAACTCCTTCTCCAGAAAGCGTGAGCGGTTTCTGCTTTTACAGGTTTTTGTGTCGAGGGTTCGGCGTGCTTATTACGTAAGGAACAGCAAGCAACAATAATTGTACAATTATCGCGCGATCAATATAATGACCTGGCTACTGAGGCCTTTGAGTGAAGTCTTTTTTTTGACAGTAACTTTTAACAAAAGCTGTCCAATGATTTTTTAAATATATCGTTTCATTAAGAGTAACCAGCTTATGAAAATGCAACACTTCGTGGACGCTGTTTTTTTTTTCAATTAAAATAATCATAGTAAATACTATTTAGCTCCAATATTCCGTTAAATTAATATTTGCAGATGTAAAGTATTTGTAACAGTAAATATGAATATTAGATATCTTCATTTTATTTACATAATAATAATAATTAATTTGAAAAAGAACGATAGCGAAATCTTAGCTGACTTAAATTTGAGCGTCTGAAAGTGAGTTATATACGAAAGAAATTCCATTAATTGTCTACTTTTTTTTAAACTATAACATTAACTGGTTCACCACGAATAAAAAAAAAAATTACAAATGAAAGTAATTTGATATTTTGGTTAAATTTCATTAGCTTAGTGTTGCCATCTTACACTTATTCTGCCAAGTGACAAGCAGTGACTGTAGTAAATAAATCACTATTGTATTTGTTATTATAATAAAATAAATTAACAATACAGTTTATGTCTAAGTGTAGGTGTTCCTTGCAGGGAGATAGTGTAGTAGAAATAAATGAATTACTTACTATCAATTAATGATAGGCAAAAAGACTAAAAATCAATTAAAAAAAAAAAACTTGGTTGTTGACGAGGACCTTTTCATACAGAAAGAGTGGAATTCCCTGCCGGAGTCTGTGTTTCCCGATAGCTACAATCTAGGGGTCTTTAAGTCGAGAGTGAATAGGTTTCTTCTAGGCAAGCGTGCTCTATCGTCGACCACATCGTCGCTTACCATCAGGTGAGATAGTGGTCAAGCGCAAGCCTATAGATAATAAAAAAAAAAAAAAAAAACATGTCAAAGTTGTTAAGTTCAAATAAATATACTCTTTTCAAAGAGTATATTTTCAAATTTATGCTGAAACAACTAGGTAAGGCAAATACTTATGCGATATTGCCCTTTTACTGCCACGAAATTGAACAATATTACGCATTAAACACATTATTAAAAGTTACCCAGACATAACCTACAAAAGTTCATGAATGAATCTATTATTCTCGGCGTTCTTGAACATAAATTTTTGCACAATCTAATACAGAACATGACCCTGAGTTAAACCATATATATAAACTTCTGTGCCTACTCAGCCATCAGCAAGCGATTGGCAATCGACCAAACAACAAGGGAAAAAGTAATCGCAATTTGACAGCCACATTGCTCGCCGATGGCTGTCGCTCTGCTGTCAAAAACCATGCGTAATACGAAATGATTGCGATCACTTTGCGATACTCGTAAATGCAAATTTTATTTACCAGATTTTTATTGCTAGCAGTGCTGTCGTAAAATTATTATGGTGTGGCTATCGCTCATACATAATGCGGATTCGCGATTGAAGAGCAATTATTTCTCAAAAATAACACTGCCGATTTTTTGACGTAAAGCGATAATTGAATAATCTCTGCGCAATTATTGCTGATTGCTCTTTCATACGTAATAAGCCTGTGGTTCGGTTCGATACTTCTGTTCACTGTGATCAGCACAACATCAATCAAATCAGCAAACTCAAAAAAAGTCGCTGTTAACTATTTTTGTTTCTCCACAGAGTCAAAACAAGACATAGAATATCTACATACCTATTTAGATCAAGATGATTTACAAACACAGCTTGAACCAGAAGATATATCACCTCACCATTCTGAATCAGATTCAGAAGATAATATTCCTTTGACGAAATTTAAAACTGAAGTGGAAGAAGAAGAAGTATCTAAGAAGAAGCGACAAGCTAAAAAGCCGACAAGTAAGTATTCAAGATGATTTACAAACACAGCTTAAACCAGAAGATATATCACCTCACCATTCTGAATCAGATTCAGAAGATAATATTCCTTTGACGAAATTTAAAACTGAAGTGGAAGAAGAAGAAGCGACAAGCTAAAAAGTCGACAAGTAAGTATTAGTTATTGCTTGGCAAAATCGTTGGTGACACTCGGGGCTTTACTATCCATTGGCGTGACGGAGCGATGACGCGCCGACGCTCCCGTCAGGTGACCCCCGTCCCGCGCACACGTGCCACCTTCCATTGCTGCCTTACGTGTCCCGCGCCCGTGGACACACGTACGAATTCGCCAAGCTCTAGTTAATCATCAGCATAGACGAATGAATTGTATTAGGACTGACTATGGAGGTAAAACTGATAGGTCATCCGTGAGAGAGCAGCTAGAGTTGAGCTTGTCACCGTCAATATTTATGATAATACGAGTAGTATTGTATAGAATTGTCTTTACGGTATCCTTTGAGCACAAAGGTAATTTGAAGAAGCGTGAGCGCTCGCGATATGCTCCGAGAACGCCCGGAGAAGTGAGAGGGTAGTGTGTCGATGATCGTGCAATTTTGCACGTCTGTATTCTCTGCTATTTCTCTACGGTCCCAGTGTGATTTTTTCTTAACTTTAATTTAAATTAAACCCATAAATTACAGGGGCAGCTGGCGCGACGAAAAATGAAAATACTAAACAACCTGTCTCGAAAATTATCCGGAACGCCAAAAATCGTACGTCCAGAACTGTAATTAACTTCAAAAAGCTTAACACTAATAGTAGTTTAAGTAATGATTTAAATAAACGTATTCGAATTCACACAGGTGAAAATCCTTACAAATGTGATGTATGTCAGGCTAGTTTTAATGAAAGACGTAGTTTAAGAAACCATATTCGCGTGCATACTGCTGCAAAAACTTTTAAATGTATGATATGCCAGCGTAGTTTTACACATCCGAGTAATTTAAGAAAGCATAAGCGTATACACACTGGGGAAAAACTTTACAAATGTGAAATATGTCAGTATAGTTTTAATCAAAAGTGTCAACTAATACAGCATATTCGTGTACACACTGGAGATAAACCTTACAAATGTGATACATGTCTGCGTAGTTTTACCCAAAAAGGTGATTTAATAAAGCATATTCGAGTACACACAGGGGAAAAACCTTATAAATGTGAAATATGTCAGCGTGGTTTTTCAGTAAAGAGTCGGTTAAAACTACATAATCGTGTACACACAGGGGAAAAACCTTACAAATGTGAAATATGCCAGCGTGGTTATACAGTAAAGTGTCGGTTAAAACTGCATATTCGTATACATACAGGGGAACAACTTTATAAATGTGACATATGTCAGCGTGATTTTTCAGAAAAGAGTCATTTAACACGGCATATTCGTGTGCACACAGGTGAAAAACCTTACAAATGTAATATATGTCAGCGTAGTTTTGGTCAAAAGTTTCATTTCTCAAGGCACAATTGTAGATTTTCCGCAAAGAGTAATTTAGGGAAAAAACTTTACAAATGTGAAATATGTCATCGTAATTTTAGTCAAAAGAGTCATTTAATAACGCATAATCGTGTACACACTGGAGAAAAACCATACAAATGTGATACATGTCTACATAGTTTTATCCAAAAATGTGATTTAATAAAGCACATTCGAGTACACACAGGGGAAAAACCTTACAAATGTGAAATATGTCAGCGTGGTTTTAGTCAAAAGATTCATTTCACAAGGCACAATTGTAGGCTTTCCGGAAAGAGTAATTTAGCAAAGCAAAAGCGTGTACACACTGGTGAAAAACTTTATAAATGTGAAATATGTCAGCGTAGTTTTAGTCAAAAGTGTCATTTAACACAGCATATGCGTGTTCACACAGAGGATAAACCATACAAATGTGATATATGCCAACGTAGTTTTATTTTAAAGAATCATTTAACACAGCATATTCGTGTACATACTGAGGAAAAACTTTACAATTGTGATGTATGCCATCGTAGTTTTACAAAGTCGAGTAATTTAACAAGGCATATTCGAGTACACACGGGGGAAAAGCCTTACAAATGTGAAATATGTCAGTGTAATTTTGCTCATAAGACTTCTCTAAAATCGCATATTCGTTTACACACAGGAGAAAAACCATACAAATGTTAAATACGCCCTCGTTGTTTTAGTGATAAGAGAGATTTGTCAAAACATATTGAAAAAAAACATAAACACTGGTGAAAAACCATACAAATGCAAATAATGTCAAAAATGTTTTGCACGAAAATCTTATTTGAATGTACATGTTGTTATTCATACTGATATGCGTTATACCTAAGAAAAAGCTCAGACGCGACGATACAATGCAATTTTTTTTTTAAATAAAGAAAATGTGATTTCCATGAAAGAATTCCATTAACCGCGCGAGATCCATAATTCGAATTTAATCGATGTCTTTGGCTAAAATGTTTTTCTTTTTTAACCGTTTTCCAAAAAAGAGGAGGTTCCATGATCGACTTTACGTTTTTGTGTTTGTTCACCGATTTCTGTGCGACTTTACATTTTTGTGTTTGTTCATATCTCCGAAGTTCTACATCAAATTTAAATGGGACCACATGTGAAGTAATAGCCGTCAAATAAAAATAATATAATAATATCCTCATTTTTGAAGTCGGTTAAAAATGAATTTCTGTGTATGAGTCTCGCAAAAACTCGAAAATTACACAATTCGTCTATATTATTCTGAACTACGCATACAAAATCATAATAACAAGTTGGTTTGGTCTAAATAATGTCCCGCAGTTCAGCGTGCCTTTTGGCATAGGCCTCCTCTAACAACTTCCACTGGCTTCTGTCTCGCGCCACCCTTCTCCAGTGGCAACCAGCCGTCAGCTTCAGATCATCCTCCGATCTTGCATGCTGGCGTCCTCTGTTGCGGTGTCCGTCTCGGGGGTACCAATCAGACAGTTTTGCTCCATTTATCTTGGGTCTCTCGGATCATGTGGCCGGCCCATCTCCACTTCTGCATGTCTATTCGGCTGATTATGTCTGTTACCTTAGTTTTCTGTCTTATTTCGCAACTTCTTACTTTATCTTGCTTCCTTATTCCTGTCATGCTTCTCTCCATGGCTCTCTGGCATCGCTCCAACTTTTCTCTGTGGTGTTTAGTGAGGGACCAAGTTTCGCATCCATAGGTAATGACTGGAAGTACACAGGAATCAAAGACTTTCCTTATAGACATGCTTAGCTCCTTGGATTTTAAGACTTCTAAAGTAACTTACTGTTAGTTTAATATTTGATGTTGCATATTTTGAATCTATTCATGCATATTTCGGGTTTTTTTAAGTTGCATATAATTCTGATAACGATAACGATTAAAAGTCGAACTACGATTGAAAGTCGAATAACGATTATTAATGATGATAAAATCACATAGTCATCTCAGCGCAGTTCTCTTCAAAGTTGCGTCGCACATAGGAGTATTGCCAGGTGAAAATCGGTCAAAACTATTTAATATTAAAACATGGTAATATGATTTAATATAATCTTTAATGACAATAAAAAGTACATTTACAGAGAAAAAAACACGTTTCATTAATACAACGTTAACGTTAAGTGCTTAAAATTATCTTAATTGTTATGTTTAATTGGTTTTTTTAAACTTCGTAAATTCGACTTTTGACCGACTTTTAGATGGAAATACTCATACGTGCGTCGTATGAAATTATCATTGTGTTATTAGTTGTATATAGTTTAGATATTTTTATATTACATTTTATCTATTGTTTACGTTAAAAGTATTGTTTTGACTAAAGTACTGGAAGTACCAACTGTATTCGTGGATGGCACGACTAACCAATCAGAGCGCTTTGATTGAAATGGAGACATAATGGTGGGAAAAACGCTATTTTGATCGTCGTGCATTCCTGCGAGCTGAGACGTGGAACAAACGTCGAAATACAAGGATCATAACTCGAGTTGTATGTTTGTACTTGTTCAGAAATATATTAAGTAGATACAAGAAGAACAACTGTATATTATTTTTACTCCTTATTCTTACAAGCCATGGACCACAATATTTGTTTTGTAAAGCCTAAGTTGTGTCCCACTGCTGGGTCAAGAAGGGAGGTCTTTCTCCTTCCAAACCTCTTTGTCTGGCGCGATCTCTATTCAAATTTGAGCCGCAAACATAATCACAGTGCCAGGCAGCTACCTGTGTCCTCGGCGAGATTTTTCCCTACGAGAACTGGCGCAAACCTATAGTATTAGATACAAAATGACCGCAGGAAGGTATGGCCGAGCAAGGAGCTTCACGGATTTGGTTGACTCTGGCTTGGCCACCAGCAAGGATTTTAATGTTGATAACAGAAATATTTAGTCTCTAGTTAGTCGAAATTAGTCGCCAAATATCAGATTTAGTCGGTCACTGGTTCAAAAGTTAGAAGGGTTGTTAGGTGGCCGATCTGGAGAGACTCTCCCCGGCTTGGCCACATTTATATCTCAAAATCTAGAGCACCTAGCGAAGATCTGTTTTCTCCCCGATTTAGTCGCTCATTAGTCGAAATTAGTCGCCAAGTCACAGATTTAGTCGGGTCTTAGTATAGAAAATAAAATGAGTTCAACTTTTTAGGTATAGTCCAAGAGCTGGATCGAAAAGTTAACGAAAAATAGCGAAGAAAAAAATATTTCTATTAATATGTGTAATATACTTCTAGTTTTATCGGTCTAAAGTCCTTAGAAATGTCAGAGAGATATAAATTCTCAATTAAATATATATTTTTATGTTTTATATTTATTTATTATTTATTTGTTATATACTTTATTGTACACCACTTAAATAATTACAGGACAAAAAACATTTTTAAAGATAAGTGTACAATGGGCGGTCTTATCGCACAGGGCAATCTCTTCCAGACAACCTATATTACTATTATTATACTATTATATTACTAGGTTAGAGTAGCTTAATCTTCTTTGAAAACATTAAACCTTGCTCTTGGTCTATTTGGTGTCAAGATGTACAGTCGCATACAACTGTTTTACTAAATTATAATGTTAGCTTAATTACGTTAAAATAATAAAACTTCTGTTGCCAAATGAGAATATATTAAGTATCTACCTAATACTATGCTAGCACGGGGACCCAGCGCTAAGAAAGAAAATTTGTTTCAAATAAATATTGCTAGATGGCGAGATATGCGCCGATTTGTTATAATACAATTCTATTTTTAAATTTCGGTATTGTGTTTATAAAGTATGTCAATATAAACTCGTTTTGATGTTTATAATTCGAATATTACGATATGAGAGTAGATAAAATATATTAATACGCACACTAATTTATTACAAAACCGGTATTACTCGAGTTCTTAACTATCCTTAACAAGTTCAACTGTACGCTGGCTGACTTTAATTTACGTCACGGACAATTTGCTCTATGTAGTTCGTCTGTACACGCGCATCTATCTCTTTTTTACTTACTATACATAAATGAATCACAGTGCACAGGAGCGCAGCGATCTATCTGCTAGCAACTGCCACATTATGTTCGACAAATAATTACATTATATTTATTGTAGATCTGTTTCTAGGTAATGCATACTGCTTTCTTTTTTGGTATATAATAACATAGAATAAAGTATTTTATTTGTATTTTGTACTTGCTTGTACCAATGTATGGAGAAATTTATTACTTTAAAATCTGTTTAATTACACACCGACTAAATCTGTGACTTGGCGACTAATTTCGACTAATTAGCGACTATACCTGGGCGAAAACAGATCGTCGTTAGGTGCCCTAGTATTTGAGATATTAATGTGGCCAAGCCGGGGAGTGTCTCCAGATCGGCCACCGATAAACCATTCTAACTTTTGAACCAATAAGCCTGACATAGTGGTGATAGACCGACTAGAGCGTCACGCAATGGTTGTTGATATAGCTATCCCCCATGACGAGAAACTCGTGAAGGCTGAGAGAGATAAGAAAAGTAAGTATCTTGATCTGGCTCGCTAGGTTGTCTAAATGTGGGATGTGAATACAGCAGTCATTGTGCCGATAGTCGTGACGGCCAATGGCATAATATCCAAGAGCCTCGATGAACATCTAAGGAGACTTTCGCTGAGCAGCTGAAGGAGACTTTCGCTGAGCAGCTGAAGGAGACTTTCGCTGAGCAGCTGAAGGAGACTTTCGCTGAGCAGCTGGATCAAGGGCTTGATCCAGAAAGCGATTCTTCTGGACACGGCGCGTATAATCAGGAGGAGCCTCTGTCAGGAGCCCTGGCTACTGGTAGCTTGGACCCTGTGCCCGACACCGGTGGGCCACTATTTTATATGTTTTTTATGGAATAATATTTAAACATGTAAAAGTATGTACGTATATTTATAATAAATAAATGGAATAATAATCATTTATTTCCAAAAACTTAATACTACTTTACAATGTGGCAGCAATTTCAATTTGGAATAAGAGATTAGCGTCTGTAGCCGAACTAGGCATAGCCTGTATTTCGGCTGTCAGCACCATTCCCCTCGAGTTTTTACAATACAAGAATAAGTGCTAAGCAATGGTAGCATAATACAATTAAGTGAATACTACAGAAAAATTGTTGATATGTTACACACACACACACTGTGGCACTTTGGATATATAATTTGTAAGTACATCACATCATCAGCCTATTAACCTTTTCACCGCCACGCCATATCGGTATTCCTATGCCCTGTACGCCAAGTATTTTTCTGCGACCTGTTTTTTGTCGAGTATAGCCGTCGTTGGCGCACAGGGCACGCTTGCTCATGTCGGCTATAGCCGACATTGGCGTTCAAAAGGTTAATGTTCCCACTGCTGGGACACAGGCCTCCTCTCTATGAGAGGGAATGGGCCATAATCCACCACGCGGGCCCAGTGCGGGTTGGTGGATGTCACATGTCTTCGAATGTTTGGTTCTAAGACATGCGCCGGATTCCTCCCGATGTTTCCTTCACCGTTTCGAGAGCAGTGGTGATGAAATACATCATTTCAATTTATTATTAAATGTATTTAGTGTGTGGGTGTGAATGTGTGCGTTCGTATGTGAGTGTGTGTATGTTTCTGATAATGTGTAGGTGTGTGAGTGGCGTTTGTATAAAGTCAAAGTATTTATTTGTGTGTTTTTTGGTGATACAGTAGGTCTTACAGTTAGGTTATGGTGACTCAAAAAACTACCCATAGGGCATACACTATTTATAAGAATTTAAAATCGATATTTCATAAAAATTAACAAAATTTCAATATTTACAATACAAACAATTTTTATAATAAACATTTAGAATACAATTAATTATATTATAAATATACAGAATACAATTAATAAGTCAATTGTTTTAATTGACAAGCATAAGTAAATAATTATCATTTAGTTTATTACATTTTGTCAAGAAGGAATTCGTCAATGGTATAGTAGCATTTTTCAATTAAATAAATATTTAGTCTCCGTTTAAATTGTGTCAAGTTTAAATCTTTAATTTCATTTGGTATTTTATTGAATATTTTCGGAGCCATGCAGAGGATGCTTTTGTGCACAAGGGCGGTCTTTGAGGCTCTTAGACATAATTCGTGACGATATTCTTGTCTTGTCGATCTACAGCGTTGCTCTGAAGCTTTATTAAACAGTTCACTATTTTTCTTGACGAACAATGCGGTCTCGTATATGTAAAGAGAAGGTAATGTGAGTATTTTAAGATATTTAAAATGCGGTTTGCAACTTCCCGTTGCGTTGATTTAAGACTGCATATCGATCTAATGCACCTCTTCTGTGCTTTAAAACTGTTCTCTTTCTCGCAGGAATTTGCCCAAAAAATTACTCCTTTACGTAATATGGAATCTACATAGCCATAATACGCAGCTATAACAGCTGCCTGATTAACTATGTTTTTAAGTTTATATAGAGCAAAGGCGAACCTA
Source organism: Orthosia incerta (assembly GCA_948252205.1). Classification (NCBI taxonomy): domain Eukaryota; kingdom Metazoa; phylum Arthropoda; class Insecta; order Lepidoptera; family Noctuidae; genus Orthosia; species Orthosia incerta. The sequence continues at coordinate 5,425,014 of OX411767.1, forward strand.
CTTAATTTTGTGATAAGAATTGATGCATGTTGTTTCCAAGTAAGTTTAGAATCAATTGTATATGAGTATATTTATGTACGTGCGAGCGAGTGTGAGTGTAATCATATGGTACACACATACATTTACCAGTACATAACGAAGATACTCTCTACATAGCTATGTACAGTGTATCTTCGTTATCTGTGCTCTTAGTTTTAATCTTAGTGTGGTATGTATAGTAGTTGTTCAGTCTCCTCATACATACCTACCTACCTCCTCATACAGTCATACTTTTAATTTGCATTATAATTATCTAGTATATGTAATTTTTTGTTAAGTTTATTATAAAGGCAAAAGAAAACTTACAAATCTTTTACCAAAATTTGTTTTAAATGTGGTTAAATTGTCACACACATGATGTTTACGACGCTCGTCTCTGTAAAATACCATTGGGTTGTAGTGCTGTTTGTTGTGTTCTTGCAGGATAATTTTAAGTATGTCGGGTTTAGTCAATAGTACGGACGTCAAAACAAATCGCAAGCACGCCATCTGGCGGCAAAGCAAGAACAACTACCCATTGGCGCGCTTTTTCTAACCGCTTGCGCGGTGGGGATAGCAGAATATGGCAGTTGAGTACTGACAGCCGTAGAGCTAAGACGTCGTAGAATCAGTATCGATCCGTAATATTAGTAAGCAAGAATGTAACTTGTGTCTATTTCAGTGTATCGAATAATTTGTGTGATTTCATTTTCCCGATTGACCCACCTACCTGCCCACATACGATGTCTTAACCTAAGGGAATACATCCTGACTTCCCGATGGTTTGCATCTATCGGCCAGCCTTGAAGCAATAAGTATAAATAACTGTTTTACTGTCAAAACCTCGCACAACTGGAACATGCAACTACTGCTGCACGCAGTAGGATAACGCATTGGCTTAAACGTGCTAATCTTCAGTATAGCTCTCTGGGCAACCTCAACTGCCTTTATAGAGGTTTTGCAGATACCTCCCCATGATGAAATGCAGTTGTTAAGAAGCGACTGTCACAGAGCCTGATATATTCGCTGCAGCAGTGTGAGATCCGCGACATGACGTAGTGCTACACACAGGGCTCCTCACTGTACTCCTTCTGTCTTAGATCTCATTCTATTTCCTGACCCTAACAAAGTAGCCATGCATGGACAGCTTCCTGCTCCTTTTTCCTATCATGACCTCATTAATCTTTCCTACAAAATTCGACCTCCTAAACGCAAGGCTTTTCTTTTTCTTCCTAGTTTTATAAACGTTTATCTGGAGCGTTTGAGGGCTGACTGGTTTCCTGTATTCACCTGCGAGGATATAGACTCTATGGTGTCAACCTTCAGGAGGACTATGCTGGAACTATTAGGTACATGCTCCTCTTAAAAAGGTGCGAGTAATACACCTTCCCGCTCCATGGCTATCCCCAGCATTTAAAAACTAGATGCTAAACGTGACAAGGCTAAGCGCTTGTACAGAAAGCAGCCCACTGAAGAGAACTGAGAAATTTATAAGGGGTTGCGGAATCGCTGCGGTCATCTGTGTAGGAATGCAAAAAGGCACCACATTCATAACTCCATTGATAACTTCAACCCAACACACGGGCGCAGTGATTGACTGCTGCGCTGCGTGTCGCGGGTTCGATTCCCGCACGGAATAAATATTCGTATGACCTATAGATAGCTGTTCCGGCTCTGGGTGTTGTTTATGTAAGTTTATATGTTTGTAAACGCACCCACGATACAGGAAGAAATTCCTAGTGTGGGTGAGGCAACGATAAAAAAAAAACACTAGTATGGCAATTTTTAAAACATCTTGGTATTGGCAAAGCCTCTAGTGAGAGTGCTCCCGAAAAGATTGACCTCAATGCACTTAATGCGCATTTTTGGAAGTCACCTATCACCCTCGACAACCATGAGTGACGCCAAGAAAAATGGATGGACACCGTCACCAGTATCGACATGACCCACAATAGCAAAAAAGCTTGGAACACTATTCGCAAGCTTACTAGTGAAGCTCCACCATCTCATTCACCTAGCTCAGTTACGGCTAACCAAGTGGCTCATCAACTCCTTCTTAACGGAAAACCAGCAAAACGCCTTGGCAGAACTCCCAAAATTAGTATCCCCTGTTCACCCGCTAAGTCCGTATGCGACCCAATCAAACTGACAGACATCATCTCAGCTATTCGACAGTTGAGCTGGGCTAAGGCCTCTGGGGTGGAACAAATTAAGCACTTCGGTCCGGTATCCGTCTCGTGGTTGCTGCATTTTCTTAACCACTGTTTGGAGACAGCAAATATACCTCGTCTTTGGAGGCAATCAAAGATTATTGCTGTACTCAAACCAGGAAAACCGCACGATGATCCAAAAAACTTCCGCCCTATATCCCTCCTCTGTCACACCTACAAACTTTTTGAAAGGCTACTGTTAGCCCGTCTCACAGACCTCGTCGACCCAAAACTTATTCCAGAGCAAGCTGGATTCAGACCTGGTAACTCTTGTTGTGGCCAGATCATCAACCTCACACAACATATCGAGGACGGGTTCGAAACGAGGAAAGTGACGGGTGCAGTTTTTGTAGACCTGTCGGCAGCCTATGACACCGTTAATATTCAGCGCTTGCTATGGAAGGTTACCAACTTAACAGAGGACCCAAAGTTCATTAAAATTCTCAGAGAACTCCTCAATAACCGACGATATCAAAAAATTCTATGAATAATACCATCATAGTTGACTTCACTTCAGTCGTACTTAAATCTGATATACTGCAATCAGTCAGAAAATTTAATAAAAATAATAAAACCTGTAAGTTGAATACAACGCATCTACGAATTCCCGGCCCAAAGGTACCCGTTTACATATCTGACAATCTCCCCGCAAAAGCTCGAAAGTTGTTCTTCCTAGCGAGAGATTTCGCCTCCCAACATAAATATAAACATTGTTGGTCAGCCTATGGTAAAGATTACTTACGCAGAGAGGACGGCGCTCAACGCATCACCGTTAACTCGGAAATGGATTTTGCTAATATAATTGTAAAATGACTATCTGGTCAATTTTCACTAAAGCCCTGCATGTATTTTTATTACTATTTTAAAATATTAATTAATGTAATTCAATTAATTTCTCTTACCTATAAAACACCTACGCATATAAGCAAACAATTACACATAAACAACTCCACACACAATTACACACTCTTTTCGCTTCTTTTTGGGAATTCGATTCTAAAGGATATAAACAAGGAAAGCTTTTTTACCGTTGTTGTCTGTTCTATACCGATTGCCGCCTCCCTACTGAACTTCTTTTGTACAGGAGGGATCCGATGGGGAGCGATCGATTCATGTCATGTCTCTCTGATTTGTACAGCTATGCACATTAAACTCTGCCTCTATATTTTAAACCGTAATCTTCGATAACTTAAATCAAATAAACAATGACATTGACAACCTTTCAATAGCTGACTCTACTACATGTGATTTGGCAGATTGCTTAGACCTCATCCCAAATAACGAAAAACGTCTCAAAATTATCAGTCAAAACATAAGAAGCATAAATTGCAACATGCCAGGTTTTAATGTCCTATTAGCACAATCGAGAACTTCGTGGGACCTAATAATTCTCACGGAATGTTGGTTACCGCATACCTCAAATCTTCCGGTATTAAATGGCTATAACCATTACTCTACTAACAATAACAAAACACAAAACGAGGGTGTAGTTGTTTACATAAAAAATGGTATACATGTTAACGTTGTCGAGCCTGAATTTCATGACGCAAATTGTTTAATAATACAAATTAATAATGAAACCGTTGTTCTAGCTATTTATCGCCCACCATCGTATAAAAATATCTCATACTTCCTACAATCACTAAATGGAATATTAACAAACTATTCATCTTGTAAAAACATTATTCTCACCGGTGACATTAATATAGATATCAGTCCTACTAATCATGATCAAAATGCGTCACCTTACCTCGATCTAACCTCTTTTCACGGCTTGCTACCGGCTCACGTAATTCCAACACACGGAAAAACATGTCTAGATCACATTATTCTTAAAACTAAATTACCCGCAAATGTTTTTATAGTTCAAACAACCCTCACTGATCATTATACTGTCATCCTTTCGTTGAACAAATGTTTTCCCAGACACTTGAGACACATGATCTCACGGATAGATTCAGCTGGATTACTATCCGACCTAAAAAAAGCAAATTTTCAAACAGTTCTCGAGATGTTTGATGCAAACGAAGCAGCCGACAAACTGGTCCACATTCTTGAAACTATAGTTGAATCAAACACTAAAATGATTACCGTCTCCAAGCGAAAAACAATTATTAAACCCTGGATAACCCCAGGTCTCTTGAGATGTATAAAAAACAGAGACAATCTAAATAAAAAAAATAAAAGACATCCAGACAATGTAATACTAAAGACAACATACACAAGGTATCGAAACTACTGCAACAAAATTTAAAAAAAAGTAAAAAGGGAATTTGAAAGAGAAGAAGTTAAAAAGGCGGGCAAGGACAACCGCCGCCTTTGGAAAGTAATAAATAAAGTCTCAAATAGATCAAGACCTAAGTCATCACCTACTGAGTTAATAAGCCCACAGGCTCCACCAGTCCATTCCTTAAATAAAATAAACCACTTTTTTGCCAATGTTGGCTCAACCTTAGCCAGTAAAATAACCGCCCAACAGCAGGGTCATGATTACACCCCCTCTAGTACCCGACTACCTACCTATTCCCATTCCATGGTTATCCTGCCCACTGATGAGGACGAGGTAGCTGCCATTGTTTCCTCTCTCAAGCGCGACTGTGCCGTGGGCTGTGACAATATTTCTTCAAATCTTATTATTGTACATAAAAATCTTTTAGTACCATCCATTACTCACATCTGCAACTTGGCGATAGAATCTGGTACCTTTCCACTTGCGTTTAAAAAGGCACTCATCCATCCCATTCACAAGAGTGGGGACCGACACTGTATTAATAATTATAGACCAATAGCTATTCTGCCTACCTTATCAAAAATTCTGGAACGGCTATTGAACAACAGATTAGTGAAATATCTAGAGTCAAACAATCTGCTGTCCTCGCAGCAGTTCGGTTTTCGTGCAAAGAAATCGACGGCCATGGCGGTGCACGAGCTGACAAACTTTATTGTATCAAACATTGATGATAAAAAGAAGTCCTTAGCCATCTTTTTAGACCTAGCCAAAGCCTTTGATACGGTGTCGGTTCCAATCTTGCTGCGTAAACTTGAAAACCTCGGCATACGTGGAAATCAGTTGTCACTCTTCAAAGATTACCTAGCAAACCGCACACAATTTGTTAAAATTGATAACCACTTTAGTGACACCCTTCCCGTAGCTTTTGGAGTCCCTCAGGGAAGCATCCTTGGGCCCACGTTGTTTCTGGTTTATATTGACGAACTCTGCAATCTTTCTCTTCAAAACGGACGCATTATTACCTTTGCGGATGACACTGTGCTTCTTTTCAGTGCTGACTCATGGGAAGAGGTATATAACTGTGCCCAAGTTGGATTTAATACTGTTAATGGTTGGCTGAGAACTAACATACTCACCCTAAATTCCAGTAAAACCAAATATATAGCCTTTGCCCTAAGGAACAGCCCACAGTCATCTCTCCATCCATACTCCATTCTCGCTCACAACTGTACATTCCCGCATAACGGTAAATGTCTTGTCCTGAGTTGCAGAAAGTCGACAATATTAAGTACTTGGGGGTCACCTTGGATTCTAAAATGAACTTTGCCACACATATAAATTGTCTCACTACCAGAATACGGAAATTTATTTTTGTGTTTAAAAATCTCCGGTCTATCCTTAACTTCAAGCAACTACTATCTGTTTATTGTTCGTTGTGCCAATCGCTTCTGACATATTGCATCACCTCATGGGGTGGAACGTTTAAAACTAGCCTTTTACCACTTGAGAGGGCTCAAAGGGCAGTCCTTAAAGTTGCACTTTTCCTTCCTTTCCGTCATCCCACGGTAGAAGTTTATAAGTCCTCCAAAGTCCTTTCAATTCGTCAGCTTTTTATCCTCCATGTTGTCTTGAAACAACGTTCTCTTATTCCTTTTAAAAATACCCATCATAATAATGATATGAGAAGAAGAAGAAGAAGGGATATATGCCAACCTACATCAGTAAAAACCAAATTTGCACGAAATTACTTTTCTTTTCTTGGCCCATTTCTATACAACAAACTGAATAATCTACTCTCAATTCATGCCCTAAATATAACAACTTTTAAAAGAAAAATTACTGACTGGTTTATCACTTTGGATTATACCCAAATTGAAGACCTTTTCAAAACCATCTCCTAACAAAATGTACCCGTACAACATACACACAATTTCCCCACTCCACACACACTCACTCAACATCACACACACTCACCCCGCACACGACATACATTCACATACTTCCTCCCTTGCATGTATCCTTAATAAATTATTTTATTTCACTATTTTATTATTATTTTTGTTTTTGTAAATATAAATTTTTATGAGCGAAATTGGCAATGTTTTAATGCATGAGATTATTTGAATATTATTGTGATTTCAGTTCGTCTCCAGTTAACAATTTTTATGTTAAACCTTGTTTTTAGGGGGCCTGGTGACCTAACATACAGGTTTTGTTAAAAACTTAGTTTAGGCACCAGTCTTCCACAAATTAATTATACAATTGTATCTGTAGACTCTCTAATTTTTTTGTCTGTAAATTTGTGGTAAGAAATAAATAAAATTATTATTATTATTATATCAAGTGAATCTTCTGGATGATAGGAGTAGGTGGCGTGTCCAAAAGAATGGTCTGCCTCAAGGTAGCGTTCTGGCTCCCCTGCTGTTCAACATTACACCAACGACCAACCGGTGAGTTGTTATGTAAAGCAGCTTTTCCTTACCCAACCGGCTAACTCGTGGGTAGCAAGTAGCTTGAGACAATTGCAGGGATTAACTCACATGAAGCTGACTGAAGTAAAACACACTTAAGTTTGGTCAACTAATTTAATTCTTCAAGCACACATTCCATCAATACAATAACTTGAGGTTACAAAGTATGAACCACTCACTTTCTGAAGGGATATAGATTACCCACAATATTCAATGCTGGAGATATGATTCCTCAAACAGCATCGTTCTCTGTGTAGTTGTCCGTAAGCTTGCTGGATACCAGGTGATAAATATAATGCTCGGAACCTTTTGCAATAGGAGACTGCTGTAGCTTGAACAGCTAGTTGACCATTAGCTTTCTTAAGTATATAAAAATTATAGCTAAAGAGGCATTTGGAGCCCTGCCAAGGAGAAAAAATTGCATGTTAAGATCAAACGCACATGTGTCATGAAAATGGGCATTCAGACAAATTCAAAATAATACTCACAGCGCCTACTGGATTATTGATTATTACAAGCTTTTCATCTTGACGCTAGCCAGCCTTGCCCCATATAGCATTACGTAACTTTCTGGATCCTTGCCTTTGAGGTTATATTTGGACACCGTCCTCTCAACGCAAGTTCACTCGTAGTAAAGGTCAAGTCATCGCAACTACCAACCTTGAACACTTTACTTTTAAGCCATAGGCCTTTTACTAAATTATATTTTTTTTGTGACCAATGTGAAAAGACTTTACAATTAATCATTATATGTATTGAATTTGTGTGTTTGTTGTATTAAATGATTTCACACAAATAAGATACATATTTTATTTAAACTTTCACCTATGTCATACATATGTCAACGCCAGATGTTGCTAATATATGCACTGGCAATTTTTACCCGTTACAGTTACACAACCCGCTTCCTGTACGCTGACGACCTAGCTTTAACCTGCCAAGCTTCTGATTTTGAGGAGATTGAGGCTAATCTTTCCACCGCCCTTTCAGATCTCAGCCAATATTATGTTGACAACGCACTGAAGCGTGCGCCTTTCACCTACGTAATAGACAAGCGGGCCGAACGCTTAACATTTCATGGCAGGGGTTGCCAATCCTCCATAGTTCCCACCCAAAATACCTCGGCATTTCTCTGGACAGGTCCCTCAACTACAGAAGTAACTGCGAAAATGTCAAGTGGATGGTGCATTCAAGGAATAACCTGCTTCGCCGCCTAAAGCCCACCAGATGGGGGGAGTCTCCTCAAGTCCTGCGAACGACTGGCTTGGCACTCTGTTTCTCAGCTGGTGAATATGCAAGTCCAGTATAGAGCCGCTCTGCCCACTCCAAATTAGTGGATACAGCTCTGAATAAGACGTGCCGGATTGCCACAGGCTACCTCAAACCGACTCCTGTGCGAATGCTGTATCCACACGGAACAGAAAAAACAGTGGAAATGCAAAGTAGGCGTGGCACGCGTGTCACTAATAAGCGCATCCACGCAAAACTGATTCTAGTCGTGTTCTAACATTGCGTCGAGTTGCTAGTCTCGCGACAAATTTATTTTTCCGTAACTGTGCCGTTTTGTTCCATTTTGGAGAGCAAAAATGATAGTAGGAGAAACAATCTTAAAAATGGAGTTGTTTCGTAGCATCGGTAAAAACGATTTTATTTGTTTTCTAATAAAATCTTAGTAAATTTAAATTTACTAATAATTTAATAAAACGTCGTAGTTAAAATCAACCTTACTCGATTAAAATAAAGTTTATTTTGGATTGAATGTGTTCACTATTTCGTTCTCGAAAGTTCTTCGGGTATTGATTTTATAGATAGATATCGATAAAAGAAAATAGGCACCTATATTTTCTTTTATATTAGGTGGATTAAATATTTCCAAAAAAATGGAAGTATGCTGTATTGCATGCAAAATAATTATTACAATGATTATTTATGCAGCAATTTCTTGAAATCACTAAATGAAAAATCCTTCTGATATTTAGATTTCCCAAAGAAGCTAGCGTCAAAGAGAAATGGATAGATGCAACGGGTAGAGTTAATTGGATGCCATCCAAATCAAACACGATATGCTCTGAACATGTTTTAGAAGTTGATTTATTAAGCCGTTTTTGAGTTTTAGCGAGACTAACGAAATGTAATAGATTTTTATACATAGAATATTTTATGTTTACACAATACTACGCCATTCATCCTACAGTTTTACTGAACTCCAAACAAGGTTTATTTTTTCGAATTAAGAAATCTGGTATCTATTCGATATCGATAATGTAATGTTACTTCCATGGTTGAGTAGCAGAATATATCGACCTATGACACGAATGTCAAACTTACATCATACGCAATAAAGTTTATAATTGCAACCACTGAGAATACCGCCATCTATGGTCGGGTAGCGGCATTTAATTGGAAATAGAATCTAGTTTGACTTTAGATTACAAAACGTCGTAAATACTTTCTGCACTAACGCAAAATAAATCCTATTTAAAGAGTGTGAAGATTTTTTTCTTGGTGTAGGATATGTGACTTATGCTTGTTTTGACTAAAATTAAAACGACAAATCAAACGATCGGCTTATTTGTAGTGCATTATATGATTATCAGTTTATTTGTGTGAGTTTGGCGACAACGGTTCCCATAGTAATTTTGCTACATTGCACTTCCACTGTTTTTTTCTGTTCCGCGTGTATCCACTTATCGGCATCGCGCCCCCAGAAATTCGCAGGACTATAGCAAGTCGCACAGAGAGGTCGAAACTAAAAAACGACCCACGCCACCCAATGCACAATTGCACCCCAGCGCCTTAAAAGCCGGAAAATTTTCTAGGATGCGTGTGTCTATGTGATGGCAACTCCTCTTCGGCGAGATGCGACCTTGGGCAAGAGAAACTCAAGCATCCTGAAAATTTAATCGGCCCATCGGAGTGCCTTCCTCCTGGGCACACTCTGCCGTGGTCGACCTGGAAAACCCTAAATAGACTCCGCACTCGGGTTGGCCGCAGCAAGGACAACCTCCTCGGGTGGGGGTTCTCTGATGGCACTAGTCTTCAGTGCTTGTGCAGCATCTCTCCGCAGACCATGGTCCATCTCACGGAGTGCGCAGCATGCCCTGTCACCTGTACTTACGAAGACCTTATGACTGCGTCACCGAATGGTATTGCCGTGGCTGAATTCTGGGCCAAACACAATATTTTACTTTTATATTTGCCATCGACACGCTAAGAAGAAGAATTGTTAAAATTTGCTGTAAGTTTTCCGAAAGTAAAAATAGTTAGCTAAAAATAGTTAGTTCTGTTTCAAGTAATTTGGAAGAGCAACCTTGAAATGTTCTGATTTAATCATTTTAAAGAGTATTGTTCTCCCCTCACCGCTTTGCACCACTTAAGGTTACACTAGGCGAAAATTCTTCCATACAAACGTAGTCCGTAGATTATTCTACTGTTTGACAATGTACGTTTAAAATAAAAAGTGATATTAATTTGTCTTATTATTATCTAGGCCTGTATGGTAACAAAAAAGTAATAAAAAAACTTTTTTACAAAAAAATACTACCGACTTCCAAATAAGAAAACTACAAAGTGAAAAATAACTTTATTTTTGGAAGTCGGTGTCTTTCGTAGGTACCATTTTTTTCATTATGGACACCGACTTCCAAAAATAAAGTTATTTTTCACTTTGTAGTTTTCTTATTTGGAAGTCGGTAGTATTTTTTTGTAAAAAAGTTTTTTTATTTTTCACTTTTTAGTTGTACCTACCTAATAGGCAAGTTGTTTAGTAAGTTTCCTATAACGCCAGAATAGATTACCCGAATATCATGAAACTTGAACAAAACCGATCAAATGAGAGATCTGCTTACCCCTTAAGAGCATACTGGCGTGATGTTATGTTATGAAATGGTATAAACAATAAACAGACATGCGATTTCAGCAGTCCCGAGAGATTTGCCGTTATTTATTGAAGAGTTCTGTTGTATATCTTCGAAGTTCTTCACCAAATTAAAATGGGACCAATTTCGGAACATACTCTTTCAAACAAAAAAAGAATTTTCAAAATCGGTCCACAATTGACGGAGATATCGGTGAACATACACAAAAAAAAAAAAAAAAAAAAAACATACAAGAAGTCGAACATAGAACCTCCTCCTTTTTCGAAAGTCGGTTAAAAATAGTAAATATTTGAAAGTTATGAGCGTCGAAAGTTCCACATTTCGACACTAATTTTAACGCATTTTTGGGCGCGAATAAATACCATAAGAAGACGGAAAATTGCAAAACGGCCACCATACAGGGATAGATTAGTAGTTCAACAATGCAAATAATTTTATTTTGAACAGAAACAGATACGTTTAGTAGTTTTTTCATGATATCCAGACTACCAAAAGTCTGTTTATAAAATTTCGCGCGCTCGGTTTCGTCCTAAATCATTATCCATTTCGCTACAAATTTGCAAAAGTGTGTATTCTTACGCGAACTAGCTTCCTACTGCTCATCAAAGCATCTATCTCTTCCGCACGTGTTGTCGGTTGATATGAAATGAAAGAAAAGAAAGAAAGAAAAATATTTATTTGTGACCCGCACAGGAGACACGAGATAAGAAAAACACAAACAATAATAAAAAATAAAAATAAATTACCCCGTGCGAGACCAAAAAGGCTCCTATCTCAGCATGAGCAACGATATCAAAAAGAAAATAACGCTGCGCTGATATTCTGATAGGGCCCAATGTTGATGCCACGGACACATTTACGGAAACGGATCATATTATCATATTTAAGAAATAAAAATAGAACAAGATATATAATATCAAAATAGTATAAATAAATAAACACAGTAGGTGAGTCGCTGTATGTAAGTGTATACGTATAAAATAAATATCTAAATAAAACACAATAAATATACGACCAAAATCTCGACGGCTCTATGATCATATGTCAAAACCGTAGACAAACGACAGAGCGCGTGTCAATCTGTGGACGGCGTCGCGTCGGTTGTCAAAATGAAAATATCAAAATAATAATAATGGAAAAGAAAAGCGCGGGAAACGTTCGAATTGATAGGCGCGATTTTTTTTCCTTATTACAAAAAAATTGATTTATATTGTAAATAGTGGTCAGGAGGGTGTAGTTTGTATATAACTATTTTATTTTTAGTATTTAATTCATTATTTCATCTTTTTCTTTGGTAAGTCCTTGAATTTTCTGTTTTTGTATGGAGGAGCCCCCTGACCCAGGGGGCTCAGTTCCCCAAGCAACATGTTTTATAACTTTACCTTCAAACGAATCAGACATGGAAACAGATACATCGATCTGTTCCAATAACACAGTTTCTGCTAATCCTACACGCAAATTAAAACGTCCCCGCACTCACAAAACCTGTCGCCATTGCAACAAACGCCGGCGAAAACGCAACTCAACTGCGGAATGTAAAGAAACGGACTGTACATGTGACGCTATTGATACTATAAATGAAAAGAACCAGATTCCTAATTCTCAAATCTCTCATCCACCGCAAAATATTTTATCAGACCATCAACAAATTGCTTTTTCAAAACCAACCCGCCCGCAACCTACGCCAGTAGGACGGCTAACCTACGAACATACTGATCTAGCTCCTTACATCGTCCACATTCAAAGAGAATACAATAACCCTAATGACTCAGTATCCTTGCACCCGGTGACCTTTGGAAAATTCCTCAGGAAAGAAAATTTCCAAGGTATAGTTAATGGCAGCTTAAAAAAAATAGGAAGGAATCGAATGTCCCTTACTTTTACAGATTTCGACAAAGCTAACATATTTTTGAACCATGAGAGCCATAAAAATAATGGGTTTAGAACCTTTATACCCTCATTTAATATCACTCGCATGGGCCTCGTTAGGGGCGTTCCGTCAGAATGGTCTCCAGAAGAGGTATGTGACAACATTTCAGTGCCTATTGGTTGCGGAAAAATCCTGAAGATCCGGCGTTTAAATTACAGGACTGTTGTAGATGGCTCTCCTGTATGGAAGCCATCACAAACAGTAGTCCTGACATTTGATGGCCAGGTGTTGCCTAAGAGAATATATATGTGCTACAATGCTCTCCAGGTTGAACTTTATACATACCCTACAATACAATGTTACAACTGTGCCAGGTTTGGACACACTAAAGTACAATGCAGATCTTTGCCCCGCTGCTATAAATGTGGTCAAGCACACACAGGCGAAACATGTAAGATTAGTGAGGACAAGGCTACCTGCTGTCACTGCTCAGGGTCTCATTTTGCGACAAGCAAAAGTTGTCCAGAGCTTGACAGACAAAAACGCATAAAACGTTCCATGGCTGAGTCCTGCATTTCATATGCTGAGGCTAATAAAATACACCCACCTGTTGTAAGATCATATGCTGACATTGTATCAAGTCATGCTTCTAGTGTAGGCCGGTCTTCTAACAACTTTCCTACCTCATCCCCCACACTGTTATCTCCAGTAAAGACGACATCATACAAAAAGACAATTACTAGACAACCCAGTCCACGTCAACATCATCCATCCAATCACCTGTCCTCACATAAAGAACTGACCAAAGACTATCAAATCCCCTGTCCAGCCAATGGCTGTGCATATACAGACCAATCAAACAAAGAAAATCCTCCATCTATAATTGATGTAATTTTGACCCTAATTAGCTCCCTTTCACACTCAACAATTATTAAACCTGACCACGTTGCATCCATAGTTGAAACCTTGAACAAACTCGTACACACTCATAATGGCTGCCACCAACAATGTGCCGAATAACTTTAATAATTCTAGCGCTGTATTGTCTTCATTGCATTACCCCCATGTGGTGCTGCAATGGAACTGCCGCAGTGTAAATGACAAAAAAGCAGAACTTTCATACCTTTTGAATAAACACTGTCCCACAATAATAGCCTTATCAGAAACCTGGCTTAGACCAGGTTCTGTCTTCAAAATAAAAAGTTATTCCTGTCTTAGAGAAGACAGGAGTGACCGTTATGCTGGAGTAGCTTTACTTGTTAAAAACAATATCCTATATAAACCTATTCCTCTTCCCTCTCATGATGATTTTACAGCAGTTGCTGCACTTATTACTAATATATGTTTCGTTTCTATATATATTACAAAGCCTTCTTCTTCTAGTTTCCAACAGCTCAGCAACATTCTTCAGACTCTTCCTAGGCCTCTCATTCTATTAGGTGATTTTAACTCCCATCACACATCTTTTGGCAGTACAAAATCAGATATCAATGGACAGGAACTTCTCAACTTACTTCACGAACACAATCTCTGCCTCCTTAATACAGGTTCTCCAACTCGCCGTACAAATCCTTCCCAACATCGCAGCTCTGTTGATCTTTCAATCTCATCACCTTCCTTGGCTTCTTCTCTTACTTGGCACACACTCTCTTCTACCTATTACAGTGATCACTTTCCTATAATTGTATCTTTCCCTGGCAAAAAAGTCAAAGCTACTCCAATCAAACCCAGACTTAAATATAAACTTGTAAATGACAATTGGCCTAAGTTTAAAAACTACATGGACACTAACATTTCAGACTTACCCAAAAATAGTGACACAGAAATATGCTCTAAAGAATTTACCAAACTAATGATACAAGCAGCTGATACATACTTTCCTATAAAAAATGCTTCTAAGGGCCAAATACCTTCACCTCCTTGGTGGGATAATGAATGTACATTGGCTATTAAAAAAAGGAAAGAGGCAGAGGATATATACAAATTAAACATGACCAACGAAAACTTTAATAATTTAATGGATATAATGTCTGATACAAAAACTCTCCTTAAGAAAAAGAAATTTATGAGTTGGCGAAGCTTCTGTGCTTCCATCTCTCCTAGAACACCTCCTTCAGTTATATGGACAAACATAAAACATTTCCGCACTGGAACTTCTCCAAACACTTTTAATACTATTCCTTCGTCCTTAACCGAGGAATTCTTAAAGAATTTAGCTCCTCCTTTTGTTCCACAACAAGATTTAGTTTCTGTTCCTCCTCAAATTTCTTCAAATGTTTGTACATCATTCCTTGATGGACCCATAACTCTGGCAGAACTCAAAGGTGTCCTATCCTATGTCCGGGATTCTTCTCCTGGACAAGATGGAATTCCTTATTCATTTTTTTCAAATCTTGGTGATAATAGTTTACTCTATTATTTAGAGGTTATAAACTCCGTAATTCTGACAGGTGACGTTCCGGAATCATGGAAGTTACAGACAGTGTTGCCCATTCTAAAACCTAATAAGAATCCATCAGAAAGTACCTCTTATCGCCCCATAGCTCTATCTCCTGTGATAGCGAAATTAGCTGAGCACCTTATAAAAAATAGATTAGAATGGTTTTTAGAAAACAATCATTTACTCCCAGATTCACAGTTTGGCTTCAGAAAGGGAAAGAGCACCATGGATAATGCTGGTTTACTCATTACTGATATTCGTCTGGCATTTTCAGGAGATGAGTCTGTGGTAGCCGCATTCTTGGATATAAAATCAGCCTACGATAACGTTTGCCTTTCAATACTAAAGAAAAAGTTACATAAGTTACAAGTTCCTCCAAACCTAATCCGTTTTATCATTAATCTTTTGTCTGGTCGTAAAATAACAATTAATGAATTGACCAGAATGCTATGGAAAGGGCTTCCACAGGGCTCCGTGCTCAGCCCTATTCTCTATGCCATATATACATATGACCTTGAAAGCTCGCTGGCCTCAACATGCAAAATTCTGCAGTACGCCGATGATGTGGTTGTTTACAGTACTGACAAATCTATTAATATCGCTTGTGCCTCTTTGTCCAAAGCTTTAGATATTCTTAAGATCTATTTGGACAAAGATGGACTAGAACTCTCTGTGTCTAAGTGCTGTGTGGTGCTCTTTTCTAGAAAACGTAAGCCTCCTCCAATTATTCTAAAATACAATGGAGAGCCTATTCCGGTAAAATCTCATGTTAAATTTCTAGGTCTAGTTTTAGACTCTAAACTCACTGGTAATCCACATTGTGATTATATTGCTGGAAAATGTGAACGTGCTCTAAACATCCTCAGATGCCTGTCAGGTGTCTGGTGGGGTGCACATCCTTTTTCACTTAAATTAGTTTATAATGCACTGATAAGGAGTGTATTGGATTATGGCACTTTTTTACTGGAACCGTGTAGCGCTGCTGGTATGAAGAGACTGGATGACGTCCAGGCCAAGGCCCTTCGAATCATAACTGGTGCGATGAAATCTAGCCCCATAAACGCATTACAGGTCGAATGTGCTGATCCTCCCCTCAAGTTACGTCGACAGTACCTGGCAGACAGATTTTTCTACCGCATCTTTCAGTTTTCCAACCACCCATTGGTCATCAAAATTCATCAACTTTCAGATTTCATCAATTCATCCCCATACTGGGTACATAAACCTTTACCGCATCTAGTTGTTAGTCTCAGAACACACACAATCATAACTACACCCACACACCACTCTTCAATTTTTCCTATTTTTGAATCAGATTTTAAAGCGTTAATAATTTCACCTGAAATACATTTGAATAATGATATCATAAAAGGTGACGCTAATGCCAACTTCTCTTTTAAAGCTGTAGTTGACGAGCTTTGGCCTCGTTGGCACCATGTTTACAGCGATGCTTCAAAACACACAGGAAATCAAAATGTTGGTGTGGGCATATTCCATTCTCAATACAAAATAGTTCAAAAAATTAAACTACCTCCAGAAACTTCAATTTTCACTGCCGAATGTTTTGGTATTTTTAAGGCCCTAGAATATGTCCTTCTAATGAAACTCTCCAAAACAGTAATTTTCGCAGATTCCATGAGTGCATTAAAGGCTTTAGCAAAATTTCCCTTTAAATCAAACAATCTTTCCCCGGTTACTCTGATGTCAAGAAATTTATTACTAAAGTGTGAAAGTAAGGGATATTCGGTGTCCTTCGCTTGGATTCCTAGTCATAGTGGAATTATTGGAAACGAAAAAGCGGACCAATTAGCTAATGAGGCCATTGCGTGTGGCGATACGTTTTATTTTAAAATCTACCCTCAGGACTTGAATGCTCTTCCCAGGGTCCGTCTCAAGGAATTTTGGGGGGAGGCTTGGAAGAGCAGTAGTCAAGTGAAAGGCAAGTATTACTTTTCTATTCAACCTGAAGTCCCTATTAAGCCTTGGTTTTTTAAAACAAAGTTTGGTAAAAGAGCTACTTCAGTATTGATACGCATGCGTTTGGGTCACGTGTGCAGTCCTGCACATCTCGCTCGGTTTCGCATTATCGACAATGATACTTGCGAGTGCGGGGAGGAGGATGCTGACACGAATCATATTATTCTTAGATGTTCACTGTATGATCATACTCTGCTATATACAAGACTATCGATTTTAGAAGTCCCATTTCCCACTAGCATACCGTGTTTACTGTTTGATAACTCCATTCCGATATATAAAGTCTTAGCTTCATTTATCGAAGCTAATGACATAAAATTATAACTGTAACTATTTAATAGTTTAATATAATTGTATTTAGTTATTTCTAGATTATTAATTTGTTTATTAATTTCATTTCATTTCTTTCTCTTTCCCTTCCCTTTGTTCCTTCCTTGATCATTTTCTCTGAATGTTAGTTCTATTCCCGTCCGTCCGCGATCTTTATCTTACCCATACGTTTCCCCGTTTTAATTATAAAAAAAAAAAAAAAAAAAACTATTCTTCCCCTGCATTTCCTCGTCTTTCCTACCCATACAAGAGATGATGCAACTCAAGCCTGAGAGATCAAGACTAACTTCACAAGAAGAAATTAATAAAAATATAGAAGAACTGAAAATGAGAGACAAAATCAGAAATAACTTGACTCTGGCAAATGCACAAGATGTGCGAAGCCAAACTCCTCCGATGAGGATAAAAAAAAAAAAAAAAAAAAAAAAATAATGGAAAATTATGTAAGAAATTGCTGTTAATAAACAAGGTGAAAAGATTGCTAGTATTCGATAAAACAGAATTGTGTGAATATTACTGTGTGTGGTGTGTAGTGTTCGGTGAAGTGTTCGCCAGAAAGTTTAAAACCAAGAACAAGGAACATGATAGAAGATAATATAACTGCGTGCAAACCCCGGCCGGGTAAGTTTATTCGCTGGCTTCCTTTTGCTTGCGTAATAAGTACTGCTTGAAATTAGTACTAAATGTTCCAATCGTCTTTATAGCGCGAAACGGCGGAGGAAGATCATTCCAGATACGAGAGGCAGCGAATTTGAAACTGCCACGGAATGCAGCAGTTTTGTGAGACGTCAATAAAAGGTAGGCAGAAGCTCTCGTTCTGACTTTGTTCACATCGCGGGACCAGGTCAGTTTACTGAATAGATAGTCTGGTTTTTTTGTGAGAATAGTGCCAAAGAGCAGGGTAGCCAAATGTAGCTTTCTACGATCTGACATTCTCATCAAATTACCCTTATTTAGAAAAGGAGTTACATGAGATCTAGGAGGTATGGAAAAACAAAATCTTGCACAAGCATTCTGTACTCGCTGTATCAACCTTTCGCTCCTGCCCAGAATGCACGCCCCATACACAGTGTCAGCGTAGTTCAGCTGGGATAGAACTAGTGACTCACAGAGCAAGATACGCATATCCACACTTATGTAGGGACGCACACGGTACAGGAGCTTAAGCCTGTAAAAGCAGTTGCGCACAGCCTCCATGATATGGGTCTCAAAGTGCAGGCACTCATCAAACACTACCCCAAGATTACGGGCTTCCCGGACCCTTTCAATGGAACAGCCGTCAATCTTCAAGTCCAAATTCACATTAGCCATTTTATTCAAAAAATCTCTAGATCCCAGTAATATAAATTTAGACTTAGCTGGGTTCAAAACTAATGAGTTTCTCATCGACCAGGCTGAGACCCTATCCAAATCCTCATTCAGTCCATTTACTGTGTCCACAGACTGCTGGGGATGAAAAGAGAAATACATCTGCAGATCATCAGCATATATGTGGAACTTGGTGTTGTGCAAGCAGTTAATGATGTCAGCACTGTACAGAATGAAGAGTAGCGGACCCAGGATCGATCCCTGGGGTACACCCCTATTCACATGCTTATGACTAGAGGATTTAACGGCTCCATCACTGTCGCACGTCACCTGGACAAACTGAGAACGGTGAGTCAAGTAACTCTCAAACCACTTTACTGTCTCAGGCTGACATCCATAATAAGACAACTTCGATAGGAGGAGCGAGGTATTAATAGAGTCAAAAGCGCGTGAAAAATCCAGTAAGACCAGCAGGGTACCCATGCCCTTATCTCTAGCTTCCAGAATATTCCCAACCACATCAAGAAGAGCTGTGGCTGTGCTGTGCCCCTTGCGAAAGCCCGACTGAACAAGCGGCAAAAAGCTGTGATCCTCAAGGTAAGACCGAAACTGGTTAGAGACAACCTTCTCCAGGACCTTGGAGAGGCATGGCAGTAAACTAATCGGACGAAGTTCCTTCACACTGGTAGGACTAGAAACTTTAGGGATGGGTCTAACTATTGCCAATTTCCACAGATCCGGGAAAGATGAGGTGGTGATGGAACGGTTAATGATGGCCGTTATAGCTGCAAGGGTCCGAGGAAGAGTCATCATCAGCATCTCAAGAGAGATATGATCACAACCCTGTGCATTGGACTTGAGACTTTGCAACAGCTTCAGCACCATATCCTCATGAACGGGCTCAAGCTGGAAGTGACAGTTACTAAATCTGTGGTGCTCAAAGTACTTCAGATCAGCAGAAGAAACCTTACCGGTACCAGGCACATCCAAAAAATGTTCATTAATTTTTTCTGGGTTGTTACAAAAATGGGGTAATCCATGGTCTGGTTTATTAGAGATACTAGTGGCTATGGTAGATTTGATGTGTTTCCATAACTTCTTAGGTTGTTTAATGTTGTTATTTATGTAAGTTTTAAAATATGCACGTTTCTCACTCTCAATGGCCGCCCTAACAATATATTTGAGCTCTTTATATGAGTTGATATGACGCAGGGATTTAGTGGTTTTGGACTTTATGTGGCTCTTGTCCCGCAATTTCATCATTTGTTTGATAGTGGATGTTATCCAGGGGCAAGACTTTTCTTTTATTAAAACTTTTTTAAGTGGTGCATGTAAATCAAACAAGTTCCAAATAAAATGATTAAATGTTTCAACCATGCAGTTCACATCCTCCAGACTTTCGATGTATTCCCAGTCCATCTTATTCAGGTCCTTGTTGAACTGGTCAATTACTATATCCCTGAGAGGTCTGTAGGTGACCCAGTGTTGGGAAGGCTTCTCTACTTTGAAGTTAAGCTCAACCGACACAACCGCGTGTTGACCGAGCTCAGGTACGTGAGATACGGAGACCTCACGTATACGGGCGTCCGTACACACGACGTCAATGAGTGATTCACTATGATCAGTGAAATGTGTCGGTTCAGTAACTATTTGTCGCAATTTACAGCATGTTAAGAAGTTGTTCAGTAACTTGGCTTTATTGTCCGAAGGGCTTAACATGTTTATATTAAAGTCACCCAACAGAACAATCTTGTCAGCGCCAGCAAAGGAGAAAAGAGAGTCGGAAATCGCATCAAGGAAGATGTTCACGTCAAGCCATGGCGGTCTGTATGCAGTACCGACGATGACGGAGTGCGAGTTGACGTTCAGCCGGAGCCACATCTGCTCGACTTGCGGCGCGCTCGGGTGCGGCACGGCGCACGCGCGCACTCCGCGCCGCACATAGAAGCCCACGCCGCCACCGCGCCCGCCACGCACCGCGGGCGGGCGCGGCACGTGACGCAGCCGGTAGCCCGGGACAGCCGGCGCTCGACCCTCTTCCCCCCGCCTAAGCCAAGTCTCGTTTATCGCCATGATGTCCACCGCACAGTTTGCCATAGCCACAATAAACTCATCATGGCGCGTACCTAGCGAACCCGCGTTAAACAATCCAACTTTTAAATGCTTAGTCTTAATCATTTTGACAATTCGTGATCTTGGATGTGTATGCATTTTAACCCCGCGCACAAAATAGTTCGTGCCGTTGACTAGTGTAACCTTAATGGGTTGCCAGAAGATACCTTTTTACTATTTACTAATAATAAACAATTATTTGCTGGGGTATAGTTTTATCCGGAGTGTCTTCCACTGCTACGTCGGCGCAGACTAGTAGGAGCCCCGAAGACGATCTTGGCAGGTTGTTGGTTCATAGGGCTAAGAGAGTGCCCGCTCCAGGCACCAACCATGCGGCACGGCCGGCTCCTAGTTAGTGGTAGATGAGCACCTCTGTGTTAAAAAAACGAAGAAAACATACTTTTATTTTGTTAATTTACTTCACGCGGGAGCCGCCACGAAGCAAATATACTTCTACCTAGGGGCGCACGGTTGGCGCAGTGGTTGAGCGATTGACTGCTGCGCTGCGTGTCGCGGGTTCGATTCCCGCACGGAACAAATATTTGTATGACCTACAGATAGTTGTGCCGGCTCTGGGTGTTTGTGTGTGTGAGTTTATATGTTTTGTTTTGTTGATACAGGAATAAATTCCTAGTGTGGGGCAAAGTTAAAAAAAAAAAATAATAATAATAATAACCTGACTTGTACCCAAAGGCCCTGCCAAATTCGTTTTTTTTTACCAGAAATCGCGCAAGACAAAGAGGTTTGGAAGGACAAAGGCCTCTCTACTTGACCCTGCTGTGGGACACAAGTTAGGCTATACAAAACATATATTCTGGTCCATTGCTTGTAAGAATAACATAAGGAGTAAAAATAATAGACAGTTGTTCATGTACCTGTATAATATATTTCTGAACAAGTACAAACATAAAACTCGAGTTAAGATCCTTGTATTTCGACGTCTGTTCCACGACTGAGCTCGCAGGGCTGGCACGACAACCAAAATGGCGTTTCCCCCACCATTATTTCTCCATTTCAATCAATTCGCTCTGATTGGTTAGTCGTGTCATCCACGAATCCAGTCGGTACTACTGGTGCTTTAGTCAAAACAATACTTTTAACATAAATAATAAGTATATAAAATGTAACATACAAAAAAAAATATCTAATCAATCGAATCGAGGTAATCGAAGCCGTTGCCATTGTTTTTCTATGGTGAAAGGTTATGTCGTTTGTCACTGAGGCCGCATTGACAATCAATTCAGATTCTGAGGCGGTACGAACTTCGCCGGGTCAGCTTGTTATTACATAATAAAAACTGTTTTACAAAAATAATAATAATAATCTTTATTTACCACAAAATATATACAGAGTTTGAAATACATCATTATCATTATATCTTTATGTTGAAATTCTGTACAAGAATAATACTCTACCTCTTAAGCTAGGGTAAACCTGGAAATATACAACCTGGAAGAAAGGAACCAGGAAGTCGGTAGCATTTTTTTGTAAAAATGATTTTTATTTCTCTTACTAGTTGTGGTACCTAATAGGCAAGTTCTATAGTAAGGTACCTAAAAGGGGCTGGGCTGTGTTAGCAAACTTACGCTTTGAGCTGTCAGCGACAAGCCTTGTAGGACTTGGCTTTGTTGATGCAGTCCTACCAGTCAGTAGTCAGTGGTCTTGAGGAAGAGCGCTACGGTCGTGTAGATCCTCAAGGCAAGTGCGATGATGTTCCTTCTCGTGGTTGCCGCCCTGTTTTTTGTTTAATTCCCTATGAAATAGACGTAACAGAAATCACCGAGCGACGTATCACAGGGGTGGCGAGGTCATGCCCCTGGGTGTCCACCATTGAACAAGAACAATGATGGATAGTAATGACCTCCCGCGTGTTTGTGCCGTTCTCGGGGACCCGTTCGGGAGGATGATGGGATCCTGGTGGCTGAGCCGATGAGCGTAGGCGGTTTAACGTCTCTGAGGCAACACTCCACTTTGGGCCGGATTTATTCTCACACGGGAGGCCGTAGCTTAGCCAGCTGCTGTCAATCGGTTGCGGGGTCAGACGGCCCCCAGGCGAGTTCACTCCCATTGGGGTCTTGCAAACGGCGGCGCTCGCTCGCATCGCTAGTGGTAGCGGTGTGTTTTGGTGCTGTGCAGTCTCGTGAGCAACTAATGGGGGGGGGGGGATAGTTGAGGGATGAATTTTTATTAATATCCCTCGACTAATCCCTGGTGCTACCGTAGCATCGCCACTAGAGCACTCCATGGCGGGTGGGGATAGTTGAGGGATGAATTTTTACTTGGGAATTTTTATGGATAATATAAATAGAAAAAACACAAGGCGGGACCGGCGAAAGCTGGGACTGCGCTCCAAAAGGCAGGACCGGCGAAAGCTGGGACCTTTAGCAGGACTACCCAGAGGCGGGACTGCGGCGGTGTCGTCTCGAGGTGGGGCTGCGGCGGAGCCGTCAAAAGACGGTACTGCTGCGGCACTGTCGAGGGACGGGAGTGCTGCGCGACCACCGTTGCCCAACGGTAGACGGGCGGTACTGCAAAACGTCTAGCGGGATCGCCCAAAGGTAGGAGATATGAGCCTAAAGTCTTCTGGTTTTGGATATCCAACCCCTAGGAGACTCATTCGCTTACCAGCCAGTGCATCGCATGTGCACAGGCGGGATCGTCTCGAGGTGGGGCTGCGGCGGGACTGTCAAAAACGGAACTGCTGCGGCACTGTCGAGGGACACTGCTGCGGGACCATTGTTGGGCGGTACTGTAACCAAGCCCACCGGGAATAAGGGTACTGCCAAAGCTGGCGCGACACGGGTAACTAGCATGATATCCGATAAAATGCAAACTATGTTTGAGTTTGAAAGGTATTTTAAGGTCCAAATCCCTACAATAGAGGACTTGACGAAGGGACTCGATCCACCAGAACAATATAGTCTGACCGACGAGCACGGCCTATTATGATAGGCTTGAATCACACATTTTTATCACAGTTTGGGAGCAAAAACCGTGATAAAATGCGTGACACAAGCTTATCACCGAGGCCATGCTCGCCCCGCTGGTGTGGTACACTGATGGATCCAAAATGGGATCAGCTACAGGAACGGGAAAATACGCAAAAGGTTACAAATGTAGCAAAACCTTAGGGAAGATGGCAACTGTATTCCAAGCAGAAACATACCATAATAACCTGTGCTCAAGAGAATATAGATATAGGAACCTGAGGTAAATCATCCTACAAAGTGGACTCCAGACTTATTCTGGATGCTGTCCAAGCCCGAAACAGGCTTGGGAAGCATAATAGGGCGAGACTGATGTGGGTCCCTGGGCACAAAGGAATCCATGGTAACGAAGTGGCAGATGAACTGGCAAGAGAGGGCTCAGCAAATGATTTTGAGGGTCCAGAACCATGTGTAGACATTTCGGTGTGTCTCGTAAAAGCCACATTTAAGGAGTTTGCAGATCACAGACAACGAACACATTGGCTGTCTACTACTGGTCTACAACACTCCAAGAAATTCCTAGGCTCTACGTTCAAAGCCCGCAATGCATCTGGAATATGAGCAGGGGGCAAATCCGCTACCTGCTTGGGGCCTTTACTGGGCACTTTGAAACCAACGACATGCTCATGAAGATGGGTCTAACCGCGACACCCATATGCAGGTAGTGTGGGGAACATACGGAACGCATGAAGCACCTTCTGTGCACATGCGATGCACTGGTTGGTAAGCGAATGAGTCTCCTAGGGGTTAGATATCCAAAACCAGAAGACTTTAGGCTCATATCTCCTAGTCTCGTCGTAAAACTCGTGAAAAGAGTTTTCAACGAGATTGGGGAGGAGTAAGTTATCTAGGGGACCACAATAGATCCCAATGGGTCGAAGTATCCGAGTTACTTCTCGGCCCCTCCACAAGATAAGATAAGGTACCTAAAAAGCCAGAATACATTACCCGAATATGTTGAAACTTGAACATAACCGGTGAAATAGGAGTGTACCAAGGTGAATTGTACACATCGGTGTACCCCTTTAGAACGTACTGGCGTGATGTTACATTATGAAATGGTATTATCAATAACAGACAGACATGCTAATGCAGCAATCCCGAGAGATTGGCTGTCATTTATAGAAGTTTTGTTAGATATCTCCGAAGTTCTTCATGAGATCTTCACGAAATACAAATGGGACCAATTTAGGAACATGCTCATTCAAACAAAAACATTTTCTTCAATTGACGATGAAATCGGTAAAGTTTTTCCCCGTATTTAAACGAATATGCGATGTTAGAGAATCCTTTCGAGTAAAAATACACTGACATATTTCACAGTTGTAAGGTTTTTCCCCTAGTGTGTACACGAATATGCGTTGTTAAAGTACCCTTTTGAGTAAAACTACGCTGACATATTTCACATTTATAAGGTTTTTCCCCGGTGTGTACTCGAATATGCCTTGTTAATTTACTCGAATTTGTAAAACTACGATGGCATATATCACAACTGTATAGTTTTGTCCCAATGTGTACACGAATATGCTGTTTTAAATGATTCTTTAAAGTAAAGCTACGTTGGCATATATCACATTTGTATGGTTTATCTCCTATGTGAACACGAAGATGCTGTGTTAAATGTCTCTTTTGATTAAAAGTACACTGACATATTTCACATTTGTAAAGTTTTTTCCCAGTGTGTACACGCTTATGCTTTGTTAAATTACTCTTTTCGGAAAATCTACAATTGTGGCTTGTGAAATGAATCTTTTGACTGAAGCTACGCTGACATATACTACATTTGTAAGGTTTTTCATTTGTGTGCACCAGAATATGCCGTGTTAAATTAACTTTACGGGCAAAACCACGCTGGCATATATCACATTTGTAAGGTTTTTCCCCAGTGTGCACACGAATATGCCGTGTTAAATGACTGTTTTCTGAAAAAACACGCTGACATATTTCACATTTGTAAGGTTTTTCCCCTGTGTGTACTCGAATGTGCTTTATTAAATCATCTTTTCGGGTAAAACCACGCCGACATATATCACATTTGAAAGGTTTATCCCCAATGTGTAGACGAATATGCCGTTTTAAAGGATCCTTTAATGAAAAACTACGCTGACATATTTCACATTTAAAAGGTCTTTCCCCATTGTGTAAACGAATATGCTGTGTTAAATGACACTTTTGATTATAACTACGCTGACAAATTTCACATTTGTAAGGTTTTTCACCTGTGTGAATTTGAATACGTTTATTCAAATCATTACTTAAACTATTATTACTGTTAAGCTTTTTGGAGTTAGTTACAGTTCTGGACGTACGATTTTTGGCGTTCCGGATAATTTTCGAGACAGGTTGTTTAGTTTTATCTGTTTTCGTCACGCCAGCCGCCCCTGTAATTTATGTGTTTAATATAAATCAAAGTTAAGAAAAAAATCACATAGGTCTTAGTGTGACCGTAGAATAGCAGAAAATTCAGACGTGCAAAATTGCACGATCATCGACACCCGACTCCCTCACTTCGCCGGGCGTTCTCGGAGTATATCGCGGTCGCTCACGCGTCTTCAACTTCACGCGTGATCAAAGGATACCGTAAAGACAATTCTAAACAATACTATTATCATAATATTGACAGTGACAGGCTCAATTCTAGTGCTGCTTTCTCACGGATGACCTACCGTTATTACCTCCTTAGTCAGTTCTACTACAATTCCTTCGTCAATGCTGTTGATTAACTAGAACTTGGCTAATTCGTACGTGACACTCTGTAGGTCCGCGGGCGCGGGACACGTAAGGCAGCGACGTAAGGTGGCACGTGCGCGCGGGACGGGGTTCACCTGACGGGAGCGTCGACGCGTCATCGCGCCATCACGTCATTGAGTAATAAAGACTCCTTCACCCGGTCGGACCATGGGAGTGTCACGTACGAATTTGTCATCATCATCATCATCAGCCTTTTAATGTTCCCAATGCTGGGACACAGGCCTCCTCTCTGTGAGAGGGAATGGGCCGTAATCCGCCACGCGGGCCCAGTGCGACTTCGTGAATGTCATATGCTTTCGAATTTTTGGTTCTAAAATATGCCGGTTTCTTCACGATGGAAAATATCATTTTGAGAGCAGTGGTAATGAAATAATTTACACAAACTAAAGTGCCTGCCTGGGTACAACTTGTAAGACGCGGCCTTTACCACTGGGCCACCACTGCTATTTCACGAATTTGCCAAGCTATAACTAATACTTACTTGTCGTCTTTTTAGCTTGTCGCTTCCTCTTAGATATTTCTTCTTCTTCCGCTTCAGTTATAAACTTCGTCAAAGGAATATCATCTTCTGAATCTGATTCAGAATGGTGAGGTGATATATCTTCTGTTTCAAGCTGTGTTTGTAAATTATCTTGTAGATATTCTATGTCTTGGCATTTCTGTTTTGACTCTGTGGAGAAACAAAAACAGTTAACAGCGACACTTTTTGAGTTTGTTCTAGCTCTTGTGATGTTTGTATGATATTGTGCCGAACACAGTGAACAGACGTATCGAACTGAACCGAACCCTCGTCACAAAAACCTCTAAAAGTAAAAAATAAAACCTCGGACTCGCGTCGGTGGACCGCCAAATTTTGCTACAAATATACGGACGTTGTTATTTTGGTTTTTATTTTATTTACTTTGCGTCCCTTTCTAAAAACAGTATAATTTTTCTGACTACAGGAACGACACATTGCAGGCCTTATTATCCTTCAAAAACAAAATATCAATATACTTCCAGGAAGTGGTAATACACCTGCTCAGGACTGCCTCAACTTATAATTACAGAATCTTAACTTTACGGAACGTCCTGTGTGCACCCGAATATGCCGTGTTTATATATATTTTTATATTTATATATATAAACTTTTCGTGCAAAACCACGCTGGCATATATCACATTTGTAAGGTTTTTCCACAGAGTGCACACGAATATGCCTTGTTAAATGACTCTTTTCTGAAAAACCACGCTGACATATTTCACATTAGTAAGGTTTTTCCCCTGTGTGTACTCGAATGTGCTTTATTAAATCATCTTTTCGGGTAAAACCACGCTGACATATATCACATTTGTAAGGTTTGTCCCCAATGTGTACACGAATATACCGTTTTAAAGGATCATTTAATGAAAAACTATGCTCACATATTTCACATTTAAAAGGTTTTTCCCCAGTGTGTACACGAATATGTTGTGTAAATAACTCTTTTGATTATAACTACGCTGACAAATTTCACATTTGTAAGGTTTTTTACCTGTGTGAATTCGAATAAGTTTATTCAAATCATTACTTAAACTACTATTAGTGTAAAGCTTTTTGAAGTTAGTTGTAACTGTAGTTCAGGACGTACGATTTTTGGCATTCCGGATAATTTTCAAGACAGGTTGTTTAGTTTTCATTTGCTGTGTTGCAATTGAATCTTCTGTGTTTGCTCTTCGTGTGTCTAGTTTAGGTTTCATCGCGCCAGGCACCCCTGTAATTAATGTGTTTAATATAAATTAAAGGTTTGACGTTTTCCAGCCTCCCAAACTAGCCAGATTCCGTAAAGGATTCAGTACCGTAGACCACATACATACGCTGCGGCAGGTTATACAGAAGATCGAACAGTAAAACCTGCCTCTCTGTTTAGAGTTTGTGGACTACGTGAAAGCCTTCGATACGATCGAGCTTTGGGCTGTACGGCAGTCTCTCCAACGGTGCCAAATCGACTATCAGTAGTACATCGAAGTGTTAAAGTGATTATACTAAAACGCCACCATGTCAGTTCGACTTCAGGATCAGACCTCGGAACCCGTCCTTTTGCAGCGAGGTGTCAGACGGAGACGTCATATCTACGAAGCTGTTTACCGCTGAACTGGCGGATGTCTTCAAGGTTCTGGGCTGGAGGGGGCTAGGCATCAACGTCAATGGCGAGTACATCACTCACCTTCGGTATGCCGACGATATAGTGGTTATGGCTGAGACCATGGAGGACCTCAGTACAATGCTCCTTGACCTCAGTAGAGCTTCCGAAAGAGTGGGTCTTAGGATGAAGATGGACAAAACCAAGGTGATGCTGAATGCCCATTTTACACCCACTCTTATCAAGGTCGGAGACTCTACACTCGATGTTGTGGGCGACTATGTCTACCTGGTAAAAACGATCCAGTTGGGTAGGGCCAACTTCGAGAAAGAGGTCAACCGTCGAATCTGACTCGGCTAGGCAGCGTTCGGGAAGTTGCGCGGTATCTTCTCGTCCAACTTACCACAATGTCTCAAGACGAAAGTCTATGACCAGTGTGTGTTGCCAGTGATGACATATGGCTCTAAGACGTGGTCGCTTACTATGGTCTCCATCAGAAAGCTTACAGTCACTCAAAGGGCAATGGAGAGAGCTATGCTCGGAGTTTCCTTGCGTGATCGAATCAGAAATGTAGAGATCCGTTAGAGAACCAAGGTTACCGACATAGCCCGAAGAATTGCCAAACTTAAGTGGCAGTGGGCATAGCACATTGCTCTCAGAACGGCTGGCCGATGGGGTAGAAAGGTTTTGGTGTGGCGACCACGAACCGGAAGATGTTACGTTGGAAGGCCTCCCACCAGGTAGACCGATGACCTGGTGAAGGTTGCGGGGATCCGCTGGTTGCGGGACACACAGGACCGGTCAAAGTGGCGACGCTAGGGGGAGGCCTATGCCCAGCAGTGGACGTATTTCGCCTAATATGATGATGATGATTCATGCGGGAGGTTTTGCCATAATCGCCATGCTTAGCAGGCGGGTTGGCGATCGCACTATAGTTGTTACAAATGCACAGAGAATGCTGCTGCCCATTTTCTGGTTTGTTCCTTAGTTTTACGACAACCACGGGCAAACGTCCGACATACGGTACGGTATTTTCAGATTGGTCCCATTTTATTCAAAATCTATGAGGAATTGAGGGAACTATTTCATAGATAGAGATTTTAGTATTATCATCAACAAGACAAGCATTTTAATTCAAAAAGTATCATTTGGTGAAGTGGAACTCTAAAAGAAGACCACTGATGGCCACCGGAACTGCACAATAACAAGAATTTCACGTGTGGCGATAAGATATCTCGATTTCTCGAATGGTTGAGCGATTATGACAAAGCAAGTTTAAATTAATGGTTTTGATAAAAATGGAACCATCGAACTGACCTGAAGAGGAAGGACAGCATCGGAACTTCATAAGCGGTTTTAATCAACTTTAGCTATGTTATATTTCAATTTATTTGTAAAATAAATCTATACTAATAATATAATTATTATATAATTATATATTATATTATTATATATATATATTATATTATATTATATAGTATTATAAAGCTGAAGAGTTTGTTTGTTTGTTTGAACGCGCTAATCTCAGGAACTACTGGTTGGAATTGAAAAATTATTTTTGTGTTGGATAGTCCATTTATCGAGGAAGGTTATAGGCTATATAACATCACGTTACAACCAATAGGAGCCGAGCATACATGAAAAATGTTGCAAAAACGGGCAAAAATATTCCTTTTTGAGACCTTTTGTTGCGTGCGCTGCGTAAACGGTTTAAGTTACGCAAATATAATGTATGATGGAATTGTTCTTCTTTAAAAGTTCTAAAAAAAAGTTCGCGACAGCATATGTCTGTCTTTTAAGATTGACTCACAATAGCAGCTTTTATGTTCTAAATTTTAATTAGATCGCCGCCGCCGGTAGAAACAAAAGTTTGCAGGTTACATTCGTAAGGGTAGGTAGGGTAGGGTAGGTAGAGTAGGGTAGATAGGGTAGGATAGGTAAGGTAGGGTAGGGTAGGTAGAGTAGAGTAGGTAGGGTAGATAGGGTAGGTGGGTAGGGTAGTTCTAGGAAATAACAATATTGGGTAGGTAGGTAGGAGGTAGGTAGGTAGGTAGGTAGCCAGTTGACGGGAGCGAAGCCCCGGGTGTCAGCTAGTTTAAAAATAAAAGTGAGAACATACCAGTTTGATTTTCATCATCTTGTCTCTCACAAACACCTGGTAATTCTTCTTTAATAATAACACTATCAGTTTGACATTCGCCAGATATGCTGAAGTACTCTGTTGGACTTATAACAAACCCATTGAACTGTAACCGGTCTTGGTTTACTTGAGAATTTGTCTGAAAAAAATGTTAAGTGTTAGAAATAAATATTGTTTATTCGGCACGTACAGAAACGCATATTCGCACTTCGGCCGCGACTTCGTTCGCGTGATTTCGTATTTTATCCTACAGATGACTTTCTTTAGTGCAGTTGGTGAAGGCGACCAAAACTAAGCTATTTTTAAATCAACGAAAATGGGGTATCGTAGATATCTAGGGTTTATTGGTTTGGGACGATTCGTTATTTGACTAAGAGCAGATTTTTCAATAGTCTGATAACTCCTAACTTAGGAATAAAAATGGTCGTTTGATCAAACTGCCGTTTTTAGGGTTCCGTGCCCAAAGGGTAAAAATAGGACCCTATTACTAAGACTCCATGATCCGTCTGTCTGTCACCAAGCTGTATCTATAGAACCGTGATAGCTAGACAAATGAAATTTTCACGAATGATGTACTTCTCTTGCCGCTATAACAACAAATAAAATAAATATTTGAACGTTTTTTGCGATAATGGTACGGAACCCTTCGTTCGCGAGTCCGACTCGCACTTGGCCAGTTTTTATTCTTCAGTTAAATGTTATCAGACTATTGAAAACTCTGCCCTTAAAGTATAATAAATTAAAACTACAAATTAAAATTCTCTCTAAAAACTTAATAAACTCTTTTTGCCCAGTTGAGGGTGAAATTTCCAAAAATCCTGTCTTAGTGCTCACTTACATCATTTAAGGAACCTTTCTGCCAAATTTCATGCTTCTAGGCCTAGCGATTTTGGCTCTGCGTTGATCGATCAGTCAGTCAGTCAGTTTCTTCTTTTTATATATGGGTGGTCGGTCAACAACTGCAAACCTTGTTCTCTGCAGTGACTTCTTGTCAGAGGCTATGTCTGATCGGTCCCAAATCGACGTCATATACACAGACTATGCCAAATGTTTCGACAGAATTGATCGCGACGTTCTCAGTCGTATACTTCTAACGATGGGCATAAGGGGGTAATCTTTTCCGTTGGTTTAAGTCGTATTTGGAGGACAGGTTTCAGACTGTTGTGCTGAATAGGTATTCATCAAGATCAATCCGTATCCCATCTGGTGTTCCTCAGGGATCTTTATTAGGGCCTCTCTTATTCAATTTATTCGTCAATGATATTGATTCTTGCTTCCTTCACTCTAAAATACTTTTTTATGCTGATGACATGACAATTATGTCAAAGATATCCTCTTTATCAGATGCTCTGTCATTACAGGAGGATCTAGATAGGTTCTAGTACTACTGTATCACTAATCAGCTCCATTTAAATGTCTCCAAGTGTTACGTGTGCTCCTTCACTAGAAAGCCCGTACCTATCACATTTAACTATAAACTTTTAGAAAAATCCCTAGCTAGAGTTAGCACAGTCAAAGACTTGGGCGTTGTATTTGATTCAAAATTATTATTTGATCAACACGTAGATCAAATCATTAATAAAGCATCGAAATCACTAGGGTTCATTTTGAGAGTCTCGTCTGAGTTCAGGAGCATCAAAACCCATTAAAATTCTCTACTGTACTTTTGTTCGCAGCCATCTCGAGTATGCCTCTCAAGTCTGGAATCCCAATTACAACATATATGTTGTATATATATATCGATCGATTGGAAGGCATACAGAGAAGATCTTTGAGGTATATTCTATTCCGGTCTAAAACTTATTCTCCCACTTATCTCCTTCGCTGTAAAAGGTTCCATCTACTTCCTCTTTCTGAACGTAGAAGAATTGCAGACTTGGCGTTTTTATTTAGAATCGCTAATGGTTTAACCGAGCTGCCCGAATTGCTGAGCAAAATTGGACTGCGGATTCCTTCTACTTTTCGGCGCAATCCCTGTCTATTGGATACTCCTGTGGCAGGAACATTATTACAGACGAAATTCATACTTAATAAGAGCGAGTCATACATATAATGCGATCTGCCGGGGCGTTGACATTGATATTTTCAATACTAGCATATTAAAATTAAAAAGGACTATTTGTAACCTCTTCTTTGATAACGTAATAGTACATTATGGTACAAGTGTGCAATGTTGGTGATTACCGCTGAGGCGCCATTGAGACCCGAGCCGTAGGTGAGGGTCTTAAGAGAGCCGAGGACGGTAATCATCAATACACACGTGTATCATACGACGTTTTTCAACACACTTGTGAGGAAAATAATACAAAAAAATCATTTTCAACAGTAAAAACGAGTTGTGAATTTTTTTCACAATGGCGGGCAAAATTAATCAGTTTTCCTATGCGCGCGCATTTAACAATGGCGATCGGCCATAGACTAAAAGAATGAGGTTTCTTTTTTTTTGGCTTTTCGTGGATAGTGTTTTAGCCACGTACACAATAGGGAATTTCAATTTTTCTTAATTACAGAGCAAATAAAATTTATATTTCAGTGAAAGATTATTTATTAAGCACGTACAAGTTGAAATTATCTATTTAAATACGAAGTTGGTTGAAATGAGCAATCAATATGTACATTAATTTATTTGTACTATTGAGCACGATCTTTTTTGTATGGAAACTTTTTTAAGAACAAAGGAACTCAACCAATAAATAAAAAAAAAACTCTATAACTTACTTGTGAATAATAGCAATGAAAAAGTCACAGTTTGATAAAAGGTATCATTATGTGCCTAATTGCGGTGAAATTAGAGCCACTTTATGAGCAAGTGAGTTGAAAACTAATTAACTAAAATTCACGCTGTTTGAGTCACGTTTTTAACCGACTTCAAAAAGAAGGAGGTTCTCAATTCAGTTGTATATTAAAAATTTTGATTATGTTACTGTTTTTACTTAAAACACTATCTACCTTCTCAGTTTTTTTTTGGTTTACAATCTCTCTCCTATCTGTGAAAACTTTTAATTGGCCTTATTTTTGTTACTCTCATTTGTGTTAAATTGTTTAGCTGTAAGTTTTCCTAAAACTGTAAAAAAAAAATATGTATAGATATATATATTTAATTCAGTCTGTTCTGTCCCACTGCAGGGCAAAGGCCTCTCTTTCTTCTATAATAATAAAACCCCATTGCAGTATCTCTACGTTAACGTCGTGTCGGGGCTTGCTTGCTCTAATGAATCCTTGGTCTGTGCCGGTAGATTCTCCTTTGCCGTAAAATGCCTAGGGTGAGAGGCCAGATTAAGAGATCAATCCGCAAGGCAGCTTTGAGGCGAGGTGGTGGGCAGTGGCGACCCCGATCTCCCGGGAGAAGTCTTGTTCCTCTTCTCCATCTTGCTTTTAAAGGCTGGTCGGAGTGGACACTGACGGAGAATAAAGCTCCTAAGTCTCTCTTGCCTTAATTGGCTGGCTTGAGTGGAGATTGGTAAGAGCAAACGTGCTCGGAGGAAGGAAGTTAACCTAGTAAGATGTTGGTTGGGATCTTGACCGCACTGCCGTGATTGTTGATAGCCGTGGTATACCTCTCCACTCTTCAAGCACCTCCGTGTATGATGCCGCGTTGGCGCTAAAGTGCTAGCGACCGTTTATGGGGGCCCATTCATTCCACCTGCCCTGCCATTTTAAGCCGTGTAGTTCAACAGTGGTCAGGCATCGGCCAATAGTTTTAGAGAATCGATCCACTAAAGCTCCCAAACCCATAGCCCAATATATTTTGTCACCACAATTTACAATAGTCCTGCACCAACCGGGGATTGTCCTTGGGTGCACTTAAATAGTGCATACAGGGATAATCGTCGGTTGGAGTCACATTTCATGATACATGTCTAACAAGGCTTCAACGAGTTGGCTTCGGCCCCTGGTACGCCTATCAAAGAGCCGGGACTCCAGGGACCCGAGATGGTCAAAATATATAATAATTCTTGTATAATAATCTAATAGTAAAAAAAAGAAAATGAAATCAAAAGTAAGCGAGCCAAAATTAAGTAGAGTCTGTACATAATACATAGTTTGCTTTAGATAGCTTTGGTTAGGCCAAATATGCTGACGGACGATCTTGGTCACTACGAGCACAAACTTTGATCAATACTGTAAACAGACAAAATACCTTCATGACAAGTGTGATGATATTTAGGTAGGTCCAAAGCTCCCTCTCGGTGGGTTCCCGCTATGTCGAGGCGGGGGGCCTCAGAAGCCGTGGCTTGGTCATCCTCAGGCCACGGTGAAGCGAAGAGGAACCCGAGAAGGGGCCGCTCGTGAGGGCTTTTGCCGTTAAGCCGAGGACGTAGCGGCCAACAAGTAAGTTGCCGCCCGGGCCGAGATGTCGTGTATCGGAGGCATCGCGGCTGAGGGTTGGAGGCCACGGCGGGGGGGGATTGCCGGCATTACGGTGCGCCGCTCTCCCTATCCTCCGCGGACTGCACGGGGTCGCCACCGTCTGATGGCGGACGCGGTGGGGCCGCTGGGGAGTAGTGTCGGTATAGCGTTGGCCACTGTCCCTATCCCTTGCGGCCGAAAAGCGGTAGGTGGCGGGGCCACCGTCCTAACACGTCACAGGGGGACAAAGGGTGCCAAACACAGGGTCGTCTGGCGCCCATGTGCTAGTTTGGTCCCTGGAGTGGTCACGGCGTACAGTAGGTTCTGGTGCGCCTGTGACGGGTGGAGGAGCAGGGTCCGGAGCCGCGGCGGGTTTGCGGTGAGTGCTAACACGTGCCCCGGGAACATGGGCACGTGTTAGCACTCACCACGAGCACTCACCATAAGCGGCACAGGTGGACACCGTGGAGTTTTAGTGAGCTGGGGTCCCACATAACTGCGCATAACTGCGCTATCTCCCCTTGGTAGCGCAGTATGCATGAGAATTTTTCCACGCCAAAAAAAAAGGTATGTCTAAAGCTTCCTGAACATTCGCTGGCGCTACCAATCTCACTGACCACTGCACGAGCTATTCTTTTGCAAACACTTGCAGCCTTATTGCATAATGATTTCGCAAGGCAAAGGGCAAAGAGTATGAACAATCGACCAATCACATAGACGGAAATCCACATCGCGTCTGATAGGTCGATTGTACATACTCTTTGCCCTATGCCTTGCCGAATTCATTACGCAATAAGGCTGCTGGAGTTGACAGACCGAACACTAAATTTTTCCTACCCGGCCGCTTTTGTACGCTTGGCACCTTCTTCAAGGTTCGCCTAGCGTTTGGCCCAACCTAATTGGATTAGTCACACATCGGCATTTTGATATTGCATCAAAGTTTTGGCTCACAACCATACTGCCATGTACTCATATGTGTGTAATGTCGTGTAACAATTAAGATAAGTTGGAAGTATCGTGCCCTGAGGAGACGCATTACCTAAATATATCTCGGGAACCCGATACTTAAACATCCGACCAGAGCAGCTCCGGCGTCACAGTCGCAGCGACAGTAACCCGGCGATAGAGCGATAGTATTTATTATGCATTACGGAAATGAATGAATAACATTCGAGAGCAGCGTGAGGTCGTTTGTTCACAAGGTACCGCACTACACGATTTGCGGTCATGATTTTTAACACACGACACACTGCAGACAGTCTGACGTCCGTTCATTTGTTCACTAGACACGATTCCGCAACGACACTGTGTGTGTACTGTGTAGTGCACTTGTATTGTTTTATAAGCGCGTGAGTAACAAACCACGCGTGAGCCATTCGGTGCGGTGTGTTGTGTCGTCAATATGCTCATACTTGTTTTGTACAGCCGCTTAATCGTCACCGCAAAACGTCGCGACGACATCGCGGCATAGACGACATAGCAGAAAAACCGTTTTTAAATGCAAAAATGTTCCAACAACAATTTATTAGAAACGTTCAGACTAAAACCCACAGATTATATACCCACAATCAACGCGCGCTTTTTCGAGAGTTAACTGGTTAACTCTCGAAAAAGCGCGCGTTATCATTCTGCAAGATGGGGCGGTGGAAAAAGCGCGGGCGTAGCGGCAGAATGCGTCTACCAACAGTAGCCTATTCGGTTACGTACTTTTTTTATTTAAATTGCAAATTATTTCACTCGTACTTGGCCGCCAAAAAGAAAAATAATTACGTTGTAGTTACATAATGAATGATATCAAAACTCCATACAACAGTCATTTTGTAACTGTTATTATGTAAGTTTTTTTTTTTTTTTAATAATCTTGTGTTTGAATGTTCATATTTCGATACAAATTTCTAAGGCAATGTATAATATGTAATATGGCAATGCATAATAGACAAGGTAGTGGAAAAATTATATTTCCGTGCTGTGCTGAGAATTTGTTTACGACAGACAGATTAATTAAGGCGATATATACACCCCAATGCTAACGCAGTACTGGCGGTGCGACCACTCGATGCCAAAATATCAAAATTGAACCTCCTTTTGAACAGTTTTGTTTGCAAAATATTATTTGATTTACATATGCTATGTTAGTTATGAAGAAATACCAGCCATCATTTTTTCTGTGTAAAAATATTTTTAAACATCCAAGTCGTTTTGGAGGAGTTTCCAAAAGTTGCGAAAATTATCGTGTTGTTAATTATTTTTTTAAAACAAAACTATTAGTTTCAAAAACCTTGTGTTCAAAATTATGTACATGAATCAATAATAAATATATATTTTTTTTCAAACCTTTTAACCTAGCCGTTACTAAGGAGTATGCTTTAGAAAATTACCGTTTTACGGCACTAATGCGTATGTAGGCCATACAGATATCAGGTTAAAACTCTTCCACATTTTACTAACACTAGCTTTTACCAGCGGCTTCGCTCGTATAAAAGTCAGCAATCATCCCAAGGGAACATTATATAAATGTAATGTATTTAATACATGAATATAAAGAAACCTGTGCGTGTTTTAACCCTAGGTCACTAACCATTCGTCAAAATGACGACGCGTACCTTGAGATTTTAGTGTTTCGGTAAGATCCCGACCCCCGCCACCCCGCCCGTTTCTAATACCTTCCTAATTCGCATCGCCAGTGACCCGCAAACACTCATTGCGAATGCACGCTCATTAGATCGGGATATATCGTGTGATCGTCGTAAAATTTACGAAAGGTTAGTATCTACGTAACTATTTTTCAAAGTTGTGTATTTATGTATTTGTCAATTATTTTCAATAATTACTATCAGAACATATTATTTTTATGTTATAATAATACGTAATAATTACTGTTATAAGTATATAGTCATGTTATTTGCAACTTTTTGACATTTTGTGTTTCTTTTTTATTTGAAATGTTTTTGTTTTTTATACTTTCAGATGGATTTGAGGGGTCAAAATGATAAAATTTTACAATGGTTAGCCGATTCAGAAACGGAGTCAATCCCTGATAATCAATCACAGTCTTCGGAATCCGAGGAAGGTGATCATTTAGAGACGGAAATTCATAAAGACACTGATGGAAGCGATGAGGATGCTGCAGATTCTTCGGACGACGAGTTCTTCGTTCCACGTCGCAGCCATAGTCGAAGGTTAGTCATAGATTCCGATGATGATAATTCACTGACATCCTGCATGGATCAGATTGATTCCGAAAATGAGGAACCACCACAGCAGCAATCAATCATTCAACCAAGACAGAATATCCTGTACGGTAAGAATCAACACAAATGGTCTACAAAACCTCGAGACCCACGTACTCGCACGGCTGCTCGTAATGTGCTGCATATTGTACCTGGTCCCGCAGGCATAGCTAAAGAACTCTCAGATCCAAAACATCTATTTTATCTTTTTGTAGAGGAGGAAATGATCGACGTTATTGTACAATATACAAACGTTGAGATTGACATAAAGAACAATAAGTATAAAACATCTAAGCATACTACTACACAAACGTCGGCAAATGAAATCAAGGCATTGCTGGGTCTGCTTGTTCAATCTGCTGGTCTCAAAAGTAACCATATGCCAACACGAACTTTGTTTGATACCTTGAGAAGTGCAAAAACCTATAAAGCCTGCATGAGTGCTGAAAGGTTCGACTTTTTATTGAGATGTATGAGATTTGATGACAGAAATACAAGACAGGAGAGAAGGGAATCTGATAGACTGGCGCCAATTAGAAATTTCTGGGAGAAGTTTATAGAAAACTGCAGGAAATGGTACAAACCAGGTTCTTACGTAACCGTGGACGAACAACTGGTTGGATTTAGGGGACGCTGTCCCTTTCGCATGTATATCCCTAATAAGCCCAACAAATATGGCTTGAAACTTGTGATGATGGCTGATTCTAGTACAAAGTACATGTGCAATGCTATGCCTTATATGGAAAAAAACACTAACACAGGCAACGAGCCATTAGCAAATTATTTTGTGAAGGAGCTGTCTAAACCGTATCATGGGTCCAACCGGAATATAACCATGGATAATTGGTTCACATCGGTTCCTCTGGCTGCTGAACTGTTGAAACCGCCATATAAGCTCACAGTGGTAGGTACTCTACGAAGTAATAAGCGAGAGATCCCCAAAGAAATGACGAATTCTAGAAATAGGCGAGTAGGTACTTCGATGTTTGGTTTCGATAAAGAAATGACTTTGGTGTCTTATAAACCGAAGTCAAATAAGGTCGTTTACCTTCTTTCTACCATACATGATCAACCGGTTATCAACATCAATTCAAAAAAGCCCGAAATTATTGAATTCTACAATTCCACAAAGGGCGCGGTTGATACCGTAGACCAAATGTGCTCGATCATGAGTACCAGCCGTAAGACCAATCGATGGCCGCTGTGCTTGTTCTACGACATCCTGAATCTGTCGATAGTGAACGCATATGTCATCCACGTCTCTAATACGATCCGAAATGGAAAAAAACCCATGAAAAGAAGGCCTTTTGCATTACAAATAGCAGACGAACTGATGAAGCCTTGGCTGCAAGAGAGATATCAGACGGTAACTTTGCAACGAAATTTGAAGCAGATCATCGCGGAGATCTTGAAACTTGATGACCCACAGGAAGGTTCTAGTCAAGACGTTCCTAGAACCCGCAAAACTTGCAGCTACTGTCCTGCAAAAAAACGTCGTATGACCACAAACTTCTGCAAGGGCTGCAAAAAAGCGATTTGCAGGGAGCATATTGTTTCTATGTGCAATCATTGTTCAATGTAGAATATTTCTAAAACAGCTTATGTTATTTGATTAAGAGGAAACTAAGACTGCTAATTAAGTTCGTTTTGTGTCATAAATAAGGTTGATTAAATAAATTTTGGTGTTTTAATCTGTCGTAAAATTTACGAATGGTTAGTGATAACGTTACTCGAAATTAAGGTTAGTGACCTAGGGTTAAAGGCGTGAAAAGGTTACAAACAGATAGTCTAGTCAACAAATGCTTGCAATCTCGGCAAAATATTAACAAGATTTCATTCGATTCGGAATAGCAAGCAGATGATTTTTGCTTATGGTACTTTGCTCGCAACATTGCAAATTAGAAAAGTTAGAAACAATTTAAGTAAGTAAAATAAAAAGGGGGTTACGGTTGTTTGCAACCCTTTTTTTTTTTTTTCTCTTGTTCGCTCCTCTCATTTATGGAAACCACCACAACTTTTAGGAAAAGTAGACCAAATTATAAAAAACACACTTTCATCTATCCTAAATGTGGCCTTGGACGACCGAGCATGGCAACAAGCCACGCTTCCCATTCGCCTAGGCGGCCTCGGCGTCCGCAAAATTTCAAGTATAAGTTTACCAGCCTTCCTCTCCTCGGTCTACGGTACTGATAAATTGAGCAGGAACATCTTATCTTCCTCACTGGTTGATTTTTAGGTACCGTATTTGACCGATGCGTTGAACGCTTGGAAAATGGCTTGTTCCAATACGGATTTGCCCGACAACCTGTCCTCCCAGAGACGATGGGATGTGCCGCTCTGCAGTATTATACAGAATAATCTTATAAATACATCGTCTAGTACTGCTGAGCGTGCGCGTCTGCTGGCTGTGGGGGAATGGGAGTCGGCTTTGTGGCTTCAAGCACTCCCGTCATCCACCATAGGCACTATGATGGATGACTCTTCGTTTCGGCTCGCAACCTGTCTACGCTTAGGCGCACCTTGTGTTGCTCCACATCGGTGTCAATGTGGTGAAGCTGTCGGCAGCCTTGGGCACCATGGCCTGTCTTGTTGCAAGAGCGCAGGACGCATAGTACGGCACGCCAGCATCAATGACATTATACGTCGAGCCCTTGTCACCGCCGGTGTACCAGCTGTATTAGAACCTAACGGCTTGGTACGTGACGATGGGAAGAGACCAGATGGCATGACATTGGTGCCGTGGAAGGTGGGTAGGCCTCTGGTGTGGGACGCAACCTGTTTCGACACCCTTGCGCCATCTCATATTCCTAGTTCGGCGGGCTGTGCTGGCGCTGCTGCTGCGGCTGCTGAGGCCCTCAAGCGGCGCAAATACTGTAACCTAATTGGTAATTACAGTTTTGAGCCGTTTGGGGTCGAAACGCTTGGGTCATGGGGCCCAAGTGCACGTCTCCTTTTTAAGGAGATCTCTCGCCAACTGATCGACACTGTGCGTGACCAGAGGGCTGGCTCTTTCTTTGCGCAAAGAATCAGCATTGCCATTCAACGT
This sequence comes from Orthosia incerta, assembly GCA_948252205.1. NCBI lineage: Eukaryota > Metazoa > Arthropoda > Insecta > Lepidoptera > Noctuidae > Orthosia > Orthosia incerta. The sequence continues at coordinate 5,466,463 of OX411767.1, forward strand.
GCCAATGCTACCAGTCTTCTGGGCACGTTCCCGGATGACAGCGATGTGGATGAGTACTTCGACGCTTATGTTATCTTAGAAGTTTAATTAAGATTTTTGAAAGCCACGCCCACTTCGACACTTCAACATTAAAAACTATTTTATTATACTAAATATGAAAATTAAATAATAAAAAAATTCAAGCACTTACTGGATAGATGAATGAAAAATTTTTAAACATGCTGCTTGAACATGAGCATTGAAAGTATGAATATAAAACAAGTGGCAACACTGGCTGAGTGACACTTGACCGCATATTTTAAATTTTGCAAAAATATAAATAAACATCCAAATTGTATAAATATTAGTGTGACAAAGTGCAGTTACGATAATTTACCCGTGATATTATTTTTGACACGTTATGAATGATGCGGAAGGATTTAAGACAATGGTCAGTAAAAAGTTCAGTTTTCAATACTAAGTGACATCGTAAACAATCAATCTTTGATTTATTACAGTACAATAACATTAATCTACAAACAGTGACAAAATCAATAAGTTTTAGTGAATATTATACCATTATATTGAAAAACTGTTACAAAAAAAAAAACAGTTAACGAAAACAATTCAAAATTTGGACTTTGAACTCTGATATTATCTAACAACTAGCGCCATAATTTCCCCAAGCAGCGAATAGACAAACTAATTACTGGTACTACTAGTGCCATTACAACCACAAGCGGCAAATAGAAGAACTAAAGTGTTACCATTTTATAAAAAAGTGTTACCATTCTATGTATAACTAGCGCCATTACAACGTCCAGTGGCAAGTAGAAGAATTAAAAGTGATACCACATAGAAAAATATATCTGGGTTTGGTAGAAATTTGTGTGGGAGGGTGTTGGAGTTGAAAAATAATAACAAGATCATTTTAAAATAAATAAATAATTTATTAGTCGAGGAAAATGGCTTCACCGAACGATAATGTCACTTATCGCAAACCATGTAGGTCGACCTCACTAACTAACCTATCCAACATAACAAATAGCAGCGAGAAGGCTATATTTGATGCCACTATGATGAGCATTCCAGATAGTCTGCATGATAATAGCTACATTATAGGCGATTTAAATGAACAAATAAAAAAACTCACGATGCAATTAGCGAGCGCACACAATGAAATAGAAAATCTGAACATTGAAAACTTTCGTTTAAAATCAGACCTACAACAAATGATCAAAACCACTAACACATACAAGAAAATATGCTCAACACCATGCCGAAAAACCATGTCACCGATACCCGGTAATAAAACTCCAAACCAAAATAAAGACCGAAGCAGGCGAAGTATTAATGAAACGATTATAAGTGACCCGCAAATAAACCGCTCAAGAACTGAATCCAAAATAATGCAAAATAAAGAGACTCAAACCACTTTCACATCGAGTATCAAGGAGAATAAAGAGACTCAAACAATTATAACACCGAGTAAACTGAAGAAAATGCCCATAATCTCGTCACTAAAACCTAGACAAAAAAACAAATTGTGTATATTAAGCAGCGGAACAACTAAGGGGTCCTTATCTATTGTACAGGAAGTTTATTCAAACTGTTCTCACTACTGCCGATACATCAGGACAAACAGCACCGCAGCTGGCCTTCTCAGCGATATTGAGCTTAAACTAAAAGGGTACACAAAAATCGACTATTGCATACTTTTCATCGGGGAAAATGATATAAAAGAAGAAAGAGACTACAAAGACATAATAAACAAAATAAGAGTATCCCTGCAAAGAGTTAAACATACAAATGTAATTGTATGTGCAGCCACCTATGTGGCAGGTGCTCCTATATATAATTATAAAGTAGATATGTTTAATAATCTCCTATATTCAGATATACAAAGCAATGAATACGCATATTTCTTTGATAGCAACTATGATCTGACCCTTGAGATGCTCTCTTACAGAACTGGTAAAATAAATAACTACGGAATGAGAAACATACACAACCGAATTGTAAGCAATATACTCTACGATTTAGATCTATTTAAACAAGCAGACGAAATACCAATAAAATATAAGCATGTAGATAAGGTTATAGATAATCGCGACTTTTTTCGTTTATAATCACATATTTATTATGCACCAAAACATAAATGGTCTAATAAGTAAATCGGATCTATTAGGCATACATCTTAGTGAACTCTCAGAAGAAGGTAAGTCAATTGATATCCTTTGTATAACGGAACACAACATGAAACAGGGTGACCATCAACACTTACATATTGCTAATTATTCACTAGCAACATCCTACACTAGAGATGATAGAAATGGGGGGTCATGCATTCTAATCAAAAACACACATACATTTGAGGTTATTAACGTATGGAAATGGGCTATACCCAATCTAATAGAATGTTGTGCGATTAAGCTCTTGTCTCACTCGATCATAATTATTTGTATATACAGACCGCCAAATAATAAAAAAGATAAACTATCTATGTTTTTTGATAATTTGGACATGATCTTAAAAGAAATTTGTTTGAAACCAAATAATAAAATCATACTATGTGGAGATTTTAATATAGATATCTGCAAAAATAGCAAAGCCTCCTTGACATTTCAAAATTTACTACGCAGTCATAATCTAATTTTGGGTACTCGATCACCAACACGTCTGTGCAGTGGGACCTGCATCGATAACATAATCCACAATACCAGAGGCAGCAGATGTGAGATTAAAGAATTCGCAATATCGGATCACACGGCGCAACTACTAAAATGTCGTGTCAAGAAAACCTGCACGCTATCTCATTGGTTTATTCAAAAACGTGACTATAGCGATGAAAATATTAAAAAATTTAGAGAATGTCTTCAAAGTCTCACTTTTCACGATGTATATATGTGCTCCGATCCCAATGATGCATTTGATGAATTTCATGACATATATAAATTGTTTTATGACTTATGTTTTCCAATTAATAAAATAAAAATTTCGGTAATTAAAAGACCTAAATGGATATCAACGGGACTAAAAAAATGTTCCAGAAGGAAAAGGGACATGCTATGGGAATATCGAAAGTCACCTAACCCAGTAAACAAAAACAAACTTAAAACCTACACTAATCGATTAAAACACATAATTAAACAAACACAAAAAGCCCAAAATTCTCATACTATACACAATTCTGAAAACAAGAGCAAAGCTACATGGAGTATAATTAATCAACAGAAAGTAAATGTTCCAAAAGAAGGAATAGACAAGATAATTGTTGACGATACAGTTATTGATAGTCCAGAACAAATAGCGGAATCATTTAATGAATATTTTATCAATCAAATTCAATCTCAGAATGACATTAACTATAATAATATGCTGACATTTGACACAATACCCCATTCAATATTTATGATACCAACGGTACCAGCTGACATTATTAAAATAATAAATTCTCTGAAAAATACAAACAGCGCTGGATATGACGATATAACCACCAAAGTGATTAAAGCTACATCTTTCACTATTGCGCCCGTACTTAGTCACATTATCAATGATTGCATTGAAAAGGGTGTATTCCCAGAAAAACTAAAAATATCTGTAATAAAACCAATGTTTAAAAAAGGTGACAGGCAAGATCCTAGTAATTACCGACCCATTGCCCTTATCCCAATCTTTTCTAAAATATTTGAAAAAATTATTTATAAAAGTATATATTCCTTTTTAGAAACCAAAAAAATCTTAATCAGCGAACAATATGGTTTTAGGCAAAGTAAAAACATTAATTCCGCTATATACGAGCTTGTCAAACATGCACTTACAAGTATCGACAATAGAACTCCTGCTGTTGCATTATTTATGGACATGACTAAGGCCTTTGACCACGTTAGCCACAAAATACTCCTTAACAAATTGGAGAAATATGGCATCAGAGGTAATGTTCTTCAACTTATCAAATCATACCTAATGAATCGGCAACAATGTACATGTGTCAAGAAAATCTGCCCATACACTAAAACAGAAATTACATACACGTCTGAATATCGCAAATCCTTATTTGGAGTACCACAGGGAGGAGTCCTAGCGCCATTATTATTCATTGTATATATTAACGACATGCCTAAAATTATTTCTAATCCGATGATCTTATTTGCGGACGATAGCACAATATTATTTAGTAGCGAAAATGATGAGACTTTCGAAAATGACATAAACAATAACTTGAATGACATAATAAACTGGCTCACTGAAAATAATCTCAAAATAAATCTAGGAAAAACAACCTACATTTCGTTTGAACAAAGAACAAACAATAAAAAACTAGATGTTCGATATGGTGACAAATATATTCAGGAGACTGATAGTACAAAATTCTTAGGTATCTGGATCGATAAAAAGATGAACTGGAAAATACATATTGAGAATGTATGCAAAAAACTTAGCCAGTGTTCATATGCCCTTTATAACTTAAGGAAAATATCAAATCTGTCAACATTATTAATGGCATACCACGGATATGTATTGTCTTCTTTGCGATATGGACTCATATTTTGGGGGAACTCGCCCGATAGAGAAATGGCGTTCAAAGCACAAAAAAAATGCTTAAGGGCAATATGTGGCATTCAAAGTACAGACAGCTGTAAGCCACATTTCCAAAAACTCCAGCTACTTACACTCCCCTGTCTCTACATATACGAAGTAGCAAACTATGTTAAGACAAATTTACACCTATACAATCACCCAAAAAGTTTACGTCACAAAAATAAAATATGCACAATACCACATAAAAAAGCAATTTTTGATAAAAATATTCTTGGTATGGCACCCAAAATCTATAATAAGCTACCTAAACACATAATAGAAATTAAAAGTACGGATCAATTTAAAAAAATACTACACAAATATCTAGTTGCAAAGTGTTACTATCATATTAATGACTATTTAAATGAAAAATGCTAGGCCTACTACATCCGATTTATTATATTAGAGGAAAATCAATATTGGTCTTATGAATAATCAATGTATTAATTTTAATTTGATTTGTATTAGTTTTAAATCTGACTGTAATGTATTTTTTTTTTTTCAATTGTATCGAATTTAACTTATATTTGCATGTAATTTAATTTTCTGTTTGTTTTATTTTTTTTTTATTTTCATATTCTGACATTTAAATATTATCATAATTATTACATAAGGCTGACATATTTAATCAAATTTTTATCTTGTACCTACTTAGTTTTCATTATTTGCATACCCATGTGATGGTTAAACATGGAGAACTTTATTAATGAACAGAAAACATCAATGTATATTTTTACCCATGTTTGCAGATAAATAAATGATTTATGATTTATGAAATGATTTATGATTTATGATTAAAAAAACGGCGATAGCCAGTTAATCAGCTGTGGCATAATCCAGTAATCGATCGGAGGCTAATTATGATTATGATATGTGAACAGTAGTAATGTTCAAAACTACTTCAATCCTTACCTCATAGTCCTCATTCAACATTCGACTAAACAGCTTCTCAGCTTCCAGACATTTTCTCTGCAGTTGCCAACATTGCTTCAGTTTAGTGCAGCAGAAAAAACAAGCCAGCATTGGTCGCTTATCTTCAGTCACAAACTGTAATAAAACAAGAGAAAACTATTTTTTTATTTGTGAACTAGCACTCCGCCCGCGACTTCGTTTGCATGATTTCGTAATTTATTCAACTAAGTACAGATGACTTTATTATGTGCAGTTAGTGAAGGCGAACAAAAATAAGTTATTGATAAATGAACAATAAATGGGGTATCGTAGATATCTACGTTTTAAGTTTGGATTCACGAAACTTTAATGACGTATCCCATAAGGTTTAGCTAAATAAACGGCTCGTGGGTAAAAAGCAGTCACACAGGTCATTCGATCAAGACCTCAGTCATAAGGCCAAGGTCCATAGCGACTACACCACTCACTATCTACTGCTTAGTCATGATCGGAGAAAAGGACTTTAAAAGCGCTGGAAACCACATCGAATTGCTCATGAAAATCAAGGAATCACTGAAGTTAATCATCCACACAAATGTAATAGTATGTTGTCCTACTTACGTAAGAGGAGCTCTAATTCATAATTATAGAGTGGAAATGTTTAACAATTTACTACACTTGGACATACAGAATAATAACTATGCATACTTTTTTGACACAAATCGTGATCTCACTTTAGATATGTTTTCTTATCGAACAGGAAAACTCAACAGAATGGGCACAAAACGCATTTTTGATAGTATCTTTGACCGCCTGATTATTGACATAAAAAACTATCCCATAGAAACTTCTGTCTGTAATTCGTCTGACAACAGTGACTTTTTTCGTTTATAATAATATAAACATCCTACATCAGAACATTGCTGGCCTGTTAAATAAGTCTGACTTACTCACTGTTCATCTTCAAGAATTATCGCAGAAGAAAAGAGAAATCGATGTTATTTGTATCACAGAACACTTTGTTATGACTGGACATGAGAAACTACTGAATTTAACAAACTACAAGTTAGCGGCAATTTATACAAGACGGTCTCAGAAACGTGGAGGAGCATGTATTCTAGTCAAGAACTACCTTGAATACAAACCGCTTCCACATATATCTCGGCATTCTGTAGCTAACGTCGTCGAATGCTGTGGCATAGAATTGACGAAGCAAAATTTAATTATAATGTGTATTTATAGGCCCCCAAAGATGAATAATTTAAGTTTGTTTTATGAAAAATTGGAGACTATTTTAAAAACAGTATGTACGAAAACGGAAAAGAAAATAGTAATATGTGGGGACTTCAATATAGACACTTTAAAAAGAAATAGCATAACCCTGGAGTTTGAAACCTTTCTTTTAGGCTATAATCTTAAACTAGAAATACGCCAACCCACCAGGCTATGTAGCAATTCCTGTATAGACAATTTTGCCCGCAGTTCTAAACTAAACTGTAAATCAGAAGTTTTAGACTTAGCATTGTCTGACCATACAGCACAGTTTTTGCAAGTTAAAGTACTGAAATCGTGTAGAGTAAATTACTGGCGAACCAGAAAGCGTGATCTCTCTAGTGAAAATATAACTAAATTCAAAAATGATCTACAATGTTTATCATTTTCAGAAATATACAAAACCGAAGATGCTAATGAAGCATTTGATTGTTTCTTAGAGCAATTTCGTCTCTTGTACGATCTTTGTTTCCCCTACAAATTGATAACCGTTAACTCAAACAAAAATATTAAATGGGTTTCTCAGGGCATTCGGAAATGCAGTAGAAAACAAAGGCATTTACTGTGGAAATATAGGCGAGCACCTTCAAGCCTCAATAAAAGTAACTTTAAAAACTACTCGCAAAGGCTTCGGAAAATAATTAAACTGACGCAAAAAGCGCAAAATAACTATTTTATCAACACGTCAAAAAATAAATCAAAAGCATCTTGGCAAGTTATACACAAAAATAAACCATTCACTGAACCTATTTCCCAAATAAAAATTTATGATGCCACAATCACTGATCCAACAGAGATTGCAAACGCTTTTAATAATTATTTTATAGATCAGACAAAAAATATTATGACCTCAAAACCCGACACAAGTAGTCTGCAAAGTAACCCTCACTCGATGTTTATGCATCCAGTATTACCTCAAGATGTTATGAGAGCGATACATTCGCTAAAAAATAAACTTAGTACTGGCTACGATGGCATTTCAACTAAGGTCGTAAAATTTGTTTCGAGTGACATTGCTTTGCATATTAGCCACATACTAAATTTGTGTATCAGTTCCGGGGTATTTCCAAACAAGTTAAAAACCGTTATTGTTAAGCCACTTTTTAAAAAAAACTCTAAAGAAGATTTGGCAAATTATAGGCCAATCGCCTTAATCACAATTTTTTCTAAAGTTATGGAAAAAATAATTTGTGAAGCGATAAATAAATTCTTATCTAAATATGATATTTTGTGTATGGAACAAAAGGGTTTTAGAAAAAATAAGGGTATTAATACGGCCGTTTACGATTTAGTGAATATGATAGTAAGAAACGTCGATGGAAAAGTACCAGTTTGTGCAATTTTAACTGATATGACGAGGGCCTTCGACTGTGTTGACCATGAAACTCTGTTAGAAAAGCTAAACGTCATAGGTATCAGAGGAAATATGAATAATCTCTTAAGATCATATCTCAGTAACCGAAAACAGTACACAGAAATTTCAAAAATATGTTTAAAAACTAAGCGTGAGGAAAAATACTTATCGGAGCATAGACTTATTAGATATGGCGTACCACAGGGCACTGTGTTGGGTCCTTTATTATTTTTAATTTATATTAACGACTTGCCTCGATGCATAGAACATCCTATGGTCTTATTCGCTGACGATAGTACTGCATTGATTAAATGTACAGACCTAAAAACGTATGAACATGACATAAATAATACTTTAACGGACATTATACACTGGCTTGATCAAAATAATCTAACAATTAATTTATCTAAGACTAATGTTATGCATTTTTTTCAACGGATACCACCGCTTACTTCCAATTTAAATTACAATGGACAAAAAGTAGACCAAGTGCAAGTTGCAAAGTTTTTGGGTATATTGATAGATAGCCAACTAACCTGGAAGCCACACGCAGAAGAAGTATGCAAAAAAATGAGTACAGCAGCGTATGTGCTTTTTAATCTTTCCAGGAAAGTGAATATGCCCACCAGATTAGTTGCTTACCATGGCTTAGTGGCGTCAATTCTGAGATTCGGAATAATATTTTGGGGAAATTGTAGTCTGAGAGAACAGGTATTCAAGGCTCAAAAACGATGCATAAGGGCAATGTGTAACATGAAAGTTACAGATAGTTGCGTACCTGTATTCAAGTCCCTAAATTTGCTAACATTTCCATCACTTTACATTTTCGAAATGGCTGTTTTTGTAAAATCTAATATGCATCTTTTTGATAAATTGTCTGACAATAGAACACGACCAGTTAGAAGGCAGTATACAAACATGCTACGTGTTACTGGTCATAACACTGCATTATTAAGGAAAAGTGTTATATGTATGTGCCCAATTATCTTTAATAAAATACCCGATGAAATTAAAAACGAGTCCATTCCACTTTTTAAAAAGAAATTGTCAGTCTTTTTAATTGATAAATGTTATTACTCAATTTGTGAATTTCTCAATGATAAAACTTTATAGTTTACATTGTAATTATTTTTTTGACATTTTGTATTTTATTCAAATTTTATGGTAAAATATTTTATAATGTATTTTTTTTTGCTATTTTTGACATTTGACTAATTTTATACAGATATGACTAATATTTATTTTACTTGACATTTGATTAATTTTTTGACACTCTTATTATTTAATTTTACGTTGATTCCACATGCATATTCTAAGACATTTTATTGATATTTTGACATTATATATTCATCTTGGCTACATTCATAACTATTGTGTTTAAATTTCATTGTTGTAATTGATTATTATTGTTTTAATACGTTTTTTTTTTTAATTATTGTATTTAAATAGCGATTTTTGTAATGATTACCTTAATATTCTTTAATGTATTTTTTTATTAAATTAAACAATTTTGCATGCCTTGAGGTAAAATGTATCGGGACTGCTCTACAAAAAAACAACATCTAATCTGTATAGGTACCTACATTTAGCAAATAAATTATTTCATTTCATTTCATTTCAAATACTATGAAGAAGACAGTGCTGAATCCGAAGAGCAGAACTAATAATTACATCCTTTATTATTTACTTAGGTTAGTACTTGGGCCAAACAAACAAACTGTACATACAAACAAACTTCATACAAACTTCCTACACCCTTTTTCCAAAATCCAAAAAATAGGTACATTCATTCTTTTTATCAACCAAGAGCGATATAGATAGATATTATTATAATTTCGAAAAGCCAATAAATACATGTTTTTTTACGTAAATGTAAACCTTCATGAGTCCAATCTACAAATTCTTCCAAACCCCTTTTTCGAAAATCCAAAAATTACATTAATTCTTTTTATCAACCAAGAGCGTAAATCTAAAATTTCAATTGTCCATCTTACAAACTGTTAAATTTCCATACAAACTTTCAACCCCCTTTTTACCCCCTTTGGAGGGGAATTTCCAAAAATCCTTTCTTAGACAAAACTTTCTCACTTACGTCACTTGAGGAACCTTCCTGCCAACATTCATGCTTTTCGGCCTAGCGGTTTTGGCTGTGCGTTGATCGATCAGTCAGTCAGTTTCTTCTATATATAAAAAACCGGCCAAGTGCGTGTCGGGCCACGCGCAGTAATAGAACCCTATTGCCGAAGTTGCATAATAATGCGGACTAAGAAGAGGGTTTTGTTGTTGTTACGTGAACATTAAAACGGTTACAGCGGCACACAACGTTTAAAAACGGGCTCACATAAAGTGATGTTTTTTTTAATCTATATGCTCGCGTTTGACCATTATCTCGCCTGATGATAAGCGATGATGTGGTCTACGGTGAAGCACGCTTGCCTAGAAGTAACCTATTCTACTTAAACTAAAGAAGGACTAACTGGTAACTGAAGAAGGAGTTATAAAATCCAGCTTCGAAAAATATTATCTATTTGAGTAACACCGCGGGTGCGAATTGCGAATGGAGCCGATACGAGCGCGCGTTAGGGTCACGAGGAATGGTATGGTTCATTTCTGGATCCTTGCGCGCACGCTCCTTGTTTATTTCTCTTTCGGAATTTGAAAATTCGTATGTATTCACCTCTAATCTGCGGTATTCACTATTTCGTTCGGGAAAGTTTTACACTACACTACTACTACTTAGTGATGTAGTCAGGTCGAATATTGACTTTATAGATGGATATCGACAAAAGAAACTAAGTAATTTGCTTGGAAATCGAATATAATTTGACTTTAGATTACAAAACGTCGAAAATACTTCTGCTCTAACACAAAATTAACCCCACCGCACGCTTGCGCCGTACGGACTACGGACCGGTACTGCCAACGACTCGGGCCACTCCAATGCGTTATTCGAGCTTAAACATTATTAATTTAGAAATCATTATTATTAAGGATGTTATGATTTTATTTTTGTATATTTTTACATGGTTCATAAGCATATATTAACTCTGTTTTACACAGCTAACAACGTTATTTAAGTAATTTTTCAATGGCATTTGTACAAAATTTTTAATGTTCCAAGTACATTTTATAAAAAAAGGTTTGTTTTTTTTTTTTTTTTTTTTTTTTTTTTTATCATTTTATATCGGGAACTCGCAACAAACAGTAAACATGGTAAATATCCCGCTTTTAATGTTAATGTTACATTTTATAAGTTGGCCCCTTATTATTCGTAAACTTGTAAACACTACTTGTCTGTGATAGTTTTCCTTTTAATTTCGTTATATTTACTACTGCCGCGAATTTTTTCAGATAGCCAAGAGCAACCATTTCGCTGGCAGAGGGGGGGGACACTTGACTCTAACATAAATTTGCAATTTAAAGCTTAATTTTACGAAAACGGATCACTGAATGTAACAAATGGTTTTAACAAACGCATAATATTTTTGTATTGCCTATCCAACGATACTCCACACCATGGGATAGACGAGAAAGTAAATCATTTACCACTTTGTCGGAATTAATAATATGTATATCCGTGCCAAATTCTAGCTTTCTAGTACTTAGATTCTCTGAGCTAAGCTGCGGACGGACAGACGGACAGAGCGAAACTATAAGGGTTCCTTGTTGACTTCGGAACCCTAAAAATAAATCCCTATTTCCCTTGGTCACGGCATCACGCCTTAACGGCTGGACCGATTTCGCTAATTCTTTTTTTGTTGTGTTTATTATTGTTAGGAGAAAGTTCTTATGAAAAAAAAAATAAGACTAAAACGAATTTTGTACTTACCATACCTATATAGGTAGGGTAGGTAGGTAGGTAGGTAGGTAGGTAGGTTAGGGTAGGGTAGATAAATGTTTGGTGTTTTTATAGCAAAACAAAGTTTGCCGGGACTATTCAAAACCAGAGTGTGCCGGATTATTGGAATGTTCGGTTTACTGGATTATAGAGAAAAATCATAATGAATAAAATAATGAATACATATAATGTATTTCTTATTTCAAAAAAACAGGTAAATACGTATTCAAGTGCACGTGATAAGTTTTGAGGTTAGACTGCTAGACGACGACGCATCGACCGGAGCGCATAGGCGTAGAGAGGCGAGGGAGGCGTGGGCGGAGGGTGCCGGATTATTGGACGTGTCGGTCTATTGAAGTGCCGGATTAGTGAGATTATACTGTATATAGAAGATAAATAGTTAATTTAGAATGCCTGCCTTTTTTCACTATGAACTATTTGTTTATTTGTGAATAAATAGTTACTTCAGAATCAATCTGCCTGCCTTTTTTCACTATGAACTATTTGTTTATTTGTGAATAAATAGTTACTTCAGAATCAATCTGCCTGCCTTATCTCAACTATGAACTATTTGTTTATTTGTGAATAAATAGTTACTTCAGAATCAATCTGCCTGCCTTATCTCAACTATGAACTATTTGTTTATTTGTGAATAAATAGTTACTTCAGAATCAATCTGCCTGCCTTATCTCAACTATGAACTATTTGTTTATTTGTGAATAAATAGTTACTTCAGAATCAATCTGCCTGCCTTATCTCAACTATGAACTATTTGTTTATTTGTGAATAAATAGTTACTTCAGAATCAATCTGCCTGCCTTACCTCAACTATGAACTATTTGTTTATTTGTGAATAAATAGTTACTTCAGAATCAATCTGCCTGCCTTACCTCAACTATGAACTATTTGTTTATTTGTGAATAAATAGTTACTTCAGAATCAATCTGCCTGCCTTATCTCAACTATGAACTATTTGTTTATTTGTGAATAAATAGTTACTTCAGAATCAATCTGCCTGCCTTATCTCAACTATGAACTATTTGTTTATTTGTGAATAAATAGTTACTTCAGAATCAATCTGCCTGCCTTATCTCAACTATGAACTATTTGTGAATAAATAGTTACTTCAGAATCAATCTGCCTGCCTTATCTCAACTATGAACTATTTGTTTATTTGTGAATAAATAGTTACTTCAGAATCAATCTGCCTGCCTTATCTCAACTATGAACTATTTGTTTATTTGTGAATAAATAGTTACTTCAGAATCAATCTGCCTGCCTTACCTCAACTATGAACTATTTGTTTATTTGTGAATAAATAGTTACTTCAGAATCAATCTGCCTGCCTTATCTCAACTATGAACTATTTGTTTATTTGTGAATAAATAGTTACTTCAGAATCAATCTGCCTGCCTTATCTCAACTATGAACTATTTGTTTATTTGTGAATAAATAGTTACTTCAGAATCAATCTGCCTGCCTTATCTCAACTATGAACTATTTGTGTATTTGTGAATAAATAGTTACTTCAGAATCAATCTGCCTGCCTTACCTCAACTATGAACTATTTGTTTATTTGTGAATAAATAGTTACTTCAGAATCAATCTGCCTGCCTTATCTCAACTATGAACTATTTGTTTATTTGTGAATAAATAGTTACTTCAGAATCAATCTGCCTGCCTTATCTCAACTATGAACTATTTGTTTATTTGTGAATAAATAGTTACTTCAGAATCAATCTGCCTGCCTTATCTCAACTATGAACTATTTGTTTATTTGTGAAATAATGGTTAAGTACTTCAGAATAAATCTGCCTGCCTTTTATCAACTATGAACTATTTGTTTATCTATACTAATATTATAAAGAGGAATGATTTGTATTTTTGTAAGTAACGATAAAACTTAAAAAAAAACTGGACCGATTTCAAAAATTCTTTCACAGTTGGATTTCTTCACTATCCCCGGGTGACATAGGCTACTTTTTATCCCTGTATTCCCACAGAACGGGAACTACACGGGTGAAACCACGAGTCGTCTGCTAGTTTCTGAATAAATAGTTACATCAGAATCAATCTGCCTGCCTTTTCTCAACTATGTCGGAGTGTGATTACAGTCTATCGGGATGCAGCTGAGAACAGTGTTTTACATAGAGCAACTGCCTTTCTGACCTGTGAAGGTCTCTTACTCAGAACCTGGGTCCAACATCCCTACGCAAGACTGGTGCCAAATTTCTTGGCTTCTGACTACCCATAATGATTGTCAAAGATTTACAAATGACAGCCGGGACCCAACAGCTTAATGTGTTTTCTGAGGCACAGACAAATCTTGCTATGTTAATATGGCCTTGGTGAGTTTTTACTCTTGCTCATTCGCAGTCGCACATACCTAAATGTCTATTGAAACTGGATAAGTGTCATCTGGTGACAGTGAAAACTCTTGTTTTGTATACAAATTGCCATAAGAGATTGTTTACGTTATTACGATAGAGTATGTTAAAAAACATACAATAAGCACACAGGCAACCATCTACTGTTAGACCTCGGCAACCATTGCCTGACCTTATAGATCAACCCATGCAGCTGTTATTATGTAACCACAAAGTCACACAGGATGAATAATTACTTCCAATCCCATAAATATAGTCACACAATCCCATTATTGTTAAACTGTCCACAGCGTCAAGTCAAAAGGTACTGGAGCAGTGGCGATGCAGCATGCTTAAGGCTTACAGGCGGTAAGAGAAGAGGTCAGAGGGACATTTTAGGCATTTGTTCAGAACAATTACATCTGCGTATTTGTTAAAAACTATGGTCTTCAAATTATTAGATAATACACTTACTGGAACATCAGTCAGCTTCTCATATAATGCTTGCAGGTTCTTGTTGACAACCACATACATTTGAACATTTTCTACAAAACATAACCGGCACATTGGCAGTTTTTCCATCTTTATAAACACTGCTGACTTTTACTATCTGGTTTTTAGAACAACTTCTTCTACATGGGCAATATTCTTAAAATAAGCTTGTTATATCGTGTGCGCTTCCTTCGTTGGTAATACAAAACATGCAGGCTCTTATCAGGGCAGGCCTAGACAGCTACAGTTACGATACATCTGCAGGTTGTTGTTAGAAATATTTTAAAAATTAAACTTGTTGGATATATTTCTTTCTAAGAAACCGTCTACGCAGTATTTTATGGGGAAATCGGAACACTGAGTACATTACATTTGAATCTGAAAAACTCCACAAGTTCCACAACCACGAGACAACATTCAACAGCAACACTATAAAATATAAATAAATAAGATAAGCCAAACTCAGTCAAAGAGTAGGGCTAGGGATGGGCCCGATATTATCGAAATATCAAAACGTAACTTATATTGGATATGTTTTAGATACATGAAGTTAGAAGGTTATCATCTATACCTTCATGGTTGGATATCATATCATATCCATGAAGTTATAGGTAATCATATCAATATCTATTTCAAAATAACCGATATCACAAATAGTGTATCGAATCGAATCAAAACCTCTACTTGCATGCAAGAAGGAGAACGAATACAATACAATACGAATTTTGTAAGTCAAAACTTAAAACCGTAACAATGCGAAAACGTACAACTTCTTAAAGCTTGTTCTCTGCGACAGCTGTCAGTATCAATACAGTAGAAAGCAATAGCCTAAACGTCAGTTTGACATATACAGAACGCAAACTTTAGTGCGCAAGTCCGACTCGCACTTGTCAGGTTTTTAGTGTTTAACATTTGAATTTACAGGAATCAACAAACCGTGTCAAGCAAGTGAAGGAAGCTCTCAACTAGGGTTGCACGATATAAATCGATATTTCGTAAAATATCGATACATGTACGCGATATATCGATGCAACCCGATATTATCGAATCATCTAGTATCGGTACGTACAATCGATATATTTCATTCGATATATCAAATATCGGGAGAAATTAAAAGCACATTCCATTTTTTTATTTTTATAAAATGATTATATCTGTCTGTAATGAAGTTGTTCACAATAATAAAACGCAAAGACACGAAATTCTTCTACTCTCCGTGAGGGCAGCACTAGTAGTAATTTATAATCTGTATAAATTACTACCTTCTTAGTTTATGATCTGTGGCTTCGTACTATACTTAATCTGTGGTTATACTTTAATTAATCTGTGGTTTGTGATTATTCGCTTCGTTCTCAGTACAAAATAACCTATAAATAAAAGTTGTCTGTTTTGTTTAATACAGTTTGCAAAATGTGTAAATACAGTTAGTGTGCAAAAATATATATAAAAACGGCCACTATTCAGTTTTAACTCAGCAGAGAAGCAGACTGCAAGCCAAACGATTAAATAAAATTGTATTTTTGCAAGATTTAGAGAAAAAGTATTGGGATTAATAAATAAATAAAGTTGATTTGTTTCTGGACTCTGTTTTACTTATATTAACCTGAACCCTATCTAATATTCAATATTATAGACTAGTTAAATACAAATCGCTTACGATATATCCAAAATATCGATATATTTGTACGATATATCGCAAAGTATCGATATAACACTACGATATATTATATCGATAAAAATATCGATATTTTTTATACATGAACATCCCTACTCTCAACTGTCTGTATCAAAAAGTACTCTGTGGTCTGTTTCTCTGTGTTCTCAACAACAAGCTAGACCACAGCTGTAAACTAGTCAAGCAAGACTGTCGTCTTCGTCTGTCAGTGTCAGCTGCCAGCGTTACAATCAAAGCGTCACTGTCGTGTTCCCTGACTTAGAAACCTATGACTTAAGAAACTATCGTGCATACCTACAAAAATCGGGCACTTAAGATGGCTGACCATTTTTGTTTTTTTTCGCACCACACTATTTTATACAACACGAGAGCATGATTTTCCTAGTAATTTCCAAACTCAGATCACCAAAATACCTAGTTTCTAGACGTATTTCTCTTTTAAAACATAAAAAATATTTTGAGCAAGCATCTGTTTGACAGCACAATGAGCACAACTACACAGAAAAACGTATAAAAACGTATACGTACGGCACACAACTACACAAAACCGCAGAGTACTTTCGGCACTCAACATGGCGACCGGTCACGCAAAGACATGATTTTGACGTCACTCAAAATTGTTGCCAAGTTTAGTCCTTGACAAACATTTAAATGTCTCTCTTTTCATATGCAACTCTTGGTTAGTCAAAAAGAGACGAAACGCTTTTTGACATGCGTGTGTCGGTGATATAGATATTTGTATAACTATTCTTCATATAGTAGAATATGCCGTCTCCTTAGTTTTCCTACAAAAGATCCCAATGGGTCGAAGTGTCCCGAGTTATTTCTCGGCCCATCATAAGATTTCCTACCTCATTAGTCGTGTTACGTACAAATAAATGTTTTTAAGAATTTTACTAACCTGGCTGCTTAGGTCTTTAAGTCCCGTCTTATTTTATAATCAAGAAAACAATTCAGCTTAATCAAGATTATGATCAGCGACAAGTAATGCTCTTATTAACGTCGCTTAAAAACCAGCAGTGATTGCGCGCGTTTTAGTCACAGGCAATGCATTCCATAGACGAGCGAGTGGCATGAACAGTAAAAGATTTGTCTAGCAAGTTAGTGGAATGCATTGGCATTTTAAGTTTCATATTATGCGATGACTTAAGAACACCGTGTATTAAATACCGCGACGACATAGCCGAAAAACTGTATAATAATCGTGTCACGAACAAACCCGACACGCATATGGCCGGTTTTCTTCTATTTCTTTTTAAAAAGAGTTAACCAAAAAGATGCAGTCGTTCTGAATTGATCTGCTAACATACACTCAGAAATTCATTTTTATACATGCCTAAGAGTTCACCGAAGTAATACATAACAATAAAGTAACTTTAATATATATTACAATCGAATGCTGCCATATTTTTTGGATTTTGCATTTTGGTCCGGTTGGTACACAATGTTGACAGGGATCGATAAACCGACTTTTACCGATTAATCCGGTTTATGCCCAACGCTAACCATATCCGTTGATTTGCATAAAATGGCGTCAGCCGAGTTTCTAGAGCAAGCTTTGTCCACAAACGTCGATGAGAACGCCGTTAACGCGATTGTGGGCTCATTAGAAAATCAGTTAGTCACGTCCGTTCCGTCGGCATCTTCACATAACAATTACGTTAACGTTATTCCGTCTCAAAATTGTATTATAACTTCAAACGCGAGCTCTATTATTAGTGGACAGAAATATATTGCGGATCAAATTAATTCTGGTGGAATAGTGAACAGCCAATCTAATATTGTTACGTCGAACTCAAGTGTCTCTTATAATAATGTGCAAGTATCATCACACCCAACATTTACATCTCTTTCATTGAGTGGTGGTGCTCCTCTTTCTGAAACATTGAAGGTGATCTACACGCAAGCGCAACATCTGGGTAACTCCCAGGGCGGGGCGCTGCCTGTACAATCGTTGGCGAGCGGTGTCGTCGCACAGCCTTCGCAGGGCCAGATATTACACGCGGTGACCAACGGTGGCGTATTACCGCAGCAGAGCACGAAAACAATCACCATGCAGCAGCCTCCTCTCGTCATAAAGCAGGGCACAAATACTGGCCAAGTGGGTATGCCGCCTGGAATGGTGACTGTCCCAATGACTGTGAACTCTAGCATGCCTGCTTCAATATCTAACGTGATGACACTGAACAAGCCTGGCCCGCAGAACGTTGTTGTGACCACACAGAATTTAGGCTCCGCGCAGCCTACTATCATCCCTAATGTCCAAATATTAAATATGCGACCCGGAGCGCCAACAGTGGCTGCTCAGAAGTCCGTTGCAACAGTATCACCCAGAGTGGTGATTGGTACGCCTCAAGTTGTTGGTACCAGAGCGAATGCTCCAGTAAGTTTCAGTTTGTCTAAAGTTTACAGACATTTTGCTCTGTATCTTCATATTTTAATGTCTAAGCTCATACAGTAACTCTTGTACAGACATTTTGAGGCTGACGGAACACACTTGTGAATGTCGGATGTGAATCTGACATCACGTATGATCCACTATTCAGATTGTTGTGACGAGTGTAACCTTTGCAAACTGTGTAACACGGTCAACTTAACTGTACACCTGGCGCTGTGACATCACTATGACTTTTGACTCTATATTAGTGCACGAGGCGCATATGGGGCATGGCCGGGGTAGGTGGGAGATGGGTCACATTCCAATTTCAGCTATGTGCATAGATAAGTTGACCGTTTCGTAAGTACTAACTGTTTAACTATTCTGTACCCAGACTCAGAGTATAGACACGTCTGCTATACCAGGTTCGTTTATATGTCTGTTGCGATGTTCTGTCAGTCTCAACTTGCACTATTAACCGCCACTGTTCTGTACAAACACATGCCTTCACCAGATTATTGCAAATAACATAAGTTACGCACAGATATGTTGCTATTACCAAATTTGGATGGGATATATTATATGTGAAATGATCTGCAATATACTGGGAATTTATAATCACACGAAAGATTGATTACAAGCGTTAGGTTTTTGCAATAATCCGGTGACATGTAAAAAATGCCTTTAAAACAGCAATATTAATGTCACCCTGGGCTCTTTGCATATTTCACTTTCAATTGACATTCACTCTAAATGATCAGCAAACTTAAGACCTGGGGCCTTACCCTTATGTGTCAAAACTAACATGGTTCCACTGTGTGATAAGCTGTACTGGGCATATAGCACTATACCTTTTCCACAGCGGAATCGTAATGGTCCAACACCATCGGCACCTGTAGCCAAGTTGACAATCTACAATCGATAACGTTAGTCTATAACTAATCAATGTATGGCAATGTCAGACCTGAACACGTGGTCAGACCAAACAAATAGAAGGCATTAACGATTGTAGAAAGAGATTCGTTTGTCTGTAACTTGGCTAGGGGGGCTGGTACAGTACAGCCCGTATTGTTCTAAGCCTGTAAAAACTGCTTTGCTGGTCATTCTCTCATTAACAGTCACTCTCGACTACATTGCACTAGTCCACAAATACTACCATTGAATAATAACTCAATTCTACTGTTCTCATGATGCATGTAGGGGATTGGGAACCATAGTCTAGAGTCAATTCTGATGAAGAACGGCAATCATGATTTTTTTTATTATATTAATTGATAAAACTGATGTACATACACACATGCAAAAAAAATAAGGCAGCACACTAAAATTATGATTGAAATCTACTAGATAAGAATCTTACAAGCGCATATTATAAAATTACCACTTACTATTAATGCAATGGTTATTTTATTATGTTTTTATTTAATCTTCGCACTCTAGTATTATTAATGGGCTTTTCTTATTTAATTAATATTACCATCATGAAAAAATAAATTGATGCTTTCAACATAATGCCCTTTCTAGAATTAAGCCATGTGAATTGTTAGGGTGCCTTGTAATTTTCCTGTGCTTTAACTATTTAGTAATGAACGTGGTAAATAAGCTTTCACCATGCTAACACCCATAATTCCAGTAAATTAACAGACATAAATCTAACGAGTCCCTCAACATGTATAAAAACTAAGCATGCAACGTTTCACACAGAATTTAAGAACCAATTTACGTTCCGAAGAAAGAAATGATTCCATTGTCTAGGCCAAATTTTTTGTAGAGTTTTACAGCTCACTAGGATCTTTTTTTAGATTTTGGTTGATGTCTAATGTCTAGTGTCGATAAAGCTAAATGAAAAAGCTGAAAGAAAAAGCAGTGCTCCTACTTTTACTCGGTTTTTTGACACACGAAGTACATACATTTGCGACATCTAGTTGTATTTATGTCTGTTTAATTTGTAAATATCAATGTTAATTAATCATAATGTTCATAACATATCCATGTGTTTATATCTTACAAATGACCTGCTTTAAAATCATACTGACGGTTATTTTTGATAGGCTTGCGTTTGACCACTATCTAACCTTATGGACGATGAAGCTAATTATTGTATTAATCAAAGAAATTTGACTATGAGTTCAATAATATTGAAACTAGGCATTAATTTAGCTCTTATGATACATGATTTCCTAGTACAACAGCCAGGGCTGCACTGAATATTGTGACCTGTTTTTTAAATATAAAATATATAAATAAAATTTTTAGATAACGCTGCAAACTCTGCAGAGTCTCCAACCAGGGCAGCAAGGTCATTTGTTGTTAAAGACAGAGAATGGTCAATACCAGCTGCTGAGGGTGGGTCCCGCTCCTGGGGCCAGTAGTCTCTCTGCGCCGCAAACGCAGACCATCCGGCTGTCGACCGTGCCGGCAGTAAGTAGGCTCAGCCACTCCGCTATTCATCCCGCGCTCTCATAGAAATTGGACAACGTTCAGCACTCACCCTAGCACATAACTGGTGCCCTACCCAAGCAAGGATATTTTCATTGTGGCCAAGGGACAGATCTATACAAGTCATATGCATCTGTCTCTTCGCACTAAGTGCTCATTGTAGGGCCCTGTAGTGCTATTCTGTAAAGATCTCACTGTGATAACTTAGGTGAAAATTATAATTCTATTTACACAGCTTCCTTTATGATCACTTCACCAAAGCTTACACAAGGAGTTTTTTATGGAATCGACCCGCTGATAGAGATTTGTGTTTGTCCAATTTCTGTCTCAATCATGCATAAAATACTGGTGGCGGTGCATGCTTTAAGGTTTCTAACAAGGTAAGAATCTAACCTGAAACTCGTCGTGATTGTGTATAATCTATTACTAATTTTACCTATGAACTCTTGTAATGTTAGGCGCAAACATTACAGCCGGGCGACTAGGGCGACTGATTTGCGCCCAAGGGACTTACCTGATGGTGCGACGCAATTTATATTCCGTCCAGGCGATATACCACAAGTAAAAAAAAATCTAGTGCAAATCGATCGAATAGAGATGTTTTTTTGGGTAGAAAAATGATAATTCTATTTAATCCAACAGTAAGATTATCAAATAACATTGGACCTGTATTTATTGCTTTATCAAATAATACAAATTGACAAAGAGGGGTGGGCTTTACCCATTAAAGTTCAGAAGTGGACGCTTGTGACGTCACTTTGTCAGTATAAAGTGTAGCACACCGTGACGTCACATGATATTTCAACGCACTGTATCGTCGTAATTTATTGTTTACGAGGCAAAAAAAAAAATACGTGTCCAACATTTTTAGGTTAATAAGGCTAAATTAATATTTTTCGTCAACTACCCTATCGCATCGCATTGCGTCCGTGTGAACGTACTTGCAATTTCGCTTAATAAAAGTAGCTAATCAGTGCGATATTTATTTATTATAAATCGATCGAATCGATTTGATATAAATCGTATCGCGTCTTACCATCAGGAAGGTCACTACTTTCGCTCACTTGCGTTTTTGCTGCTGCATTTAAATGATGCTTTTATTCCAATTTTGTGTCTAGTGTTTGCTATATTGACCTGAAGTCTAGATATTCTGTATTTGTACCCGTTGTTTTTATATTTTTTATAGTAAAGGTAATAAACATTCGTCAAACAAAAAGATATCAAAAATGTTTTGTGCCAAACATGAAAACATCCTAAATATATACCTTGCAACTGCTTGAGAATGAACGCTTAGCGCATTCATATCGGCCTGGGGCCTTACCTGACGACTCAAAACTATCATGGTTCTACTGTGAGAGAGACGGGGTTTTCGTCTTGTGTAGCTCCGTGTCTCTCTCATAATGGAACAAGGCTCGACATCATGGTACGGCCGCTGCTTAGTATGCATAATGTTGGACGTCATGGTACGGCCTGCTTAGTGTGCATAAGGTGCGACATCATGGTGTATTAAGTGTGCGGCTTGTTCACGCAGCACCCTGGCGTAGCGACGGTCTCCACTAGCGTGGCGGCTCCTGGGCCCATGCAAGTCCAGATGTCCGCTCCGCCGTTAGCAACACCCGTGGTCGCGTCAGCGCCCAGTGTCGCCACGCCCCCGCCACTACAACAACAGACAAGCTCCACGACGCAAATTGTAAGTCTCAGTTTATGTCCAATCAATATCAATACATATAATAAATCTGTAGAAAAGTAATTTTTGTACATCGAAAATATTTCCAAAAAAAATAGCTAGGGTGTTAAGGATAACCAACAGAACCTATTTCCAGCATTTTTGGAATTTTTGTCTGTTTGTCTGTTTATTTGTGCATGCATCACGTGAAATGTACGAAACCAATGAAGATAGCTTTTATACATAAAAATTGTGCGTAACTTGAAGAATTACTTAGTTTTTGTTTCATCGCAATCGGTTCACTCTATCAAAAGTTAGATGAATTTAAAGTGTTCAAGAAGTAAAATTATCACAACACACACAATCCAGATACTCGGACAGTTGAACTCGATATTCGATAGAAGATAGCGTTGTGCATTTGAAGTCATTTTCTGAATGGCAGTGT
This sequence comes from Orthosia incerta, assembly GCA_948252205.1. NCBI lineage: Eukaryota > Metazoa > Arthropoda > Insecta > Lepidoptera > Noctuidae > Orthosia > Orthosia incerta. The sequence continues at coordinate 5,489,838 of OX411767.1, forward strand.
TAAGATTCTCCGCGAAAGAATGATGACTATATAAACAAAAATGGTAGGTAGGTAAGTAGGGTAGGGTTGGCAGACAGATGACGGGAGCGAAGCCGCGGGCAAAGCTAGTTTTATATATTTTCACACTATCATCATCATTTCTGCTGATAGACGTCCACTGCTGGACATAGGCCTCCCCCAAGCGTCGCCACACTGATCGGTCCTGTTCCTGAACGTTTCGCATCAAATATCACGCTAATATAATAAAGGCGAACGTGTGAGTGTGTGTGATTGTATGTTTGTTACTTCTTCACGCTCAAACAGTTGGACTTTGCTTTATTTGTCGACTCTGGGTTATTTTTGCGACATCTCATTTGTGTTAATCGATGAAGAAAAACTTTTTTACCAAAAAAAATCCTACTGACATCCAAATAAGAAAACTGCAAAGTGAAAAATAACTTTATTTTTGGAAGTCGGTGTCTTTCGTAGGTACCATGTTTTTGCGTTTCGTGATTGGTGATTAGTCAAGTCGAGGTTGGCTAATAAAACATGGTTTTATTTTACATAAAGCTTTTACAAATAGGCAATTTAAATTATAATAAATAAATTGTTATAATAAATTGTTTATTGTTCCAAAATCATTACTTATGTGTATTATGAGGCAGCCCCATTAAGTTATTAATAATACTTGTGTTGGGGCTGACTCGCTACTTCCCCTATTTTACATTAACATAATGGACACTAATAAACTAAAAGAGAGCATACAAAAGAAAAGAAAACAGAATGCAAATCAAAAACTATGACATATATAAGGTAAATGATACTATCAAGATAACAGCTCAATTGAGTATGTATGTGTGTCATGTGTGCGTGAATGTTTGTGTCTGTGGTCTGTTCCTGTGTATTCCTTATTATGCTAATAATATTTGTTCAGTTTCTTCGTATTTTAATGTTTTTAACCAGTCAATTATGATCTTCTTGCATTGATGTTGAGCCTCCGGATGGAATTTTAATTTTGAGTTTATTTTATTATACACAAAGGCAGATTGAGCAACATACTGACGCTCTGCAAAAACGGTGCGAACCCGCGATGAGTGCGCCACCATATTATTGCGTCTTTTATCCTGGTCTGGTGGTATAAGTGGTGTAGATTTATGCAGATATAAAGTCATGTTTAATAGATATAGCTGCCTTACTGTTAGCAAACCACACATACTATATAGGCTGTTAGTCGGATATCTGTATGGTTTAAAGTACATGACTTTCAGAAGTGACCGCTGGGCTCTTTCGAGCTCAAGTAACTTAGTTTTGGCAGCTCCTCCCCAAACCGGAATGCAGTAGGTATGTTGTAACTGATTGTGCCAGTGCAACATAAATTTTACTAAGTTAAGTTAGTTAGTTAGTAAGTTTCCTATAACGCCAGAATAGATTACTCGAATATCATGAAACTTGAACAAAACCGATCAAATGAGAGATCTGCTTACCCCTCAAGAGCGTACTGGCGTGATAAGGCAGTCCCGAGAGATTTTCCGTTATTTATTGAAGAGTTCTGTTGTATATCTTCGAAGTTCTTCATAAGATCTTCACCAAATTAAAATGGGACCAATTTCGGAACATACTCTTTCAAACAAAAAAATAATTTTCAAAATCGGTCCACAATTGACGGAGATATCGGTGAAAATAAAATAAAATCAAGAAGTCGAACATAGAACCTCCTCCTTTTTCGAAAGTCGGTTAAAAAATTAAAAATATTTTAACCAAAATAATATAAAAACGACTTCCAAAGCAAAATAATACAAAGTGAAAAACATTCTTTTCGGAATTCGGTGTCGAAAAACTTAAAACAATAAGTCACCAAAGACACCGACTAACGGAACGAAAGTAATTTTTATCGCTTACCTACCATCAGCCGGGCGAGCACGGGCACTGTGATAGGCTTGAGTCACGCATTTTCTCACGGTTTTTGCTCCCAGACTGATAATAATTTGTGACTCAAGCCTGTCACAGTAGGCTGTGCTCGCCCCGCAGGTGAAATATCACCAAAAAAAAATAGTATTTTGTAGTGTTTTGTTTTGGTAGCCAGTAGCCAGCTCGCGAATATGTATAATATCCTCCGACTGCACAGCAAGATTTTCTTCTTGTTTGTATATTTTTAACCGACTTACCAAAAAGGAGGAGGTTCTATGTTCGACATTATGTATGTTTTGTGTATGTTCACCGATATCTCCGTCAATTGTGGACCGATTTTGAAAAATATTTTTTTGTTTGAGAGGCTATGTTCCAAAATTGGTCCCATTTTAATTTGGTGAAGATTTGATGAAGAACTTCGGAGATATGCAACAGAACTCTTCAATAAATAACGGCAAATCTCTCGTAATTGCTGCAATCAAAGACAAAGATATTTTATTTCAAGTAGGCCACCAAGCGGCACTTTTGAACGTTAAAATAATAATAATTGATTCTACCGTGCATTCGGAAAGTAGCTTGTAATGGAGAAGAATGCACAAGAAACTCCATACTTACTCTTTTAAAAAAAAAAATATACAATATTTAGGTACGTAAGTACATACCTTGATGAATGAAATTGAGTTTATACAATTACAAATATACTTATACAGTCTTCAGAAGGTCCAACAATAATTCAAAACAATAATGTTCCGCATATCACTTGTTTTTGCGGCCTAGTGGCTGTGGAGCTGGACTAGCATTTAGCCAAGCATTTTTATCAGTGATGTAATCCCCCAACTTATAATATGCCAGCCTGCATAGTGTGCGTTTTATGCAAGTTTTAAATTTCGTCTCATTCAGTTCAAGAATGTGAGGAGGAATTTTATTGTAACATTTTGTACAGTACCCCATGAAAGATGAGGCTACTTTAGCCAGTCTGAAACCTGGTTGAACTAATTGGTCCCTATTTCTAGTAACATAATCATGTCTGTCGCCGTTTTTACTAAAAAGATGTAAATACTTTCTCACGTACATGATGTTTTCATAAATATATTGACAAGGAACCGTCATGATGTTAATGTCCTTAAACAGTTCCCTTAGAGAATCGCGCCGGCGAAGATTGTATATCGCTCTGATGGCTCGTTTTTGCAGAATAAAAATTGACTCAATGTCTGCAGCCCTTCCCCATAGTAAGATACCGTAAGACATTATACTATGAAAATAACTAAAATAGACTAGTCTGGCGGTATCCACATCCGTCAACCGACGAATCTTTCCAACAGCATAAGCCGCCGAACTCAGCCGCCCCGCAAGGGATACCAATTGAGGACCCCATTGCAACCCCGAGTCTAGCGTGATCCCCAGGAAAACCGTTTTATCGACGAATTCTAGCTTCTCCCTGTTTAATATAATGTCACAATCAGTACTTTTGACATTCGGCAAGGAAAATTTTACGCACTTGGTTTTTTTACCATTTAAAACTAAATATTTGGCAGTGAACCAATCCTGAACCTGCCGTAGCGCGTTATTTACGTCGTCAACCTGACAAGTACGTCTATTTATTTTAAAAATTAAAGATGTGTCATCAGCAAATAACACCATGTTAAGTTTGTTTTCCAATAAACGGGGTAAATCGTTTATGTATACTAAAAATAAGAAAGGACCTAAAATTGAGCCCTGGGGTACCCCCATTTTAACGTTTAACCCGGACGAATTCACACCGTTTATTTGAACTAATTGCTGTCTATCATTCAAATAAGATTTAACCAAACTTAACGCTGATTGACCTAGCCCGTAATGCTCAAGTTTCAGAAGTAATGTTTCATGATTAACGCAATCAAACGCCTTCGACAGGTCGCAGAAGATACCTATGGCATCCTGCGAATCTTCCCACGCATCAAAGATGTGTTTTAATAGAGCGACACCAGCGTCAGTTGTACAACGTCCTCTGGTGAAACCATACTGTCTATCATGCAAGATGTTATTCGTATTAAAATGAATGAGCATTTGATTTAGCATTATCCTCTCAAAAACCTTGCTGAAAACCGGCAACACGGATACTGGTCTATAATTATTTGTGTCTTTACTGTCCCCGGATTTAAAAAGTGGTATAACCTTACTATATTTCATTAGATCCGGAAAAACGCCTTGATCCACACACAAATTGAAAATCAACGCTAAGTACGGCGCTATAGTCTGAATTATGGAGGTACAAGCTTTGATGGACATTCCCCACAGATCTTCAGTCGGTTTGATCTTGATTTGCTTAAAAGCTTTTATTACTGTCATGGGGTTTATATGTGAAAAGTTAAATACAATCGGGCAGGCTGAAACGTTCGCGTTTAATAATCCAAAAGCAAGCGAGGGCGAAGAATTTAAAGTTTCAGTAGTTTTAATTGGGATGTTGGTAAAGAAATTAACAAATTCTTGCCAACTTTTTTGTTATCTCTAATAAGTCCGTGTGTGGTCTCAAGCGTGTAATCACTACTATTTCTTTTATTCCTATTCGTTTCATTGTTTATAATCTTCCAAACCGTCTTGATTTTATTTTCTGCTAATTTAACCTTATTGCTAACGTACAAGACCTTAGCTGCCTTGCAAGTATTTTTAAAAATTCTTGAGTAAGTAGCAACATACTTATTAAACGTTTCAGTGTTAATACAGGGCTTAAGGCCATATAGCTCGTAAAGTCTTTCCCTACTTTTTCTAAGTCCTGTAGTCGCCCAGTCACTGAATAAAAACTTAGGGCATATAGTTTTAGTTTTCTTCTTAAAAGTGTTATTGAACTCTTTTTGAACCACTGAGAAAACTTCATCATACAAAATATTACCATCATTCACTGTGAGGTCCTGGTTGCTTAACTTACTGATTAAAGTGCTGTTAAATTTATTTAATTTACCGGATGTTATTGGTCTTGATTGAATCTGCACTTGTTTTATTAGCATAATGGACTCAAAGGCTACCAGTAGCCCACTATGATCCGAAGGCAGATAATTTATAATGGCCTTGTCCAAGTAGTTGCAGCTACAAAAAACATTATCAATACATGTAGCAGAAGTCAGTGTAGTTCGGGTTGATCCATAAACACATGTGACAAATTAAATGATTTAAAGAGATTTAATAACCTACTGCTGTCTGAATTATCTTCTAGAATATTAATATTAAAGTCACCACAGACAATTATTAGTTTATTACCCATTGCAAGTTTTGCCAAAACATCTTCCATCACTGACTCGAATATAGAGTAGTTCTTATAATTAGGGGGTCTGTAAACGCACACTATGACATGCTTATCCAGCTCAACACAGGACAGTTCAACACTATGTTCAACTGATAGGTCTACTATATCTTTACGAGGTTTTGATTTAATACCATTTTTAATTAATATAAGTGAACCCCCACGCAACATAATATTTCTGTTAAAACAACTGCCCACAGTATAATTTTCATAATTGATTAACATTGCATAATCTTTCAGCCAATGCTCAGTGAAACAAACAATTTCATACTTAGATTTTTCTAAAAACAGTTCGATTTCCAATTCCTTCGAAGAAAAACCCTGAATATTCTGATGGAATAATTTCAGAGAATTCTGCTCAGACCTTTTTTTCAAATTAAATTTTTGCGAGCAAGAAGGTACCTTTTTGATGGTGGATATACTCGTAACTACTCCGTTATTGGTACCCTCCCTTGTCCTATCAACTAGTTTAAAGAATAAATATTAATAGCATTTTTGCTAACGTTATTCAAGGTATTGACCATATTTAAATTAGTACTATTACTAATATCAATAATAACTGGATACTTCGACATACTACTTATGTCTGAGTTTAATGTATAAGATAATAGCCGAGCTATTTGATGTCTTACCCTAAGAGGCAGATACAAAGTATCGCCTGTCGACTTTAATTTACCAACAAAAATGTTGATGTCAAAAAAAACTAGTTTATCACTATAGTGACTCACAAGAAAGTGCAGATGCTTATTAAGCATGTAAATGTGATTATTTTGTCTATTTGACAATTTATCCAAGTAAGGGAAGGCACACAAAATAATTTTATTGTAATTTAACTTTAACATCTCTTTTACACACTCAGTGATGTCATCTTTTTTTACTTTTATACTGTTACCTACAAAAACAGTTATTTTGGTATCTGGTTTGTATATATTCTTTGTCACAGATTCCATTATTTGCTTGTATGATGACCCGGGCATGCAATAATTAAAAGTGGAATGACTCTGATTGCCATTCATTAATTTACCTAAACCTTTTCCAACACCATCCGAAAACATAACCGAATGAAAACCTTCTTTTCTATGACTAGATGAAAAGCCAGCACTTTCAGGCCGGTCTAATTGAGGCAAATCTTGTGCTACATTAGAACTGTCTTGTGCGAAGACAGTGTCTTGAGACACCCTCTCAGCTTGGACCGGGTCCTCCGCAGCATCAGGCTGGACTGCAATTTGATTTGAAACTGTCTGGCAGTTACATTGACACATCACTAACTCATTTGCGGCCAAAATGTGTTCTTTAATTTGTAATTTTGAATTTACATATTTATTGTAAAGAGAACTAAGTCTGTTCTCAAGTAGAGAACTAAGTCTGTAATCGCTTGTCTGTTCATTGTTTATACCATTTCATAACATAACATCACGCCAGTGAGCTCTTAAGGAGTACGCAGATCTCTTATTTCACCGGTCATGTTCAAGTTTCATGATATTCAAGTTAATCTATTCTGGCGTTATATGTTACTAAACAACTTGCCTATTTGGTAGGCACAACTAAAAAGTGAAAGATAAAAAACTTTTTTGCAAAAAAATACTACCGACTTCCAAATAAAAAACTACAAAGTGAAAAATAACTTTATTTTTGGAAGTCGGTGTCCATAACGAAAAAAAATTTTGTTATTTTTTTATTTGGAAGTCGGTAGTATTTTTTTGCAAAAAAGTTTTTTTTGGTTTGGTAAAGCAAAAAATACGTGTCCAATATTATTTGATAATCTAATCTGACGGGCTAAATAGAATTATCATTTATCTACTCAGGAATCATCCCTTCTTCAGCAGAAAAAAAGCCAATGCAGAACATGGCCGTCGCCAATCGTAAGCGTACCTACCTACACGAAAATGAAAACTGCGCAAAATCTAGTCACGTGTCCATTAAAACAGAAACGGATCAATAGCGGTACATCGCGTTGGCGTAGCCGCGCATGCGTACCGTGGCTTCTGCTGTCGCATCGGGTTCATCTCTGGGCTTCCAAAGTGCATTCGCCTTACTTTTTAACAAGCTTTAATAGTACATAACTGCAGCGGCCAGCAAATGAGGTATTGATCGACTAACGTGTAAATGTACACATACGTAAGTCCATCAATGCTTAGTTTTGTGTGGCCTATGTGGCTTGTGTAGTACTTTTTTCAAATAATGCGCGGTAATTAAAACTATGTAGTACCTATATTATATATCTATACTAATATTATAAAGCTGAAGAGTTTGTTTGTTTGTTTGAACGCGCTTATCTCAGGAACTACCGGTTGGAATTGAAAAATTCTTTTTGTGTTGAATAGTCCATTTATCGAGGAAGGCTATATAACATCACGCTACAACCAATAGGAGCCGAGCATAAATGAAAAATGTTTCAAAACGGGCAAAAATATTCCTTTTTGAGAGCTTTTGTTGCGTGCGCTGCGTAAACGGTTTAAGTTACGCAAATATAATGTATGATGGAATTGTTCTTCTATAAAAGTTCTAAAAAAAGTCCGCGACAGCATATGTCTGTCTTTTAAGATTGACTCACAATAGCAGCTTTTATGTTCTAAATTTTAATTAGATCGCCGCCGCCGGTAGAAACAAGTTTACAGGTTACATTCGTATAGTAGTAAGGGTAGGTAGGGTAGGGTAGGGTAGGGAAGGGTAGATAGGGTAGGTGGGTAGGGTAGTTGTAGAAGTAGAAATTTTTCAATTCGAACCAGTAGTTCCTGAGATTACCGCGTTCAAACAAACAAACTCTTCAGCTTTATAATATTAGTATAGATATGGCACTATTGAGCTGGTCTCGTGAAAGAGACGGAAGGTGGCCATATTAACTCCTCAACCAAACAAAATAGCACCATCGTGCTTGTGTTCATTCAAATTCAAAAGTCATTTATTCAAAGTAGGCTGAGAATCAGCACTTCACAGTCCACGAGACAGTCCCCCAAAAACGCCCGCCCTTCACCACTTCCTAGTGCTTTTGCTGGGAAGAAAAAGTGGCGCAACAAACTCCCCAACAGCACAGCTGTCTGTTCAGTTAGAAAAAAAACAAAAACTTGATTCTATACAATAGTATGCAAATAAATTACATTACTCAACACAAAAAATTTAAATAAAATATATTTGCCATAATGACAGCCAGCACACGCCAATTTACCAACAAAAACAACGAAATCTAAACTCAAGCGAAAATAAAAACTAAAAATAAAAACGTAAACGGAATTTTTTCATTGGATATGTATGAACAAGCGATATTACATTTCGTACTTGTTAGTCCATAAAAGCTTGTTAAGTACAAAACTATTTTTTGATCTTCATTGTTCGCCTATAGGTCAAGCCCTATCTGGACTTATAATTGACTAGCCGGCTTCGCTCCCGTGGACCACCCCACAGGACACGTTTTCGGGATTCAAAAATAGCCTATGTCACTCAGGAATAATGTAGCTTTCTATTGGTGAAAGAATTTTTTAAATCAGTCCAGTAGTTTTGGAAGTTTAAGCAACGCTTGACGAGGTCGGTCCGTGGATGGGTGACCATTTCAACATACCGAGTTTCCTCCGTGCCTCGGAAAGCACGCTAAGCCGTTGGTCCCGGCTGTCATTTGAAGACCTTTGACAGTCGTTACGAGTAATCAGAAGCTTGAGATCTGACAACCAGTCTTGCCAAGAGGTACCGTGTTACTCAGTTACTGGGTTGTGGTGGTCAGGTAGGCAGTCGCTCCATGTAAAACACTGGTACTCAGCTGTATCCGGTAAGACTAGAAGCCTCTATGTCCTATCTGCCTAGCCTTTTTCCCAACTATATAGGGGTCCCTATATAGTTGGGAAAAAAGGCTAGGCAGATAGATAGGTCCAGTAGTTTCGGAGCCTATTCGATACAAACATTTTTTTTTTACCTCTTTATAATATTATAGTATAGACTAGCTTCTGACTCTGTTTTCGATATCGATTCGAAACACATACATAACCGTTTGCGCAAAAAACCGAAAACGCCCTTCTCTAGTTTGTTTACTCCGATTCCTGTGGCGCCATCTGAGCGCAGCTTTGCGGATAGTTCCCTATTACATTCACACGTCTAATCATACACGCACGCCGCCCGGTTATGAGTGCTGCGCATGCGCACCATTTTTAACCGACTTCCCAAAAAGCAGGAGGTTATCAATTTGACTGTTTTTACCCGGCTGCAAGGAAAACCAGATGTATCCTCCGACTCGACTGCACAGCAAGATTTTATTTTTGTTTACATCTTTTTAGTTTGCAAAGGGTATAAACGGGACCCTATTACTAAGACTCCGCGATCCGTCTGTCTGTCTGTCCGTCTGTCACGGCTGTCTTATGAACCGTGATAGCTAGACAGCTGAAATTTTCACAGATGATGTATTTCCGTTACCGCTATAACAACAAATACTAAAAACAGAATAAAATTAATATTTATGAGGCTCCCATACAACAAACGTGTTTTTTTGCCGTTTTATGCGATAATGGTACGGAACCCTTCGTGCGCGAGTCCGACTCGCACTTGGCCGGTTTTTTTATGTTTGTTACCTCAGAACTTTTTACTGTGTGAACCGATTTTGATGATTCTTTTTTTAATTGAACGCTGGTCTGTCGTGTGGTCCTATTTATATAAGAACTTCGGATATACATCAGAACTCTTCTATAAATGACGGCTATCAGCGCAGTGATATTTTCTTTTTAATATCGTTGCACATGCTGAGAAAGGAGCCTTTTTGGTCTCGCACTGGGTATTTTAATTTTTTATTATTGTTTGTGTTTTGCTTATCTCGTGTCTCCTGTGCGGGTCACAAATAAATATTTTTCTTTCTTTCAAATAAAAACACTAGGGGAGACTGGGTACGGTTGAAACAATTTTTCTTTGAACGCCTGTAGCACATCCATTTTTAAATATATCAAACAACAAAACACTTATAATGAGAGAATAGACTTTTGTCTTCAAATACATCTCAGAATTAGAGGCTCAACTGCCATATTTACTGGATAGGAAGAAGTTAATAAAATAATGTGCTACTGTTTCAACGGTACCCATACCAGGGGCGGTTGAAACAGTGATGGGGGTCAGTTGAAACATAAACAAATATGTTATATAAAATCAGTTTCTTTATTCAAAATCAACAAGAAATAGTTAAATTCTAGTATGGCATAATTTCTATCAGTCTTAATAATTGTTTCCTGCCTAAATTAACACAAATTAACATAAAAAGAGCTCTTCTGCTCTGGTTTAAACTAAAAAAATTGACAAGAATAAACAAAAAAAACTAATCAGTCAAAAATAAATCTTAATAATTAAATTAAATGATAATATGAGATTTTCATATCCCAAATTATCTACAGTAACAACAAAAACAAGCTGAACAGTAGCTGCTGTCATTAATTAATAAAAAAAAAAAACAAAAATAAAATTCGAACAAAATAGAGATCCTAATCAGATTCGTCGCAGTTGTGGCAAACATAATATCGCCCACCATCTGTACACTCTAAATGAGACCACATTTTACAGCCCCCTTGACATTGCACCCATTTTTCTCCGGATCTGCTCTTCCTGAATGCTCCAACACATATAAGGCAGAAATATTCATCTTCTTCTGATGAAGCTGGTGAATCAGTCTTCTTCTTCTTTGCTTTACCTTTGGACTTCTTCACTGTAGTATCTTTAAGTATTGTCTTCTTTACCTGCTTAGATTTTTGTCGTTTCTGTCTATCTTCATATTCTTTTCTTACAGCATCTTTTTCCGGCGTGTCTGTGTAAATAGTAGACTTTTTTGTGTTGCGACCTTTAGTTGTTTTTTTCCGGGGGGCAGCTTTTGGATATGGCCTTACTAATTCAGCTGAAAATACAGATTCTTTGCTTGTCGACGGCTGCGGTGATGATTGTTGAAGACTGACGTAATTTTGGCCAGAAGGTATCATTCTCAGAGCAGCAGTAGCATCTCTAGGAGGAATATTTGATTCCGGTTGTATTGCTATGTCTTGATGAGGCTCAAATGCACAACTTTGTCTGGGCGGCGGCGTTGATCTTTCAAAGTTTTGTGGATTATTACTCTCTGCATTCTGTATCAGGGCTAGTAGTTGTGACACGTTTTCAGAAATAGAAGCTTCGTTCAACAAGGAAGGTGACAGCGGTGGCGACTCCTCGTCAGGTGCTAGAACAAATAATTCTTCTGATGCAGGTGCAGTTACCTGCAATGGTTCAAGTGTAATTACGTCTTCTACCGCATCATTTGGGTTTGGCCTGTCCGTTACGAATGACGGAGCAAAATCAAGATCTTGAAACAAATCCCGGTTGAAAGGGTATATTCCAGTCTTACGGAACCCAGCCTGAATATTCGACTGTGTCAGTGCAAGTGGCATTGCAATTTTTATCATTCCGGGGATGTCATAAATTGACATGGTTTTTCCAGGATTATTGCGCATCCAGGCATCAGCGGTAGAATTTATAGCTTTTTTTAATGGGCCGAAAACAGATCGATCTAAAGGCTGCAACTTGTGCGAACAATGGGGTGGAAATGAAAGTAATACGATTCCGTTTTCTTTGCAGAAATCCAGAGAATTTATATGGACGTGGGAAGAATGATTGTCTAGAACAAGGAGTACTTTATGTGATGTAGAGGCACTTGAATGTTTCTTGAAATGTTTCAGAAACTCAACAAATAGTTCATCTTGCATCCAGCCTGATGGGTTGGCAGTTCCAATAGAACCCACTGGACCATCTCTTATAAAATGATCTTGGTATCGAACCCTTGGAAATACGAACATTGGCGGAATCGCATTGCCCAACGCGTTTGCCGCAAAGGCTAGTGTGACTAACGTGCCACGTTCAGCAGAGGTGACAGCTCCTACCTGTCTTGTTCCACGCTTTGCCACAACTCTGTCGGGCTTTTGAACGGTTGTTACACCCGTCTCGTCGACATTGTAGATGTCTTGTGGTTCAAAGTGGTCACGGTCAAGGACAGTTTGCAAGTTATCGTAAAAAGCATGCACGTTGGTCTTGTTAAAACTTGTTGCCCTGGAGAGACTGGTTGCCTGAGCTGTGCGCACCGACAATTCCACATTTCTCCTCATAAAAGAACGAAACCACTCTTCTCCGGCGACCTCATGTTCGGTCCACGTAGGAGGTGTGTTTAACTTATATTTAACAGCGAGCTCGAATGCTAATTTTCTTACTTCTTTGACAGATAGACCAAAGTATATATCCGCACAGCGGATCAAATATTTTGACAGATTACTTTCTTGTTCAGGGGTAAATACTCGGTTGTGGGCTACATACCCCATACTAACATCAGGCTGGTTACCTTCTTCGGTAACTGCATCTCTTTTATTCTTGTATCGCAGAAGAGAAGAGTGGTGGACGCCGTACATCTCTGCAGCTTTTCGTAAAGAAGTTCCTTTTTTGACTGCTTCGTACGCATTTTCATACTGAGATATATCATACTTGCCTCTTAATGTTGTTCTGATACGTTTTCTGGGCATCTACAACGAAAATAGCAACGGTTAGCATTGTTTCAATCGTACCCACAATAATTGCTTCATCCGTCCCCATACCCCTCAACCGCTAATAAAATAAACATAGCGTCAAGACAAAACAACATAAACAAAAACTTATAACGGCATTTGAAACTTCAATAACTAACAATAAAGCAGACAATCACTCAAAATGCAAATGCTAATATCAACAAAGTAATTTAAAAAAGAAAACAATAGAAAAAACTTACTTTTTGCCGAAAAAATACAATAGGGTCACCTGGAAACGTACACAGGTCGCGAAGTGCAACGCGTCACTGTGATTCATGTCCGGACTCGCCGCCCGCGTCTCTTTCCCCTTGTACCCCGCACCGCACCCCTAATAGTTTACGAGTTATTAGAGTTGCTTCAACCGTACCCTGTTTCAAGCGTACCCAGTCTCCCACAGTGAAAAATAATAAATTTTGGAATTCGGTTGTAATTTTTTGTAAAAACTTTTTAATTTTTCCCTTTTTCGTTGTGGGACATAATATACCAGCAGCCTAATTGCGTAAGTGAATACGGTAAAGGAAACGAGTCGATTCTTTCAAAGAATCAGAATCATTTCTTTCAAGTTTTTCGGTACTGTGAAACTATTTTGGAAAGAGTACAAAGTGTACAAACCTATAGGTCTACCGGAATCTCATGGCAAATGGGGCAATGAAAATTTGTTGTGTGCAATACTGGGGAAATTGGATTAAACGATCTTGATACTGTTATTTTTTTTTTATTTCTTTAGTATTAATGTACATGAAGTACCTATATTATAGTAGTCACAGCGGATCTTTGTATCTCTGAAGTTGGCTCTGCCAACCATTGCGCAAGAAATAGTTTGTCATCGAGTATACTGCATAGAGTAAGCGAGATAGGACTATGCGACATACGTAAGCGAGAGAAAGACAGTTATACAATGCCATTTTCACCTTCGACATTGACACAAAAATATATACTGCGCAGGGTCTTGCAGCCAACTCAGAGACACAAAGATCAGCTGTGAGTATTATAGATATGTGTTTGAAGAATGTTGTTTATATCGGCTTAGCAAAATAAAATATTATGTCATGAAAAATAAATCAATCGTATATTAATTTATGTACTAATTTATTATAGATCATTTGACTAACACCATTGATCATTTACTTATAACTTAACACCTCATTCAGAAATAGAAAACGATTCCAAGAACTCCACTTGCATTACAAAAACTTGAATCTTTGTAGTTTTATGTCATCTCTCTTCATCAAAATGGTTCTTTTTGATTGGCATTTAACATATTCAAAACCAATCTCCTCATGTATAAGCCTGTAAAAAATAATAAAATTTATCATGTTACTCAAACGTTAGCTTAAATTCATCATCATCATCAGTCTATATACGTCCCACTACAGGGCACAGCTTATTACTTAATATTTTTCTTACTTCAAAGATTCCTAACCTCCGTTGAAATCAATATCTTCTCGAAGAATTTATAATAGTTTCAGTGGCATTTTCTTCCGACCATCGTTCGATGTGCCCCCACCTACGATTCACCGTATAGTAGTACTGGAAATCCCTATAAAGAAGCTACAATTAAGTAAGAAAAATATAAAATAAACTAAAAGTATCAAAACAACTCAGTCCAACTTACCGGTCCACTCTGAGATACGCTTTAAAATCAAAGATTAAGTTTGATTTACGCCTTCTTTTTCCCTCATTTTGTGTTACACATTGAAAACAATATGTGTCGCTTGAGATCGATGTGGTTTTTTCGACATTTTCACAAAAACAACAAATTTTCAAGAAGATATCACAAAATCTCAGAAGCGGTTGACAAATCTCGTAATTTGATTTGACAGGTGACAATTGAAATTGCCATATGAAAATCAAAATTTTTAAAATAAAATTAATGCCATGAGATTCCGGTTGACCTATACCTATAATACCTAAAGTGAAGCCAGAATAGATTAACCCAATGAGCAATATAAAAAAAAATTGTACCTCCGGTTTTTGCCTTGTCCCTTGTCTTTATTAATTTTTTTTTGTGATGAATGACTTACAGCAGAATATATATTAAATTTAAGTGAAAAAAAATATATTTTAATACTTATATAAATTGTCGTTTCGTTGTTACTTTACTGCCATGTTATGAAAAAACCATGTTTCACAAATAATGTACATGAAACAATAACATTTCTTTTTTTTTTCAAACGTTTTAACCTAGCCGTTACCACAGATAATATAATACTAGCAAACAGATGCCTCATCCCATACAAAGAAACCGTGCCGACGTAACTAGCGTTTTTCATCTAATTAATCTTGTTATTTTTGTAAGTACATCAATCGCATTCGATCCCGTTTCAAGGCATAGATGGTGTTAGCAGCGACTTGCAAGTAAAAGGGTTTACTAGGTTCGTGAATATTTAATTCTTTAAATACAGTGAAGGTTCGTTTTCTAGTATTTTTTTGCACGTTTTTACAGTCTTTTTGCACCAAAATGTGTTACAATGCAAATTTAAAAAATCGGGTGGAATGCCTCAGAAATTTAAAAATGCGCCATCTATTGGCATCAATTTTAAATGATCCGTTTAAATAATCTTTGAAATATGAATTAAGAGCCCAATATTCCATAATTTTGTACTTAGGAGAGTTGATTAAACAAGAACATACAATTTTTATGTTCAATTCCAGAAAATGTTAATTTTACACACAATTATTATATTCTATTGAATTGTGAGTACATTTCGCGCCATCTAGTGAGATTTATTTGAACCAAAATTTCTTTATTAGCAATGAGAAGACCCCGTGCCGTTACTAAGGAGTATGCTTTAGAAAGTAACCGTTTTACGGCACTAAAGCGGTTGTAGGCACTTAAGGTTCCCCTAGCCGACGGAACGAACTGTTTTGTGCGCGAGGTTAAAATGCATGCTATCTCATCAGACAACGCGAAAAAGATAGATGCTGTGATGAGCAGTAAGAAGCTAGTTCGCGTACGAATCACACATTAGCAAATTTGTATCGAAATGGATGATGATTTAGGACGAAAACGAGCGCACGAAATTTTATAAACAGACCTTAGGGAGTCTAGATATCATGAAAAAAACAACTACATGTATATTTTCAAAATAAAATTATTTGCATTGTTGAACTACTAATCTATCCCCGTATGGTGGCCGTTTTGCAATTTTCCTTCTTCTTATGGTATTTATTTCCGCCCAAAGATGCGTTAAAATAAGTGTTGAAATATGAAACTTTCGACGCTCATAACTTTTAAATATATTTATTTTTTACTTTTTTGTTTCCATACAGGGCTAGATAATAATAAGACAAATTGATATCATTTTTTATTTTGAACGTACATCGTCAAACAGTGGAGTAATCGCCAGACTAAGTTTGTATGGAAGATTGATCGACTAGTGTAACCTTAATAAGCCTCGGCGAGTATTTTAATTTATTGTTGTATATTTTTTTTTATAGAAGCCATCGGACAATACCAAAGAGAAATGCCGGAACTTCTTGGCGAATCTACTGGACTTGTCGAGCAAGGAGCCACCATCTGTTGAGCGCAACGTGAGGAACCTGATCCAGGAGCTCATCGATGCGCAAGTGGAGCCTGAAGAGTTCTGCGACAGACTCGAACGGCTCCTCAATGCTAGCCCGCAGCCATGCCTCATCGGCTTCTTGAAGGTTAGTTACATTTTTTTAAGGAAAGGTTATGTTTTTCGCGCGTATCTTGTATGTTTGTATGTATGTAATACTCTTTATTACCTCATATCTTTCAAACTACTTGACTGACCGCCCAAGTGTTCTTAGATAAGTGCCGTTTTGAGAACATGGCGGTTTTTGATCGCCATATTGTGAGGGTTGCAATTTATTTTTCCTATCCCATTGATTGGGGTATCAAAATGATGGATTTTCAGAGGTGTTCACAAAAATATATACCACTTACATGTTTAAAGTCATTCGAAAAAAAAAGTTTCAACTAAACAGTTGTAAATAAAAAAAAATAATAAAATCAAAAAACCCGACTGCTTAAAAAGCGAACTATAAAGATGTAAACAAGACGAAACTCTTGCTGTGCCGTTTTTTTTTTACAAAATTTTATTTAACTTGCAATGTATGTATGTATTTTCGGGTCAAATCTTGCAACTGAATTTTGAAGCAGTTATTCCTCCGCCGCTTAAGATGAATGACAATGCATGGTTAGCTAAGTGACGTCATTCTAAATTCATTATGGCGGACGGCCCAAGATGGCGGTCTAGTTATTTTTTGCGCACTGCCATGATATGGGTATCAAATGTAAGGGTTTGCTGAGAAGAATATGAAGAAAGCTTGTATATTTTTTTATTTTTTTATCCTCGTACTGGAATGCCATGCGGCATTTACATCAATGGAGCCCAAATATATAATAAACTCACTATAAGTCCAGCAGCCTAATTGCGTAAGTGAATTTGACCGCCATCAATCGACTAATTACATAGGCGGAAATCCTCATCGCGTCTTTCATAACGCATGTGATTCGTCGATTTTTTTTGTGAGCACCTCTGTGTTCAAAAAAGGAAGAAAACATACTTTTATTTTGTTAATTTACTTCACGCGGGAGCCGCCACGAAGCAAGTATACTTCTACCTAGGGACGCACGGTTGGCACAGTGGTTGAGCGATTGACTGCTGCGCTGCGTGTCGCGGGTTCGATTACCGCACGGAACAATTATTTGTATGATCTACAAATAGTTGTTCCGGCTCTGGGTGTTTGTGTATGTGAGTTTATATGTTTGTAAACGCACCCACGATACAGGAGAAATTCCTAGTGGGGGCAAGGTTTTAAAAAAAAAAAAAAAAAAACCTCATATCTTTGAAACCGCTAGAAGACATCGTTAGATATGTCTTGACGATCTTCCTGCCCTTGTCCCATGTTACTTGGGGTCGGTGCAACACGTTTTCTTCTTCCATACCGTCCTGTCCCGTCACGCTATCACTGACTGCATTTCCTTTCATATCACTCCTCACACAGTCCATCCATCTTTTCTTTGGCCGTCCCCTCCCTCTTCATCTACCCACATTTGTATTCATAACTCTTTTAGTAACATGCGTTTAATCCCTCCTCATCAGATGACCATACCAGGACAAACGGTTTCCTTTCAACTTTTCAGTCACAGGCGCCACTTTCAAACTTCCTTGGATGTCCAAAATTAAAAAATTAAACTTTTTTTTTTTCTGCAATAGAAAAGTCTACCGCTGCTTCGCCAGTCGCTGGTGACGAAGGAGCTGGTGATCGAGGGTATCAATCCTCCTGCGACGCACATCGCCTTCTCGAACATCCCGGCACCTGGACCCAGCAACATGCAGCCGGTGCTCACCAGCTCGACCATCCAAATGGTATGTTACACACCATATTTATGAAGACAAAAATGTTTACAGTCATGCATTGGACGCACTAAACGTTTTGAGAATATTTACATTGTGTGTACAGCAAAGGAGTGGCATTCCCTGCCGGAGTCTTTGTTTCCTGATAGCTACAATCTAGAAGTCTTTAAGGACGCTATTACATTTTTCTACAAATAACAGTGCTTTTCAGGTACCATTTTATTGTTTAAGCAATCACAGATGTGATGATATCATGGTCTTAATTTAAAGATAATATATTCAGCTCCAGATTGGCATCAGAAAAGTTGTATGGCATCATACAAAATTTTCGCAAAAATACGTTGTTCCCATCACAATAATCGCAGAAATATTTAAAAAGTAGGGTCCGAATAGGTACCTGTTTAGGTAAATTTACAGCATATTTTATCTTCAAAATTATAAGAAATTGCGGTATATATAGTCCTTTACAGGTGCAGCTAATTATTTTTTACCTAAATCAATATATTTTTAAATTATAAACTAAAAAAAAAACACTTAGCGACTTCTTCATACATTTTGCACTCGCGACTCGCGGACTCGCGGTTCATCATTCATTCCGCGCTCAGAAGCGCTCGTGGAAGGATGGGTGTATCGCTCTCTCGCAAAAAATTAATACGATAAATGTAATAGAAAAGATTGTAGTGTGCATGCGTGTGAGTACCGCCGCGCGTCGTATCATCGTCGTTTGTCGTGATCGAATGGAGTTGATATTTATTTATTTATATATACTTTATTGTATACCAAGATAAAAAATTACATACGGAAACCTTAAAATAGCAACAAACATACAACAGGCGGCCTTATCGCATTCTGCGATCTCTTCCACCCAGAATGGAGAGAGATAGCCTGGACACAACATGGGGTTGCACTTGGTGCAATTGTAAAATTAAATAATAAGTAACAAACATAGGAAGAACCAAATATAAAATACTAAAATAGATACATAAGTACATACATACATTTATAAATATACAGACAAGAAAGCAATACAGCTCCAACAAGAATAAGATCGTAGTGCTCCTTTACCAGTCTTTTAAAGATCGGTAGTGATTGCGCGCGTTTTATTGTCACAGGCAATGCATTCCATAGACGAGCGGCCTGGACAGTAAAAGATCACTACGTAATACTCACTATGTAATGCTCCAAAAATTTTAGATAGTAATATTTTATATGTTCCATGTAAAGCAATGCAAAATGTTCAAGTATTTTTTTAATCCTTGTGACCGGAAATTATTATGTTTTAGGTATCTACTTATTTTACGTAGCTTTTTTAAAAATATCTACTTACTTACTACAACAAAGTGAAAACTAAATTTTGTTTTCGGGAGTCGGTGCGGTACCTATTGTTTTTCGTTTTTCGACACAGGAAAGTTATTATTTTTCTCTGTTTAGTTTTGGTTGGTACCCCATATTGGGTGTACTAAAAATATCTGTTCTTTTGCTGTCAGGTCATTTGCTGTTTGTTATTGAAGAGTTCCATTGTCTATCTCCGAAGATCTTTATCAGATCCTAATATATGATACAATAAAACTTTGCCCAAAAACACATACATTTATCGACGAAAACCCGATCAATATCGACTCAGTAGTTTTTGAGTATATCGCGGATACATAAGGGTCGAATTTTTTTGAAGTCGGTTAGAAATACTAACCTACTTATCACGACGACGGTTCTAAGTAAAAGTTACCTAATGCATTTTCAAAGTGCCTTCAACCTTCCTGAAAAAACTACAATAAAATTAAAATATAATATCAAGGACCAATATTATTTGAGTGATGTATAAAATCGAGCACTTAGTAGTTTCAATGTGTGCGTACGCGTAATGTTGCTGTGTGCGACTAGATACCTAAATTTGAGCTCGTCGAAAATGTAACAGCGTCCTTAAGTGTTTAAGAATAGTTACTTCTAGGCAAGCGTGCTTCACCGTCGACCACATCATCGCTTACCATCAGGTGAGATGGGGTCAAACGCGAGACTATTATTATCAAAAAATAATGATCCAAGACACCTCAGACATAAACTCTGAATGTTCGCATATTTGCTAGTTTGGGTCGACGGCCAATATCAGGTGCTAAGAGAACGCAAAAACATTACTCACTTTTCTTAATGTCTGGCGCTTCTGGGCTTATTATCGAAAACTAAAATCAGCGAAAAAAAAAAAAAAAAAAAAACTTTCTATATGCTCCATGCTAGTGGTCGTCGGTGAAGCACGCTTGCCTAGAAGTAACCTAATTCACTCTTGACTTAAAGACCCCTATATTGTAGCTTTCAGGAAACACAGACTCAGGCAGAGCACTACACTCCTTAGCTGAACGCACAATGAAACTAATCCCAAAAAAAAATCTACAAGATATCATGTTAATTCCCCTGTTTCTTTGAAATTTGAAACGTTTGTGTAATGACATGTGCTTGTACCAGAAGCCGGCCCCGAAACCTGGCGGCACAATAGCTGTTCTGCAGAACATCCCTCTGCATACCAAGATCAATGTGAAGGCTTCGGGTAAACCGATGACAGTGAACAGCAAAGCGAACTTCCCTCGTTCGTCCGTCGCCTCTGCTGCCCTGTCCACCGTCCTTACTCCTGGGAAGTCACTCCTCAAAGAGAAGGAAAGGGAGAAGAAGTCCTCGGGGCAGTTCTCTACGCCGTTCGTCGATGATAAGATGGCGGGAGATGATGATATTAACGATGTGGCGGCTATGGGTGGGGTCAACTTGGCTGAAGAGTCGCAGAGGATCCTTGGGTCTACTGACATGATTGGGACTCAGATCAGGTATGTATCATAATAGTAGTTTATGCAATGGTCATATAATAGGGGTTATTAAAACACGAGCGTAGGTTTTTTTTTAAAACACTCACGTGTTAATATTATCACATTCGGCTTCGCCTCATGTGATAATATTAACACGTGAGTGTTTTAATACCTTATTATATGCCGTTGCATACACTATTTTATCTTCACTCATACAGTTGAAATAAAATAAAAGTGGAAACGAAAAAAATATGCGGTATGGCGGGCCATTTTTTTTTTATTCGAGATGGGTTTGCTCTTGACTCTAGTCTAGGTCAGAGGTGACAGAGACAAAGTCGATTTAGATTCTCATTGCATCATGACAGCGCAGCGCAGCGCGCGCATCCATAGACAGTGACACTAGTTTTCTACATTAAGTCAATGAGCCTATAAGCGCCAATAAATTAAAAAGTAAAAGTGTGCTATAAAAATTAAAAAGTAAAAGTGTGCTATAAAAATTAAAAAGTAAAAGTGTGCTATAAAAATTAAAAAGTAAAAGTGTGCTATAAAAATTAAAAAGTTATTTTATGATGCAGTTGTTTGAAAATCGAAGGCAAATGTTGTACTGTAATGGTTTTTTTATTTTACCTATCCACGAATATAAAGTACGTGTTTATGCAATATTTTTTTAATTCATATTTGAGACATTACGTTGTGATTGGTAGATAAATTCGTTTATATCTCTAACCACAGATATAAATCTTAACTAGATGACGCGATTGTATGTACTTCGCGAGTCACAAAACGGAGTAAAGACAATGATCGTACTTTGAGCTTTTCATTTAGCATTATCGGCACCGGCGATCCACCGAAATCTAGAAAAATTTCTATTTATGCCATATTGAGCTGTAAAGAATGTATAGAAAAAGTTGGTCGAGGCATTGGAAATTGTTAAGTAATAGTAGATTATTGCATCGAGCACAAAGTGATTTATTATTGCACCGAGTGCCTGATTTAGAGCCCGAGCGTTAGCGAGGGCTCTAATCTAACAGGCACGAGGGCAATATAAATTACTTAAGGCGAGGTGCATAATCTGCTTTTCTTTCAACTATTACCTATAGGAATAGTAGATAAATCACTTTTTTAAATTTCTTTCATTTTGAAATCAGAGTTAGCAGCAATCATTTTTTAAATTTGGAACAAGTAGGATAGAAATGAATAATACGTACGTAAAAAAAAAAGTATTGATATCGGCTGGCTGAATCTAATCCATTGAAATTGGCAACTTTTGGTGCGATTAAAAAAAAACAGTGCAATAATGAAATTTCAGACATTTTTATTGCTCTAGAGCATTAAAGACTCGCTTTGTATTGAGTTTTTAGTGTGATTGTGATGCAATTAAAGCATAGTTGGAAGAAATAGTTATTTATGCTACAAGTGCGGAAAGTGGGTGATTGGCGATGAGTGGTATTTTTATTCACGAGCGAGCGAAGCGAGTAAGTGTATAAATCGACACGAGTCGGAAATCATCTTACGCACGTGTATCATATAACATTTTACTATGCATTGTGCGAGGAAATAAAAAATATATCTGAACCAAGCAAGAAATTAATAAAATGGCGCTTATTCAAGGGCGCTCAGTATATCCACAGATTAACTAGTAGTTCCTGAGATTAGCGCGTTCAAACAAACAAACAAACTCTTCAGCTTTATAATATTAGTATAGATTGTAACGTGATGTTATATAGCCTATAACCTTCCTCGATAAATGGACTATCCAACACAAAAAGTTTTTCAATTCCAACCAGTAGTTCCTGAGATTAGCGCGTTCAAACAAACAAACACTTCAGCTTTATAATATTTATAAATAGTATAGATTAGTTTTTCCTCGCACTGGAACGCCTAGCAGCAATTACACCAATGGAGCACAATCTTATAATAAACTCACTATAAGGCCAGGTTTCCTCACGATGTTTTCTTTCACCGTTGTCAGCAACGTCCAAGACAAGCTTAGAAAGTACATATGAATTGAAAAAGTCACATTGGCACTTGCCCGGATTCGAACCCACGACCTCAAGCACGAGAGGCGGGATCTTAGCCACTGGCCCACCACGACATATATAGCCGTTTAGTTCAACAGTGGTCAGGCAGCAGCCAGTAGTCCTATAATAAAAATAATAATAATTTCTTTATTTGTATAGAATGCAGGTATTACAATAATGGTGTTAGTTTCAGATATATTCCCAGTACATTCTGCCTGTTGGCATACAAAAACATAGTGATTACAGTTACAGATAATTTAGAAACTAAAATTAAATTAAATTAATTAGTACTTAAATTCAAAATGAGATCATGAATCAGCTAGAGTCTGGCCAACGAAAGTAGACACTCGAATTATTTGCAAACTTTTTATATGGCAATGCTATACTAATGTCAAACCCAATTTTCAGTATGACGCTACTAAGTTGATACTTTGTTTTAATTCGTAATCACTATTTATATTTTTGTAAAAACATTTTCTCTATTTAATAATTTAAAAAGTTTCATTATTAATGTAGAAAACAATGATTCTTGTGACTTTTAAGAATCTTTTCACATGAAAGTCTTAGATTCAGATTTTGATTGATAGTGAATAAACTAAAATTATTATAGAACATTGTTGCTTTTTTTTATTCAGATTTATATATCTAAAGTATTACGTACCCAAATGTACCTATAGTATTTTTATTCAGACGAAGTAATATAAATAATTCTAAAGTATCAAATTAGGTTATTCCAGGTATTGCATACTAGTTTTTGGGGTTGCTATGCTGATATTTTTTAAATTTGCCGTGTTTTTTCAGTCTCTACTTTCGTTTGCCAGACTCTAAGTCTAAAATAATTTACATAATAATTAAGATACAGTGAAGCAAATATTACAATTCATCAATTATAAACTTGGTAACAGAGTAATAACATTTCTCTGTCAGCAACGTCGATAGGAGTTTCTTGAATTTTATTAAGGGCTGGTCCTTAATACAATTTGGCAATTTGTTTAATATAATAGGAGCCATACCAATAATGTTTTGTTTTAAGCAAAACAGTGTTATATCTACCAGTACACAATAGACTCTGATATTTTGATCTCAAGGCAGTAGTTTGCATCCTCGTATCATTCAATGCAGGAAATAGATGCTTGTTAGTTTTGTTCTGGGGGAGGCCTATGTCCAGCAGTGGACGTCTTTCGGCTGAAATGATGATGATGATGAGTTTTAACGAATATAGCTTTTAACGAATATAGCTACTTCGAGAATGTATCACATCATCATCAGCCTATTAATTTTCCCACTGCTGGGACACAGGCCTCCTCTCTGTGAGAGGGAATGGGCCGTAATCCACCACGCGGGCCCAGTGCGGGTTGGTGGATGTCACATGTCTTCGAATTTTTGGTTCTAGGACATGCCGGTTTCCTCACGATGTTTTCCTTCACCATTTTGAGAGCAGTGGTGATGAAATAATTTACACAAAGTAAAGCGCCTGCCTGGGCTCGAACCCACGACCTACAACTTGTAAGTCTCGGCTGATACCACTGGGCCACCACTGCTCTTCGAGAATGTATAAACTAGGAAAAGTTAGTATTTTGTGTTTTTTGAAAAAAGGAATGCAACTATCTGTAATCTTGAGATTAAAAATGGATCTTATGCACCGTTTTATAGTCTTGGGCAATCGATCCACTAAACCTACCAGACCCATAGCCCTATGCATTTTTTCTCCATATATTGCAATAGTCCTGCACCAACCGGGGATTGCTTTTGGGTGCACTTGCGTAGTGGATACAGGGATAATCGTCGGTTGGTGTCACATTTCCTGAAACATGCCTAACAAGGCCTCTGCGAGTTGGCTTCGGCCCCTCGCACGCCTTTCAAAGGACCGGGACCCCAGGGTCCCGAGATTTATATATAATAGTTATTTATGCAACTGTTGTATAATAAGGGGTATTAAAACACTCATGTGATAATAGTATCACATGAGTTTTTTAATCCTAATTATAACAGTTGCATACAAGACTATATCTACACCCATGATATGAATCCTCTATAAAGGTTCTGAAACCATAGGGTATTGTACAGTGTTGTAAGAACTCTATGTAAATTCATGGAAATTTTAATTACTGAGTATCTAATACAAACAAAATATGTATAGGTAATAATATCATTATTTATTGTAATAATTATTTACATTTTGGATCGTACAATTATTTTTTTCAATACTATTATTGAACAAAAATGGCGGAATACGACGTCAATTCAAAAATTCGAATAAGTTTTTTTTTTAATTACGGCGCTGTGGTAGTGAAACGCGCGTGCATGACAATGTTCTTTTATTGAAATTCATAAAGATGCCATGAGAATGTGGCTGTTCGATGAGTAAAAAAGGAGTTGCATTATGAAATTTAGTACAATATTATAACACCCGTTTGGATGATATTATGGTTACTATGACACTGGCTGTTTTAATGTTGGCAATAAGCTAACTGTTTTAAGAACTTTTATAGAAGATTTATAGCATGGGTGTAGATAAAACAATATAATAAACCAAATTACATTTTAAAATGATTTGATTGCAGGTCATGCAGAGAGGAATACTTGATTCAGCCGAGCGTGATGCAGGCACGCATCCGAGCCGTCACCTCCAGGCTCGGGCTGGACGAGTCGCCGCCAGACGTGGCTCAGCTCATGAGCCATGCGGTGCAAGAACGACTCAAGACGATCGTGGAGAAACTCGCCATCGTCGCCCAGCATAGGATCGATATGATAAAGGTACATTCTTCATTACCAGAACGATGATCAGCACCACAGGCGTATATCTAAGGGCCGATTTCACCTATGAAATTAATCGCTAATACAGCAAATGCAGCATTCTGATTGGTTGAGACCGCTGAGAAACTGCCAATCAGAATGCTGTATTTGCATAAACCATAAAAAAACAACAAAAAAAAACTCACATACTTACAAATATTGCAAATATAGGTCATCTGCCTAGCCTTTTTCCCAACTATATTGTGGTCGGCTTCCAGTCTTGCCGGATTCAGCTAAGTACCAGTGATTTACATGGAGCGACTGCCTATCTGACCTCCACAACCCAGTAACTGGGTAACACGGTACCCCTTGGCAAGACTGGTGTCAGATCTCAAGCTTCTGACTACCCGTAACGACTGTCAAAGATCTTCAAATGACAGCCGGGACCAACGGCTTAACGTGCTTTCCGAGGCACGGAGAGACTCCGTATGTTGAAATGGTCAACCATCCACTGACCGACCTCGTCAAGCGTTGCTTAACCTTAATGATCGACCCGTGCGGCTGTTATTATTTAGCCACGAGTAAATTACGTAATTCGACAACAACGGAAGAGTGTTTCGAGTCAATTTCTCGAAACAAAAATATCTACAAGATACAAGTACACAAGTCATTGTATTGCTTACAGAGTGACAATCGTTACGAAGTGACCCAAGACGTGAAAGCCCAGCTTAAATTCCTTGAGGAGCTCGATCGTGTGGACAAGAAGCGGCGCGAAGACTCCGAGAGGGAGATGCTACTGCGAGCTGCCAAGTCCAGGTACTTTTTATTTTATTTACTAGCTGTGCCTAGGCACATATAATATAATACTAGCATACAGATGCCTCATCCCATACAAAGAAACCGTGCCGACGTAACTAGTGTTTTTCATCTGATTATACCGATATTTTTTTGTAAGTACATCAATCGCGTTCGATCCCGTTTCACGGCAATAGATGGTGTTAGCAGCGACTTGCAAGTAAAAGGGTTTACTAGGTTCGTGAATATTTTTTTCGTTAAATACAGCGAAGATTCGTTTTATAGTATTTTGTTGCACGTTTTTACAGTTTGTTTTTGCACCAAAATGTTTTACAATGCAAATTTTAACAATCGAGTGGAATGCCTAAGAAATTTAAAATGCGCCATCTATTGGCATTAATTTTAAGTGATCCGTTGAAATAATCTTTGATTGTGAATTAGGAGCCCAATATTCAATAATTTTGTACTTCGGAGAGTTGATTAAACAAGAACATACAATAGCAGTGGCATCGGCCGCGACTTACAAGTTGTAGGTCGTGGGTTCGAGACCAGGCAGGCGCTTTACTTTGTGTAAATAATTTCATCACCACTGCTCTCAAAACTGTGAAGAAAAACATCGTGAGGAAACCGGCATGTCCTAGAACCAAAAATTCTAAGACATGTGACATCCACCAACCCGCACTGGGCCCGCGTGGTGGATTACGGCCCATTCCCTCTCACAGAGAGGAGGCCTGTGTTCCAGCAGTGGGAACATTAATACGCTGATGATGTGATGTGATACAATTTTTCTGTTCAATTCCAGAAAATGTTAATTTTACACACAATTCTATAAAATTGTTTGTACATTTCGCACCATCTAGTGAGATTTATTTGAACCAAATTTTCTTTCTTAGCAATGAATCCCCGTGGCCTAGGTCTGTAATGGCGTTCAGTCGAAATAACCTGTGGGTCATGTGAATCGATCCAGTGGTTTGGCCGATTTTAATCGCCGCTTGTAACCGTGCCGAAATATCGAGCTCTCAACAAAAATCAAAATATACATGATAAATATCCCGAAACAAATATTATTTAAAGATAAATCAACCAGTTTGACTTCCACACTTAAAGGTCTAAGAACGAGGACCCAGAACAGGCGAAATTAAAGGCCAAAGCCAAGGAGATGCAGCGCGCCGAGCTCGAAGAGCTGCGCCAACGTGAGGCCAACCTCACGGCGCTGCAGGCCATCGGGCCGCGCAAGAGGGCCCGCCTCGACGCGCCGGGGGGCTCCGGGGGCTCCGGTGACGCTGGGCCCTCCACCTCGCACGCTTCCACCTCAGGAAATGTACGTATTCTTATATCAGTAAGGCATATCTATATATATAAATTAATTACATCTACCTCACATCTACACACTTCTAGACGCACTGCAAGTTACCATCCTCACCTAGTTGCTATTCCACCAATTCGCACCAAGCGCTTCCAAACATCCTTCATAATGCGTATTGCAAAAGAGTGGAACTCACTGCCTGCGTCAGTGTTTCCGAACGCATACAACCCGAATCTCTTCAAAGTTAGAGTGAACAGGCTTCTTCTGGGTAAGCTCACTCCATCGTAGACTTTGTCTCTGTCACCTCTGACCTAGACTAGAGTCAAGAGAAAACCCATCTCGAATAAAAAAATAAAAATTACTGTTCGTTAGTCTCGCTAAAACTCGAGAACAGCTGAACCGATTTGAATAATTCTTTTTATGTTTTGTTTGCCAGAGTACAGGTAAGGATAAAAACAAAAAAAATGGGGACAAACAATGGTAGGGTAAGGTAGGTAAGGTAGGGTAGACAGGGTAGGTAAGGTAGGGTAGACAGGGTAGGTAGACAGGGTAGGTAAGGTAGGGTAGACAGGGTAGGACAGGTAGGGTAGACAGGGTAGGTAGGATAAAAATACAATGAATTCGAAAAATGAATGTTTGGTGTTTTTATGGCAAAACAACGTTTGCCGGGTCAGCTAATTCTTGATAAAACAAGTAAAAATTCAAAATGGGGATAAATATAATGACCACCTAAAATTACTTTGTGACCATAACCTCTATTACCTAAAATTGTACTATGAAACCCAAATTTAGTAAATTGATCACCAAATTTAGTAAATTGATCACCAAATTTTAATAGCAAATTATTGCGCTATTTAATGTTGTAAAATAGGTTAGGTTAGGTTAGAACTGTGACCAACCGCGCGCGAGCCGAGCGAGCAAAGCGAGCGGTGCCGCGGCAGCGGCCGGCGAGCGCTACTTCCAAGTTGCTCCCAGAAATTTTATAATCTTTTTGGTCATTGGTTTAATTTTGGTGATCATTTACTACTTTTGGTGATCATTTACTACTTTTGGGTTAACAATGATTTATTTGGAGTCATTTTGCCTAAACAGGATAGCCAGATGTTAAAACTTTGGTTATAATTTTACAATAAGATGCGGGTTTAATTTTGGTGATCATTTACCATTTTTGTCTGTTATATGTTACTATATCTGGTGGTAAGTTAAACATAAGCCATTCAAAATTGCCAAAACCCCCGGCAATTTCTTTTTATTTCATACTTTTAAAACTACATAATTTATCTAGTAGCAAACACGCTTTGATCAACAATCTATCGAAGACGTAATAATGACACGAATTCTTGGGCAAATACTCCGTTTCAAACAGAAAACAGCCTATAACTTTTGAACGGCTAAACCAATTTTCACCAAACATAGCTAAGAACACTTTAGACAAAGTCACCTTTCAAACAAAAATATCTAAATCAAAATCGGTTCATCCGTTAGCCACAGACAGATACACAGCAACAACACCTCTCTTTTTTCATCAGGGACTAAAAACAGGTTTGGCTATGTTGAAAAGATGAATAAAAGGCGACTAACAAAAGGCTCAATTTGTTAGATTCCCAGTCCCTCCCGCCAGTAATGTATAATTGTGTGCACATATTATTATTACTCCAAAATCTTTTGAGGTTAAGGTTACACTAGTCGGACATTCTTCCATACAAACGTAGTCTAGGGATTATTCCACTGTTTGACGATGTACGTTCAAAATAAAAAGTGATATCAATTTTTCTTATCATTATCTAGCCCTGTATGGAAACAAAAAAAGTAAAAAAATTATTATATAAAATTATATAAAATATTTTTGAAAGTTATGAGCGTCGAAAGTTTCATATTTCAACACTAATTTTAACGCATCTTTGGGCGGAAATAAATACCATACGAAGAAGGAAAATTGCAAGACGGCCTCCATACAGGGATAGATTAGTAGTTCAACAATGCAAATAATTTAATTTTGAACAGATAGATTTAGTCATATTTTCATGATATCCAGACTCCCAAAGGTCTGTTTATAAAATTTCGCGCGCTCGGTTTCGTCCTAAATCATTATCCATTTCGCTACAAATTTGCAAAAGTGTGTATTCGTACGCAAACTAGCTTCCTACTGCTCATCACAGCATCTATCTCTTCCGCACGTGTTGTCGGTTGATATAAAATGCATTTTATAGTTCAAAATAGTTCGTGCCGTCGACTAGTGTAGCCTTAAGTTTGTGAGGTTGTAGGGGGTAACCTCTGGATCTACTGAACCGTTTTCGATGATATTTGGCATGGAGATAGTTTGAGACCCTGGAAGGATAGATTTGTATCATATGATATGTTTGACGCAGGCGAAGCTAGTCTATACTATAATATTATAAAGAGGCAAGATTTTTTTGTTTGTACCGAATACTACTCTCCGAAACTACTGGACCGATTTGAAAAATTCTTTCACCAATAGAACCTACATTATTCCTGAATGACATAGGCTATTTTTTATTCCCGATATTGGGTCCTGTGGGGTGGTCCACGGGAGCGAAGCCGCGGGGAACAGCTAGTTGTAGTGTACTGATTATGTACGTGTGATTGTTGCAGAGTTCCCGCGGACAGATGGCGCTGCGCACGCGACTGAAGCGCATCAACCTCCGCGACATGATCTTCCTCATGGAACAGGATCGCACAACTTGCCGCTCCTTGATGCTATACAAAATGTACCTCAAGTAAGGTACAGGCGTGCTTCACCGTCGACCACATCATCGCTTACCATCTTACCATCAGGTGAGATGGTGGTCCAACGCGAGCCTACAAATAACAAAGGTTGCTTGAGGCAGTGGTGTCTCTCATCCCATACAAAAAAACCGTGCCGACGTTCTATACTGGTTATTCTGATTATTTTTTGTACATCGATCACGTTCGGTCCCGTTCCGTTCCGATCCACGGATATAGATGGTGATCTATCTATCGCCGTGGAACGGTACAAAAAAATATCGGTATAATCAGATGAAAAACGCTAGTTACGTCGGCACGGTTTCTTTGTATGGGATGAGGCATCTGTATGCTAGTATTATATTGTCTGTGCTTGACGACGTGGATGGCCAACTACGAAACTATGAGAAATAGCTCGAAACGCTCAAAGGAGTCTCGGGCCAGATTTTGATGAGAACTGAAACTGTATCATTGGATTTTTGATAAAATCAATATTCCTAGCCAGGATTTTTTTTTGTTTTACTTACAAATTGACTATCGTCATCTATCTTGTGAATTTATGGACTGTGACCGAAATAAAGACTAATATTATGGTCTGTCAATGAGTCGTGTCCCATGAAAAAAAAACCGCCCAAGTACGAGTCGGACTCTCGCACGAACGGTTCCGTACCATTATAGAAAAAAAACGGCAAAAATAACACATTTGTTATATGGGAGCCCCACTTAAATATTGATTTGATTCTGTTTTTAGTATATGTTGTTACAGCGGCAACAGACAGACATCGTCTGTGAAAATTTAAACTGTCTAGCTATCACGGTTCGTGAGACAGACAGATGGACAGTGGTGTCTTAGTAATAGGGTCCCGTTTTTACCCTTTGGGTATGGAACCCTAAAACAATGCACATGAATATTTCAAACAGAGGGTATTCTCAAAAAAGTCACCTAACCATAGACGGGATAAAAGCTGGGTTTTTTCTTCATGGCTCAGTGAGACCCCGCAGAAGAAATTGACATAAATGTTCCTTATTACTGACATTGGATATGACCAAAGATCGTTATTGTATGTTTTGTTTGTCTTTATTTATAGATTTAATATTTCGTGCAACTTAAAGAGTTTACACTTTATTTATTGTTTAACACTCGACGGAAAAAGAGTGGTGTTATAAATTTGACGTGTGTATCTGTGACGGGTATCTGTCAAATTTGACGTGTGTATCTGTGACGGGTATCTGTCAAATTTGACGCGTGTATCTGTGACGGGTATCTGTCAAATTTGACGTGTGTATCTGTGACGGGTATCTGTCAAATTTGACGTGTGTATCTGTGACGGGTATCTGTCAAATTTGACGTGTTAATCTGTGACGGGTATCTGTCAAATTTGACGTGTGTCTGGCATCATAGCTCCTAAACGGATGAACCGGTTTTGATTCGTTTTGACTTTATCGAGAGCGTTCTTAGCTATGTTTGATGAAAATCGGTTCAGCCGTGCAAAAGTTATGGGTGTTTTAATGTTTGAAGCGGGGTATTTTCGCAAGATATCGTGTCATAATTACGTGTTCAATAGATTGTCGGATGTATTTAATTTTTACCCAAATTCACGAGATCTAACTGTTTATCTGTTGTAGAAATTAACCCATATTACAATGTAATAAGGTGCATAATCAAAGTAAAGTGACTTGATGTGC
Source organism: Orthosia incerta (assembly GCA_948252205.1). Classification (NCBI taxonomy): domain Eukaryota; kingdom Metazoa; phylum Arthropoda; class Insecta; order Lepidoptera; family Noctuidae; genus Orthosia; species Orthosia incerta. The sequence goes on from OX411767.1 coordinate 5,521,927, forward strand.
TGTTGGCACACGATTCCTCCTTAGGGACTTGTGTTTTTGCAATCACTTTTTACCATTGATGTATTAAAAGGAGGAAGATATGTTACGCGCTCACATCGCAATCAGTAAACCTGGGCTCGGCGCACGACTCATGCAACCTAGGTCTAGTACACCAGGGTGGTGACCATAAGCTCTTAGAGTAAGGTTATTTTGAGATCGCGTAAGTGACAGATGTATACAAGTCATATACATCTGTCCCTTACACACACTCCGTCACTCTCTATCCTCTCATCCATATATATTCTTAGTGACAGTCAGGCTGCAATCAAAGCCATGGCATCCTACAAAGTGGACTCCGGACTTATTCTGGATGCTATCCAAACCCTAAACAGGCTTGGGAAGCAGAACAGGGTAAGACTGATGTGGGTCCCTGGACACAAAGGATTCCATGGTAACGAAGTGGCTGATGAACTGGCAAGAGAGGGCTCAGCAAATGACTTATTGGGTCCAGAACCATGTGTAGGCATCTCGACGTGTTTTGTAAAAGCCGCATTCAGGGAGTTAGCAGACCACAGACAACAAACTTGTTGGCTGTCTAATACCGGTCTACAACACTCCAAGAAATTCCTAGGCTCTACGTTGAAAGCCCGGGAATGTATTTGGAACATGAGCAGGGGACAAATCCGCTACCTGCTTGGGGCCTTTACTGGGCACTTTGGAAGATGGGTCTAACCGCAACACCCATGTGCAGGTTGTGTGGGGAACATACGGTACGCATGGAGCACCTACTGTGCACATGCGATGCACTGGCTGATAAGCGAATGAGTCTCCTAGGGGTTGTATATCCAAAACCAGAAGACTATAGGCTCATATCTCCTAGTCTCGTTGTAAAACTCATGAAAACAGTTTTCAACGAGATTGAGGAGGAGTAAGTTATCTAAGGGACCACAATAGATCCCAATGAGTCGAAGTGTCCGAGTTATTTCTCGGCCCCTCCATAAGATAAGATAAGATACACTCACTCAAAATAACCTTACTCTAAGAGCTTTAGTCACCCCCCTGTACTCGTCGCGTATGAATCTCGCAACTCGCGCATTATGTGCGTATCGTGTCTCACACGCATGTTTGTAATATCTATCTCGCTCTCACAAATATGGCGAAGCAAACATTAAATATTATTGTGATGATCAACAAATTAACATTTTTGACTGTACTTTATGAGTATCCCGTGTGTTTTATTTTCTTCCTGATATTATTAAACACTGTTTAGCTACACAAGAAGTCATTTTGATGCGTATTTATTGCAAAAAATAACATAAAAAAACAAATGATTGAGCTGTGAGGTCAACGATGTGCCGTGCGCGACTGAGTGCCAACTACGTGCATTCACTTAGTTTAGTAGGACCAAGCGCTGTGACCAGTGCCGTATCTACCTCCTTTTAAAACATCAATGCTTTTTTATTGCGTTACTGCTTGGTGACGTGTCAAATAGCAGATATTATAATAACAAAGGAGATTGTCCATACACAGGCCCCTTATGAGGTATCGTGTCTGCGATTTCAATATTATCCAATAATAGGATTTATATTTTGTGTTTTTTTCCATCCGTGTCCTTTACTTTTTATGTACAGACAACAACAGATCAGGTTTCTTCACTTGGATAATTGTATGCACCTTATTGCATTGTAATAAGGGTTCATTTCAAGAACAGAAACATCGTTATTTCTCGTGAACCCCGCAAAATAAATAAAAAATGTTTTTCTAATTATGAATATAACGTGTTTTTTCTACAATATACAACCAAATTCATCAAGATACAACCATTTTTTCAAAGGGGCCCAAGTTCCCTTACAAAATGGGCATTCCCCTTTATGCTTTTTATTATGTCATCTTTATGTTTACGGAATAGAATTCAAAATCGGTTGATCGCACTGTTAAAAAGCATTGTGTAAATTGTTAAAAGGATAAATGTTTAGTATATAAGATATTAACTTGACACATTCCCGTAGATTGAAAATTAAGTTTTTTTTTGTTACCGTATACGTATTTGAAGTTTTTAAGTTATCATAATTAGTACCTATATATTGTTTGTTTATTAGAAACGATAAATACATGTAATCATTAGGTGTAATAATTGTTTAAAATATTCTAATGGAATAGGACAAGTATTATAGCAACTAACTCTTGAGTTAAGTTTTACATGAAAGTGGGCCTAAGCACAGAATAAATATACAAACAGTATGGACACGACCTACAAACGCGCGTAACGGCACACTCACACAAACATGGGCATCGACGAGACCCCTAAGCGGCTCGGACTACTGACAGCACTGCAGAAGTGCCTTAAGGTTACACTAGTCGAAAATTCTTCCATACAAACGTAGTCTAGGGATTATTTTTAAGACAAGACAAGACAAGTAGTAGTTATGAGCGTCGAAAGTTCCACATTTCGACACTAATTTTAACGCATTTTTGGGCGCGAATAAATACCACAAGAAAACGGAAAATTGCAAAACGGCCACCATACAGGGATAGATTAGTAGTTCAACAATGCAAATAATTTTATTTTGAACAGATATATTTAGTCGTTTTTTCATGATATCTAGACTGCCAAAGGTCTGTTTATAAAATTTCGCGCGCTCGGTTTCGTCCTAAACCATTATCCATTTCGCTACAAATTTGCAAAAGTGTGTATTCGTACGCGAACTAGCTTCCTACTGCTCATCACAGCATCTATCTCTTCCGCACGTGTCGTCGGTTGATATAAAATGCATTTTAACTCCGCGCACAAAATAGGTCGCGCCGTCGACTAGTGTACCCTTAATGGTCTCGCCGGTGCGTATGTTTGTAAGAGTGTGCCGTTTTGAGCGTTTGTAGATAGTTTCCGTAGTACTGTTTGTATATTTTGACTGTGGCCTAAGTTATTTTTTTCGTTCAAGTAGGCCTTAGCTGTATTAAATTCAGTTTCTTATATTAAGATAAAATGAATACTCAGTATGAATTAAGTTCAATAAATGTACCTACAAAAATAATAATAAAACTTGTTTTAATTACATTGAAATCATCATCTTCCTGCCCGTGTCCCATGTTATTTAGGGTCGGCGCAACACATTTTCTTCTTACAAATCGTCCTGTCAGGCGCGGATACAAGGGGGGTCAACAGGGGCAATTGCGTTCCCCTTGGGCCTCGACCTCGTCTAAAACTTCAATTAGACACAGAGGTAGTTTTAACCTAAATTTTCATTTGTTGATAAATTACGACTTTGATAAATCGTCGCAAAGCGGGAGCAATTTTTTTTAATTTATAGAAAATAGATGCCGAAGGTTGACTAGTTGTGCTTTTTTTCCACTCGGGGCACTTAGTCAGGCACTATGTGGCCATGGCTTGCTACAAGCACGACTACATAGTCTTCGAGCCTGCCACCTCATATCTTCTAGATAAATCAATGACTGGTCAACAAATAAAAACGAATCTACCGAAAGATTAATTTTCGAGCACGCTACGCTCACTCTTTCACCATTACTTGTCCTCTACTTTTTAGGTGTAGGTGTGTTGACGAAGATTAGATTCTTTTATAGTAATCGACTCAAAATATAATCTAGAGCTGGTGAGCTAAAACTTCCGAGATAGCTTCGCTCGCTCTCGCAACCGAAGTTGTCTTCCCTAAGGTTTTAGTTTCAGCATAACTCAATAAAGTTAATCCTGTTTCTGCACCGATTGGTAAAGCCGAAGCTAGATCCTTGAGAAAGACCAGATTTTCAAGCTCGCTTCGCCCACTCAAGTGCAGAAGCAATTTCAGGCATCTTCATGAAAAATGCTACCGTAAAATAAATCAAAGTTATCAATCCGATCTGAAATGCAAACACTGCATTGTTTATCAATGACCAAGTGAGAAACATTTGCCCCCCTTGAGCGAAATCCTGGATTCGCGCCTGCGTCCTGTCAACCGTCACGCTATCTCTGACTCTTTTTCTTTGGCTTGCCCCTCCCTCTCTATCCATCCATATTTATAATTCTTTTAGTAACGCGTTTTATTTCTTCTCATCACAAAACCATACCAGGACAAAACGATTCCCTTTGACTTGACTTAAGGTTGTATTATTTATTTATTAAACGACTTCGCAAAAAGGAGGAGGTTATCAATTCGATTGTATTTTTTTTTATGTGTTACCTCAGAACTTTTTATTGGGTGAACCGATTTTGATGATTCTTTTTTTATTCGAAAGCTGGTGTTTGTCGTGTGGTCCCATTAAATTTTATCAAAATTTGATGAAGAACTTCGGAGATATACATAAGAACTCTTCAATAAATGACGGCAAATCACTCGGGATAGCTGCAATCGCATGTCTGTTTATTGTTTACACCATTTTATAACATAATATCACACTGGTACGCTTTAAAGGGGTACGCAGGTGTGAACAGTTCACCCTGGTATACTCTCATTCCACCGGTTTTGTTTATTTAAGTTTCATGTGTGGGTTGGTTAATTTGGGTGGGTTAATCTATTTTAGCTTCACTTTGGGCGTTATAGGTACCTAGCCTATAGAACTGGTCCATTATGTACCACAACTAAAAAGTGAAAAATCATCATCTGCCTAGCCTTTTCCCAACTATATTGGGGTCGGCTTCCAGGCTTACCGGATTCAGCTAAGTACCAGTGTTTTACATGGAGCGACTGCCTATCTGAGCTCCACATCCCAGTAACTGGGTAACACGGTACCCCTTGGCAAGACTGGTGTCAGATCTCAAGCTTCTTCAAATAAAAATCTTTTTTACAAAAATTAAAACCGACTTCCAAACAAAAACACTACAAAGTGAAAAATAACTTCAATTTCGGAAGTCGGTTTCAAAAAACGAAGAAGTAAAAACAGGAACACCGACTTCCGAAATTGAAGTAATTTTTCACTTTGTAGTGTTTTTGTTTGGAAGTCGGTTTAATTTATTTATTTAATACTTCATGCACACAAATGTACAGAGGCGGACTTAATGCCTTAGGCATTTTCTACCAGTCGACCTTTTAATTTTTGTAAAAATGTTTTTTTTTACAAAACCTACTTTATTGTAGGTACACCAAGTTCTATGTCCATTACCTGGAACAAAGGGCGTCCACAGTAGTCCTCCGGTCTTGAGCACGCTTCACCTACTCCACACGACATTCCAATGCTCGTCGCTACTGCCAATACAGCCACGCTTCCTTTTTCCTTGCGGATGCCAATAAATGGCCTGTTTAGGAATGTGATCGGGATCCCTCCGGAGCCATTTACGACGCCTAATCTGGCGGTTGATTGGGCTCTCGAAGCATCTCTCTCCAATAGTTCTACATTCAATTGATTCCCTTCAATTATATTGAAATAATGCTGATAAATGGCGACGCACGTCTGCGCTGCTAGCTCAATGGAAGGACCTGAGGGAGTAGGTATAGCTTCCTAAAATCGGCAGTGCCCCTGCCAGGAAACCCGGTTGATATCCGCTGCAAACTGGCAGAATACTTTTCTCCCACCGACTCACTATACAGGTGAGTTTTTCAAGTGGACATGGATGGCGAAGTCCGAAACTATGAGGAATAGACAACACTCAAAGAAGTCACGAGGCCGATTTTTATGAAAACTAAAAATGACGTAGCAGATTTTTGAAAAATTGAATATACTCCGTTAAATTTTGGTCGTTTAAATCCCGTGGAGGATCGATCCAGTCGGATCAGACGGAGCACACAACTGGTTGTGTGCTCCGTGGATCCAGTACATAAAACAGTATCGATTTTTATAGATAAAAAATACCTTTTAATTTTGGATTTGGCCAACGAAAAACCTTAATAGTTACCTACTCACCTTGTATATCAACAATCGAGGATCTTCGCGCAGGGTCAAACGTATATAAGTTTCTCTGTGGTCCATGAACCGCCACAGATCTCAAGTAAGAAGGTGTGACTACAACCTCTCAAATTGGGGCTATCATAACGGAACAAAGGCAGGGTGTGAATGCGGAGCCGAGTCACAAACTACGCTCATCCTCCTATCTTATCTTGTCCACTGCAGTTGCGTAGCTACCGAAGGGCTAGACGGTGCTGTGCACAGGGGCCCTCGGACCCTGACCGGCAACATAACCCTCTTTAAAGAATGGCGAAATCGTACCTGGCTTAAATTTGAGCGTCTGAAAGTGAGTTTTATTCGATTTAAATTTATTATAACTTTCAAATTAATATTATATAAATTTATAATAATATTAATTTGAAAGTTATGAGCGTCGAAAGTTCCACATTTCGACACTAATTTTAACACATTTTTGGGCGCGAATAAATACCATAAGAAGACGGAAAATTGCAAAACGGCCTCCGAAGTCGGTGTCTTTCGTAGGTACCAATTTATTGCGTTATGGACACCGACTTCCAAAAATAAAGTTATTTTTCACTTTGTAGTTTTATTTGGAAGTCGGTAGTATTTTTTTGTAAAAAGTTTTTTATTTTTCACTTTTTAGTTGTACCTACATAATAGGCAAGTTGTTTAGTAAGTTACCTACCTGCCAGAATATATTACCCAAATATCATGAAACTTGAACATAACCGGTGAAATGAGAGATCTGCGTACCCCTTAAGAGCGTACTGGCGTGATGTTATGTTATGAAATGGTATAAACAACAAACCAAATTAAAATGGAACCAATTTCGGAACATACTCTTTCAAACAAAAAATATTTATTGAACTCGGTCCACAATTGACGGAGATATCGGTGAACCTACACACAAAAAAAAAAAACATACATAATGATTAATGACGAACATAGAACCTCCTCCTTTCTGGGAAGTTGGTTAAAAAATATACATACTACATACCAATTTTTTTTTCTACGGTCATTCTTTCGCGTAAAATCTTAACACCGCGATTCAGAAAATTACTTTAAATGCACAACGCCATCTATCGAATAGCGAGTTCAACTGTCCGAGAAACTGAATTGCGTGAGCTGTGATAATTTTACTTCTTGAACACTTTAAATTTATCTAACTTTTGATAGAGTGAACCGATTGCGATGAAACAAAAACTAAGTAATTCTTCAAGATACGCACAATTTTTATGTATAAAAGTTATCTACATTGGTTTCGTACATTTGACGTGATGCGTGCACAAATAAACAGAGAAACAGACAAAAATTCCAAAAATGCTAGAAATGGGTTCTGTTGGTTATCCTTTAACACCCTGGCTATTTTTTTTGTTTTTTTTTTCGATGTACAAAAAATATTTTTCTACAGATTTATTATTATGTATTGATTGTTTTTGGTCTATTCAAAATATTATGTCATTTAAAAGAGTTACATAGGTACATTAAAGTACTTGTTTAGTAAAAATAAAATAAAGTAGTTACGTATTAATGTAATTATTTTATAAAATAAAGGAATTAAATTAATTCATTATCGTCTGATTCTACTAAAATTACTTCTGCCGTCGAATTTGATGGTTGGTCTTGATCAGTTTTGGACTTGAATTTATATTTATCCGTGGATGAAATTTGCCTCAACACGTCGTTTGGGATATGATAGGTTGCGCAGTTACCTTTTTAGGGTTCCGTAGCCAAATGGCAAAAAACTAAACCCTTATGGATTCGTCATGTCTGTCTGTTCGTCCGTATGTCACAGCCACTTTTCTCCGAAACTATAAGAGCTATGCTGTTGAAACTTGGTAAGTAGATGTATTCTGTGAACTGCATTAAGATTTTCACACAAAAATAGAAATAATGACAATACATTTTTGGGGTTCCCCATATTTAGAACTGAAACTCAAAAAATTTTTTTCATCGAACCCATACGTGTGGGGTATCTATGGATAGGTCTTCAAAAATTATATCATTTTTTTCTAAACTGAATAGTTTGCGCGAGAGACACTTCCAAAGTGGTAAAATGTGTCCCCCCCCCCTGTAACTTCTAAAATAAGAGAACGATAAAACTAAAAAAAATATATGATGTAGGTACATTACCATGTAAACTTCCACCGAAAATTGGTTTGAACGAGATCTAGGAAATTTTATCCGCAGTGCGTGTTAGTTAAATTTAGTACGCGGAGAAAAATTCGCGCGAATTATAATCGCAGTGCGTGCTAAGCCTAAGGCATAGCACGCACTTCGATTTTTATTCGCGCGAATTTTTTGCCGCGCTTTGTGTCCTATGGAAATGTATGAAGCTGCACGCACTGCGGAAAAAAAATAGCGCTCAAGTAGTACTAAAAATTCGCGCGAATAAAAATCGCAGTGCGGCGCATCTATTGACTCTTCTCAACTTACGTGCCGGTGACTAAAATAGAGATGGCGTTGTGTAACCGTTTTTAATTGTACTTTTCCAATGCGCGAATAAACATATCGAGGCCGAGACGAACAAAACAAAAAAAAACATCAATATTAGTCAATCTGTTCTTGAGTAACCATTGAAAAAGTTGTTTCAAAGTATGGAAATATCAATTTTCTTTCTAAATTTAAGATCAAGAAAGTATAGGAGAAGGTGGGAATGTGGTAGTGTGTTTTTGAAGCATCATTTCTAAAATCAGAAATCTATAAAAAAATGCATAGTTATTTCAAAATAAAACAAAAGGAATTCATTGATTTTGTATTTATTATAGGTAATTAGGCCGATTAGAAAATATTTAAGTACTTAGTATAATAGAAAAATAGCTTATCTATACTACCGATAACATTAAAGGGTAACAATTCTCGACCGTACTATTTTATTAAAACAATTATAGGCAGGTAGGTATTGGTCCAGAACACTCAACCGACGCTAACAACACTGTTAGCTGTGTGCAGTCAGTGTGACGTCCGTCACTCTGACTTTCGACTCTTCCTAGATAGAAAAGGCGTTACGCCCCGCGCATAGACTACTATTTATATACCAGGCCCCGCGTATATGCGGGTGTGTAAACATCTCACCGTGATACAAGTGAAGTGTTTTTGGAACGAAGTTCCTTATCGCGCGTTGCGAAAGGGGGGACGGACAAAAATCTAAAGAAAAGTTGTAACGACACTTTTTGCTATAGTTGTAAGCCGTGCGGCGTGCGCGTGTTTCGTGCGTGTTCTAACCTATACGCTGTTGTGTTTACGAAGTCGAGAGAGTATATATACATATACTAAAGGAACTTCGTTCCATCCGGGTGTCCCTTGACACCTCTCAAGTTTTTTTTTATTTTTATATTTTGGCTTCGCACGGTTTGTGCATTTAGCCAGTGTCAAGTTTAGAATAGAAGTTTTAGTTTCTTTAGATTTTAGTCGTCCAAGTTAGGCCCCAAAAAAAGGGCGGTAACTTTATTGGAAGCTTCTACGGAGTTTTGTCGACACCATTTACAAACTCTTGTTCTACCGCTGTGTTTTACTTGCCCACACTCGTGCACGTTTACTAATATATTAAAATTAGAATAAAAAACCACCATTTTTACACTATTAATATTCAATTTAACACACACATGACATCACATCATCAGCCTATTAATGTTCCCACTGCTGGGACACAGGCCTCCTCTCTGTGAGAGGGAATGGGCCGTAATCCACCACGCGGGCCCAGTGCGGTTTGGTGGATGTCACATATCTTCGAATTTTTGGTTCTAGGACATGCCGGTTTCCTCACGATGTTTTCCTTCACCGTTTTGAGAACAGTGGTGATGAAATAATTAACACAAAGTAAAGCGCCTGCCTGGGCTCGAACCCACGACCTACAACTTGTAAGTCGCGGCCGATACCACTGGGCCACCACCAGAGGCGGCTGTACTTTAAGTTCACTCGTGCACTGAACTGCCAGATTTAAAAAGGTTTAGAAATAAAATAAAAATGTTTAATAATATCTGATTAACGATCTATTCAATATTTACGAAATTATGACGAACAAATTTAAGCTCTTTGCTTAAGTAATAAGACGTATATTGCTGTAAAAAATACTCCCCGTGCGCTAGGCTAAAGCGCACGGCGAGAGTTCATACAATTCTATGAGAAACAAGCGAAAACGCCTGGCGCGTGAGACAGAGATAGTTCAATAGAAAATGTACGGCGAAATATGACCATTCTCGTGCGCCGCACCAGCGAACCGAAGATTACCGAGAGCGGGCGAGGTTTGACGAACGAAATTTATCTTAGGGTCGAGTACCAACATTAAAAGTTGTACAACGACGTAACTAGATGGCGTTGGCGTCGAATTAGAAGTCGCTAGCGAGATGGTTTGCCGATTTACATAGGCTCCTGTGAATTTTAGCAAATCTAACACAATTACCCAATGAGACGGCAAAGTGCACTACCACTACTATGATCCACCAGCCGCCACTGGCCACCACTAACACAATTATAGGAAAATAAAACAGAGAAGCAACATAGACGCCATCACGTTCCCGCCAAAAACTCGTGAAGTGAGTTATTGAGTTGTCAAACACTAGCATCAATGTGGGCTACCGTTTTCGTGCCCACCAGTTGGCACCACTGACTAGAAAGGTCTATAAAAGTTAAAAACAGCTGTATGTAAAACGTTGTTAGGTTATTACGCGCACGCAGAGTTGGGCAAAATACATGCTTTGCTTTAATTAAAATACAAATTACAAAATACTAACTCGCATGTATATAAAATACCAAATACTAAATATTTTTAAGTCGTGATGTCGTGAATTTCAAATACAAAATACAGTATTTTAACTATTTTATTTAAAATACAGTTAGGTGTAAGGTTATGAAAGATACTTGACAATTTGACGGTTCTGACGCAGAATGCAAACTATAAAATAAATACCTCGAACATTGCAATTTTGCGAAGATAACGTTCTGCGAAAAAAAAACCCGTTCATAACTTAATCTGCCATATTTGGAAAATATTGATAAGAATAAAAAAAGTAATGAATTAACTTGCGCTAAGAGCCAAAAAACGGTGAGGTTTGATATTTTGAAGACCTGACTCTACACCAGAACCTCAAACCCATATCTAATACCTCTAAACGAGCAATTCTTGTATATATATGTATCTATGATATATGTATATGGAATCTCGGAAACGGCTCCAACGATTTTCATGAAAGGAGATTGCCCATACACAGGCCCCTTATGAGGTATCGTGTCTGCGATTTCAATGTTATCCAAAAATAGGATTTATATTTTGTGTTTTTTCCATCCGTGTCCTTTACTTTTTATGTACAGACAACAACAGATCAGGTTTCTTCACTTGGACATTTGTATGCACCTTATTGCATTGTAATAAGGGTTCATTTCAAGAACAGAAACATCGTTATTTCTCGTGAACCCCGCAAAATAAATAAAAAATGTTTTCTAATTATGAATATAACGTGTTTTTTCTACAAAATACAACCAAATTCATCAAGATACAACCATTTTTTCAAAGGGGCCCAAGTTCCTTTACAAAATGGGCATTCCCCTTTAGTGTGCAGGTGGTTTCGGGGGCGATTAATCGATCTAGCTATGTGTCATTGTTAGAAAACGTCGTGCTCATTATTTTCACCCGAGCAGAGGTCGGTCGTCCAGGTAATTATAGGTATATTTAAACGCGATAGCCATATTTGGAATAGAAGCTCACTTCACGTATGTTTGCACTGATAGATGCTCGCAGAATGGCACTGGTAAACAAAAATTTAAATTCTTGAAACCCAAAAGAAAATACATTCTTTAACATATTTTCAGTGTTATGACGTCTGTTAAGTCCAACTGGTTGGTTGGTAGTTTATATAATATATAAACTAAACAATTCTAACAGTTAAACACTGTGTGTGCGATAAGACAACCAAACTATGTAATACAATAGCAATTCAAGCCACTTGACCTACAGAGTTCACAGAACTGGAGTGTAAACATACCCATTTTTAGGGTTCCGTACCCAAAGGGTAAAAACGGGACCCTATTACTGAGACTTCGCGATCCGTCTGTCTGTCTGTCTGTCCGTCTGTCACCAGGCTGTATCTCATGAACCGTGATAGCTAGACAGTTGAAATTTTCACAGATGATGTATTTCTGTTGCCGCTATAACAACAAATACTAAAAACAGAATAAAATTAATATTTAAGGGGGGCTCCCATACAACAAACGTGATTTTTTTGCCGTTTTTTGCTCGATATTAATAACGGCAACAGGTAGACGCTTGAAATATTCACAGAATATTTAGTTGTATATTCACTTCAAAAAATAATAATTATTAAATTAAAATAAAATAAATTAAGGGGGGCTCCCATACAAAAAACGTGATTTTTTTGCCGTTTTTTGCGATAATGGTGCGGAACCCTTCGTGCGCGAGTCCGACTCGTACTTGGCCAGTTTTTTGTGCCGCGCCGCCCGGCTGTTTTTTTTTGCGGCGTATTTTTGTAAAGTGTGTGGGTTGAAAAAAATGTATTGGGAGGTGTGTTATTTTCATTGATTATTGTGAAATAGGGTGTATTTACGTAAATAAAATTAAAACTTTTTGAAATTATGGTTTGTTTTTTTATTTCTATCTACTTTTGTACACAAAACTGGGTAAATTTCCCTTACCCTGACTTTACACAAAATTTACAAATAAACTACATGGTAAAACTGGATACATCCCTTGGGAATATAGGATGTTTTTTTTAGAGGTATAGAACTTTGAAATGGAATAAAACAAGGATGAATTTTTAAAATTGACTTCATTCAAAAGATAATCTTTTGGCATTATAATTTAAGGTTACACTAGTCGATAATTCTTCCATACAAACGTAGTCTAGGGATTATTCCACTGTTTGACAATGTACGTTCAAAATAAAAAGTGAAATCAATTTGTATCATCATTATCTAGCCCTGTATGGAAGCAAAAAAGCAAATATTTGAAAGTTATGAGCGTCGAAAGTTCCACATTTCGACACTAATTTTAACGCATTTTTGGGCGCGAATAAATACTATTAGAAGACGGAAAATTGCAAAACGGCCTCCATACAGGGATAGATTAGTAGTTCAACATTTATATTTGCCATCGACACGCTAAGAAGAAGAATGCAAATAATTTTATTTTGAACAGATACGTTAAGTCGTTTTCGTCGTCGTCGTCTCTACTAAAAGAACATCTAATTTGTACACCTACATTTAGCAAATAAACGATTTCATTTCATTTCATAATATCCAGACTCCCAAAGGTCTGTTTATAAAATTTCGCGCGCTCGGTTTCGTCCTAAATCATCATCCATTTCGCTACAAATTTGCAAAAGTGTGTATTCGTACGCGTACTAGCTTCCTACTGCTCATCACAGCATCAATCTTTACCGCACGTGTTGTCGGTTGATATAAAATGAATTTTAACCCCGCGCACAAAATAGTTCGTGCCGTTGACTAGTGTAACCTTAAATATGATTTCTGGCATAAGACCGCCACGGCAGCCTCGGACGTAATCTTATCTGGAGGTCCAATTTACAATCACTTTTTCCAACATTTGTGACCGTATATCGGCAATAACGCGGCAAATGTTGTCCTCCAAGTGGTCGATCGTTTCGGGCTTATCGGCGTAGACTAGCGACTTCAAATATCCCCACAGAAAATAGTCTAGCGGCGTTAAGTCGCACGATCTTGGAGGCCTCCGGAACGTGAAACAATGTGGCTACCAAACGTTTCCTTCAGTAAATCAATTGTGGCACGAGCTATGTGACATGTTGCGCCGTCTTATTGAAACCACAGCTCCTCCACATCATGGTTGTTCAAATGAGGAACGAAAAAGTCAGTAATCAGGGCTCTATATCGGTCACCATTGACTGTAAAGTTCTGGCCAATTTGCACAAAACAAGAAATTTGCACAATTTGGAAGCGTTGTTCAGGAGTCAGTCTATTCATGTTGAAATGCCAAACCAAACTAAACACAAATCACTTGACAGCGGACAAAATGACCGCCAGTTAAAACAGTGTGGCCAACTTAAAGTTCTATACCTCTAAAAAAACACCCTATATGATAGACTACTTCATAGCGATTCTAACAAAATAAATTTCATACAAAACTTTCGAGAAATCGGCGTTTTAGTGAGGCGAGGCCGATAGCGCAAAATGGCGCCGGGGTACTCCTGTCAGACGGGCGATGTTAGGATTTCAGCCCGTCATATGAGTGGTTATAAACTGTGTAAATTTCCCTATGACGACGCGAAACAGAATTGTTGACGTCCTCGTAGTAAACGTATTTTCTCATTTCAGTTTTGTCAACTTAGAATGGAACCGCCATTACTATAGCTTGAACTTGTACTACCAAAGAATACTATCGTGCCACCGACAAGAAGATAAATGAGAGAACCGCGCAACTTAATCAGCTAAGCACACAACGCCATCTACCGGAACCAGCTTATAACACCATGCTCATTTTTGTCTTTGTCATGTATCAGAGATGGCGATCGTTTATTCGAGTCGATTCGATCTATGCCTCGCCCCGAAAACGTGATATATCTCACTGATTATTCCTAACTTTAGTTGACACAGTCACAGATAATATAATACTAGCATACAGATGCCTCATCCCGTACAAAGAAATCGTGCCGACGTAACTAGCGTTTTTCATCTGATTAATCTTGTTATTTTTTTGTACATCGAACGCGTTCGGTTCTGTTTCACGGTGATAGATAGATGGTGTTAGCAGCGACTTGAAAGTAAAAGGATTTATTAGGTTCGTGAATATTTTTTTCTTTAAATACAGTGTAGGTTCGTTTCATAGTATTTTTTTGCACGTTTTTACAGTTTTTTGCACCAAAATGTGTTACAATGCAAATTTTAACAATCTAGTGTAATGCCTCAGAAATTTAAAAATGCGCCATCTATTGGCATCAATTTTAAGTGATCTGTTGAAATAATCTTTTGAAATGTGAATTAAGTTCAATAACAGACAGGTGCATATTGCGCCATCTAGTGAGATTTATTTGAACCACATTTTCTTTGTTAGCAATGAGACCCCGTGCCACAGTAATGGTGGGCGTCCTCTAGTTTATATATACCATTGTGCTGAAAGAGGTTCCTATATATGTTCCTATAAACACGTGAAACAGAATTGTTAACGTCCTCGTCGTAAACGTATTTTCTCATTTCAGTTTAGTCAACTTCGTATTTTTCTTGGATTTGCAAAGTGTGAGTTTCACTGTTAATATGGTCAAGGTAATCTATCATACGTATATCACAATATTTGCATACAAACCCTGATGATTCTTTGGTCACTGAATGAAATTCTAACAGTTCAGTTTCGACAAGTTCATGATTCCTACCCTCCATGTGTTCAATAATATTCTTCTCTACATACGGAACGTTAACGTCACAGATTTTGCAATACACTTTCTTTTTTTTTACGTCTGTATAATACAGTAGTTTGTTGTACTTTTCCATTTTTTGTTTGTTGGCGTTTTCATTGTGATTCCTACCTTCCATGTGTTCAATAATGTTTCTTTCCACAAAAACTATATTTACGGAGCAAATTTTGCATCTAGCTTTAGTTTTGCTTTTGTCAGTAAATTGTAATAGTTTGTAATAGGCATTGATTTTTTCATCTTCGTGATCGGGTCCATTACTACAGCTTGACCTTGTACTGGCCAAAGAACTTGAGCTAACTACACTATCATTTATTTTGGTAGTACTACCAGAGCTAGCAGTATTTGCGCCGCTACCGGGTTTTACGGAAATTGGTACTTTATTTTCATTGAGTGTGATGTCATTTTTGATTTCCTTTTTATGAGTCAGTGTGTTCTTGATAATCGTTTTGTGATTATCGTTGAGGCTGTCATGGCTGGAGTTTGTCGGAACAATCTCGTTGCATGGAACGCAGTGACTTGAAATTTTGTCAACCTGAAATTAGAAATAAACATTTAATAGGTACAAAACGTAACTCCTGTATAGGGAACTATCCGCAAAGCTGCGCTCAGATGGCGCCAGAGGTTTCAGCGTAAACAAACTTGTAACGGACGCATGGCTTTGTACGTTGCGTGGTGATTTTTTAGCATAAGGGCTTCCCACGTAGACCTATAACGGTGTTTATGGCGACCATGTGTTTGGGTCTTTTTAACGAATCTTTGAATGAAGCAATAACCCTGACCGTTGTCGGCATTTTGTAAAAATAAAGAAACAATCCATGTTTAATGGCTCCGTAACGGTGAACGCCTTGTTTGTCAAAGGTTTACCGCTTTGAAAAATAAATAACTATAAATGCTTATTGTCTGCAGACCCGTACGCCGCCTTAATAAAACATTGAATGGACTATTGCTGTTATCCCAAAACACATTACCGGGGTCTGCGTGAGAAAATATGATATCCCGTTAGTTAGTGTAAATTTCTCTTTTCGTGGTACTAAAAATAACACGTGAATGTTAAAATATAATTGATGTAGGTTCCATGTGAGTTTTAAAGTATGAGTACAAAACATATGAGAACTACTGTAATACATATAAGAACTAGAGAAAACGTAGATAATTAGGTAAGATTATGCATGTTTTGATAGCTCATAAGTAGGGAGGAATCTAGGTTAGATAAGATTTTTGTGTTGACCTTTTTACAGCTTTATATGTTTCCTAGGTAGAATTAAGTATGTAGATTAAGGAAATGTATAATTTGTGTAGATTTAAGTAAGATAATATTGATAATTACGGCATTTCTATGACGCCATGCCCGAGCGCCATTGAGAGAGAGGGGCGCCATTGTTCGCGCCTAGCGGTTCTTGTATAAATAACGGACCGTTTGGAGGCTGAGGCACAGTCGGACACAGTCAGTCTTCAGCTCTACAATTGTAACAACATACAGTTGTAATAACAATACGGAATAAAATTGAAGATACGAATCACGACAGTATTTTCATTCTTCCAACGAACAACCAAATACAGTCCACTTCAGTCTGGTCCTTCGAGCCGGATAAAGAACCAAGAACCAGCGGCAACCAGGCCCACTTCAGTCTGGTCCTACGAGCCCGGATAAAGAACCAAGAACCAGCGGCAACCAGGCCCACTACAGTCTGGTCCATCAAGCAGCGGATACAAGAACGAAGAACCCGCTGCAACCAGAACCACTGAGCTGCAGACAAAGTACGAAGATCTGCGGCAAGAGCGAAGAAAGGAACCCGGCTGTCACCGAGCCGCAGACGAAGTAAGAAGATCTGCGGTAAGAACAAAGCTGTACGGAACAGGACCGGTTTCGAACCTAACCGGTCTTGAACCTGACCGGCTTCAACACAACTGAACCCGACCGGCTTACCGAACCGAGCCGACCGGTTTCACCTGAAGTACCGAACCGAAGAGGTACTAACCCGCCTTGCCAAACTGAACGTGCGGCTATACTCAAGATGGTGTTCACAAGGAGCCAGGGAGACGCAACCGAGATAGAAGAACAGCTACGCATCCAAGAACAGGAAGCGCGACGCGTCCAAGAAGAGGAGGCGCGCCGCCAGGAAGCGGAGCTGATCGAACGGGAGCGAAGAAGAAGACTCTCACCGGACCCACCAGCATCACCATTTCCGAGAATGGCACACAACAGCGCAGCGGGGCCTTCCAGTGCACAGACGACAAACACCGCGATCCGACAGCGAATGACGTCACCGACCAGGACAATGAGGTCGCAACGGTCGACGACAAGCGTCACAACAAGGCTACGGATAGCGGAACTGGAGGCTGCAGAGAAGCTAGCAGCCATCCGGACCCAGAAACTGGCACTGGAAGAAGAGCTAGTCAAGAAGAGACTAGCAGTGGAGGTGTCAGCGATCAACGATGAAGAAAGCGTACAAGAGGAACAAGAGCCCTCTCGTCCACGCGAAGAGCCTCATCAAATGGTGGATGAATGGCTGAGGACGAACCCCCTCAACTCACGGGGGGAGGAGGGACCAAGAGAATCCAAACAGATACGCTTCGTGTCTAGAACGAGATCGCCGACCCCCATAAGAGCAAAGGACAGCATTGAGCACTTGGCAGCAACACTAGAAAAAATGGCCCGACCTAGGCCTAGGCACACGGAGCTACCTACATTCTCCGGAGCGGCCAACGAGTGGCTGCCATTCAAGGCGGCTGTACGAGATTCGACAGATATGTACCAGGTTACAGCAGCCGAGAACGTACAAAGGCTGAGAAGCTGCCTCAAAGGAGAAGCAAGAGACGCCGTGGCCGCCCTTCTACATACGGCCACTGATCCAGGCGTCATTATGAAGACTCTTGAGCAGTGCTTCGGACGACCGGAAGTCATCATCGACCGGGCACTGGATGACCTCAAGAAGCTTCCAAAACCTGGTACATCGGCCACAGAACTCAACAGTTTCGCTGTCAAGCTACAGAACATAATTTGCGTACTGCAAACAATCGATCGAAGAGGTTACTTGTTCAACCCTTTTATGACCCGGGAAGTACTGGACAAGCTCAGCCCGCATCTCCGATCCCGCTGGTGTGACTACGCCTACGATCAAGAAGGGACAACGGATCCGGAAATCGTCGTGCTGTCACGGTTTCTAATGCGAGAGGCGGACCGAGCGTTACGATATACGTACGCTCCGTCTACAAGCGCCGCCGCACCGAGAAAGGAAACTCGACCCATCGTGACACTCAAGAAGAAGGCGAGCGTGTTCACTACGACCGAGGGAAGGGAAGAAGAAAAGGACAAGTGCCCTAAGTGCGAGCAAGCCCACCTGTTGACGCGGTGTCCGCAGTACAAGGCGCTAACGGTAGAGCAGCGATGGAGCTTTCTTAAATCTAATAAGATTTGCTTCAAATGCGCCCAGAAGCAACACAGGCGCATAAGTTGCAAGGCGCAGCTGTGCGGCGTGGATCAATGTCGCCGCCCGCATCACGCGACGCTCCATCAAGCGGTACGCGAAGCGCAGACGGAAGACATGGGGAAGGGTGAACCACGGAAGGAGGAAGCGGTCCTGTCTGTGGCTACCCAACCCGCTACCGGGCCACGGGCAGTCTTGCTCAAGATGTGCCCTGTCATCGTGTCCGGACCACGGGGGGAGGTCAAGACCTACGCACTCCTAGACGAAGGGGCCACGATCACCCTAGTGGACGAAGCACTGGCGGCGAGCGTCGGGGCAGAAGGGCCATCACGGCCGCTCCACCTGAGCGGGGTCAACATGTCGCAGCGAGATATGGGCAGCCAAGTAGTGAATATCAACGTGAAGGGACTGAAGAGTGACGAAAGCTACAGGGTCAGAGCGAGGACCATGAAGGATCTCCGGCTTCACCAACAGTCCATTCCCGACACGCTGCTGGATTACGAGCACCTGAGGGACCTGACCCCAGAAGAGGTGTGCTACGAACTGGCGCGCCCCGGGCTTCTAGTGGGTACAGACCACTGGGAGTGCATCGTGTCCCGTGAGCTCCGAATCGGCGGCCCTAACCAACCGGCAGCATCAAGAACGCAACTCGGATGGGTGGTACACGGAACCGCACCACGCAAGACCATCATCAAAGAAGGGAACGTGCTGCATGTATACGAGCCCAACCGAACTACGGGTGCGTGCAGCCAGGAACTCCACGACTTAGTCGAAGCCCACTTCAGGATCGACGCGCTCGGCATACAAGGAAGGCCGAGAGTCAAGGCGAGCGATCAACGGGCCATCGACATAGTCGGAAGGACAATCAGGAAGATTGACACCGGGTACGAGGTTGGGCTGCCATGGCGACGAGACGAGGTCACTATGCCGCCTAGCTACAATCAAGCGTTCCGCCGGCTGAAGAAGATCGAGCAGAAGATGGACGCCAACCCACAGTTCGCGGCTGAGTACTCCAAGCAGGTTAACAACCTATTGGACAAAGGGTACGCGACGCCATGCGACGGGTCGGAGCGAGCGAGTGCCATCTGTTGGTATCTGCCACATTTCGCCGTGCAGAACCCGAACAAGCCCGGCAAACATAGGCTAGTGTTCGACGCAGCAGCGAAGAACAACGGCGGCGGCGTCTGCCTAAACGACGAACTGTTGGAGGGACCCGACCTACTGCTGTCGCTGCCAGGAATCCTATTTAGGTTCCGAGAGAAGGTGGTAGCGATTACAGCAGACGTGCAGGAGATGTTCCTGAGAATCAGGATAAGGCCGGAGGACCAACCAGCGCAACAGTTCCTGTGGAGAGGTGACGACCGACAAGAGCCGCCGAGGAAATACAAGATGACCAGTATGCTATTCGGCGCCGCGAGCTCCCCGTACATGGCCCATTACGTTCGCAACCACAACGCAGACGTACATGGGCAGGAGTACCCGCGGGCGCTGGAGGCCATCAAAGGAAGTCATTACATGGACGATTTGGTGGCCAGCTATGAAGACGCTGAAGAAGCACGGAAGGCAGTAGAGGAAACGAGAGCAGTACACGCGCACGCAGGGTTCACGCTGCGAGGTTGGAGCTCCAGCAACAAGACGGTGCTACGCGACGTGCCCACCGAGCTGCACGCCACCTCTCCTACACAATTGGGGGGTGAGCAGCCTGAGAGCAAGATTCTGGGGCTGCATTGGGACGCGGAGCGCGATGAGCTGGGGTTCAACACATCTATAAACCGAGTCCCGGCTGAAGTACGAGCGAGAACGCGCGCCCCGACTAAGCGTGAAGCCCTCAGCGCCGTGATGTCCATATACGACCCGCTTGGGTTGCTGAGCCACTACACAATACGATCGAAGATCATACTGCAGAGCTTGTGGCGCCTTCAGACGACGTGGGACGAGCAAATCCCCGAGGAAGAGAACGAGCTCTTCGCCTCCTGGCTCGCTCGCCTGACTGAACTCGCTCAGCTGCGACTACCGCGCTGTTACGTGACGCAAAAGTATGAACGCGTCGACTTACACATACTGTGCGACGCCAGCGAGCAAGCCTACGCAGCTGTGGCCTATTGGCGAATAAGAAACGTCGATGGGAGCCTGAACGTCGTGTTGGTGGCCGCCAAAGCTAAGGTGGCGCCTCGTCGGGCGCAAACTATACCGCGCCTGGAGCTACAAGCCGCAGTGATTGGAGCAAGACTCGCTGAGACGATAAGAAGGGAGCACCGAGTCATCATCGGCCAGACGACCTACTGGACCGATTCATCTACCGTGGTGCACTGGATCCATCACGACGTGCGACGCTACACACCATTCGTTGCGCATCGGCTGGGAGAGATCGCAGAGTTGACCCAGAAAGAAGAGTGGCGTTGGCTGCCTACTGCAAGCAACGTAGCGGACGACGCCACTCGGCTCATCGACACGCCCATCTGCGCCACGGATAGATGGTTTCAAGGACCGGACTTCTTGCTCCTGCCAGAAGAGCAGTGGCCCACGACGTCGACGGATGACAAGGAGGACGAGGAGGTCCTTCACACGAGGGAAGAAACTGAGCGAGACAGCTGGCTACCGAACCCGGCCCGCTTCTCGAAGTATGAGGAAGTGCGACCCATGCGAGTTGGCGACGGTGGCTACGCGAGTACCTGCCCACGTTGGTACCTCGCGGCGAGCCACGGAACGACGTGCGACCCATTCAAGCCGGTGACGTGGTCCTCGTGGTCGACAACACGCTGCCACGGAACACATGGCCGATGGGAATCGTCGAGCGCACGCATCGCGGACCGGATGGCGGCATCAGAGTCGTCGAGGTGCGCACCAGGACTGGCACCTTCCGACGCCCCGTGAGCAAGCTCGTCGTCGTGTCAACAAAGGAGGCTACGCGAGCTGCGCCGGGGGGAGAACTGTAACGGACGCATGGCTTTGTACGTTGCGTGGTGATTTTTTAGCATAAGGGCTTCCCACGTAGACCTATAACGGTGTTTATGGCGACCATGTGTTTGGGTCTTTTTAACGAATCTTTGAATGAAGCAATAACCCTGACCGTTGTCGGCATTTTGTAAAAATAAAGAAACAATCCATGTTTAATGGCTCCGTAACGGTGAACGCCTTGTTTGTCAAAGGTTTACCGCTTTGAAAAATAAATAACTATAAATGCTTATTGTCTGCAGACCCGTACGCCGCCTTAATAAAACATTGAATGGACTATTGCTGTTATCCCAAAACACATTACCGGGGTCTGCGTGAGAAAATATGATATCCCGTTAGTTAGTGTAAATTTCTCTTTTCGTGGTACTAAAAATAACACGTGAATGTTAAAATATAATTGATGTAGGTTCCATGTGAGTTTTAAAGTATGAGTACAAAACATATGAGAACTACTGTAATACATATAAGAACTAGAGAAAACGTAGATAATTAGGTAAGATTATGCATGTTTTGATAGCTCATAAGTAGGGAGGAATCTAGGTTAGATAAGATTTTTGTGTTGACCTTTTTACAGCTTTATATGTTTCCTAGGTAGAATTAAGTATGTAGATTAAGGAAATGTATAATTTGTGTAGATTTAAGTAAGATAATATTGATAATTACGGCATTTCTATGACGCCATGCCCGAGCGCCATTGAGAGAGAGGGGCGCCATTGTTCGCGCCTAGCGGTTCTTGTATAAATAACGGACCGTTTGGAGGCTGAGGCACAGTCGGACACAGTCAGTCTTCAGCTCTACAATTGTAACAACATACAGTTGTAATAACAATACGGAATAAAATTGAAGATACGAATCACGACAGTATTTTCATTCTTCCAACGAACAACCAAATACAGTCCACTTCAAAACTAGAGAAGGGCGTTTTCGGTTTTTTGCGCAAACGGTTATGTACAGAGGCCTTAGTGCGAGTTTTACTCACGCTCAATCGCGTTAACGTTAACGCCAATTTGTATTGAAACTGGATAAGCGCCGTCTGGTGACGGCAAGGCAAAACCTCTTTTTTTGTATACATTTTGACATAAGAGATCGTTTACGTTATCACTAGTGAGTACGTTAAAAAACTCGCACTAAGCACACAGGTATCGATATCAGTAGTACAGCTTGCAAAAGTTAAAATGTTATTTAGATGAGCAAACTAACCACGAACGCGAAATAATACTTAGAAAGATAGGTAGCGCATATGGTTCCTAACGTTTGTGAAGTTTGCGTTTTGTTCGTAGTTCGTTTTCGCGTTGTTACGTTTTGTTACTTTTAAGTTTTGAATTATTCCTTCTCGCACGCTAGTAAGGTTTTTATTAGATACAGCTTTTGTAATATCGGTTATTTTGATATCGATATGATATGATATCTAAGACATATCCAATATAAGTTACGTTTTGATTTATCGGACCCATCCCTAAAAAAAAACAAACTGTCAAAGTCGAGCGACAAAATTTCGCAGCATACAAAATATAAAACTAATAGTGAAAGTAAAATGAAGCTAACTACTTCCCCAATATTATTATTTGGTTTTTGAACACAAGTTATCTTAAAAACAGTAAAAAATAAGTTCGGTAACCACAAACAGTAGTAGACGCCATGTTGTTATGTTTTTGTTTACTCTGAGCCGTCAAGCGCCATCTGGCGGGAGCAATTGGCAGTAATGTTCCCTCAGCTCGGGCAGAGGTGCACCTATGTATAATATCACTCACATTTCTGTTTAAGTCCCATGAAATAGGAGGCGAACCTATTGCCATCAACACAGCCACAATTCCAGGATCCGGGCTGCTACTGAGGGCTTATTCGGAAAAAGTCTCTTTCGCAATATGTCTACTGGTCGTAAAATGTCTGTTTCTCATAATTTCGCTTTCGCAGAATGACCCTTTCTCACAATGCCTCTTTCGCAGAACATCTCTTTCGCAAAATGTCTACTGGTCTTAAAAAAGCGACCTTTTGAGAAAGAGAAGCTTTGCGACTAAGCCAAACTAACGACGATACAATCGAAGTTGTCGAAAACTGTGCCGACGTAACTAGCGTTTTTCGACGGACTATTTACAAAAAAAGTAAATCGATCGTGTTCCGGTCCACGGCTATGAATGCTATGATATAGATAGCAGCGACTTGCAAATAAAAGGGTTTACTAGGTTCGTGACATTTCATTTCTATAAATACAGTGACGATTGTAGAATAGTGAGTTTTACAGTGCTTTTTTGTACGTTCTTACAGTTTCATTGTACCAAAACCACAGAAATTTAAAACCGCGCCATCTATTGGCATACATTTTCCGTTCAAATAATCTTTGAAATGTGAATTAAGAGCTCAATATTCCATATTTTTTTGCTTAGGAGAGTTGATTAAACAAGAACAAACAATTTGTATGATCAATTCTAGATTAGCGCTGGGACCCCTTGCAACTGCGCAGCGGCTCACAGAGTGTTTGGGACCACCATAAGATTTTTTTTACAGACGGGAGTCCCCTGACCATAACGTTTATCATTAAGTTATTGGTATTATCGGTAATTGCCTCGTTGGTCTCGCGGTCGCAAGTCCGACTGCTGAGCGTGAGGTCCCGAGTTCAAATCCCAGTCGGGCCAAGTGTTTTTGGGTTTGTCCATTAGGAATTACACAGTGGCAGCCCGGACTTCGGCAGTTGGCGGTGTGAAACACCCGTGCCTTGCAAAGCACGTTAAGCTGTAAGCCGTTGTTACATTACATGCTTACCAAATCTATCTATACCAATATTATAAAGAGAAAAGATTTTTTTGTTAGTTTGTTTGTTTGTACCAAGCTCCGAAACTATTGGACCGATTTAAAAAAATCTTTCACCTATGGAAAGCTACATTATTCCCGAGTAAAGGCTATAAATTATTTAAAAAAAAATAAGAGATCCTTATGAAAATTGCAATAATGTAACCCAAAGTAGCAAAAAATCGCCTATATAATGTACTAGCTGACCCGGCAAACTTTGTTTTGCCATAAAAACACCAAACATTCATACACCTACCCTACACCTATCCTACACCTACCCTAAACCTACCCTACACCTACCCTACACCTACCTTACACCTACCCTACACCTACCCTACACCTACCCTACACCTACCCTACACCTACCCTACACCTACCCTACACCTACCCTACACCTACCCTACACCTACCCTACACCTACCCTACACCTACCCTACACCTACCCTACACCTACCCTACACCTACCCTACACCTACCCTAACTTGGGGTTATTCCCGCTCGGTAACACCCTTTCGTCAACACTGTTGACGATCGGGAAAAAAAAGTTTCGTTCGTTCACAGTGTTGACGATCGGGAAAAAAAAGTTTCGTTCGTTCGCAGTGTCCATGAATGCTGGTTTTTATTTTTAAAATATGGAAATAAAAATAAAACATGTCATGGATTTTTAAAATGTTTTAAAAATCCATGACATGATGATGATGTGTTGTAATTCTTGCTTGTTCTTGCTTGCTTCTTGCTTCTTGCAAGCTAATAAAATCTGGAAACTGAATTATGCATTACAATTAAGCCATAACTTAAAAATAAACACAAACGTTTTGCATATTTCAAACACAGCATAATTAAAAAAAAGAGTGGGTAGGTAGGTATGTCAAAATATGTTGATATTTTTGGTTATCGTATTTTAAACAATGCCAAGCCATGAAATGCCACACTAGGCTAGGTAGGTATATATATCATTCATAACATCATACAAATCATTGTGAAAAAAAGCGATAATAGGACTTTTACAAAGCTAAAGTGAGTTTAGACGTTTACGTAAAATGCTATGGTAATTCACTTACCTTAATTCTCAAAACTCCACTGCACTTTAATTTACGTTGAGAGCAACTCCAAATAACTAAACCACTTTTATGCGCCTTTCTTGTGTAATATTGGCGACCGCCATGAAGTAAAACAGTCCCATGTTTTCTTTTTATACGCACTAACACGGATTTTCCACTAGAACTACCTGCTAAATCTTGTTCCGACATGTCCGAATTTAGAACTAATAATGTACTGTATGTACGATGCATAAATCAGGATTAGCTACCCAAAATGAACGATACTTATTATTGCAGTGCTCTGATTGGCTAATTCAAGGTCATGGTGGATAACGTACTAGAATAGACCGGTCGGGGGTAGTGTGCGAATCTATTGTTTATTTTATCTATTGTTACCGGCTACCGGCGCGGCATCGCTATACCTGCCTGCTGCAAAGGGAAGTTTGCAATCTACTAACTTAAATTCTACAAATGGAACAACATTCAACATTTTTTATCAATTTAACTAGACTTTTGTCGTAATTAAACATTTGAAAATCCATGACATGTTTTATTTTTATTTCCATATTTTAAAAATAAAAACCAGCATTCATGGACACTGCGAACGAACGAAACTTTTTTTTCCCGATCGTCAACACTGTGAACGAACGAAACTTTTTTTTCCCGATCGTCAACAGTGTTGACGAAAGGGTGTTACCGAGCGGGAATAACCCCTAACTTGTACCTAACTAATAGGCGAGTTGTTTAGTAAGTTTCTTATAACACCAGAATAGATTACCCGAATATCATGAAACTTGAACAAAACCGATCAAATGAGAGATCTGCTTACCCCTTAAGAGCGTACTGGCGTGATGTTATGTTAAGAAATGGTATAAACAATAAACAGACATGCAATTGCAGCAGTCCCTAAAGATTTGCCGTTATTTATTGAAGAGTTCTGTTGTATAGCTTCGAAGTTCTTCATCAGATCTTCACCAAATTAAAATGGGACCAATTTCGGAACATATTCTTTCAAACAAAAAAAGAATTTTCAAAATCAGTTTTCAATTGACGGAGATATCGGTGAACATACACAAAAAAAAAACATACAAGAACTCGAACATGGAACCTCCTCCTTTTTCGAAAGTCGGTTAAAAAGTCTGCGAGAGAATGTATCTCACTATCATAGTTAAGTCAGAATAGCAGCTTTTGTGTTCTAAAATTTAATAAGATGCGCTGGTAGAATCAAAAGTTCGTTACATTCGTACTGTATTAATTCTTAATCAAATAACTAGTATAACAAATTGGTGGGTAGGTAGGTAAGGTTGGTGGGTAGGTAGGTATGTAGAATAGGGTAGGGTAGGTAGGTTGATCTGGTCGAAGAAAGTTCAAATAAAAAGGAATCATCAATAAGAAGGTGAAGCAATGCATTGTCTTACCAATCGAGCGAACTTGTCATTGACGGGCCTGAAGATGTTCATTACATGGTGCTCACTGACGTCGTGAGGCCTGGTGTCTTGAGACATCCACACAGTACATAGCTGGCAATACACACTGTTCATCACATCTCTGTAGCTATGGAAATGTTCACGAGAAACCTACAAAATAATAAAAAATATTTATTTTTTAAAACAAGATTTTTCTATTCATAAACATAACGTTTGTATTCGCCGCAGGGTCAAAGTTAGGTGCAGTGCACCAATAGTAAATCACAATCAGTAAGTATTATTAGTAATCAATACATATAATAAATCTGTAGAAAAATATTTTTTGTACATCGAAAAAAAATCCAAAAAAAATAGCCAAGGTGTTAAAGGATAACCAACAGAACCTATTTCCAGCATTTTTGGATTTTTTGTCTGTTTATTTGTGCACGCATCACGTGAAATGTACGAAACCAATGTAGATAACTTTTATACATAAAAATTGTGCGTAACTTGAAGAATTACTTAGTTTTTGTTTCATCGCAATCGGTTCACTCTATCAAAATTTAGATGAATTTAAATTGTTCAAGAAGTAAAATTATCACAGCTCACGCAATTCAGTTACTCGAACAGTTGAACTCGCTATTCGATAGATGGCGTTGTGCATTTAAAGTCATTTTCTGAATCCCGGTGTTAAGATTCTACGCGACAGAGTGACATTAGAAAAAAAATGGTATGTAGTATGTATATACCAGGCCCCTCAGAAAGTATTGCGAAAAAAAGTTTTTATATATGGGAGACTGGCCAGTTATAATGTTTTTCGAAAATATGATTATTTATAAGTAAAAATAAGTAAGTTCCAATTTCAAAATTTCCCTCCACATTTTTTGCGAGTTAATTCAAAGTATTGTGTCTCACTGAAATATGGATCTGCGCCGGGAACATTTTAGAGCTTTGATTTTATACGATTTCAAGTGTCGCCTGAAACCGGATGAATCGTACGATAGACTTCAAATGGCATTCATGGATGAAGGCCCTTCCAAGGCAACCGTGTATCGTTGGTATAACGAATTCAAGCGCGGTCGACCAACTTTGGGGGATGACGAAAGAAGCGGTCGCCCTTTGACGGCTGTTACCGAAGAAAACGTGCTAGCAGTGAAAAATTTAATCCAAGACAATAGGCGAATTACATATCAGGAGATTCAACACATATTGAAGATTGGATCGGGAAGCGTTCACGAGATTCTACACAGCCATCTTCGCGTGAGGAGGATAGTATCACGCTGGGTGCCGCACAACCTCACCGATGCTCAGAAGCAGGCCCGGGTGGAATGGTGCCGTGATATGCTTAACAAATTTGAAGCAGGCTCGTCTCGGCGTGTTTACGACATCGTTACAGGTGATGAGTCCTGGATTTATCAATACGACCCAGAAACCAAGCGCCAGTCGACTGTTTGGGTGTTTCAAAATGAGCCAACGCCTACCAAAGTGAAGCGATCTAGAAGCGGGGGTAAGATTTTGATCGCTAGCTTTTTTAATTTGACTGGCCACTTGGTATCAATTCCCTTACGGGATCAAAGAAGCATTAATGCCGAATGGTATACTACCAAATGTTTGCCAGAAGTTTTCTCTGTTATAAGCAACAAGCGACCAAACACAGGGCTCCGCGGGCTACTGCTCCACCACGACAATGCACCTGCGCACACCGCACTCAAAACGAGGGACTTCCTGGACAGCACGCCAGTCAAACTCCTGGGTCACCCTCCTTACAGCCCTGATCTAGCACCGTGTGACTTCTTTTTATTCCCAAAAATAAAAAAATCAGCTCAAAGGGATACAATTTTCGTCGCCGGAAGATGCGCTGGCTGCGTTCGAGCAGGCTGTAAACGAGGTGTCTGCGGCGGACTGGAAAAAGTGTTTTGAAAACTGGTTTAGGCGCATGAATCTTTGTATAGAGGCTGGTGGAAAGTACTTTGAAAAGATTTAATAAAAATATATGTACGTATAGAACAATTTTTTTTAGTTTCGCAACACTTTCTGAGTGTCCCACGTATATGTGACTATGTGTATGTAGCCTATGTAGGGTAGGCAGGAAGGTAAGTAGGGTATAGGGTAGGGTTGGCAGACAGATGACGGGAGCGAAGCCGTGGGCACAGCTAGTTAAACATAAATTACTTATGTATATCAAATATACTAAAGGTAATACAAAAAAAAATTTTTTTTTTTTTTTTAATCAAGCTCTTTTCGTATTCTTCTAACAAAGCAAACCCTTTCATTTGATACCCAAATCATGGCAGTGCACAATAAATAACTAGTCCGCCATATTGTATTTAGAATGACGTCACTCAGCTAACCACAGACATAAGAAAACGGATAGCGTCAATCTAAAAATCGACTTCAAATGTACAACGCCATCTATCGAATATCGAGTTCAACTGTCCGAGTATCTGAATTGCGTGTGTTGTAATAATTTTACTTCTTGAACACTTCACAATTCATCTAACTTTTGATAGAGTGAACAGATTGCGATGAAACAAAAACTAAGTAATTCTTCAAGTTACGCACAATGTTTATGTATAAAAGTTATTTACATTGGTTTCGTACATTCCACGTGATGCGTGCACAAATAAACAGACAAACAGATACACTTTGTGTTGGTTATCCTTTAACACCCTGGCTATTTTTTTTGGAAATATTTTCAATGTACGAAAATTACTTTTCTACAGATTTATTATATGTATTGATTGATGATTGATATTGATTGATTGATGAATGTTTACAAGTTTTTAAACTGTCATGGTCACTAACATTAACATTAGAAGCGGGCTATTTACCATGTTTACTGTTTGTAGCGAGTTTCCGATATTTCGGTGCTGTTGCAAGCACCATGATCACGGATAAACTGATGTGACTGTGTATCCGTACGTAAGCATGGTAAATATCCAGCTTCTAATGTTATTGTTATTACGAGTATGTATTGATTTCAAACCGAGATCCGGGGCGAGCATATTGCCAACAATCGAGACTTTTTCGGTAGGTTACTAGGTATTCCTCTCAGCAAAAATCTTTTATACCGAGCATTTTCATCCAAACCAAACGAGTATGCAAAATTTCAACTCAATCGGTTGGAAATAACCATTTTAAAATTAATTTGCTAGATTGGACCGTTACATACGTATTCTATATTATAATATTATAAAGCTCAAGAGTTTGTTTGTTTGAACGCGCTAATCTCAGGAACTACTGGTTGGAATTGATAAAATATTTTTGTGTTGGATATTTTGGTCCATTTATCGAGGAAGGTTATAGGCTATATAACATCACGCTACAACCAATAGGAGCCGAGCATAAATGAAAAATGTTGCAAAAACGTTTCGTTTCGTGCGCTGCGTCACCGGTTTAAGTTACGCAAATATCATGTATGATGGAATTGTTCCTCTTTAATAGTTCTAAAAAAAAGTCCGCGACAGCATATGTCTATCTTTTAAGATTGACTCACAATAGCAGCTTTTATGTTCTACATTTTAATTAGATCGCCGCCGCCGGTAGAAACAAAAGTTGGTTACAT
Source organism: Orthosia incerta (assembly GCA_948252205.1). Classification (NCBI taxonomy): domain Eukaryota; kingdom Metazoa; phylum Arthropoda; class Insecta; order Lepidoptera; family Noctuidae; genus Orthosia; species Orthosia incerta. The sequence goes on from OX411767.1 coordinate 5,552,317, forward strand.
TCGTATAGTAGTATATTATTTTTTATTCAAATAAATAGTTCAACAAATTGGTAGGTAGGGTAGGGTAGCTAGAGTAGGGTAGGGTCGGTAGGGTAGGGTATCTAGAGTAGGGTAGGGTAGGGTAGGTAGGGAAGGGTAGGTAGGGTAGGGTAGGTAGGGTTGGGTAGGTAGGGTAGGGTAGTTATAGTAGGTAGGTTAGATAGGTAGGAGGTAGGTAGGTAGGTAGCCAGTTGACGGGAGCGAAGCCGCGGGGGTCAGCTAGTATTATAATAAAGAGGTAAAGTTTGTAGGAGGGTAATCTCTGGATCTACTGAACCGATTTAGACGAAATTGGGCTTGGAGATAGTTTGAGACCCTGGGAAGGACATAGGATAGTTTGTATTCCCTTGGGTGGGATGATACTTTTTACGCGGGCGAAGGCGCAGGCAGAAGCTAGTTATAAATAAAATAACTAACAAGGCAAAGCTAAGAAGAGCTTGTAAATATATAATAGACTAGCTGTCCCACGCGGCTTCGCTCCCGTCAACTGGCTACCTACCTACCCTACCCTACCTACCCTACATACATGATTGTTGCATAACTGAAACCGTTTACGCAGCGTACGCAACGGAAGCCCTCAAAAAGTAATATTCTTTCCCGTTTTTGCAACGTTTTTCATTTATGCTCCGCTCCTATTGGTCGTAGCGTGATGTTATATAGCCTATAGCACTCAGGAATAATGTAGCTTTCTAACAGTGAAAAAATTTTTAGAATTGGATCATTAGTTTCAGAGATTACCCCCTACATACAAACTTACAAATTTTACCTCTTTATAATATTACCTAGTATAGACAAGATTTTTACCTTTACTGATTCTCCATTTGGAGCCACAATGGAAATAGAATCTCCATCAATAATGGGTAGATTAACTCTCAGATTGTATTTCTTTATCATTTCCTTTAGATATTCTTCGAAATCTTCTTTTTTGTTCTCTTTAAGACATTGGTTGTTTGTTACAATACTATTCTCTGTTGTGACACTCGGATTGTGGTCAAGAAAATCGTCGTCACTATCAAATATAATTGTGCAATGTTTCCCATTGTCATCCTCACTGTCATCAAAGTAATTTGCTTTAAAATAATCAGATTTTAAATCAATATCCTCACCCAATAAGTTTTCGTTGGTATCAATGTAACTATTATTTTCTTTCAATATCTTAAAAAAATCATTTATAGTACTCAAATCTTTTACTGATTTTGCATGATGACCTGATTTTTCGTGTTTTTCTTTGTTTTTAATTTTAATAATCTTAGAGCAAGGTTCACAGTAATATACGTCTTTGTCGACATCTTGGTCTTTATTAATTGTATTTATATCCATTTGATTGGACAAGATTTCAAGAACTTTTTGGTACAATTTCTTACTAGTTTCATGTCGCTCACTTGAGTTGTGTTTCTGTGAACATTGTGTTGGCACTAGTATATTGCAAATATGGCATTTGTATGAGTCTGAAGGTTCTGGAAAAATAACAAAATTTATTTCTTTAGTTATTAGTAACATAAACTTTTAAAAAACATAACCCTCCCTTAATATTAAACAAAACTAATAAATAAAATAATACCTACAATACTAGTTTTGTTCGTAGGTACTAAGAAAAAAGTTGACAAGTCCAATAATTTTTTAACAACAAGACTTGATTTGATTATTTTATTACCCGTTTATGGGTCCACCTAGCGGAGGGCCTATGTGCAGCAGTGAACATCTTTTAGCTGAAATAATAATGATGATGATGTAGACTACTTACCAGAAAAGCAATCATCATTATGATCACGTTGATTGTGTATTTGTACTTGACAATATTCAGATTCTCCATCCAGCCACTTCTTAGTCCACAAGGGCATCTTCTCAACTCCTGTAGTGCGGACGTACTTACTGAGGTACGCCAAGTCTAAACTATCTAAAGGTATGGTGTATGTAGGCGTACCACCAATTTTAAAATCTGCCATTTTTACTGAAAAACAAAACATTTGTGTGTTATAAAAGTTTTCATTTATTTTCACCTGTCCTGGTCTCCATAGTCAAATCTTGCAGGTCTACCCACTTCCCGGTGTTGGATGGAGTGCAATGCAATTTATTTTATAAAAGTTTGTTAGAAAAAAAACATTTTATTTAATTGATAGCTGTTAAGCTAATTTAAAATCAGTTATCTGCCATTGAAAGACCCGTCAATGTTGGTCCAGCAGTTTCGGCGAGTAGCCGCAACAAACAGACAGACAAAAAACTATTATTTTGTAATAAGTAGGTACTGTGTATACTTTTAAATGCATTTAGCAAAAAAGCTTTTATTTTGACATAGCAAACAGACACTTCAATTTAATTTATTTGTTTAGATGTATTTTACCTTATTCACATTAAACAGTAGGTAAAAATAAAGAAAATAAAATTGCTATGAGAAAACTTAGGTTGTCCTTCAATTCTAGGAAATATTAAATCAATCTATTAAAGTAGTCATAGCGGATCTTTGTGTCTCTGAAGTTGGCTGCAAGGCCCTGCACAGTTGCTATTTTTGTGTCAATGATAGCATTGTATAACTACCTCTTTCACTCGCCTACGTTTGTGGCATTGTCTTAACTCGTTTGCTGTATGAAGTATACTTGATGACAAACAGATTCTTGCACAATGGTTTGCAGAGCCAACTTCAGAGATCCGCTGCAACTACTGTACTAAATAATTATAGTTAGTTAAAACAAACTATAGGTAAAAAAACAACACACAAAGGGAAACAGACTGAATTTAAAAAGACGGGCCAAGTGCGTGTCAGACTTCACACATCTATGGTTCCGTACCTACCAAATGTAGAATATAATTCGTTGAGTGGATCGTCTTAGGGGCGGCGTTAATATACGTAATAATCAACATTATCACCATATTTAAAGTTCATAGGAAGGTAGGTAGTTATAAATTATTCGGAACAAAATTTAGCAACAAAATAACGGACAGACGGACACGTGAGTGACAGAAATAGGGCTCCGTTTGCAACCTTCGGGTACGGAACCCTAAAAACTAGGTAGTTATTATTAAACGCTGTTTATCTAGTCTAGGCTGATATAAAAACATAATTAGAAAAGGAAATAATAACTTTGTGACTTAGAAAATCACAATACCTACATAACAATTTAAGCCGAACTATTGATGGAAAATTGGAATGTGAACTTACCAACTTATAGGCCGCTTGTACGAAACATTTGGGCTCAGGCCGTCACAGGCGTAATAGTATACACAAGTATTTCGTCTTTGCAAAACGTGAAAACTTTATGAAAACTTTTTTATGAATTTGGTGGTAGTTAGAGATTAGAGACCACAGACAGAACACAATCTTTGGATTCTTTGGACAGAATCACAGAACTATAAAGTCGGAACCACACTTACGTGTCGTGGCGTGGCGTGGCGCGGGGTCCACCAATCAAACGACTCTGTTTCAGCCTACGTCATAACACAACGAGTTTTGTACCCAATCAACTGCGTCAGAAGGCGCCACGCCACGCCACGACACGTGTGTTTCCGACTTAAAACTATTGTCTATTACAGATAATACCCGATATTTTGACAGATCAAAAATAAAATAGTGAAATGAAAATGAGTGCGTTACTACAGCCAGTGCTACAGCCAGATAATGTCGAAAATCGTCATCTAAGTGCAATAGATAATTAGATATACAGCTTCTGTAATTGGTAAGTAGATTTTTAAATTTGGTAAGCTGATAGTTTTTTAATTATTTGATAAAAACAGTTCCGGCTGGTGTAACGTTACCGCAGCCAGATCTTTTGTTTTCTAACGGGTATTTTGAAATAAATGTTATCTAAATAATTAGATATCAATTTGAAATGAATGGTACAACTTAATTTATATTTGTATTTGCTATGGTTGCGAAGATATTTAAAATCCTGCTGCGGTAACGTTTGCACGATTGCTGCATCTCGAAATTGACTAAACGGATGTTTATAACTTTTGTACATGACATCTGTCTAATTAGTTATAATTTGTTACGTAATAAAATAATCCACAATAATGCACCGTTTTGATGTTATTTTAGTAAATAGAAATATGCTATAATAGGTTCTAACACTTCCAATAAGCGGTCCAAATACTATTTTGAAACGTTATTATATAGGTAATTACTGCCTATAAATGGTACTGAAGTTTCATAACTATTCCTATAAGTAATTAAAAAGTTATGATGAAACGTCAATTGGTTCCGGCCACGGCGCGCAGCTGAGATATTTGAAGGCCGATTAACTGAGTTTCCTGTAGTTGTGGTAACTGAATCTTATATCAATAATTAGATATACATATAGTTCAATTATATAGCTATGAAATATCAGACTTGTACACTAATTAATAACCGAGATAATAGAAAAACAATACTTATGCGTGGTAGCCCGAGCAAATCTAGAATGTTAAAAAAAAGCGGCCGCGCAATACATTATACCAAACTTCCAAAACTTACAGGATAATAAGTGAAAATAATACGTGTTTGGTACAGACGGGTACACAAGTGGTAAAGTAAAACATAGTTATAATTAAATATTTTTGTTTCTACAGATAGAATATTGATTTTAAAAATGATTATGCGTAGGTAATAAAAAATATGGAGTACCTACATACGTAGATGATGAAGAGTTTATGCAGATATTAATTAACTTCAAAAATAATCACAGATATGTTTTGGACTTATTATATGCAACGTCACTTGCTTATCTGAAATTAAAATTAAGAACTAATAAACACCTTCACTTTTTTCACTATTTTGCTTCCTCCTTCCCATCTTGTTCCTCATAACAGAGGGTCGTGATTCCCGTGACAGGAGACCAACTTTTCTCTGACGATGATTCGCCATCTGTGTCTGTCCTTGGCGACGTGGAGTGCATCGTGCAGCTTGTTGTTCAGCATTCCACGTATATGGTCAGACCATCTGATCGGGCTGCGGCCCCTCGGCCTCTTGCCTTTGACCTTGCCAGTGATCATCAGCTGCTCGAGGTTATAACCATCCTTTCGGGTAATGTTGTGTTGTGTCGTATTGTGCTTAACGTTTCGAATAAGTTAAAGTAAAACAGTTGTAGCCATATTTAAAATTAAGTTTTATTGTAAAAATCACAGATAAACAATAATAAAATGTAATAACATCACAGTGCAGTAAGTATTAACATATTGTACAGTAGGTAGGTAGGATCTACTGTTGTTCTAATCTGATTAAAAAAATCACATATGTCTTACGTAAAGATAGCCGTATTCTTAAATTAAGTTTAATGCAGTCAACTTCTTAGAATACGTACTTTTTGACACAGTAGGTAAGGTAAGCTAAGTCTTATTGCATATAAATCACAGATCTATTATATAATATTATCAAGATGCTATTATAATAGGTACTTTTTTTATCTAGCCTATTACAGTGTCCCACTGCTGGACAAAGGCCTCCCCTTTGATTTTTCACTCTGCTCTGTTTAGCCACCTCTTCTCTTTTTACACGAAATAAATGAAAAAGAAATACTTATAATTTACTCGCGGTTAGCTATTCCAAAATAAGTATACTTCTTAATTAAAAAGTACAAATCTAAAAACTATGCTATGGAGTACACCCCCTCCCCTTAGTCCCGCGCGTGACCACGACTGTTCCCGATGTTCTCTCTTTCTATCTAACGATGATAGCGCCGCCGCCGCATGCATGATGAACCATTGTTTACAATAATCTATATCTACATATTTATAGGTCAGTTCGTTGCATAACTTTGACCTTGAAAACAGTAGGTAATAATATAATAGGTACGTACCCTACCTTAGTATCAAATTCATTTATCGATTTAGTTATTCTTATAATATCTACTATTGGTTATCCAAACTAAAATAATAAAAACTTAAGAAATACCTAAGTAAATAAAAATAAGTTGGTTATTGGCAATAATTTGTTAAAGGAAATTTTTATTTGTTTTATTTATTTAAGCAAAGATCCCAGCAAAGGGCCCATATTACATATAGGTACTTAATCTAACAAAACCATGTATCGTTATTATGTCGTATTAAAATATAATAATAAATGCCTACACCTAAATACATAATATAAAATTAACTAAAAACTAATTAGGCGCAATTTGTACATTGTAAATAGTAAGTAGGTACCTACCTATCTCAATGACAGAATGGTTAAACGTACGTAGGTATATATATGAAGAATGGCACAGTGAACACTTACTTTGAGCAGTTTAAAATCTATTTAAACATTTACTTTTAATCAAACTAATTTTATTCGTGACTGTACCAACTTGCGAGGTTCCCGCACACGGGTCCACCGGCCACTACCACAAAATGCCACCACCGGCATATTGCCTGTAGTTTTCATACATTTTGTATGGACTCGCCGCACACGGTTGACTCCGGTGGCCGCCACACGCTACACGCTTCTAGCTTCTCCTGGCGGCGTTTGTAGCTGTCGCGTGTGGCCCGTGTGCGGCGACACTAGGACAATTATGCTAATAATTTTAGAAGTTTGGTAAAATGTATTGCGTGGCCGCTTTTTTATAACATTCTAGATTTGGTCGGGTTACCACACATAAGTATTGTTTTTCGATTATCTCGTTAATTAATTAGTGTGCAAGTCAGATATTTCATAGGTATATAATTGAACTATAAATCTAATTATTTATATAAGATTCAGTTACCACAACTACAGGAAACTCGGTTAATCGGTCTTCAAATATCTCAGCCGCACGCCGTGCCCGGAACCAATTGAAGTTTCATCATAATTTTTTTATTACTTATAGGTTACTTATGAAACTTCAGTACCATCAGTAATTACCTATATAATAACGTTTCAATTTAGTCTGTGGACCGCTTTGAAGTGCTAGGACCTATTATAGTATATTTCTATTTACTAAAATAACTTCAAAACGGTGCATTATTGTGGATTCTTTTATTCCGTAACAAACTATAACTAATTAGCCAGATTTCATGTACAAAAGTTATAATAATCCGTTTAGTCAATTTCGAGATGCAGCAATCGTGAAAACGTTACCGCAGCAGGATTTTAAATATCTTCGCAGCCATAGCAAATACAAATATAAATTAAGTTGTACCATTTATTTCAAATTGATACCTAATTATTTAGATAACATTTATTTCAAAATACCCGTTAGAAAACAAAAGATCTGGCTGCGGTAACGTTACTCCAGCCGGAACTGTTTTTATCAAATAATTATAAAACTATCAGCTTACCAAATTTAAAAATCTACTTACCAATTACAGAAGCTGTATATATATATGATTTTAGACATTATCTGGCTGCAGTAACGCCCTCAATGAAAATCCAGAGACAAAAATTATACTTATCGATCATTGGTAATAAGTATTTTACAATAATTTTCGCCTACCGGAAATATTCAACTCCATCCTAGAGCGCGTTTCACCTTGTCACACACAGACACACACACACACTCTCGGGCAAGTATGTGCTCACGCCCGGTGTTCACGGGCGCTGGGGTGAGGACTTATATTGCACTCACGGACACAACACTCTCCATAGACACACGACATGACACATCTCCTTTTGTTTTTGTATAATTATCTCTTCCTCTCAATTTGATACTTTCACATTGTTGTAGTACGTAAGTGTACCTTAAATTTGTAATTTTAAGGGTGTGAGCCTGGAGATCTGTCATACAGGTCTCGAACCCAGTATAGACTCCAGCTCTCACAAAGGTTTGAATCTGCTGTAACCTAGATACTATTGACCGAAATGTACCTTTTTGAGAGAAATAAACTTTTAATCTATTCTATTGGTGAATCGAATCGTTGTTCAAGTTGCAGAGGCTTTTTTCTCGTAATGCGCAAAATAAAGTTTTTAATAAAATCAATACTGCATAGTACCTATTATGTAACTTCATCTCATGTGCTTACAGTCTACTGGCTGATTGCAAGATAATGAATATCAAAAAACCGGCCAAGTGCGAGTCGGGCTCGCGCACGAAGGGTTCCGTACCATTATCGCAAAAAACGGCAAAAAAGTCACGTTTGTTGTATGGGAGCCCCCTTAATTCATTTTATTTTAATTTAATCATTACTATTTTTTGAAGTGAATATACAACTAAATATTCCGTAAATATTTCAAGCGTCTACCTGTTGCCGTTATTAATATCGAGCAAAAAACGGCATAAAAATCACGTTTGTTGCATAGGAGCCCCCCTTAAATATGTATTTTCTTCTGTTTTTAAATTTTAGAAATACATCATCTCTGAAAATTTCAACTGTCTAGCTATCACGGTTCACGAGATACAGCCTGGTGACAGACGGACAGACAGACAGACGGATCGCGGAGTCTTAGTAATAGGGTCCCGTTTTTACCCTTTGGGTACGGAACCCTAAAAAACACTACTATGTTCTATGTTCCTACTTCAATTTTCAGATTGTTTATTTATGACGATTTTTTTAAAAGTAAGTAAGTAAACGTTTTTTGCATAGATTGTAGGTACATTAAATAAGATTTCACGTGACCAGAGGGCTAGCCTTTTCTTCGGCCAGAGAATCAGCATTGCCATCCAACGCGGCAATGCCGCCAGCGTTCTGGGCACTTTTCCCCTTGACATCGATGTTGACGAATTTTTTGATGCACAATGAGCTATTTTCCGTCTCCCTTTTCTATTTGTATATAGGTTTTTTTTTTTTTTAGAATACCTAATCAATTGTATATATGATAATAAATTAACAGAAAAATTGTGACAGTTAATAATTTATTAATTTTTTTTTTTTTATACCAAGCTTTTTTTTTTTTTTTTTTTTTTTTTTTTTTTTTTTTTTTATTTGTGATGGGTTTGCTCTTGACTCTAGTCTAGGTCAAAGGTGACAGAGACAGAGTCGACGATGGAGTGAGCTTACCCAGAAGAAGCCTGTTTACTCTAACTTTGAAGAGATTCGGGTTGAATGCGTTCGGAAACACTGACGCAGGTAGCGAGTTCCATTCATTCGCTGTGCGCATTATGAAGGATGTTTGGAAGCGTTTGGTGCGAATTGGTGGAATGGCAACAAGGTAAGGATGATAACTTGCAGTACGTCTAGATGTCCGATGGTAGAAGGGGGCTGGTGGGATGAGGTCGTGGAGTTCTTCAGCACACTCACCGAAGTACAGTCTGTAGAAGACCGACAAGCAGGCAACCTTGCGGCAATGAGCCAAGCTGTGAAGCCTGGCACCCGCCAGCTCAACGTCGCCAATGAGCCTCCTGGCTCTGCGTTCCACCGAGTCAAGCGCGGCAAGCTGATATTTAGCTGAGCCATCCCAAAGGTGACTGCAATACTCCATGCAGGATCGGACTTGCGCTTTGTATAGGGTTAAAAGCTGTCCAGGCGTAAAGTATCGCTTCATTTTATTTAGGATGCCTAGTTTTTTGGCCGCAATTTGGGCTTTGTACTCAATGGAGGCGCCAAAGTTGAGACTGGATGTCAACTCCATGCCTATGAGCTCGAGCCGATCAGTCACAGGAACAGACGCACCCCGAAAAGTAGGAGTTTGATCGAAAAGACGTATTCTTCTAAGGAAACCCTTTCATTTGATACCCGTATCATGGCAGCGCACAAAAAATAACTAGACCGCAATCTTGAGCCGTCGCCATATTGTATTTAGAATGACGTCACTTAGCTAACCATGCATTGTCATCCAAACTAAACGTGTACTCAAAATTTCATCTTAATCGGTGGAGGATAACTGCTTTAAAATTCAGCTGCAAGATTTGACCCGAACACACTTACATACATACATACAAACATACATACATACAGTGCAAGTTAATTAAAAGCTTGTAAAAACATGGGTGATCCTTGTACAATCTACCTTATATTGGGCATGCAAACATTATTTAATTAGATGCAACAATATTATGAGGTGCATTCACTTAACAATATATTAATTTAAATGTCTTAGTATAATAGGAATAGAATTAATAAATTGGAACAATGTCATAATTAGGTAAGTAGGTATGTCAATTTTATATTAACAAGTTATTGAGTACAAAATAATATGTCAGTGTCATTTAGAAATTCATTTATAGAATAGTAGTATTTTGCAATTAATAATTCTCTCAGTTTCTTTTTAAAGTTTCTCATTGTGTCATTTTTAATTATGTTAGGTATTTTATTATATATTATTGGGCCCATACTAATAACACTCTTTTTCTGTAAAGCAGTATTACAACTCTCAACATGGAGTAGGTATTTATACTGACTTCTTAAAGGCCTCTTTCTATCTTTTGACACTGCAGTGAAAAGGTTAATGTTACATTTAACGAAAATAGCGACTTCTAAAATGTACATAGCCGGGAAAGTTAATAGTTTGAGGGACTTAAACACAGGAACGCAACTATCCGTCACTTTCATATTAAGCATTGCCCTTAAGCATCGCTTGTGGGCCTTGAACACCTGTTCTCGTAGAGTACAGTTTCCCCAAAAGATTATCCCGTATCTTAAAGTGGACGCGACTATACCATGGTATGCATTATGCAACCACAGTTGTGGTGATGTTGACCTTTTGCGCCAGATTGTATAAGACATACGCGGATAAGCTCATTTTTTTACAAACCTCTTCTGCTTGAGGTTTCCATGTCAACTGGCTGTCTATCACTATACCTAAAAATTGGTCTTTATTACAGTTAATACATTCTATTGTTATATTGGGTACTGATGTGCGTTGATAAAAATGCATAACGTTAGTTTTTTGCAGGTTAATTACTAAGTTATTTTCGTCAAGCCAATTTACAATGTCCTTAAGGGTATTATTTATGTCCTGTTCATATTGATTGAAGTCTATACATTTGACAAGTGCAGTGCTGTCGTCAGCGAATAAGACCATTGGGTGTTCAATGCGGTGCGGTAAGTTATTTATGTATAGCAAGAACAAAAGTGAGCTAAGAACGCCGCCCTGAGGCATACCATGTCTGATAACTCTTGATTTGGATATGTATTTCTTCTCACGCCTAGTGGTTGTGCAGATTTTAGATATTTCCGTATATTGTTTACGGTCACTTAAATATGATTTAATAAGACTGAGTATGTTCCCTCTTATTCCATACATGTTAAGCTTATCAATCAGGGTTTCATGATGGACACAATCGAAAGCCTTTGTCATGTCTGTAAGGATTGCGCAAACTGGTACTTTTTTATCAACCTATCCCATTATTATACCAAGTACCTAAGTCGTAAATAGCAATATTTATACCTTTGTTGTTCCTAAATCCTTTCTGTTCATCATATAAAATATTATATTTACTTAAAAAGTTATTAATTGACTCATAAATTATCGTCTCGATGACTTTCGAAAATATAGGAATTAGGGCAATGGGTCTGTAGTTTACTAAACTTTATTTATCCTGTTTTTTGAAGACTGGTTTTACGATAACTGTTTTAAGACCATTTTGGAATACTCCAGAGCTAATGCAAAGATTTATAATATGACATAAGTGTGAGGCGATATTATTTGATACGAATTTTACTACTTTTGTAGCTATGCCATCATATCCAGAGCTATTTGTATTTTTTAATGATTGTATCATTCTTATTACGTCTTGAGGTATCACTGGCGACATAAACATTGAATGTGTGTTGCTAATTAACCCAGTAGTTACATATTTGGATGAGGTATTAGATTGTACCTGATCAATGAAGAAATTGTTAATTGCATTAGCAATATCTTCTGGTTTACTAATTACGGTGTCCTGGGTTTTGATTTTGCATATTGGCTCGACATTGCGTGTATTTTTATTTATGATACTCCACGAGGCTTTTGATTTATTATTAGAGGTGTTTATAAAATGATTATTTTGTGCTCTTTGAGTTAATTTTATTATTTTCCTGAATGTTAGAGAGTAATTTTTGAACTTTTTTTTATTTTCCTCTGAAGAGTCACGTCTGCATTTCCATAACAGATGTCTCTGTCTTTTACTGCATACTCGTATACCACGTGATACCCATTTAATAGTTCGATTTAAGTGCAAAGTAAAGAAGATTAGTGTTTTGATGGAGGCGTCCGACATGGTGGCAGTCTGGCAGCTCATCTGAGACATATACACCGTGAAATCTAATTGGTTGTTTTCCCGCGGCAGAACGACTTGCCTTAAGGAGTACTTTCGAAGCATAGAGTTAACGTAAAAAAATAACGATGTTTTCGTTTTAAAATAATTTAAAAAATATTCATCAACTCCAAAAAGTGAGTAACAATAGTAACTTGTAGGTATACTAATAGTAACTAGGTACTACTCGCGTCACCACCGGCAAAGAAAAGCGATGCACAAGATAATGTTCAAACCAAAATAAACTCTCGCGTGTAGTGATACGGTATAAACTAGCCCGCGCGCAACATTATCAAACAGAGCCGCCTTCGAACCTAAATCTTTCGACGGTGATCCTTACCTACTTAGCACCCGGGTCAACGCCCCGCTGTCGTTCGGCCGTAGATATCGGGAGGTATTACTATTGGTTCGTGATCGCTTTCGAGTTAAGTTTTTCACAATGTTAAATATGCCAGTTTTTGTTTCTAATATTTTACATAACTACGAAACGATTGTATTACATAGAAAAAACCATTTCGCTGCGGGAAAACAACCATTTAAATTTCACGGTGTATATGCTAAGTGGTAGCACTAAGACAATAGTGTAGAGGTTCCCCAGCTAAATGTCTAAACTCTAGATTTTCCTAGTTAACTTTATGAAAGTTTCTGATGCTCTTGGAAGTCGGTTACATTAAGAGGTCTTTCGATACTGCAATGCGAAAACCTCGTGAGAATTGGACTGGGCGAAAGGCCGTGATCTGTCCGTTAGAGGAGACCACAGATTACCTGGGAGGTAATCTGTGGAGGAGACCTTCGTTGCTGCAATACGAAGTCTCCATAACAAAGTCAATCTGCAGACTTGGCTGGGGTTGATTCTTTAATACCCAAATATTATGATAAATAGTCCTGTTGTATACACAGAGATAGTGAGAGGTCAATTGGCAGACATGGCTGCTGTTGCCTCTTTTAACACCTAACAAACTACGATGACCTATATCTTACGAGATATAGGTCATCGTAGTTTGTTGGGTATTATATAAGGAGTTAACTGCAGCCAAGTCTGCCTCCTGCTATATCTGTGTGTTAAAGAGTTAACCGCAGCCAAGTCTGCCAATTAATCTCTTTCAATTTAGGTGTTAAAAGAGGCAACAGCAGCCATGTCTGCCAATTGACCTCTCACTATCTCTGTGTATACAACAGCAGCCTAATTGCGTAAGTATATTATCCAAAGCAAAAGAATCGATTCTTTCCCAAAACCCACTTTACGTAGTGTATTGATACGAAAAGTCGTTTTTGGGAAGGAATCGATTCTTTTGCTTTGGATAATATACTTACGCAATTAGGCTGCAGGACTATTTATCATAATATTTGGGTATTAAAGAATCAACCCCAGCCAAGTCTGCAGATTGACTTTGTTAAGCATGTAACTGAATAATTAATCACTTAAGACACCAGAAACAATAACTAACTACGAATAATAATCTGATCCCCGTCGCTGCGTCTCTGCGTTGCGTTATACGGTACGCGGCCGGAGGGACGTGGCCAGCTCGCCCGTCCTGGTCCAGCGGATGGCGTAGCGGTGGAGCCGCGGCGGCGGCGCGACGGTTTCCTCAGTCTCCATGCACGCCCAGCACAGAGGATGAGAGGACTGTCCGTTATGCCTATTTTGTGGAAGTGTTTGTTAAGTGAGCAGTGTCCCGTGATGGTTCCCGTCACCAGGCGCAGGCCAATCCTGTCCAGGCGTAGTAGACGCCTGGTAAGTCTACAATCCAGGATGGAAAAGCTTCTTTGGATTGCCTGCAGCCCCGTGTCGTGGTCCACCAGTTCTCCGTCTGTGTTTGGGTGAATTCCTGTAGCCACCTGCGTATTTGGTTGAAGGGGATGGGTACAACAGGTTCGGGTCCATAGACCGCCATACTGGATGCTCGTCTCGCAATCTTGTCAGCCGCGTCGTTGCCCAGCGATCCGCTGTACTGTGTCCCTTTATTTGCAGTGTCACCGTGTTACGACTAGATACAGTTATTTGTTACAAACAACTTATGCCTTCAACGAATACCGTTGACAAATAATGTATTATGAGCGACAATAAAGTTTAATAACATTGAAACTTATTCCCAATCGAATAGCGGTTTATTGTGCTGCGTTGTGATAATCCTCCTGGCTTCTAGGGCGTGGACCGCCTGTATGATGCCCACACACTCCGCCTGATAGACGGTGTTGAACACTCCTAGTGGGCTGGATATTTTTTTTTTTTGAGATCGTGTGTGAAGACCGGAGTAAGTCTTCGATCCGTCGGTGTACACTCTCATCTCTTTCGGACCTGAGTAGTCACACTGTTCTTCTGTAAGTATTGGTGTGTTTTGGGGCTTTGTCGCAGGGTGATTCTGTAAAAATATAGGCTGGCAACATTCATTAGTTCCTGCGAATCACTTTTTCAGTATAGATGTCACTACTAATATTTAGTTAGGTTCTTTATCGAAAAAAATCTAAATAAGCTTATCTTTTTTTTATGTTGGAAATTAGACATTCTGTTATACTCTGTGATCTGTGTATCTATCGTAAATAATAAATTATTAGAAACGTAAATAAAACAACAAAATATGAAACGTATTTTATATCTATGGCAAAGTCTATGACAGTCCAAGTACCTAACCCAAGTGTCAAATATGGCGGACTAGAAAAATGTAATACCTTGTAAAACAGTGCTTTGTAAAAAACAGTCTCTAATAAATAATATGTCGTCTCGTCTCTTTGTGAGTTTCAATAAAACCGAAGAATAACCCAAAGTCATATCCACACGACCTCGCAAAAGATTCTATCATTGGTCTTCGCTTGATCACATCCTTCGTTATACGTGTATGCTTAACTCTGGAGTCTTTATTTAGGGTGCCTGATAGATGGAGCCTAAAAGCGGCCAGAACTGCCTTCTCCCGCACGATAAAGTGCAGAGATGGCACTCCTAGCATTGCCTGTAGGGCGGCAGTGGGTGTGGTTCTCATACTGCTAGTGATTGCAACGCAAGCGAGCCGCTGCAGTTTTACGAGATCTCTTTGGGCTGTGCTCCGGTCTGTCCTGGGCTACAAGACCAACGAGCCGTACCCATGTGATAATTGGTTGGATGACTGTGGTGTATAGCCAGTGGGTGACCATGGGGCTAATCTCCCAATTCTTGCACTGCCACAGGGATATGCTGGCTTTTGTAGTGATACAGTTCATGCGTTTTGACTAATTCAGTTGTTTGTTCAAATAGATGCCCAGCAGCCGAATTGCGTAAGTATATTATCCAAAGCAAAAGAATCGATTCTTTCCCAAAACCGACTTTACGTATTGCATATTGATACGTAAAGTCGTTTTTGGGAAGGAATCGATTCTTTTGCTTTGGATAATATACTTACGCAATTCGGCTGCAGGTATTTGCGTTTCGGTTGAAAGGGTTTTTCCAAAAAATCGCGGTAGTTGGTTTTCTCTTTTTTGTGAAGAGAGTAAGTTTAGTTTTTGTGAGGTTCACTGAGAGTTGGTTCTCGCTGCACCATTCCTATACCATTTTCAGGGCTTGACGCTTGAGATTGCGGTGTTTTCATGGGTCCCGTTTATTATTATGGTTATGTCATCCGCGTAGCCAACGGTAAAATAACCTTTGTCGTTGAGTGTTTAACCTCCACGCGTCGGGGTACCCCAAGCTCGCTTCACTCGCTCTTTGGCTAATTCTTTAACCATAATTATCGAATTGCCCAACCGTTACGTAGCAATATTAATAATGACCAGACAATGTGATAAATATAGAAGTTTAAATCAGTATTCATGGCATTGCCCGATTTGACTTGACTAGATTCATAATGCGGGGGCATTATACATAGTGCACATATTAATCACTTGGTACATGACAGATATACTAAATTCCAATGTACAGATTCTTCAAACACTTAAATTTAATTTCACTGAGGATCTTCTGCTGGGTAACTTACAGTGATATCTAAATAATGAAACCTAGCTTTGGATACACACTTAACACACACACACATATACTTATACCTTGGAATACGCTGCTGAACCATATTATTAAATTAAATTTTATTAATTATAAAAATATTATGAGAAACTACATTAATTATTATTGTAATGATGTTATAAATTCTTTGACATTATCATTATTTTCTCTCTTTTGTATTATTTATTTTAAAATGTTATAATGACTGTTTTATACATGTTTTACGGCTCTGTTGCTGAGGTGGATCACTGACTCCTAAGTCACAGGAATATACACCTAGTTTAGGAGTCAGAGTATCTAAAAATTACCTAATGTTTAAAGCACTTTATTTTTTTGTAACTACTATGAATGTTTGTTAGACAGGCTTTTTGGTGAATAAATTATTATTATATTATTATTATTACTATATCCATGGTTTTTGAAACATCATTTAAAAACATACATTATTATTAAAATAAAACAAAAATAATTGATTGATTTTGTATTTATTACAGTTAGGCAGAATAAGATATGTACTTAACTAAACTTAGAAAATATTTAATTTTATAAATAGAAAAATAGAATTAACGATAACATTAAAAGCTAACAATTATAAAATTTTAATAAGACACCTGGGGGGTGACCATAAGCTCTTACAGTAAGGTTATTTTGAGATCGAGTAAGTGACAGATGTATACAAGTCATCTGTCCCTTACTCGATCTCAAAATAACCTTACTCTAAGAACTTATGGTCACCCCCCCTGTAGGCAGTTAGGTATTGGTCCAGAATAGTCAACTGTCGCTTGCAACACTGTTAGCATAACTGTGCAACACTGTTAGACTCCCAATAATGAACGCACGAAGCATACGCCCCGCGTGTATGCGGGAGTGAGTTTAAAATGAGTTGTCAAACCCGGGCATCCAGCTCACTTCACGAATATTTTCATTGTGAGTTATTTTCACAGAATCGACCTACAGAATAGCATAACAAGTGGGGTGAGATTATTGCAGGAAGATGCTTAAGTTTGGCAGCTCAGTTAACCTAAGTTTATACTTTTAGATGTTCGCAGAATGGCACTGATAAATCATAATTTTAATTCTTGGAACTACTACGACTTCAAACAATTTCTTGCCAGTGTTATAAGGTCTGTTGAGTCCAACTGCTCCAAAATTGTCGACAGTTTATTGATTTTTTCCATTTGCGATCTATGCCTCTCCCCGAGAACGTGATCAATCTCACTGATTCTTCCTAACTTTATTTGACACATACCACAGTAATAGTTGGCGTCGTCTAGCTTATAAATACCATTGTGTTTCAACAAGTTCCTATATCTTTCCCTATAACGACGCGATACAGAATTGTTAACGTCCTCGTCGTAAACGTATTTTCTCATTTCAGTTTTGTCAATTTCGTATTTTTCCTGGAATTGCAAAGTGTGAGTTCGACTGTTAATATGTTCGAGGAAATCTATCATACGTATATCACAAGATTCGCATACAAACTCCGATGATTCTTTGGTCACTGAATGGAATTTTAGCAGTTCATTTTCGGCAATTGCATGATTTTTACCCTCCATGTGTTCAATAATATTTCTGTTTAAATACGGAACGTTAACGCCACAGATTTCGCATTGCACTGTTTTTTCATCGTCTGTGTAAATCAGAAGATTGTTGTACTTTTCCATTTTTTGTTTGTTGGCGTTTTCAATGTGATTGCTACCTTCCATATGTTCAATTATGTTTCTTTCTGTATAATCTATATTAAGGGAGCAAACTTTGCATCTAGCTTTAGTTTTGCTTTTGTCAATAAACTGTAACAGATCGTAATAGGCATTGATTTTATCATCTTTGTGATCATTGCCATTACTATTGCTTGATACAGTACTGGGCAAATAACTTAAGCTAGCTACACTATTAGTACTAGTTACGTTAGTACTTCCAGAGCTAACAGTATTTGCGCCGCTTGCTTTGGGTTTTGCGCAAATTGGTACTTTATTTTCTTTGCGTGTGATGTCATTTTTGTTTTCTGAACACAACTGACTAACTATCTTCTTGTGTGGTTTCCCATCGATATGGATTTTCATTCCGCCGCCAGGTACCTTTACTTTACAAATCATACAATATCTTGAATCATTACTTACAGCAGGAGTATCATTATTTTTGCTATTTAATATAGTAGTGTCATTATTTTTGTTACTAACCCCAGTGGACGCATTATTTTTGTTATTAACCTCAGTGGACGCGTTATTATTGTTATTTATTTTAATAGTATTATTATTTTTGTTCACTACATGTAGTTGTGAACTGACATGAAATTTCAAATCGTAATTAGGGAAAGTCAATTTACAAAATTTACAAAAGCTATCGTCTTTGCTCGTTTTTTGTATAGAGTTTTGTTGCATGAGTTGGTTAAGATGTTTTTTAGAAATAACGTGAACGGGGAAATTGTGGGAGTCTATATAGAGTTTACAGTCTTCGCAGAATGTTTTGCCCGTTTTAACAGTTTTTGTGTTCTTGATAATCGTTTTGTGATTATCGTTGAGGCTTTCATGGTTGGAGTTTGTCGGAACGATCTCGTTGCATGGAACGCAGTGACTCGAAATTTTGTCAACCTGAAATTAGAAATAAACATTTGATACATAATATAACTCCTGTATTCTCCGGTGACCTATGTATAATATCACCCACAGTTCTGTTTAGGGACCTTTCAAGTATTACGTAAGCACTATAGGGAGGCGGGGGGTATATGCTTTGCTTATTTTTGATGACATGGTGGGGTCTAGATGGTGATTACGTCAGCAGTAATTATTTACTTTTTTACACATATGGCAACCCACACATTGTCTATGCTTGAAAACGAAACGCATATTCGGGGATTCCCACAAATAATGAATACGTTTTGGTACTCGCTTAGTACTGAGTAGGGGAATTACCGCGTGCTATTCACTTGTCTAAATTTCTTCCGTCGATCTAATGTTTCGTTTCGGTACGATTGACGTTTTGACGTGTTGTAAGCAAAGCAAGTTAATGTTTGTGTCAATAAAGTTTGTTTAAGAAAAATGCATATATTAAATTAATGTTTACGTAAGCACAGGGGGAGGTGGGGGCCGAGCTTTGCTTACTTTTGCTGACAAGGAGGAGGGGGGGGGGGGAAGGGGGGCAATTGTAATAAATCTGCTTACGTAATACTTATATGTTCGGCCCCCTCCTTCTGCTGTTCGATGTGAGACGAGTATGTCGGACATTCGCATCCATCAGAGGGAGGTCTGTAGGGTGCTGCGTAACCTTGACGTGAACAAGGCTAGTGGCCCGGACGGGATACCAGCAATTGTACTTAAAACTTGTGCGCCTGAATTGTCTCCTATCATGACACGCCTATATCGCCTTTCGATGGTGACTGGAAAAGTACCGAAGGCTTGGAAGCAAGCTAACGTTCAGCCCGTGCCCAAGAAGGGCAGTCGAGCTGACCCAGCCAACTACAGACCCATATCAGTAACGTCCATCCTCTGTAAGAGTATGGAACGTGTATTAAATAATAAGCTCCTGGCATACCTAGAAGACACTGACCTCCTTAGTGACCGCCAATACGGCTTCCGCCGAAACCGGTCAACTGGGGATCTTCTAGCGTATGCCATCCACATCTGGAGTGAGGCCATCGAGAAACACGGGGAGGCGCTTGCTGTCTCCCTTGACATATCGAAGGCCTTTGATAGGGTCTGGCACGAGAGCCTTATTGGTAAGCTTCCTTCCTTCGGTCTGCCTAGTGGCCTGTGTGACTGGATTGCAGACTTCCTGAGGGATCGGTCCATCCGAGTGGTAATTGATGGCTGCTCGTCCGGTCAGTTAGGTATTAACGCCGGAGTCCCTCAGGGGTCAGTGCTCTCGGCAACATTGTTCTTGCTGCACATTAATGACCTGCTAAAACCCGGAACCTTTGGGTATGCAGACGACAGCACTGTTGCTGAGAGATATGTGTCTAGCGCACGGGCTACCGGGCCTCAAATTCGGTCTCTTCGGGAGGCCATGGTTGAGCGCTTGAACCTGTCTTTGGAGGCAGTCTCCGAATGGGGCAATGCCAATCTAGTCAGTTTCAATGCTGCTAAGACCCAGGCGTGTCTTTTTTCCGCAAAAAAGAGCCAATTCCACCCGGCTCCATCCTTCCGTGGTGTAACCGTGCCGATAACGGACCACCTCGACCTTCTTGGTGTTACGTTGACATCGACCCTCAATTTTGGTCCTTTCATTGAGGCAAAGGCTCAATTGGCTGCAAAAAAGTTGGGGATCCTTGCGAAGGTGAGACGGTACTTCACGCCTGAACAGCTGCTCAACTTGTATAAAGCGCAAGTTCGGTCATGCATGGAGTACTGCTCTCACCTCTGGGACGGATCTGCCAGGTACCAACTAGATGCACTTGAGTCGATTGACAGACGGGCCAAGAGACTTATCGGCAACGATGCGCTGGTCAACTCAAAGCTCCAGAGCCTTGAACACCGACGACGAGTTGCCAGCCTGTCGGTATTCTATCGGTTACATTTCGGAGAGTGTGCGATGGAACTGCACAATTTGATTCCGTCTAGCCCTTTCCATCATCGGACTACAAGACGTACGACAATGCGCCATCAGTACATGGTGGATATCCCACCCATACGCACAAAGCGTTTTGAAAATACTTTCATTGTGCGTACAGCTAAGGAGTGGAATTCCCTACCGGCGTCTTTGTTTCCTGATAGCTACAACCTAGGGGTCTTCAAGTCAAGAGTGAATAGGTTACTTCTAGGCAAGCGTGCTTCACCTTCGACCACATCATCACTTAACATCAGGCGAGATAGTGGTCAAACGCGAGCCTATAACAAATAAAAAAAAAAAAAAAAACTTGAACGGGCCCTTAAGTCCCATGTAAAAAAAGGAGGCGAACATATTGCCAGGAACCAGACACACATCCAGGATCTGGAATTCTATTGAGTAATTTCAGATGGAAAACCCAGTAGCACTCTGCCCAACTCAGGACGTCATGTTCAGCAGAAGAGCTTGCCACCATTACACCAACGAAGGAGGTCCTCAAGTAAAAGACGCAGTGAATAAACATTGTAATATGTACCCATAGATTGAATCAAAGTTAATAACGTCTGTGAAATCAGCTTTTACGGCAGGTGATCTTAGCCAGTGCGATAACTGGAGAGGTATAACGTTGCTCTCGATTCCCTCTAAGGTTTTTTGCAAGATCATCCTGGATAGATTGTCGAAGGCCGTGGATCCTCTTCTACGCAAGAAGCAGGCTGGTTTCCGCTCGAACCGCTCCTGTACGGACCAGATCAACACTCTCCGTATCATACTGGAACAGGTATCAGAATGGCGGAGGGAGATTTACCTAACCTTTGTTGACTTCGAAAAGGCCTTTGATACGCTGAAGTGGTCTAGTATCTGGTCCCGCCTACTGGACATTGGAGTGCCGCCGAAAATAGTCCGACTGTTGCAGAGTATTTACATGAAATACTCCTGTAAAGTTACTCATAACGGCCTCATATCGGATGAGGTAACAGTGCATGCGGGTGTCCGCCAAGGCTGCCTCCTGTCGCCGCTACTCTTTCTAGTCGTTCTTGATGGAATTATGCTTCGCATCTATGATAACAGGCGCCGCGGCATAGAGTGGGGATTATCCAACGTCTTGGAAGACTTGGATTACGCCGATGACCTATGCCTGCTGAGTCATACCCACGCCGATATGCAAGCAAAGCTAAACGATCTACGTCAGAAAGCGGCAAAAACGGGGCTCAAAATAAACATCCGGAAGACATAAGAAATGAGATCTGGTGTGAAGAACCACGCACCATTGCTGATTGGCACAGAGGCAGTGGAACGCGTCCACAAATTTACTTACCTCGGGAGTGTCGTGTCAGAGACTGGGGGTAGTGAAGACGACATCGCTTCATGGATCGCCAAAGCCCGAGCAACCTTCGCGCAGCTGAGACCTGTTTGGCAATCGCGGAAACTGACGCGAAGGATTAAACTCAAAATCTTCGGGTCCAATGTCAAATCCGTGCTGCTCTACGGGTGCGAAACGTGGAAGGTCACAAAGGACATCTCACGCCAAATACAAGTCTTCGTCAACCGCTGTCTTCGTCGCATTCACGGAATTTACTGGCCCGAGACCATCTCCAATGTAGAGCTGTTGGAGAAATGCCACGAGAGCCCGATCGACCGCCAGATCAAGCGTCGCAAGTGGAGATGAATTGACCACACGCTCCGAAGGGGTCCTGACCACATACCCAAGCAAGCTTTGGACTGGAATTCCCAAGGGAAAAGAAAGCGTGGCTGTCCCCGTCAAACCTGGCGTCGCACCGTGTTGGCAGAAGCGACGAGCATCGGAATAACATGGAGCGAGGTGAAGCGTGAAGCTCAAGACCGATCGCGTTGGAGGACATCTGTGGACGCCCTCTGCCCCATCTAGGGGTTATAGGACATTAAGTCAAGTAGTTTCGGAGCCTATTCGGTACAAAAAAACAAACAAAAAACCTTTCCTCTTTATAATATTAGTATAGATCAAAAATTGTGGGGCAGATGTGGGAAATATTGATTTTATTAGGGATTTTCAGTCAGGTTTTTGGGTAATCCAGACCATGGACATCGGCAACACTCGTCGTGGTTTCAAATCTAGGCAAAGTACCAATGTGAATTTTTCTGACTTTAACTGATCTTGGAACTCGCTGACAATGGTGATTACCTATAATCGTGAGGAAACCTTAATTATTGTTATTACTAGCGACCCGCCCCGACTTCGCCAGTGAAAAAATTATAAACAAAATCCTGCTTTGTCTCTCACTTTTTAACCGACTTTCGAAAAAGGAGGAGGTTCTATGTTCGACATCTTGTGTTTTTTTTATTTATGTTACCGATATCTCCGTCAATTGTGAACCGATTTTGAAAATTCTTTTATTGTTTGACTGAGTATGTTCCGAAATTGGTCCCATTTTAATTTGGTGAAGATCTGATGAAGAACTTCGAAGATATTCAAAAGAACTCTTCAATAAATAACGGAAAATCTCTCGGGACTGCTGCAATCGCATGTGTTTATTGTTTAGACCATTTCATAACATAACATCACGCCAGTACGCTCTTAAGGGGTAAGCAGATCACTCATTTGATCGGTTTTGTTCAAGTTTCAAGATATTCGGGTAATCTATTCTGGCGTTTTAGGAAACTTACTAAACAACTTGCCTATTAGGTAGGTACAACTAAAAAGTGAAAAATAAAAAAACTTTTTTACAAAAAAATACTACCTTTATTTTTGGAAGTCGGTGTCCATAACGCAAAAAAATGGTACCTACAAAAGACACCGACTTCCAAAAATAAAGTTATTTTTCACTTTGTAGTTTTTTATTTGGAAGTCGGTAGTATTTTTTTGCAAAAAAGTTTTTTTTATATTGATGTGTTTTTTTTTAAATCTGTTCAGTAAATTTTGAGTTTATCGCTAATTGAGTTTATCGTTTATCCCTCGCTCGGCGAGGGACTTTGTTTTATTATATTATGTGATTTATAAATTTATACTCCATTGGCGTAATAGCTGCAAAGCGTTCCAGTGCAAGGGTACACAAAAAAACCGGCCAAGTGCGAGTCGGACTCGCACACGAAGGGTTCCGTACCATTATCGCAAAAAACCGCCAAAAAATCACGTTTGTTGTATGGGAGGCCCACTTCAATATTTATTTTATTCTGTTTTTAGTATTTGTTGTTATAGCGGCAACAGAAATACATCATCTGTGAAAATTTCAACTGTCTAGCTATCACGGTTCATGAGATACAGCCTGGTGACAGACGGATCGCGGCGTCTTAGTAATAGGGTCCCGTTTTTACCCTTTGGGTACGGAACCCTAATAAAATGAATGTATGAGTAGGGATGATGATCAAAAATTCTATTTTTGTCCATTTAATAAAAAAATAATAATAATAAGACAAGACGAAAGTCTATGACCAGTGAGTGTTTCCAGTGATGACATATGGCTCTGAGACGTGGTCGCTTACAATGGGCCTTATCAGAAAGCTTAAAGTCACTCAAAGGGCAATGGAGAGGGCTATGCTCGGAGTTTCCTTACGTGATCGAATCAGAAATGTAGAGATCCGTAAGAAAACCAGGGTTACTGACATAGCCCGATGAATTGCCAAACTTAAGTGGCAGTGGGCAAGGCACATTGCAAGCTGCACAATGGATGGCCGATGGGGCAGAGAGGTTCTGGAGAGGCAACCGAAAACCGGAACATGTTGCGTTGGAAGGCCTCCCACCAGGTGGACCGATGACCTGGTGAAAGTTGCGGGGATTCGCTGGTTACGAGACGCTTCGGGGAGGCCTATGTGCAGGAGTGGACGTCTTTCGGCTGATATGATGATGAATAATAATAGATTTATAAACATATTGGACTCGTATCGCTATAATATAAAATACTAGCTGTCCCACGCGGCTTCGCTTCCGTCAACTGGCTACGTACCTACACTATCCTACCTACACCTACCCTACACCTGCCCTACACCTACCCTACCTACCCTACATACATGATTGCATATCTGAAACCGTTTACGAAGCGCACGCAACGGAAGCCCTCAAAAAGTAATATTCTTTACCGTTTTTGCAACATTTTTCATTTATGCTCCGGTCCTATTGGTCGTAGCGTGATGTTATATAGCCTATAACCTTCCTCGATAAATGGACTATCTAACACAAAAAGAATTTTTAATTCCAACCAGTAGTTCCTGAGATTACCCCCTACATACAAACTTACAAATTTTACCTCTTTATAATATTATATAGTATAGATAAAGCTATCGACTTGGCTGAACACTGGTCGAAGAAAATTCAAATAAGAAGCAATTATGCATACGAAGGAGAAGCAGTGCAGTATCTTACCAATCGAGCGAACTTGTCATTGACGGGCTTGAAGATATTCCTTACATGGTGCTCACTGACGTCGTGAGGCCTGGTGTCTTGAGATATCCACATAGTACAGAGCTGGCAATATACACTGTTCTTCACCTCCCTGTAGCTATGGAAATGTTCGCGGGGAACCTAAAAAAGAACAATAATTATTAAACTTTTTCAAAACATAACAATTCCCGGAAAGGTTGGGATAGAGTTAAATGATAAATGATTTTATTTCTGTAAGTTGGTTTGTACAAACACTTTTACATGTCGATCATATTTTTAAAACTAGATGAGGTCGGCGTTTCCTATCTGACTACTCTGAGAAGAAAGGCCGAAACAAACTCAGAGGTCACAGTCTCTTTTAAAGTCCAGACAAGAATCTTGAATAGATCATGTGAAGACCATGTAGATTGATGCCTGAAATGGTCTTTTGAGGAAATAACCAGCCAGATTGAGTGGACCTGTCCAGTCAGTGCACGCATTTGTCAATAACCGAGCAGCTCAACACACAATTTAAGGAGCTCAACGATTCGACGAACAATACCAAAGAAAGGACATTCGGGTAGGCCGCATAAACTACTCAAACTGCCAGACCACGATTAAAAACTAAGATAAATTAAAAATAAAAACAAAAAAATAAAGAATGGTCCACATAGTCTTCACATTCACAAAAATTTAATTAAAATAATATAATACTTTAAAAAGTAAATATTCTTAACACAAAAACAAAAAAAACTGTGAAAAATAAAAAAAATCTAAGTTAATTTTTAATGTGTAATTGGAGCAGCTCAATCCCAAGCCTTTTTGTCCTCAACGTAATCTTTAATGTTATAAAACGCTTTTTGGCACAACTACTCTTGCACCTACAGTAAACCCACGAGTACAAGGGTCAGACATAGATTTTTTTTAGTAGATATTCCTCTCAGAAGAAATAATCATACCGAACATTGTCATCCACACCAAACGCGTATTGCAAAATTTCAACTCAATCGGTAGGAGATAATAATTACATTCTGTAGCATTCCGCTTCAACACTTACGAGGAAAGGAAGGGTTTTAAGAGGCGATTACAAAAATATATACCACTTATATGTTTAAAAAAAAATCGAAAAAAATATAATAAATAATAAGTTTAAATGTTGCACAGCATGATTTTCTTCTTGTTTACATCCGACTTCGGTTCCACCGTACGGGCAGGGCGTTTAATACCTTGTGTGCCTGCCTGGTCCGAAAGTTCCATACATTTAACAACGGATTCCGTACATTGTGTTCAACGGCCTAAGTTTTGCTATGAGAACTGCGGTGCTGTCTCAGCCCGTAATCCAGCATTGGAGCGCCACTACTGAAGGCGGATTTTTATCGTCTATCGCCGACGAGTGTCTGACGTATATTTTTTTATTATTACAATGTTTTTTTTTTGTGTTAGAATTAACTTAGCAATTACGTTTTAGTTTCTACTTTTGTAATTCCACGAATTAAAATTTAGTTTTATGTCGTTAAGGTATTTTATCTTTTTTATTCTTTTATATATTTTCGGTGTATTTTATTTTAAAACAAAATTATCAGTAATACAAAAAACTAAAGAGGCAAGGTAAATAAAAGTTAGTTAATCAATCAATACATATAATAAATCTGTAGAAAAGTAATTTTTGTACATCGAAAATATTTCCAAAAAAAATTGCCAGGGTGTTAAAGGATAACCAACAGAACCAATTTCCGTTTTTTTTTTTATTTTTTGTCTGTTTATTTGTGCACGCATCACGTGAAATGTAAGAAACCAATGTAAATAACTTGTGTAATAAATAATGTAAATACATAAATTGTGCGTAACTTGAAGAATTACTTAGTTTTTGTTTCATCGCAATCGGTTCACTCTATCAATAGTTAGATGAATTTAAAGTGTTCAAGAAGTAAAATTATCACAACACACGCAATTCAGATAATCGGACAGTTGAACTCGATATTCGATAGATGGCGTTGTGCATTGAAGTCATTTTCTGAATGGCGGTGTTAAGATTCTCCGCGAAAAAGACTATAGAAACAAAAATGGTATGTAGGTAAGGGTAGGCAAGAAGGTAAGTATAGTAGGGTTCGCAGACAGATGACGGGAGCGAAGCCGCGGGCGCAGCTAGTATATAATAAACATGATAAAATTACTATTAGTAGTAACAAAAAATAAATATTCACCTTTACTGTTTCTCCATTTGGAGCCACAATGGAAATAGAATCTCCATCAATAATGGGTAGATTAACTCTCAGATTGTATTTCTTTATCATTTCCTTTAGATAATCTTCGAAATCTTCTTTTTTCTTCTCATTGAGAGGTTGGTTCTTTGTTACAATACTATTCCCTGGTGTCACACTCAGATTGTGGTCAAGAGAATCGTCGTCACTATCAAATATAATTGTGTAAGCTTGTCCATTGACATCTTTACTGTCGTCAAAGTAATTTGCTTCAGAAAAATCAGATTCTAGACCGATCTCTTCACCTAATAAGTTTTCGTTGGGAATACAGTCATTATAACTATTATTTTCTTTCAATATCTTAAAAAAATCATTTATAGTACTTAAATCTTTTACTGATTTCGCATGATGCTCTGATATTTCGTGATTTTCTTTGTTTTTAATTTTAATAATCTTAGAGCAAGGTTCACAGTAATATACGTCTTTGTCGACATCTTGGTCTTTATTAATTGTATTTATATCCAATTGATTGGACAAGTTTTCAAGAATTTTTTGGTACAATTTCTTACTAGTTTCATGTCGTTCACTTGCGTTGTGTTTCTGTGAACACGGTGTCGGCACTCGTATATTGCATATATGGCATTTGTATGTGTCTGAAGGTTCTGAAAAAAAAAAAAAAAACTTTATATCTTTAGTTCACAAAAAAAAATTGTTCTTGCAAACTTTTTTCTTAGTACAAACAAAACTAGTTTTGTATTATTTTATTAATAGTTATTTATGCTAAAAGTGCGGAAAGTAGGTGATTTCCGATGAGTGGATAAATCGACACGAGTCGGAAATCATCTTACGCATGTGTATCAAACATCACACATTTTACTATGCATTGTGCGAGGAAATAAAAAAATATATCTGAACCAAGCAAGAAATTAATAAAATGGCGCTTATTCAAGGGCGCTCAGCATATCCACAGATTAACTAATAGTTCATAGTTCCTCGGGCATATCTACTGCGCATGTGCAAACAAATAGCTGTCACGTCGTAACGCAAAAAGGCACGAGTAAAATATTCATTCTGCCAAACATATTTAATGAATATTTAAAATTAATTTATTGATCAAAATCTAATTCTAGAGTAATTAAAAACGCCTTAAATGAAGTATTAGTTTTGTTTTACCTTTTATATGAATGATAATCTGTACTTAACTAATTTTTAAAACTTTTCTCATTTAATAAAACCTCTATGCGGCGGGCTGACGTTGGAGATAACAATTAAAAAAGTATAGGAAAGTAAATAGCACTGGTAAAAAAAAAGTGACACTTTCCGCACAGTTTGGCTGCTTGGAAATAGTTATTTATGCTACAAGTGCGGGAAGTAGGTGATTTCCGATGAGTGGCATTTTTATTCACGAGCGAGCGAAGCGAGTGAGTGGATAAATCGACACGAGTCGGAAATCATCTTACGCACGTGTATCATACAACATTTTACTATGCATTGTGCGAGGAAATAAAAAAATATATCTGAACCAAGCAAGAAATTAATAAAATGGCGCTTATTCAAGGGCGCTCAGCATATCCACAGATTAACTAATAGTTCATAGTTCTACTGCGCATGTGCAATAGCTGTCACGTCATAACGCAAAAAGGCACGAGCAAAATATTAATTCTGCCAAACATATTTAATGAATAATTAAAATTAATTTATTGATCAAAATCTAAATCTAGAGTAATTAAAAACGCCTTAAATGACGTATTAGTTTTGTTTTACTTTTTATATGAATGATAATCTGTACTTAACTAATTTTAAAACTTTTCTCAAATAATAAAAACTCTATGCGGCGGGCTGACGTTGGAGTTAAAAATTAAAAAAGTACAGGAAAGTAAAAAGCACTAGTAAAAAAAAGTGACACTTTCCGCACAGTTTGGCTGCTTGGAAAACGCTCTTTTCGAGGACATGCATTGTAAACGGTTTTTTCGAACTACAGTTTGCTTAAATTTACACAGTAAAATTAAATGTAAAAATCTTTTTAAGCTTTTAATATACTAACGTCGTAATTAGTGCGAAAAATAATATCGCTAGTTCATACCATACCAATATTACAAAGAAGTAAGTTTTTTGTTTGTATGTACCGAATAGGCTCCGAAACGATTGGACCGATTTTGAAAATTCTTACACCTATGGAAAGTTACAGTATTCCGGAGTAACATAGGTTATAATTTATTTAAAAAAAAATAGAGATCCTTATGAAAATTGCAATAATGTAACCAAAAGTAGCAAAATTTTGCATATAAAATTAATTATTTGGCGTGCGCTGAGAAAACTATTGATGATACATAGAAATTATGTAGTTCATGATTAAAGTACTCATTATTATCTACAAAAAAGTCTACGAGAGTATATATCTAACTATCATAGTTAAGTCAAAATAGCAGCTTTTGTGTAAAATTTAATTAGATCGCCGGTAGAAACAAAAGTTGATTACATTCATCTATATATATAAAAATGAATAGCTGTTCGTTAGTCTCGCTAAAACTCGAGAACGCCTGAACCGATTTTGATAATATTTTTTTTGTTTTGTTCGACAGAATACAGGGAAGGTTTAAAAACAAAAAAAAGGGAAAAAAAAATTGGTAGGGTAGGTGTAGGGTACCTGTTATTTTTATGGCAAAACAACGTTTGCCGGGTCAATCTATATATATAAAAATGAATAGCTGTTCGTTAGTCTCGCTAAAACTCGAGAACGGCTGAACCGATTTTGATAATTCTTTTTTTGTTTTGTTCGACAGAATACAGGGAAGGTTTAAAAACCAAAAAAAATGGGGGAAAATAAATATGGTAGGGTAGGGTAGGTGTAGGGTACCTGTTATTTTTATGGCAAAGCAACGTTTGTCGGGTCAACTAGTATTATAATATTAATTCAAATAAATACAATAAATAGTAGTCTTACAAATTGGTATGTAGGTAGGGTAGGGTAGGGTAGGGTAGGTGGGTAGGGTAGGTAGATTGATAGGTAGGTGAGTAGGATGGTAGGGTAGGTAGGGTAAGAAGGAAGGTTGACGGGAGTGAAGCCGCGGGGGTCAGCTAGTATCCAATAAGTCCAAACACGATGGTACAGGTTCTATCTTGTCTGGTTGAGGAGTTGCTATGGCCACCTTGCAGCTCCATCACGAGACCAGCTCCATAGTACCATATTTTTTTAATGTTTCCAATCGATTTATACAGAGGCGTCTCTAGCCTATGCAGTGTCCGTGTGAAATCATTACCCTAGCGCCCTCTAGTAAGAGCGCGGTCAAAATGGAATGGGTACCTACAAATAACAGCACATTACCAGAAACTGTTAAATTTCCCCAATCAATACATATAATAAATCTGTAGAAAAGTAATTTTTGTACATCGAAAATATTTCCAAAAAAAATAGTCAGGGTGTTAAAGGATAAATAAAAGGAATTTTTGTCTGTTTATTTGTGCACGCATCACGTGAAATTTACGAAACCAATGTAAATAAATTTTATATATAAAAATTGTGCGTAACTTGAAGAATTACTTAGTTTTTGTTTCATCGCAATCGGTTCACTCTATCAAAAGTTAGATGAATTTAAAGTGTTCAAGAAGTAAAATTATCACAACACACGCAATTCAGATACGAGTACTCGGACAGTTGAACTCTATATTCGATAGATGGCGTTGTGCATTTTATGTTGTGCGTTGTTAGACATTTTCTGAATGGCGATGTTAAAATTCTCCGCGAAAGAATGATGACTATAGAAAAAAAATTGGTAGGTAGGTAAGTAGGGTAGGCAGGAAGGTAAGTAGGGTACGGTTAGCAGACAGATGACGGGAGCGAAGCCGCGGGCACAGCTAGTGGATAATAAACTCCATTGTTTGGAGATTATATTGAAAATCTATTGAAGAAATTTGACTGTTTTGGAAGCCATGATGTGCAGTTGACTGTATTTAGAATTATAAAGGGTGTTTACTATAACAAGCCAAAACGTACCCGTACGGTGTTTACCAAACACCTTGTATTTTCAACAGTGAACGGATCATCCGGGTGCAAAACTGCAAATGGTGTAGGTAATTTTAAATGTTGCCGGTAAACAACAGATACACACACAAATACTGGGCCTAGCATCAAGCTTGCTAAATTTGTCAAAAAAAAAAAAGTTAATAAAATAATAAAAACCCGACTGCTTAAAAAGCGAACTAAAAAGATATAAACAAGGAGAATATCTTGCTGTGCAGTCGGAGGATACATCTGGTTTTGGTCAGCCAGCTCGCGGATATGTATCCTCCGACTGCACAGCAAGATATTCTTCGTATTTATATCTTTTTAGCTCGCTTTTTAAGCAGTCGGGTTTTTTGATTAATTTGTTTTGGTCAGCCAGCTCGCGGATATGTATCCTCCGACTGCACAGCAAGATATTCTTCTTGTTCATATCTTTTTAGTTCGCTTTTTAAGCAGTCGGGTTTTTTGATTAATTTGTTTTGGTCAGCCAGCTCGCGGATATGTATCCTCCGACTGCACAGCAAGATATTCTTCTTGTTTATATCTTTTTAGTTCGCTTTTTAAGCAGTCGGGTTTTTTGATTTTATTAACTTTTTTTTACGTGGGTCATTGAAAGTGCCGCGGCCGGAGGGCGCGCGAGTTGCTCTTGGCGCCCCCTAGGGCGCTACTATAGGCAAATCCGCCCCTGGATTAATAGTTGCCGGACAAACTTATGAAAGCAGGGCAAAAGCTTGTAAAAAATCAATGATTTGAAACTAAACTTTAATAAAATACCAGATACAAAACAAAAAAAAAAAAAAAGTTATGTTGCTAATAAAGATAAAATTCGCAAGTCCCAAAAACGTTTTAACAACAGCATTTGAACGGTCCCTTCAATGTCATTTTAAACAGTTTTGTCTAACACTTACAGCCAGTGGATCCCGCACCATTAATCAGTTCATCAGGCCTATGTCCAGCAGTGGACGTCTTTTGGCTGAAATAATGATGATGATGATGATGTAGACTACTTACCAGAATAGCAATCATCATTACGATCATGTTGAGTATGTATTTGTACTTGACAATACTCAGATTCTCCGTCCAGCCACTTCTTAGTCCACAAGGGCTTCTCAGCTCCTGTAGTGCGGACGTACTTACTGAGGTACGCCAAGTCTAAACTATCTAAAGGTATTGTGTATGTCGGTGTACCACCAATTTTAATTACGGCCATATTTTACTGAAAAAAAAAAAACAAATTTTTTTCTTTTACTTTTTTTTTTACATTTAAATTGTGTGTTTTACATGCTTTTATTATGTAATTTTGCACATACGTTTGTAACTAGTGACAATGCAATTTTTTGTATAATAGCTTGTTAATTTTCTTTTAACCCGACTGCCGAAGGAGGTAATGTGTTTATCAGTCTATGTATGATCCTATGTGGCGTTGTAGAGACCAAACGCGTTTGCCGATTTTGATGATTCTTACGTCAATCCATTCGTCTTAACCCTGCGAGTGTCACTGGCTACATTAAAATTGGAAAAGAAAAATGTCGGATTTTGGGCGCCATTTTGTGGGATAAAAATTTGTTTTTCTCCAAACCCATCGTGTGGGGTATCAAAATAAAGGTTTTTAAGAGGCGATTTCAAAAATATATAACACTTGTATGTTTAAATGTAAATAATTAAAAAAAAAAAACCTAATAAGTTGTATATACTTCGGAGGAAACATCTGGTTTTGGTCAGCCAGCTCGCAAATATGTATCCTCCGACTGCACTGCATGATTTTCTTCTTGCTAAGGTACGTCTTTTTAGTTCAATTTTTAAGCAGTCGGGTATTTAATTTTTTTTAAATCGATTGCTTGTTAAGCAAATTTTAAATCGGCTATTTGCCATTGAAAGTCATATCAGTCCAGCAGTTTCGGCGATCAGCCGCAACAAACAGAAAGACTTTAATTTTATTAATTTGTTTAGATGGATTTCATCTTATTCTCATTGAATCATCAGTTCATCACACACCCATTCGCAGATAAAAATAGAGATAAAAACAATTGCTACAATGTTGATAATACAATGGGATAATCTAGGTTGTTCTTAAATTCTGGGAAATATTACATTAATCAATCTGCCTAGCCTTTTCCCATCTATGTTGGAAAATAGGGTTAAACCAATGGTTAAATAAGTTAACTGAAGCTAATTAGCTTTTAGCTAATTAAGTTAATCGCTTAAATGTGTTTTTTCATGAATTGTTAGCATCACAAATGGTCACATAAGTTGGTTAATTATTTGACCATTTGTTAGTCTAATATCTGCTGAATAAACGCGTTTTACTGAAATTTTAAACCATTGGTTAGCATATTCAATCGTTGATTGAGTTATCGACGGATAAAAAAACTGGGCCTTAGCTGAATACATTAAAACAAAAGATACCTAAATATTGATTCCATCAAAATGGGAACCGATACCAGTCCATATACAGTGAAACTTAAGAGGTGTGCGGTCACTGCCGTAATAACTGGCCAAAATAGGACCTTGAATAAGCAGGCAAGCCATCAGTTGGGATTGGTCATAACTTGGCTACCTCGGCCTGTTTTTAATTATGTATTGTATTTTGGGGCTGTTGTTAGAGCAGTGGTGGCCCAGTGGTATCGGCTGCGACTTACAAGTTGTAGGTCGTGGGTTGGAGCCCAGGCAGGCGCTTTACTTTGTGTAAATATTTTCATCACCACTGCTCTCAAAACGGTGAAGGAAAACATCGTGAGGAAACCGGCATGTCCTAGAACCAAAAATTCAAAGACATGTGACAGCCACCAACCCGCACTGGGCCCATGTGGTGGATAATGGCCCATTCCCTCTCGCAGAGAGGAGACCTGTGTCCCAACAGTGGGAACATTAATAGGCTGATGATGTGTGGGGCTGTTGTTCTCTAGCTACTACTGTACGCTTTTGCGTGCACGGCTTTTTACATTGTTCTCACATATATGTAATTTTCCAACAAGAATGATGTAAACTACTACTTGTAATTACAAATTATTGATGGAAAAGAGTGCCTGTGGAGTTTCTTTCACGCTCTTCTCCATGAGACCTTCTGATGTTTGCGAATGTGCAACTAGCTTCATTTTAGAATTTTTTTGTTGACAATTCAAAGTACTTTTAAATAGTTTATTTGAAATAAAACTATTTTGATGTTGCACCTTTTTTATAGGAATCACAGATATCCAACTCTGCAGAGCATGCGTGGTGGAGGACAATACAGCAGCACACCTGCTCCTAAGCTGCCTAGTAATCGCTATTTACAGAGTGAAATACTGGGGTAAACACCCCAGTTCCCGAGGAAGGCCAGCAGTGCCTTGGTGTTACTATCTCCTGTAGGTTACTCTGGTCACTGAAGTATTTCGCCCTGTAACTAGCGATTACTAGGTAACTTAGGAGCAGATGTACTGCTGTCTCGTCCTCCCATGCATTCTCTGCAGAGTTTGGTGTCCATGATTCCTCAAATAAAGAAAATTATATATCCCACCCGTAAGCAAAACATGCACTTAAGACATGGAGTTACAGACACCAGCCATAACTCTAAAAACACTAACTACATGTACAGTGGTCCAGCGTAAGGACTAAGTAACCCTAAGCTCCAAATCTCTAAAGATAAACCAGTGGTCTTACGTTTCAACACTATCATAGATCCAAGAATATTATTCCTTATTCACAGCCGTGTTTACGCCTCTTACAGAGAGGAGGCCTGTGTCCCAGCAGTGGGAACATTAATAGGCTGATGATGTGATGTGTGATGTGATTCACAGCTAAATCATGATAGCGTTGACACGTATTAGTTATAGAATGGCCCCAAAGGAACTACAAAAGGAGATACTTTGTAACATATAAACTTACAATACATATCAATATAAGCAGAACTATGGAATATTGGAATGTGAACTTACCAACTTAAAGGTCGCTTGTACGAAACATATGGGCTCAGACGTAGACGTAGAAACAAGTATAAATATCGCTCATGCAAAACGTTATCATAACTTTTTAACAAAAGGGTGATACTGGTAAAGGCCACGGGCACGTAACTTTTATATACCCTGATGTCTATATAAAAAAAGAACTCTGTGACCCTGATGTTTTGACAGATTAAAATAAAAATAGTGAAGTGAAAATCCAGAGACAAAAATTAAACTTATCGATCATTGATGAATCGAATCGTTGTTCAAGTTGTAGGGGATTTTTTTTCTCGTAATACGCAAAATAATGTTTTAAATGAAATCAATACTGCCTAGTACCTACTACGTAACTTTATCTCATCTGCTTAAAGTGTTAACACACGTCCGGATTTGGTACGGCCCGACCACGGATTTGTGGGCGGGGTTAGTCCGGCCCCGACCATATCCGAGCGTGTGTAGAGTGGTCCGCGGACATTATTATTATTAAATTGATTCCGTCTCGGTCCAAACAAGCGCGTGTAAGCGAGAAAGCATTTGTGGGCGGAGTTGGTCCGGCCGTACCAAATTCGAGCGTGTGTTAACACTATTATAGTCGACTAGCTGATTTAAATTTTCAGGTAAGTATTGTTTATTTCTTCCGATTTTTTTTTATTTTTTTGTATTTTATGATTTATAATACATTAAAAGCCCTTCTATACAGTCGTAACAACCGCCCAATTAATCAAAGACATCATGACCTTGGCTGCGTTGTGGTAAAAAAAAGTTTTTCTACGTTGGTTGGCCAACTAAATCAAGTTGATCTTCCAACAACCTTGGTTGGGAGGTATGCGTTTGTGATCAAGGGCAAATTGAGGACGGGCTTGTGTAGACACCGGCTTACTGCTCGCGAAAAACTAAAGTTGTGTAAATCACGCAACCGTATAGAACGAACGCGCCAGTTTGTTGACTCAACCAAGGGCACCTCAGTCGGGTGTTTGTTCCAACTATGTAGGAGGCCTTTAAAGCTTGATGTATTACAGTCTCTGTGTATTGATATTTCTACTAAGTCAAACATTCATATTTTGCTGCATTTACAACATTATTATTATTCTATTTTATTATATACAGATGCAATGACAAACATAAGCATACAACTAGTTCAACACAATTCAGAAACAGTTTCCACAGATTAATATACAAGTAAATTAACCTAAGTGCAACAAAAACCTGAAGTTCACACAGTTAATGAAGTCACAATTTAATATTATATTATTGTATAACATCATATTAATTAAATTTATATGCCACAATATTTCTTATGAAAAACCTAAATTTGGGTAGAGTAAGGTGAAAAATATCTAAATCTTGATTTTCTTTTAATGAGATTATGTCGTTGTACAGACGACATGCTCTTTTAATAAAAGTATTCTTGCCGTAATTGGTTCGGTAGAAACCAATTTGGAAGAGAGTTCTCCTGCGTGCATTTAAGCGTGGACATCCAAAACTTATTTTGCTGAGAAGATAAGGGGAGTCCAATTGGCCCCTAATAATTTTATATAAATATACTAGATCTCGCTCTGCACGACGTTCCTCCAATTTCTGAAGCCTAGGTGTATGATCATGGAACTGAGTTAAATCGCCAACTTAAGTGCTTAATAAATATATTTTGCAATTTTTTAATTTGTTCAGTATAAACTGCATACTGGGGATTCCAAACCGCTGAAGCATATTCAAGAATTGACCTTACAAGTGCCAAGGATCAATGTTGACTTATTTTTGAAATCCCTACCAACTCTTAGTACGAAACCCAACATGCGAAATGCCTTGTTGGTCATAGTGGTAATCTGAGAATCAAAGACAAGTTTACTGTCAAGTTTGACCCCAAGGTCCCGCACCTCAGTCACTCTATTAATGTGATCATTATTAATTTTATAGTTATATCTTATCGAGTTCGTCTTTCTAGAAAATGTTATAATACTGCACTTTTTTACGTTAAGGAACAGACATTTTTTTTTGCAGTAATCATACAGGTTGTTAATATAATTTTGTATTTCTAGGCAATCTTCTGGTTTAGTTATAGTTTTATACATTTTCTTATCATCTGCATATATAATAAATTTAGAATGTTTAAATATATTGAATACGTTATTTATACATAAATTAAATAATAGAGGTCCGAGGTGCGAGCCCTGGGGCACGCCGGATGTAACAGACATAAAGGATGAGCAATACCCCTTTAGCGTAACTGCTTGACTGCTATTATACCCGTGTTTACTTAATATTTAGGTTTTATTTATTACTTTTTATTGGTCCCGGTCTCATAATCTAATGGTAAGGTACATTAACAAGAATAAACCATTCTTTGGCATTATACAACAACAATATTCATTGTCATAATTACGTTTTTCAGACCAGTTTTCACACATACGAGAAGCAACTAGCTTCTATCAGCGGCATCGCTCGCGTGAAAGTTAGAAGTTGTCCCACGGGAACCGTAAATTTTTCAAGTAGCCTATATATTATTTCAGACTATAATCTCTCTCTGTGCCAACCATCCAAATCCGTTCAGCCGTTCTGGCATTTTTCAGTCACATTTATAGTAATAATATTATTTATTTATTTATTATACGCTTTATTGTACACCTTAAAATACAATTATATTATTATTATATAAGTAGCAAGGATTAGTAATTTACTTCAAATTGCTATGCAGTGACGTAGCTAGTCTTAAAGAGGCCTTGTATCAGATTTTGTTGTGGGCCCTTCTTACCCCAATACAGCAAAACCAAAGGCAAGTTTTTTTTTACAAATAAATAAAAACTGGCCAAATGCGAGTCGGAAAAGCGCACGAAGGGTTATATTATCGCCCCACTTAAATACTTATTTTATTCTGTTTTTACTTTTTTTTGTTATAGCGGCAACAGAAATACATCATCTGTGAAAATTTTAACTGTCTAGCTATCACTGTGCATGAGATGTATCTCATCCGTTGACAGACGGACAGACAGGCAGATGGATCGTGAAGTCTTAGTAATAGGGTCCCGTTTTTACCCTATGGGTATGGAACTCTCAGAGGCACAATGAAAGCTTAAGCTATCCAAGTCAGGATTCTTGAATCGAAAATCCATCTGTTTTATATAAGCAAAAATTTTGAGCGTGCAGAGGAAACTAGAATATTGGGGTATCCCCCATTCGCATAGATTAAGCTGTCATCATAACAAACAGCTTTCATCATCTTAATTTATCCATTACAGCCCTTTTAAATATTAAAATGGGAGGTTTAGTACAACATTTTACGAATAGACGCTTCCACATGTTGGGGCCCCTGTGGATTAGGGGCCCCGTATCATTGATACGGCTGATACTGCGGTAGCTACGCCCCTGTTGCTATGACTTGTGATAGAAAGCGTGTTACGTAATTATGAGGTAGGAATAATTCCAGACTCCGGGCTGCTACTGCGGAATGACAGACGGGAACCCCAACACTTCGCCCGACTCGGGAGACGAACCCAGGACCTCAAGCTCATCAGTAGCGCTTGCGACCACTACAAAAACAAAGCAATCAAGAAGAACAGTATTTTTAATAGTTTCGATATATGTATTACACTGATCGAACGTTTCCCAACACTACTTTCTGATGTCGTTGACTTCCCCGCCCATAGAGCATTTCTTTTTACTAACTAATTGTCTATGGTGTTGATGACGTTGCAAACTTATTTCACGTGTTTCTGTCAGACAGAGGTAGTTCCCCTTACCAGCAATATTGTTTGATAAGTACCTATTGATGATTACGAAGAATTCAGAATCTGTCCGGTTATTATATTTAATAATATACCTATGTAAATAATTATAATGTAAACAGAAAAAGTAGTTTTAACAGAAGTAATGGATACATGTAGTCATGTAGAACTCAGTATGTCATGGCTTGGCATTTTGATATACCTACCAATCAGCTCCATTATTATTTGCCCAGCCTTTTCCCAACTATACATAAATAAAATAATAATTAAAAAAATGGAATCAGCTGGTCTTCCATTTTAAGGCGCAGATACCCTTGAGTAGCTGATTTTAAAATGAGAAGCACGTCTAAACGGCTTGTCGTAATTTTTTGGAAAAAATATATGTTACATTACACCATTTTCTTAATAATTTGATTTAAGAAAATTTTGAGTTTTATTTGTATAACATAGTGTAATTTATTTGTAAAGTTATGTCTAAAACGGGCAAAAAACACGACAATCACACCAAAACCGCTGGGCGTATTTTAATTAAATTGACACCATCTCAAAGACAATTTAATTATCTACATTTTGATCTGAGGCTTTTTTTTAAAAGTTATAGTTTAATGAGGAAAGTACAAAAAACTACTAAATTTCGGGTCGCGCGGGTGTGAAACGAGTGCGCGTTTTGTTCCTTCAAGGTCGTTGGCGTTAGTCGTCGTCTTAAACGGGTTGCAGATGAATACGATTTTACATGGAACGACTGCTTAATCGACATAAAGATACCATAGATTATTTATTTTATTAAAACTTCAGGCAACATACAGGTATATAGGTGGACTACCTGAGGCATTATCAACCAGTCAACCAAGAGTAGTGGCAGGGCCCGATCTAGGAGGAGGGGGGGGGGGGCGTGCCGGGCAATTGCCCAAAGCGGCATAAATGAGGGGCGGCAAAACGGAACTGATGGCCCTTTTCATTTGTTACTGTTACAACTTGGTTACTGTTGTAAACCACCGGTAAATAACTTAACTTTCATCATCATCATCATGATTTTAGCTGAAAGATTGTGTGACAAAGTGTCGCCACATTGACCGGTCCCTTGCGTCTCGCATCCAGCGGATCCCCGAAACCTTCACCTGGGCATCAATCCACCTAGAGGAAGGCCTTCTAACGTAACGGGCTCCGGTTTACGGTCGCTACTCCAGAACTTTTCTTTTTTAACTTTCATCATGTGGAGAAAATTCTTAGGTCACTTCGTTTCCACTTTCCCTCGAAGTTGTTCATCCGATCAGACAAATAACAAATCACATTTTTCAATAAATTTAATTTAATTTAAATACGGTGTTATTGTAAAGAGCGGTGAATATTGGTATGCCCGGAGCGGCAAAATAGTTGGATGGGGCCCTGAGTGGTGGAGAGATAACATGCCAGAGCGAATTTCGACCACAGCGCACAATAAAATCAAACCAAAATCAAATATTATTTATTTATTTTATTTATTATAAACTTTATTGTACACCACAAAATAAAAAAACATACAGGACAAACATTTTCAAAAACAAAGTGTACAATGGGCGGTCTTATCGCACAGGGCAATCTCTTACAGACAACCTTTGGATGGACTGAAAGATAGGAGAAGAATTTAGGGCTGTCAGTGTACAATAGATCATAAATAATATTACTTACATATAAATAATAACATAAAATACATACATACAATACTACATATCTAATATACTAATAAATATCGAATATATGGCAGATAGGAGAAGACTAAAATAATAGTGAAAGGTAATGCTCCTTTACCATTTTCTTAAAAGTTGGCAGTGTTTGAGCACGTCTTATTTCTATAGGTAATGCATTCCACAACCGAACTGCTTGAATCGTAAAAGATTTGTCAAAGAAGGAAGTGGAATGCATACGAACACTCAATTTTAAATTCTCCGATGATCTCAAGGACCTAGAATGGGTGTCACAGAGGAACTGAAAACGTTCTTTAAGATAAAAAGGAGTAAAAGGATTAAATAGCACATTATAAAGCAAAGAGAGTATGTGGGCATTCCGGCGAAGGCGAATAGGAAGCCATCTGAGCTTAGTACGAAATTCAGAAACGTGATCATATTTGCGCAAGCCAAATATAAACCTAATACAGAGATTTTGAAGTCGCTCAAGCTTATCCAATTGGTCTTGGGTGAGATCAAGATAGCTGGCATCAGCATAGTCCAGGATAGGGAGAAGAAGAGATTGTGCTAACGCAATTTTAGTAGTGATGGGAAGAAAATTACGAAGACGTCTCAGGGAGCCCGCAGAAGCAAACAGTTTACGACTGACTTCCTGCAGTTGTTTGGTCCAAGCAAGAGTGCCATCGATATAAATCCCCAAGTTCTTCACAGTGTTAGCTATAGGAATAATGGTGTTGTTGAAAGAAACCTGGGGAAGCGTCGACCAATCAATCCTAGGAACAGTCCGTGAACTACCAACAATAATCACCTGAGTCTTCGTCGGATTAATCTTCAGCCCAAACTCAGCACTCCAGTCACCTATTCGAGCCAGGTCTATATTAATCGTCTCAATGGCATCTCGTAACTCTCCAAGAGGGGCTTGGGTATAAATCTGGAGATCATCAGCATACAGGTGGTAGAAAGAAGAAAGTCGTTGAGTGATAGCATTAATAAAGAGTGCGAAGAGAAGAGGAGATAAAACGCCACCCTGCGGCACACCGGCAGAGATATGACACCAAGAAGAGAAAGATTCATCAGTGCAAATACGCTGCCGGCGGCCAAACAGGTAACTACGAAACCAGTCAATTACCGGAGGAGATATGTTAAAAGAGCTTAGGACGCCAAGCAAAATGTCGAAATCAACGGTATTGAAGGCATTGCTAAAATCAAGCAGAGCAAGTACCGTTAACTTTCCCATTTCCATGCCTGACCTGATATCGTCCGTAATGTGTACAAGTGCTGAGGTAGTGCTGTGTCCGCGTTGAAAACCAGATTGGAAAGGATTAAGCAGATTGTGTTTGGTAAGGAACGTGCTGAGTTGAAGGTGGACAAGTTTTTCAAGGACTTTGGATAGGAAAGGAAAAATAGAAATGGGACGATAGTCAGAAAAAGATGCAGGATGAGATTTTTTGGGTAAAGGAATAATTTGGGCATCTTTCCAGGATTTTGGGAAGACACCACTGGAAATAGAGAAATTGAGGATATAATGGATGACAGGGATAATGTTATCAAGGATGGGGATGATCATCTTACGGCTGATACAGTCACCACCAACAGCGTTGGATGTAATCGATACAATACTCTTTTTAACATCACAGGCAGTGAATTGACTTAAGACAAAAGGGGAATAATCAGGTATCGGAAGATTTGAAAGATAACTAAGCGTAGTTGCTTTGGTGGCCCTATCCAATACAGGCGAGATAGAAAAATGACTGTTAAGTAAGTTGAAGTCCAAGTCTTTAGGAAACGTGTCATGAGACTTTTTTCCGATACCTAATGATCTGAGAAACTTCCAGACTTTGGCTGGGTCACCGTTTTGAACAGAATTATGGATATGTTGGCGTTGTGCGTTCCTACACACCTTGCTACATTGGTTCCTTATTGAGACGTATTTTTCCCTGTTGACGTCGTTGGGCCGAATTTTAAGCTTAAACTTCGCAGCCGCCTTTTTGCCTAGTAAAACTTTAATTTCATTAGTCAGCCATGGCGCTGGAAGATGTTTAACTCTTACAGCTCGAACAGGTGCATGTGCGTCGTAAAGCCGAATGAGGGTAGACGTTAAGGTATCAACTTGTTCGTCGACGGACGATGATGTGACCAGCGGTGTCCAGTCAATGTTACTGGCGTCCTCTCGCAGACGATCACCGTCCATGCCATCAAAATTGCGAAGCAGAAGAGTTTTGAACTTATGCTTAGGAGGTCGAATTTTATAAGAAGTGTAAATAAGATCATGATAGGAAAATGCATCAGCAGAACATTGACCATGTTTAGCGACGTGATCGAAGGATGAGACAATAATAAGATCAAGAAGCGAGGGAACAGAGTTAGGAAAATGGTGAGTGGCACCAAGATCAAGAATAGAAAGATTGGTAGATTCGACAATATGACGAAGAGAAGAAGAGCGGGAATCTTTTTTAATAAGACATGTATTAAAGTCGCCCATTATGATACTGTGACTGTAAGAGGGGACTAAATATTCCAAAATACGTTCTAAAGAAGAGAAGAAATTAATTCGAAGAGACGGACAGTAGTAAACCCCTAGGAGAATCTTAGTATGATGTAATTCAACTTCCAAGAAAAGATGTTCACCAGCGTTCAGCGGGGGCGGCTGAGTAGACATGTTAACTATGGAAAAAGGAATAAAATTACGAAGATATATGGCCACCCCACCACCACCACCGACCGCGCGATCATTCCTGATAAGTTGAAATCCAGGTAGGGAGTAGGAGGAAGAGGGCAGACAAGGTTTTAACCAAGATTCGGAAATAAGAATCGCATGAATATTCTTACAGTCAAAGCTTGCTAGCATATCGGGGAAGTGGGCCGGAATACTCTGGGCATTTATGTGGACTACATTAAAGTTCCTGGAGACATCGGAAAAAAGTGAAACTAGAGTGTCGGCTAAGAAAGGAGCATTACTATCCAACGACTGAAAAGAATCATTGTCACTGCTAGGACTGAGCATGAATATAAAATATAATAAAATAAATATCTATAACAAAACAAATACAAACTACGCGATTAATAACCTTCCGTCCACCTGCCGGTTGTACATAACACGAGAGAAAAACAAAAATAACAAAACACAATTAAATACTGTACCAATAGCAGAGTAGTCTCAATCACCTTTCTATTACTTTTATACATATATATATATATGTATTTATTGTAGGACATATATATTTATGTTTATTTTAACTATATATTCTTTAATTTTTACATTAATAATTATTTCTTTTTTTATGCACCTGCCATGTTATCTCTCCACCATCCTTGGTTGACTGGTAGAGAATGCCTCAGGCATTAAGTCCGCCTATGTACCTGTATGTTGCATGAAGTTTTAATAAATAAATAAATAAATAAAATACTGTAGTCCAGGCATATAACATAACATGTTTCAAAGCAAAATGAAAATTAGTACCATGGAGCGATATCACACAAAATGTAGAATGACATTTGTCAATGCAGTGGAATCATATTATGAGTGGAATGGAACGCAAACATGAAATGACAGTTTGTGACATTGACATGACATCATTATCTATGCATGACATTGACGAAATGAAAACAACAATGTAGCGCGGCAACCCCACGACGATAGAGTAAATGTTAGTGTTGGCCCCACTGATAGGCATATCCAATCAGATGATCGCGGGCATGATAGAAAGGTTGACACCACTGACGTGGGCGACCAATCACGCGCCACGATTATTCCCGCGGATCGCGCTGAGCAAGCGTTTCTGGCGGTACCAGAAAAAGGCCAGTCTACGTCTAAGTCTACCCTCGAAACGTGCACGCGACGTGTTTCAGGCCGCGCTCGTAAAGCGCCGGCCATCTTAGACC
The DNA here is from genome assembly GCA_948252205.1 of Orthosia incerta. Lineage (NCBI taxonomy): Eukaryota > Metazoa > Arthropoda > Insecta > Lepidoptera > Noctuidae > Orthosia > Orthosia incerta. The sequence continues at coordinate 5,596,625 of OX411767.1, forward strand.
TCTAATCGTTACCTTTGAGTAGTTATTTTCATGTTAATCTTGTTTTTGTTCCTTTACGTGTGTGTTGTGATTAAAGTAGTGTAAATCTAGCAAGGACTTTTACTCAGAGGCCCGAACCCTATGCCCTACGGCTACATCTGGCGTCCCAACAGTAGGGGCCTCTGACGACACGTGCTTGCGGATTTTTTTTTACGAAGCATAGCGCCGCAGTTGGAGTCAGTACTCCAGGAGGAAGCCTTCGATTACACCTACCTACCTACAAGCAGGAACTTCGGAACCTGAAGCGCTACGACTGTCGTTTCCGGTGAATGAAAATTTTCGCCACGTGGTTCCGTGTCCGTTGTCAGTATGGCAACGATGGAAACAAGAAATAAGAAATCCAAGAATCAGGGAGTAGAAGCGGAAGAGGAAACAGAGATGTCCACATCGATCACCATGGACCAGGGTCAATTTGCAACCCTGATGCACTCACTACAGCAGAGTCAGGCAGAAATTTTCGCGAGGCTCATCCAGGATGTGAGGACGTCGACACCAGCGCCTGAAGTGTCCATGACAACACCCGCCGCGAATTTCTCAAAGTGCACGGCTCGATTCAACGGATCGTCCGCTGATGTGGACGGGTTTATCGACGCAATAGAAGTGTATAAAAACTGCCTGCAGATATCGGATGATAACGCTGTCAAAGGACTCTCTATGTTGCTAGTAGACTCAGCAGCATTATGGTGGCAGGGGATAAAATCCAGCACCACATCATGGTCGGATGCTATTCAAAAACTTAAAAGTGCGTTCGGAGAGCATCGTCCGCCATTTCGAATATATTTAGAATTGTTTTCGTTGCGACAAAATGCGGACACGACAGATTTGTTTATAGCGAAGACGCGAGCGCTTTTATCGAGATTGCCACAAGAAGATCTACGTGAAAAAGTACAACTAGATATGGTATACGGGCTTCTCGATCGTAGAATAAAAAAGCGGCTCGATCGTAACTCCATAACATCTTTCGACCAGCTACTGCACCGTGCCAGAGCGATCGAGGAATCGTTAGAAGACAGCGCATGGGACAAGACATCGACACTGACGCTTCCGAGTGCCAGTCACCAATCTGCCGCGACCGGCGCTACTTCAACTTCGGCACCAAGTGATAAGAAGACCACTAGCAACAAAAGGCTATCGTGCAGTTACTGTAAGAAATGGGGACATGAAAAATCGCAGTGTAAAAAGTTAATAAACAGCAATAAAAGTGATAACGGAAAAAGTGATAACAACGTAAATAAAATTAAACCTATCCAATGTTATGGGTGCGGTACCCCTAACGTTATAAAATCAAAGTGCGAAAAGTGTCAATCTAGTTCTCAAAATACTTTCTATTCGGTTACGAGTGATAACGTAAATTCAAAAGTGCGCGGTTCCCGCCATCGCGTTATCATGCAAAATGAATGTGCGTCGGACGAGCCGAGATCGACAGCCGCTAGCGTCCCGCCAGCGCCACCCGCGCCGGCCCCGCAGAGTACATGCCACCGCGCCGTGAGCGCCGCAGCCGTTGCCGCTCGTTGCCTAGCGACCGTTCGCGAGCGTGCGTATAACGTTTCGCGCGGTCGAAAGTCGCCGAATCCGCCTCGCATCATTCCGGCCGGTACCACAGGTAACCCAGCGTATTGCAACGCTGGGAGTCATTTAAATACTAACGAGCCTTCTAATGTCATCAAAAATGTGTATGATAATAATAATGATATTAGAGAAAATAAGTTTTCTGTAAGTTCAACTAAAACTAGTTCGCAACATGGACATGTAATTCAATCAGATGATAAAGATAATGCTGACGTATCATGTTACATGAATGATGATATAAACGTTCAGTGTTTAGATAATGTTCAGAGAGATTGTTTATGTTCATGTATTTCTGATGGTAGTGTTCATAAATGTTTAGGATTAAGCTCAGTAAATGTTAATAGAAATAACGAACTACAAAATTGTAAGAAACACATCGCGTCTGCACAGGGTCGAACTAAGGGAGGTCCAATCAAGGGGGAGCCTAGTAATAATAGACCTTTGATGCAAATAGGTATTTTGGGGGAAAATGGTACAGCGTTACTGGACACTGGGTCTAGAGGCTGTATTGCCGGTCATACGCTTTTTCGTGTGTTGAAGGAAAAAGGTCATCCTTTACAACAGTGCACTAGAAACATCCGTCTAGCGGATGGCTGCACGCGCCTGATGGAGGTGCTTGTTGCAGAGGTACAGGTGACACTTCTTCATAAGATTGTGCCCACCGAGTTTATAATTTTCCCCGAAGCGCAAGATAATGAATCACTTTTAGGTATAGATTTTATTAATAGTGCCGGTCTCGTTATCAATTTCAAGCAGCGCCTTTGGAATTTTTCGGATAGTGAAGATCAAAAGTATAAATTGATTTCGGAAACATTTTCACCTCGTCATTCTTACGCCACGATGAATGTTTTACGCGTTGACGAAGGTGCAGATTTAGAGGATGGAAGGAAGATTTACGCTGATCGTTCTAGAAGATTAGGAGAAGATTTTAAAGTAAACGATAAGGTTTTATTGGCTACCCATCAGCTGAGCGACGCCAGCAAGTCAAAGACTGCCAAGTTTTTCCCTAAGAGGGATGGGCCATATGTTGTTAAGAAGAAATTGAGTCCAACAACGTACCTAATCGCATCTGATGGAAATCCTGGTGAGGTATTGGGCAAATTCCACGCTAACCAGCTCACCCCTTTTCGAGGTCGAACAGATGAGTGCGCTCAGCCACTGGAGCCTAAGAAAAAGCGAGGCCGACCTCGCTTACAACCCATTCCGAATGACATTAATGTTAGGCTAGACCACGATCGAGGTCGTAATCGTGATCTAGAGGGGGAGTATGTAGCGCGGCAACCCCACGACGATAGAGTAAATGTTAGTGTTGGCCCCACTGATAGGCATATCCAATCAGATGATCGCGGGCATGATAGAAAGGTTGACACCACTGACGTGGGCGACCAATCACGCGCCACGATTATTCCCGCGGATCGCGCTGAGCAAGCGTTTCTGGCGGTACCAGAAAAAGGCCAGTCTACGTCTAAGTCTACCCTCGAAACGTGCACGCGACGTGTTTCAGGCCGCGCTCGTAAAGCGCCGGCCATCTTAGACCTCTAATCGTTACCTTTGAGTAGTTATTTTCATGTTAATCTTGTTTTTGTTCCTTTACGTGTGTGTTGTGATTAAAGTAGTGTAAATCTAGCAAGGACTTTTACTCAGAGGCCCGAACCCTATGCCCTACGGCTACAACAAGTAATACAAAAAACTATGTACGGTATTAAAGCAAACGAGAAATTAAATATGAATAAGTGCGAATTAAAGAAAACAATAATAAATTATAGAAATACCTACAGGAAAATATAATACAAAATTGATACCTGGACCACTAAAAGAAAAAGATATCGAAGAACTTTACTTCCTGGCCACAGTGCGCTTCGATTTTACTGCGGCGATCTTTCCCACTGCGACCGGCTGCGCGACGCCTGGCTCCGGCTGTTCAGACACCTGCTCCGGCTGGGCGGCCATCAGTTCAGACTGCTGCGCAATCCTATCGAGGTCGGCAGTGGATGTGACTCGATGGCGAAGTCCCTTCGAATCCAGGACGAGCACTTTTCCCTCTGACGTCCAGCACTGGGTCACTCCAAATCTGTCCCGCGCCGCCATGAACACGTTGTGCCTGGTCTTCGTTAGGAACTCCGACACCGTGACACCGGACCCCTTCAGCTTAGTTTTGCCGAACCAGATTTTATCCCGCAGTGCCACATCATTCAGTTTGAACAGGATTGGTCGGGGCTTGTGAGATGTACTGCGTCCCATCCTATGACACCTCTTGATGCCAGAAGTTGCTAAGTCAATGTCGAGATGCTGCTTGACAATTCGAGCAACCACCTGTGCAGTCACCTCATCCTGCCCCTCAGACACTCCGTGCAACAGCAGGATTTTTCGCCGCTTACGCATCTCCATGTTGTCCAGGTTCTGCCCCAACATGGCAACCTGCTGCTGCAGAGCACCAAGCGCCTTAACAACAAATGTCCGGAACGAGGCAAACTCCGCTGCCAAAGTTGAGGTGGTGATTGCTGCAGTGCATGGAGTCTTCTGCAATTCCTTTTCAAACGCGGACATTCTTTCACCGAACAGACTGCTCATTTCAGCGATAGTGCGGTTGATTGCTTCCATGATTTTCAAATTGTATGTAAATATAAAATAATTAATTTTGTGTTTTTGAGCTGATAACACTTCACCGGCAGGTAGTGACGATTAACTAATAATATATGTCATTAGATTATAAAATTATTATCTATTTCTATTTTTAATATTAATTTAAAATCAAGAGAAAAAAAATTGATGTTTGACTTTCGACTACCCACATATTTTTTTCTACCCACATATTGTATTTTATTGGAACACTAAACATGTTTAAATACAAAGTTTTAGTGTTCGTTAATATTAGTGTGGAATATAACTGTGTTGTAGCTGTTAGCGCCAATCTCAGTGGGGACTTGCCATCGGCGAAGGAGATTTTATATATTAAAAACCGTAACGCACGCTCGCATTTGGTACGAGCGGATCACAGATATGGTACGCTTCCGAACCATATCCGACCGTGAGTAGAGTAGTCCGCCGAACATTATTATTACTTATTGAGTCCGCCTCGGTCTGCTTATTTGAACTTCGGTTATGGCACAGGTTATGGTCTGCTCCTTACTAAATCCGGACGTGTGTACGGTTGTCGGTTGGTTGGGCCCAATGACGATGTGGTTATATTCTCTTTGGTTGGGCCGTACCAACTACGACCAGCTTTGAAAAAGTCTACTGGTTTTGGTTATTGTCGCCCGATATGCCGATATTTCTACATTCAACTAAATAATCATAAATAAAAATGGAAAATTATATTCTAAATACGACAACACTAGCATTTTTTTTTCTATTATTCTACCGCGGACCTGTGGCAGTCCGCGGTAGAATAATAGAAAAAAAAAGTTTTATCGTGAATCGTGATTATATTTTGTTTGTTTTTTTTTTTCATAATAGTTACAATTGTTTGACTCCTACGTCAGTCATTATTTTTAGGCTAACTTAAGTCTACGTGAGTTCATCCTTCACTAAATACTATATATACATATATTACACACCGGCATTACAATTTTATGTTTCTATTAACTACTTATCTTTATGATATTAACAAGTTTTTTTTTCTTATTTCTATTGATACACTGCTTATGTTATATACTATTTTGTTAACTTACATCTATTTGTACACTTTCGGTGAATATGCATGGCAGTGCGAGCAGACCAGTCTCGGCTGACGATTCCGGTTATAGAACCCCGTCGTTAGGACGTTAGGGTGAGTATGACTGACTCGCTCCACCATGCAGACAGGGTGATGGTTTGGTTATGTGTTTGGGTCGGAGTTTATGTATGGGACTTATTAGGTGGTGTTTTGGTGATGTCTGCTGACCAGGGACTTCGCTAGCGTTAGGAAGGCCTCTATGACGACTACGTCTCGATGCTGCATGGTCGTCTTAAGATTGTAGTTGACGACCGTTTTAGTCGGCGCATCCATCGCCCTCTTAGCAAGGCGGCCCGCGTCGTCGGTGTAATAGACGCAACTGACTGTAGGTATGTCTGGACACCGCCACTACCGCGTGGGAGATGCTGTCGTAGACCTGAAGCCTCCTGGACTTGGTGTTGATGATGATGACGCTGTCGTAGGTCGACCCCTGAGCCTCGTTTATGGTTAGCAGGCGCGAACCTTCGCCGGACCCAAATCCCTGGCTCGCAAAAGAAGCTTTCTCCCCCTGCGTATGAACAACAGGGTGTTTTGGGCAGTGCTCGGTATTTGCGCCCCTGTGTAACTTTTCACCTTCAGGGAGTGGATCCGCGACAGCGACGACTTGGAGGAGTATATACCGGGGTATATCTCACTCAGTGCAAATGCCACGTCCATTGGATTGCGGTGTGTGCAGAGAAACTCCTTGGTGATAACAGCCACCAGGCCTGGACGGGTATACCTAAGCTCGAAAAGGTTCTTTCTGTCCAAAAATGGAAGCTGGTTAACGTCTCCGACGAGGACAAGCTTGCTTGCTCCAGACAACTTTACTGCCATGACTATGGCCCCAAAGTGGTTCATAAGAGCCTCGTCTACCGTATGACGGTAGCAATTGTCTTGGCTCTTGAAATCGTTTGCTAGGATTTAGGCCATAGTGCGCACCTTGGTCTTTGCTCGGTCTCCTAAGCGTCGCGCAAGCTTTTCCCTGAGATCTTTGGCAGCTTCTGTTGTCGTGGTGGCTATCACGTCCCTGTCCTCGTCGAAGTGCTTTACCAGACAGGTTGTCTTACCGCAACTCGGAACTCCGTTAATCCACCTGATACTGGGTACCGCCCAACTTGCCTGCGATGCCGGGATACCTGAGGTCCCCGAAATGGACTGTGCCATTTCCAGGATCTTATCATCCGGCATAATTTTGGTACATTTGGCGGTAACCACTATCGGGTCGTCATTTGGCACACTGAACTTGAGTTTGCCTGAGCGCTCCGTCTCCTCCTCGTCCAGGGCCACAAAACCACTCCTCGCGCTGTAGGCTGCCATATACGACCCCGTCATTTCCCCTTTGATGACTTGGGATGTGACGTTGTCGTACACCGCTGCCCCTGCTTCCTCGAGCAGTACCCTTAATAGATCCTCTGTGTCTCTCTGGAAGGTCTGCAGGATTTTCCTTTTCCAAGGGATGTCGTAAGATTGACCTCTCTGGTCGCTCTTACGATTGCTACGTACTCTGCTGCTACAAAGGCTGCTGCCTTCTGCTGGACCCTTTCCGATCCGCTTTGAGTGGTGGGGCTCGTCGCGCTGGCTGTTGGTTGTCTGGGGGCTTTGAGGAAACTCAGTGTTTCCCCTCTGTCCTCGTAGACAATGACCTCATGATGTTCTGAGGCCCTTAGACAGCCAAAGCGGTCTGCGACGTCTCCTCTCTCTCCTTCTACCACCATTGCGTCCACAATTATGGTTCGGGCTGCGGCTGACGTGTAGTCGTCTGCCTCCCTGATCTTCTGAAGCAATGAGTTTGCCTGAGCAAATGCAGTAGCCTCTCCCCACTTGAGTAATGTGATTGTTTTCCCTTTAAATCGCATTAGACGGCATCGGTGAGTGGCCACTTCCACTTGAGGTAGTGCAGCATACTTGCTGCCTTTTATGCTCGTTTTGGTGGTGCTTCCGTTAATCAGGGCGGCAAGGCCCGGTGAAAGGTTTATTCGGGCCGCAGCTCGACTTGAGCCTATGCAGAACCCTATACCTAACTTCTCCTGTTCCCTGTTCATGAACAGAGCGACGCCTCGCAGTCTGATGTCAGGGACTCCGTCTTCTCCGCATGCCAGGAATTGTGTGGTAGTCATGCTAGGGGCTGGTTGTAGGCTGGCTGTTGCTGCTACCGCTGCTGCTACCGTTGGTAATGGCCGTTGGTTAGAGTGTGAGTGTGTAACTTGTGTATCAGTTAATGGTGTGCTTGTTGTTGTTTGTGTAGTTGTGGTTGTTATTTGTGAGGTTGTGGTTGTGTGTCTGCGAATGTGTGGTCGACTTCGCAAGGTTACGTCCGTTTTGTTGGCCCTTGCTGCGATTGCGGCGACTTTGCTCGCGAAAGCCAAGAATGGAATCCTTTAGCCGGTCTCCCCATGATGATGTGGAGTGTGGATTCGCTAAGCTGGGTTTCGAATTTTACTTCGAGCTCCATTCTGTCTTGGCTGAACCTTGGGCATTTGAAGAGCAGGTGCCAGACTGTCTCTTCGCAACTCGGGTCACAGACGCACGAGGGACTATCTTTGAGATGGAAGCGGTGGAGATACGCTGAGAATCCGCCGTGTCCTGTAAGGACTTGTACGTGGACCGGTGTGAGCACTGCGTCTCTGAGTGTCCTTTTCGCCGCTAGGACGTCTAGAAAGAACACTTTCGTGACCGATCCTGTACTTGAGGACTCGTACCGCGCTTGGCACTTCCTTATAGTCCCCTCCCGTATCTTCCTCCTCACGAACGAAACGGAGACCTTGCTGTAGTCTGATGTGACTTTTGTTAGGGCTGCCTCCTTGGCCAGCACATCCGCTCTATCATTCCCGGCAGTTCCCACATGGGCCTTGAGCCAAAAGAGCCTCACTTCTCTGCCCTCCTCTATGATTTCACGGACGCTTCTCTTGATTTGGAGTGCCAGGTGGTGAGTGACAGACGGTCTCCTCAGCAGGTCAAGTGACGATCTCGAGTCACTTAAGATGCTTACGGAGGCCGCCTTGGATTCTCTTGCCATCCTGACAGCTCTGAAGAGAGCGTACATTTCCGATTGGAAGACTGTGTTGTGAGCTTGGCTGAACCTTGACTCTGCCCCGTTTTCTCATCAAGTTAGGGCAGCTCCGACTTTCACCTCTATCTTGCTGCCATCGGTGTATATTTGGGGGCCGATTACTTGGTGGCTCGCCAGGGTTTCGGGACTCAATTTCTCTAGGCATTCATACTCGGTTGTTGTGAGTTGCGCTGGGTGGGGATTTTTGGAGTGGTGCAAGTTGCACTCCAGCACGCGGCCCAGCGGTATGAACTCTTGGGAATGTCCCCTTTTGATCTTGAAAAGAGTTGCCGCTTCGATTACCCGAAGGTCTAGAGGGAGTTGGCCTGACAGGATAAGTGCCGATGTCAGAGACACCGTGTGGTATGCCTTGCAGATCTTCTGCGCGAAGCCCCTCTGCAGTGAGTCAAAATTTTTCCTTGTCATCAGTTTCTCAGCTGCCCACGGGGCCCACGAACTCGCTGCATACATCACGATGGGCCTATCATCGACACGTATATTGTCCTGATTATCTCTACGTTCAGACCCCAAGTCACCCTCGCCGCACATGCCAACTGCTTATAGATGTCTGCGGCCTTTTTACAGGTCGCAGACATCTATGCTCACCTTCAATGCGCACGTCGCATTGAAGGTGAGTTTGGAGTCTATCGTGAGACCTAACAGCTTCACTTCCTCAACCAGGTTTAGTCGCGGGCCCGACATATAAAGTACCGGAACGTCGTACTTTCGCTTCCTCGTTAACACCATCGCATTGGTCTTGTGCGCGGCGAAACGTAACACTAGGATTTGGTTCGTGATGTTGGTCCTGCGAACCAGGTCCGGTTGTGTGTAAGCGAGAACAGATTTGTGTGGCAGTCCGCCCGTACCATATGCGAGCGTGTGTTACGACTATTATAGTGCACAAGTGTGTGTGACTTCCAGAACTCAATCAAAAGCCCTAACACACGCTCGGATTTGGTACGAGCGGACCACGGATATGGTATGCTTCCGAACCATATCCGACCATGTGTATAGTAGTCCGCCGAAAATTATTATATACTAGCTGTGCCCGTGGCTTCGTCCCCGTCATCTGTCTGCCAACCCTACCCTACGGTAAGTAGGGTAGGGTTGGCAGACAGATGACGGTTCCTGCCTACCCTACTTACCTACCAACCATTTTTGATTCTATAGTCATCATTCTATCGCGGAGAATCTTAACACCGCCATTCCACACAACGCCATCTATCGAATATCGGGATCAACTGTCCGAGTATCTGAATTGCGTGTGTTGTGATAATTTTACTTCTTGACCACTTTAAATTCATCAAACTTTTGATAGAGTGAACCGATTGCGATGAAACAAAAACTAAGTAATTCTTCAAGTTACGCAAAATTTTTATTAATGAAAGTTATTTACATTGGTTTGGTACGTTTCACATGATGCGTGCACAAATAAACAGACAAAAATTCCAAAAATGCCGGAGGTTATATATAGGTTCTGTTGGTTATCCTATAACACCCTGACTATTTTATTTGGAAAAATTTTGGATGAACAAAAATTACTTTTCTACAGATTTATTATATGTATTGATTGATATATTTATTTTATTTATTTATTTCAACAAAAGTTACATGAGTATTATACATATCTTCTGCCAAACTGCAGGACAGTTTGTCGGCAGTGTTTTCGTGAATACAGCTCCTAGTTAAAACAAAATAATTATATGTCATAAATTTGAGGGAACACACAGTTTTATTATTATGTTAATGGTATATCTAAGGTCAGTACATCGCCTTGTATTTTTAGTGCGCCGTATGCTCACACAGAGGGACGTATGCCATGCCCAAATGCATACGTACTCGAGAGCTGCCCAGTTTGTATTTAAAAAGAGTTTTATACATAGCTAGCTGTGCCCGCGGCTTCGCTCCCGTCATCTGTCTGTCCTACCTTACTTACCTTCCCGCTTACCCTACTTACACACCTAACATTTTTTTTTTCTATAGTCATCATTGTTTCGCGGAGAATCTTAACACCGCCATTCAGAAAATGACTTCAAATGCACAACGCCATCTATCGAATACCGAGTTAAACTGTCAAAGTATCTGAATTGCGTGCGTTTTGAACACTTTAAATTCATCTAACTTTTGATAGAGTGAGCCGATTGCGATGAAACAAAAACTAAGTAATCCTTCAAGAACAATTTTTAGGTATAAAATTTATCTACATTGGTTTCGTACATTTCACGTGATGCGTGCACAAATAAACAGACAAACGGACAAAAATTCCAAAAATGCTGGAAATAGGTTCTGTTGGTTATCCTTTAATACCCTGGCTATTTTTTTTGGAAATATTTTCGATGTACAAAAATTACTTTTCTACAGATTTATTATATGTATTGATGATGATGATTATTATACTGATCTACAGCTCGAGCATCCGTACATGTACACTGGCGTCTATAGATCGGTTCATATCGACTTGCCCGCCATGCCACGCGCGGTGAACGCACTTGCCCCTACCGTCCCGACCACCGCCGCCGCACCCCCGATGGAAGACGAGCAACCCAGCGCTAGTGAGACACAATCAGTATATAGTTATCTGTGGACACAATGGCGGCCGCCCTACCGACAACAGCACGACGCACGCGCATGCACAGAGTACATTTTAATATACTGCGCGCATGCTAACATGACCGACCCATCCTTACATTATATAATATCCTGTAGGTCTTCAGAGTTCATATTTGTATTTAGAACCTTCAAATCAGGTTTTTTTTTACTACAGTAAGTTCTGTTTATAAATTTACTCTCTGTTCTCGCTATTAATAGATATGTATTTATTTATGCCGCTGTCACAGCAGATATTATATACTTTCTTCTCGACCTCACTTTTTTTAATTAAAAATTTTCCATCTTGTATCCAAATAAATTTGAACTCATCCTTTAGTTTTTGTTTCGTTGTCCAGAGTAATTGGCGCATTTGGCGTGTAAGATTTTCATTAATATAGATGCGGGTATCATCGTTGTTGTTGTAGATACATAGAGTGGTTCGTCAGCTGTTGTTTCTTGCTTTTTAGCCATTGATTGCGCGTTGCCGTGTTACACATTTTTACAATAACTGGCATTTCACTTCCTTCGCCTCTGACTCTACATACCTTTTCTATGCAGTCTACACTCAATTTCAATTCTTTCGCAATCTTTTCTACTACCTCTTTGAAGTTTTCTCCCTCTTGTTTACGTACATTAATTAACTCAACATTTAATTTCAATTGCTTCTGTTCCAGCCATCCTATACGATCCTCAAGAGACTTATTATATTTTTCTAGAAACATACTTCGTTGTATCAGGTCCTTCACCCTATTTTCATTTTTGTGGTTTGATTCATTTAATTTTATTTGCACCTGATCTAATTCCCTGTGTTTACCCTCCAAGTTCTTGATAACGTAATCGGTGTCACAGTTCTTGGTTTTTATTTCATTACCTCCTTTTTCATCTCCGTAATGTCGGACTGTACAGCAGCGTATTTCTCATCCAGTTGCTTCTTCATGGTTGTCAACAAGGTATGCATGAGCTTAATTTCTTCGCGGAACGCATTAAGTGTTTTATTCAGTGCACCAGTTGAACAGCAAGGCTTGAATCTCCTACTATCCTGCGACACTGATGTGGAGTCGATATCCGGTTCGTATTTATTTATTTAAACTTCATGTACAGTAGTGATGGTTTAATTTCATCGACCCATCGATCCTTAGGTCTTCCTCTGTTCCTTTTTCCACTGGGTCCCTTCCATTTAGTGACTCGTTTAGTCCATCTCTTGTCTGTACTGCGGGCGATGTGACCAGCCCATCTCCATTTTAGCTGTTGTGCGTGACGTTCTGCGTCTATTAATTTTGTTTTCTTGCGAATATCTTCGCTCTTGATTTTATCGCTAAGCTTGATTCCTAGCATACTTCTTTCTATAGCACGCTGGCACGAACGAATTTTATGTTTGGTTCTCTCTTGGAAAATCCAAGTTTGTGCTCCATATGACAGGCATGGTAACAGACAGGAATCTACAACGTTCTTTTTAAGTTTTAGTGGGAGTTTTGCTTTCAAGATTTCTTTGAAGCTCCAGTATTTCCGCCAAGTTATGTTGATACGACGCTCTATTTCATCTTCATGTCGCGATTTCTTGAATGAGACTTGTTTCCCAAGGTACACATAACTGTCCACATACTCTATCGGTGTTCCATTTACTATGATAGCCTTTTGTGTACTATTTGTAGAGACTTTTGTTTTGGATGCATTTAAATGTAAGCCTATTTTTTTGCTGGCGTTGTTTAGTTCGCAAATCATTACTTCCAATTGTTTTGATGTTTTTGCAAAGAGAATGATGTCATCTGCAAAACGTAGGTTGCTTATGAACTCTTCATCTATTTTTATTCCTTTGTTTCTCCAATCTAAGTTTTTCATTATATCTTGTAGCACCGCTATGAATATTTTCGGTGATAAAGGATCTCCTTGTTTCACTCCTCGCCTTATATAGAATTTTGGCCCAATTTTTTCTAACTTTACCCTGCTTGTGCTGTTCTTGTATATGTTTCTGATGATGTTAATGTAAGTATTTGAAACGCCTTGGTTTGAGAGTGCTTGCCATATGCTCTCGTGTGTGATTGAATCGAAAGCCTTCGCGTAATCTATATACGCGATGTATATAGGTTGGTTGAACTCTTGATGTTTTTCCACTATTTGGTCTAATGTGTGGATGTGGTCCATGGTAGAGTAACCCGGGCGAAAGCCGGCCTGTTCCACTGGTTGGTGCTTCTCTATGCTTATCGCTATTCTTTTTTCTAGACACATGGCAAATAATTTATATAATGTCGGTAGCAGGCTGATAGGGCGATAGTTGTTAATATCTGAGGGATCTCCTTTTTTGTAGAGCAGAATTATTCTTGACTCTCCCCATTTCTCTGGAATTTCTTGCATTTCTAGTATTTTATTAAACAAGGTTGTGACAGGTCCCATTAGAATATATTTTCCTATTTTCAGGGCTTCATTAGGGATGTTATCGGGTCCTGGGCTCTTCTCTGTCTTTAATTTATCTATATTTTTCAGGATTTCTCTACCATCAAAAGGTGTAACGGGTGGTTCTGCTTGCTTTTCTGTTTTATCGTACGTATTTTTTTTGCTGTTTTCGTCCTCGTAGAGATTTCGGTAAAAGTTTGAAGCAATGTTTATTATCTCTTCTCGTGTTTGCAGTTTATTCGTTGTATTCTGTGATTTTAGAGTTGGTATCCATTTTTTTCTGTGTTAAGTTGTTTGTATGCTTTCTTCTGGCTTCCAGTAGTAAGCAGGTTCTTTTCAATAATTCCCATCCTGTATTTTTCGTAGTCTTTTCTTAACATTTTGTTTGTGCTTTTATAGAGACCTGTAAGTTCCTTTTTTTCTTCCTTGTTTTTGCATGATTTCGATTGCAGTTCAGAGCGTCTTTTCAGTTGTTGTTTGGTTTCTTCCGTTAGAATATCTGTCTTGGTTTTCTTTGAGATGGCAAAGCTTAGGCTCTGTTTTATGGCCGACTCTAGTTTGAGATAGAATGTCTCTATGTTGTCGCTATTTTCCCACTGGATTTCATGTGTTTTTTCCTGTAGAGTCCTTAGATATGCTTGCTGATTTTTCTCGCAAGTTAGATCCGTATGAGCTTCACTAAAGTTTATTCTGCTTCGCCTCGGTTTTCCTAATCGAACTGAGTAGTCTGTGATCCGTGGGAAAAATATCATTTTTTAAAATCTCCATGTTTGAGAATAATTTAGGGCAATTGCTCATAATGTAATCAATTTGGTTTTTATATTGCTTGTCTGGTGTGGTCCAAGTCCATAGGTTTTTAAGGTTTTTCTTAAATGTTGTATTTATTATGGTGAATTTGTTAGCTAATGCGTATTTGAGTAGTTTATCTCCTCTAGTGTTTCTTATTCCGTAGCAGTATGGCCCCATAATTGCGTTTTCTAATGGTTTTCTCTGTCCTATTTTTGAATTAAAATCTCCCATTAGTATAATTTTTCCTTTTGCAAGTTTTTGAGCTGCTTCGATTTGGTCGTAGAAATTATCTATTTCCTCTTCAGGTGCTTCTGAGGTTGGCGCGTAAACCTGTATTATTGATATTTTTATTGGGTCGAACTTCATGTTTAGGAGGCACACTCTCTCTGATAAACCCACGTAGTTTTCTATATTATTTTTGTACTCCTTTTTGATTAAAAATCCTACACCATGTTGTCCTTGGGTCTCTCCTGTATAGCAGAAAATATGATTTTCGTCCTCTATAATTTCATTTCCTTTTCTTCTAACTTCTGACAATCCTAAAATATCGTATTTTTTATTTGACAATGAATGTTTCAATAGTATCATTCTTTGCGGTGATAACAATGATTTAACATTGTATGTGCAGATGTAGAGTTGCTGGTTAGTTGGAGGGTTGCAGTCGTATTCTCCCGCGGTGACTGGCCGTGTTGGGAGATGAAGATGAAGAGGGGCCTGTTTTGGTTGCTATTGTTTATTTCTTAGATCTTGAGGGTTTACAGTGGTTTGTTCTGAGTTAAATTGCAAAATTGGTTTTTTTAATAAGTAATTATCCATATTATTGTTTCAGTTTATTTTTGCTGGTTGCTTTTCCTTTATGTTTTTGGATTTCGGTGTCATCGTTTCTGGTGACTCTGATAGAGCTCTTTTCTTGTTATCTAAAGTTTGTTTTTCAGCTTGTTGGTTTCTATTCTTGAGGATAACAATTTTATCATATTTTATTATCGCCAGTCGACCCTGTTCTCTTTCTTTGTTGACTACTTTTTGGAGTTCCTTACGTTTGCTGAGTATTTCAGGGGGGAAATCTTCTTTGATGTAGTAGGGCGTTGATTGTTCGAACTTTTTCTTGTTCTTTAGTATTTTTATTTTAAGCCCCATTGTTGTAAATGTTACAACAATAGGCCTTACTTTTTCACCCTTTTTTCCAAGCCTTCTTACGTACTCAATACTGTTGCTGTCGCATTTAATGTTAAGTATGCTATTCAATATGTCTAAGACTTCTTTCTCTAGATCCCAATAACTTCTTTCGTTTTCAGCGACTCCGAATAAAAGTAGATTTTTTTGCCTTAAAGTTCTTTCTAGATTATTTATTTTTACTGTCTGTGCTTCCAGCTTTTGCTCTATAATCTCATTTCTGCTTTCTAAGTTTTTAAATTTCTCGTTAATAATGTTGTTTATTGTGTTTTTAATATCCTCCTTCATATCCCTCATATCGGTTTTCTGTTGCCTTATTTCTTCTTGCATTGCTTTTAACATGTTTTTTATCTCGTCCATGTTTACTTAATTTATTGATATTCAGTATGTATAGATGAGAATTGTGGTAAGCTCCCTCTTGCGGCGAGTAGAGAAACTCGTTCGATATTGAGCTAGTTGCGCGGTTTTTTCCACTCGCCAATAGATGTCGCTAGCAGTGCAGTAAAGTAAGACTATATTGATAGCGATCCTTCCAGAAGTTAACCTAAAAATATTGTTGTGATGTGCACTTGTTTTTTCAGTCCCGCACTCATTTAACAAAATGTCTTTGTAGTGGCTCTGATTCACTTTTGTACTTATTCACAGTTCTTGACAACCGTCGCAAATGTTTATTGTTTTTTGTCCGTTACGATATTGCACTTTATTTTTCGTATTTAACACTAGGTCTTTCACTTATATGCGTAGACTTCACTTTGTCCTGGTGATTTATGGGCACTTGTACACGTTATCAAAAGTTATAGCTACTTCTCACAACTAATTATATTTATTTTTCGCCGAAATGTACGGAGCTGATGTAAACAGTAGCACTGTGGCGCCCTCCTGAAATTAAAAACACAGCCGGCGAAGACTGGATGACGAAGGCGGCAAATCGAAAACTATGGAAACAGTTGGAGGAGGCCTATATCCGGAGAGGAGCCATGCCCTAAACACACCTTTTTTTATATATTTTGTAGTATTATGTTAGTTTAAATTCAATGTAATGTGCATGGAAATAAAAAGGCTTTATTATTATTATTATTATTATACAGTAGTGATGGTACATAGGCGGACTTAATGCCATAAGGTATTCTCTACCAGTCAACCTTTGGGTTAAAAAGTACAGAATTGTAAAGGGTACAAAATAATATTTAAAAATAACAACTAGTATACGAAAAAATATATACTTACATATGTATTAATAATACAAATATACAAATAAAATAGACTAATAAATACCAATAATAAAAGAGAAACTTAATAATAATTATTATGACTAGACTTCTGTCTCTAGATGAGAGCATTGAGAGCTATTTAGTCTGACTCAAATAGTGGTCACGGACTTTTCTTTTAAAACTGAATTTGCTTTCAGCCTTTTTAATGCTAAAGGATAGCGCGTTCCAGAGCTTTATTGTTGAGACAGCGTATGAATTGGACATAAAACCGGTGCGGTGGGAAGGAATTTGGAGGAGTAGATTTTTTAAAGCTAGAAGCTTACGACTGTGAGAACTGCCGAACACTTTGAAATAAGTTTTTAGATAATCGGGAGAACAACGATCGTTCATAATAGTGAAGAGCAAGCAGAGAGATCTGAGGGACCTCCTGAGGCGGATAGACAGCCATTTAAGCTGAGAACGGTAGGAAGAAATGTGATCGTATTTACGAAGGCCAAAAACAAAGCGAATACAATAGTTGAGAAGTCGATCCAATTTATTTAGAAGTTCTTGGGATAGATCAGGATAACAAACATCAGCATAGTCGATAATGGGAAGCACAAGTAACTGGACCAAAGTGATTTTGGTGCTGGATGGGAGGAAATGCTTGAATCTATAGGGACCGCAGTGAGAACGCGACTTTCTGGCTCACCTGAGCCACGTGTTTATTCCAATTAAAACTGTCGTCAATGTACAGACCTAAATCTTTTACATGAGGTGAAAGAGAAATGACGGAGTTCTCGTACATCAGTGGCATAAGTTGGCCAGTGTTCACACTTCTCAAATAGTACGAACTACCAATGAGGATGGCCTGACATTTCCCGACGTTAATAGTAACCCCAAATTTGCCAGACCACTCACTGATAGCTCGAAGATCAGCATTGAGTAATGAAATGCAATTATCAAGGTTGGCAATGTCTGATTGAGCGTAAAGTTGCAAGTCATCAGCGTACAGATGGTAAGAACATTTAAGGATAACAGTAATGGAGTTTATAAATAAAGATAATAAAAGAGGAGAGAGTATACCGCCTTGTGGGACACCAGTTACCAAGTCGCACCAGTCAGAGCAATCCTGATCAGCACGCACAGCCTGCTGGCGACCACGAAGATATGATGAAAACCAATCACGTGACAACGAAGAGACCCCAATTTGAGACAGTATTGTCAGGAGAATGTCGTGATCAACGGTGTTAAAAGCATTGGAAAAATCGATTAAAACCAGCACCGTTAACCTCGAATTCTCCGAGCATCTCTAATGTCTTCAGTAACTTTAAGCATTCGTATTCCCTTTTTTTAGTGCCGTGTCTCGCAGTAACCCATAAATTATCTTTCGTTGACACTATTATAAGTTCGGATCCGATCCATATTTGGTTGTATAACAAACGACGGCAATAATTAAGTACAGCGTCTCGCTCACACGTCCACTCACGAGCGCGATCCACGAGTACTGTGAACTAATTGAGTCCGCCTCGGTCCACTTGTTTGCACATTGTTATGTACGGAAGAGGGGTAGCAGAATAATACAGTCGGTATTACACAAGAATCTATATTCGACTGGCGCAGCAGTCGTTTGCCCTATGAATATTATGTAGGTACCCACATAAAACACATCGGATATGGTCTGCTCCGTACTAAATTCGGACGTGTGTACGTTGGTCGTTTTAAGGGCCGTACCAACTACGACCAGCATTGAAAAAGTCCCCGATTTATGGGAGATCTACTGATTTTGGTTATTTTCCCCCGATATCCCGATTTAGCGATCCTTGGGCGTAGTGTGAGTTTTTACTCAAGCTCATTCGCGTTAACGTAAACGTCAAAAACCTCTTTATTTGTCTAAAAATTGTCATGAAAGACCGTTTACGTTCTCACGATCAAATACGTTAAAAAGCTCGGCATAAACATACCTGTCTCTCGATTTTTACATTCAACTAATAGTCATAAATAAAAATGGAAAATAATATTCCAAATACGGCAACACTAATAGCAAGAACGGATTCGGTGGGCGGAATAGGTCCGCCGAACAACCGATCGTGTGTAGCAGGCACGGATTTCGTATGCAGCGTTAGTCCGCCGTACCAAATCCGAGCGTGTGTTACGGCAGCGGTGTCTCATCCCATACAAAAAAACCGTGCCGACGTTCTATACTGATTATTCTGATTATTTTTTGTAATCGTTCCGTTCCTTTCTATGAATATAGATGGTGATCTATCTATCGCCGTGGAACGGAACCGAAAGCGATCGATTTATAAAAAACAATCGGTATAATCAGATGAAAAACGCTAGTTACGTCGGCACGGTTTCTTTGTATGGGATGAGGCATCTGTATGCTAGTATTATATTATCTGTGGTTACAGCTATTAGGGTTAACATGATACCTCATGTACCTCATGATATACTAGATAGTAATAACTTAATTTGTAATTACTAACATAATAAAAGTTAGTACCTACTATTCAAGCATATTTTATTTAGAGTTATGCCAGTTACACCCCCGGTTTCTCAACCATCGATTATCGGGCTGTTAACGTAATCGACGAATAATATAATGATAGGTATTGAATAAGTTATAAGTGTGGACTCTAGATAACGTATAATGATAACGTACTTAATTAACAATAACTACCTATAAATACACTTAAATAAAAATAAAATTAAACTACGAACGCGTATAAAAGGGCAGGGGTCATAGGGCGTCAAAAAATGATAACGTAGTTGATTTCTTATATGATTCAGTATACCATCTATCTCCTTGCCAAATTTCATGGTAATGGTAAGAGACAAACAGACAAACTTTGCGTGACTTTTGAAACCCCTTGTTTTCACTTTTGATCTCATAGGTCCCCCTACCCTATCCTACCTACCTACCTACCTACCCTACCTACCAATCCACCTACCCTACCCTACGTACCCTACCCGATGCCCCTACTGTTATTTTCCTACTACCACACATACCAAACTACAGCCTAGCAACAAGTTTCTCCAGCGATAATAGAAGAGGTGGCGCGTGCATTTTGACCAGGGTCGGTCACCAGTATAAAGTGCTAAACTTAGGGAGATATTCCGTAATCAACGTAATTGAATGCTGCGCGATAGAATTGACAGCACACAACATTATTATTGTATGTATGTATAGGGTGCCCCAATATAATTTGGACAGATTTTTCGAAAATTTAAATAATATTTTGCATTTGCTGTGTTTATAATTGAATAAAAAAAAGATTGTCTTATGTGGGGACTTTAATATTAACTTGTTGAAAAGAAATAAACAAACCTTAGACTTCGAATATACATTGCTAAATTATAATTTAAAATTACAGTTTTCTCAACCAACTAGGCTAAGCAGTGCGACCTGCTTGGACAATATAGCGCATAATGTAAAAGGTTGTAAAGGAGAAATTATAGAATTGGGCCTGTCGGATCATACCGCACAACTTTTGAAATGTCCTGTTAAGAAGACATGTATCTTAAAGCGTTGGAAAATAAAAAGGCGGAATTACTGTCAAGACAATTTGGTGAAATTTAGAAATTGCACTAAGGGTCTTACTTTTTCGGACATATATACAACTGGCGACGTCAATGAGGCAAACGACCATTTTCTTGACCTATTCAGATGTTTTTACGATCTTTGCTTTCCGTGCGAAATAAAATCAAAATCAATTAATAAAAAATCTAAATGGATCACCAACAGTATTAGGAAATGCAGTAAAAGAAAACAGCACTTGCTATGGCAGTATAGAATAAATCCTACCCCAAAGAATAAAAAAACCTTTAAGACATATTCTGCAAGGTTTAAAAGAGTTATTACGTCAACACAAACATCACGAAATAACTACTTCATTAAGACGTCCAAAAATAAATCGAAAGCGACATGGACCATAATTAATAATTGTAAGACCTACTTCCCTAAATAACCAATAACTCAAATTCAAACAGGGACACAGAAAATCACGAACCCATTAAAAATAGCTCAGGCTTTTAACAATTTTTATATTAATCAGGTTACCAAACCAAAAAACGAACAAAACTATTCCAGAAATTAACGTACGTTCAAATACTTCAAACTCTTTATTTATGGAGCCGACCATACCTCAAGATATAAATAATCATATTAACTCACTTCGAAACACCAATAGTGTAGGTTATGACGGCATATATACTAAAGTTATCAAAGAAGTGTCTCATTACATAGCTCCACATCTCAGTCACATAATTAATATAAGTATTTCTAGCGGAATCTTCCCTGACAAATTAAAAACGTCAATAATTGTACCATTGCACAAAAAAAACGATAGGCAAATTATGTCAAATTATAGGCCTATCGCGTTGATACCCGTATTTTCTAAAATATTTGAGAAAGTTATTTATAAGTCCTTGTACAACTTCCTTGAGAAATCAAACATATTAGTAAACGAACAAAAGGGATTTCGTAAGCAGAAAACAATTAATATGGCTATACATGACCTGCTTCTCCCCATTTTGTCAAATGTAGATAAGCGAAATCCTGTATGTGCTATCTATATGGATCTAACTAAGGCTTTTGATTATGTGGATTATCCTATACTAATACATAAACTTGAAAAATATGGTATCAGGGGAAATATACTTGATCTCATTCGATCTTACTTAATGGACAGAAAGCAATTTGTGGAAATCACACGAATATCCTCAATTACCAGTTACGAGAAAAAATATCGTTCCGAAAGCGAGGTATTTAAATACGGCGTTCCTCAGGGTAGCGTGCTAGGCCCCCCCCTTTTTTTGCTCTACATAAATGACCTTCCGAGGCAAATAAACCACCCCATGGTACTATTCGCCGATGATAGCACCGTAATCATTAAGTGTGATGATCCCAATACTTATGAAAATGAAATAAATATGACATTAAATAGAATTATATCATGGTTTGACAATAATAATTTAATTATAAACTTAGAAAAGACTAAAATCATGCATTTTTATCAAAGGATCCCGAATAAAATCCTTGACATTAGCTACTTAGGGACAAAAATAGAACCAACTACTGCTACTAAATTTCTTGGTATTAATATAGACAACAATTTGACTTGGAGACCCCAGACAGACGAAATTTGTAAAAAGCTTAATAAATTTGCCTATGCTCTCTATAAACTATCAAAAATAGTGAGCCTAGAATCCATACTAACAGCCTATCACGGCTATGTCGCATCAACACTCAGATATGGCGTAATATACTGGGACAATTCAGTAGATAGACAACTCGTATTCAGGGCCCAAAAAAGATGTGTCAGAGCTATGTGTGGCCTTAAAGGCACAGACAGTTGTCAACCTTTTTTTATAAGTCTCAAAATTCTTACTTTGCCATCGCTTTACATATACGAAACAAATATGTTTGTCAAATCTAACATTTCACTATACAAAATAGCTGCTAAAAGTAACTACCGAAAATTACGCGATTAAAATAAGTCAGAACTCGAAGTGACTTATGGAAAAACTGCACTAATGAATAAAAATACCTTCTGTATGGCCATAAAAATATTCAACAAACTACCTGAAAAAATAAAAACATTAAATCGGGACACTTTCAAAACAGAACTATTAAGAATTTTGATAAATAAATGCTATTACTCACTACAGGAATATTTTGACGACAATTCTATAATTACTGCTTAAGAAAATTGTGAATCACCTCATCTATTTTTGACGATTTTGAATTTTGTATGACATTTGCATTAATATGACATGTAACGTAATCTATTTGACATTTTATATAATTTTATTTGAAACTGATTTTAATCTGTTTGACATTAGCTTTATTAAGATATGTAACTTAATCTATTTGACATTTTTAAATAATTTTAACTATTTGAAATTGATTTTAATCTGTTTGACATTAGCATTATTAAGACATGTAACTTAATCTATTTGACATTTTTATATAATTTTAACTATTTGAAATTGATTTTAATCTGTTTGACATTAGCATTATTAAGACATGTAACTTAATCTATTTGACATTTTTTATATAATTTTAACTATTTGAAATTGATTTTAATCTGTTTGACATTAGCATTATTAAGACATGTAACTTAATCTATTTGACATTTTTATATAATTTTAACTATTTGAAATTGATTGTATTTTAAAATCGACAATGTTAATTGTAATATATTTGTACGCCTCCGTGCAAAACATAGAGGATCTACCTATCTGTAACATCTCGCACACTGTTGTAATTTGACCTATGTTTACAAATAAAGCATTCATTCATTCCTTCATTCCTAATTTAGCCTATGTCCTTCCTCAGTGATCCATCTATCTCCTTGCCAAATTTTATTTAAGTCCGTTTAGTGGCTGAGGCGTGAAAAGGTAACAGACAGACAGACAGACAAACTTTCATATTTATAATATTAGTATGGATAACATAATTATACATAGTTTTGTTAACTAGGTACTTACTATTATTAAAGTGTCAACAATGCCAAAAAAGAAGATTATAAGCCGGCATTCATAAAATAGAATGATGTCAGATAGAATTAAGCAAAAAATACAATATATCTTCTTCTTAATTAAATCATACAATGTAACAAAAAAAAAACAAAATAAAAAATAGTGTCAAAAAGTGAAATAAATCATGTCTTATATAATTATTATCTTTATTAAACAATAACGAAATGGATTTATTTGAATAAACTTCGCCGTTGGTAGCACTTTTGCACCTGACCGGGTTTTGTTCATTTTAAAAAAATAGTTACTAGCTTCTGCAAGTGGCTTCGCTCGCGCTAAAGTTGAGCAACATCCGATACCGATTCATATTAATGAGTACAAATAATAATCCTGTCTTATAGTATTATCAATCATGCATGTTCGTTAACCCTAAAATGCCGACTTCGTCGTTCAAACCCAAATCACTTGATCATGATTAAGCCTGCGATTGATAAAAATATTATAGGTCTTTAGCTATAAATTTGGCGTTTTTTTATGAAACGTAAACAGTTAACGTAATTTATTTTAGCAATATTGTTTTGATGCTAACGTCGAAAGCTGCTGCTAATTCAGCCGTAGATTCAGTATCATCAGATTCCACAATCGTCAGTCCTTAATTCGTCATTGTCGACTAAAGTTTTCGGACGACCGCGGGCCAAATTTTTAGGCCGAAATTGCCAGAACGGAAACGGGCAAACCAATAACAGGTGGTGCCTTCGTTTGTAGTGTTCGCTCTGTAGGTACGCGTTGCTGCCTCGATGGTACTCATATTCCATAATTACACGTTTTTTTTAACGTATAACGCTAATCAACAAACAAATGAATAATTTTGAAAAAAAAAACATGTTTTTTAAATAAATTTAATTTGTAACTAGCTGTGCCCGCGGCTTCGCTCCCATCATCTGCCTGCCAACCCTACCATACTAACCAGCCTGCCTGCCTAGCCTACTCCACATACTCAATAATATACATACTACTTACCAATTTATTTTTCTAGTGTCATTCTTTCGCGTAAAATCTTAACACCGCGATTCAGAAAATTACTTTAAATGCAAAACGCCATCTATTGAATAGCGAGTTCAACTGTCCGAGTAACTGGATTGCGTGAGCTGTGATAATTTTACTTCTTGAACACTTTAAATTCATCTAACTTTTGATAGAGTGAACCGATTGCGATGAAACAAAAACTAAGTAATTCTTCAAGATAAGCACAATTTTTATGTATAAAAGTTATCTACATTGGTTTCGTACATTTAACGTGATGCGTGCACAAATAAACAGACAAACAGACAAAAATGCCAAAAATGCTAGAAATGGGTTCTGTTGGTTATCCTTTAACACCCTGGCTATTTTTTTTGGATTTTTTTTCGATGTACAAAAAATATTTTTCTACAGATATATTATATGTATTGATTGATTAGAAATCTTACCCCGAGTTTCTCATATCAAAATTATCGTAGAATTAATGTGACAAATTGTCAAGCACGCGTTATGTGGTGTGATTGGTTGAATGAATTTTCAACAGCCAATCACAGTAGATAACGCGTGCTTGACAATTTGTCACATTATTTCTGCGATAATTTTAAGCTGAGAAAGTCGGGGTTAGCCAAAGAAAAAATATTTTGATTTGAAATGGCCAGTGCTGCAGAATGGCAATTAATTGGTCAATTGGTCTTTATCTATGTAAAGACCTAATATTAACGCACCTCAAAATAATGATAAACAGCAAAACTCATAGAAACCCTGAAAATAGAAACAGTTCTTTACGACATTTTTACGATTCTAACCTACTATTTGTAGTTAAAATATTTATTTGCAATAAAACTATAAAAACGGTTTCGATAAAATGGCTCGTCGAACGGTGCTTCAATTGTTTAGTAAGTCTTATTTACCTACTCACTTGCATAATACTTATACAACTCAAGTTCTGTACGTTATACAGAATGTAACAAAACGGTGCGGTCCGGTTTAAAAACTTCATTCATCACATCATCAGCCTATTAATGTTCCTACTGCTGGGACACAGGCTTCTTCAGGGAATGGGCCGTAAGCCACCACGTGGGCCCAGTGCGGGTAGGTGGATATCACATGTCTTCGAATTTTTGGTTCTAGGACATGCCGGTTTCGTCATGATGTTTTCCTTCACCGTTTTGAGAGCAGTGGTGATGAAATAATCTCACACATAATAACACTGCTCTCGCTTGCTAAATCAAACTTCTTTTGCCCATATAAAATTAACAACTTTCGCCAAAGAAGCCGAAGTCACTGACAATGCCGGAAAAAAAATATCTCCCATACTTACAAACTTTTGTAGGTTGACGACAACTCTGTATGAAAAATCGAAATTATTTTTTGGGAACTCTCTATGACTTCCTTTGAGAAAGTTGTCCATATAAATGATCAGAAGCAGTTTTTAAAATACTTCCTGTTACTCACTGTAAAACGTTTGCTTTTTCTTCTACAGTTTTAACAATAATTAACATCGAACAAATCGAAGTCAGAGCTCTCAACAAGACAGAAAATTTGGAAAACTCGGTATGCATTGTGAATAAAACATCAGTTTACAAACGCTCAGAAAAAGCCAGCAAAACTAACAGAAATGATACAGTGCTTATCAAGAAAACATATACCGACTATGACCAGCAAAGCGATACAAATCTTGACTCAAAATGTGATATTTTGACAAGAAATAAACATAACCTTAAGAATAACCATATAAGTAACGAAGAAACCGATTCTGACAAATCACAAGAAAAAGAAAGTGACGAAAATATTACATCAAATACAAAAATAACAACCACCTCTGAACTAACTTCTTTGTACAATAGAAAAAAGTTTTCGGATGAAAAGAAACTTAGTGAACATGCCGACGACGTTTATTCAAATAACATAATACTGGTAACTATGGGACAGAAAACAGCCATCGAAAAAATCAAACAAGAAAGCGCAACAGAACTTGACAAAAATGACGAATCATCTTTGCATAACAATGCGGGCAAAAAGAACCGCCCCACTGTTCAGCTACGGAAACGTTTGACAGTTAGGCATCACACTACCAAAGTAAGTGCAACTGAAGCAATGGCAGATAAGCTGTTAATTCCAAAAACAACGCACAGTTGGGGTAATGAAGTTAACGATATAATATGTAAAACGAAATATTGTGACTATAATCATAGATCTATCGAAAAAATATCACGAGAAAACGATATACATAGACTAAATAGCCGAGATGAAACTAAAACAGTATCGAAACGTGCCAATAAATTAAAACATCGTTATAGTAAAAGGAATAGGGCATTCAAAGGCACAACACTACTAGAGAATATGTCTAAATCTAAATATAGCGATCTTTCTGACACACTTTCGAAGGACAATGAAATGTATAAGCAAGAACAAGTTGATGAATCAGTAGAAGTCCCAGTATCACAAGTGAAATCAAAACGAAAACTTAAAATCACTCATAATTTCCAAACAAAGAATAAGAATAAATTAACAAAAAAAGTTACTGACAAAGCAAAACATAAATCAAAAACCAAGCACCGTTTCGACAAAGTAAAACCTAACAAAGATAAAAAGAAACTGACACTCAATGACAAAACAAAAACACATACTGATTTACGCAGTGGTGAATCAGGCAGTATCAATTCTGAAGATACCTTGAACCTAAATGAAGCAGACA
Organism: Orthosia incerta; assembly: GCA_948252205.1. Lineage (NCBI taxonomy): Eukaryota > Metazoa > Arthropoda > Insecta > Lepidoptera > Noctuidae > Orthosia > Orthosia incerta. The sequence continues at coordinate 5,623,312 of OX411767.1, forward strand.
CCCAAACACAAGAAAATCAGGTTATGAAGGAAATACAAGATTCGTCCAAAGACCATTTTCTAAACAAACCAATACGTCCATTTTACGTTTCATCAACAACACCTACTACAAATCAAATAGCTAAAAATCATCCAATAAAACAAGATGTACAGAAAAATGAAAACAATGATACAGAAATACTATTAAATGATCTAAATTCGATTTTGAAAGAAAACAGTGATTCGGCAAAAAAAAACACCGATATAAATAAAATTATTAATCGTTTAGCCTCGTCAAAGTTATTCGATTTCATAACAGAAAGGTTAGCTGGTCATATGCTAAAGAAATTGCAAAATAGTCAGATATTTCAGAATAATTTTAGGGTGAAAAATGTGAAACCTGAGAAAGTTGAACACATCGAAATATTGTTTAAAAGAGACGGAGATATGGTTATGATGAATCGAGAAAATTTAATAGAATAAGAACACGAATTTAGTGTGAAAAAGTATTCATGCAATAAGATACTCGTTTACTATTAATAATATTAGTATATGTACACCGTGAAATTTAATTGGTTGTTTTCCCGCGGCAGAACGACTTGCCTTAAGGAGTACTTTCGAAGCATAGAGTTAAAGTAAAAAAATAACGATGTTTTTGTTTTAAAATAATTTAAAAAATATTCATCAACTCGAAAAAGTGAGTAACAATAGTAACTTGTAGGTACTAGGTACTACTCGCGTCACCACCCGCAAAGAAAAGCGATGCACAAGATAATGTTCAAACCAAAATAAACTCTCGCACGTAGTGATACGTCATAAAATAGTTTGCACGGAACAATACAAAAAATCGCCGCGAAGCCGACAAAGAAAATACCGATTTAGAAATGTTCAAAGTAAAATTAGCTCTCGCGTGTAGTGATAAGGCATAAACTAGCCTGCGCGCAACAATATCAAACGAAGCCGCCAGCGCCTATTTTACCTGTGCGGCGCGCGCGGCTGTGACCCTGACCTACTTAGTTTTTCCGCGAATATCGTACGCGCAGCACGCGTCATCGCTGTAAACTGCAATGGATCGACATTACAAGTACAGCAATGCGGAGTACGTCGCTATGGTGCAGTTGTATGCTAGGGCTGATTATGACTCCCATGCTGCCCGGCGACTTTACGCAGAGCGGCAACACTTGAAGTCGCTCCGTCTTCGCGGGGTTCTGAACCCCCAAGTCCCATCGCCACGGACGATCGTAGCGGCGACACAGCGGCTACTAGATCATGGACAGTTCGACACACCGGCACATGCACAGGGCAGAGGTCGACCGGCCATTATTTTGCCAGCGCTCGACGAGGAGATCATCGAGTACTTCCAACGGGATCCTCGTCGAAGTACGCGCCAGGCCGCTGCAAGGTTTGGCGTAAGCCAGTACTACGTCTGGAAACTCCTTAACTCTGAAGGACAGCATCCTTAACATTTTCGCGGAGTTCACGCTCTCCACGAAAATGACCCCCAGAACAGAATTGCGTTTTGTCAGTGGTTGATCGACAACCAAGATAAGAACATTTTGTGGACGGATGAAGCAACTTTTACGCGAGTTGGAATCTTCAACCAGCGTAACGAACATTTTTGGGCTTTTAATAACCCACATGTTATTCGCGAGTGTGCGCATCAAGTGCGTTTTAGTGTTAATGTGTGGGCCGGCATAATTAATGGCCACGTCATAGGACCGCATTTCGTGGCAGGACACTTAACAGGTGGAACCTACCTGGAAATGATACGCAACATTATCCCGGAATTATTGGACGACCTTCCGCTAGCGGTGCCCATGGACAATCTCTAGTTCTCTACTATCAGCAAGACGGGTGCCCGGCTCATTATCACCGCGCCGTGCGAGAGCACTTGAACTTGGTGTTTCCCCAGCGCTGGATCGGACGCGGCGGGCCAGTGCCTTGGCCATCACGAAGCCCGGACCTAACACCGTTAGACTTTTACTTGTGGTCTGAGCTCAAGCGCCTAGTGTATCGTGAGGAACACGTAAGTCGCGACGCGTTAGTAGCTGCGATAGTGGACGCTTTTAATATCGTACGTGAGGACAGAGACACCTTAATTAAATTAAAAGAAAACCAAATAAAACGTGCGCGATTGTGTGTACAACGGAATGGCTTACACTTCGAACAATTACTCCGTTATATAAGTTTTTAAACTGTCATGGTCACTAACACTAACATTAACATTAAAAGCGGGATATTTACCATGTTTACTGTTTGTTGCGAGTTCCCGATATTTCGGTGCTGTTGCAAGCACCATGATCACGGATAAACTGAAAGTCATTGCGGGTGGGTGTTTATGAGGAGACAAAACGGTCTACCCTCTTTCTTGTTCGTTTTTTGCACTCAGTACCGCTACCATTGTCACTCACAACTCGATTCTGTTCCCGACACACGAAACTCACTGTGTCCGATCGCGAACTTTTTTCTGCACTTTTTCGGGTTTTGCACAGCTGAACGACTGGATTCCAAGCTCTCGACAGTTGAAACCCATCCTCCCGGTTGAAATTTTTATATTTTGTAATTTCGATGGCTTCCCTCACCAGTCTAGGGATATAGTGGCGTTCTGTCGAAATGACCTGAGGGTTATGTAACTCAATCCAGTGGTTCAATCCTGATTCCAAAAGATGTTGAGCTATGGCCGATTTTTGGGTGTCGTTGTTTTTTACCGCCCTGATATGCTCTGAAATTCGACAAGCAACCGTACGCTTCGTCTGACCGATGTATGACTTACCACAACTACAATCTACTTTATAAACACCGGGCTTTTCCAGCGGAAAGTTGTCCTTCGGCGAACGCAGCATCTGTGACACTTTTCTGAAAGGAGTGAAGACAGTCTTTACGGCGTATTTCCGAAGAATGTTAGCAACCTTATCTGTCACTCCCCTCACGTACGGCAAAAATGCTGGCTGCCTCTCAACCTCGCACTTCCGGTGCTTACAACCAGTTTCTTGTTTAGGTTGTGCAGTCTTCCCCGTATATCCATTTCTCTGTAGGACCCTCTGCACATGTGTTAGCAAAAAACGAACAAGAAAGAGGGTAGACCGTTTTGTCTCCTCATAAACACCCACCCGCAATGACTTTCAGTTTATCCGTGATCATGGTGCTTGCAACAGCACCGAAATATCGGGAACTCGCAACAAACAGTAAACATGGTAAATATCCCGCTTTTAATGTTAATTACTCCGTTACCGGGAAGTGTAAGTACCTACTCGTACTTTTGTAAATAGTAAACATTTAAAAGTAGTTTAGTTGATTACAATTATTGTAAATAAGTTGATTCAAATTTTTTAAATACGCCTCAAATACTTTTTTAAGTATCTAATTCAGAAAATTCGTTTTCTTAGTTAATTTTTCTTAGTTTTCTTTTTAATTTAATTTTGTGTTCAATAAATTGCAGATAAAAAAGTATTTATGACGGTCCTAAGCCCGTAGGGAAGGGAAAATTTGAATAACATGTTGTATAACAGCTGATTGAAAAACACGTGGGTCAACGGCCCCATGGCCTTTAATAGTAACACTAGACGTAACATGTATTGTAGGTACCTACTATTGGTGTGGCGTCACACGCGGCACGCGCCGCCGCCGTCAAAGAAAAGCGATGCATAAATGGTCAAACCAAAATAAGCTCTCGCACGTGGTAATACGGCATAATAGTTTGCACGCAAAAATACAAGAAGCCACCGCTAAGCCGACAAAGCAAATACCGATTTATTAAATGTTTAAAGTAAAATAAGCTCTCGCGTGTAGTAATACGGCATAAACTAGCCCGCGCGCAACATTATCAAACGGAGCCGCCTTCGAACCTAATCCTTTCGACGGTCAATGCCACCACCAACGACAACGGGTCAACGCCCCGCTGTCGTTCGGCCGTAGATATTGGGGTATTACTATTGGTTCGTGATCGCTTTCGAGTTAAGTTTTTCACAATGTTAAATATGCCAGTTTTTGTTTCTAATATTTTACATAACTACAAAACGATTGTATTACATAGAAAAAACCATTTCGCTGCGGGAAAACAACCATTTAAATTTCACGGTGTATATTATATCAAATCTTTATTTAATAGTACCTTATATTTCAATACTTTCCCGCGGGATTTTATATGAAGGCCGAAAATATATCCTCATTCCCATCTACAGTTATTATTTTTGTGATTTTATGTGACAAAATAATAATAAAATGAGTATTTGCATATTTTTGATATAACATCAACATTACATCGACATTTTTCCAAAAGTTTCTATGGGAGGTAATCTATGCATTAAATAAAATACTTTTTTGCAAAAAAATACTACCGACTTCCAAATGAAAAAGTACAAAGTGAAAAATTACTTTATTTTTGGAAGTCGGTGTCTTTCGTAGGTACTAATTTTTTGCGATATAGACACCGATTTCTGAAAATAAAGTTATTTTTCACTTTGTAGTTTTTTATTTGGAAGTCGGTAGTATTTTTTTGCAATAAAGTATTTTTTATTTTACCCTTTTTAGTTGTACCTACCTATTAGGCAAGTTGTTTAGTAAGTACCTATAACGCCAGAATAGATTACCCGAATAACATGAAAGTTGAACATAATCGGTGAAATGAGATATCTACGTACCCCTTTCGAGCGTACTGGCGTGATGTTATGTTACGAAATGGTATAAACAATAAACAGACATGCGATTGCAGCAATCCCGAGAGATTTGCCGTTATTTATTGAAGAGTTCTGTTGCATATCTCCGAATTTCTACATTAGATCTTCACCAAATTAAAATGGGACCAGTTTCGGAATATATTCTTTCAAACAAAAAAAGAATTTGCAAAATCGGTTTACAATTGACGGAGATATCTTTTTTTTAATTATCTATAGGCTTGCGCTTGACCTGACTGATGGTAAGCGATGATGTGGTCGACGGTGAAGCACGCATGCCTAGAAAAAACCCATTCACTCTTGACTTAAAGACCCCTAGATTGTAGCTATGGGGAAACATAGACTCCGGCAGGGAATTCCACTCCTTAGCTGTACGCATAATAAAAATGTCCCAAAAACGTTTTGTGCGTATGGGTGGGATGTCCACCATGTACCGATGACGCATCGCCGTACGTCTGGTAGTCCGATGATGGAACGGGCTGGGCGGAATCAAGTCATGCAATTCCATCGCACACTCCCCGAAATGTAATCGATAAAAACCGACAAACTGGCAACTCGGCGACGATGTTCAAGGTTTTGGAGCTTTGACTTGACCAGTGCCTCATTGCCGATGAGTCTCTTGGCCCGCTTTTCAATCGACTCTAGTGCATCTAGCTGGTATTTGGCAGATCCGTCCTAGAGATGAGAACAGTACTCCATGCACGATCGAACTTGCGCTTGATACAAGTTGAGCAGCTGTTCCGGCGTGAAGTACCTTCTCACCTTCGCAAGGATCCCCAACTTTTTGGCAGCCAGCTGAGCCTTTGCCTCAATATATGGCCCAAAATTGAGAGTCGATATCAACGTAACGCCAAGAAGCTCAAGATGGTCCGTTATTGGCACGGTTACATCACGGAAAGTCGGAGCCGGGTGAAATTGGCTCCTTTTAGCGGGAAAAAGACACGCCTGGGTTTTAGCAGCATTAAACTTGACCAGATTGGCATCGCCCCATTCGGAGACTGCCTGCAAGGACAGGTTCAAACGCTCCACCATGACGTCACGGAGAGACCGGATCTGCGGCCCGGTGGCCCGTGCGTTGGACAAGTATATCTCAACAACAGTGCTGTCGTCTGCATACCCAAAGGTGCCGGGTTTTAGCAGATCGTTAATGTGCAACAAGAATAATGTTGCTGAGAGTACCGACCCCTGAGGGACCCCGGCATTAATATCCAATTGGTCCGAAGAGCAGCCATCGATAACCACTCGAATGGACCGATCTCTCAGGAAGTCTGCAATCCAATCACACAGACCACCGGGCAGACCGAATGAAGGAAGCTTACCGATAAGGCTTTCGTGCCAGACCCTATCGAAAGCCTTCGAGATGTTAAGGGAGACGGCAAGCGCGTCCCCGTGCCTCGCGATGGCCTCACTCCATATGTGAATGGCATACGCTAGAAGATCCCCAGTAGACCGATTTCGGCGGAAGCCGTATTGGCGGTCGCTAAGGATATCGTTAGTTTCTAGGTATGCCAGGAGCTTAGTGTTAAGTACACGCTCGGACGTGGACGTTACAGAGTTTTCCAATCTCATATGAAAGGTGGAATAGGCGTGTCATGATAGGAGACAATTCAGGCGCACAAGTTTAAAGTACAATTGCTGGTATCCCGTCCGGGCCACTAGCCTTGTTCAAGTCAAGGTTACGCAGCACCCTACAGACCTCCCTCTGACGGATGCGAATGTCCGACATACTAAAAAGATGACTCTACTTTAGCCAGCCTGAAACCTGGTTGAATTAATTGGTCCCTATTTCTAGTAACATAATTATGTCGATCGCTGTTTTTACTAAAAAGATGTATATTCTTTCTAAGGACCATGATGTTTTCGTAAATATATTGACAATCTACAGTCATGATGTTAATGTCCTTAAACAGTTCCCTTAGAGAATCTCGCCGGCGAAGATTGTATATCGCTCTGATGGCTCGTTTTTGCAGAATGAAAATTGACTCAATGTCTGCAGCCCTTCCCCATAGTAAGATACAGTGCGACATAAAAGAGTAGAAATTAAATGAGGGCGCCACAATCGCTCAGATAGCAACCCAGTTAGTACGACTCAGCTGATCTTGATACTTGAATAGTATTATTTATTTATTGGGAATTAAAAATGAGTAAATATATTATATTTATTAAATATTTAATATGTAGTAGTAATAAAACAACAATTTCACAAAAAATAAGTATTTTTAATAATCAATTGCTTTCCATATAAACTTAGATATAAACTAAAATTAATAAAATAAATTAATCTAATAAATCAAAATCTAAATACTCTACAAATTCCATGGGACCACTTAAGTTCGTGTAGTCTATTTTAAACTCTGGATTCGTCACTGATTTCTGAACCACTCTCATCGTCACTGCTGTCTGCACATTTTGACGACCCTTCATGTGTTTAGCTGGTGTTGATTTCCCACCGTTTTCAATCATTTCCACCGTTTTCAATGCCGTGTTGCACGATTCTGCGCACTCTGCTTACAGAAACACCTAAAACAAGCAAATAAAAGAGTCACTGTCAGTCCGACGAAAGAAGTTCCGCGGTAAATAAACTTGAATATATTTTAAAATTGTTTGTTTCCATTTAGTCGATTGCATCAACAAATATAGCAATGCAAAAAAAAAAATTCGTATCCGCAATAAATTACATTAATTGTTTTTGCCTTACTATCAACGTTGTTAAGTCGCGCTATAACTACAACGGTATTTGTTTACCTTAGCATAACCTCAAAAATATAGACAAATAATTTGTAAATGATATGTTGTTCGAAAATTTAGCTCCCTGAATGTATTAATGGTTTGTTATTAACGTTTAGCGTAACTTTCAATAGTTACGTACCAGTAAAATCTGCTGTACGATGGTAAACATCTTCTAAGTTGCATAGAAGCTTCCCATCTTGGAATTCGGCTGTACACCACATATAAACTTTGTAAACTATATCACGGGCACCTCCGCGAATTACCTTATTCATGATTTGCCACTGTTTTTCTGTCCACACTCAGAAATATCACACAAAAACCAAAATTCTTACGAAAATCGAAACCGATCGAGAAAAATTGACAGCTCAAGTACTCATTTTAGATGTTGCCAGAAAATGAAAACTTTTAGTTCCCAAATATTTAATTTCTACTCTTTTATGTCGTACTGTACCGTAAGACATGATACTATGAAAATAACTAAAATAGACCAGCCTCGCGGTATCTACATCAGTAAACTGACGAATCCTTCCAACAGCATAAGCTGCCGAACTTAGCCACCCCGCAAGGGATATCAAATGAGGACCCCATTGCAACCTCGGGTCAAGCGTGATCCCCAGAAAAACTGCTTTATCGACGAATTCTAGCTTCTCATTGTTTAATATAATGTCACAATCATAACTTTTGACATTAGGCAAGGCAAATTTTAAACACTTCGTTTTTTTATTTTAGCATTTAAAACTAAATTATTAGCAGTGAACCAATTTTGAACTTGCCGCAAGGCATTATTAGTATCAGTAACGTCCATCCTCTGTAAGAGTATGGAACGTGTATTGAATAATAAGCTCCTGGCATACCTAGAAGACAACGACCTCCTTAGTGACCGCCAATACGGCTTCCGCCGAAACCGGGCAACTGGGGATCTTCTAGCGTATGCCATCCACATCTGCAGTGAGGCCATCGAGAAGCACGGGGAGGCGCTTGCTGTCTCCCTTGACATATCGAAGGCCTTTGATAGGGTCTGGCACGAGAGCCTTATTTGTAAGCTTCCTTCCTTCGGTGCCTAGTGGTCTGTGTGACTGGATTGCAGACTTCCTGAGGGATCGGTCCATCCGAGTGGTAATTGATGGCTGCTCGTCCGGTCAGTTAGCTATTAATGCCGGAGTCCCTCAGGGGTCAGTGCTCTCGGCAACATTGTTCTTGCTGCACATTAATGAACTGCTAAAACCCGGAACCTGTGTATGCAGACGACAGCACTGTTGCTGAGAGATATGTGTCTGGCGCACGGGCTACCGGGCCTCAAATTCGGTCTCTTCGGGAGGCCATGGTTGAGCGCTTGAACCTCTTTGGAGGCAGTCTCCGAATGGGGCAATACCAATCTAGTCAGTTTCAATGCTGCTAAGACCCAGGCGTGTCTTTTTTCCGCAAAAAAGAGCCAATTCCACCCGGCTCCATCCTTCCGTGGTGTAACCGTGCCGATAACGGACCACCTTGACCTTCTTGGTGTTACGTTGACATCAACCCTCTATTTTGGTTCATTCATTGAGGCAAAGGCTCAATTGGCTGCAAAAAAGTTGGGGATCCTTGCGAAGGTGAGACGGTACTTCACGCCTGAACAGCTGCTCAACTTGTATAAAGCGCAAGTTCGGTCATGCATGGAGTACTGCTCTCACCTCTGGGACGGATCTGCCAAGTACCAACTAGATGCACTTGAGTCGATTGACAGGCTCTTGGCCCGACTTATCGGCAACGATGCGCTGGTCGAGTCAAAGCTCCAGAGCCTTGAACACCGACGACGAGTTGCCAGCCTGTCGGTTTTCTATCGGTTACATTTCGGAGAGTGTGCGATGGAACTGCACAAATTGATTCCGCCTAGCCCTTTCCATCATCGGACTACAAGACGTACAGCAATGCGCCATCAGTACATGGTGGATATCCCACCCATACGCACCAAGCGTTTTGAAAAATACTTTCATTGTGCGTACAGCTAAGGAGTGGAATTCCCTACTGGCGTCTTTGTTTCCTGATAGCTACAACCTAGGGGTCTTCAAGTCAAGAGTGAATAGGTTGCTTCTAGGCAAGCGTGCTTCACCTTCGACCACATCATCACTTAACATCAGGCGAGATAGTGGTCAAACGCGAGCATATAAAAAAAAAAAAAACTTTTATGGGGTACTGTATAAAATGTTACAATAAAATACCTTCCCACATTCTAGAACTGAATGAGGCGAAATTCAAAACTTGTATAAAACGCACACTATGCAGGCAGGCATATTATAGGTTGGGGGATTACATCGCTTGTACGGGCAGTAACTCCGTACACTGAGATGTAGTATGTAGGTGGACGAATCACACGGGATGTGGTACAGGAAATAAAATCACTGTTATGTGTCCGTAAATGATTGACAGTTTATTATTAAAAACATTAAATTATATAATACATAAAGTAGGTTACTAGTAGTGGGCGCGATAGCCTAGTCAGCTAATGTACACAAGTAATCGGTGTATTACCAAATGCTTGTTCAGGTAAAAACTAAAACAATACAAATCATGTGGCGATGCTCGTACATCCTGCCAACTATAAAAAAAACAAATAATAAGTAGAAATGCATTATTAAAAAGTAAGGAAAGTATGTAAAGAAAGTTTTTAGAAGTTGTTACGTTCGCCGCTGACTGATATTGGTGATGTTTCGCGATCCACCTTGTTGCTGTTAGGAAGATGTCCGATGTCCTCTTCTATTATCTGCGTATCGGCCATTATTTCTTCTTCTCTAGGAAGATGCCGTTGAGTAGGTCTTGGTACCATCTCAATCTCCTCCTTGTGCGCTTGCGTGGCTATTCTGCTTACTTGAGGTCGACGGAGGCAGCGTGTTTTTATTTTAATGTATACCCATATGCTGAATATTGTTGAACAGGTTATCATAAAGCCGTACAGGACGTAGTGATGTTGCTCCGCATCCACAGATTTAACCATTTGGATGTCTTGTTGTTCTTTGACTAGTTCAATTTTTCTCTTAAGACCTTTTAGTTGTTCTTCATGTGTTTCTATCTCCATGTTTGTTAAGTTTGTAGGTTGACTATTGCCTGTTAATAGGTCGTTTAGGTTTATGTCTGGTATGTAGATTTCTTGCTCATTTCCTAATTCCATTGTGCTTTGCATATTGTAGTGCGAATGAATCAGGTGTTTATCGCCGCGCATCATGCAACCTGTCGCTAAGGTGATTGTGCCTGTATTACGTAGTGTTTGTGACGTAATTCCAGCTGGACAGAAAATGCGCACAGTGCATTCCTCGCAACACGTAAACAACCAAGCCCCCTTGCTGTTTAGCTTTTTCCATTCATTGTTGCAACTTGATACCTCAGTGCGGCAATTTGATACTCCTCGGTTGTTTATGATGTCTGCTTCGCACATTTTTGTGGCTGTTTTGATACCATATATAGGTAAGTCAAGGTTGCATAGCAGCAGCTGATTTGTATTAACTTGTGTGCATGACGAAAGATGTTGTTGATCCAGCGGTATCATCAGGTCCATTTTCAAGTTCACGGCTATGTATTTTGTTGTTGGTATTATGTTTTTCATGGAGGCTCCCTTTATGTGGCGGATTGGGATGATTTCGGTTAGTTCATATTGTTCGTCTGCTACTAACGGGATTTTTACTTCGAAAATAATAAAATCTTCGGTTAGTTTTCCTTGCACACTTGCTAGCTTATACATTTCCCGTATACACTTGAACTTGTTTGAGCAGGGTAGTGATAAGCCTTTTGGTACTTGTCCTGATATTATGTTCAACTGTTTTTCGAAAGCATCGGGTTTCAGCAAGTGAGTGTCGACTTTGCCGTGGCGAAGATCTGTAACTAGGTCGATCAACATGTCTTGTATTCTCCGCAAGTTTGCTACCATCATGTTTGCGGCAAGTGCAGTAGCAGTGAGGAAAGTGACTTGGTCTTGTTCTGTTTTCAGTTGTTGAAGCGATTCTCTGAGACTTTTGTTGATGACGATGAACTGTCGGTTCATTACTTGCTCGTTCCTCTTCAGGAGGTTGTACTCCCCTTCGATTATTGAAGTATGTTGTTTGTACAGATTAAACAAGTGGTCTTCATTGCTGTGCAGTAGTTTGATGTCGTTGTTGTATTTATCGGCAAATTTGTCATCAAGTACACCAAAGAGAGAGTTGGCAATGTTTCCAATTCCGTTAATGAGACCTCGCTTACTGCGTCTTCCGTGTTCAGATTGTAGTACTTCGTTGTAGTGTTTGAGTTCGTTTAGTTCGTGCTCGAATTGTGTGGATATAGTTAAGTACGCTATGTTTCATTGACAAAGTCCGTGTAGTTGTTGAACGTATTGTTCAACGACAGAAATACTCTTCCAGTAAGTCGTCATTTATTTATTTTTTTATTTATTTATTTATTTTAACCTTATCACATTAATCTTTACAGGATTACACCCAATACGATAAATGCGCTTATCCTAAGTAATCTAATTACATATTAAATATCTAAACTAATTTAATGTTAATTAGTTTACAAACAAATTTTATCTATAACAAATTTTAAACAATGCACTCCTTGTGAATTCACCCAGAGTACAGCAGAATAGATCGGTCTCAATAGCCACAAGTCATGTTGTAATAAACCACCAGCCTCCATTCGTCTTGTATTATCTGTAGGTCTGCTGCTTTGTCAAAGTATACAAGACGGGTAGGGTCGAGGGTTGTTACATTGACGAGTTGTTGCATGGATGGTGTCACACACGTCACCATAAGTACTAGTAACGTGCTTAGGTACTTGAGGACGTTACAGTTCGAAGCACCCTTCCGTTCCTGTTTAGAGCTCCCCCGACCTTGTCGTTGTGATGTCGATGAAGTCGCCTCTCTTTGTTTATTATCCGTGTCCATCCATTGCGTTTTGTAGCGATGACAGGTTACACATTGGTTCTTGATTGGTTTCATGCCGCCAAATTTCCAATATTTGTTATGTAGGTGTCCCAAAGTAAGCCTGGCACCGCCGTGGAGAGTGTTCTTGTGGGCTTGGTCAATCAAGAGTTCTGATCGGTTGTGGTTGTTTGTTAAAATGATCTGATGTTTTTGTGAGTTATTTAACTTGGCATGTTCAAGTGTTTCTCCTACTTGAAGGTTGCATTGCGCGTCTAGCATTGGGCTCAAACTCAAAAGTTTGCTTGTGGCCCGTACCTTGTTATGGTTCTGTAGGTGCGCTGTATCATCGCCAAAGGTATTGTTCTGTGCAGTTTTCACGAGTAGGGTTTGAGTCAGCACTATGTCTTCTGTAGTTAAATGTGACAGGCGTTTGGCTGTTGTTGCGTAGCGTGAGTCGTTTATGAATCGTAAGATCCAGTCCATGACTCGGGTTGCATAGGTTATTGAACTGTATTTTTGCAGTAGTTGCTCGATGAGTGGCGCGTGTGTTGTTTGTATTGCGCAAGTGTGACCTCGTTTCCTTTGCTCTTCGTTTGTAGTAAATATTCCTTGTTTGGGTATGTAGTTGTTTTGAAGCCAGGAAGGGGTGGTCCACCACAGTTCGTGACCTATTAAATCGGATGGTGAAATGCCTCTGCTTGTGTAATCTGCAGGATTGTCTTCGGACTTGACCTGTTTCCATAAGTTGGGTGGAGTTCTTTGTGTATCTCTAGCCATACGTTTTTCTAGCGGCTTGAATTGCGCGACTGCTTGTGGCTTTGATCGTCCCATACTTTGTTCGAGGTTGGTCTCCATGGGGCTTTTAACTTCGTGTAGCCCGTCTTCTAGTCTTTTTGTTGTGTCAGTAGACAGTCTCTCGCAGTACTCCTTTTCGACATTCGTGGACTTGTCGTCTGATGGTATCTCCGCAGTTTCCCAAAAGCGGGAGATGTCGTTAGTGTCCACCACGACATGGCAGTTGAAAGTATTTATGTTTCCAACTAGTACCCAGCCAAGCTTGGTTTGTTGGGCTATAGGTGCGTATATGTCTCCTCGAATGATACTGCTCATGACTATGTCGCCATATACTCCGGCATCAAGTAGAATGTCAATCGGCCTTGATAAGTTGTATTGTGGATCGGCCAGGTTAATATTTTCTATGTGTGGCCAATCTTGTTTTTCGAAGGAATAGTTAGGTAGATTGTTGAGTAGTTTGGTCATTACTAGTGCCGGCGTCGAGAACTGGTAATCTCCGTAAAGGGACTCACAGTCCAACTGAACGGTTCCGTTGCTCTGGCTGGCAGATGTGCCGATTCCCGACACCGTTGAGTTGTGGTTGCGTCGCGGAAGGCCAAGTCGTTGCACAGCTGATTCTGTTATAAGGTTCAGTTGGGAGCCTTGGTCTAGAAGGCATCTGAGTACGGCATAAGTTCCATCTGCGGCCTTTACTTTTAGCTGCACTGTTGCTAGTAGGACTTCGTTAAAATTGCCTGACACGTGATTGGATTTTCGTTCCGAGTTATTGTTGGTCACGTTGTCGGTCAGTTGACTTGACGACAGTGTCGCTGACGTAGTATCACGTGTTAGGTCATGTAGCGTGGTGTGGTGTGCACCGTTACACACCTTGCATCTTTTTTGCGAGTTGCATTTCTTTCCGTTGTGCGGATACATGCAGTTTTTGCAAATGTTCAATTGCTCAATTGTCCTCATTTTGATGGCTGGCGTCATTTCTTGAAACTCTTTACAGTAGAGCAAGATGTGGCTTGTTTTGCAAACAGGACAATTTCTGTCGGAGCTTGTATGATTTGCCATGGGATAGCGTCTGTATTTGTTGTACGCGTCCCTTTGAGCGGTTGTCGTCGGGCTCCCTTTGTTCGCGGAGACTTCGGTATCTGTTTGTTTGTATGGTTTGAGTGTTTTCTTCACCACTGATTCCAGCGCCGTGAACTTCCCTTCGATGAACTGGATGAATTCTTTGAAGTCAGGAAGTCCTCTTGGACTTTTTCTCGCCTCCATGTAGTCAGAGTAGGTCTGAGTGTCCAGTTTTCCCGTCAGGATATGCACCAGAATCGGGTCCCATGTTGTCGTGTCGATGCCCATGTTACGCAACGCGTGCACGGTTTCGAGACTCGTGTCGTGTAGGCGCTTCAACTCGTAAGCGTTTTGATGTTGAATCGTATGTTGACTCATCAAAACGTGCATTTGTTTGGTGAAGAGCAGCTGCAAGTTGTTATACCTATGGTGGAGGATTTCCCAGCAAGAGTCGTAGTTGCTTTCGGAGACAGATAAATGTTGCACAAGGCGCTCAGCCTCCCCTTTTAACTTTCCTTTCAGGTGTTGCATCTTCTGTCCCTTCGAGAGGAAGGGGTTGTTGTGAACAGCCGCAGTGTATAGATCGAGGAATGTCGGCCATTGTGTGTAACTGCCAGAGAAGTCTGGTATTTCGATCCTCGGCGCACTGTCACGTTGTTGGACCGCCAGATTGAGCTTGCGATTAAGATCTCGCTTTGTGCACTCGTACGTTTCTTCATACTTCGAAAACTCCAGCTCGTAGTTTACATCGCTACCGACGAGAATGTTATCGAGCTGCCAGTGTACTTCATCAATCACCCTCCAACGAGATTCGAGGGTCCTGAGCTTGTCTTCTATGTCCCATTTCTCGATAATGTCAGCAGTACACAAGTTGCGGGTGAAACGTGAGAAGGCTCGGAAGTTAGTTGCTTGTTGAGTTTTGAGCTCGTCCGATTTTGAAAGGACTCCAGTGCTCTTGTTCTCTTCACCTTGGTGACTCACGGGTTCCGCAGTGGAGGTCGGCCATGTTTGCAGCTTATGTTGTATGCTTGAGTATTCCGTCTTGACCCGGTCGTATACTTTTGTAATGTAGTATATGTCGGTCCGGTCTGTGGCGATCTGTAGCACGCCATGGTTCATCTCGAACTCGTTCCAGTGTGCCTGGAGGGTATCCAGTCTACCCCTAATGTATGTTGCGTTCTTGCGGTCAGGGCCATCCTTTCCGAAGTTGACACCAATTTTTCGGATGCCCTCTGCAATGATTCCTTGCCGCTTGAGAAGTTCTTGTTGTCTAGCGTCCATAATTGTTGTATGTATGTGTATTGTTGATGGACGTTAGCTCTGTTGACTTCACTGTTGAATTGTTAGGATGTAATAATTGTTCCCGAATCACCAAATGTTGATGTTTCCTGTAGCGATCGCAGGGTCCGAAGGAATCTCTCCGTACGATATTGTGCGCCTTCTCAATCTGACTGGGGCGATCCGCTTGTGGAAGACCAGTCAAACCGATTCGCTATCGTAAGTTGAAACACTTCGTACCTGTGCGACTTGCAGGACTGTTTGATCCAGTAGTGATGATCCGGTTCGAAGGACCAAAAATGTACGGGCAGTAACTCCGTACACTGAGATGTAGTATGTAGGTGGACGAATCACACGGGATGTGGTACAGGAAAATAAAATCACTGTTATGTGTCCGTAAATGATTGACAGTTTATTATTAAAAACATTAAATTATATAATACATAAAGTAGGTTACTAGTAGTGGGCGCGATAGCCTAGTCAGCTAATGTACACAAGTAATCGGTGTATTACCAAATGCTTGTTCAGGTAAAAACTAAAACAATACAAATCATGTGGCGATGCTCGTACATCGCTGATAAAAATGCTTGGCTCCACGCTAGTCCTGCTCCACAGCCACTAGGGCACAAAAACAAGTGATAAGCAGAAAAGTTCTGAAGTATTGTTGGACCTACTGAAGACTGTTTGAATATATTTGTGTTGTATAAACTCAATTTTTATAGTATTATATAACTGCACAGCACATATGTGAGTACTATGTACCAACTGTAAATCTACCATTTACTGTACCTATATGTCGTTTGTTGACTATACTAGTGTGCCCTGGCAGTTAATAGTGTGTCATGCTCTCTCTAATGTCTCTCTGATGGTGGCACATGTATTGGATCATTCGGTCATGTTCGTGAACGGGTGCCATCAGTTGGGATTGGTCATAACTTAGCTGCCTCGGCCTGTTTTTACCAATGTATTGTTATTTTGTAACTGTTTTTTTACTCTAGACGCTTTTCCGTACACGTCTTTTTACATCGTTCTCGCATATATGTATTTTTCCAACAAGAAATGATGTAACCAAATACTTGTAAAACACTTTTTATTTTAAAAGAGTAAGTGTGTAGTTTCTTGTCCATTCGTCTCCTTAAGAAGCTACATTTCCGAATGGACGGTAGAATCAATTATTATTACTTTTAAATTATTATTTTTTGACGTTCAAAAGTGCCGTTTAATGGCTTAATTGAATAAAGAAATTTAGAATTGATTTGATTTTGATTTGATCGTGAGGGTTTTATTAACAAGTCGAGCAAAGGAATTTGGTGACCACAAGGAATTTCTCAATGGCAACCCGGAGTTTGGCAGTTGGCTGTGTGACACCCCCGTACCTTTGGCCGTTGGTCCTACGCCTGATCTCTCTCCGGTTGTAGTAGTAGTAGTAGAAGGCACTCCCGTTTCCGCACTTAGACTCCCATTCGGTCCGTTGCGCGTGGGGCTACTGGCTAACATAGCCAGCCTAGCTCCATCCAAAAGCACAGAAGCCTCCTGGGGGCTTAACAAGTTTCACGGAGCGACCTCACTGTTAAAGATTTCTTCACGTTGACATGCCATGGCCTCGCATTCCAAGGATTACGTGGGTGCCTGATTCTTCGGCGTTAAAACTGGCCCTGCAATGTGGACTGTCTGTGGCGCCTATGTTGAAAAGATGTTTGTTAAGGAGGGTGTGGCCCGTCATTGTCCCTATGATTATGTTTAGGTTATTTCTACTTAGTCAGAGAAGTTTTTTAGTTAGACGCGGGTATACATTTGGCAAAGCCATTTTTGACTGTCTACAGTCTGTTGCCCGTGACCATCTGCTGTTGTGGTACTCTCCGGTCGTATTGTATTGCCGGCCCATTCGACTATGAGCGTGAGGGAACTGAGAGTACAGCTGACTTTACGCTAGCTAGTTTCCACTAAGGCCGCCGTGACCGAAATACGGTCTGGAAGATTATTGAATATTATTAACAAGACTCAACACGATTTGATTTGTATCACAGTGATAAGCGATTTATACAAAGCAAAATTGCCAGTACGGTCAAATGGCGCAATGTGATAAATTTCGAGCAAATTGAACTTTAAAAAAATATTTTACTAAATACGTGCGCGATACCGCTTATCGACTCAATTAAAATTGAGTTGCGCCATCAGTATGGTCCCTAATGTTTAGTTACGCGTTTAGTTATGTTTAGGAAGGTGTAATGCCAACCTCGCTAAATGGTGCTAACTCGACAGAGCAGCAGCAGGGTGTGCATGTGGCGCCGAGTTCCTGTCATGTCCTCTATGCCCCAAAATATGCGATCAGGGTGATCTATGCGCTGCCATCGAAGACAACGTGGAAGTTCTCCAAATTCCTTCACACCGCACTGGTTTTATGTCCAATTCATACGCTGTCACAACCATAGATTTAGATTTTTTTTTGTTAGTACATACAATATCTATGGTCACATCAATAAAGCTCTGGAACGCGCTACCCTTTGGCAAAAAAAAAGCTGAAAGCAAATTCACTTTTAAAAGAAAAGTTCGTAACCACTATTTAAGTCAGACTAAATAGCTCTCATCTAGAGA
The DNA here is from genome assembly GCA_948252205.1 of Orthosia incerta. Classification (NCBI taxonomy): domain Eukaryota; kingdom Metazoa; phylum Arthropoda; class Insecta; order Lepidoptera; family Noctuidae; genus Orthosia; species Orthosia incerta. The sequence continues at coordinate 5,641,288 of OX411767.1, forward strand.
CAGAAGTCTTTTTTTTTTTTTTCGGTGGGAAATCATCCAATGACCTCTCCCGCTCTGGGTGAAGCGGGAGAGATCATGTCAAAGTCTGACATGCCCGTCAGACTTTTACTGACTAAAACCCACCCGTGTTCCTTCAGTTGCTTGTGCCAGGGCCACGGTAAATCTTTTTCAAATTTATGCGCGACCAGAGACAGAAGTCTAGTCTAGTAGTTACTAAAATTATTGATAGGTTTCTCGTTTTTTTATTGGTTTTTGTGGAAATATTTATTAGCCTATTTTATTTTTTATGTGTATTATTAATATATATGTAAGTATATACATTTTCGTATAAAAGGTGTTATTTTTAGATATTATTTGTGTCTTTCACAACGTGTTTAACCCAAAGTTTGACTGGTAGAGAATGCCTTGTGGCATTAAGTCCGTATACGAGTATGTACCACTATTGTACATGAAGTTTAAATAAATATATAAAAAGTAGTTTACTTTTCAGCCAAATTTGAACTACTGTCATGCCAACTATACGAAGATGAATAAGAATTACGCTCCACCGCAGGAACAATCTTCGTCAAATCGCAATCCCTGATTGAAAATTCTACCTTTCTTAATTTCATACAAGACTGACTTTAGAAACATTGAATCGTAAAAATAACTATAAAAAAATAAAATAATTGCCGTATCAAGAAAATTATAGACGCAAGTAAGAAATCAGTTTGTGTTGACAGTTCAAACATTAATATTTCAGAATGAAAATCTGTTTTTTTGTCATGTTGTTGGGTACGTTCTTTTTTAATAGCTTCTGCTAGCAGCTTCGCCCACGCGAAAGTCGGATTTGGAAATTATCCCAAGGGATCGAAATCTCGGATTATAAAGTCTACCCTAATGCAAGACACGGTATTATCTGTGTACCAAGTTTCATCCAAATCAGTGCAGCTGTTAAACAGACAGACAGACAGAGTTATTTTCGGATTTAGAATAATAAACGCTATCTCGGCTGACTTCGTATTACCACCTGAGACTAATTAAATGTATGCGAACTAAAACATTTTTACAAAAAAAATACTACCGACCTCCAAATTAAAGCACTACCGACTTCCAAATAAAAAAATAATACAAATCAAATCAATGTAAAAATTATCAAATGTCAAAATTGCATTATGATCTATGTCAAAACAAAGGATTCTGCCATAAATTCGTTAATATTATAGTAGGCCCTTTTACTTAGAAACGACTTTAGTTGCTTCTTTAATTCTACATTATTAAGCTCCCTCCAACTTTTGGGTAATTTATTATCTCTACAAAGTGAAAAATAATTTTCTTTTTAGAAGTTGGTGTCTTTGGTAGGTACATGGTAGGTACAAATATTTTTCGTTAAATCACCGAATTTCAAAAAAATAAATAAAATGGGACCAATTTGGGAACATACTCTTTCAAACAAAACAAAATCAGTCCACAATTGACGGGAAAATCGGTGAACACATACAAAAAAAAAAACAAACATGAAGTCGAACATAGAACCTCCTAAGCTCCTTTTCGGAAAGTCGGTTAAAAATAATGTAACTAACTCGACTTTGTTGTATAATATATTTTTGGGTCCGAGTCACCCACGTCCGTAGGAAAGTACCTCATACGATACCCTACACGTGGTACCCGGGTGGTGCTAATCAGGTGACACTAACTGGTGGTAGGCTTCGGCCGTTGGCTTGTGACCACCCACCGGGCAAAGACGTACCGCCAAGCGGCCTTGCCATGTTCCGGTACGATGCTCGGTGTAGCCACCTCAGGAGATGGGTGGAGATGGCGGTTCCATTGCAGGCGGACCAGCCTTGCGCTCGCTGTTATGGACGTATCGGGAGACTAGTCACGGAGGGTAGCGGGATCCGAGGCACGGTGCACCGCTGGCCGACCGCAGGTAGTTGGGGGCCCAAGTAGTGTGCCAGCCCCACACGAAAGGCTGCCCCGCCAACTATCGAAAAATCCCGGAATGCACCATCGTGCTGGTTGGTGACCAGAAGGGAGGGCCCGATGGTAATTCCCGGGGGGGCTCGGGCGTCCCCGCAGTCTCGAGACTAGTCCCCCAATGACGTCCTTTCAGTGCGTGTCTGTAGGTTAGCAGCGTGGAACCGCCTCTCACTTCGTGCTTCTCACCTTACTTCATTCGATAAAAATGAAAAAGAGAAAAAAGCTTAAAGCGGCGTGCACCCGCTGTTCAACGTTAAACTTTTTTCTAAAAGTGTACACCTTTAGAAAAAAGTTTCACTAATATCAGAGGTTTGCACTCCAACCTCATAGCAGTCCATCATCACCTGGAGACTGATAAGCCGGCTCTCTTTTTCCTTTCGGAGACGCAGATCAGATGTCGGTCAGACGTATCGTACCTAGCATACCCAGGGTATACCCTGGAGCACAATTTTAAGCAACGCGCGGGTGTATGCATGTACACCCGAGATGACATCTGTTATCGGCGTCTCCGAAACCTTGAGGACTCCAGGTTCTCTGTGCTGTGGGCTATGGTGGATACGGGCCTGATAAAATTATCTATACCTGTGTCTACCGCTTGCAAAGCGGTGATCAGGAGACAACCAGGCTCACAGAGCACCTTAGTGAGGCGGCTGATACGGCACAGAGCACCTTAGTGAGGCGGCTGATACGGCACAGCAGCGGAACCCTTCCACCCAATTAGTGTTACTGGGGGACTTCAATGCCCACCACCAGGAGTGGCTCTTCCCGAGAAAGCTTGCGCTTGCTTTAAATCTCGCCCAGCTGGTCCAAGGGGCAACGAGGGTGCGCCTGTGCGCCTGAACTGTCTCCGATCCTGACACGCCTGTTTAGCCTTTTGTATAAGACCGGTAAAGTGCCGAATGCTTGGAAGCAAGCTCACGTTCAGCCTGTACCCAAGAAGGGCAGTCGGGTTGATCCGACCAACTACAGATCCATATCAATAACGTCTATCCTCTGCATGAGTATGGAACGAGTGCTCAACTCCAAGCTCCTGGCATACCTAGAAGCTAACGACATCCTCAGTGACCGCCAATATGGCTGCCGCCAAAATCGGTCTACTGGGGATCTTCGGAAGCACGGGGAAGCGCTTGCAGTCTGCCTCGACATCTCGAAGGCTTTTGACAGGGTCTGGCATGAAAGCCTTATTGGTAAGCTTCCTACATTTGGTCTGCCCAGTGGTCTGTGCAATTGGATTGCAGACTTCCTCTGAGGGACCGGTCCATTCGAGTGGTTATTGATGGCCGCTCCTGTGATCAACTGGGTATTAATTCCGGGGTCCCTCGGAAGGGAGGCCATGGTTGGGCGCTTGAATCTGTCTTTGAAGGCAGTCTCCGAATGGGGTGATGCCAATCTGGTCAGGTTCAATGCTGCTAAGACCCAGGCGTGTCGTTTTCAAAAGGAGCCAATTCCACCCAGCTCCTTCTTTCCGAGGTGTGACCGTGCCGATAACGGACCATCTTAAGCTTCTTGGCGTGACGTTGACATCGACACTCAATTTCGGCCCATACATTGAGGCATAAGCTCAACTGGCTGGCAAAAAGTTGGCGAAGGTGAGACGGTACTTCACGCAAGAGCAGCTGATTAAGTTGTATCAAGCGCAAGTTCGATCTTGCATGGAATACTGTTCTCATCTCTGGGACGGATCTGCCAGGTACCAGCTTGATGCACTTGAGTCGATCGACAAAACGGACCAAGAGGCTCATTGGCAATGTGGCACTGGTTGAGTCAAAGCTCCAGAGCCTTGAACATCGTCGCCAGGTTGCCAGCTTGTCCGTTTCTTATCGGTTGCATTTCGGAGAGTGTGCGATGGAATTGCATGATCTAATTCCACCTAGCATTCTAGTTTCATCATCGAACTACAAGACGTACAGTGATGCGCCATCGGTACATGGTGGACATCCCACCCATACGCACTAAACGTTTTGAAAATACTTTCATTATGCGTACAGCTAAGGAGTGGAATTCCCTGCCGGAGTCTGTGTTTCCCGATAGCTCTACAACCTCGGGGTTTTTAAGTCAAGAGTGAATAGGTTTCTTCTAGGCAAGTGTATTACACCGTTGACCACAAATCATCGCTTCCCATCAGGTGAGATAGTGGTCAAGGGCGAGACTATCAATAAAAAAAAAATAAAGATGGCATTTCAGAAAAATAGAAAAACGCCATCTACTGTTATTACCGGTACCAGCAGCACCATATTCATTTTTGTCCGTGTTTTGTTTATGCCATTATCAGAGATGGCGCTGTAATCGCAGTGTGTAAGACGTGAATTTTCTTCATAATCATTTTCGTTAATTTTGTCCAATGTTTGAGTAGTTATTTTATTATTCGGGGTGGAGACAAATCCAACAAAACAAAGATGATGAAAATCGGTCCAACCGTTCTCGAGTTAGACATGGTGTAACTAACTCTACTTTGTTTTTAATTATATGTATAAGATTACTATGGTTAAGTAACGTCTATGGATTAGTATGGTTAGGTAGGTTAATAAAATTACCTTATTTAAATCAGTTTTATCCTCAAACTAGCGAACCCCACAGGCGTTGTTGTTGTTGCCCGTTGGGCCCGAACTCGATTGCAGCGCCACACTAGGGGCTCCATGTATTCCTGTAAAAATTAGACAGGTTTCGATAAATGGTCACTGATTCGTCGGGATTTTGGTCTTATATTTATTGTGCTTTATTTATGTTTGTTTTATACTTTTACACATACATACTGTGACTCACCTTCTGTGATTATACTATTTTGTTATTATTTATCTTATTCCTTTAATATTGTATGTTTCGACTCCGTGAATGTGTCCGTGGCATCAATAGTAGGCCCTATCAGAATATCAGCGCAGCGTTATTTTCTTTTTAATATCGTTGTACATGCTGAGATAGGAGCCTTTTTGGTCTTGCACGGGGTTCTTTATTTTTAATTTTTAGGGTTCTATACCCAAAGGGTAAAAACGGGGCCCTATTACTGAGACTCCACGATCTGTCTGTCTGTCTGTCTGTCCGTCTGTCACCAGGCTGTATCTCATGAACCGTGATAGCTAGACAGTTGAAAATTCACAGATGAGGTATTTCTGTTGCCGCTATAACAACAAATACTAAAAATATAATAAAATAAATATTTAAGTAGGGCTCCCATACAACAAACGTGACTTTTTGGCCGTTTTTTGCGATAATGGTACATAACCCTTCGTGTGCGAGTCCGATTCGCACTTGGCGGGTTTTATTACTGTTTGTGTTTTGCTTATCTCGTGTCTCCTGTGCGGGACACAAATAAATAGATTTTCTGTCTTTCTTAAAAATGTAATAGCGAGTCTATTGCCACCAACCAGGCAAAAGTCTAAACTCCGGGTTGGCACTGAGAATTTCCAGGTGGAAAAATCGAATAACACCAGGAGTCGAATCTTAGACCTCATTCCCAAATGTAGCGCTTCCGACCACTAGACCAACGAGGCATTATATAAGTTGTCGCAGCGGTGTAGTTCATTTAATCTGACCCTGCTTCATATGAGTAGGCAATATGATAAAAGCTATTGAAAGTAAAATACTCCTAAGAAGACATTTGGAGCCAGCGCCTACTGAACAATTGGTCCTTTCATTTTGACGCTAGCCAGCCTTGTCCTTCCCATTATCAAGGATATTTATTTGTCGGTTTCTTTTTTTGTTTTTTCAGATATAATATTTTATTCAATTATTTGACAATATACCGTGTATAAAATACTTAATTAACTAAGACTACAAATATATACATTTAAACCAAAAACTACTCACTACCTAAACCTAAAAATATACTTAACTAAAATATGGCGTCAAAAAACTCCACATCGTTGTCCACTGGTAATGTACCCAAAAGGCTGGCAGCATTGCCACGTTGTATGGCAATGCTTAATCTCTGACCAAGGTAAAAGCCAGCCCTTGGGTCAAGTATGAAATAATATTGAAATAATTAAATTGACCGGGCTTTCTGAATAATGATCTAAGATAATCACTGATTTCAATCTTTCTTCAGCAATCGCACGTTAAATGTTAATGTCAGTCCTCAGTCTATACCTCTTCCTGATGATAATGGACGCTCTGACGTCGGACATACAGGAAGAGGCACCCTGGTGTATGCTGTTTGCCGATGACATTGTGCTGGTTGCCAAGAGTGGCCTAGAGGTCCAGAGCAAATTGGAGGTGTGGGGGCACAGACTGGAGAGTTTTGGCCTGAAATTGAGCAGAAACAAAACTGAATACTTATTTTGTGACTTCGGCGGTCTCTCTAGTTCCGTGCCCATAGCTTTCGCTGGAACGCCCATACCAATCTGCTCCGACTTCCGGTACCTGGGGTCGCTTGTCCAAGGGGATGGCGAGGTAGACCGAGACGTAACGCACCGGATCAACTCGGGATGGATGAAATGGCGACAGGTCACTGGCACAACTTGCGACCCACGGATGCCCCTCAAGTTAAAGGGTAAAATCTACAAGTCCGTGATAAGACCTGTCGTACTGTATGGATCAGAATGTTGGGCTGTGAAAAGGATGGATGAAAAGAGATTGCATGTAGCAGAGATGAGAATGTTGAGATGGATGTGCGGAGTGACGAGAATGGATAAAGTGAGAAATGAGTATATTAGAGGAAGTTTGAAAGTGGCGCCAGTGACAGAAAAGTTGAAAGGAAACCGTTTGTCCTGGTATGGTCATCTGATGAGGAGGGATGAAACGCATGTTACTAGAAGAGTTATGAATATAAATGTGGATGGATGGAGAGGGAGGGGACGGCCAAATAAAAGATGGATGGACGAGTCAGTGATAGCGTGACGGGGGACAGGACGGTATGGAAGAAGAAAACGTGTTGCGCCGACCCCAAGTAACATGGGACAAGGGCAGGAATATGATGAAGACACTATAATTCTGTAACTAGTCAAAATCGTCGAAAAAAATCGTCTAACAAACATAATACCAACTTTGGTGAAGCTAATCAAGCAGGCGTTAATTGTTTTCATCATTTCGTATCATAGGCCGAGTTTCTCACCTCTAAATTATCGCAGAATTAATGTGACAAATTGTCAAGCACGCGTTATCTGCTGTTATTGGTTAAAATCATTTTCCACAGCCAATCACAGCAGATAACGCGTGCTTGACAATTTATCTCATTAATTCTGCGATAATTTAGAAAATTAGCCGAAAATTAGCAATTGTTGATCATTTCGAGCTTCTACCAGCATGACTTGCTGAATCTTAGGTTTTACCGGTAAATGCTAGGATTTACCGTAGTTTGGGTTTTTACAGTAACATATAAGTATAAAATATTTTTGTAGCAATCCAAGCAATCACGAGTGAAAAGACCGTTTCAAAGCTAAGAAAAAAAAAGATTAATCCAAAAATTAACGTATTTTGCAAGAAAATGAAATGCCAAAACATTGAAAAGCCCCAATGCGTGAAAATGAGACGACATGATGTTGGTCTCACGTTCTATATTGTTGCTGCAAACAAATGCGAACTGGAATACTTGAAATGTCGTGATGGTAAGTTTTTAATTATTAGGTGAAGTTAGGGTTTAGGATTTATAGTAAAAAAACAACTTAGTGGGAATATCTATATAGTCACCGTGATTAAGACTACCAAGCGCTACCACTTAAGTTGCGGGCTACTTTTATACAAGGTGGGCCAAAAAAAATCACCCTTTTGGAAGATGCTCTCATTTTTGCAAATGGCCGCCAATGTCAAATCTGTTTTGACATTTGTGGACTAGACAGATGTAAAATACAAGTGAACAAGCCATGGAGCGATACACTCCCCAAGAACGCGGAATAATCGTGTCTATTTTTTTGCGTAACAATTCGTCTGTGGTGTTGGCGCAGCGCGAATTCCGTCGCCGATTCCCCGGCCGTCCGACACCGACTGCGCAAACACTACGCCGTTTGGCCACCAACCTTGAAGATTATGGGACCACACGAGACGTTGCCAAGAGTGGCCGGCCCCGGAGCGCCTGTTCTGCCGAGAATATCACCGCTGTTGCCGAGGATGTCGAGCTGTCGCCGGAAACATATCGACCAGACGCCGTGCCACGCAATTAGCCATCAGCCGGACGTCCCTAAGGCGAATTTTGGTCAAAGACCTGCGCATGTTCCCGTACAAAGTCCAGTCTTTACATCAGCTGCTGCCTGCCGACCGCCAAACGCGCGTAACCTACGCCCAAGCCACCCTCAATCTCGAGGAAGAAGTTGACGATTTTTCGACCAAAATCATAATGAGCGACGAGGCTCATTTCCACTTCAGCGGGTACGTGAACAAGCAAAAATATCGCTTCTGGGGCACCAAAAATCCACGGGTGATTCACGAGGAGCCATTACACCCGCTCAAAGTGACTGCATGGTGCGCTGTTCACGCTGGAGGAGTCATCGGGCCATTTTTTTTCGAGAATGCCGTTGGCCAAACGACAACAGTGGGCGGTGCGCGCTATAGGGCCATGTTGACCGAGTTTTTCCGGCCGCAATTGGACGAATTAGGACTGAGGGACATGTGGTTCTAACAGGACGGAGCAACGGCACACACTGCGCTAGCCACAACCGATATTCTGAAAGCAGCGTTCCCGGTTCGCCTCATCTCACGTTTTGGCGATTTGCACTGGCCCCAAGATCGCCCGATTCAAGCGTTCCAGACTTTTTTTTGTGGTGATTTTTATGTCCCGTGTTTACGTGAACAAGCCCGAGACTCTAGAAGCCCTCAAGGATAACATTCGACACGAGTGCGAGAATCTGTCGCCCGAAGTTCTCGCCGAAGTGATGAAAAATGCCATAAAACGAGCCCGTATGGCAGTCATTTGTGACGGCGCCCATTTGGCCGATATAATCTTCTCGACTTGACCAATAAAATTCTAAAGGTTCAAATAAACATAAACAAAAAACAGAATCGAAGTTTTTCATTTAGAAAAAAAAAGAGAGCCAAACAATATCGGATGACTTCTTTTGGCCCACTTTGTATGTTATATATCACATTAGGAACCCTAAATCTGTAATTTCGGGTTCTGTACGGAGAAAGTGACGACGCGACGAGACGGGATCCTATTATTAAGACCGTTGAGTGCCTAGTTCAATGCGACTTGGAAATATTCTGAATTGGACGAACGGAGTTCGGATTTATTAACCCCTCCTACAAGCAGTACTATCACTACTCCGGGCCGTATAGTAGTACATTTGGTAGTTTTATCTGGAAAGTTTGCCGGGAGTTTTGAAAATTGGTGACTTTATAGATTTTGACGTGCTCTTTCCGACTTCCAACTTTGCCACCACGTTTCTTGAAAAAATGGCACCTAAAACAGTTTTTTGACAATATACTCTTTTCCTACCCATTTGATGATGAAAATAAATTAAAGTAGATGGAGAAACTACGTGGAATAATTTCGAGTTCAAAGTTGAAATTCAGACCAATTCTCCCGGCGAAAATCCTAGGTAACTTCATTTTTTTAAACCAAATACATTGAGGTAATGCGTAAACGAATTTGAACTCACAACCTCAAGCACGAGAGGCCATGTCTTACCCCCGGATTCTCAACACTCAATTATCGGGCTGTTAATGTAATCAACGAATAATCGCCGGTAATCTGTTGTGTATTTTTGAACTTTGCATGCCTTCTGGTTAAATATGGCTGTTCCTAATTGTATTGTTTATGTCACCATGTTTTTTGTACCCATATTTGCAAAATAAATATCTTATCTTATCTTATCTGCTGTGGTTGGCTGTTGAAAATTCATTCAACCAATCACAGCGCGTACTTGAAAATTTGTCACATTAATTTTGCGATAATTTAGAGATAAGAAACCTGGCCATAGCCGTTTGTAATAATTTTCTTTCTCCCATATCCTGTCTTTTCTAATTCCATATTATTCATATTTCAGACGTGGAAGGCACAGTTGTTTCGATGAAGTTTTGTAGCCATAACGCTGAACTGATAACTGGGAAACAGACAAATGAGAAAGGTACGTGATGTAAGAATACTTTACGATGTAACTGTGCGCAGTGATCTTACTAATCTTATTTATAAATGCGACAGTTTGGATGTGTATGTTTGATACTCAATCACGCCAGAATGGCTGAACGGATCTAGATGAAGTTTGGGACCGAGATAGATTAGAGTCTGAGAGTCAGGCATAGCACAGAGGATACTTTTTATCCTGGGAATATGTTCCCTCGAGATACTTTTCAACTTTCACGCGGGCGAAACCGCTGGCGTCTGCCAGCGGTTTCGCCCGCGTGAAGGTAGCTATTCTTACTAATATTATAAATTCGAATGTTTGTATGTGTGTATGTTTGTTGCTCTATCACGCTAAAACGGCTGAACAGAACTTGGATCTAGTATCGTTTGGCAGTTGTATGGGGGGTAAAGGGTAATTATTACACTACCAGTCCTACAAGGTAATACATAATTTTTGAGAAAAAAAACTGTACTCAATCAGATAAAAAGTAAAACGAAACGTTAAAATACAAGTAAAAAAAACACGCCACACCAGTGCCTCTAGCGGCGAATTCATACGCGGTACAGTACAGCACTAAATGTCAACTGTCACTATTGTCAACAATATCAACTGTCAGTCACTAGCACCAGAGTTGGTGGGCAAAATTACGAGTAGAAAGCAAATAAAACCCAAATTTGCTTGACTGACCGCCTGCACGATAGGTTTATTGTGATAAATGTAAAAAAATGCGTCTATTTTATTTACATTAATTCTTGACAAGTTTGTAACATTGACAAGCGTAGACTTGATTTTGGGAAAAGGTGTTATCAGTATATGGGGCCGCACCTTTATAATAAGACTAGTATTTGCTTGGTGCGCGAGCTGCAAGCAGCTCGCGGCTTTGTCTTGTTTTTGAGAAGTATTCCTTAACCTACCCTACACGTACCCTACACGTACCCTACACGTACCCTACACGTACCCTACACGTACCCTACACGTACCATACACGTACCCTACACGTACCCTACACGTACCCTACACGTACTCTACACGTACCCTACACTTACCCTACACGTACCCTACACGTACCCTACACGTACCCTAAACGTACCCTACACGTACCCTACACCTACCCTACACCTACCCTACACCTACCCTACACCTACCCTACACCTACCCTACACCTACCCTACACCTACCCTACACCTACCCTACACCTACCCGACACCTACCCTACACCTACCCTACACTTTGTTCCAAAAAACATAACCCTAATGTTTGCTTGTCGTCTCCAGGCACTGAGTTTCGCTTCACCCACTCAACCTTCGTTACGCTACGGAGGTCGCCGGCTCGCTTCGCTCGCCACCTCCCCCCTGCGCTGCACTCGGTCTCGTAGGTTCGCTCCACTCGGGATCCACTCGGGGAGGTTGGGGAGAGGAGAGGTGAAGAGAGGGGTGAAGGGGGGTAGAGTGGGGAGTTTTGAAAAATATTTCCGACTAAAGCATTGGCCCTTTATATGAATCTGAAAAAAGAAATGTTCCAAGTCTCTCAACTTCCGAGATCCGCTTAAAGGGGGGGAGAAGGGGGGCGAGGGGGTCAACTTTAAAAAAAGGGTTTTTACTTTTCCGAGCTTCCTCTAAACGAATCCGTAAAAAAAACAAAAAAAAAGATTCGCCAAAACGGGGGGGAAGGGGGTAGAAGGGGGGCAAGGGGGTCAACTTTGAAAAATGGCTTGTTTGTGACTATAGCATTGCCCCTTTATATGAATCTGAAAAAAGAAATGTTCCAAGTCTCTCAACTTCCGAGATCCGCTTATAGGGGGGGAGAAGGGGGGCGAGGGGGTCAACTTTGAAAAATGGTTTTTACTTTTCCGAGCCTCCTCTAAATGAATCCGTAAAAAAAACACGAAAAAAAGATTCGCCAAAACGGGGGGGGGAGGGGGAGAAGGGGGGCAAGGGGGTCAACTTTGAAAAATGGTTTGTTTGTGACTATAGCATTGCCCCTTTATATGAATCTGAAAAAGAAATGTTCCAAGTCTCTCAACTTCCGAGATCCGCTTAAAGGGGGGGAGAAGGGGGGCGAGGGGGTCAAATTTGAAAAATGGTTTTTGCTTTTCCGAGCCTCCTCTAAACGAATCCGTAAAAAAAACATACTACGGGTACCTTAGTTTCCGAGATACGATAGAGGGGGGGAGGAGGGGTGAGGAAAAGGGGAGGTTTGGGACTTTTCCCAAACTCGCGAGAGTCACTTGTTTACGAATCTGTCAAAATATACCCACCTCCCCATCCACCATCTAGGAGAACAATTATGTCAATGAGTCAGTCAGTCAGTCAGTCAGTGGTAATGCAGTTTTATATAGTATAACTAGTATTTGCTTGGTGCGCGAGCTGCAAGCAGCTCGCGTGTTGTTGTCCCTACACCTACCCTACACCTACCCTACACCTACCCTACACCTACCCTACACCTACCCTACACCTACCCTACACCTACCCTACACCTACCCTACACCTACCCTACATCTACCCTACACCTACCCTACACTTTGTTCCAAAAACCATAACCCTAATGATTGTCTTCGTCGCCAGGCACTGAGTTTTGCTTCAACCACTCAACCTTCGTTACGCTACGGAGGTCGCCGGCTCGCTTCGCTCGCCACCTCCCCCCTGCGCTGCACTCGGTCTCGTAGGTTCGCTCCACTCGGGATCCCTACGCTGAATCCGTAAAAAAAACAAAAAAAAAAGATTCGCCAAAACGGGGGGAGAAGGGGGGCAAGGGGGTCAACTTTGAAAAATGGTTTGTTTGTGACTATAGCATTGCCCCTTTATATGAATCTGAAAAAAGAAATGTTCCAAGTCTCTCAACTTCCGAGATCCGCTTATAGGGGGGGAGAAGGGGGGCGAGGGGGTCAACTTTGAAAAATGGTTTTTACTTTTCCGAGCCTCCTCTAAACGAATCCGTTAAAAAAACACGAAAAAAAGATTCGCCAAAACGGGGGGGGGGGGAGGGGGAGAAGGGGGGCAAGGGGGTCAACTTTGAAAAATGGTTTGTTTGTGACTATAGCATTGCCCCTTTATATGAATCTGAAAAAAGAAATGTTCCAAGTCTCTCAACTTCCGAGATCCGCTTAAAGGGGGGGAAAAGGGGGGCGAGGGGGTCATTTCTGAAAAATGGTTTTTACTTTTCCGAGCCTCCTCTAAACGAATCCGTAAAAAACAAAAAATACGGGTACCTTAGTTTCCGAGATACGATAGAGGGGGGGAGGAGGGGGGAGGAAAAGGGGAGGTTTGGGACTTTTCCCATACTCACGGGAGTTACTTGTTTACGAATCTGTCAAAATATACCCACCTCCCCCTCCACCATCTGGGAGAACAATTATGTCAATGAGTCAGTGAGTGAGTGAGTGAGTCAGTGGTAATGCAGTTTTATATAGTATAATAACTAGTATTTGCTTGGTGCGCGAGCTGCAAGCAGCTCGCGGCTTCGTCGTGTTTTTGAGAAGTATTCCTTAACCTACCCTACACCTACCCTACACCTACCCTACACCTACCCTACACCTACCCTACACCTACCCTACACCTACCCTACACCTACCCTACACCTACCCTACACCTACCCTACACCTACCCTACACCTACCCTACACCTACCCTACACCTACCCTACACCTACCCTACACCTACCCTACACCTACCCTACACCTACCCTACACCTACCCTACACCTACCCTACACCTACCCTACACCTACCCTACACCTACCCTACACCTACCCTACACCTACCCTACACCTACCCTACACCTACCCTACACCTACCCTACACCTACCCTACACCTACCCTACACCTACCCTACACCTACCCTACACCTACCCTACACCTACCCTACACCTACCCTACACCTACCCTACACCTACCCTACACCTACCCTACACCTACCCTACACCTACCCTACACCTACCCTACACCTACCCTACACCTACCCTACACCTACCCTACACCTACCCTACACTTTGTTCCAAAAAACATAACCCTAATGTTTGCTTGTCGTCGCCAGGCTCTGAGTTTCGCTTCACCCACTCAACCTTCGTTACGCTACGGAGGTCGCCGGCTCGCTTCGCTCGCCACCTCCCCCCTGCGCTGCACTCGGTCTCGTAGGTTCGCTCCACTCGGGATCCCTACGCAGAATCCGTAAAAAAAAAGATTCGCCAAAACGGGGGAGGGAGGGGGGAGAAGGGGGGCAAGGGGGTCAACTTTGAAAAATGGATTGTTTGTGACTATAGCATTGCCCCTTTATATGAATCTGAAAAAAGAAATGTTCCAAGTCTCTCAACTTCCGAGATCCACTTAAAGGGGGGGAGAAGGGGGGCGAGGGGGTCATCTTTGAAAAATGGTTTTTACTTTTCCGAGCCTCCTCTAAACGAATCCGAAAAAAAAACAAAAAAAAAAGATTCGCCAAAACGGGGGGGGAGGGGGGAGAAGGGGGGCAAGGGGGTCAACTTTGAAAAATGGTTTGTTTGTGACTTTAGCATTGCCCTTTTATATGAATCTGAAAAAAGAAATGTTCCAAGTCTCTCAACTTCCGAGATCCACTTAAAGGGGGGGATGAAGGGGGGTGAGGGGGTCAACTTTGAAAATTGGTTTTTACTTTTCCGAGCCTCCTCTAAACGAATCCGTAAAAAAAACTGAAAAAAAAAGATTCGCCAAAACGGGGAGGGGGGGGGCGAAGGGGGGCAAGGGGGTCAACTTTGAAAAATGGTTTGTTTGTGACTTTAGCATTGCCCTTTTATATGAATCTGAAAAAAGAAATGTTCCAAGTCTCTCAACTTCCGAAATCCGCTTAAAGGGGGGGAGAAGGAGGGCGAGGGGGTCAACTTTGAAAATTGGTTTTTACTTTTCCGAGCCTCCTCTAAACGAATCCGTAAAAAAAGCAAAAAAAAAAGATTAGCCAAAACGGGGGGGGAGGGGGGCGAAGGGGGGCAAGGGGGTCAACTTTGAAAACTGGTTCGTTTGTGACTATAGCATTGCCCCTTTATATGAATCTGAAAAAAGAAATGTTCCAAGTCTCTCAACTTCCGAGATCCACTTAAAGGGGGGGGTGAAGGGGGGTGAGGGGGTCAACTTTGAAAATTGGTTTTTACTTTTCCGAGCCTCCTCTAAACGAATCCGTAAAAAAAAACTGAAAAAAAAAGATTCGCCAAAACGGGGAGGGGGGGGGGCGAAGGGGGGCAAGGGGGTCAACTTTGAAAAATGGTTTGTTTGTGACTTTAGCATTGCCCTTTTATATGAATCTGAAAAAAGAAATGTTCCAAGTCTCTCAACTTCCGAAATCCGCTTAAAGGGGGGGAGAAGGGGGGTGAGGGGGTCAACTTTGAAAATTGGTTTTTACTTTTCCGAGCCTCCTCTAAACGAATCCGTAAAAAAAACTGAAAAAAAAAGATTCGCCAAAACGGGGAGGGGGGGGGGGCGAAGGGGGGCAAGGGGGTCAACTTTGAAAAATGGTTTGTTTGTGACTAAAGCATTGCCCCTTTATATGAATATGAAAAAAGAAATGTTCCAAATTTTCCAACTTTCGAGAACGCTTAAAGGGGGGGAGAAGGGGGGCGAGGGGGTCAACTTTGAAAAATGGTTTTTACTTTTCCGAGCCTCCTCTAAACGAATCCGTAAAAAAAACATTCTACGGGTACCTTAGTTTCCGAGATACGATAGAGGGGGGGAGGAGGGGGGAGGAAAAGGGGAGGTTTGGGACTTTTCCCATACTCGCTAAAGTTACTTGTTTACGAATCAGTCAAAATATACCCACCTCCCCATCCACCATCTGGGAGAACAATTATGTCAATGAGTGAGTGAGTGAGTCAGTGGTAATGCAGTTTTATATAATATAACTAGTATTTGCATGGTGCGCGAGCTGCAAGCAGCTCGCGTGTTGTTGTCCCTACACCTACCCTACACCTACCCTACACCTACCCTACACCTACCCTACACCTACCCTACACCTACCCTACACCTACCCTACACCTACCCTACACCTACCCTACACCTACCCTACACCTACCCTACACCTACCCTACACCTACCCTACACCTACCCTACACCTACCCTACACCTACCCTACACCTACCCTACACCTACCCTACACCTACCCTACACCTACCCTACACCTACCCTACACCTACCCTACACCTACCCTACACCTACCCTACACCTACCCTACACCTACCCTACACCTACCCTACACCTACCCTACACCTACCCTACTCCTACCCTACACCTACCCTACACCTACCCTACACCTACCCTACACCTACCCTACTCTTACCCGACACCTACCCTACACCTACCCTACACCTACCCTACACCTACCCTACACCTACCCTACACCTACCCTACACGTACCCTACACCTACCCTACACCTACCCTACACCTACCCTACACCTACCCTACACCTACCCTACACCTACCCTACACCTACCCTACACCTACCCTACACCTACCCTACACCTACCCTACACCTACCCTACACCTACCCTACACCTACCCTACACCTACCCTACACCTACCCTACACCTACCCTACACCTACCCTACACCTACCCTACACCTACCCTACACCTACCCTACACCTACCCTACACCTACCCTACACCTACCCTACACCTACCCTACACCTACCCTACACCTACCCTACACCTACCCTACACCTACCCTACACCTACCCTACACCTACCATACACTTTGTTCCAAAAAACATAAACCCTAATGTTTGCTTGTCGTCGCCAGGCACTGAGTTTCGCTTCACCCACTCAACCTTCGTTACGCTACGGAGGTCGCCGGCTCGCTTCGCTCGCCACCTCCCCCCTGCGCTGCACTCGGTCTCGTAGGTTCGCTCCACTCGGGATCCCTACGCTGAATCCGTAAAAAAAACAAAAAAAAAAGATTCGCCAAAACGGGGGGGGAGGGGGGAGAAGGGGGGCAAGGGGGTCAACTTTGAAAACTGGTTCGTTTGTGACTATAGCATTGCCCCTTTATATGAAACTGAAAAAAGAAATGTTCCAAGTCTCTCAACTTCCGAGATCCGCTTAAAGGGGGGGAGAAGGGGGGGCGAGGGGGTCATTTTTGAAAAATGGTTTTTACTTTACCGAGCCTCCTCTAAACGAATCCGTAAAAAAAACACGAAAAAAAGATTAGCCAAAACGGGGGGGGGAGGGGGGAGAAGGGGGGCAAGGGGGTCAACTTTGAAAAATGGTTCGTTTGTGACTATAGCATTGCCCCTTTCTATGAATCTGAAAAAATAAATGTTCCAAATGTTCCAACTTTCGAGATCCGCTTAAAGGGGGGGAGAAGGGGGGCGAGGGGGTCAAATTTGAAAAATGCTTTTTACTTTTCCGAGCCTCCTCTAAACGAATCCGTAAAAAACAAAAAATACGGGTACCTTAGTTTCCGAGATACGATAGAGGGGGGGAGGAGGGGGAGGGAAAAGGGGAGGTTTGGCACTTTTCCCATACTCACGGGAGTTACTTGTTTACGAATCTGTCAAAATATACCCACCTTCCCCTCCACCATCTGGGAGAACAATTATGTCAATGAGTCAGTGAGTGAGTGGTAATGCAGTTTTATATAATATAACTAGTATTTGCTTGGTGCGCGAGCTGCAAGCAGCTCGCGTGTTGTTGTCCCTACACCTACCCTACACCTACCCAACACCTACCCAACACCTACCCTACACCTACCCTACACCTACCCTACACCTACCCTACACCTACCCTACACCTACCCTACACCTACCCTACACCTACCCTACACCTACCCTACACCTACCCTACACCTACCCTACACCTACCCTACACCTACCCTACACCTACCCTACACCTACCCTACACCTACCCTACACCTATCCTACACCTACCCTACACCTACCCTACACCTACCCTACACCTACCCTACACCTACCCTACACCTACCCTACACCTACCCTACACCTACCCTACACCTACCCTACACCTACCCTACACCTACCCTACACCTACCCTACACCTACCCTACACCTACCCTACACCTATCCTACACCTACCCTACACCTACCCTACACCTACCCTACACCTACCCTACACCTACCCTACACCTACCCTACACCTACCCTACACCTACCCTACACCTACCCTACACCTACCCTACACCTACCCTACACCTACCCTACACCGACCCTACACCTACCCTACACCTACCCTACACCTACCCTACACCTACCCTACACCTACCCTACACCTACCCTACACCTACCCTACACCTACCCTACACCTACCCTACACCTACCCTACACCTACCCTACACCTACCCTACACCTACCCTACACCTACCCTACACCTACCCTACACCTACCCTACCCTACACCTACACTAAACTTTGTTCCAAAAAACATAACCCTAATGTTTGCTTGTCGTCGCCAGGCACTGAGTTTCGCTTCACCAACTCAACCTTCGTTACGCTACGGAGGTCGCCGGCTCGCTTCGCTCGCCACCTCCCCCCTGCGCTGCACTCGGTCTCGTAGGTTCGCTCCACTCGGGATCCCTACGCTGAATCCGTAAAAAAAACCAAAAAAAAAGATTCGCCAAAACGGGGGGGGAAAGGGGGGCGAGGGGGTCATTTTTGAAAAATGGTTTGTTTGTGACTATAGCATTGCCCCTTTATATGAATCTGAAAAAAGAAATGTTCCAAGTCTCTCAACTTCCGAGAATCGCTTAAAGGGGGTGAGAAGGGGGGCGAGGGGGTCAACTTTGAAAAATGGTTTTTACTTTTCCGAGCCTCCTCTAAACGATTCCGTAAAAAAAACAAAAAAAAAGATTAGCCAAAACGGGGGGGGAGGGGGGTGAAGGGGGGCAAGGGGGTCAACTTTGAAAACTGGTTCGTTTGTGACTATAGCATTGCCCCTTTATATGAACCTGAAAAAAGAAATGTTCCAAATGTTCCAACTTTCGAGATCCGCTTAAAGGGGGGGAGAAGGGGGGCGAGGGGGTCAACTTTGAAAAATGGTTTTTACTTTTGCGAGCCACCTCTAAACGAATCCGTAAAAAAAACATTCTACGGGTACCTTAGTTTCCGAGATACGATAGAGGGGGGGAGGAGGGAGGAGGAAAAGGGGAGGTTTGGGACTTTTCCCATACTCACGGGAGTTACTTGTTTACGAATCTGTCAAAATATACCCACCTCCCCATCCACCATCTGGGAGAACAATTATGTCAATGAGTGAGTGAGTCAGTCAGTGGTAATGCAGTTTTATATTATATAATAACTAGTATTTGCTTGGTGCGCGAGCTGCAAGCAGCTCGCGTGTTGTTGTCCCTACACCCGCGTGTTGTTGTCACCTACCCTACACCTACCCTACACCTACCCTACACCTGCCCTACACCTACCCTACACCTACCCTACACCTGCCCTACACCTACCCTACACCTACCCTACACCTACCCTACACTTACCCTACACCTACCCTACACCTACCCTACACCTACCCTACACCTACCCTACACCTACCCTACACCTACCCCACACCTACCCTACACCTACCCTACACCTACCCTACATCTACCCTACCCTACACCTACCCTACACCTACCCTACACCTACCCTACACCTACCCTACACCTACCCTACACCTACCCTACACCTACCCTAAACTTTGTTCCAAAAAACATAACCCTAATGTTTGCTTGTCGTCGCCAGGCACTGAGTTTCGCTTCACCCACTCAACCTTCGTTACGCTACGGAGGTCGCCGGCTCGCTTCGCTCGCCACCTCCCCCCTGCGCTGCACTCGGTCTCGTAGGTTCGCTCCACTCGGGATACCTACGCTGAATCTGTAAAAAAAACAAAAAAAAAAGATTCGCCAAAACGGGGGGGGGAGAGGGGAGCAGGGGGGCAAGGGGGTCAACTCGGAAAAATGGCTTGTTTGTGACTATAGCATTGCCCCTTTATATGAATCTGAAAAAAGAAATGTTCCAAGTCTCTCAACTTCCGAGATCCGCTAAAAGGGGAGGAGAAGGGGGGCGAGGGGGTCAACTTTGAAAAATGGTTTTTACTTTTCCGAGCCTCCTCTAAACGAATCCGTAAAAAAAACACGAAAAGAAGATTCGCCAAAACGGGGGGGGGGAGGGGGGAGAAGGGGGGCAAGGGGGTCAACTTTGAAAACTGGTTCGTTTGTGACTATAGCATTGCCCCTTTATATGAATCTGAAAAAAGAAATGTTCCAAGTCTCTCAACTTCCGTGATACGCTTAAAGGGGGGGAGAGGGGGGGCGACGGGGTCAACTTTGAAAAATGGTCTTTACTTTTCCGAGCCTCCTCTATACGAATCCGTAAAAAACAAAAAATACGGGTACCTTAGTTTCCGAGATACGATAGAGGGGGGGAGGAGGGGGGGGGAAAAGGGGAGGTTTGGCACTTTTCCCATACTCACGGGAGTTACTTGTTTACGAATCTGTCAAAATATACCCACCTTCCCCTCCACCATCTGGGAGAACAATTATGTCAATGAGTCAGTGAGTCAGTCAGTGAGTGGTAATCCAGCTTTATATAATATAATAACTAGTATTTGCTTGGTGCGCGAGCTGCAAGCAGCTCGCGTGTTGTTGTCCCTACACCCGCGTGTTGTTGTCCCTACACCTACCCTACACCTACCCTACACCTACCCTACACCTACCCTACACCTACCCTACACCTACCCTACACCTACCCTACACCTACCCTACACCTACCCTACACCTACCCTACATCTACCCTACACCTACCCTACACTTTGTTCCAAAAACCATAACCCTAATGATTGTCTTCGTCGCCAGGCACTGAGTTTTGCTTCAACCACTCAACCTTCGTTACGCTACGGAGGTCGCCGGCTCGCTTCGCTCGCCACCTCCCCCCTGCGCTGCACTCGGTCTCGTAGGTTCGCTCCACTCGGGATCCCTACGCTGAAT